>CM033471.1:118816022-120119600 GCA_019447015.1 Hymenochirus boettgeri | reverse complement strand
AATTACTTGACTCATCTAATCTAATTGAATACATGTAAGATAGAACTTACTCTGATTTGCGTGTTGCTGCAGCCTTCAATAGCACACATTTTATTAAAAAAGGCACACTTCCATCCGACTGACTTTTTTCCACAAACCAACTCTCAGCCTAAACACAGCATACAGCATTCCACTGTCAAACTCGGTCACCATTCCAGCTACAGTAAAAACTACCACAGAGAATAGTTTTGAGAGCAAGGAACTTGATGGACAGCTGAAATATAAGAAGATTTAGTGGATATCTAAAGAAATAGGGGCGATCAACAAAAAAAATTATACAGTGGTGTTGGGAAGATTAAGTTTCCAGTTATGGTCAATTTAAAATAACCTATTTTCCGTATATATGCCCTTTAAATTATATCTGATTGGTTGGGGCAAATATAGCACCATTTTTAACGATAGGAACTTTATTGAATAACCCTTGTATTTTTAACTAATCTAGAGATTTCAAAGGATTTGTAATATCAGATTGTGTATAATAATAATTATTTATAAACCACGTTTTTTTCCTCTGAGGCCCTATCTCTCAGATCCTTGGATTCATTCACAGATCTATAGGATTCTGAAAAAAAGTGAACAGAGAAAAGGAGATACAACATAAAAAGCCTAATTGGTGAATTTTGATCCTTTTAAATTCGCCCCAAATTATAAGATAAATGGGGAAGTGAGCTTTTATGTAGCACATTAAATTTTCTAACAAAATAAAATGTCAATAATCTTTATTTCTTTCTAATGTTTTTTATATTGTGATAAGCAGTTTCAGACTTTCTCTTACCTACAACTCTGCCTATCATAGCCATCATAAATCGGTTCTTACCTGCGGGTAGACAGCAGCACACAAGCACAATATTCTAATTTCCCAAGTCATGCTGATATGATATGAGAATTACTAGCGCCTCTTCTAGCTCAAGCATTATTTATATTACCCTTGTACTCCCTAGAGCAATAGAGCACTTCTGCTTCACTGCCCCCAACAATAGAACCTTATCAATAATTTTGACTTCTATCTCTAATCAGTGTTCTAGAAAAGCCTTTTGCAAGATTTTTATGTATATACAGAAATATATATAACATGGTATAGATTGAAAAAAATGACATTCAAATGTCAGATATTTTAATCATTTTGAGGTGATGCTTGCTGCATCGGAAATAAGGGAAATAACTATATATTTAAAGAACAACTGTATAAAATGCTGCTACTAAAGAGCTTGTTTATGATAATAACGTTAAAATCAATTTTAATACCAGGTCTTATTTAAATCATTAAAACCACAGTACATGATATTACAGTATATTATGCTGCCCTGCCACAAACATACAGTAATTACACGTGTTACAATATATAACTTTGTGGGGGTATACCCCCACCCCTTCGTGGACAATCAATATCATAGCAAATGAAGGGAAGTCAAACTTGTGGCCTTCAGATGTTGAGCTACAATGATACTGAATACTACATTGGAATGATATATCTGATGTCCCCAGCTAACAATTCTCCCTATCATAAGCCTGTTAGTATTTAATTAGAGAAAGCTGCAGTTTAAAATAGCCCGAATGGGAATTGGTATGCTCACATTGAACTGTGTTGTGTGTAAAATATTGTTGCTGGATAACTTTGTAAAACAATAATAACAATAAAAAGGATAGTCTCTTTTAAGGCCAGGAACAGGCAGTGCATTTAACTTATTGACGTCTATGCGGGCTAATCGCCCATGGGGTAACCTAAAGCAATTGCCCAGAATCCTGGCAATTATATTATGATATTGTTTAGATTAGTTATCTTTATTGATGGGTCCGGGTTTCTCACATGGGCCACTTGTATGAAATATGAGTTGCTATTTTTAATAGGTAATTTCATCTTTTGGATTGAGACACCTATAACATTTCTTGTTAAATTCTAACATTAAATTTGACCAATGTAAGTTCTGTTAAAGCAGGTCTTTTTTTTTTAAATCCCTAGTAGATATAACTGTTGCAGTGAAATGAATGAGAAGCTCTCCCTGAATAAAGTTGAATACGTGACAGTAAAGTGGGGGCTTCCTTAGCATTAGATTTCCCATTAATCTTTAAAGCGCTAAATGGATTTCATTTGCTCAAATTATGCTGCCAAAAGTAGTGAATGCCAATCAAACCCTTGCAAATAGCAACAATTAATGGGTTTAAGAAATTACCAGTTTGGGGCATGGAAAATGGAAATGAGTATAATGCCAGCGATAGGAATAGTATGATGATGATAGTTTTATCATCTGGGCTGCAATAGCCTTGCTTTGCACATTTGAGGAATGTATTTGAATATGGTAATATATTCTGGAGCAAAAGCGAGGAAGTAGAAGGGAAGGGGAAAAAAAAAAAAAAGAGAATGATGAGGGAAACAAAAGGCAGGCGGCAACATTGGGAAAAAAAGAAACGATGGAAAACTACCAAAAATGCCGGCCTTAAAACTGAAAACAATTGTATAAACGACCACCATATACATGCCACCCCCCCCACCCAATGTTTATTTTATACTTTTTCATCCCTCTGCTTTGATTGTTAAGTGCTATCTGCTAATTTTGATTTATCTTTTCATAACTTTACCAAAAGTCAAATTATTTTTTACCTTGACAGGCCAGCCGAGGATGTATTTATTAAAAAATGATAAACTGGTCCTTGTGTTACCACTGAAGGTCAAAGTTGGAATAAGAATGTGATACACTTTGATAGTATTTCATGCCACCATTATGATCTATTTAGGGTTTTTTTATCCTCTTAACCAAGTTGGGCGATACTGATATCGTTAACTAGGTTATTGCCATACACTTTACGAGTTGATTGTATACTAAAAATCTACTTAAAACTCTACTTAATATATCTGTTTGTCCGTAATTAAAAATATCTTAAGTTGGGTTAAACCGTATCGCATTGATCCAGTAGTGTGTGTAGCGGCATTTTCCTTTTACTTGAAAGCGGATATCTCCCTGTACTCAAGAATAGGAAGGAGCCATGGCTGGGGTAAAATTTGCAGTCCCAAACGCTTCCTTTGCCTTCATAGGAAAATGTTGGGACTGTGTGTTGAGGGATCTTAGAAAATTACAGACGAATCTTGCAGATCTTTGTGTGTACCTAGTAAGATACAGAACAAAGCTAGGACCCTCAACATGATTTCAACTCTTATAACTGTATCTTCCAAGATATAGTCAGTTGATTCCATAATACTTAAAACCAGCAAATCGATTTTAGTTCTTCAAAAGCAACCTCAAAACCTCCTTCAGGCAAGGTACAATCTGGACCTGGACACTCCTACCCCTCTAACTGACCCACAATTGACTGCTAGTTTACTCTAGTGTATAGTTTTTTTTAAAAAAAACAACTGTATAACTGCTGTCTAAGAGCTGTTGTTAATGCATACCGTTAAAATCATTTTAATACCAGTTCTTATTAAGCCATTGAAACCAACAGCACATTGATATCAGTATATTATGTTGCCCTGCACAAACATACAGTAATTACATGTATAAACACTATAACATTAACGCTAGTTACTCTACTGACAGCCCTAGTTTACAACTGATTCACCTTATGTTTCACCACCCATTTTCTTAGACTGTAAGCTCTTTTGGGCAGGCCCCTCCCTATTGTACACAGTAATGCTGTAACTTACCACACGGAATGCTGCTGGACCAGCCACTTGAATATTTGCACTTTGTATACTTGCAACCTCCGCACAATATGTAACATATATGTTTTTCCGCGTGTATATTAATGCAACTATAAAGCACAAATGAAAACGACTTACGCTACCCCACGGGAGCACCCTGCTGGTTCCACAGCGGTCCCATGCTCCAAACACCTCAAAAGCGCCGGCTCCTCTCGGTATCGCTAAATACAATGCACAACAGAGGCAGGCAACCGCGGAACATCGTGGGCTTCAAAGAGCTTTATTCAGCACGTGTAGCAAGTACATCAGAACAGACAAACTAAAAGCACCACGTAGTTGTTGGCTCTATGTAATCTAAAATAATAGTAGTAATAATATGGAACCTTTTTATGAATGTCCAGATACACTGGAAAATTCAGCTTGCATAAAAGGTTTGGGTTGTTGTTTGATCCTAACAAGCAATAAAAATATTGGGGGCGTTACACTGGCTGGTGAAATGGAAGCTGACTTGACACTGGCTTATGAATCAAAGAGCTGGCCTAACAGTGGCTGCTGAACCCCAGTGCAGCCAGACACTGCTAGCAAGCCCTCTCCAGTACAGGAAACGTATTAGGCCGCTTCCAGTGCCAGCAAACAGTTTAGGCCAGCCCTCAGGGAAGCGACACTGTAAGGCCACCCTCCGATACAGGAAACGCTATTAGGCCAGCTCTCCAGTGCAGCAAACACCTTTAGGCCAGCCCTCCAGTGCAGCCAGACACTGTAAGGCCAGCCCTGCAGTGTGGCATTTGCTGTAAGACCAGTCATCCAGTGTGGCAGACTTGTTGGGCTAGTCCGTCCGGCAGCAAACACTGTTAGTCTACAGCTATTTCGGCCACATACCACCCCGCAGAGTGCTCATGATTCGTTGCTTCGCCAAATTTGTTTTCCAAACTTACTGACGCTCTCTACTTACAGGGCCGCTGCCTGAGACAACAGTCTAACTTGTAACTATTACCAGTACAGCTGCTAATTTGTTTTAAACACAAATGCACTTATTTTAAAGTTAATTCCATCTTAAACAATTATAATAGTAAACACCAACCAAACTTAAAAACATAAACGAAAGTACAAATGGGATTGGTCAGACACAATCAGGCTGTTAGGTTAATATTGCCAAACCAAGTTAGTTTTTTTTCCCGAGGTTAATGTACAGCTACATCGGACTTCGTCCCAGGGTTACATGGAGAAAAACATAAATCTAAATGCAACCTAAACATAGCAGAACATGCAGAACCCCTTGTTGGTTGTTTAAGTATAGTTAATGTATTTATAAAAATAATGTATTTCAAAGTAAGGTTATGTTGCTTCCTCCAGTGCCAGCCTAATGACTATTAGACTAAATTACAAGTTTAATATCCATTTAATTTAGGTGACATTAAAATGAAAACCATTGAATGACAGTGAACCTTTTAAAAGAAACCAAATCTGTGTGATTTCAGCCTTGTTGCAGCCTACTGTCTACTTATTGCACAGAGTTCTCCAGTGGACTGGCCAGTGTTGTAGTGTTGCGAATGAAAACCTTTCAGCAGCATTCACAATAAATGCTCTTTAGTCACTATTTTTAATAACTTTTCATCCGGGAAAAATAACTGAGGTACGCTTGGTGCATACTTACATGGCAAATAATGATTATTAGAGTGCAAGGGATCTGTTTATTTTAGCATCAAAACTTCGGCTCATCCCTAATGCATGTAGTATGATACACATATTGGTAAATGTGGCATGTGGGTATATTCACACGAATAATGCTGTGCTGACTAAAGGGCATCTATTACTGAAAAAGGTTATTAATTGACCATAACTGGAACTATAATTCTTCCTAACCACCACTGTATTATTTTTTTGTTTCTCTGCCCCCTATTTCTTTATATTATTCAATCAAAACTTTTTATATTTCAGCTGTCAATCAGTTCCTTGCTCTTAGTAGTTTTACTGTAGCTGAAATGGTGACAGAGTTTTTTGACAGGTGGAATGCTGTATGCTGTGTGCAGGCTTGACAGTTGGTTTGTGGGGAAAAGTCAGGTCGGATGGAAGTGGCAGTGGTTAAAAGAGGGAGGGGGGATACTGCTCCTAAACAAAATGTGTGCTGGATTGAAGGCATGCCGCAACACACGCAAATCAGAGTAAGTGTACTTACATGTATTCAATTAAGATTAAGATGAGGCAAAGTCATTTTTTCAGTATAGTGTCCCTTTAAGGTTTTATGCTACTAATCACTGGGGAATTGCTTCTAAATGCAGTGAGTTGACATTACTCTGCAAACAAGACCATTTGCTTTCATTTTAAATCGTCTTCTGATTACAACAATGTAATCAATACTGAATATACAGATGTTTGATCCACACCAGAGAAAGCTAAGATAGAAAATAAATCATAGACTAAAGTATTTTGCGTGGCCAATTTTTTTTACAAAATGTTTTTTTTTTGTTTTTTTTTACTTTAGAACTTACTGATATAAGAAGCGATTCCCCAGTGACTAGCAGCACAAAACCTGTCTTGAATTGGGGAGACGTCAGACTTATCACAGTGAGTTCACATTACACTGCAAATAAGACCATTTGCTTTCATTTTAATTTGACTTCTGATTACAAACAATGATAATCAATACAATGATAATCATACATCAATGATAATAACAGTAGTTTGATCCTCTATACAAATAAATAGCAGGATGAATACCACAAGAAAGTAATTTATTATAATGGATCACTAGTATGGAATGTACCCACATAAAATATTGACCAAAACATATAAACACCAGAGATAAAACACACGAGAAAACAAGACTCAATAGTCCATATGTGTCTCAGCCAGATAAAGTCCAGATGGAAAAAATAACCAAATAGTAATATATCAAAATGGCAAAAACGGAATCTGTACTCACAACCCTTCCAGTATGTGAGTAACATCACCTTACCTCTGCTAGCCCCTCTGCCCTGGGGAGAAGCATGCTCAAACGACTTAATGTGGGAAAACAGAGAAGTACCTGAAGGAAAAAATGACAGTTGAGAAGGGGAGCCTATTAATGCAGACAGGCTAGTCACATGACTACAGCTGGTCAGATGACTGAAAACAGGATAAGTTCAAGCAGGAAGTAATATGCTGAACCTTTCTAGCAATAACTTCTCACAAATTTTATCTGGGATGTGATTTCAGTTTTATTTTGAAGGAACAATGGAAGGCTTTTTATATAACCCTTATGTTTGGAAGAATTGGAGACCACAGCTACCCTTAAAGGGGAACCTAAAGTCTCCAGACATCATTATCCCAACAGACAGAGCACATTCACAAAGATCAACAAGCAGTGAGCCATCTCTCCCTTGATTTATGAAATTAACCTGTGGGTATATGGTCAGCTCCTAAAATACACCTTTTTGTTTAGTTGAGGTGTTTGCAGTAATTAAATTATTTAGAGCACAGCAGATCAAAACAGCTTTCTAGAAGCTGACAGACAATCATATTACATCACAGAGACCTCCTCTATCAGTCACCGATCATGCTATAGAGATACTGCCTCTCAAACACGAACAGAGATTTTACAGTCTTGAAATTCAGTGTTGAGATTTACCAGGGTTAAACAAAGCTCTATTCCCCACAATTCCTTTGCATTTTATTCCTAACAAACTCTGCTGAGCTACCATTTATGGCTATTTTGTATGTTTCCTGGGAGGTGGGCACAATGCATGTGGCTGGAAAATAAAACGTATGGGTAAAAGGCAGATTTCAAAATCTTACAGGGACTTCCATATTGGTGGAGACACTCTGTATAGAATAATGTGAATACAGGGCCGTTCTCTAGACTTTTTGCCACCTGACACAAAATTCTAAATGCTGCCCCCCTCGCAGCCGGAAGGGTATGGTTTTATAATTGAAAGAATTGAAGTGGGTGGTGCTTTGTCCAGAAGTGGGATGTGGCTTGTCCAGAAGTGGGAGGGGCTTTATACACGTTGATTAACTTGTGTCATTATCATTGTGATTTACATTCATTCCTCCATTTATTACAATACATTAAGGACCCACCTCAGAATAGTATCCTCAAAAGATCATCGTCTATTATCTATCATCATCTGTCTATCTCATCATCTATCTATCATCTATCTATATCTATACTTTCTATCTCTATCTGTCTATATCTTTCTGTTCTATCTATCATCATCTGTCTGTCTGTCTTCTATTCTATCTATCATCGCCTATCTACATCTATCTATCTGTCGTCTTCTGCTATCGTCTGCTTGTTTATCTATCATCTGTCTTCTATCTATCTATCTATCTGTCTATCATCTATCTATCTATCTCTATCTATTCTATATATCTATCTATCTGTCTGCCTATCCTCTGTCTATCTATCTATCTATCTATCATCTGTGCTGTCTATCTATCTATCTATTATACTATCTATCCATCTGGCTATCTAGCTATCTATATGTCTATTATCTATCTATATATCTATCTATCATCTATCTATCTATCTATTATCTATCTATCATCTTACATTAGATGGCAGCAGACAGGGCCTGGGCACATTATTTTAATTATTATGTCTGCTGGGCACATGGCAAACTTGGCACAACACATTCCCCCTTCCCCCTGGCACCGGTACAGCACACAAATGTGCCATGGGGGTGTGGTAGGGTTTTGTATGCTGGTGGTGGCCAGGGGGGCACTGTATATGTGATGTGCTCTCTGGGCAGCTGGCACAGTTATAGAGCACTGGCACATACTTTAGCGTTATAGAGCTGGCACAGTTATAGAGCACTGGCACACACCCTGGCAGGTTGGCACCAACAGCATACAAATACCCCCCCCCATAGCACAAATAAATATAGTATGCATTGCATAGCCTTCCCCTGACACTGTGGCCACAGCAAATATCATTTGTGTGGAGCTGTGCCAGTGCCCACTGCCAAACCTTTTAATTAACTTTCTGTGGCACAATGGGGGGAGCCTGGGATGATGTGCTGGTGGTGGTGCTAGCTAGGCCCGGGGGGGGGCTACAGGCCACAGTAGGCACAGTGGTAAAAAATAACCTAAACCTGTAGTGCAGGCAAGCCGGGCCCAAGCTCAGGCCCCCCTGCCCAGGGAAATTAAATTGGGGTTGGTGTAGACAGAACCCTATTACCCTTACTGTATTGCCACTAGTTGCCTTGCCAATTTGACTCACCACTTTCCCTCCGAGTCGGCGAGTACGCAAGGCCGCAGGCACAAGTCAAGTTTCTGTCCTGGTCCTGCACAGGCTGAACTTGGGCTCTTTCAGGCTCAGCGCTGACGTCACAACATTACGCACGCCGACGCAGCGCACGCATTGGACGCACCAGGAGATCCTCGCAAGCAGCCTGTTCTGGTACTGCCGGAATGGACTGTCACACACATGGACTGTATGAGATGCGTCCGTCCCCCCCATTCAGGGTGCCGCTTCCATACAGGGTGCCGCTCTGCAGTGTGCTGCCCTGCATCATTAGCGAGAAGGCCCTGTGTGAATAGAGTTTATTCCTTTAGTAGGAACTCTTAACACTTATTTTTAACATTTCAATGTTACAATGTTAATAGACAAGTATTAGGAGCAATAAGTTGTATATTTTTTTCTTTCTACATAATACAATAACCAGCATGGTGGCATTGCTTGTTATCAAACACTGCCCATGAAATATCACTCAGGAATATCACAACCAAGGCAAACATTTCAACTTCTATTTATGGCTGTCTGCCATTAGACTGCAGTAGAACTCGAGTTAGCCAGAGCTTGACAAAAACAAAAATGATTCTTATCAGACAGAAGAAATAATGCATTCAGGTTTACAACCCTCCTGATAGTCGGGAAGCTCATTTATTGCCCTCATAATACTCCTGTAAACTCTGTCTTATTCATAAGAAGGATAACTTCATGCACAGTAATGCTGATAATATATGTTTAAAAAACCACCGCATGTCAGTTTAAAACTATTGTTGAATACATATCAATAGATCAGTCATAGGACCTAAAGTAAACAACACATTACCTAGAAACGAAAAAAGAAAAAAAAATGAAATAAAAAAAGCATTTCTCTCATTTTGGATAAAAGGCTAATTTTACTCTCAACATTTACTCAAGGATTGCTGAAATGTCAGCGTTCTTACACAGAGACTTTGTAGTTCTGTGCGTAATCACCATGGGTTCACATTCAAATAAAGCAGCTGTCTGGATGTCCACTGCATAGTATAGAGCTACAGACTTATGCATCTGATATAAGGATTCTGTTCATAATGATATGTCATGTGACGCCATAGCCATAAAGGAAAATGATTCAGATCTAATTGGGACAATGTAAGCTCATTGGGGCTCATTTTACTCAAGAGACATTCAGCTGTGTATCTGTATATTTATGATTTAAAGGGTATCTATACCGAAAAATAGGTTATTTTAAATGACCATAACTGGAAACTATAATTCTTGCAACCACCACTGTATAATTTTTTTGTTGATCTGCCTTTATTATTTAGATATTCAATCTAAACTTCTTATATTTCAGCTGTCAATCAAGTTCCTGCTCTCAAAAACTATTTCGTAAGTAGTTTTACTGTAGCTTTACTGTAGCTGGAATGGTGACAGAGTTTTGACAGTTGAAATGCTGTTGCTGTGTGCAGGCTTGACAGTTGGTTTGTGGAGAAAAAAGTCAGGTCTGATGGAAGTGGGAGTGGTTAAAAGAGAGAGGGCATACGCTCAAACAAAATGTGTGCTGTATTGAAAGCATGCAGAACACACGCAAATCAGAGTAAGTGCTACTTACATGTATTCAATTATAGATTTAATATTTGGTGCTGGCTGTCTAGTTTTCTGAGTGAGGAAGCAAAATCTTTCTTTTTTGTCACATGGTGGTTATAACATAAACTGTTCTCAGAACTTTCCTAGAGGCACTATTTAAACCACAGAGCATTCTATTTAACATCTGATATCCATTTCCAGTGTGCAGCCGCATCCATGCCTCCATTTGCATGTAGGTAAGTAGTAAGGCAGGAAGACATTAGCAGATCAATGCTTGCCAAAAACATTTTGTCACTGCTTGGAACCAAACATGTTTCGAATGCTCCTACGTTCTTTTTTTTTTCTTGAAAAGAACGCATGAGCGTTCAAAACATGTTTGTGTTTCAAGCAGCAATAAAATAATGTTTTTGCAAGCATTGATCTGGTAATGTCTTCCTGCCTTACCTGGATAATTAAGACCTTGTGTTTGTTTTAATGTTCTAATTCAGTTTCTATATGTATA
Organism: Hymenochirus boettgeri; assembly: GCA_019447015.1. NCBI lineage: Eukaryota > Metazoa > Chordata > Amphibia > Anura > Pipidae > Hymenochirus > Hymenochirus boettgeri. Next base: position 120,108,644 of record CM033471.1, on the reverse strand, counting down.
TTTACATTGTTCATGCTTTTTTTAGTGTGTGTGTGTGCTTATTCACATGTTTGTGCAGGGTCATAATTCTCACATGACATTTATACATACTGTAAAGGGATATTTATAAAGGTTCTTTAACAAACTCCAATGTTATATCGCTGCACATCGCCAAGAATTGTTGTGCTTAAATTTATGATTAGTTAATGTGTTATCATAGGATTGCAAGGATTGAAAATAACCAATCCCAATGGATTTGTGTCTCAGCAATCTTGTATAAAGAGTTGCAAACCTGAGTGATGACAGAAAGAAAGAAGACAGCGTCGGTGACATTGGCGTTTTTGGTGTAGCCAACGATATCGCCAACAACATTGGAGAAAAAAGGATGACAGAGACCTGAAAAAGTCCTTTTATGACCAGGGGTGGTCCCAGTTTCAAGCTTCTATTAGAGCCAGAAGAGCTCTTTTAGAGCTGAACGACCCAACAAAGGCACTTGTTAGTGCCGCAAGCACAATAGTCAGTATGCAAAGGCACTTTTAAATGCTGGGGAGGGGGGTCCAGTTTCAAGCTGCAGGACCCCTAAAGCCCAAAAAGGCACTTGTCCGTGCCACAAGGGCAATTACATGTGTCGGGGAGGGTAGATCCCAGTTTCAAACCTCTTAAAACGGTGGCAATATGGTGGTGGAAAGTTAACACACTTTTATAAATAAGCCACAAAATACCCAGAGTGAGGACCTTAAACTCACAACTTACCATTTCCTTGCTGGGGGGTCCTGGTTTCGAGCTGCAGGACCCCCAACAAGGGCACTTGTCCAGTACCGCAAAGCCACCGTGCAAAATTATTGCACACGCTTTGCGCTGCCAAAGAAAAAAAAATTGCTGGCAGGCAGTGGCAGAACATTCGCTAACACGTTAGTAGATAGGTTAGCGTGATTTTAGCGCTTTTATTCTTGTTAGCACAGGATATTGCATCTCCCTGTAAGTTCGGTTGTTTCTGCCACCCTGAAGTTGGCAAATTGCAATGGCACTTTATAAATACGGTTGGCGGCAATATGCGAAACGGCAATTGCAGCAGTAACTTTCCGATATTTAGCGTATATTTCGATTTGCCAAAAACAGCGTTGTATAACAGTGGTGGAAAGTTAACACACTTATAATATGCCCCAAAGTACCCAGGGAGAGGACCCTAACCTCATAACTTATCGTTCCCTGCTGGTCCAGTCCAGTTGCGCTTCTGTCAAACAGTCCACGATTCATGCACTTGTGCTTTGTCACCAACAGACTGAGGGGCAGAGATGGACCGTAGCAGTGAGGGAAAGTTAAGATATGTATTACAGCTAACCCAAACTAAACCATAGGTGGGACCTAGTGGTTAAGGTGTTAACCCTGGGCACTTTTAAGGATGAGTTTGGTGGGTATAGTTTATTTTAAAGGAAAGTTCAGTGGAAAATATCATTATTTTAAAATTCTTAGTTATATTATGCATAGTAGTTATTCACATATCTCTTCCATTTTAAAAAATCAGCTGAATTTACAGTACACCCCTTGCTATTACCTGCTGTTGGATTGCGAGCTAATATTTTAGGTTCTTGTGACCGTCCATGAAATGTTCCTAACAGTAATTCTACTGTTTCTAATTTTTGGTGATGGTGGTCAAACATTCTCAGATCTCTACTGAGAACTAAATCAACCCAGGCGCTGGGTCAAGGGCAAGTCCATAACTGTCTCTATTAGGGGTCCTGCAAATAGGAAGTCAGTATTTAGAAAGCATTTATTTATACACAGACAAAATGATGAATGGGCAGGTTAAGGTATTAAACTTCCCCTTTAAGTCTATTACAACCCCTGTGCATTTGTAACCTGTCTGTTCTCTTTCATTTATTTTCCTATTAAAAAGGATAAAGTATTATATTTACCGTATATACTCGAGTAAAAGTCAAATTTTTCAGGCTTTAAAATTAGCCTGAAAACCTAACCTTGACTTATACTCGGGTCAAGTCCTAATTTAGATCCAAATCTGCAATTGCAGATAGGTGGCGCTGTGTAACCTGCATAGAAAGTTCAAGGACTGATCTGCCTTTGCACTTCCTGCTTCCGTTATTCTGGCTGCTGGACTCACTCAGTCACTGGATGCTGTAAATATGATGGGTCTCCTCAGTTTTGGGCAAAAAACAGCTGCTAGTACAGTGCAAAGGACAGCTTGAAACACAACTTTAGGTGACATTTTTAACTATGTGGATCAGAGAGTCCTTTACTATATGGGGTCAGAGGGCCCTTTACCATATGGGGTCAGAGTTCCCTTTCATATGGGGGTCAGAGGGCCCTTTACTATATGGGGGTCAGAGGGCCCTTTACTATAGGGGGTCAGAGGGCTTTACTATATGGGGTCAGGTTCCCTTTATATATGGGGGTCAGAGGGCCCTTACATATAGGGGTTCAGGAGAATTGTAAATGATGGTAAGCTTAATTAAAAGTTACTGAACCTTGCCACTCCACATGTTTAGAAACTGAAACTCCCAGAACAAAGCATGCGGGAGTTGTAGTTTCCAAACATCTGGAGTGCCAAAGAATTGGAGTTTACTGGTACTGGATTTGGCTATTACTGTATGGGATTCATGTATGGGAATTCTGCTGTCCATTTAAAGGGCAACTAAAGCCTAAAAACAACACAGAATCAGAAGGCAGTAGTGGTGATAATTTTTTTTTCAGGTAAAAAGTACCTGACTTATACTCGTATCGACTTATACTGAGATATACGGTACTGATCATGACTAGCATGTCAGCCTGTTAAAAACTAGTATGTATGTATGTATGTATGTATGTACTGTATGTATGTATTTATCTATGATCTATATGTCTATCTAAAAAATACCATACCAACAGAGAAACTCTTCTGAGGCTGAGCAAGTTCCAAACATAAATCCATTGTGAGACGAATAATATTTAAAGACTACTTTCCTTGAAATAAAGTGCTCAATTAACTTGCCAATGCCATTTTAATTACCCTTTACTAAATGTGCAGTTAATATTCCCTGTGGAAGCAATTTTCCCAGCTTAAATACTACATAAATCAAATATATATTCTTGTTATAAGTGTAAACCTTCCTTGACCTGTTGTATGTTGCACTTCTACATTAAAGCCTGTTTCATGGATATGCCATTTATATAACACAACGTCCATGCTCCGATTGACCTTTACCATATTAAGATCAATTCCAGTTCAGTTTTATTACTACTCCTGGATCTTGTTTATGAGCTTGGAGCTAAATTATGATATTTTTTGTTGTTGTTTTTTTGTTACTGTTCTATAATTTATATACAGTAAATTATTTTTGCACTAAACAATACTTTAACACCAATTAATTCAATTCTAACATCTAATGTCAAACAATAGTAACTGATTATATTATTAAATAGTATATTATTACATACTGTTACTATTAATTCTAGAGTTTATTCAGTATGTTTAAATGACTGTTGATGTGAAAGTACCAGTACTAAGGGATTAAATGAGACAGTAAATGGAGCATCTAGTAAAGGAGTACCAAGTAACGGAGAAAAAAATCATAGTAAATGGATGACTAAAAAAGGAAACTGATAAGGTGTTTAAATGCAGGGCATACTGAGATGTAAGCAGGAAGGAAAGTGAGTATGGACTGAAGAGAAAAATTAACTTTAGTTCTGTTTAGAAATGTAAACATGTTTCCACAAAACTAAACCAACTACCCAATCAGTAATATCTCTTTATCTTTTTAAATTCTCATTTTCTGTAACAAACATTTGGTCTTTGTTGAGGCCCGTTCTTGTAGACATCTAAAGTCATGTACCTATGGTTTCCAGATTTGAAATACAAATACCGAACAAATGTTTGCGCACGCCCACTTTCCAAACCACACCCACTTTTTGAGCTAAGCCTACGTTGAGGTAAGCACCTGGTACTCTCTAAATCTAGTATTAGCCTCGTTCACACTGGGATGCACAAAAGAACCAAAAACACGCAGTCCCTTTTTGATACATTTTCTTTCTGTTGGGATTTGGGCACTAACAATTAATTCATCATATCAGGGTAAAGACCCATCCTAAAGGAGTATCACACACACATTCATTTATAAGAACCAGGGTGAGGACTTAAAGAGAACTATTGTGTGTATAAACATTTTTTGAAAAATAGTAAAAAGTACTTGGGACAGGGATACAAGGACTGGTAATTCTACCTCCCAATATTGTTTCGGGAGGAGCACCACCCCACATAAACTGATTCTGCCAGTCTCCTTCTGGCTTCAGCAATATCTTTAATACAGGAATAATCCATGACTAAAGTTTCATACACACGTGCGGGACCGACACGCAACGCATGATGTACGAACGGCCTTTTCAGACGATAATTGGCCCATGTATGGGCACTTTAGGGCCGAAAACGGGCACTCGTTCAGATATTGCCGGCAGATCTGGCAATGATCCCTGGACAAGAGGCCATTCGGATGATAAAGTGCCATACAGGGCCAATATATACACGGCAAATGAAAACTGTATGTGCTGTGCTCATTAACGAAATTATTTGTGAAGATGAATAAATCAATCCTACCTCCCTACCCCAGGTACTTTCCGTTTCTAATTAGTTACTTTACAGAATACTGTAGTTATCCTGAGCGGCCTTGGTAAATAGGCCGACTCTTGCAATCCTCTAAATGGTCAGTGGAGCTGTGGTGGAGTGAATCCATAGATTGCCTATGCAGAGGTAACGCAGGGGCACGTTTTCCAGTCAGTAAATGCAACTGTGTAATGACATCAGGGAGAGCAGTCACGGGACGCACTGCAGCTTAGCAACAAACGAAATTCGTTTATAACTTCATGACTAGTATGACATCACAATGACAACCAGGCTGTTAACTGTAAATTTCTTTACCTTAGAAAACTATGGTTGCTAGGCACACATACAGATAAGCAATATAATACAAATTGGAAGAATTACAGTTTCCAGTAATAAGCAGTAGAGATGGCTGAACTATATAAAGTCCTGTCTGTTTTCGAACTTTCGAACTCAGAAAAGTCAGAAAGTTCGAATCGGACCCATTCAAGTCTATGGAGAGTGATAGTCAGAGTGATTACAGCTAAACTTACAGTAACGTACTGAAATGGCTGTGGCATCTGGAAATGGTTGGGGAACATGTCACTGTCGCCAAAACTGTTAAAACACTTCCTGAAGTCAGGCAGGAATTGACGATACTTTGGAGGATTATCGAACAAACGAACGATCCTTCCTGTTAGCGAACGGTCCTTCCTAGGCTTAGCAAATGGCACATTCGAGGGTTGGATAGTGTACTGGGTAAAGGCACCGCCTTTGACATGGGAAACCAGGGATCGATCCCGGCTAGGGCAGCTATACAAAAGTTTGGATTATTATAATACCCTAGTAATATAAAACCTAGTAATATAATAACTATATAACCCTAGTTATTTAATAATAATATAATAAACATAAAATAACCTAGTATATAATACTCTATATTCTAACCATATAATAACCTGGTAATATAATAACTATATACCCTAGTAATATAATGATATTATATGGTTATATATACTAGGTTATTATAATAATCTATACATTTGTATAGCTGCCCCTAGCCAGGATTTGAATCCTATGGTATTATAATACCCTAGTAAATAATAACCATATAATAACCTAGTATATAATAAACCATATAATACCCTATATGATAACAGTAATATAATAACCTATAATACCCTAGTAAAAATAAACCATATAATATGATAACCATATAATAACCAGTAATATAATAACCATATAATACCCTATATTCAACCATATAATACCTGGTAATATAATAACCATATAATACCCTAGTAATATAATATTATATGGTATTATATTACTAGGTTATCATATGGTTATTATAATAATCCAAACATTTGTATAGATGTCCATAGCCAGGATTCAAACCTGGTCTCCATGTCAAAGGCGGTGCCTAACTAGTGCCCTATCAGCCACTACATTTTGTGGCTAGTATATTACTAGGTTATCATATGGTAAGTATATGGTTATTATATTACTAGGTATTATATGGTTTCATATTACTTTTAGTTTATTATATAATCCAAACATTTGTATAGCTGCCCCTAGCCAGGATCCCCCCTCGAATGGACCGTTCGTAATAACCTAGTAATATAATAACCATACAATACCTAGTATTAATAACCATATAATACATATATAACCCAGTAATTCCAGCATTCGAATCCTGCTAGGGCAGCATACAAATGTTTGGATTAGTATAATACCCTAGTAATATAATACCTAGTAATATAATATGGTTATTATAATAATCACACATTTGTATAGCTGCCCCCAGCCAGGATTCGAACCCTGGTCTCCCATGTCAAAGGCAGTGCCTTTCCTTTCCCCCTTATTACTGTGTGATATCCCGCCCAGCAGCTTTACAAGGTCACCTGACCTTTATCCTCGAGTGCAGAAGCTGTTGAGACCACCCACCTATGATCCAGTGTTCCGGTGTTAAGCAGCTTTGATACTGCACCCCCTCAACTCCCTCTTGGATTCCCTTTGACATGTACCAAACTTCGCAAACGCGAGTCTTTGAACTTACATCAAAGGGTAAGATTCCTGCAGTTCTGTGTTATAATCGGCATGCTACTACATAGTAGCACACCGATTATAAGAATATTTTTTAGTTGTTGCCCCCATAGAGACCAATGGGAGGGGTGGGTTATATAAGGATATTACTCTGTAAGGGGTGCGTTATACCTATATATGTAGACAGAGAGAGAGTGTTTATTCTGTTTTATTCTGCTGGGTCCTATCTTTTAACCTTTTTTCATCTCATAAAAGGCAGGTATTGATATAAAGACAAAGTTTGAGAATTACATCTCCTAAGAAGGTAAAAAGTTATTAAGGTAAAAAAGGTTTAACATTTAGAACCCAGCAGAATAAAGCCAAACAGCACCTCTGCTTGCATTTCTCGCAGCAAGGGCCGGGAGCGCGGCGGAGGAAAGAGGAGAGTAGTAGAGTTTGGGGACTTTTTAAAGATTAAACATGCGTTGGGGCTGGGGCCCTTGGGGAATTTAATACAAAAATGTAGTTTGGGTGGACTAACCCTTTAAGTGGTGCAAGTTTTAGTTCAATTAAGTCATATTGATCTATAAGAGAAAGCGTCGGCAAAAATGTATCTTATTTACATTTTAGATTTCAGTTTATTAAGTAATAATCCAACTCCAGGAGAAACGTTGGGTATGAATGATCAGTATCATGGCAGCATTTTTCTTTATTGGAAATAGGATGGTGTGTTGTTCAAATTTGAAAATGGAAAAAAAATAGAACCAATTGCTTGTGAACAGCTCTTAGGGCCTATAAAAGCCGCGTATAGTTTTTTTAGCAACCACGATTTTAACAATCGTAATCGAAATTTAGATTGTTAAACCGATATTGAAGATTTACTACCCCATAGATACATTTGGTAGTTTGAACGTTCGTGTAATATGATCGCGACCATACATTTCCTCGTGCGATCGTAAATGCAAAAAGCAACTGCTGCTTTATAAATATGGCCCCTAGCACCAAGCTCATTTTGCACTGTACTTTTAACATAAACAAAATGAGCATTGTGTGAGTAACTCCATGATTGTATTATTTGCATTGAAATTATTAGTGAGCGTCTTAAATCTTTTAAGGATTTAAATTTTTAAGGACTTTCTAAGAGACTACTTCTTTAATATATTGATTAGCCGAGTTAAGGAGCTATGCCTTACCCCTTTCTTCACTCAATAGCGCAGTTCTGGGAACGAATAAGAAAAACTTACATTTTGCGTATCCACCGTGGCCACACTGAAATCTCAGACCGCTTCCCTCTCCTGTACAGCTATAGCGTGCTATTACGCAGCTGTAGTGCCTTATACTCTCTTAGTAGTAGTGCCTTATACTCTCTTTTTATTAGTGACACAGATTTCAGTAACATTTTGTCATCTTGCTTAAAGGGTATGTCCACCCAAAAATAAACTTTTTATATGTTCTTTATATAATAGCACCAACCTCAAACCCATGTTCCATAGCTCCCAACATGTCCCGTTTTCGGCGGGGGACTGTCCCGTTTTTGGGGTCCTTTCCCGCTGTCCCGGCACCCCCTCTCTGTTCCCTCCCCGCATTGCCCCGTTTTTTTTCCTTCCGGTGTCTGGTCCTTTTTTAGGGTAAAACCTAAACCGGAAGTGCACTAGCAGGCGTTAGGACCCTGCAGTTTGGAGACTTCCAGTCCTGCCTGCTGGTGGCGGGGCTTTGACCGAAACGGAGCTGCTGGGGATTGAGGTTGGAGAGGGAAGAAAACTGCTGAAGGTCGGTGTGAGACTCTGTGCAGTCACTTAAACACTCCAGATGAACTTGCATGTGACAGGTTATATACAGTACAGCACACACAGTAAATACAGGCCCAAACATTATTTCTTCCCTTACAGGGCCAGTGCTAGCTTCTAGTAGGGGCATTAGGGGGGCAAGTGCCTGCAAAGCTAGGTACACAGATAGTTATGCTCATATCTAGTCAGTAGTTTGCCCTGGGGGGACAAGACTTTGTGTTTTAGTATTATCTGTATGTGTGTGTAGTGTGTATCAGTGCATTGAGTGTCATGTGTGTAGTGTCAGTATATCAGTGCATGTGTATGTGTGTCAGTATACGTGCATGAGTGTCCAAATAATATGTGTACGTGTCATGTTGTTAGTGTTTGTCAGCATATCTCCATGTGTGTGTGGTGTATGTGTCCGTATATCAGTGTATGTGTGTCATGTATGTAGTGTGTGTGTCAGTATATCTGTTTGTGTGTCTCAGTATATCAGTGCATGTGTGAGTCTTGTGTGTGTCAGTATATGAATGCTGGTGTGTGTCTCATTATGTCAGTCAGTGTATGTGTGTCATTTTGTGTCCATTTTGTGTTGCCTGTATGTCAGTGCATGTTTGTGTCTATGGGTGTGGTTAAGTGTATGTATGTGGCAAAGATAGATATAGGTTGCCACCGACAGACAAAACAGGTAGATGACAGACCGACAGATGATAATAATATCCAGGTAGATAAAAAGATGCAGATAGACAAATGATAGACAGGTAGACAGACAGAAAGAGATAAATACTATATAGACAGGTAGGTAGATGGACAGAAAGAGATAAATAAGATAATGAACAGAAGATAGATAGATAGACAGACAAAAAGATATATCAGACCAGACTATAAAAACGATACAGACAAACACAAATAAACACTGATATTAGCATACTGGGTAGTGGCGTATGCATATGTCTTCTTTTTCATGGGATTTATCTTAAATTGGGGCGTAACCTATGAAAGATGGGAGTGGTTTAAGAAACGGGTGTGGGCCCTACTTACTCTCCCTTTTACTGTCCCTCTTTTGTGTTTTCAAATGTTGGGAGGTATGATGTTCATTTTTCTCAAAATCATTTGCCTTGTCTGATATTTAATGAATATATATCAGGCTGCTGCACTTCCTCTCCACCCGAGCTGCAGCTTAGAAAAAAAAAATTCTTCTGCCTGTGTTTGTGTGGTCTCACTCTCTCTCTCTCTCTCTCTCTTGGGCTGGCTGGCTGCAGCTGTTGATCCTGGATTTCTTCAGTACATAACTTTACAGCTGTGATTGGTTGAGAGGGAAAAGAGGGAGGGACCAGGGTCAGACCATTACTGATGCACTTCCTCTGTTCTCACTGCTGGATGCTAACAGACATGCTCAAGAACAGAAAAGAACAGAGACAGGTAATGTAACCTGTCTCTGTTCATCGCTGTATTGGTCCATGCTGCAGGATTAAGCCAGCTACAAAGGTCGTACTTTTGACCACTGGACCGATTTACATGCTGTAAAGTTTGTTTTGGAGCACTTATTTGGGCCAAATAAATATAAAAGTTAGTTTTGGGGGTGGACATGCCCTTTAACGGACTTTTCTAAATTTGAATTTATAATACCAGATTAATGGTCTGTTCTGTTCTGAATTGCATTATGGAATGTTATGAGAAGCACCAGAAGAGGGCAGTCTTTGTACACTATACAGTTGACCTATTTTTTAAAATTTTTTCCTCTTTTTAATACACTGTCTATGGTTCCTGTGTTTTGATTTGTGGCAGAAGTTCATGTTATCCAGTAGGTTTTTCAGAACCTATTTCTTTTCATTCATGTTTAAAAGGGGCACATTTTGCTTAGGATGGTTGTCTACAAAATGAGGAATTGTATTTAGAATCAGTAAATAAGATGGCAAACCGAGGGCAATTCAAAACAGGAAACTGACAAAGTTCACAAAATTCTGTGAACTTTCAGTAGCTAGATATTTTGGGGGGGGCATAGCACTCCTTGGCCAACCTCCAGTGGATGGCTATAGACCCTGTGAATAAAGAAGAGGCAAGGATAGGGACCGGGCTTTACTTTAAAAGGAAGCCTGTAGGATAAAAGACTTAAAGGACAACTCCACCCTCATAACGAGGATGAATGGCCACTTTAAAGTATGTTTATCTATGCCAGACATCCCACCCTGCCATTTTAGGCTCCGGGCAGGGTGGGAAAGGGGTGTGTGGTGAGGGGGCGTGATGTCACACAGAGACGTGGCTAGTGCCCTAGGGTGGGGGGAGGCAGGGTTAGAGGTGTTCCCGGGCATTCCAGGGGTGTGGTTGGACAAAAGGGCTGACTGAGGAGGAGACTAAAGTCTCCTCTCAGTCGCGAAGTCTGGAGTGGACTTGCAGGAGTGCGGGAGACCACCCCAAGAGAGGGAGACTCCCAGACAATCCGAGCAATCATTACTGTATGCCTGCTATGCTTCTGGATGCCTTGTGGAAACTGAGCAATTTAGAGACCTGCACTGAGTTTGAGCATGCTCAGATCGGACAGCTAACGGGATTAGCATTCAGTCTTTGGCTTTGCTGTCAACTATAAAATCCATTACAGCTGCTAACTGAAACAACCAGGAGAAGAAATAGGGGCAAAAGAACATTGTGCTGCTTCCAGGTTACATCTAATATTTCAATTTCAAACTATTGCAGTTTAGGGTGATTTACTAGATTACATTTTCATTTGAGGGCTGGACTTGTCCTTTAAACCCTCTCCCCCAAGGGTCTAAATGAAGTATCTTATTACGTTTTCGTAGGTGGAAAGGTTCTCATTCCTCAGTTCATGGTAAATATGTTGTATCATTTAGACCCAGTTGGATGACTAGCGAAACCTCTTCAAGAACTAAACTTTAGTCCAGTTGATCTAACTGAATCACAACAGATGTGGATAGAATATGTTTTCCTTAAATGATAACTACACTCTAAATGTAAAAATAGAAAGTACCTGGGACAGGGAGGTAGGATTGATTATTCTTAGCTCACAATATGTTTTCATTAAAGGGTATGTCCCCCCTAAAACCACTTAATATTCTGCCTCCCCCATGTCCCCCAGCCCCAACCGCATGTTTGCTTTTTCAAAAAGCTCCCCAAACTCTTACTTACCTCCCCTCGATCCTCCGCCGCACTGCCCCCCTCTGCCTGCGAGAATGCAAGCAGAGGGCGGACCGGCAGTCGCGTCTGTGATTGGCTGAGCGGCAGCCAATCACGGACGCGGCTGCCGGTCATTCAGTGCAGCGGAGGAAAGCGGAGATTAAGTAAGAGTTTGGGGAGCTTTTGAAAAAAAAAACATGCGGTTGGGGCTGGGGACATGGGGGAGCAGCATATTAAGGGGGTTTAACGCTAGGGGGAGGGATAGTAGAATGGGAGGGAGAGGGAAGAGAGGGAGGAGGGGGGAGAAGGGCTGCAGTGCGCATGGCAAATATCTACTGGAGGCAGATAGCAGGCAGAGACCTGCTATCCTCCTGGTGTTAGTTTTGAGACTTTGGGGGGGGTTTACAGGAGAACCCTATGGAGCTGGGATGTGAGGTAGGATTAAACTACACTACATGGTGGGGCCAGTAGTTGGGGGGATTATAGTTTTGGGGGTGGACATGCCCTTTAAAGAGCTACAGTATAGCACTTTTTAATGTTCCAGCTTAGTCTTGACCAATCCGTATTAAAGATAGTGCTGTGAAGCCAGGAAAAGACTGTCAGAATCAGTTTTCTTTGGGCTGATGCTCCTCACAGAAACAATTTTGGGAGGTAGGAACTACCAGTCCTATATCCCTTTCCCAAGTACTTTTCATTTACTGCAAAAAATGGCACCAGGACCCTCCACAAGCCCATTACCCTCCATGTTTTTAAAACAGCTGATCCCATGATGAAGAAAAGATATGCGCGATCAACTGTTTAAAAGAGCGGAATCGAACCAGAAGTTCGGGTCCGACCTGTTAAACAGCTAATCCCACATATTTTTTTCTTCATACATGTGATGGCTGTTTCAAAACAGCTGATCATGGAGGGGCCCAGGCCTCCAATCTCACTGAGGGACCCAGCCCCTGCAGTACAACCCCTGTATTAGTAATTTTAATCACACTTTTTTATTACAAATAGGATCCTCCATAAGACCTTACAGCACTTTATAGGGACTTTTTTGCTACTCGCACTTTATTTTAGTAGCACTTTTCAGAGAGTGGAATTGTGCATTAATAACATCGCTCCTTGAATGTTTTGATTAACATTTTGTACTCAGATTGGACTTCTAATTGCCTTTAAGTGGCAAGAGAAAGAATTATAATCCCAGCCCAGAGGGGGGTGGACTTGCAAATCAATGTTGGATCCCCACACATGGCTAAGCAATTTAGTCCTACATAACCAAAAGTTGTACATTTAAGGAATAGTTCACTGCAATAGTGAACTATCCCTTTTCTACTTGATTGAAGCCAGGGAGGTTAAGGAGCTATCCCTTACCTCCGTTCTTCAATCAAACCTTTCACTCGATCCACGGGGCCGCTCTGAAATTCCGTGGCATGCGCATTATGATGCGTTATAGCGTAACAAAGCAGGAAGCAGTCGGGAACTGTCAGAGCGGACCCGCTGGATCTGCGTGAAGGTAAAATGTAAAACATTGATTGAAGATAGAGGTAAGGCATAGCTCCTTAACCTCCCGGCTTCAATCAATGTCGGAAAGGATTTCACTATTGCAGTGAACTTCCTTTAAGCTGAACTATAGATTTTTAGCATTTTAAATAAGCATATTTATTCCCATCAGATCCTGCACACAAATTGTACATCCAAGTACCTTCCAAACACAGCCAGTCATAGTTTTTAACACCTTGACATGATGTAGCCATATTGGATTTAACCAATGGAGCTGTGTTCAATTCATCAGTGCTAACTGCTAAACACTGTGCTGCACTAATCACCCACAAGCTGAACATTCATCTCATCATTTACAAATAGTCAAGTCGACTGCTCATTATATGCTGCTTTCATTGTGGTTCATGGATAAATGAATGATGGTTTGCTTTTCCATACCCAGTATATTAGTTTTTATAAGCTTCTTCAGCTATTGGCACATAAAACTTATACAAGAGATCTTACTTTGTAGCATCAGTCACCTCTATATATTGCAGAAATATACATGAACATAAACACATCTTACTTACCTTTGTTAATATACTGTGATCTTTTTTGGCTGTATATCCCAGATTCTACTTTCAATTCATGGTTGTTAAATCATTACCATGTAAAGAAAAACAGAAAATGCTCTTTGTTAATTGATGTAAATTCAGTAAATTACCTACTACAGTAATATCACCACATCCTGGTTCTTTGTAATAAGCAAAAAAAAAGCAAGAGAGAGATACATACAAATATTAATGAGCAGCAAGGATATTAATGGCTCAATTTTTACTTTTTAATTTTCTTGGAGACATGGAATTGCCAATATATGTATTGTTTGATTTACATATGTGTGTATGATTGCCCTGAGACTTGAATTTTTATGCAGATGTCTTCTTTGTTTTACAGTCAAATTCAGCCACTTCTAAAACATAGATCTAGCAAAAATCCATATCTGTTTTTTATTGAAAGACAAACTGAGACTTACAAAACATTGGCTTTCGGCAGCTTTTGTTATGTCTTTCAGTAAATGATAAATGAGTGAAATTTAATTGACTGACATATCTATAAACTATATTTATACCATCAGTTTTTTTTATGGCGTCTTTGTATTTTATAGCTTTAGTAATGTTTAAACTAGTCATAGCTTGGTCTAGGCAACCAGCCACACTAAGAAAAAAGTTTTATACCATTGCATAGCCTTCAGCAAAATCTTTAAACATCTAGACATTTGCTGATGTTACAAAGTCCTGCTTGCCCCTCTTACTTACAAAAATGGTTACTGCTGCATGTACCACAAATCGCTTCTTAAAGGTGCCTAAACCCCTGGAACATCTTTCCAAAACTATTGGAGATTTTTGTAGCTTGTGAGTCTATGTAAATTACCTTTTAAATTATGGTGTTGTAATTGCACTGCATTTTGAATTTTTAACTTTTCTTCCTCCTTTATCTTTGTTTGAACAATGTGACATTTCATGTAAAAGTACAGTTGGGGAAAATTCATCCTTGTTTACATCAAGTAAATTAGATAATTGGCTTAGGTGCAATATTGTATATAACTAATAATACTTGTAAAGGTAATAAACTTTATGAGAAAATCAGGATATCTAAAGGCAAAGAATATAATTATTATAGTAATAAAGAGGATGTATGATGCCTGGGACTACCTAAACTAACAAAAACTTTAAAAAGCAAATACATTTCATAGCAAAGTTCCTGCTATATAATCTTAAAGAGTAACTATGGTCCAAAAATGATTTTAGGTAATTGACAGGAATTTTGCAATTTACTTTCATTGTTTTTTTGTTGTTGTTCTTTTTATATATTTTTAGTTTTACATTTTTATATGTATATGGTAGAAGCATCACCAGATCCCCTGCACTTCCCTGCACCATGTGACAATTCCCAGTGTCTCCTCTCCTCGTGGGCCCCAGCCCCTCCCCTGTACTGTTCTCCTCCCCCTCCCCTCCCTCATCACTTTAACTCAATTTCTTCCTGGTTTCTTGCCAACCACAGATAGAAAGAGGAACTAGTATTGTGACTGCAGATTAGAACCTCCCACCCCTTAACTTTCTGATCAGTTTCTTCATATCTTGGGCCGTGCAGCACGTAGTTGGTGGTTGATGCTCATTTTAAAGGTAGGATCCTGGCCTTTCATTTAAAATCAACATTTTTGAGACCAGTTTAGCTTTAGTCTGCAGAAAGTACTCAATTGCTAACTTGTTTTTTGTCAAATTGAATGTTTAACTTTTTAAAGCACAAATCTTTCTAATGCACGCAATCTCCATTTTTGGTCCGTTTTTGTCAAACACAAGCAATATGACATGCAATTTTAATTTTACCTATAATCCCATGCAAAATGCATGCACAACGCATGTAAAAGCATATAAGAGCGGACAAAAGCAGTTGGCAATGTGCAGCACTTTTTTGTGCATTGTTATGTGGCCTCAGCCAACATACATAATCCTCAATACCACAGTCCTAATCAGATCTGATTTCTCACAATTCAAGCCAGCCATGGAGCATGTTTTAAAACACACATAGACACTTACATTAATGACCTTTGTGCACCTTTCAAGCCAAATTCAATGTTATTACTTTCTCTTTCTATTTATAGTTCCCCTACCAATACCCTAACATTGAGCATACATTATTAAGTCTTTTATTAAAGGGGAACTGTGGTCTCCGACAATTGATTTTAAATGAAAGGCCAGTTTCCTACCTTTTTAACGAGTCATCAACCCCCTCTGTACGTGCTCCACAGCTCAAGAATAAAAAAATACTGACCGAAATTAATGGGTGGGAGACTGACATGTGAGGGGCTTGCAAGAGGAGGGGGGCTGCAAGGAAGGAGGAGACACAGGGCAGAATGACTGTCACATGGTTTTCAGAGCAGGAAGCTGAAGTGCGGGGCCTGTGATGCTGCTGCTGCCATATCACACACACAAAATGTAAATATCTTCAAAACTATGCAAAATAAACAATGAAAGTAAATTGCAAAAATACCGAAAGCAATTCCTATCATTTACCTAGTCATTTTTGGACCACGGTGAGTTCCCCTTGTTTCGTAGCCAGTCATTCTTTGTAATTTATTTTCTAATTTTATTTGCGACAGTTTCACGACATTAAAATTGTGGCTCTTGCTTAAAAAGATGTGTTGTCTAGTGTCATGATTGGCTGAAATTCGGCCCCTTCAGCTATTGCTGTGCATGGAAAACGCATGGAACAGCTGCTGCAGCGAGCCGAGGGACGAATCCTAGTAAGTATATTTAGGAGATCCAGAGAAATGTTTTAAACCGAGCGAAGTCTGGGCTGGAGGGAAGGGGGTTTAGTAAAGGTGAAATTTTTTGTGGAGGTGGACACACCCTTTAAATAATTGGTGGATCCTTGCCAAGAATCACAGAAAATGGTCCTTAAATGCAATGATACCAAGTTACCAACCTAAAGAGAGTTGTTGAACTCCCTAGTGGTATTGTGATTGTAAATTCTCATACATTGGAATTTTTTTTTTGCTGTAAATATTAAAGGGGAGCTGTGGTCTCCAAACAGTTGAGTTTAAAACCTCTCTATGTGCTCCACAGCCAAGATTAAAGAAATGACTGACCAAAGTTAATGGTGGTGGCTGACATGTGACATTCCTAAGGCTTCTCTCTCGCACAGTGCCGCCGACGAGCACAGCCTCAGACTCCCTCAGATTGAGGGAGACAGGAAGTCCCTCCTACTCTCTACTGTGTGAAGTCCTGACAGAGTAGGTAAGGGAATCTACAGCCCCCAAAGCCTTCTTTCCCATATGTGAGACACCTTTCAGGCTATCACCGTGGGTGGGCGGGGCTTAGGCACCCATGAGTGGGCGGGGCCTAGGCACCCACGGGTGGGCAGGCCATGGCACCCATGGGTGGGTGGTGCCACATAGGGCTGTAAAGAATGGGCCATGGGGGCCTGCAACGGAGGGACCATGGGTCCATGAGTGTGAACCAGGGGGGCTGCAAAGGGGAGGAGGAGATACAGGGCAATTGACTGACATTGTTTCAGAGCAGGAAGCAGGAAGTTCAGGGGACCTGTGATGCTCTGCCATATCACACATAAAAATGTAAATATCAAAACTATGCAAAATAACAATGAAAATAAATTGCAAAAATTCTTAGGAGAGCAATTCCTATCAATTACCTAAAGTCATTTTTGGACCACAGTTCCCCTTTAAAGGGTATGTCCCACCTAAAATTGAACTTTTAATATAAGATCCCCCCTGGGCTCCCAGCCCCAACCGCTATATTTTTTTTTTTTAGAAAGCCCCCAACTCTACTTACCTCCCCTCTTTCCTCCGCCGCGCTCCCGGCCCTCTGCTTGCAAGGAAATGCAAGCAGAGGGGCGGGACCGGCAGCCGCGTCTGTGATTGGCTGAGCGGCAGCCAATCACAACGCGGCTGCCGGCAGCTCACTTCGCCGGAGGAAGAGGAGAGGTAAGTAAGAGTTTGGGGAGCTTTCAAAATAAAAAATATGCGGTTGGGGCTGGGAGACATGGGGGAATACTGCACTGAAGGGGTTTTATGGTAGGGGGAGGATAGTAGAACGGAGGAGAGGGAGGGAGAGGGAGGGGGAGGGGGGGAAAGGGCTGCAGTACGCATGGCAAAAATCTACCTGAGGCCAGCTAGCAGGCAGTTCCTATATGGACCTGCTAGCCCCTGGTGGGCAGTTTTGGGACTTTGGGGGGGGACTACAGGAAACCCTATGGAGCTGGGATGTGAGGTAAGGATTACAACATACACTACATGATGGGGGCCAGTAGTTGGGGGGATTATAGTTTTTGGGGGTGGACATGCCCTTTAAGGTACATTGACCAGAATGTACCAACTTGCTGCTTTCCTTTCCAGGTGCAGTAAACTTCCCTGCAGCCTCAGCATTGCTTGTCCTATCTGTGGTGAGTATTTTAAAAGCTAGAACACCACACATCTAAGTATGGATAGATTCAGGATAATGTCTGACTAAGGATATAAGTAGTGCATTGTATATTAAACAATGGTATAGTAAGCCAATAAGCTAAAGCTAGAAGGAGATTTTGATAAAAAGATGAGAATGTATGTATTCTTTTAAAATATAACCTGTAAGTGTGTGTTTATATTGCCCCAATAAGTGCAATTAATGGATGATTATATACAGTAGGAGTTAATATCCAATCACTGAAGATTAATAATAGCGGAGTATTATAAAAAATCTAGGAATTCCTTTCTGTGCTCTCTGGAATTTGTTGTTCCTTGTGATTAATGAACATAAATCAAGGATGACAATTCATACTTGCAGCTGGAGGGAAAGCATGTTGGGACTGCTAGAAATAGGTAATATTCAGAAATCTGAGCCATTTTTACATGAAACAATGTTCTTAGCCCCAAAGGAACAGTTTGGATGGTTCTGCATTAAATATGAAAAATGTTCTATTGTTTCCTGTTTTGCTGTAGCTTTCCTTTAGCAGGATCATAGTCTTTGAAACTGTAAGGTACGTCATATAAATAGATGTGTAGTCGGAGAATTGTTAAGCTTGCAATACAATACATTATCCTGCATTCATATTAATATTATAAGTGCAATAATCATTTTTATCTTTGTGAAATGTCACATCCAAGCTATTTCATTACCTGTCCCGTTAATGGACAAGTTTTCTTCTCTCCTGTAGTAAAAACTGTGTTTTCAAACTGAGATTTAAATGATCTTACACAGAGACTTATAATGGTTATATGATGCAATCAAAGGTCTTCCTGTGTATAACTGTATTAATTGTACTGTAATAATTTTCTTACATAGCATTATATATTCTGCAGTGATTTATAGTACCTGTAGGAAACCCACGCAATCAAGTTAGAACATACAAATTATTGCAGATGTAACCAAGGGGAGATTTGTCCCCATGCTACCCAATGAGCCAATGTGCTGCCCTAAAATTTAAGGATTTATTTAATCAGGTCCTAGGGCTAAATGATATAAACCTAATCTAAATTTTACAATTTCCCTCAATTATATAATTATATAATTTTCAATTAACCCTCTGTCTGCCTTAGTAATATCCTTATTTTTACCCTTCGTATTATTACTGCCCCTTCTATAAGGACCAGGATTCTCTATAGTGCATACAGAGGGAAAAAAACCAAACTCCTTTACAAAGTCATTCTAATCTTTCTCGCTGCCATTCTTTCCCAGTAGACAGGCATGCTCCATCCAGGGAAAGAGGGAGGATCTTTATAAATAGCTCAGCTATGAGCATGTTGTAACGCTAATGTTATATGCAAAATAAACGTTTGCCAAAAAATTCTACACACCTGATTTTGGATATTTCTTTATAGATATTTATGTGACACAGGAAAGGAAGTGGCCAAAGAGTAAAAGGTGATGTAAAAGGAATTTCCAATCAGTCACTATCTGCATGATGAGCTAAGACACTTCTGATTAACCCTTAACAACAAGCTCAGGATAATAAACAAACAGGAGTTTTTATGGTTTCTAGGCCTTGTCTCATAGAACACGACATGCTCCTTACACACAGCCGACTAAATACACATATTAATGATTTGGCTACATGACCATGAGGGTATGTTGGATGGGGGTCTTTTTATCTCTCAATGAGATTTGAGATTTGTAATAGCAGGAAATGGCATTGTGAGTTGTGAGAATGAGATAATTTGTAGGAGCATGGCTTGTATAGGAAGGATTTAATGTATTGCTGTCTTGTTATTTTAATGAGAATTTATTCAGTAACCCCCTAATGGAATCTATACAGCATCTTCCTATGTGTTACATCATTACATGAACTATTGCAGGCATTATAAGGCTTTGACACCCTATGGTGCTTAATTAAATTTAAAGTCGGTGATTCCATTCTAGATAATGAAATATACAGACAGATATGACAAGGGCTCAAAAACATATAAATTCATAATATTAATATTTCACCATAATTTATAATATAGTATTTGAGGCTGAATAAAAACATGTCCATCTAGTCCGACCTACTCAGCTATACCTACATTTCCTGCCTAACAGTAGATCCAGAGGAAGGAAAAAAAAACATATGAAGCACTAACAATTCCTATCTGACTCCAAGTGGCAATCAGAAACATCCCTGGATCAAATGTATGTATCAATACCAGTAACCTGCAATGTTCTATGTTTTAGAAATCGTCCACCTTTTTTTTAAACTGTCCAATAAACCTTTTATCACCACATTCACTTTTACCATTCTTACAGTAAACCCCTTTCCAAACTTTTCTCTTTTCTTTCAGTCTTAAGGGATGTCTGCATGTCCTCAATGCAGACATCTAATGTTCACCATTAGAACACAATAATCATATCCCCACGCAAGCTGCCTTTTCTATAGTTTACATATTGTAACTTTCACTATGTCTTCCTATTCAATAAGGTTTTTTTTTTGTATATATCCAAAACTGCCCTGCAATTCCAAATAAAGCCTTACCTTATTGGAAGATGCGGTGTAGTTTTGGAATTCTGTATACAAAATATCTTTAATATAAAAAACGTGATATAAAAATCCAATGACTACAATTTGTTATTACTACTCAAATACACCCGCAAAACAGATTTTATGCCAAATAAATGTAAAGTACAATAAATCACAGCAAAACATGATATACACACACACAGCAATACATACAAAAATAGATCCAATTAAATTGCTTAACATTTTACTTACCATTGTATGCGACTTATAAGCGTGTCCTTCTCTCTGGATAAATTAAAGTAATGGTTCAATAACTTGGACAAATTATTTTAAGCCACAACCACTTCAGGTTTGCTTTACTCTGGGGTTCTAAATGTTAAACCTTTTTTACCTTAATAACTTTTACCTTCTTAGGAGATGTAATTCTCAAACTTTGTCTTTATATCAATACCTGCCTTTTATAGATGAAAAAAGGTTAAAAGATAGGACCCAGCAGAATAAAACAAATAAACACTCTCTCTCTGTCTACATATATAGGTATAACGCACCCCTTACAGAGTAATATCCTTATTAACCCACCCTCCCATTGGTCTCTATGGGGCAACAACTAAAAAATATTCTTATAATCGGTGTGCTACTATGTAGTACATGCCGATTATAACACAGAACTGCAGAATCTTACCCTTTGATGTAAGTTCAAAGACTCGCGTTTGCGAATTTTGGTACATGTCAAAGGGAATCCAAGAGGGAGTTGAGGGGTGCAGTATCAAAGCTGTTAACACCGGAACACTGGATCATAGGTGGGTGGTCTCAACAGCTTCTGCACTCGAGGATAAAGGTCAGGTGACCTTGTAAAGCTGCTGGGCGGGATATCACACAGTAATAGGGGGAAAGGAAAGGCACTGCTTTGACATGGGAGACCAGGTTCGAATCCTGGCTGGGGGCAGCTATACAAATGTTTGGATTATTATAATAACCATATTATATACTAGGTTATTATATTACTAGGGTATTATACTAATCCAAACATTTGTATAGCTGCCCCTAGCCAGGATTCGAATCTGGTAATTATATGGTTATATATATACTAGGTATTGTATGGTTATTATATTACTAGGTTATTAGCGAACGGTACTTCGAGGGGGGGATTCTGGCTAGGGGCAGCTATACAAATGTTTGGATTATTATAATAAACTAGTAATATGATAACCATATAATAACCTATTAATATAATAACCATATACTACTACCATATGATAACCTAGTAATATACTACCACAAAATGTAGTGGCTGGATAGGGCACTAGTAAAGGCACCGCCTTTGACATGGGAGACCAGGGTTTGAATCCTGGCTATGGACATCTATACAAATGTTTGGATTATTATAATAACCATATGATAACCTAGTAATATAATAACCATATAATATTATATTACTAGGGTATTATATGGTTATATATTACCAGGTTATTATATGGTTAGAATATAGGGTATTATATGGTTATTATATTACTAGGTTATTATATGGTTATCATATTATATGGTTATTATATTACTAGGGTATTATATGGTTATTATATTACTAGGTTATCATATAGGGTATTATATGGTTATTATATAACTAGGTTATTATATGGTTATTATATTACTAGGGTATTATAATACCATAGGATTCAAATCCTGGCTAGGGGCAGCTATACAAATGTATAGATTATTATAATAACCTAGTAATATAATAACCATATAATATCATTATATTACTAGGGTATTATATAGTTATTATATTACCAGGTTATTATATGGTTAGAATATAGGGTATTATATTACTAGGTTATTTTATGGTTATTATATTATTATTAAATAACTAGGGTATTATATAGTTATTATATTACTAGGTTATTATATTACTAGGGTATTATAATAATCCAAACTTTTGTATAGCTGCCCCTAGCCGGGATTCGATCCCTGGTTTCCCATGTCAAAGGCGGTGCCTTTAACCAGTACACTATCCAACCCTCGAATGTGCCATTTGCTAAGCCTAGGAAGGACCGTTCGCTAACAGGAAGGATCGTTCGTTTGTTCGATAATCCTCCAAAGTATCGTCAATTGCCTGCCTGACTTCAGGAAGTGTTTTAACAAGTTTTGGCGACAGTGACATGTTCCCCAGACCATTTCCCAGATGCCACAGCCATTTACAGTACGTTACTGTAAGTTTAGCTGTAAATCACTCTGACTATCACTCCCATAGACTTGAATGGGTCCGAATTCGAACTTTCGTACTTTCTCTGAAGTTCGAAAGTTCGAAAACAGACAGGACTTTATATAGTTCAGCCATCTCTACTGCTTATTACTGGAAACTGTAATTCTTCCAATTTGTATTATATTTGCTTATCTGTATGTGTGCCTAGCAACCATGGTTTCTAAGGTAAAGAAATTTACAGTTAACCGCCTGGTTGTCATTGTGATGTCATACTAGTCATGAAGTTAATAAACAGAATTTCGTTTGTTGCTAAGCTGCAGTGCGGTCCCGTGACTGCTCTCCCTGATGTCATTACACAGTTGCATTATACTACTGGGAAAACGTGCCCCTGCGTTACCTCTGCATAGGCAATCTATGGATTCACTCCACCAGCAGCTCCACTGACCATTTAGAGGATTGCAAGAGTCGGCCTATTTACCAGAGGCCGCTCAGGATAACTACAGTATTCTGTAAAAAGTAACTAATTAGAAACGGAAAGTACCTGGGGTAGGGAGGTAGGATTGATTATTCATACTTCACAATATAATTTCGTTAATGAGCTACAGCACATACAGTTTTCATTTGCCAGTGTATAATAATTGGCCCGTGTATGGGCACTTTATCATCCAGAATGGCCTCTTGTCCAGGGATCATTGCCAGATCTGCCGGGCAGATATCTGAACGAGTGCCCGTTTCGGCCCATAAAGTGCCCATACATGGGCCAATTATCGTCTGAAAAGGCCGTTCGTAAACATCATGCGTTGCGTGTCGGTCCCGCACGTGTGTATGAAACTTTAGTCATGGATTATTCCTGTATTAAAGATAGTGCTGAAGCCAGAAGGAAGACTGGCAGAATCAGTTTTATGTGGGGTGGTGCTCCTCCCAGAAACAATATTGGGAGGTAGGAATTACCAGTCCTGTATCCCTGTCCCAAGTACTTTTTACTATTTTTCAAAAAATGTTTATACACACAATAGTTCTCTTTTAAGTCCTCACCCTGGGTTCTTATAAATAGGAATGTGTGTGTGATACTCCTTTAGGATGGGTCTTTACCCTGATAATGATGAATTAATTGTTAGTGCCCAAATCCCAACAGAAAGAAAATGTATCAAAAAATGGACTGCGTGTTTTTGGTTCTTTTTCGTGCATCCCAGTGTGAACGAGGCTTAATACTAGATTTAGAGAGTACCAGGTGCTTACCTCAACGTAGGCATTAGCTCAAAAAGTGGGTGTGGTTTGGAAAAGTGGGCGTGCGCAACTTACATTTGTTCTGTATTTTGTATTTCAAATCTGGAAACCATAGGTACATGACTTTAGATGTCTACAAGAACAGGGCCTCAACAAAGACCAAGAGATGTTTGTTACCAGAAAATGAGAATATTAAAAAGATAAAGAGATATTACTGATTGGGTAGTGGTTTAGTTTTGTGGAAACATGTTTACATTTCTAAACAGACCTAAAGTTAATTTTTCTCTTCAGTCTCATACTCACTTTCCTTTCCCTGCTTACATCTCATGTATGCTCCTGCATTTAAACACCTTATCAGTTTCCTTTTTTAGTCATCCATTTACTATGATTTTTTTCTCCGTTAACTTGGTACTCCATTTACTAGATGCTCCATTTACTGTCTCATTTAATCCCTTAGTACTGGTACTTTCACATCAACAGTCATTTAAACATACTGAAATAAACTCTAGAATTAAATAGTAACAGTATAGTAATAATATACTATTTAATAATATAATCAGTTACTATTGTTTGACATTAGATGTTAGAATTGAATTAATTGTGTGTTAAAGTATTGTTATAGTGCAAAAATAATTTACTGTATATAAATTATAGAACAGTACAAAAAAAAACAACAACAAAAAATATCATAATTTAGCTCCAAGCTCATAAACAAGATCCAGGAGTAGTAATAAAACTGAACTGGAATTGATCTTAATATGGTAAAGGTCAATCGGAGCATGGACGTTGTGTTATATAAATGGCATATCCATGAAACAGGCTTATAAATGTAGAAGTGCAACATACGAACAGGTCAAGGAAAGGTTTACACTTATAACAAGAATATATATTTGATTTATGTAGTATTTAAGCTGGGAAAATTGCTTCCACAGGGAATATTAACTGCACATTTAGTAAAGGGTAATTAAAATGGCATTGGCAAAGTTAATTGAGCACTTTATTTCAAGGAAAGTAGTCTTTAAATAAATTATTCGTCTCACAATGGATTTTATGTTTGGAACTTGCTCAGCCTCAGAAGAGTTTCTCTTGTTGGTATGGTATTTTTTAGATAGACATATAGATCATAGATAAATACATACATACAGTACATACATACATACATACATACATACATAGTTTTTAACAGGCTGACAATGCTAGTCATGATCAGTACCGTATATACTCAAGTATAAGTCGATACGAGTATAAGTCGAGGTACATATTTTTACCTGAAAAAAAAATTATCACCACTACTGCCTTCTGATTCTGTGTTGTTTTTAGGCTTTAGTTGCCCTTTAAATGGACAGCAGAATTCCCATACATGAATCCCATACAGTAATAGCCAAATCCAGTACCAGTAAACTCCAATTCTTTGGCACTCCAGATGTTTGGAAACTACAACTCCCAGCATGCTTTGTTGCTGGGAGTTTCAGTTTCTAAACATGTGGAGTGGCAAGGTTCAGTAAACTTTTAATTAAGCTTACCATCATTTACAATTCTCCTGAACCCCATATAGTAAAGGGCCCTCTGACCCCCATATAGTAAAGGGAACTCTGACCCCCATATAGTAAAGGGCCCTCTGACCCCCATATAGTAAAGGGCCCTCTGACCCCCATATAGTAAAGGGCCCTCTGACCCCCATATAGTAAAGGGAACTCTGACCCCCATATGGTAAAGGGCCCTCTGACCCCATATAGTAAAGGACTCTCTGATCCCAATAGTTAAAAATGTCACCTAAGAGTTGTAGTTTCAAGCTGTCCTTTGCACTGTACTAGCAGCTGTTTTTTGCCCCAAACTGAGGAGACCCATCATATTTACAGCATCCAGTGACTGAGTGAGTCCAGCAGCCAGAATACAGGAAGCAGGAAGTGCAAAGGCAGATCAGCTCCTTGAACTTTCTATGCAGGTTAACACAGCGCCACCTATCTGCAATTGCAGAATTTGGATCTAAATTAGGACTTGACCCGAGTATAAGTCAAGGTTAGGTTTTCAGGCTAATTTTAAAGCCTGAAAAATTTGACTTTTACTCGAGTATATACGGTAAATATAATACTTTATCCTTTTTAATAGGAAAATAAATGAAAGAGAACAAGGACAGGTTACAAATGCACATGGGTTGTAAATAGGACTTAAAGGGGAAGTTTAATGACCTTAACCTGCCCATTCATCATTTTGTCTGTGTATAAATAAATGCTTTCTAAATACTGACTTCCTATTTGCAGGACCCCTAATAGAGACAGTTATGGACTTGCCCTTGACCCAGCGCCTGGGTTGATTTAGTTGCTCAGTAGAGATCTGAGAATGTTTGACCCATCCATCAGCCAAAAAATTAGAAACAGTAGAAATTACTGTTAGGAACATTTCATGGGACTGTCACAGAACCTAAAATATTAGCTCGCTAATCTCAACAGCAGGTAATAGCAAGGGGTGTACTGTAAATTCAGCTGATTTTTTAAAATGGAAGAGAATATGTAGAATAACTACATATGCATAATATAAACTAAGAATTTTAAAAATAATGATATTTTCCACTGAACTTTTCCTTTAAAATAAACTATACCCACCAAACTCATCCTTAAAAGTGCCCAGGGTTAACACCTTAAACCACTAGGTCCCAACCTATGGGTTTAGTTTGGGTTAGCTGTAATACATATCTTAACTTTCCCTCACTGCTACGGTCCATCTCTGCCCCTCAGTCTGTTGGTGACAAAGCACAAGTGCATGAATCGTGGACTGTTTGACAGAAGCGCAACTGGACTGGACCAGCAAGGGAACGATAAGTTATGAGGTTAAGGTCCTCTCCCTGGGTACTTTGGGGCATATTTATTAAAGTGTGTTAACTTTCCACCACTGTTATCAACGCTGTTTTTGGCAAAATCGGAAATATACGCTAAATATCGGAAAGTTACTGCTGCAATTGCCGTTTCGCATATTGCCGCGCAACCGTATTTATAAAGTGCCATTGCAATTTGCCAACTTCAGGGTGGCAGAAACAACCGAACTTACAGGGAGATGCAATATCCTGTGCTAACAAGAATAAAAGCGCTAAAATCACGCTAACCTATCTACTAACGTGTTAGCGAATGTTCTGCACTGCCTGCCAGCAATTTTTTTTCTTTGTGCAGCGCAAAGCGATGCAATAAATTTTGCACCGGTGGCTTTGCGGTACTGACAAGTGCCCTTGTTGGGGGTCCTGCAGCTCGAAACCAGGACCCCCCAGCAAGGAAATGGTAAGTTGTGAGGTTAAGGTCCTCACTCTGGGTATTTTGTGGCTTATTTATAAAAGTGTGTTAACTTTCCACCACCATTATTGCCACCGTTTTAAGAGGTTTGAAACTGGGATCTACCCTCCCCGACACATGTAATTGCCCTTGTGGCACTGACAAGTGCCTTTTTGGGCTTTAGGGGTCCTGCAGCTTGAAACTGAGACCCCCCTCCCCAGCATTTAAAAGTGCCTTTGCATTACTGACTATTGTGCTTGCGGCACTAACAAGTGCCTTTGTTGGGGTCGTTCAGCTCTAAAAGAGCTCTTCTGGCTCTAATAAGAGCTTGAAACTGGGACCACCCCTGGTCATAAAAAGGACTTTTTCAGGTCTCTGTCATCCTGTTTTCTCCAATGTTGTTGGCGATATCGGTGGCTACACCAAAAACGCCAATGTCACCGACGCTGTCTTCTTTCTTCTGTCATCACTCAGGTTTGCAACTCTTTATACAAGATTGCTGAAGGACCAAATCCAATTGGGATTGGTTAATATTTCAATCCTTGCAATCCTATGATAACACATTAACTAATCATAAATTTAAGCACAACCATTCTTTGGCGATGTGCAGCGATATAACATTGGAGTTGTTAAAGAACCTTTATAAATATGCCTTTACAGTATGTATAAATGTACATGTGAGAAAGTATGACCCTGCACAAACATGTGAATAAGCACACACACACACGTAAAAAAAGCATGAACAATGTAAATATACATATAGAAACTGAATTAGAACATTAAAACAAACACAAGGTCTTAATTATCCAGGTAAGGCAGGAAGACATTACCAGATCAATGCTTGCAAAAACATTATTTTATTGCTGCTTGAAACACAACATGTTTTGAACGCTCATGCGTTCTTTTTCAAGAAAAAAAAAAGAACGTATGAGCATTCGAAACATGTTGTGTTCCAAGCAGTGACAAAATAATGTTTTTGCAAGCATTGATCTGCTAATGTCTTCCTGCCTTATCTACTTACCTACATGCAAATGGAGGCATGGATGCGGCTGCACACTGGAAATGGATATCAGATGTTAAATAGAATGCTCTGTGGTTTAAATAGTGCCTCTAGGAAAGTTCTGAGAACAGTTTATGTTAATAACCACCATGTGACAAAAAAGAAAGATTTTGCTTCCTCACTCAGAAAACTAGACAGCCAGCACCAAATTATTAAATCTATAATTGAATACATGTAAGTAGCACTTACTCTGATTTGCGTGTGTTGCTGCATGCTTTCAATACAGCACACATTTTGTTTGAGCAGTATGCCCCTCTCTCTTTTAACCACTCCCACTTCCATCAGACCTGACTTTTTTCTCCACAAACCAACTGTCAAGCCTGCACACAGCATACAGCATTTCAACTGTCAAAACTCTGTCACCATTCCAGCTACAGTAAAGCTACAGTAAAACTACTTACAGAAGAATAGTTTTTGAGAGCAAGGAACTTGATTGACAGCTGAAATATAAGAAGTTTTAGATTGAATATCTAAAATAATAAAGGGCAGATCAACAAAAAAATTATACAGTGGTGGTTGGCAAGAATTATAGTTTCCAGTTATGGTCAATTTAAAATAACCTATTTTTCGGTATAGATACCCTTTAAATCATAAATATACAGATCACAGCTGAATTGTCTCTTGAGTAAAATGAGCCCCAATGAGCTTACAATTGTCCCAATTAGATCTGAAATCATTTTCCTTTATGGCATATGGCTGTCACATGACATATCATTATGAACAGAATACCTTATATCAGATGCATAAGTCTGTAGCTCTATAGCTATAGTCATGGGACATCCAGACAGCTGCTTTATTTGAATGTGAAACCAGTGGTGATTACGCACAGAACTACAAAGTCTCTGTGTAAGAACGCTGACATTTCAGCAAATCCTTGAGTAAATGTTGAGAGTAAAATTAGCCTTTTATCCAAAATGAGAGAAATGCTTTTTTTATTTCTATTTTTTTTCTTTTTTCGTTTTCTAGGTGAATGTGTTGTTTACTTTAGGTCCTATGACATGATCTATTGATATGTATTCAACAATATGTTTTAAACTGACATGCGGTGTGTTTTTAAACATATATTATCAGCATTACTGTGCATGAAGTTATCCTTTCTTATGAATAATACAGAAGTTTACAGGAGTATTATGAGGGCAATAAATGAAGCTTCTCCCTGACTATCAGGAGGGTTGTAAACCTGAATGCATTATTTCTTCTGTCTGATAAGAAATCATTTTTGTTTTGTCAGGAGGCTCTGGCTAACTCGAGTTCTACTGCAGTCTAATGGCAGACAGCCATAAATAGAAGTTGAAATGTTTGCCTTGGTTGTGATATTCCTGAGTGATATTTTCATGGGCAGTGTTTGATAACAAGCAATGCCACCATGCTGGTTATTGTATTATGTAGAAAGAAAAAAATATACAACTTATTGCTCCTAATACTTGTACTATTAACATTGTAACATTGAAATGTTAAAAATAAGTGTTAAGAGTTCCTACTAAAGGAATTAAACTCTATTCACACAGGGCCGTCTCGCTAATGATGCAGGGTGCAGCACACTGCAGAGCGGCACCCTGTATGGAAGCGGCACCCTGAAGTGGGGGGGACGGACGCATCTCATACAGTCCATGTGTGTGACAGTCCATTCCGGCAGTACCAGAACAGGCTGCTTGCGAGGATCTCCTGGGTGCGTCCAATGCGTGCGCTGCGTCGGCGTGCGTAATGTTGTGACGTCAGCGCTGAGCCTGAAAGAGCCCAAGTTCAGCCTGTGCAGGACAAGGACAGAAACTTGACTTGTGCCTGCGGCCTTGCGTACTCGCCGACTCGGAGGGAAAGTGGTGAGTCAAATTGGCAAGGCAACTAGTGGCATAATACTAGTAAGGGTAATAGGGTTCTGTCTACACCAACCCCAATTTAATTTCCCTGGGCAGGCTGGGGCCTGAGCTTGGGCCCTGCTTGCCTGCACTACAGGTTTAGGTTATTTTTTACCACTGTGCCTACTGTGGCCTGTAGCCCCCCCCCTCGGGCCTAGCTAGCACCACCACCAGCACATGCATCCCAGGCTCCCCCCATGATGCCACAGAAAGTTAATTAAAAGGTTTGGCAGTGGGGCACTGGCACAGCTCCACAGCAAATAGATATTTGCTGTGCCACAGTGTCAGGGGGAAGCTATGCCAACTATATATTTGTGCTATGGGGATGGGGGTATTTGTATGCTGTTGGTGCCAACCTGCCAGGGTGTGTGCCAGTGCTCTATAACTGTGCCAGCTCTATAACGCTATAAGTATGTGCCAGTGCTCTATAACTGTGCCAGCTGCACAGAGAGCACATCACATATACAGTGCCCCCCTGGCACCACCAGCATACAAATACCCCTACCACCCCCATGGCACATTTGTGTGCTGTACCGGTGCCAGGGGGGAAGGGGGAATGTGTTGTGCCAAGTTTGCCATGTGCCCAGCAGACATAATAATTAAAATAATGTGCCCAGGCCCTGTCTGCTGCCCATCTAATGTAAGATGATAGATAGATAATAGATAGATAGATAGATAGATAGATAGATAGATAGATAGATAGATAGATAGACAGATAGATAGATAGATAGACAGATGATAGATAGATAGATAGATAGATAGATAGACAGCACAGATGATAGATAGATAGATAGATAGACAGATGATAGGCAGACAGATAGATAGATATATAGATAGATAGAGATAGATAGATAGATAGATAGACAGATGATAGATAAACAGACAGATAGATAGACAGACAGACAGACAGATAGATAGATGATAGATAGGCAGATGATAGATAGATATATAGATAGACAGACAGACAGATGATAGATAGATAGACAGACAGATGATAGATAGATAGACAGATGATAGATAGAAAGATAGATGATAGATAGATAGATAGATAGATAGATGATAGATAGACAGATGATGATAGATAGATAGACAGATGATCTTTTGAGGATACTATTCTAGAGGGTGGGTCCTTAAATGTATTGTAAATAAATGGAGGAATGATATGTAAATACAATGATAATGACACAAGTTAAATCAACGTGTATAAAGCCCCTCCCACTTCTGGACAAGCCACATCCCACTTCTGGACAAAGCACCACCCACTTTCAATTCTTTCAATTATAAAACCATACCCCTTCCGGCTGCGAGGGGGGCAGCATTTAGAATTTTGTGTCAGGTGGCAAAAAGTCTAGAGACGGCCCTGTATTCACATTATTCTATACAGATGTCTCCACCAATATGGAAGTCCCTGATAAGATTTTGAAATCTGCCTGTTACCCTACGTTTTATTTTCCAGCCAGCATGCATTGTGGCCAGCCTCCCAGGAAACATACAAAGTAGCCAATATATGGTAGCTCAGCAGAGTTTGTTAGGAAATAAAATGCAAAGGAATTTGTGGGGGAATAGAGCTTGTGTTTAACCCTGGTAAATCTCAACACTGAATTTCAAGACTGTAAAATCTCTGTTCTGTGTTTGAGAGGCAGTATCTTCTATAGCATGATCTGTGACTGATAGAGGAGGGTCTCTGTGATGTAATATGATTGTCTGTCAGCTTCTAGAAAGCTGTTTTGATCTGCTGTGCTCTAGATAATATGTGAAATTACTGCAAACACCTCAACTAAAACAAAAAGGTGTATTTTAGGAGCTGACCACTAGTACCCACAGGTTAATTTCATAAATCAAGGGAGAGATGGCTCACTGCTTGTTGTATCTTTGTGAATGTGCTCTGTCTGTTGGGATAATGATGTCTGGAGACTTTAGTTTCCCCTTTAAAGGGTAGCTGTGGTCTCCAATTCTTCCAAACTAGTAAGGGTTATATAAAAAGCCTTCCATTGTACCTTCAAAATAAAACTGAAATCACATCCCTAGATAAAATTTGTGAGAAGTTATTGCTAGAAAGGTTCAGCAATATTACTTCCTGCTTGAACTTATCCTGTTTTCAGTCATCTGACCAGCTTGTAGTCATGTGACTAGCCTGTCTGCATTAATAGGCTCCCCTTCTCAACTGTCATTTTTTCCTTCAGGTACTTCCTGTTTTCCCCAGCATTAAGTCGTTACTGAGCATGCTTCTCCCCCAGGGCAGAGGGGCTAGCAGAGGTAAGGTGATGTTACTCAACATACTGGAAGGGTTGTGAGTACAGATTCCGTTTTTGCCATTTTGATATATTACTATTTGGTTATTTTTTCCATCTGGACTTGTATCTGTGCTGAGACACATATGGACTATTGAGTCTTGTTTTCTCGTGTGTTTTACTCTGGTGTTTATATGTTTGGTCAATATTTTATGTTGGTACATTCCTATACTAGTGATCCATTATAATAAATTACTTTTCTTGTGGTATTCATCCTGCTATTTATTTGTTTATAGAGGATCAAACTACTGTTATTATCATTGATTGTATTGATTATCATTGTATTGATTATCATTGTTGTAATCAGAAGTCAAATTAAAATGAAAGCAAATGGTCTTATTTGCAGTGTAATGTGAACTCACTGTGATAAGTCTGACGTGTCTCCCCAATTCAAGACAGGTTTTGTGCTGCTAGTCACTGGGGAATCGCTTCTTAATACAGTAAGTTCTAAAGTAAAAAAAAAACAAAAAAAAAACATTTTGTAAAAAAAATTGGCCACGCAAAATACTTTAGTCATATGATTTATTTTCTATCTTAGCTTTCTCTGGTGTGGATCAAACTACTGTATATTCAGTATTGATTATCATTGTTGTAATCAGAAGACGATTTAAAATGAAAGCAAATGGTCTTGTTTGCAGAGTAATGTCAACTCACTGCATTTAGAAGCAATTCCCCAGTGATTAGTAGCATAAAACCTTAAAGGGACACTATACTGAAAAAATGACTTTGCCTCATCTTAATCTATAATTGAATACATGTAAGTAGCACTTACTCTGATTTGCGTGTGTTGCTGCATGCCTTCAATCCAGCACACATTTTGTTTAGGAGCAGTATCCCCCCTCCCTCTTTTAACCACTGCCACTTCCATCCGACCTGACTTTTTCCCCACAAACCAACTGTCAAGCCTGCACACAGCATACAGCATTCCAACTGTCAAAAAACTCTGTCACCATTTCAGCTACAGTAAAACTACTAAGAGCAAGGAACTTGATTGACAGCTGAAATATAAAAAGTTTTGATTGAATATATAAAGAAATAGGGGGCAGAGAAACAAAAAAATTATACAGTGGTGGTTAGGAAGAATTATAGTTTCCAGTTATGGTCAATTTAAAATAACCTATTTTTCAGTATAGATGCCCTTTAAGTCATGCCAAAAGCATTATTCGTGTGAATATACCCACATGCCACATTTACCAATATGTGTATCATACTACATGCATTAGGGATGAGCCGAAGTTTTGAATGGCTAATAAACAAGAAATCCCTTTGCATCTAATAATCAATTATTTGCCATGTACAGTATGCACCAAGCGTACCTCAGTTATTTTTCCCCGGATGGAAAAGTTATTAAAAATAGTGACTAAAGAGACATTTATTTGTGAATGCTGCTGAAAGGTTTTCATTCGCAACACTACAACACTGGCCAGTCACTGGAGAACTACTGTGCAATAAGTAGACAGTAGGCTGCAACAAGGCTGAAATCAAACAGATTTGGTTTCTTTTAAAAGGTTCACTGTTCATTCAATGGTTTTCATTTTAATGTCACCTTAAATTAAATGGATGATTAAACTTGTAATTTAGCTAATACTGTCATTAGGCTGGCACTGTAGGAAGCAACATTAACCTTACTTTGAAATACATTAATTTTATAAATACATTAACTATACTTTAAACAACCAACAAAGGGGTTCTGCTATGTTCTGCTATGTTTAGGTTGCATTTAGATTTATGTTTTTCTCCATGTAACCCTGGGACTGAAGTCCGATGTAGCTGTACATTAACTCGGGAAAAAAAACTAACTTGGTTTGCAATATTAACCTAACAGCCTGATTGTGTCTTGACCAAATCCCATTTTGTACTTTCGTTTTATGTATTTTAGAGTTTGGTTGGTGGTTTACTATATATAATTGTTTAAGAGGTGGAATTAACTTTAAATAAGTGCATTTGTGTTTAAAACAAATTAGCAGCTGTACTGGTAATAGTTACAAGTTAGACTTTTGTCTCAGGCAGCGGCCCTGTAAGTAGAGAGCGTCAGTAAGTTTGGAAAACAAATTTGCGCGAAGCAACGAATCATGAGCACTCGTGCGGTGGTATGTGGCCTAAACTAGCTGTAGACTAACAGTGTTTGCTGCACTGGAGGACTAGCCCAACAGAGTCTGCCACACTGGATGACTGGTCTTACAGCAAATGCCACACTGCAGGGCTGGCCTTACAGTGTCTGCTGCACTGGAGGGCTGGCCTAAAGGTGTTTGCTGCACTGGAGAGCTGGCCTAATAGCGTTTCCTGTACTGGAGGGCTGGCCTTACAGTGTCTGCTGCCCTGGAGGGCTGGCCTAAACGTGTTTGCTGCACTGGAGAGCTGGCCTAATAGCGTTTCCTGTACTGGAGGGCTGGCTTAGCAGTGTCTGCTGCACTGGAGGGTTCAGCAGCCACTGTTAGGCCAGCTCTTTGATTCATAAGCCAGTGTCAAGTCAGCTTCCATTTCACCAGCCAGTGTAACGCCCCCAAATATTTTTATTAGCTTGGCAAGGGATCAAAAACAACCCAAACCTTTTATGCAAAGCTGAATTTTCCAGTGTATCTGGACATTCATAAAAAGGTTCCATTATTATTACTACTATTATTTTAGATTTACATAGAGCCAACAACTTACGTGGTGCTTTATAGTTTGTCTGTTCTGATGTACTTGCTACACGTGCTGAATAAAGCTCTTTGAAGCCCACGATGTTCCCGGTTGCCTGCCTCTGTTTGTGCATTTGTATTTAGCGATAGCCGAGAGGGAGCCGGCGCTTTTTGAGGTGTTTGGAGCATGGGACGCTGTGGAACCAGCAGGGTGCTCCCGGTGGGGTATCGTAAGTCCGTTTTCATTTGTGCTTTATAGTTGCATTAATATACACGAGGAAAACATATATGTTACATATTGTGCAAGGGTAGTGCAAGTAATACAAAGTGCAAATAATTCAAGTGCTGGTCCAGCAGCATTCAGTGTGGTAAGTTACAGCATTACTGTGTACAATAGGGAGGAGGGCCCTGCCCAAAAGAGCTTACAGTCTAGAGAAAATGGGGGTGAAACATAAGGTGAATCAGTTGTAACTAGGCTGTCAGTAGAGTAACTAGCGTTATATGTTATATGTTGTAATACATGTAATTACTGTATGTTTGTGCAGGGCAGACATAATATACTGTAATATCAATGTGCTGTGGTTTCAATGCTTTAAATAAGAACTGGTATTAAAAATGATTTTAACGGTATGCATTAACAACAGCTCTTTAGTACAGCAGTTATACAGTTGTTTTTTTTTAAAAAAAAACTATAACTAGAGTATAACTAGCAGGTCAATTGTGGGTCAGTTAGAGGGGTAGGAGTGTCCAGGTCCAGATTGTAACCTTGCCTGAAGAGGTTTTGAGGTTGCTTTTGAAGAACTAAAATCGATTTGCTGTTTTCAGTATAATGGAATCAATGACTATGTATCTTGAAGATACAGTATAAGAGTGAAAATCATGTTGAGGGTCCTAGCTTGTTCTGTATCTTAAGCTAGGTACACACAAAATAGATCTGCAAGATTCTGTCTGTAATTTTCTAAAGATCCCTCAACACACAGTCCCAAACATTTTCCCTATGTAAGGCAAAGGGAGAACGTTTGGGACTGCAAATTTACCCCAGCCATGGCTAACTTCCTATTCTTGAAGTACAGGGAGATTACCGCTGTCAAAGTAAAAGGAAAATGCGCTACACACACTACTGATCAAGGTGCGATACTGTTTAACCCAACTTAAGATATTTTTTAATTACGGAACAAACAGGATATATTAAGTAGAGTTTTAAGTAGAGTTTTGTAGTAGACAATCAACTCAGTAAAGTGTATGGCAATAAACCTAGTTTACGATATCAGTATCGCACAACTTGGTTAAGAGGATAAAAAAAACCCCTAAAATAGATCATAATGGTGGCATGAAATAACTATTCAAAAGTGTATCACTTCTTTATTCCAACTTTGACCTTCAGTGGTAAACACAAGGAACCAGTTTTATCATTTTTTTAATAAAATACATCCTCGGCTGGCATGTCAAGGTAAAAAATAATTTGACTTTTGGTAAAGTTATGAAAAGATAAATCAAAATTTAGCAGCATAGCACTTAACATATCAAAAGCAGAGGGATGAAAATTATAAAATAAACAGTGTCAATTACTATTAGGAGTTTATGCATTTATAAATATTCAGAAATGTTACAGGACAGCACATGGCAATTTGAATAAAAGGAAGGTCTTAAAATACAAGATTTAACATATTTTTCCCAATGTTGCCAAGAAAACTGCAATTTAAATAGTGCCATACAATATTCTATTTTTTAAATTATTGTTAAACTTCATTCCCTACATTCTATAAAAGCAATTGCTAACAGAAATATAAATTACAAATATTTACAAATACATTTTCCTCAAATGTGCAAAGCCAAGGCATTATTGCATCCATATGATAAAACTATCATCATCATACTATTCCATATCGCTGGCATTTATACCTCATTTCCATTTTCCATGCCCCAAACCTTGGTAATTCTTAAAACCCATTAAATTGTTGCTATTTGCAAGGGTTTGATTGGCATTCAATAACTTTTGGCAGCATAATTTGAGCAAATGAAATCCATTTAGCAGCTTTAAATAAAGATTAATGGGAAATCTAATGCTAAGGAAGCCCCCACATTTACTGTCAGTATTCAACATTTTATTCAGGGAGAGCTTCTCATTCATTTCACTGCAACAGTTATATCTAGAGGGATTTAAAAAAAAAAAGACCTGCTTTAACAGAACTTACATTGGTCAAATTTAATGTTAGAATTTAACAAGAAATGTATATAGGTGTCTCAAATCCAAAAGATGAATTACCTATTATAAAATAGCAACTCATAATTTCATACAAGTGGCCCATGTGAAGAAACCCCGGACCCATCAATAAAGATAACTAATCTAAACAATATCATAATAATAATTTGCCAGGATTCTGGGCAAATTGCTTTAGGTTACCCCATGGCAGATTAGCCCCTGCATAGACTGTCAATAAGGTTGAATGCACTTGCCTGTTCCTGGCCTTAAAGAGAACTATACCTTTTATTGTTTATTATTGTTTTACAAAGTTATCCAGCAAACAATATTTTAACACAACACAGTTCAATGTGAGCATACCAAATTCCCAGTTAGCTATTTTTAAACTGCAGCTTTCTCTAAGTAAATACTAACAAGGCTTATGGATAGGGAGAAGTTGGAGCTGGGGACATCAGATATATCATTCCAATTGTATATTACAGTATCATTGTAGCTTTCAAACATCTGAAGGGCCACAAGTTTGACTTCCCTTTCATTTGCTATGATATTGATTGTCCACGAAGGAGGGGTAGGGGGTATACCCCCACAAAGTTATATATTGTAACACGTGTAATTACTGTATGTTTGTGCAGGGCAGGCATAATATACTGTAATATCAATGTACTGTGGTTTTAATGATTTAAATAAGACCTGGTATTAAAATTGATTTTAACGTTATGCATTAACAGCTCTTTAGTACAGCATTTATACAGTTGTTCTTTAAATAATATAGTTATTCATTTTCCTTATGCTAGCAAGCATGCAACCCTCAAAAATGATTAAAAAATACTGACATTTGAATGTCATTTTTTTCAATCTATACCATGTATATATTATATATTCTGTATATACTATAAAAATCTTGCAAAAGGCTTTTCTAGAACACTGATTATGAGATAGTAAGTCAAAATTATTGATAAAGGTTCTATTGTGTGGGGCAGTGAAGCAGAGTGCTCTATTGCTCTAGGGAGTACAAGGGTAATATAAATAAATGCTTGAGGCTAGAAGAGGCGCTAGTAATTCTCAATATCAGATCACTGACTTTGGAAAATTAGAAAATATTGTGCTTTGTGCTGCATGTTCTACCCGCAGGTAAGAACCGATATTATGGCTATAAGATAGGCAGCAGTTGTAGGTAAAGAGGAAAGTCTGAAACTGCTTATCACAATATAAAAAACATTAGAAAGAAATAAAAGATTAATGTACATTTTATTTTGTTAATGAATTTAATGTGCTACATAGAAAGCTACACTTTTCCCCATTTATCTTATAATTTGGGCGAATTTAAAGGATCAAAATTCATCAATTAGGCTTGTTTATGTTGTATCTCCTTTTTCCTCTGTTCACTTTTTTTCAGAATCCTATAGATCTGTGAATGAATCCAATGATCTGAGAGATAGGTAGCCTCAGAGGAAAAAAACGTGGTATTATAAATAATTATTATTATAAACAAATCTGATATTTACAAATCCTTTGAAATCTCTAGATTAGTATAAAAACATACAGGGTTATTCAATAAAGTTCCTATCGTTAAAAATGGTGCTAATTTTGCCCCAACCAATCAGATATAATTTAAAGGGCATATATACCGGAAAATAGGTTATTTTAAATTGAACATAACTGGAAACTATAATTCTTCCCAACAACCACTGTATAATTTTTTTGTTGATCTGCCCCCTATTTCTTTAGATATCCAATCTAAATCTTCTTATATTTCAGCTGTCCATCAAGTTCCTTGCTCTCAAAAACTATTCTTCTGTGAGTAGTTTTACTGTAGCTGGAATGGTGACAGAGTTTTGACAGTTGGAATGCTGTATGCTGTGTGTAGGCTTGAGAGTTGGTTTGTGGAAAAAAGTCAGGTCGGATGGAAGTGTGCCTTTTTTAAATAAAATGTGTGCTGGATTGAAGGCATGCAGCAACACGCAAATCAGAGTAAGTTCTACTTACATGTATTCAATTATAGATTAAGATGAGGCAAAGTAATTTTTTCAGTATAGTGTCCCTTTAACATTTGAAAGCTAACATCTGAATGGTTGGGGCAAAATTAGCACCATTTTTAACAATTAGAACTTTTATTGAATAACCCTGATAATTTGCAGGAAATATTTAGGCTAAGATGCATTGTTTGCCTGACTTTAACCCACAAACTGCTTATTAGAACAATATATAACTTTTCTTTCTATGCGATTTCTTCACAATGAAAATAAAATGTTAATAGCCATTTAACCATAACTAGAATCAAGTTATGGGCAGACATTTGAATACATGATAGTTCATAAACAAAGTCATAATGGTTAATAAAAGACTTAAAAATATTGATTTATATCTTGCATAAGAAACTTTTACACTTTTTTGAGTACCTAACCTTTCCTTGCACACAGCTAAACTCTTATCTTCTGCTGGACTGTTTGTCTACACCCTCTTTCTCCCCACAAAACAGGCTGGTTGAAAACAGATGACTTGGGTTAGACTAATAAAGCATAGATTCTTTGTGAGGTAGTGAGAGGGATTTGTTTAGTAATAGTGAGTCGGGTCCTAGACACAAGGAGGTATGTGGTAAACTCATTTAAACAGTTGTAAACAAAGTGTTTGTTTCTAGGCAATCCTGATTGAGTCTAGTTTTTAAAAAAAAACCTAGAGCAGAAGGGGAGGCATTTTTTTACAAATTAAAAATGACTTCTCATTCTGGAATACCTAATTGGCATGTTAAATAGTAGTAATTGTCTCAGCTGTAACTTGGGTGCCATTTCACGTGGGGGGCATACAAAATGTTTTTGGCAACTAGTTTGTGGCATTGGAACGCCAAAAAGGAAAATGAAAAAAATAAAAGGAAAAATATAAAGGTACAGTACATACCAAACAAACTGTAAGAATACATTGGAAGGCATCTGCTTTATAAATTCTAGATGTATCACTTGCAAGTGCGTTACTTTGAGTAGATTAAAGCCACTATTTTGTTTTTTTCCATTTAACTGCATAATTTTATTTCTTTAGCTAAATCATTTTTATCTTATATTTCATATACTGAAGTTGCTAAACATGGCATACATTAAATGCTAACCTTGCAAAATAAAAGTATAAAGATTATTTCAATTAAACCTTTGAATTGTTTTTCAAGGCATTGTTCATCTACCCCTCATAGCAATACACACAAACATTTCGCATATTACAATGCTGACCTTAATAGCTAAATTTATTTTTTTTGTCTCTTTTCAGGATGGAAAATATAAGCTTCTAGTCATGTGTTCTGAATAGACCCCATTGACCTAAAACAGTTTGCAGCTTCAAAGAAGAAAAAACTGCTTTGATGCTGGCAAATGTTATCAAAGTACTGGAACTTTGTTTTATGTCAATGAATAGACTCAAACATGATGCAATTCATTTATTGTGAAATACAGTCGCAAAGGCAATTTTTATATCTGAAACTGAATCAAAGTGGCAAACAGTGGATTTTACACATGTTTAATTGGGCCTGAGACATAGCCAAATGTTTTTGGAAGAAGTGCAGTCCAACCAATGCTTTTGTAAGTTTTAATGCTACATAGTAGCGTGAAACATAAAGGGCATGTCCACCCCCAAAACAAAAATTTAACCATGTACTGGCCCCACAGTACAGTTTAAATAAAATCCTTAACTTACATTCTTGCTCCTTATGGTTCCCTTGTAGTCTATGTCCAAATTCCAGGAAACTGAGGAGTAGTGGCTGTCTTCCTGTCCAAATGTCTCTGCCTCCTGTCTTACCTCCGTGAGTGATGGTGACGTAGGCAGAGGAGCCTTCCCCCCCCC
Source organism: Hymenochirus boettgeri (assembly GCA_019447015.1). Taxonomy (NCBI): domain Eukaryota; kingdom Metazoa; phylum Chordata; class Amphibia; order Anura; family Pipidae; genus Hymenochirus; species Hymenochirus boettgeri. Next base: position 120,067,674 of record CM033471.1, on the reverse strand, counting down.
CCCTCTCTCCTTATTCCTCTCTTGCAATTATTCACCTTGCATAAAAACTTTCAGCTATATTGCAGGTGACACCCTCCCACCCCCAAAAGCTATGTTAGAGTTTTTAAAAATAGAATCCAAACTGTACTTACAGATCCTCGTTCTAGCATCTTCTCTATTGCTGGCAGCCACGGCTGCCGGTCCGGCTCCCTGCTTGTTGTTCCGGCAGGCAGGGGAGCCAGACCAGAACGACGCTGGAACAAGTAGCTGTAGGTAGAGTTTGGATTCTATTTTTAAAATTCTAACATAGCGGTTGGTGGTGGGAGGGTATGCCCTGTAATATAGCTGAAAGTTTCCATGGAGGGTGGAGATGCCCTTCAACATGTATTTCATCATGGCATAAACCCCCATTTCTTAGTGCTCCTAAGGAGCAATATTACATCGCCCACTAAGTTGTCTCTAATATACAAAATATACAGCAAACAGAATGTAATGACTCTATCCCTGATCTTGTATTTCACATTAACAGAGTAATATACCACAGCCTCTTTAGCATGACAGTTTTCATGGTATAGTCATTCTAACTCATTTGTTGCGATGTACAGAGGGTTAGTGTGAATTTAAGAAAGTATTTCATCAGGTTTATTAAAATACAGACATACAACCACCACAAGCAATGAACCAATGTGATTTTTGCCCAACTTTTTAATTGCATCTAAGAACCCTCAAAAACTGGTGATAATATAAATGATAAGGAGCAAATATGCCAAACAGATATCAAACATATATTGAAAGCTTTAGTATAGTTAATCAAATGCACTTGCAGCACTGAGCCATGGTTGCTGTTCAAGTCTACTCTTGCAAAGTGTTTTGAATGCTCACCATGTGCTTTCTTTAAAGGGGAACTGTGGTCTCCAAACAAGTTAAGTTTAAATGCCAGTTTCCTACCTTTACTACCTTTAAAATAAGCCATCAACCACCTCTCTACATGCTCCACAGCCCAAGATATACAGAAATGAGTGACCAGAAAGTTAATGGGTGGGAGGCTGACATGCGACATTCCTAAGGCTTCTCCTGCACAGTGCCACGGCAGCACAGCCTCAGACTCCCTCAATGTGTGAGTCCCTCCTCCTGTCTGCCGTGTGAAGTCCTGACAGAGAAGGTAAGGGAATCTAGAGCCCTTCTGTTTCACTGTGTGAAAACAGCCTTTTCAGGCAGAGTTCTCACTCTGCCTGAAAAGGCTGATTCCACAGAGTTTTCTAGGGGGGTGGGGTTTCTGAGTAACCCACGGCACCCACGAGTGGGCGGGGCTTAGACACCCATGAGTGGGCGGGGCCACGTGGGGCTGTAAGATAATGGGCCATGGGGGGCCTGCAACTGGAGGGAACATGGGGTCCATGAGTGGGATGGACCAGGGGGGCTGCAAAGGGGTCGAGACAACACAGGACAGATTGACTGACAGTTTCAGAGCAGGAAACAGGAAGTGCAGGGTACCTGGTGATGCTGCTGCCATATCACACACAAAAATGTATATATCTTCAAAACTATGCAAAATAAACAATGGAAATAAATTGAAAAAATTCTCAGGGGAGCAATTCCTATCAATTTACCTAAAGTCATTTTTGGACCACAGTTCCCCTTTAAGCTTCCAGCCCCTATCACAAAGACATTTTATTAATAATAAGTTAAGTGTGATAAGCTGTTAAGGGCAGGGCCAGATATGAATAAATAAACTAATTGTTAAGGGCTGTTTAACATGTTCTATGCTAAAAGAAATCAGTACAATACTTTTCTGTAGCAAAGCATACATGAAAGGGAAAAAGGAGTCAAATACATAAAAAATAATAATTACATAAATAGGTAATATATAAAGATTATATATAGATATGATAAACATTCTCTTCCTTAAAATAAAACAGGATATCTCTGCTTTAAAGGTTTATAGTCTTAAGAAGTCTATACACCTTAGATGGCTGTGCAAGGATGAAGCCGATTGAGGTAGTTCTGATCAAACCTCAAGCTGAAATCTGTTCAAGATATCATAAGAGCAGATAAGACTGTCTAAAAAGGTTCAGTCTATCAAACGGACACCACACATGGGTTGATTATTTTGGTCAATTTAATCAAATTGATTTAACCTGCCATTAAAAATGTAACTATTTATGTCTTAAAAAAATGTGCTCATGTCCGCTACTGAATCATAAGCTGTGCTGGTGCCCTGGGAGGTAGGACTAGAGTTAAAATTTAAATGTTTTAAGGGGATGTTGCCTGGTGGAGATAGAGAGGAATAGAGTTCCATAATAAGCAGCAGAAAGACAGAAAGTTACAAGCAGTAGACGTTTGGGGGTTTGTAGAGGTGATGGCTTTATAAAGAATGAAGGGAGATTCTTGAACATATGGGGACAGGACAGAAAATTCCTGTAATAATCCTTTCAATCTCAACAACTCTTTTTTGCTTGCAAAGAGAGCTCTGTGTGATTATAATTTAACTATTTTCATGTAATTGTTAGCTAAATTCAGAGCCAAGTTATGGCAATCACCATGAAGCTTTCCCCATTATACATGTGAAATTGATCAGGAGTCAAGGAGAACTATATTTTCTTGATGATGTTCCCTATAAATCATAAATTACCCAATAATTAATTCACCCAACACAAAGAACCATAATACTGGTATAGTTAATTCTGACACATAATAGGAAAGTTTTTTATTTACCTTATCAAAAAGCACGATTTATCAGCATAGAAGTGAACCATTTGGAGCTAGATTGAGCTATCTATTTTGATTTTTGAATAAAAATATTGTTTCTGTAATTCAAAGCTTTTCTTGTGTTTGGCAGTGCTGCATATTCCTATAATTTCTACAAATATACAATACAACTCATTCAGAGATATATGTGCTAAAGCAAGATCACACAGTCAAAAACTATTGCTATAGGCAAAGTTGTGCTTTAATGTTTATGGTTGTGTAATGACGCATTACGCAATCTGTAGTTTAATGAAACAGACACAAGATGAAAAAAAAGGAAAGGGATGATAAATTTCACAGAGAAGATTGTTTGTGACTTCTTATAAAAAAAAGATAAGCACACATGTGTAAATTGTCTTTCAAATACTTCATTTTGCCCCTGTCAGATTCTTCCCCGCTTAATACTGGTTTATGTCTTGGGGATGGCATTTGAGCAGATGGTCAGATTTATTGCAAAATACATTATCTACAGTAAAATACAGAAATGAATTTCACCAGAGCAAAAGCATGCTCTCAGCCATTAGGGAGAAATCCAATATGTTTACTATATGAACAAAAATGAACTTATGCCGTTCACCGACTTCCCGACGTACCACGGATATTTTATATTTATATATCCTAAAAAAACAGAATAATTAATTGTCTTTGTAACAGCATATGAATTAGCTTTCATCTAAAGAAGAATATAGTTCACAGCAGCCAAATCACACCTCTGTGAAAACGAAGAAGAAAAAAAGATGATAATAAAAACCCTGTCAAATTTCTTGAGGAACTTTTTGATCATCCCTCAAGAAAACAGTTAACAGGTGATAGGAAGAGTATTTTAAGGATTTGCTAAGTGAAAGGTGAAGCTGGTGTCATACTGACAAATACTTGACTAGAAGCAATGAAAGGGAATCAGTAGTATATGAAATCATTCGGATGCCTGCTGTAAAATAAATGTCTGTTCAACAAAGAGACATAAGGTTTTGCTGTCTGTGGAAAGAAAGATAAAGAAAACTTCATTGATTCGGTTCCTGGTCTTCTTTTAACTAATATTAAAGCTTTCTTTTTTTTAATATATCATTAACATTTATGGTACAAAACACACAAAAAAATAAAAAGAAAATAATGGTGCTATTAGCAACGCATTGGTTCGGTAGAAAGATTAGCTGACGTGCTTAATTTTTTTTTTATTGGTTTCCAAACCCACTCCCACCCCAGTATCTTATGCATGAAGATGATATGTTAATCAGATGTTTGGGTGGGTTTTCTCCAGGCACAGTATACAGGGAAGGCAGAATACTACAATAGGCAAGCCAATGTTGAAGAACTAATCATGCAGGAGGGGGCTCATTTACTGGCCTGTCCCCCACTTCTCAAGACTACTTTATGTGTCTAGCACCTAACTCCAGTTAACACAGTCTACTTCATATACTAAAAGCACCCATGTGGACCTGCCATCATGCATTATTGGTTGCAAACACCCAACATATCTTTCCCTGTTGGTGTTACATTAACGCTTTTATGATGGCAAACAGAGAAGAGTTTAGAGATTTTGAATTAAACAAAAACAAAACATTAGGGGCCATATTTATAAAGCCGTGGTATCGGTTTAACGATTGTAAATTTACGATACCGATTGTAAATTTACGATACCGAAATTAACCGTTATTTATCGTAGAACACCGTGCGGTAGTAAACTACTGCAATGGTATTCTATGGGGATCGTAAATCTACGATTTTGTTATCGTAGATTTACGATCCCCATAGAATACCATTGCAGTAGTTTACTACCGCATGGTGTTCTACGATAAATAACGGTTAATTTTGGTATCGTAAATTTACGATCAGCCTTTAATACTGAATTTTCTTAATTTGGTCTTTTAATTATTTTACCTTTCTGTTTACTTTTTAGTAATATTGTGCTTTTATGTTGCAATATAAAATTCAATAATGAATTTTATATTGCCTTTTTAGCAATATCCTTATATATATTGTGATACTAACAGATTTCTTTAATACTTTGAATACCATTGTTTAATGTGTGATTGATATTTTTAAACATATAGAGAGATATAGCCATGTTTCCTAATAGAAATCTCCAAAGCAATCCATAGAATATACCTAATGTATATAATGTGCCCCGCTTTTATACTTGTTTCTAACATAAAAACACCAATTATATTCAAGATATAGGAAGCCCCCTGGAGCCCTTAATAACTAAAAACACATTCAAATTGAGCATTTAGAAGCTGAAATATGAGTTTTCATCCAGACATGGTTTCCAAGGTTGAGCTGAAATGCAAAAAGTCACAAAACCATACCTTTTAAAATAGAGACAAGCTAAACAGTACTTTATACAGTCCTGAGTAAGCAGCAAAACACATTAAGGGGCATATTTATAAAAGGGCGAAAAGTCACGAAAGGTTTTCGCTTTTGCTTACCGCATGGTTTTTCACCAAAAATCTAGTTAACGCGATTTAAAAAGGTGGCATTAACAAGTGGCGAAAACTTTTCCGCGATCTATCGCTAAAACCCTTTTTGCCATACTTCGCTATACATCGCAATTGTAATTTGAGCGAAAAGGGAGCGAAAAGGCATAACGCGATTTATAAAAAGAGAAAAGTGTGTTTTCGCCTTAAATGGAGCGGAATATTATCGCCAACTTGAAGGTAGCGAAAAGACATCATTTTACCATGTTTGGTATACATTTAATTCACCTTTTTCTTAACATTTTTAGCTTGGACTTTAAATGAGGTATGCTATTTTGTCTTTCACGTGAAAGCACCCGCACCCCCTTTTTTTCTTGGGGCGTTTTAGCGGTCGCAATGTAGGCTCATTTTTGCATTTACAATGCGAGGCCAATTGTTAGCATTCAGGGTGTGTGCTTTATGCTCTGCTTTTTGGTAGTGTTTAAACAACTCATTTTGTCCGTTCGCCTTTCAATTGCGCATTTACGTTAATAGGCGTGTTGTCAACTATTATTTTTCTTTCTCTGTATACTCCCAATTTTTGCTAAATTGAAATATAGTGCCAAAAATGTTGAGCAGCTGGCTAGCCGGTAACAATGATTGGATGTGGTTTTCACTTCTTTTACTACAAGTTTCACAGGCACAGTAAAGTTTGATTGATAACAAACACTATTTAAACAAGCAGCTTAAGCTTATCATTGTGGCTAGAGAAAATGAGTGGGGAGGAGCTACTTTTGTTTGCCTATGTCTAATGGTTTTCGCAATGCAGTCATCTTGTAGACGCGTTAAGTTTTTGCTACAATACTTTTCGCTCTTTATCGCGCATGTTCGCGTTTTTCAGACGCGAAGTCTTTTTTTCCTGCTTTTTTATAAATACCATGAAAAGAAGTCCCAAAAAGCATTGTTTTCGCTGTGATGTTCGCCGTTATTAACTAGGCAAAAAATTTAGACTTTTATAAATATGCCCCTAAGTTTACAGTTCTAGCCTCTTAGAACAGGGTTTCACAGTTATTCAACAAACTCACAGTGGGATCCTCTGCACTCGTACACACGTGGGTGCTCACTCCTCTAAGTAATCCAACCCTTTAGTGGATATATAGTTACAAAGAACAGCAAAAAGCGAGGGTAGCACTCCGATATGCACTTCTTGGAAGCTCTTATATTTGTGAATATGGTATTTCAACACAATTAGAGTCGATGTTTTATCTCTCACATTTTTTATGATACCTTAAAGGGTATGTCCACCAGTAAAAATAATTTTTAATATGCTGCTCCCCCATGTCCCCCAGCCCCAACCGCATCATTTTTTTTTCCCAGAAAGCCCCCCAAACTCTTACTTACCTCCCCTCGTTCCTCCGCTGCACTGCCGGCCCTCTGCTTGCGAGAATGCAAGCAGAGGGGCAGGACCGGCAGTCACGTCTGTGATTGGCTGAGCGGCAGCCAATCACGACGGGCTGCCGGTCATTCAGTGCAGTGGAGGAAAGAGGAGAGGTAAGTAAGAGTTTGGGGAGCTTTTTGAAAAAAAAAAATATGCGGTTGGGGCTGGGGGACATGGGGGACAGCAGCAATATTAGGGGGATTTGTGCTAGGGGAGGGATAGTAGAAACGGGAGGGAGAGGGAGGGAGAGAGGGGGAAGGGCTGCAGTACGCATGGCAAATATCTACCGGAGGCAAGATAGCAGGCAGAGCCCTGCTATCCTCCTGGTGGTTAGTTTTGGGACTTGGGGGGGGGGTCTACAGGAGAACCCTATGGAGCTGGGATGTGAGGTAAGGATTAAACTACACTACATGGTGGGGCCAGTAGTTGGGGGGATTATAGTTTTGGGGGTGGACATGCCCTTTAAAAGAATCTTTTAACCAAATTTTCTTATTATTATTCTTTATTGAGAGTTCGGTCACTGTATTATTGTTACACTTGCAAATAGATTCATTGTTTTACAAATTAAATATTTCACTATTGAATCTTAATCTGATTGTTTCATTTAAATGTATTAATGTATTAACGATTTGCACGATGTCACTTTTTGGCCTAACCTATCAGAAGGACCATCTGCCCAGGAGGGGCCGTCCTTGGGATTGGTTGACCTATATAGATGTGTTGCACTAATGTTGAATCATCACCTGAGGAAGGGGGCAAGTTTCCCCCCGAAACGTTGTGATATGTTGTGTGGTCTTCAATAAATCTAAGTTTACCTCGGAGTGCTACCCTCGCTTTTTGCTGTTCTTTCACAGTTATTCCCTGCCAGACTGTTTAAAGGACAACTAAAGCCACAGAACAACACTGAGCCTGAAGGCAGAACACCTTGATATAAAACCACTAATCTGTATCTTACCTCTCATTTTGATACAGGCGCTGGGAAAGTTACCTTAATAATATATGGTTTGTGCTTTACTTCACAACATTCTAGTATCACACAGTTTGGTCAACCACCATTATATTCTGCACATGCTCAGCTATGGCACAAACTTGTTACAGTTGGTAACACCCATTAAAAATCTATTGCCAATCCTTTACAGAACAGATAAAGCAAAGAAGCATGTGACTGAGGTCAGGAGGTGTGGTCTGACACTCACTGACCCATTCAGAAGTCTCTCTCCTGCTTCTATCATGTCCACTTACAACCTATCCTCTTGATCCCATGCCCTCTGTAGTACTGAAGCACTGTAATCATGTGCTTACCCCTATACTCACCCACATATTCAATGCCTCCCTTACATCTAGAATTTTCCCTTCCATCTATAAGCATGCCCATGTTAAGCCTATACTAAAAAAGCCCTCGCAGGACCCATCTTGTTTAGCCAATTACCGCCTGGTCTCTCTCTTACCGATAGCCTCTAAACTGCTAGAATGATTAGTCTTCTCCCGTAACTCGCTAACTACCTTCATGCTCATAGCCTATTAGATCCTTTGCAATCTGGTCCTGTCCCATCTTTCTCGATCTCTGTTGAGAATACCTCCATTTCCCCTATCCAATCTGCACGCTGCCTAGGGGTAATTATTGACTCCTCTCTCTCCTTTTCTAATCACATTAACTAGGTTGCGAAAACCTGCCGCTTCTTCCTTTACAATATAGCCAAAATCCGCAGGTTCCTTTCTCTCCCGACCACCACTATGCATGCTTATGCATGCTCTCATCCTATCACGCCTAGACTATAGCAACCTACTACTTTCTGGTCTTCCTGCTTCCCACCTCTCTCCCCTTCAGTCTATACTTAACTCTGCCACATGTATTGTTTCGCTCTCTAATAAACTGGATCCCAAATCACCTCTGTACCAACCTGGCTCCCCATTAAACAGCACATTACATACAAAATCCTTCTCCTAACATTTAAATCCCTTCGCTCTGCTGCTCCTTCTTATATTTCCTCTCTAGTCTCCCCATATGTTCCTGCCTGTACCTTGCGCTCATTGCAGAACCAGCTCCTGTACAGACCCCCCCTTGGACTGCTCCCTCTCGCCTTAAACCTTTTTGTCTCGTGGCTCCCATCCTCTGAAATTCTATTTCCCTCTCTCTACGTCAAGAGACCTAAATTAGCATGGTTAAATCTAGCCTTACATCCTACCTATCTGGTAACCAGCACAGTATTTGATTGTTTTATTTGCACTACATACATCTCACTCCAGCACTTATACCCATTCCATTTTATCTGTGTGTTACCCACCTAACTAGATTGTAAGCTCTATGGGGCAGGGACCTCATTACCTCTTGTGGCAAAGCCCTAGCACTTCTATTTATATAATTTATATATTTATGTACTGAACGATCTATGTACAGTATTTGTTCCCCTTGTATGACTTTATTTTGTTGCTGTACAGTGCTGCGTCCCCAAGTAGCGCTTTATAAATTAATATTATACATACATATATACAATATTTGCTTGGGGAGAACTTGCTTATGTATTACAACTAGTTTGTGTCATTTCTGTTGTATTCAGTTAAATCAACTGGACTTGTTTAGTTCTTGAAGACGTATTGCTAGTCATCCGACTGAAGTGTTATCGAAACTGTCCAGGGTAAAGTGTCAAAACAGCATTGTACATGGCATACAGCTGGTGTTGAACCCCTCCACCTCTTTTGAGGCTTGGTTTCTTTATTTTCACATAAATGGCCTCCTTGACACCTCTCTTGAACTAGTCCTGTTCCTTTGCCAAGATGTTGACATTATAATCTTTAAAGGTATGTCTTTTTCCTTAAGGTGCAGGTACATGGCTGAGTCCTCACCTGAGGAATTGCCTCTTCTGTGCTGGGCCATACGTTGGTGCCGTTGCAGTTTGGTCTCCCCCACATACAAATCAGAGCACTCTTCACTGCACCGCACTGCATATATGATGTTTCTTTTCTTGTGTTTAGGTATTGGGTCTTTCGGATGTAGGAATAGCTGCCTCATTGTGTTGGGGCCAGTAGGGTGACCAGCGAAACACCTTCTAAAACTAAACTTCAAGTCCAGTTGATCTAACTTAGGGAGAGCAACCAGTAGATCTCCAGATGTTTGAAACCGGAGATCTACTGGTTGCCTATCTCTGATCTAACTGAATACAACAAATATACCATGACCTGGATGAATGAGAACCTTCACAAGCATAGTTTGTGTCTTCTCAACCTCACATCAATAGCAGGCATTGGCTGTTTCTCCCCAAGTGTTGAGCCGTTTACACACATGTTTTTGTTTCAGTAAATGACTATTTCAGCTTACAAATGAAAATAATAATCAATAGTTCCTGTTTGGTATAATTAGTTATACAACTGAATATAATCCTGTAAAATCCCTGGTGATCATTTGCACCTGTTTGGTATAATTAATCGTTCACCTATAACTGACTTTGTGCAAGTGTCCTATAAGAAATTAAGAAACCCTGGCTTAAAGTGTGACCAATTATTTATGTAAATAGTTCAGTTTATATAATATTGCTCTGATGTGGTCTGTGTTAAGAAATTGTAGTCAAGACAGCAATTTTAACAACATGGAGGAATCATTTGCACAGATACAACTTCAATTATATGTTGCTAAAAGGGCAAAGATAAAATGTATGTATGAGGAAAAGCCTTATTAATTATTAAAGCACCAGTACAGAAGTAATTTATTAATACATTTAAAGAGGGTTGGTCGGGACACTTTCTAAAACAGAATCCTGGTGTAAAATATGTGATATGAAGTATAAAATATAAATACTAGAAATGTAGAATGTAAATCAATTTTTTTTATTGAGGTGACAGGGGGGAAAGACATAATAAAAGAATACAAGTAAAATTAGAATTATTAAATTACAAAGTGAGCAAAAGGACAAAAAGTATCATATAAAATATTTTTTCATATTAAAACAGATTTCTTTGACCTTGTCTTTACTTGCTACAGTTTATGCTGCTATAATTAAACTTAAAGGGTGACTATTGTAGAAACATTTAGTTTTGCTAACAAAGTATTTTTCTCAGACAGGTAGGAAAGCATGCTCCTACCTTTCTGGGGATCTCTACAAGGAGCAGTGAGGTGTTAAAAATCTACTGGCACCCTGGCTGAAAGATCAACCGTTCTTTTGCATCCCAACACTTTCATTTCTAACATTTAGGACAACCGACAAACTCCACACATGTGCAGATGAAGGAGAGGTGAGCTGTTGGCCATGGCTCTTCTACCTCTCTCAGAAATGTACTTTTCTAGCAGAAAAACACATTTTTAACACAGTTTCCCTTTAAGTATGTTATCTAAATTGCACTGGAAATTAATTTTCTTATTTATTTCCACTTAAAGGACAACAGTGGGCTCCAAAAAAGTTAGGGTTAAATGAAAGCCTGCAGTATTTCCTCTAAAATAAGCCAACAATTACATTTCTATCTGGATCCTGTGAGAAATTATACTGGGGTGAATTTTTTAAATTTCCCGCTTCTAGTTGGTTGAGTGACATCACCTTACCTCTGCCCTGCCCCTCCACCCTGGGGAGAAGCATTTTCAGTTAAGACTTAATGCTGGGGAAAACAGGAAGTACCTGGGGAAAAATTGATAGTTAAGAAGGGGAGCCTATTAATGTAGGTAGATTCTGGTCACATAACTACAAGCTGGTCACATAGCTGAAAACAGGAAGTATAGAAGCTGAACCTTTCTAGTAAAAATTTCTTACAAATTTTATCTAGAAGTGTGATTTAGGTTTTATTTTGAATTTACGATGGAAAGCTTTTTATATGTTCCTAACTAGTTTGGAAGAATTGGAGGCCACAGTTACCCTTTAAAATCTTTTTATGCTTTCATAATTCCATTTATTTTTCTGGAGCTTAATCCTCTTTTGTCTTATCTTGTCCAAATTTATATTACATAAGTGTCTCTTATATAAAATGTTTTTACTGAGAGGAAAAATACTTTATTACTATAAATAAAGTATTGCTCCTTCATTTAGAATATTTCCTAGAATGTGGAATTTAGCAAAGAATTCATTTTGAGCATAGGGAGAAAAAGCCAATCATTTTTGCTTTTTAAGACAGAAATAGCACCCCCAAAATACCAACAAACTAACTTTATACTTGGATCTAACTTTAAATAAGTTGATTGCCAGATCTATGAACATGGAAAATTAATATGTTATCGAAATTAAATGAGCTTCAGGCAAACATAATGCACAGGTATTAAAATTTGGAACAGGCTGATGCACAAGAACCACAATTACTTTAAAAACATCACAGTAATCTATTTAATGTATATAAAAGTCAATGTATGTATGTATGTTTATATATATAGCAGCAGCACCACACTTGAGTTTGGTGTGTGTCTGTAGGTTGTGGCAAACATCTAATATGTAGTTTCTTGAACCAGCCACACTCCCTTTCTCAAGCTCTAATGGCCAGCCATGTTGTCACAGATTACATCACATCCTTTTATTGCTGAAATACATTCCAAGCTCCACCCATATTCTAATCCAATTTATTACAATGTGATCAATAACTAAACATATAGATAGACATTATAGTCCCTATTTAAACCAGCAGGTGTGAGGGATCCCAGTTTCTGGATCAACCACTTCTGACTTTTTTTAAATGGGCTTCCCTAGAGGTCACTTGTGTGTGACAGTACTGCATGGGAGCTTTGGATTGTGTGGGTGTGTGCCTTTGAGTGACAGATGAGGTGTAGCAGCTCCTACAAATCACAGCATATTCAAAGGCTTATATCTCGGGGACTATGAAGAATTTAAAGAAACTAAAGGTACCCTGGTGGTTGGGATGACTTATAGGATACATTAGAAGAAATTAAAAAAAAACAATTTTCTCACTCTAATTGCCCTTTAAGTCCATTGGGTTGGATAGAGTTTAGTGACGAGATCCATTTCGCCTCATGCTGTAATAATTGTGATCTGTTGCCACCTCTGTTGGGTTTAGGGACATGGTCTATACCCATAAATTTGAAATCTTTTATACTATGTTTCAACTCCAAAAAATGTTTTGCCACAGGCTTGGATGTGTATCCATCTCTAAATTCTGTATTGATGGCCAAGCAATCGTCATGTATCCTAAACCTAAGGGCTAGATCAGTTATACCCACACATATCAAATTGCAGGGGAAAATTATTATATAAACCACATGGGTGGTGGTGCACGTAATTCTGTTTAATATTAATGACCCTCTTATTGTGTGGGTGTAAAAAAGATTTGCCCATAGATAGATTTACAGATTACAGGTTCAGATTAGTTTTTTGTAACCAGTTTCCGTCTTTTTTTCCCTTCAAAGTCTGTCTTTACAAGGTAATCTCTTAAGTTCCTTCCCATTTTGTATCCAATCAGGGGTTTCTCTGGTAATACATTATTAAGGAACCTTGTTCAATTTCAAAATGTTCCAATTGTAGAAAATGCTTATTCTAATTAGAGATCCCATTGCTGAGTGTTTAAAGCTTCCCACCAAGGGGTTTGTTTCTTTGGGTGAGGTCTCCAATACATATGTCCTTTTGTGTTTCAGTTTCGCTTTTTGTAATGCTTGACACAATATTTCCTTTGGGTAGCCACAATTTACAAATTAATCCCACATCATTTTAAATTGGCATTCTAGTATCCCAGGTTTAGAATTATATCTGATAACCCTTAGGAATTGGGAAATAGGTAAAGACTTGTCTTGGATGGTCACTTGTATAGTGCAGGAGTGTGTCTCCTTACAAAATAATGAATAGGCCAATTGAGTACCATCCTTTTGTATACATAAATCGAGAAATTCAATCTTATCATTACATACAGTTTTTGTAAATCTAATAGTGGAGTCCAACCCATTGAGTTCCTGATACATATTCTCCAGGGATTCACGAGACCCATGCCAGATGAAAAACAGGCCATCAATGAATCTATAATATAACAACAAATGACCACCATATTTAGACATAATATTGCACATTTCATATTGATACATGACTATATTGGCATATGCTGGAGCCATGGAAGCCCCCTTGTCCGTCCCTACCCTTTGGAGGTAGTATTCTTTTTCAAATTTGAAAAAATTATATTTCAAGTTAATCTCCAACATTTACAAAGGGAAGTCTTGAAAGGCTTGGCTGCAGCTTCCAACTAGACTTAACTTTATTTTACAGAATACTTTAAATGAATCCTTTAAATGAAATACTGTTAGCAACAGTTTTAAAGCAAAAAAGTTAAATCTGCATCATCACAACAATGACACACAACCACTGGAATGTTACTGTGCAGAACCTATACGCAGCAATGTTGATTTTCTGTCAATTTGGTTGATGAAATTTTATATACTTTACTTTGCGTTAAACCTTGCGAAAACCATAGTGATTTTTTTCTTATCTTTTCTTGGCTGGAAGTAGTTTTTAAAAATTCCCCATGGTATAGGTAAGTTTCCTTATTAACATAATTTAAAAAATTATACTGGGTTTTAAAGATATGTAATTTTTTTTGTTAGACTATTTTTGCAAGATTGTTATACTTACCTCTAGATTTTTGGCGATATGAAGGATTTAGCTTTGGCGAAAATGAATGGCAAGAAAATGTAACCTTTTCAAAATATTGAGAAACATTTTTTTTTGAAGCAAAGTCTAGTGTTAAAAAACTATAAATGTGTCACCTGGAGTGTATGAGGTTCTCCGTCACCCCCATTCATTATAATATTGACATAAATCCTCAGTTATTTTTCCCAATTTATTTGACAAAATGCCATAATTATGTATTCATCATATCCTTATCCAGACAGGGAAGGATTTTTTTTAAATGTATAATAAAATTCCACATTGATTTATATTATAAATATGCAACAAAAAAGTTTAATGTACCTGAATGCTTCAGAGGTTCGAACATCTAATCCCTGTAATCTGTGTGGCAGATCTTTTTTAATCCTTCTAATATCCTGCTTGGAAATAATTATAAGCCTTCAGATCAGAGAGTCAGTTTGTTTTTTCTAGAGAAAGTATAATAATAGAGAAAGCAGAATAGTTTAATTAGCCAAACTATTAATAGCAAGGAAAACGAATATGTCTAATATGATCTGTTTCAGTGTAAATGCTGTCAGTTGTATTTCTTTTAGTACAAAACACCACACATACTTCAATTCAATGTGAATGGCATTACAACACAAATGTCAATATTTTCAGATAAACACCATTGCTGGTTAAATACCTTGTGCACTAATACCTTAAAGGGGAATTTCAGTGTAAATACATGTACTTTTCAGGAAAAAAGAGCAGTATTTTTTCATCCCAATGACCTTAACCTGCCAATTCAGCATTCTGTCTGTGAATGAATAAATGCAACCGAAATACTGACTTCCTGTTTGCAGGACCCCTAAGAGAGACCATTATGGTCTTGCCCTTGACCCAGTGCCTGGGTTGATTCAGTTGCTCAGTAGAGATCTGAGCATCTTTGACCCATCCAACAGCCAATCAGTAGAAATTACTGTTAAGAACATTCCAAGGATGTGGTGCATCCTGGGAAGAAGAAGGACCGTTAGAACCTGAAATGTCAGCTCACTAATGTCAACAGCAGGGAACAGCAAAGGGTATGAAATCAACTGATTTTTGAAAATGGAAGAGAATATGTAGAATAACTAAGAAGGCATTACGCAAACTAACAGTTTTACAAATATTGATAATTTCCACTGAACTGACCCTTTAAGGCTAATGAAATATATTGGGAACTGCTGCTGTGCGGTTATGGTCTTCAAGTCATGCTAACCTATTTAATATGGGTTCACATAACTTTAAGACAGGAATATCAGCAGCTGCACAGGTTTGACAAAAGACAGAAGTCGCTGCTGGCAATTCAATATCACAGTTGTTCCCTCTATGTATGAGCAATTGCGTGTCATTCCAAAATAATGCTAGAAATTGCACAACATAGTGGCTACATTCTTGAATTGCGTTAGTTTACAACAGACTATATTTTTTAGTGTGCGCACTGTTTCCTGAATTATTTAAATATGCAGCAATATTTACTGATAATGTTGCTTAGAATACTGCAATTTATTATACAAGTTCCAGTGATCAGTCTAAATTTGCTTGGAAGAGCTGCTCTGGGATGAGGCACAAGTGAACAGTGTGTAAGCTAAGCAAGTAACTGAAGATATAAGTGATGAAAACAGTATCACAGTGTCTTCAGTTAAGGCTTTTTTTATTTTGCATTAAAGCACACACTACATGTTTCGGAACATACTACTTTCTCAAGTGTTTCTCAAGCACAAGCAAGTAATGGCTTTTTGGAAATAATCTTCCTCACAAATTTCAAAGATTGCCAGACAGAAAAGCTTTAACTCTGCCCTAAACCCAACCAATTTGCATAATCCCACATTCAATAAAGTGATAGGGGCAGTGAGTGATCACCCCTGATTCAGCTCATTTATTAACTTGGAACAAAATTGCTTTGGCGCAGTAACCCAAAGCAATTGATCAGGTTTTTGTATTCATTGCCAAATTTACAGTAGCCGAATCACAGCTGATTTGCTTGTATGTGCTACTACAATTCTAATCCACAAGAAAGATGTGCTTCAGGGTGTCTTGAATGGGCATTTGTTAAAAAGAATAAAAAGAAAGTAAGGCAGAATTCTATTACAATACAGAAAAAAATCCTCTTGTTTCTTTTTAACTCAATTCATACTCGGGTACGAATTGATATAAATTGCAAATTAAAATGTATCACTGAAACTATGTATATGAATATGTAAATGGTGGGTGTGTCTACTAAATGTGATATATATCATGTAACACATATGATGTCATCATATGATGGCCATGATACTGCAGGCTTGATAAAGGGGAGGCAATATCACCGACACGTCACCTTATGCAGTTTGCTACTTAAATAAATATTGCATTTTGAACTTCTTAAGTGCAGTGTAAAAAGTATCTACATGTATTTTGGGACACTTGGCTTCTGTCCCTTTGATTTGCCGGCACCCGCATACCTCCCAATTTGATATATATTTTCCATAAATGAAAGCACTCAACGGGTCTTCACAAGAGAATAACATAAATTTATTGTGATCCACATGTTTCAGCCCATGTCCCGGCCACCTGAATATAAAACCCACCCTCAAAACGGAAATAATTATGTTCAAGGGTGAACAGTAGAAGCTTCATAAGAAATTCTATGGGGGGGGGGGTCTCCTGTGTCCGGCTCTAATCAGAGCCTGTCTACACACATCAACTCCCTCAATTTGGGGGATGATCATGTAGAGGATCTGTACATCTAAGGACATTATGGTGGTGTTTTGTAACGGGCCCTTATAAGTGTCCAGCAAACTGTCTGCTGTCACAAAGATAGGACTTTATGTTTGAGACCAAGGGCTGAATGTAAAAATTGACAACTCTGGAAATAGGGTTGAGAAAGGACCCAAAAGATGACACTATGGGCTGCTCCGAGGGTTCCTTGAGATATTTATGAACTTTCGTAACAATATAAATGATAGGTACTTTGGGGACTTCAGTGATTATGGTATCCAATTTTAATTTAATGTATAGGTAGGATCCTCAACAATTGGTGCATTCGTGTTGAGGTCGCCCAATTGTGCCAAAAGTTCCGATCTATAGTATTGGCAGTCCAGGAGTACTATGGCCCCGCCTTTATCGGTGGGCCATATAATAAAATTCTGATCCTCCCTAAGTAAAATCAGGGCTTGTAACTCACCTTTGGTAAGATTATTTGTACCATCCTCTCATGGTGGCCTCCTTCCCGTTGGTCTCCCGAACATGTGCATACCCCTAAAAAAGGCTGATCAGAAGCTTAAGATTGTGTACCTGAGGGGTCCACTCAGTCTGAACTATCACAAGTCCATAGCGTACGTCTTCGGATAGGTCTCGGACGGCTATTGGACAATACTTTCCCACTAAGCCACCCAGAAATTCTTTTGTGAGTATTGTCATCCTCGACCATAGATGGTGCCAAAAGGTCATCACAATTTTTATTTACTTGGGAGCTGATTTTGGCCATCTAATCACATAATTCAATCACTTAATTTCTCAGAATATTGCTTTTGCAGATTATTAATCTCAGCTCTAACCTCAATCAGTTCTTTAGAGACATAATACTAATAAGATCAAGTCGAACAAGCATTTATATAGGATCCTGCACCATTTAGAGCAGATGTCTTTATCCAATCTGTCAAGGGTCGGAGTACTTCTCACCCTGATATTTTTCTACAACGGTGGTAATCAGACAAGAATACACCATGTAAATGGAGGTCCATTTCTTGTCTTTTATGTTAGGGCTAACGTGAAGGGCCCTAATCGGTTTTAGATAATTCATTGAATAATTTGTTCTAAAAAAAAATCCTTATTAGATCCAGTACCTGGGGGCCTATAATAATCAACCTGTGTATTACTGTGTACTGATGATGTAGGCATCATCTAATCTGGGAGCTATAGTAGAGTGTTAAAATATAGAGGGTTAAAAGCATTTTTAAAGGCTATGTCCACCTAAAATAGAAATTTATATTCTGCTCCCCCATGTCCCCCAGCCCCAACCGCATGTTTTGTTTTTAAAAAGCCCCCCAAACTCTTACTTACCTCCCTCGATCCTCCGCCGCACTGCCGGCCCTCTGCTTGCGGAATGCAAGCAGAGGGGCGGGACCGGCAGTCGCGTCTGTGATTGGCTGAGCGGCAGCCAATCACGGAGCGGCTGCCGGTCATTCAGTGCAGCGGAGGAAAGCGGAGAGGTAAGTAAGAGTTTGGAGAGTTTTAAAAAAACAAACATGCGGTTGGGGCTGGGGGACATGGGGGAGCAGAATATTAAGGGGGTTTAATGTAGGGGGAGGGATAGTAGAAGGGAGGGAGAGGGAGGGAGGGGGAGGGAGGGGGGAGAAGGGCTGCAGCACGCATGGCAGGAATCTCCGGGAGGCCAGGTAGCAGGCAGTGTCCTATATGGACCTGCTAGCCTCCTGGTCGGCAGTTTTTGGAACTTTGGGGGGGGACTACAGGAGAACCAGATGGGAGTTGGGATGTGAGGTAAGGATTAACTACACTACTGGTGGGGCCAGTAGTTGGGGGGATTATAGTTTTGGGGGTGGACATGCCCTTTAAAGTATTTTTGTTGTATCTTCACTGTTTTATTAACCTCACTAGTCCCATATATTTTTTTACTTATGGTACGATATGTTACACTTTATTAATATTTATTGACACTAATATTTATTAACACTATAATATGTTAGGTATGTAGTATTGGTAGCACTGAGTTGAATATGTCTGTTTTTACACAAGGAATTTAAAGTGTATGTATACTGAAAAAATGACTTTGCATCATCTTAATCTATAAATAAATACATGCAAGTAGCAATTACTCTGAGGAGTGTGTGTTGCTACATGCCTTCAATACAATTCTTGTTTTGCTCAGGCTCTGACCACTGACCTGACTAGTTCCCCACATACCAACTGTCAAAACTGCATGCAGCATACAGCACACCAACTGTCAAACCATTTCAGCTACAGCAAAACTGCTAAACATGCTAAAACATAAGGTGTTTCAGATTGGATATCTAATGAAATAGGGGGTAGATCAACAACAAAAAAAGATGGTATGGATGAATTATAGTTTTCACTACTTGACAACTGAAAATAACAAATTTTCCAATGTACATACCCTTTAAAGGGTTAATGCTAGTTAATGGAGGACAAGCACTGGGATGGCAAGGGTTATACCTGTATTATAAGTTGCACTTACCTGTTGTGATATCACATCCTGAGGACAGCTACACACATTAAGCCAAAACGCGTACATGTCAGAGTGCTCTGTATTCCCTATACCTCAGAGAAAACTAAATTAAAAAGAACTCCTTGTTCATTATACACATTTATGGGTTAATCTGTTCTTAAGAATGATTTGAAGCTGAATTTGATAAGGAAGAACACTATTACAGGTCAGGACACAGAGTAGGATGCAAGGCAACCAAGAAGGTTGTTTCATATCTGGAGGCAATCGGTAGACTGCATATTTGGTACATTAGTGAGTGGAGTGCACACATTAGGAAAGCACATTTGGGAATCTTGACTCTGCCATCTATTACTAATAAGCCACATATAAGACAAGCAAAATGTTTTTGTCTTTATAAATTGACCGCAAGAGAGATACTGAGGAACGCAATAATGTTTTTGCCCCAGTTTTCCTATTGTGCAGTGATAATTAAACAATAGTACATTTTCAGAAAGCTATAAACTCACAAATATTTTAAATTTCACAGCAATATTAAGTTTTCGTCCAAACACTTACCATTTCTAAATGATTGATGTCTCTGTAATAAAGAGACCTGATTATCATGTAAAGATATTCCCCTGGCATAACCTTCTTATCTTTGGCATCTGACGCCCTGGCTAAACTGATTGTTAGAACAAAGAAGGCTACACTGGATCAGGAACTTCTGTTAGGACCAAGTCCTTATTATCTATTTAGCTAGAAAAAGCTGCCACTCACTTTGTAATTTTGCTTTAAGATGTAATGAATGGTGTATGCATTGCACACTGTAGATAACTAGCCAGACTGAAAGTGATTTCATCCCAAAGCAAATAAGATAAAATATTGATTACAGGTTATATTCTCTTCAATTATGCGTTATTTAAATGTTTTTTTATCAGCTGAAGAGAACAACAAAACCAAGATGCTATCACCATAGAGTTTGGTCAATGTAAGCAATTACACTGGCCTGTATCAAGTGGTTTAACTAATTAGTATTATTCTGTTCTCAAAATGTATTTGTTTCTTATAGTGGTTTTGTAAATATGACATTGTTGCAAATGTTCTATGCGATTTAGAATTGTAATAAATATTTGCAAATTCTAGTAAATGCTATATTATAACTGTGTCCAATTTAGAATACATTTTTAGATCCAAAGCCAATCAGGACTAGGGATGGGCGGTTCGCAGATTTGAACCCGGATCCGCGGTGGTTTTCAGGGGTCCGCAAATCATGGATCTTGCAGATTTTCCCAAAATCCGCTTCCTGAACTTTTTCCCAAAAGTTCGAGGACTTTCGATCACTGACCGAATGGCCTTTTTGCCCATACACGGCATCATTATCGGGCCAAAGGGCTGTTTGTACACATTGTGCGTCGCGGATTGTGTTGCACGTGTGTATGAACCTTTAAGTAGTTTTAAAAGGCTTTATTTAGCAAAACAGTATAAAACAAATAAAATGGCAATATCACCTTAAGACATAGTGATTTAAAATCTCGTAAAAGCAAATGGCTATCTCTTTAGTGGATGTCTGTGCTATGATATAGCAGACAGAACGTGATCAACGCCTTTAGCTACAGCAGCATATTCCTCAGGATCAATGTATCAGCAGTAGCTTCCTCAGGATTAATATATCAATATATCAGCTTATATATAAGCTGATATTTTGATCCTGAGGAAGCTACTGCTGTAGCACGGGACGAAACCTTCGTACACATTGTGTGTTGCGGGTCGGGACCCATGATCGCACGTGTGTACAAACCTTTAGTTAAGTTCCAAATAGTCAAAGGCAATCGAATATTAATGGAAGTGTGGCCCATTATTCATTCAAATGGTCTTTAACTAAAAGTGGCCATACATTTGTTCGATTTTACTTCACCGACCGATCGCTCCCGCGCATTCTTCTATGCGACTGACATGCGATCCCAAAGTGAACAGGATTTTGCGATTGCATGCCGGTCACATAGAAGAACGGGAGAGGCGGTTCCGGCAGGATCGATCAAATGTCGTGGGAGCGCTCTGTCAGGTAAGTAAAATGGAACATATGAGCTTCCTTCATTGTAGGTGGGTTTTTTTGGCCCTTATTTGACCAATTGTCTCACAATGTTTTACTGCAATTTTCTCCCAGAGAAAATGGATGAAGTTACTACAGCACATGTGACATTCCTTGCTGGAAAGACTTAAAGGACAATTATACTCACCTTCCCTCCGCTCCTCTTCCTTGTTCCTTAGCTTGTTGCAGAGCGTGCCTTCCTATTGGCCTTGTCGCCGATGGGGAGGAGGGGGCGGAGCCTACCAGAGCAGCGTTGCTCTGAGAGTCTGCTGTAGGCTGCGCAAACCCAGGGGTGAGGACTTAGCGGTTCAGGTCCTCACCCTTGGTAAAAAGGAACAAGGAAGAGGAGCAGAGGGAAGGTGAGTATAATTGTCCTTTAATAAAGATATAACTGTTGGAATTTCAATAATTTTTTCATGATATTGAATAAAAATCGACCTTATAGAATATATACTGTCAGATTCTTCTTTCTTCCCTAGATTCAAACATATATTGTATAAACGGTTAGCCAATGTGTAAACTATGTATTTGAATCAAACCATTTCACTTTTATAAAGATTTTCATTCCATAACTGCAACTACAATAGCCAGCTGGCCATGAAATCCTACCAGAAACACAATATTAGGTAAAAATGGTTTATCATATCCATCTCACTTAAGTCACCATTGTGACTTAAATAACTTTAATGTGATTTCATGTATTAAGATATGAGCTGCATTAAAGTAAAAATTAAATTGTGTTATCTACTCAGCTGTCTTAAGGGATGACCAGAAAATATTCTCATTAAACATTTCAGAGCAAGAAAGACAGTGATTGATAGGCACACGATATCCCTTTGCTACTGAACAATAGACAAATTAGTCTTTACAAATTTCAGCCCTTCCTCCACTAGGACTCTCTTTTTTTTTATTGCTAATGAGTAGCATTTGAAGGCTGTTTGTGCACAGTAAAAAGAGAGCTGGTTGTTGTAGAGACATGGGATCATTGGACATTACAGCAGACCAAAAATAAATGTAAAAAAATTAAGATAGCGTCAAAATGATAAATTGTAGGTGCAACTTAAGTACAAAGTACAATGCAATCATTTGCAATTGTTTTACGGAACACATAAATAAGAAACTGCTATTGTAAAATCGTATTTATATCTGATGCTTTCCTGCAGTATGACCGATCACTTATATTTACGTTTACTATTAACCTCTTTGATAAACGCAAAGAAAAATTAACATTTGTTTAAGGCTACGTTCACACTAGAACACTAGAAACTGACAGAAATGTACAGCATGTGTTTCTGTCAGTATGTATCAATTTGTTTCATACATTTGTATCCATTTTTTCACAATACAATGTGTATTCCATAGATTTCTATAGAAAATGCATGAAAAAAATGGACAAAAATGATGCATGCAGTGCATTTTTTAAACGGATTGCTGAATGGATTATAAGGTGTGAACGATATTATGAAATCCTGTGGAGTTTTACTGTCTGTCCATTTTTTTAAACGCACCTGACACTTCATAAAAATTGCCCTTTAGATGTTTGAAAACTCACCATTCCTGTAATGCAAAAGCAGAAGGCAGTCAGGGAATGCTGGGAATTGTAGTTTTCAAACATATGCTGGGCTACTGGTTTCCTATCCCTGCTCATTAATATGAATATTAATTGACAAATTACCTTCTGGATATTTTTTGGTCTAAAATGTTTATGATAACTAAGTACTCCCTTACTGGTGTTAATCTCCAATATTCTCCTTGTAGGTCCACTAGTATATATTGTCCAAGAAGCCTCTCGTCCATCTCTATTAATGTCTAAAATTCAGCTGGAAGATTGTCCTATGCATCTGTTCCTGAATGTAATAAATTATTTGTTTCTGCCATGTGCATACTGTGCCTATTACACATTGTCAAAAACAGCACATATCTTCCTTCCTCCTCAATTCTGTTAATCTTAATTCTGGGGAGAAAAACATTTAAATTGGTCTGATCTTCAGAATGACCTAATGAGTAATCTTGTTGGAAAACAGTTGTTGAACCTGCGTATAATCCCAATAATACCCCTGAGTATATGTCTTTTTTTGATCAGTAACCTCCTAATGCTACTGGTTATTTCCCTTTTCAATAACCAGTAGCATTATAAAATATAGAGGGTTAAAAGCATTTTTAAAGTATTTACATACATAGTTATACATACATCTTTTGTGGTTAGCCTGACTTTAACTCTTTCAAATAGCGCAGCAGCTCTGGATAAATAAGCCTCCAAAACTCTGGATCCTTTTGCAATAGACATTCACTTAACACAGAGCCATTTATAGTATAAACAGCACAAGGGTTTTTAAGCCACTTAGCAGCCCAATGTGACAATCTATTTGGATCCACCTGCAACAATTGCACATTATCTGTAGCTTTAAAGAGTCGACAAAGTTTTCTGTCATCCGCAAAAACAGAAACCTTGATGACAATACACACTTCCAAATCATTAATAAACTGATTAAATAGAAGCGGAACCAACACAGAACCCTGTGGTACACCACTAACTGAAATCAGGGCAGGTGGGTAATTTTCCATCAACCTGATCTTTTAGTCCTCAGAACCTCAGCTCCCCGCTTTTGATTAATTTTTGAGTATATTGGTTATGGAACATAATCAACTATATAGAAGTATTTTCTAGGTCCTATCTGTCAGTGAAGGATGTCCACTATTTATTGTAAAAAATTAAGTTGTGCACCCACGTAACTCAGCATGCTTGCGCACACAGGTTAAATTGGTGTGCACATAAAAATCTTATGGAAAATAACACTGTTCATTCAATGTATTTTACAGTATTAACACATGACTGCCTAGCTAGCAAAGATCCACTTTTAATTTTTAATTAGATTTTAAAGTTAAAGGGCATGTCCAGTCTATATAAAACCTTTTGATATTATATAGGCTACCCCTGCGCACCCCCAACCGCTATATTAGTTTCTTAAAAAAAGATTTAGAACTCAACTTACATGCCTTCATTTCACTGGCATTCTGACCTGGCTCCCTGTTTACCGAAACTGCAAGCAGGGGGCCGAAACAGCAGCCTCATCTGTGATTGGCTGCCTCTCAGCGGCTGGAGAGCGCCACTGGAACGAAGGGCTGTAAGCACTGTTCTAAATCTTGTTTTAGTAAACTAATATAGAGGTAGGGGGTGGCCAGGGGTAACCTACATTATATCCAAAGGTTTTTACACTAGGTGGAATTGCTGCAATGGATGGATCCGGATGGTGGGAGGAAGGGGGGGAAAGGGCTCCTCTGCACATTCCACACTACCTCTCAGAGGCGACAGAAGAGGCAGAAACCTTTGGACAGGAAGACAACTCATACTAATCAGTTTCCTGCCCTTTGGACAAGCACTTTAGGAGAACCAGAAGGAGCAGAGATGTACGGGGGGGGGGGGGGGGGGGGCAATAGTGGGTTAAATTTTAGTTTGGGGGTGGACATGCCCTTTAAGGGTTTTAGAATTAAATGTTAAATTTTTCATTTTCTACTAATATTCCTATAGCAAGATTAAAAATTAAAAGTTTGAAAACCCTTGTGATAAATGTTCTTATTATCGGAGTGCAATAAATCAATGAATAAAAACTGGGTAAAAATCCCATTTGCATTACTACAGTTTATTTGCATCTTTCCGACAACATGTTTTCAATGTAACACATTATGCCTTACAGTGTTTTACTGTAATAGTAGCTGCTGGTAAAGAAATTAGTCAGAACATACGATGTGCAAAAGTTAATTGATTTAGTATTTTGCAAGATGAGTCAATGTTTTGACAGCTGATAATATGTAACTGTGTCAGATAAGAACAATAAAGCAGTTTAACATATAGTCCTAAATTTCATTTAATACTGAACTGATAGCAAAATCAGAATTAGCTTTTTTTGGCCCCTTTAGAATTAGGGACAATGAGTCCTGCATCAGTAATGTCCACCTTGTCCTAATACTGGCACCATGTTGTAATGTGATAACATAGCCAATATTTACAGCCACCTTGGGATAAAGGAATTAATTAGGTCTGACAGCAGACGGTTGTTTTCTTCAAAGATAAGAGAGAGCAGATCACTAAAGAAACAAACTGGAAGTAGCAGCAAATGTTTGCAGATGATACTCAGTTGTTCTCCCAACATAATGTCTAATACAAATTTTACCACATCATACAAACTCCATCCAGGAATGACATTATATAGGGTGATATTAGACACACACACACATATATATATATACTGAAAACTCAGTGTTCAGTTAAGGTTCTCTTACAATAAACTAAATGTCAATTAAATGAATGGAACACTACCCACGTGAGCATGTGTGTGTGTATACTGTATACATAAATTGCTGCCTAACATCTAGATAAGACAGACATTATCCATCTTATATTTGTTATATAACACTATCACATTTTTCTGTTTGTTTATTAATTTGTTTTGATAAATCTATACAGGAAGATATTTAAATCCAAGGTTTTGAGAGATGGGCGAAACTGCTAAAATCCGTTCCGCCTGTGGACCTGGAAAATGGTCTGGGAAAAACGTACATATATCCAGAAGTGTAAAAATAATAACTTTCCTCACGAGCGAACTGTTTTTCGAGGTTACGCATTCTATTTTCGAGAGGCACCGAAATTTTAGAAAATTCGAAATTTAAAGGAATTTTCAAAAATTCTGTAAAAATGATACAGTAACTTACTGTAAATGGCTCTGGGACCTGGGATAATCTGATTCCTTCAAATCAGAATTGGTTACAATCAGAAAGAATCTTATTGGTATGCTTTCTGGAAGAATCTGATTGTAACTAATCATAATTGGTTACAATCAGATTCTTTAAGATAGAATCTGATTTTGCTTTCAGTTCCCCTATCATATATAGCAGGGATAAGCAACCAGTAGATCTCCAGATGTTTTAAAACTACAACTCCCAGCATTCCTCTACAAGCACTCTGTAGTTAGGGAAATCAAACTAGAACTCCCAGCATTGCTCTACAAGCACTCTGTAGTAAGGGAAATCAAACTACAACTCCCAGCATTCCTCTACAAGCAATCAGTAGTTAGGGAATTCAAACTACAACTCCCAGCATTCCTCTACAAGCACTCAGTAGTTAGTACTTCCTGTCCAGCAAACAGCAGCTCTCCTTTGTTTCTATTGAGAGGGGAGGGGTGGGGTGAGGTGAGAGACTGTCACATGTTTTACAAAGGAAGTGACATATAAGACTTGCAACTTCCTACTAACACTTCCTACTTCCTACTAACTACTTGATTCGCTAACACTGCTGTCAATCTAATAATAAGCACACCATTGGATACAACACTAAAAGGGAAGTGAGAAATATGTTCCTATGTAAGCTTGTGAAGGTTCTCATTCATCCAGGTCATGGTATGTCTGTTGTAGTCAATTAGATCAACTGGACTTGAAGTTTAGTTCTTGAAGACATTTCGCTAGTCATCCGACTGGCTTTCTCAATTTAGAATGACTTGTACAAGAATCTTTGGCAATTATGTACCCTGGAAAATCCCAATTAGCATATCACAGCCAAGTGTTAAGGGCGTGATTGGATAGTGGCTAAGAGGTGTTATAGGAACGCCCAGAGTAAGGTGTCAAAACAGAATTGTACATGGCAGACAGTTGGTGTCGAACCCCCCCACCTATATTTAGGCTTGGTTTCTTTATTTTCACATAAATGGCATCCTTAACACCTCTCTTGAACCAGTCATGTTCCTTTGCCAATATGTTAACATTACAATCTTCAAGGGTATGTCCTTTATCCTTAAGATGCAGGTACACGGTCGAGTCCTGACCCGAGGAATTGGCTCTTCTGCGCTGGGCCATACGTTGATGCAGTTTCTGTTTGGTCTCCCCCACATACAAATCAGAGCATTCTTCACTGCACTGCACTGCATATATGATGTCGCTTTTCTTGTGTTTCGGTATTGGGTCTTTCAGATGTACCAATTGCTGCCTTAGTGTGTTGTTCGGTTTAAAGAATTTTCAAAAAACACCGTATCCCTGTCTGATTTAATAGTATAATAGTTTGACATCTGAAATATATAAGTCTAACCTGAAATCCTGCACAATGTCCTGTTTCCCCTGTTTATGCTTCCTTGTTCTTCCAGTTTTTAACTGTCAGTTATAGATTTGACAGTTCACATCACAGCCAATGTTAATCCTGTGTCTGCCTCTTCGGAGCATGCCCAGGTTTCTAAATTGCTCAGTTTCCATGAGGCATTCAGAAGCATAGCAGGCATACAGTAATTAATTCATAGAATAAACTTTGCTATATCAACATATTTTAAAGAGGCCATTCTGTCTAAAAGATGTTCTTATGAGGGTGGAGTTGTCTTTTAAGTTGTGCTGGGATTTCTGGTGCTACATACCACGATGAACATTTACTCAGAGTGATTGTGGCTCTGGGAAAATAAGGGCCTTGATTTTGTGTAACTGTAATAAAATGGGCAGCCCAGTTGAGTAATGTAAATACAAACCCAAATAATCTCCAGTAATACTATTTATAAAGACTGTACACATTTCCATATAAACAACCCAACTCCCCCCTCATATGAGTCCAAATAGCTCTGCCCATAGTTAAAGGACAACAATCAGTTTCCCATCCACCCCCTACCAATTAAAGGACCCAGGGTCAGGACCTGTATAACCCAAACAAATGTAATACTTACCTTTCAGCAGCCACCTTTATCTACCACCTCTTTACCCTGGGGCCGGACCACCAATAAGAAGACATACTTCTTGCACAATATGTCTTCCTATTGGTCAGGCCGCGTGACTAAAGCAGAAAGTGGAGCGAGGCAGGCGCATGAACGTAAGTATTACAGTTTTGGTTTTACAGGTTAAACCCAGTGGTGATGATCTAGCAGTTTAGGTCCTTACCCTAGGTACAATTGACCCAGGAAAGAAGAGGAGCGTGCATGAGGTAAGTATAATCTTTAAATATCTTTGGTGATGGTGTCTTATAATGTCCCATACATTTCAGAGGGTGCCCAAATGTGTCTGCTCATATTTAAATATATTTATTAATGTCATTTTATATTGCCTTATAACTTACAGAGTGAGCCCAACTGCAATAATAATGTTTGGTGTCACTAAAACAAGAGGCCATATTAATAAAGCCGGGGTATCGCTTTTTAGCGATACTGCGGGTTAGTTAATTTATGACCGAATGTTCGTTAATTAACGAACCACAATGGTATTCTATGGGGATCGTAAATCTATGATTTTGTTATCGTAAATTTACGATCGGTATCGTAAATTTACGTTAAACTGAACATTAATATCCGATCAGTTTACCAATCATAAATCTACGATACCGATCGTTAAAGTCGCCGTATCGCTAAAAAGCAATACCGTGGCTTTATAAATATGGCCCAAGGACACCAATTCAGTAATACAAACTCAAGTTTAAATAATTACCTCCAGGGCCATGATTTCTCCTGATATTTCTATGAATAGTAGGCAAAACTTCCCAAGTCCACATGTATCAAACTGCTAGACTCTTATGCAAAACAAACTGAATGCTGTAATTAAAATAACAAGTGCTTTAACAAAGTATTAGTTTAGATGATGTGGCACTAAAAGAACTATGATTTCATAGGGTTTCTTTATTAACTTTTTAAATTTCTTTTAATCTTCTTGCCTCTTTCTTTTTGTTGTTGTACAAAATCCTGAAATTCTATAGGGTGTGTAGAGATTTTATATCAACTGTATCCACATATAGCCAAACACATACACACACATAACTCCCAAAACATTTTCTTGAAGGGTATGTTCACCCTTAAAACAAAAAAACTGGTCACTTGTCAGTTACCTGCCCCCAATCCTAACCCATCTATTTAGCACATTATTTGATGTATTACTAATTAGATGTTTATTGATAATTATTTCTCCCATTCTGGAAGATGAAGCTGGCTCCTCCCCCCATGCAGTCAATCAAGGCTTTGACTTTTGACACAGTCAAATCATTTACTGCTCTTTTCCCTGCTTCTTTCTCTGCACATGTTTAAGTTTCTAAAAGCTCATTGAACAGGGGAAAGGGGTGGCATTATCTGCTATAAAGGGAGAGAACAAAGGCAACACTAAAATATCTGGTTAGAAATTAATGCAATAAAGTTCTAGAAGTAGCATTTGTGTAAGAGGAAAATACGTTTTTTGGACATGCCCTATACGCCTAAATAAGAATAGAATTAGAAAATGTTTTGAATGAAATGTCTGGAATTATATGCCCTAAATATTCATAGCTCTTAACAAAAAACAAATGTTGTCTGAAGATATCAGTCTATTCAAACTTTTGGATACCTGCCCACACAATTAAACTCTTATCAAGCCCCAATCCCCTCCAGACTCGGATTACACACAGTTTAGATTAAATAAGCAAACCCCCAATTATTTTTAAGAATCGTTCAACTCTCCTCTCCCACCCCCCGGTGTCTATCTTCTCCACCCCACCCCCCGCATCTCTCTCTTTCACCCCCCCCTGTGTCTCTCTCCTCTACATACACCCCTCCGGCGTCTCTCTCCTCCCCCCCCCTCGGCATCTCTCCCTCCCCCCCCCAAACCTCCAGTGTCTTTCTCCTGCAGCCCCCCTGGTGTCTCTCTCCTCCACTTACCATTACGGGCCTTCTCTTCCTCTCTCAGGTCTGTGCGGCTGGGTGCACTACGTCATCATACTTCCTCCCACTGTTGAGTGCAACGGCTTCTCCAACGGTGCGCGGACAGAGGAGATTGATGACGCGGCACTTGTGCGAATGCGTCCTTGATCCATATAAATTACACTCGTCTTTTAGTATATAGGAAAACTGCCTTAAGCCCAGGGAACTTCTGTGCTCCCAGTTTCAAAAGCACTATGTCCATATTTGTGTCTACTCCTGTTAGGAAAAAAAAGAAAACTAACACTGTCTCTCACAGATTGCATTCCATCTGCACATTCTTTAACATTACCCCTTTAATACCTTTAATATTTACACTTATAAAAACAACATGGTACAAAGCTGCAGAGGGAGTATACCTCACCTTGATACAGATCTATACGATGCATTTCTCAATAGTGTACCTGTCTGAAAGTAAATGAAACCTCTACTATCTGAAGGTTAATACCCCAATTAAGCACTAACAAACTGACAGGCTAGAACGAGATCTCACTGGAATCCAGTGTGGTGAGACTCCTTAAAGGGCATCTATAGTGAAAAAATCCCCTCTGTTACCTCCTCCATGTCTCAACTCCGGCTAACCGACAAGCTTATCATGTGCAGTAGGAGTTAAAAGTTCAATATCTTGTAAAACACACCCACTCACAGTGGCCAATAGAAAGCAAGCTGCCCTGGAGACACAGATCTCTCCATGTCCTGATCTCTCTTTGTGACCCATCATCAATCATTGACGTCAATCAAGAAGAGGGATCAAGTGCAGCCTTATCTCTGCCATCAAAGCTACCTCTCTCCCCTACTAATGCTTTTATCTCTATGTTTGTTATAGAGCAGGGAGGAGGGACGGACTTGAGCAGGGAAGAGTATCACATCACAGGGATTTGATTGACAGTACAAGTAGGAGTACAGGAATGCAATCATGTATGCTTCTAATTTGTGTATCTCAGGACAGAGAGGGAATCTGAACAAAGTGAAAACATTCTGGGGGTTGGGGGGAATTATAGAACACATGGAAAGAAAGAAAAATAAGTTCATTTTCCCACTATAGATGCCCTTTAAGGTGTTTGCATTGTTTGATGCACCTATTTCCCAATGCTCATTGGACTGGGACTCCAAAAGCCTTTTTAGGTCCTCCGCCTCATCTAAAAGGAAAAATTTGTGTATTACAGATGTCCCATGTGGGCTTGGCAGGGAAAGAACACCCCTCAAAATTTTTCTCCCAGTGCTGGGCCCTAGACAATTCCTCAGAGGTTTACAATTTTGCCCAATTAGCTTATAGGTCAGCTCTTGTCAAAGAGGATGACCTAGTCCTAAGACATTTTCTCAACTTTCTTGAGATACAGGGTCTTATTGAACCTGAGATAGGCCCTTCACTATTATAAACCTGCGGAGAGGCCTTTAGAACTCCTAACTCAATGGATCAGATTCTGAGAACCATTCAATTTCAGAGGCACCAAGTCCCCCTTTTTTATGCTGTGCAAGGCAGAATAAGAAGGCCACATACCAACTGACAAGTCACTACAGGCACTGCTCTCCTGTAAGACTTGCCTAATTAAAAGCTACAAGCAGAGCTACCCCCTGCAGATTGGCCAAATATTTAATACATTTTAAAATACCAGGAGGGCATATTTTACTCAACCTGGGACACTCTGCTGGAATTTTGGTCCCAGCAGCATAACTAGAAGCAGCCCCCTTGCCCACCAGCTGTTGCTAGGTGTCTGTCCTATTCTCTAGGACAAATACAGTTGGCGGGGCATAGATTTCTGTAAACTTCCCTTTCTCCATGTAGACTTTTGCAGATAAAATTCACGCTACATTCATTCATTTTTTACTTCTAATATTAGCGACACAAAATTGATATTTAGTCATGTCTTCACACAACCAAATTAGGCTGAACTCTTAATTTCATTAAAGTGAAAATCACCTTCTTTAAAATGCTCAATTAGATGAAGCAGGTGGTAAAAAATAATTTAAAATTCTCACGGACTCACTCTCCTGAACTCTTCCCCATTGGGGTGGCAATGGAATTATGGGGAGAAAAAATTCAGAATAAAAAGATCAGATTCTGGACAGACAATGAGAGTGTGGTTTATGCGATTAACAACTTAACGAGTTCCTCTTTACCGGTACTGGCGCTGCTGAGGTATTTGGTTCTAAAATGGTTGAACAGAAATGTGTCTTTAGAGCTAAACATGTGCCGGGGGTTCTTAACTGTGTGGCCGATGCTCTATCTCGTTTTCAGTGGGAAGAATTCCACCGCCTGCACCCAGAGGCCGACCAGCTAGGTCAGAGATGCCCGGATTTCCTGTGGGAACTGATAGACAGCAATGATGCAGCTGTCCAATCATCAGTCGCTCCATCTACCTGGGCCAGTCACGGTAAGGCTTGGACGGAATGGTTACAAATTACAAAAGATAGAGATATTAACGCTAATTCTCATAATAGATTAGGTACGCTACTAGAATACCTAGAGCACCTGAGGGCGTCAGGTTCCTCTGGTTTGGTTGCCCAGCGGAGAAGTTCAGGTTGTCTTTCTTTTTCAGGTTGATGGGTTGGAAAGACATCTCCAAAGAGTTTGTGGTAAAATCTATTCTAAAGGGCTGGAGGAAAGAGCAAGTGGCCAATAGTGCCAAACGGCCAATTAATTTTAGGCTGCTGTTACGGCTGTTGGAAACGTTGCATTTTGTGTGCGACTCGGAATATGAGGCCAATTTATTTGAAGCCAGTTTTACGTTGGCATTCTTTGGGGCCATGCGAGTGGGGGAATTAGTTTGGCAGTTCAAAAAGACCGGGTGGTTTAGCAAGCGGATGATATATTCGTCTCGCAAGCATCGGTGAGGGTCAGGATAAAGAGATCTAAGACCGACCCCTTCGGGACGGGAGTTGGTTTCCATTCCCCTACAGTCCGGCTGGTGCCCAGTGAAGGTAATAGCTAAATTTGCGTGCATCGATCCTCCTCAGCATCGTTCCTGGCCCATCAGAATGGTCTACCCCTATCCGTTATCAGTTTGAGGCGATATTACGTAAGGCCCTGGGGTACTTGGGACTTCAACCGAAAGAATTCGGTACACATTCGTTTAGGATTGGAGCCGCAACAGAGGCTCATTCCTTAGGTTTTTTGAAGATAGGGTGCGCAGGCTCGGTAGGTGGCTTTTAATGCGTAGCGAGGTACATTCGCCCTAATTGGCCATTAATTGTGTGTTCTATTCCAGGTGTTCGCCAAACGTCGGTTTGGCTAGTGGGACACTCGTACCTATTCTGGGCGGCCACAAAGGATGAGTCACGTCCCAGAGGAAGGCACCTGGGATTCAGACGGCTTCTCTGTATGGAAAGGGGTTCGGGGTTTAGTTGGAGCCAGGTGCTGCTGGAGGTTGTGAACATTAGCAGAGCGGACCCAGGGCCCATGGTTTTAGTTATCATGCAGCCGGGAATGACCTCTGTAACAACCGTTTGTCCGAAGCTATTTCTGATGAAGGCTGATTTACAGCGTTTTGACAATTCTTCAGGGAGTCGATTATAGTATGGTCAGAGGGTGGTCCCCAGGGTGCACTGGCAAGGGGCAAAAGATCAGGGTGCAGTGGAGAAGGCTGTAGAAGGGTTCTCAACACCAGAATCTCCAGGTTCGTGAGATCCCAAGGGGTGTGTAGTGGTCCGGCATCGCCAGTTGGAGGGCGATAATAGGTCCCTGATGAGGCAGGATGGAGTGCACCTGAATGATATCGGGCTCGATATTTTCTAACTGGTTTGAGAGACGGTTTAGAGCAGGCACTGTATTTGTGGGTGGCGGACGGAGTTCCGTGTAGGCCTACAGCAATCCTGGTGGCGGGGGGGGGCATCCTTGCAGAGTTTATGTGGAGCCGTTACATGCCTCTGGGGATCCAGAGGCTTGGCATTCAGCAATGGCTACGGCTAGTTGGGGTTTTATATCTAATTATATGCAAGGATGCAAATTTATAAGTTGGCTAATTTAATTGATCAAATGATTTGTTACAATGTGTCAATAAAGCTGTGGCCATTTATTTCACCCAAAAGGATTGTGTGTCTGCCTGTTCATTTGTACAGTTAATCTATGGTTTAAAGGAAAAGGGGTTCTAAGTTAATTTGAGTCATCCGAGGTATCAGCAACAGGTCTGGTAGCTCCGACCCGAGTTAGGGGGCCGGAGCGTCTGACCTGGGGCGCCGCACCGGCGAGGATGCTGGGAGTTGCAGTGCGGCGTTCCGGGTCCCGCCCCCCCTTCCTCTCTTCTTGGTAATGGGCTGGTATCAGCCGCGGCCGAGCGCGTGACGTCATGACGTCGCGACGCGCTCCCGGATTGGCCGCGGCTGATCTCGCGAGAGCCGCAAAGACCCTGGGAGCGCCGACGTCATCAAGTTTATAAAAGGGGCGGGACAACGAGGCAGCAGTCGCCATTTTGTAGAAATTGCTAACAGGAGGAGAATCTCCCCACCCTCCCTCCTATTATTTTGTATAGTTGGGTTTAAGGTTGGGTTAAAACGGAAATTTTGTTGGAGTCACAGGGGGGGGGGGCATCCTTGCAGAGTTTATGTGGAGCCGTTACATGCCCTCTGGGGATCCAGAGGCTTGGCATTCAGCAATGGCTACGGCTAGTTGGGGTTTTATATCTAATTAATAGCAAGGATGCAAATTATAAGTTGGCTAATTTAATTGATCACATGATTTGTTACAATGTGTCAATAAAGTGTGGCCATTTATTTCACCCAAAAGGATTGTGTGTCTGCCTGTTCATTTGTACAGTTAATCTATGGTTTAAAGGAAAAGGGGTTCTAAGTTAATTTGAGTCATCCGAGGTATCAGCAACAGGTCTTAAAGTTTTTATTTAAATGAAAACATCCCACAACATGAACATGAGAGATTCTCCTCCTGTTAGCAATTTCTACAAAATGGCGACTGCTGCCTCGTGTCCCGCCCCTTTTATAAACTTGATGACATCAGCGATGACGTCGGCGCTCCCAGTGTCTTTGCGGCTCTCGCGAGATCAGCCGCGGCCAATCCGGGAGCGCGTCGCGACGTCATGACGTCACGCGCTCGGCCGCGGCTGATACCAGCCCATTACCAAGAAGAGAGGAAGGGGGGGGCGGGAC
This sequence comes from Hymenochirus boettgeri, assembly GCA_019447015.1. Lineage (NCBI taxonomy): Eukaryota > Metazoa > Chordata > Amphibia > Anura > Pipidae > Hymenochirus > Hymenochirus boettgeri. The sequence continues at coordinate 120,032,529 of CM033471.1, read as the reverse complement.
CCGGAACGCCGCACTACAACTCCCAGCATCCTCGCCGGTGCGGCGCCCCAGGTCAGACACTCCGGCCCCCTAACTCGGGTCGGAGCTACCAAACTATGTACTTTTAAAAAAAAAATTCTTGTCACTGTTATGATGAAAACAGAATTCAATAAAAAACAATTAGATGAAGCAGGTGGTAAAAAATAATTTAAAATTCTCACGGATCATTTCATGTTGTGGGATGTTTTCATTTAATATAAAACATTTAAGACCTGTTGCTGATACCTCGGATGACTCAAATTAACTTAGAACCCCTTTTCCTTTAAACCATAGATTAACTGTACAAATGAACAGGCAGACACACAATCCTTTTGGGTGAAATAAATGGCCACAGCTTTATTGACACATTGTAACAAATCATGTGATCAATTAAATTAGCCAACTTATAAATTTGCATCCTTGCATATTAATTAGATATAAAACCCCAACTAGCCGTAGCCATTGCTGAATGCCAAGCCTCTGGATCCCCAGAGGGCATGTAACGGCTCCACATAAACTCTGCAAGGATGCCCCCCCGCCGCTTTGCACTCCACAAATTTCCGTTTAAACCAACTTAAACCCAACTATACAAAATAATAGGGAGGGAGGGTGGGGAGATTCTCCTCCTGTTAGCAATTTCTACAAATGGGCGACTGCTGCCGCGTGTCCCGCCCCTTTTATAACTTGATGACGTCAGCGATGACGTCGGCGCTCCCAGTGTCCTTTGCGGCTCTCGCAGATCAGCCGCGGCCAATCCGGGAGCGCGTCGCGACGTCATGACGTCACGCCTCGTCCGCGCCTGATACCAGCCCATTACCAAGAGAGAGGAGGGGGGGCGGGACCCGGAACGCCGCACTACAACTCCCAGCATCCTCGCCGGTGCGGCGCGCCCATGTCGAACCTTCCGGCCCCCTAACTCGGGTCGGAGCTACCAGACCTGTTGTTGATACCTCGGATGACTCAAATTAACTTAGAACCCCTTTTCCTTTAAACCATAGATTAACTGTACAAATGAACAGGCAGACACACAATCCTTTTGGGTGAAATAAATGGCCACAGCTTTATTGACACATTGTAACAAATCATGTGATCAATTAAATTAGCCAACTTATAAATTTGCATCCTTGCATATTAATTAGATATAAAACCCCAACTAGCCGTAGCCATTGCTGAATGCCAAGCCTCTGGATCCCCAGAGGGCATGTAACGGCTCCACATAAACTCTGCAAGGATGCCCCCCCGCCACCAGGAGTTGCTGTAGGCCTACACGGAACTCCGTCCGCCACCCAACAAATACAGTGCCTGCTCTATACCGTCTCTCAAACCAGTTAAGAAAATATCGAGCCCGATATCATTCAGGTGCACTCCATCCTGCCTCATCAGGGACCTATTATCGCCCTCCAACTGGCGATGCCGGACCACTACACCCCCTTGGGATCTCACGAACCTGGAGATTCTGGTGTTGAGAACCCTTCTAGCCTTCTCCACTGCACCCTGATCTTTTGCCCCTTGCCAGTGCACCCTGGGGACCACCTCTGACCATACTATAATCGACTCCCTGAAGAATTGTCGAAAACGCTGTAAATCAGCCTTCATCAGAAATAGCAGGTCGGACAAACGGTTGTTACAGAGGTCATTCCCGGCTGCATGTATAACTAAAACCATGGGCCCTGGGTCCGCTCTGCTAATGTTCACAACCTCCAGCAGCACCTGGCTCCAACATAAACCCCGAACCACTTTCCAATAAAGAGAAGCCGTCTGGAATCCCAGGTGCCTTCCTCCGGGACGTGACTCAGCTCTTTGTGCCGCCCAGAATAGGTACGAGTGTCCCACTAGCCAAACCGACGGTTGGCGAACACCTGGAATAGAAACAATCAATTAATGGCCAATTCCGGGCGAATGTACCTCGCTACGCAATTAGAACGCCACCTACCGAGCCTGCGCACCCTATCTTCAGAAAAACCTAAGGAATGAGCCTCTGTTGCGGCTCCAATCCTAAACGAATGTGTACCGAATTCTTTCGGTTGAAGTCCCAAGTACCCCAGGGCCTTACGTAATATCGCCTCAAACTGATAACGGGATAGGGGTAGACCATTCTGATGGGCCAGGAACGATGCTGAGGGGGATCGAATGGCAGCAAATTTAGCTATTACCTTCACTGGGCACCAGCCGGACTGTAGTGGGGAAATGGAAAACCAACTCCCGTCCCCGAAGGGGTCTGTCTTAGATCTCTTTATCCTGACCCTCACCGATGCTTGCGAGACGAATATATCATCCGCTGCTAAACCACCCGGTCTTTTTGGGGCATGTAACGGCTCCACATAAACTCTGCAAGGATGCCCCCCCGCCACCAGGAGTTGCTGTAGGCCTACACGGAACTCCGTCCGCCACCCAACAAATACAGTGCCTGCTCTATACCGTCTCTCAAACCAGTTAAGAAAATATCGAGCCCGATATCATTCAGGTGCACTCCATCCTGCCTCATCAGGGACCTATTATCGCCCTCCAACTGGCGATGCCGGACCACTACACCCCCTTGGGATCTCACGAACCTGGAGATTCTGGTGTTGAGAACCCTTCTAGCCTTCTCCACTGCACCCTGATCTTTTGCCCCTTGCCAGTGCACCCTGGGGACCACCTCTGACCATACTATAATCGACTCCCTGAAGAATTGTCGAAAACGCTGTAAATCAGCCTTCATCAGAAATAGCAGGTCGGACAAACGGTTGTTACAGAGGTCATTCCCGGCTGCATGTATAACTAATACCATGGGCCCTGGGTCCGCTCTGCTAATGTTCACAACCTCCAGCAGCACCTGGCTCCAACATAAACCCCGAACCCCTTTCCAATACAGAGAAGCCGTCTGGAATCCCAGGTGCCTTCCTCTGGGACGTGACTCAGCTCTTTGTGCCGCCCAGAATAGGTACGAGTGTCCCACTAGCCAAACCGACGGTTGGCGAACACCTGGAATAGAAACAATCAATTAATGGCCAATTAGGGCGAATGTACCTCGCTACGCAATTAGAACGCCACCTACCGAGCCTGCGCACCCTATCTTCAGAAAAACCTAAGGAATGAGCCTCTGTTGCGGCTCCAATCCTAAACGAATGTGTACCGAATTCTTTCGGTTGAAGTCCCAAGTACCCCAGGGCCTTACGTAATATCGCCTCAAACTGATAACGGATAGGGGTAGACCATTCTGATGGGCCAGGAACGATGCTGAGGAGGATCGAATGGCAGCAAATTTAGCTATTACCTTCACTGGGCACCAGCCGGACTGTAGTGGGGAAATGGAAAACCAACTCCCGTCCCCGAAGGGGTCTGTCTTAGATCTCTTTATCCTGACCCTCACCGATGCTTGCGAGACGAATATATCATCCGCTGCTAAACCACCCGGTCTTTTTGAACTGGCCGAAACTAATTCCCCCACTCGCATGGCCCCAAAGAATGCCAACGTAAAACTGGCTTCAAATAAATTGGCCTCATATTCCGAGTCGCACACAAAATGCAACGTTTCCAACAGCCGTAACAGCAGCCTAAAATTAATTGGCCGTTTGGCACTATTGGCCACTTGCTCTTTCCTCCAGCCCTTTAGAATAGATTTTACCACAAACTCTTTGGAGATGTCTTTCCAACCCATCAACCTGAAAAAGAAAGACAAACCTGACATTCTCCGCTGGGCAACCAAACCAGAGGAACCTGACGCCCTCAGGTGCTCTAGGTAGTCTAGTAGCGTACCTAATCTATTATGAGAATTAGCGTTAATATCTCTATCTTTTGTAAATTGTAACCATTCCGTCCAAGCCTTACCGTGACTGGCCCAGGTAGATGGAGCGACTGATGATTGGACGAGCTGCATCAATTGCTGTCTATCAGTTCCCACAGGAAATCCGGGCATCTCTGACCTAGCTGGTCGGCCTCTGGGTGCAGGCGGTGGAATTCTTCCCACTGAAAACGAGATAGAGCATCGGCCACACAGTTAAGAACCCCCGGCACATGTTTAGCTCTAAAAGACACATTTCTGTTCAAACATTTTAGAACCAAATACCTCAGCAGCGCCAGTACCGGTAAAGAGGAACTCGTTAAGTTGTTAATCGCATAAACCACACTCTCATTGTCTGTCCAGAATCTGACCTTAATTCGAATTTTTTCTCCCCTAATTCCATTGCCACCCAATGGGGAAGAGTTCAAGGAGAGTGAGGTTTTTGCAGTGACCCCGCCTCCCTCCATGAGCGGCCACTCTGCGGCGCACCAATTGGAGCCCAAAATGGCCCGAAACCCACGGAGCCGCTGCATCCGTGTAAAGGTGCATTCAGAGTTGGTTTCCTCCTCCTCCCTTGAAACAAGTCCTACCATTGTAATTCGCTAAGAAGGTATCCACACCAGTAGGTCGCTACGCAGCTCCTTAGTTATCCGTACGTGGTGATGTGGAGCAGTCACCCCCCGAGTGGCTAACGATAACCTCCTGGAAAAAACCCTTCCCATAGGCATGACCCTACATGCAAAATTCAATGATCCCAACACTGATTGCAACTGCTTCAGTGTAACTTTTTTAACTTGCAGGAACATTGAGATCGCATCTAGCATGCCCTGTATTTTCGCTGCAGGCAACCTAAATTCCATCCTAACTGTGTCAATCTCGATACCCAGAAACGACAGCACTGTAACTGGACCTACGGTTTTCTCTTCGGATATGGGCACCCCAAACTTGTGCATTAAAAAACGGAAGGAATTTAACAAAAAGGAACAATAATTAGAATTAGCTGGGCCAACAAACAAAAAATCATCGAGAAAAACATTTAGGGAACCTGTCTCGAAAGAAATAGCCCAGTCTAAAAAGGAACTAAAAATTTCAAATAGGGAACAGGATATGGCACAGCCCATGGGAAGGCACATGTCGTAATAATACCTGCCGTCTAGCTGACATCCCAATAGATGAAAGCAGTCGGGGTGAATCGGGAGAAGGCGGAAGGCCGCCTCTATATCTGATTTAGCTAACAAGGCCCCCGCACCTTCCTTTCTTACTAAATGAATTGCCCTGTCGAAGGATACATACGAGACCGAGGACGCTTCTTTAGAAATACCATCATTTACCGAGCTCCCCTTCGGGTAAGATAAGTGGTGAATTAAACGGAACTTACCACTCTCCTTCTTAGGGACTATACCCAGTGGGGAAATCCTAAGGTTGTAAAATGGGGGCTCAGTAAATGGACCCGCCATGCGCCCTAATCTAACCTCTGCCATAACCTTTTCCCTGACAACTTCCGGCATTTCCTTGGCCGACTTCAAATTGGGGGCAAACTTGGGTAACCCACAAAACTTAAAGGGGATTCTGAAACCTTGCTTAAAACCCCCCCCTGATTAACTCTGCCTCTTCCTTCTCCGGGTACATTCCTAACCAGTGCTCCATGGCCCCCACGTTCCCTGGTGTCCTGCTGCCTGTTCCCTCCTGCCCGCCTTGGCACTGTAAGGGATTTCTTAAAGCATTTGGCGGCGGAGTGGCCGCCTCCCCCGCAAAAGGAGCATTCGTGCTTGAATCTACAAGCCGCTCCAAACTTGCAGTTGCCTTCGTTAAAGAGCCAGCAGGAGCCGATTCTTTTTGCTCAGGAGGGCTGAAAATTGCTACTCCCCGTGCTTGGTACTTGGGGTGAACTAGACCCTAGGGGCGCTCTCTGTGCCAGCATGATTCTTATCCAAGAATCTGCGGCTTTAATATTCCAGCCCATCTCTGGTCTGACGGCCAGGCGCCTCCTAAACTCCTCATCATATTGGCGCCAGGCCGACCCACCATGTGTTTTATACGCTCCGAAAATCATGTCCAGATAAACAAAAAGTTCGGAGCATTTTTGGGGGGCTTTCTGGCCAATCACCCCGGCCAAAACACAAAAGGCTTGTAGCCAGTTCCCAAACGTCTTAGCCACCTTGGGCTTCCTTTCCCCCTTATCTGTCTTCACTATTTCTTTGTCAACAGTGACCATATCAGTGGAGACCAAGGACCATATATCAACGAACTCGTTCTTCCAAATTTTCTCCTTGGTCTCCGCTGATAGATGTACCCCTAGGGGGCTCACACCACAAAAATAAGTTTCCTTCAGCGCTTCCACCGAAGGCACCTCTGGCACAGGCTGGAGTGCTGTCACTCCCCCTGGGGCAGGGCTCGTTGACGGCCCAGCTGGCATGGTGTCTAGTTTCCCCATTAAGGCCCGTAGGACCTGAACTAGCTCACCACCTTCTCCACCCCCCGTGTTACCCCATGCCCCAGCACAAGTGTACTCACCGCCTCCTGACGACTGTACCACACTTGTACTCGCCCCTTCTAGGGCCTCCGGGATCACCTGACGTGGACTCGCTTGTCCGTGCTCGGTGAGCAGCCCCATCCTGTCACCTCCTTCGCGTAGAGCCGGGGACGACCTCCTGCTCCTGCCTGAGGTAGAGGACCGTGAAGCTCTAGACCTTCTGTCTCTAGAGTGTTGTCTGCGACGCCGGCTAGCATCACCAGATCTAGAGCGATGCCTGCGACGCTCCCTGCGGCGGTGCTCTTTGCGCCAGCGTCTGTAGGACTCCTCGCTACTATCAGAGGAGGAGGAGTATCTGCTCCTCCTTCGCCCATGCCTGCGGCTACTGCCCTCTCTCCTGGGTTGGCTCCTTTCCCTAGAGCGACTCCTCTCCGGAAAATCCCTCAGCCTAACTGGGGCCGGCGTCGTCCCACGGAAAGTGGACCTAGCGTCCATAAACTGCTCGCCCTCATCCGACACCACCTCTTGCCGTATTGGCTGGGCATCTAGGGCGGTATCCCCTGCCGCTGCTGCTGCTACAGCTGGGCGGGCGGACCTGCTAGGGCCAGGAACAGGGCCACCCCTGCCCCTAGCCCTCCCTCTATTGACAGTTGGAGCTGCAGCCACGGGTGGGACGTGCTCCTCTCTCAAAGGCGGCAACCGAGGGCAGCGCACCCCACCTCTAGTGAGTTGGGAGGGGTGCACTGTGTTAAAGGCCTTCAACAGGCCCTCAGTTGCCGCCCTACGCCTGGGGGTGTTTGCCCTGACTACAGGCGTCCCCCGTGGTCTGCGGTAGGAGTGTGGGGGACTGGGACTCAAACGGACGGGAGCGGTGAGGTGGCGTACGGGCCTACTAGTCTGGGGACAGGTCCCCTGGGGGGTGCCACCAGCCGGTGGGCCCCCATCCAAAAGTCCCTGCAGCCACCCCGCCCCCTCCGTGCTGATCCTCTCCCTTACCCTCTCCAACATCTGATCTGCATCAGCCATGATCAAAAACTCGATATTCTGCCTCCTGAAATGCCTGTCTTGTGTCTTTGCTCTGAGCAGGAAGAGAGATTCTCCTCCTGTTAGCAATTTCTACAAAATGGCGACTGCTGCCTCGTGTCCCGCCCCTTTTATAAACTTGATGACGTCAGCGATGACGTCGGCGCTCCCAGTGTCTTTGCGGCTCTCGCGAGATCAGCCGCGGCCAATCCGGGAGCGCGTCGCGACGTCATGACGTCACGCGCTCGGCCGCGGCTGATACCAGCCCATTACCAAGAAGAGAGGAGGGGAGGGGCGGGACCCGGAACGCCGCACTACAACTCCCAGCATCCTCGCCGGTGCGGCGCCCCAGGTCAGACGCTCCGGCCCCCTAACTCGGGTCGGAGCTACCAAACTATGTACTTTTAAAAAAAAAATTCTTGTCACTGTTATGATGAAAACAGAATTCAATAAAAAACAATTAGATGAAGCAGGTGGTAAAAAATAATTTAAAATTCTCACGGATCATTTCATGTTGTGGGATGTTTTCATTTAATATAAAACATTTAAGACCTGTTGCTGATACCTCGGATGACTCAAATTAACTTAGAACCCCTTTTCCTTTAAACCATAGATTAACTGTACAAATGAACAGGCAGACACACAATCCTTTTGGGTGAAATAAATGGCCACAGCTTTATTGACACATTGTAACAAATCATGTGATCAATTAAATTAGCCAACTTATAAATTTGCATCCTTGCATATTAATTAGATATAAAACCCCAACTAGCCGTAGCCATTGCTGAATGCCAAGCCTCTGGATCCCCAGAGGGCATGTAACGGCTCCACATAAACTCTGCAAGGATGCCCCCCCGCCAGCTGTGGAATCCCACAAAATTTCGTCCTTAACCAACCTAAACCCAACTATAATACAAAAATAGGGAGGGAGGGTGGGGAGATTCTCCCTTGTTAGCAATTTCTACAAAATGGCGACTGTGCCTCGTGTCCCGCCCCTTTATAAACTTGATGACGTCAGCGATGACGTCGGCGCTCCCAGTGTCCTTTGCGGCTCTCGCGAGATCAGCCGCGGCCAATCCGGGAGCGCGGTCGCGACGTCATGACGTCACGCGCTCGGCCGCGGGCTGATACCAGCCCATTACCAAGAAGAGAGGAAGGGGGGGGCGGGACCGGAACGCCGCACTACAACTCCCAGCATCCTCGCCGGTGCGGCGCCCCAGGTCAGACGCTCGGCCCCCTAACTCGGGTCGGAGCTACCAAACTATGTATTTTAAAAAAAAAATTCTTGTCATGTGTATGATGAAAACAGATTCATAAAAAAACAGAAATATCAAAGCATTATTTTATATTAACAACAGCAAGACTTTTCCCATTGTGACATGCAGTAGATTTTTATACCTGTGAAGTGTAACAAAATATGGATATGATTCATAAATCAGCCAAAAAGTTAAAAAAAAATTGTAATTAGTTTTCTTTCTCTCTCAAAGTCTGAACTTTCACATTGAAGGATCACAGGTATACACAGATATACACTCTACACACACACAATTCACTCACAAATAAATACACCTCTTTTGCAAACAGACATACAAACAGATATACCCACCTTTAAACACAGGCACTCTGACACACAGATATACGCACAATCTCTAAATGTGCCCACTACTTAAGTGGTACACACAGTACAGATTTCTGAAAGACGACAGACAAGATCTGCAAGATCCTGTCCCATCTTTCAAGATCTGCATACACACAGTCCCGAGCTTTCTCCTATAGGGAGAACGCTCGGGACTGTGTGTTTCCACGGCCGCGCTAGACTCCTATAGGGAGTCTAGCGCGGCCGATGGAAATTTTCGGCCTTTCCCGAGCGAGCGTACGGCCGACCCGATCGTTCGGCGGCCGCGTGCTCGTTCGGGAAACGAACGTACACACAGTAACAAAAGCCCCGATACCGTCGGATCCGACGGTATCGGGGCTTTATCGTTACTGTGTGTACCCAGCTTTAGAGTCTATAGACAAACTAAGAACCCATTTTTTTTTGCAAAATGATGGGCCAGAATGAACATTTCAAGGTAAGAACCGCTCATTGTAAAATGCAGTCTTAAGATTTATGTAGCTTAGATGTTTGTCAATGGACGAACTTCTAATCTGATGTCTACCTAGTGTATGACCAGCTTTACACACAGACATACATACACACCACACTCCAATACAGATAACAGTACACACACAATCTTTACACATGGACAGACATGCAAACAGTATGCAGCACAGTTGAGGTGACTTTTACTAGACACTGTAACTGAAGCTTTGCATTACCAATGTTGCCCATGTACACTTGTGGGTAAAGTATTGGTTACGTGCAGGTTGTGTGTTTGGCTTAGATGGAAGAGACAGGGGGGAAAAGAAGTGCACAATTGGTAATGTACATCATGTATTTAATATAATGAGTACAGGAGGTGACATTGCTTGAGGAAAGATAGCACATATGTTTATTGCAAAACCTTATAAAAACGTTATCAGTTTTTCATTGGAGCCTAAATAACAAATATGTGGTAAAACTACTCGTGAACATGTACATTTGCCATTGGGAAAACATGTTGATTGATGTTTTAGTAAAAACATTCTTCACACTCTCACATAACTCCAACCCACCCCCACCCCTCAAAAGACAAAAAGGAGAGATGCTGTTTGCTGGACAGGAACGAGTATCTATATATAAGGGACCAGCAGATCTCCAGATGTTTGAACTACAACTCCCAGAATCCCAGATACAGAGTACTTGTAGAGGAATGTGTGAGTTGTAGTTTGAATTCCCTAACTACAGAGTGCTTGTAGAGGAAAGCTGGGAGTTGTAGTTCTCAAAATCTGGAGATTTGGTTGCTTATCCCTGCTATATATGATAGTGGGACTGAAAGGAAAACATTTTCATGCCCATTCCTCTGAGACAATGAAGTGAGTTTGTTAATCGTTTATACATTATTTAAGTAATAGAGCCCATGAAAAGCATGAACCTGTGTCCGACTGATAGAATGTAACAAGATTGAAACATGACTTTATAGTCTGGGTTCTTTTTAGGCCTCACATTTACCAATAGTGACCCTCTCTACCAGAATCCCTGGTGACAGCTGTGAATTAATGGGGAGGGTGAGATTAAAAGACAGATTGTAACATTAATTATAGAATGATCCAAGGATCTCCTATTGATATATTTGTTGGAAATTTAACGGGGAACATTGATTCAAGCTCTGCACAACAATTGTATTTACTGTGGTGTTTCTACTCACCTATAACAATCTATACAATGTTACAATAAATAGATCAAGAATAGAGATGGACCAGATCATGGATCTGAACCCAGTTCCGTGACGGATTTCCGTGATTCAACAGATTTTGCAGGAATTCCGCTTTGCAAAAGTGTGGCCGTTGGTGCACAGTGGAAATTATGTGTGTATGTTTTGCTAGGTTATTATTTATTGAAGCTCGGGGTCAGCTTCACGTGATACCAACACAAAGTGCAAAAACATGCAAGTGATTCGGGATCTGTCTGCCTCTCCCTTATGTATATAGCTGTTAAGCTTTAGGGCCAGAGAGAGGCTACTACATGTGTTTAGCCGGTAGGTATCAGGATCCATTCTGAACTTGCTCTCCCTTTTCACTCCCAGCAAGTATCTAGGGGGAGGCTCAAATGGGAAAGTCCCCAGGAATCCCACCACATAATATGATCAAACACACACATACTCTCCCATTTTATTTGACCTGCCAGCTTTTCACATGTTTAAAAGCAACAACTCCCAGCATTCCCTGGCTGCACAGAATGCTGGAAATTTTATTTTTCATACATCCTGGAATAAATCCTGATTTACAGACATTAAATTTACAGACATTAAAAACCCATACAATTTCAGCATTCTCTGTTAGCATTAAGTTTCTTCTTTATGTCCACTTCCTGTCTAGCAAACAGAAACTGGATTGTCTCATTACTTTCTATGGAGAGGGGAGGGGGGAGTAAATGTGAGAGTCTGAAGATTTCTTAATTGGCTGTCACATATTTTTCAAACAGCACATCATTGGGTGTAATACAGGAACTTCCTTACACTTCCTGTCTTGTCATGTACAGTGCCTAAGAGAATTTTTTGATTTGCTAACCGTGTAAGATCGAATCTCATTGAATGTTAGTAACATTCCACTTCCTTTTGTGTCCCAACTCCACTTCCTTTTAGTGTCCCAATTTCACTTCCTTTTAGAGACCCTGTAGAAATCTAGAGGTGTAGCTAACCTACCATTTTGAGTTTTCCATTCAAACCTAGGGGTGTCAAGTAAAGTAAGTATACTTTATTAATTATATTAATTTGTTTTGTAATTCAGTAGTAGTAGTAGTACATACTTTGTATAGTGTTATTTCTTAAGGTGATTTTGATTAAATAGTGATAATTACATACGTACATATAGACCTTTTCAATGTGCACCAACGGACACACTTTGCTAGTACATACATATATACATACATACAATACATACAACATTTCTGCTTTATATAGTAGATTGAGCCCTAAGGTACAATATTATTAGTACTAAACTCGACACAAAGTACAAGAAGATGATGATTGCTGTTAAATTCAATCCTTTGTGACTCTCTGTAAATTGGCATTTTAGTAACCCCAATCTGGTCATTGCTTCAATTCTGTACCCGAATCTGAGCTATCTCTGTTTAGTCTTCCTCTATGCACATGGAATAAAAAGGTGCTTGAAGAGCAGCTAATAAAAAACAGATAGCCCTGGGTTAGGAAAACCAGAACCTGTTACTAAGGGGGGGTGTTTCATCTCAGTGGGTTAAAGGTATCTGTGGTCTCTACACAAGTTAACAAAAAAAACCAGTCATAGTTTGCTATCCTCACTACAGACATAAAGTTGGTTAGTTGCAAAATAATTGGGACTATCGAAAGGTAAGAAAGTGGTGTATGCAGACATTCCACCCTGCCAAATGTGGCTTTGGCAGGGTTGGGGAGGGTGTGTGGCGCGGGAGATGGCGTGGTGGGGACGGGACGTATATATAGGGTCATCTAGGGGGTGGACCGGAGGGGGGTTAGGGGTGGCGGAGGCATTTTGGGGGTGTGGTGGACAAAAGGGGGGGTTTCCAGGAGTACAGAGGTACATACAAACAATAGAGTTCTAGTGCACAAACAATTCTAATTGCATATTAATAATAATAATAAAAGCAATAATAATAATAATATAGCACATATGCAATTAGAATTGTTGTGCAATAGAATTCTTTGTTTTTATGATGCTATTTTTGGTATCTAGTTTGGTCTTAGTTGTTAACATGGATGTACAAACCTAGAGATGCTTCTTTTAAAAATAGTCCCCTTGTGTGTACAGCCTTAAGCTGGGTACACACAGTAACGATAAGCCCTGATCGTCGGATCCGATGGTATCGGGGCTTTATCGTTATGTGTGTAGCTGTTTCCCGAACGAGCGCGCGGCCGCCAACGATCGGGTCGGCCGTACGCTCGTTCGGGAAAGGCTGAAAATTTCCATCGGCCGCGTTAGACTCCCTATAGAGGAGTCTAGCGCGGCCGATGGAAACACACAGCCCCGAGCGTTCTCCTTATGAAGTTCATAGGGAGAACGCTCGGGACGTGTGTATGCAGATCTTTGGAAGATGGCAGACAGGATCTTGCAGATCGGTTTGTCATCTTTCAGAAATCTGTGCTGTGTGTACCTAGCTTAAGAAGAAAGAAGAAGAAAAACAAAAGGAGATAATAAGGGGAAACTAAAAGGAAGAATAGCTGACTTAAAAACCCATATGGCCTTTAAAAGGCCAGAGGGAGTTCGCAGTTCATCTCTAACTACTATTATTTCATTTTTATAATTCTTATTATTAGTATGGAAAGCCATCACCAGGAATCTATTAAGCAGGTAAATGGTATATTTTAATAAACAAAACAAGTATCAGCCTGTTTATCGTTGTATTCAATTAGATCAACTGGACTTGAATTATTCTGATTGAGAAAGCCAGTCGGATGACTAGCGAAACGTCTTCAAGAACTACATTTCAAGTCCAGTTGATCTAATTGAATACAACAGATATACCATGACCTGGATGAATGAGAACCTTCACAAGCATATCAGCCTGTTTGCCTTTAACTCTGATTGGCAGATTTAGCCATTAGTCTTGCTTCCCTTAGGTGTTTTTGCCAGATAAGAAGTAAGTAATTAGTCTTATTAGCTGATCACAAGCAGCCAGAAGAAAATAAACCAGAACATGGGTGTTTAGCTGGCCATAAACTAGGCAAACATTAGATAGATTTGAGATCTAATAGGGCATAGCACCTAAACACAGGTTCAGATACGTGGATGAACACCTGGGTCACAATCCACCAGAAGGAAGTACAAGCTTTCACAGCAAACTTTTCACACATCATGCCATAGATACCACAAAGATATCTATTAATGTTGAGACCACATTTTAGAGCAGTGTTTTTATCTTGAAATGTTCTATCTGGCCCATTCATCTTGTGATCTCAAATTGATTGTATAAAAGAACAGGCTAGGTGGTTCTAAAGTAATGGATCTGACAGTATCAGGGCTTTATTGGAATTTGTGTACAGTCTTTTCCATGTGCATGCGGCCGCTGAAAGTTCCTGTCGGCCTTGCGGCCATTCAGGAGAGACCAATAATTTCCCTCGGCGTGGTAGTCTCCCTATAGGGGAGTATGCTGTGTATAGGGCTAACCCTCGAGACTGTGTGTATCCTGATCTTTGAAAATGGCAGACAGGATCTTGCAGAATTGTCTGTCATCTTTCAAACATTTGCATGTGTGTACCCAGCTTTAGATAGATTGGACATTTGTCCTATGAGTGATGGACATCTATCTAATGTCTAAGTAGTTATGGGCACTTTTACTATGTGCTTACAGCTAATTTACTCATGACAGCTTAACAGGAATTTGACAGGAATCTACAATGTTACAGCTGAAAAATATAATAATAGTAAAAGTTCCTTATCGCAAAAAAATGTGTAAATACAGAAACTAAACCTGTTGACTCTGAAAGCAAGAAGGAAGTGTCCATTTACTGGCCACCAAACTCCATGTTACAAAGAGAGTTATACAGTACTGTACAGTATTTGTACAGTGTACAGTATTTGGCTCACTGTCAAGTCTCATTAGAGATCAAATTTAGTGAATATTTAAACGTTACAAAATAAGAAAAAAAATACATAATAATCTTATATGTATACTGTGTCCTTTAGATAATTTCTATATTATACTAATATAAATTGTTCTCACTGTGAGATTTTTTTTAATTCGGTTATTTGTTCTCTATTTCCTGCATCTTATAAATGCAATTAATTTCTTTATTGTAACACAGGGGCGTATCTAGGGTCTAGAAGATCAGGGGCACTTTAGGCCACCCCTTTCTCCGCCCCCATTAGGTCACACCCACTAAGTACTTAATGAGATGGCAAAAAGACACAGACAGACAGTAGATAACCACAAACATAGACACACAGCCCGATAGTGATAAACAGACAGAAAGACCATGAAATAGACAGACAGAGATAGAGATTTGGATAGAGAGACACAAATTAATGACACAAGGCACAGTAAACTGGCAATATCATTATATACTGGTAGCAATTGGTAATTTTAAACTTACTGTTGTATTCAGTTTGTAGTCAGTCGCTTGGCCATACCTTTGGCCAGGGAGCCTTCTTGTACTTTTACATGGACCTCTGCCCCTATCATCTGTCCCTCTCTCTCTCTGTATATCTATATATCTAACTTGCTATCTATCTATCTATCTATCTTAACTCTGCTATCTATCATCTAACTCTGCTTCTCTATATCTGTCCTCTACTCTCTCTGCTATCTATCTATACTAACTCTGCTATCTATCTATCTATCTATCTATCTAACTCTGCTATCTATCATCTATCTAACTCTGCTATCTATCTATCTAATCTACTTGTATCTATCTATCTATCTATCTAACTCTGCTATCTATCTATCTATCTATCAACTCTGCTATATCTATCTCTCTAAACTGATATCTCTATTCTATCTATCTAACTACTATCTATCTATCTATCTAACTCTGCATCTAATCTATCTATCTAACTCTGATTCTATACTATCTAACTCTGCTATCTATCTATCTATCTATTATCATCTATATCTAACTCTAATATCCTTCTATCTATCAACTCTGTATCTATCTATCTATCTAAACTCTGCTATCTATCTATCTATCTATCTATCTATCTATCTCTGCTATCTATCATCTAATTCTGCTATATCTATCTATCTAACTCTGCTATCTACTATCTATCTGCTATCTATCTATCATTATCACAACTCTGCTATCTATCTATCTATCTATCTATCTAACTCTGCTTACATCTATCTATCTAACTTTCTATCTATCTATCTATCTAACTTGCTATCTATCTATCTATCTTATTATCTATCTATCTACTATCTGTATCTATCTATCTTATCATCTAACTCTGCTATCTATCTATCTAACTCTGCATCTATCTATCTATCTATCTTCTATCTATCTAATCTACTATCTATCATCTATCATCTATTAACTCTGTATCTATCTATCATCTATCTAACTCTGCTATCTTATCTATCTATCTATCTATCTATGCTATCTATACTATCTATCTACATTCTGCTATTATCATCTATCTAACTCTGCTATCTATCTATCTATCTTATCTTATATTATCTATCATCTAACTTGCTATCTATCTATCTATCTATCTACTATCATCTAACTCTGCTATCTATCTATCTATCTATCTAACTCTGCTATCTATCTATCTATCTAACTCTGCTATCTATCTTATCTATCTATCTATCTATCTATCTATCTATCTATCTAACTCTGCTATCTATCTATCTATCTAACTCGATCTATCTATCTATCTATCTAAACTGCTATTATCATCTATCATCTAACTCGCATCATCTATCTATCTAACTCTGCTATCTTCTATCTAACTATGCTATCTATCTATCTAACTATTCTATCATCTATCTAACTCTTTCTATCTATTTAACTTGCTATCTATCTAATCTGTAGAGACAGTGAGACACCAGACACTCAGTCAGGTAGGGGAAGGCCGGGAGCGCAGAGGCCGTCTGTAATGTTTGCCCGTTGCGCGTGTGACGTCATCGCGCCGGATGCGTGTGACGTCATCGCGCCGGCGGAGTCCGCCGGGAGGGTCCGGAACTAGGGCACAAGTCAGTAAAACATTCGGGGCACTTTGCAAACATCCGGGGCACTGCCCCGAATGTTTTAACGTAGATACGCCACTGTGTCAAAGCTGTCCATTGCTGCATAAATCTTTTGCAAAGTTTCCCATGAGGGTGGGGAGCAGATATCGCCCAGTACAGCAGTGCCCTACCTGCTATTTATTAAGCAGCAACAGGGAGAGCTTATCTGCACATGAGCCCCCTTGATATAACACGGATCAGCACAGATAACACTTTAGCCATGTGGTAATAGTGTTTTTCCTGCAAGGAACTACATGTACACTTACCGTGAGTGGCTGGGTCTGAGAACCTACAGGTTCAACTTTCAATGAAATCCCATGCAGGAAATTCGAAATGAATGAGCCTGACACATTAAAAGTTTATAAAAGCAACTGATGCCAGCTGACATTATAACATTATTGTCAACATAGAACATTTTGTGAGAAAATATCACTCCATTAAAATGTGGGGACATAGTATAATCATATATAATAGAAATTCCTATTATTTTGTTTGATCCCTTGTGTCCTTTGCTAAAATGTGCAAAAAACATAACTATTTTCAGGTCCCCATTGCCAGTTTGAAACTAGTACCCTACAAATTGTATTTTGTTTTTATTGAATTCTTGTCTTTTGAAAAACACCAAACAGTTTCTGTCCCAAGGTCAATAAATCATGAAGGTTTCCTACAAAGCAATTTTTAAGTGCACAATAACACTGATTAGTAGCAGTTAAGATGGTTTTAGATTTGCTGCTTTCATCTTTTTTATCGAAAAGGGATGCAAAAAACCTGATGTTGGGGCAAAAGGTTGAAAGAGGCAACATGGTTTTTCTGTACAACGATAAATTTGGCACATTTCTGATGTCAGCACCTTTTAAATGCAACCTGAGTTGAATCTCATCTTGCTAGTTCCTTTTGACATTGAGATAGATGAAACAATTTGTTGGAATTATAAGAGCCAGCTGGGTGGTTTGTGGTAGAAGTATCCCATTGTAAAGCTTTATTACAAAGTTCAAATATTTGAACAATATGGTAAATCGTTTATGAAAGAAGCCACTCCAGGGTAGACATTTCTTACAAAATATAGTAGTGATTATTTGCAGAACAATACATTGTTTATTTAAAGTTTTTGTTTGTGAAGCTTTCTGTTCGTCCAAGTCATGGTATTATCATTATTATTATTATTATGATGAATTTATATAGCATTTCTTCTGGCACTTTACAATTACGTGAATTGGTAGGCTGTAATAAACACAGTGGAGTGTGAATGGTGGTTTGGATCAGGCTGGGTCAGTGAGAGGGGTGGTTTTAAGTTATTTGGGAAAGTGAATGACGATAGATGGATGGGCAGCACAAGCTGGCATGGGAAGAGGTGACAAGTGTGGATGAGAGGAAGATAAAATTTGCTGAGTGGAGGGTTGCGTCTGGGACGGTTATCAGTGGAGCAGCTCTGAGATATATGGGGCTGTGTGGTAGTGCTTTATAGGATAGGGTAGCAGCTTGAACGGATACTTTGTGTGATGGGCAGCCAGTGGGGGCACTAACAGAGAACAGAGGATTAGAGAAGCAAGAAGAAAATGAATGAGCCAGGGCAGCAGAGTTTAGGGTGGATTAATGTGGGGCCAGGCGGTTGTTTGGTAAACCACACAGGAGTGTGTTGCAGTAGTCTACCTGGGATATGTTAGGGAATGAACTAGGATTTTTGGCGAGGTTGGTGCTAATACAGTGGAAACACACTAAAAGTCCACCAGAGAAGAAAATAGCCAGAAAGTGCAGTATCCTGGATATCTAAAGAGGCCAGGGTCTGATGAAGTAGAGGGTGATCAAACGTATCAAAGCAGAGGACAGATCAAGAAGAAGGAGCAAATAGTAGTGACCTTTAGATTTTTCACTAAGTAGATCATTGGTTACTTTAGTAAGAGGCAGTTTCCTTGGGAGTGGTTATGGAGAGAGCCTAAATGGAGGTGGTTAAAGAGAGAGTTAGCAGACAGGGGGATGAACAGGTTAGCATAGAATGTCTTTCCAGTAGTTTGGAAGCAAAAGGGAGAAGGGAGACAGGCCAGTAACTGGAGAAAGCGATATGGGTACAGGGAGGGTTTTTTAAATATAGGGGATACCATGGCATGTTTAAATGAGAAGGGAACAAAAAACAGTAGATAGGGACGTAAAAGTAAAGAGAGAGGTTAGGGCTGGTATGAAGGAAGAGGAAATGTGAGAAATGAGAGAAGAGGGGATAGGGTCGAGAGGGGAGGTGGTACATGAGTCCTGGATAGGAGAGGTAAGAGTCCTGTTCAGTAAAAGTGGTGAAGCTCGTTTGGGGGCAAGTAAGGGAGTAAGTCAATGAAGGGAGGCTACAGGCAGTGCAGTGGTTGGGGTATACATGGAGGGGGTGAACAATGAAGGAAGGTTAAGCGATGCAGTGGTAGTGGTTGGAACCTGTAGGGAGGAGCTTAGGTGCACCGGAAACCATTCTGATGTTTCGGAGTTTTTGGTTTTAAATGACCACAATCTGTAGGATGTGGGAGAGTTAAAAACGGAGTGAGTGGGGACTTAAAGATAGACCGGAGAGAACTGGAAATGGTGTGATCGGTTTGAAAGAACAGGGCTTGGAAAAAAGAATACCAAACTCCCCCACCGTGTTTGTTATCTGGCCTAGTAGTGTGGCTGCAGTGTAGGCATCCATAAAAGAGCGTGGCACGTGAGACAGAGTCAGAGGGGAAGCCTGTTTCATGTTTCGGTAAGACCAAGAAAAGGAGTTTGAAATAAATAGCTTGTGTATGTGCACAAGTTATTACAAAACAGATATCGGTGGCATTTGAAAGTTGAACCATTTATTATTACTTGTATGGAAAGACTGTATGTATATTATAGTTAATTTCTTAATTTTAAATTTCACATAAGGAAATTATTTTATTTTAATTAATGGACAGGGTTAATTATACACCTACCAAGTAACAAATCCAGTACATAGTGGAGATTTCTGGCCATAGAAGTATGAAATTAAGAGAGGCAGTACAATACATTTTAAGGAAAATATTAGTTTTTTAAGATACAGTAAATATAGTGGTTTATTCCCACAGTACATAAAAAATCACCTGAACTAACATCTTTATTCAACTATAGTTAATGTTTAACCCCTTCCATCTGTAATCCAATAGCCCCTTTTAAAGAGAAAGTTTGGTCATATTGCCCATGTTGTTCTAGTTCTCCAATAGTTGTGCACAGGATTGGGGGTTTGCCTTTGCTTTTGTCAGATCCAGGAATGAATAATCAATTATCGGTATCGAATATCTGGTTCCCATGACTTCTATTGGGTTTGCTTTTTAAAACATGGAAATCTGATTTCAGAGTGAAACTCATGGTTTCAAACATCTCTATGCCCACCAGTACACATATTTTCCAGGTAATGCAATGGAACATGTTTAGAAATCCAGTCTTGCTTTGATCTTGGAATATTTAGAGGATATTTTAACAATGCTAAATACGAAAGTACAACATTTCAGTTCCACATTGCAATAGTGCCTCCATATGGTTCTGATGTCCAAATACCACATCATAATATAGATAAAATGTAATGAGGGAAGTCAAGAATTAATGACTTGGACTCACCAAACAGTATCTTTAACTGTGCTTTATAAGTGCCATCACTTATCTCACTATTTGGTCTACCAAGTCTTTTCATCTCATCTTCCTAATTACTGTATATACTAACCTTAACCCACTTAACTTAAAAACCCATGTGTTTGTATGTGGTTATATATCTATCTTTTCAGATGTTGAAAACTACAACTCCCAGCTTTCCTAAACTATAGAGGGAATCCAGGGAATGCTGGTATTTTCAAACATCTGGAGAGCCATAGTTTGAGGATCCCAGGGATAGAAAATCTGTGCATACTAAATATGCTTAAAATACGATTTAAACTTTTATATGGATTAAGAAATTCCTAAAACCCAAATTGAAATTGTTTTCTATGGTCATGCATTTAATATGCACAATGCCCTAATTTTAAAAAACAATTGTTGCTATAATCGTTTTACTAGGATTTTAATGTGCATTTACAATAAGTCTCATGTATGCACACATGTGCCTTTTAGATGACGAATGCCAGAATGGTTGTCAGTTTATCAGTATCATTTCCTTTCGGGTTCTAGTTGCAGATCAGGTGATAATACCTCAGGACATAAAACATAAGCCTCTGCAGTTTGGTTCTTTAAAAAAGTCCTTTTAAACAAACGAATTCCAAATAATGAATGAATGAAGGTGATAGGGTCTAATCTCTAGGGACTGATAGATAATTGTGATACATTATAATTAGATATGCCTCATCGTTCCTTCATTTTTAGCGAAGACAAATGCTAGATTCTCAACTAGTAGATTTATGAACACGAGATCGTCCCTCAAAATTTAGACAGTTTATCGAAATACTTAATGGCATTTTAAATCACTTTAATGTTATGTACACTACTATACTGTGTGAGTTACTATTTCCAATCTGTTTATCATGTATGTGTTCTTTTACTGCAAAATTAATTCTGCTTCCTAGTAAAACTGTAGTTAACGTAGTGCCCAGTTAGTATTGTGTAGTAATGTGACATATGAATACTAAATGAAAGCAAAATGTAAAAATGCTCACTTACGTTTTCCTTCACAGTGAAAATTTCAAATGAATGCTTTGTAGGAAGCCAGACCTCTTAGTTCCTGTACAGCCTGCCTTGCCTTATAAAGCATAATAGTGATATGTTCTGTCCCAGTGTAGGAGCAGAAAAACACCATTCCTATAGTTACCGCTTTTCTTAGAGTTACTAGAGATGGACTAGAACTAGAACTCGAGCTATCCCGGACCCGGATTTCTCGGACTTTGGAATTTTCTGGACTTTCGATAATTATCGAATGTTCGAACGTTCCAGGAAGGCAAATATGCGAATAAAATGTCCATATACCAATTCGCGAGAATATCAAATTAACGAATATGCGAGTAAAATGTCTATATACCAATAGGTGAGTAAAGATCAAAATAAACGAATAGCGAGTAAAATATCAATATAACAATACACGAATCGTTAATAGGATAATTACCAATCTGTGAATTGTTTATGGGATAATTATCGAATGCGGAACTCGAAAGTACCGCGCGTGAGAAAAAATAAATTTTAGAAGTCCAGGGTATTCAAACGTGTTCCCCAGACCATTTCCCAGGTCCCACCACAGCCATTTATATTAAGTTACCATTGAATTTAATTGTATTTCATTTGAACTTTTAGAACTATTTGACTCCCATTGAATTTAATGGGTCCGTTTTTGAACTTTCCATGTGTTGGAAAGTTCGGATGGACCAAACTTTTGGAAGTTCGGTCTTCTGTATAGTTAATGGCAAAAAGCAGAACAAAAGTATTTTTGGTACCCAACATACTTTATAGTAACATACATAGTAGTGGAGGTGATTAAATGCATACATTAAAAAAAATCCATTTAATTGATCCATGAGAAGTCTAAAGTAAAAAAAAAAAAATCCTGACTCCAAGTGGCATTTGAAGAATCTGGATCTGGATGAACTTTGTATTAACAACAGTAACTTCCAATATTCTTTAATTTTAGAAACTCATCCATTACCACATCTTCAGGGAAGACAGTTCCACATTTTCATTTTCTTACTGTAAAAAACTTTTTTGAACCAGAATATGAACTTCTCCTAATTAAGTCCCTCAAACTACATGCAAAAAGACTTTTATTTACATTACAAAACATGATGCAGGTGGTTTGATTTCAAAAAGCCATACCATGTAATAATGACTGCTACATAGCCTTGTAATATGTAGATTAAGCTAAATCTGTCACAAAATCCTTAGAGACTGTAGATTCTGAGAAATCATCATTTGAATCACATTTACAGGGAAAGACCTGTCACTCCAGAAGCAAAAATTCTACTATGTAACCATCCCTGACCTCTTTGCCTCTTTGCCAGCAACACCACGCAACATTTAACAGAATCAGCAGAGAAAAGAAAGAAGGGGGGGGATGGTGTAAGCAGAGCATGTCCATGGAAGTGTCTCAGACACTACAAGAAGGCAGTGAGTAAGGGAGGTGGGGCAAATAGAAGCACACTAAACATTACAAAAGGTATCTCCACCCTTAAATTTTTTTTTGCTGTAGTGTAGGGCCCTTATCCCATCCCCAACCGCCAGGTCGATTGTCACCAAAAATCAGTACGATACTTACAATCCTTCTTTCCCCCGAAGCTCGATCTCAGCTCTTTGCTGCTAGAACTGCAAGCAGGGGTCCGGAACCGGCAAGCCATGTTTGTGATTGGCTGAGAGGCAGACAATCAAGGAAATGGCTGCTGGCTTTACTGAAACACGGGGGGAAACGAAGGATTGTAAGTATCATTCTGATATTTTTGGACAATCGAACCTGGCGGTTGGGGGTGGGATAGGGGGCCCTACACTACGGAAACATTGTTTAACGCTGGGCACAAAGTCACAAAGTTAGCTCGGGCTGAGGGAGGGGGGGAGGGCTCCCTGCGCATGTCAGCTACCCTGTTGAGGTAAGGAAATCGAAGGGACAGGATGACTCACTGACAGGCTCCTACACTACACCTTTCTGGGCTTTGACAGGCACAGCAAGGAAAATTGGAGCAGAGATTTAAGGTAAGATTTTATACACTACATAGTGGGGCCAGTGGTGGGTTATTAAATTTTAGTTTGGGGTGTGGACATGCCCTTAATAATTAATGACAAAGCAAGCACAGATAATATGTGGTGCCACCATTTACTTGTGAAGTAAATGGAAAGTTGTTTTTTTTCACCAGAGACAAACAGGGTTATTCTTAAATACAATGATAATGTTTTAAATAGTTTTTTATGCCTTATAAGAAGAGGGTATGATTTGATTTGTAAGATGTGCTATGATTAAGGGCTATGGCATGAAATGCATCAAACCATCAGTATTGAAAATATTGTTCCTACCCAAATAACATTCATATTCTGATTGAGAAGTCCAAAAACCCTAAGAATGTTTATACTATCCTGCCCAAAACTAACACAAAGCTAATATTATTCAGCCTGATGCCATATAACACCCATTGAATCTTGCCTCTGTGGACAACCAAGTATTAGCTGTGTTAACGTTGTTTTTCTTTATCCTTAATTGTTTTTAGAGGAGGGACATCCGCAAGATCAGTGTTAGTGAGAGGCACCCAATCTGAAGCAATTGGACTGGAGATGACAGAAGTTGCAATTTTTGATTATTGTACAGACACTATTAACTTATATAATATTAACAAAGACTGTGATTTTTAGGAAATTTTCTACAAAATGTAGAGTAACTAGCTTAGCAAAATTTATTATACTTACGTGTTCCACGGCCGTTTCCTCTGTCCTCCCGCTGCTCTTCCCGGCACTTGTGTGACATGCATCAACAGCTCTCGACGTTTGATGGATGTACGTTCGTTTGGGCGGATAAAACGTTGTGCATTCAATCGCCCTCCTTATTGGTCGTTACAGTTGGAGGCAGATTTGAATTCTCTTCTGCTATCTGAGTGTTTCTTTGGCTATGATTGGTTAACTTTATAGTCCTGCCCTGGTATGTTTGCTGCCCATTATCAGAGAGATAATCAATCATATAATGTGAGATATTGCAATATAATGTGTTCTCTGACATATGATGTTTTGCAATTTTTTGTAATCATAAAACCAAAGGTCACTCTTGTTCTCATAATATTATATCAGGACTGAAATAGAATTACATTCCTAGCGCTTCTGATCAGATTAAACAAGCTTGAGGGAGTTCCCGGCTTGTAAAGCTGATAATAATTGATGAATGACCAGCTCACTAGACCTTGACAGCCTGGTGGGCTTGGCCTTTGCACTTGACAGATCAGCCTACAAGTGTGAAATAGCCAATTACTAGAACACCTTTTGAAAGAAAAGGCCATTGAGCATATGTTACTCTGGAAGCTGTGGATTTGTGGATGGAAGGGAGCAAGATAAAGTCCTTTGTACAAGCTGATCCCCCTATTACTAAACAATAGTATTGCAAACTAAAGAAGAGAATAAGGTATATCCCTTTCCTACAGAAGTGTCCGCCTTAATATTGACCCAAAGTTTTGAGCATGAATAATCTTGTAACGAAACTGCTAATTTAACAGTATAAATCTTGCTTTTAAAAAAACAGTTAATAGTGAATGGTGAAATCCACAACCTATATTATGTGCAAAAGCTTAAGCATGATTTTGCTGGGAATGAAAAAGTCAGATATAGTGAGCAGAGTGCTAATATACAGCCATTTGCCATTGACAGAAACATTTTATCTGATAAAAGGAATTGAAAAATTCCCAATCTACCACTGACATCACATTATCAGCAGTAATAATGACTGCATCTGAATATAAGGTCGAGATCTGATACAGCTGAGAAGTTCTCAGTAATTGTACTGATATATACCATGTACTGGACAAAGAAAAAAAATTACACTTTCACCATGTAATTGAATGACACTATTTATTGAAATTTAAAGTTTTTATAGTTCAATGGGATATAAACAAATGTTGCCTTTCAGACAACCCATTGCGTGCTAAGATCCTCAGTAAAGCACGGAATCCACTAGGTTTATGGTGAAGAAAAATAAGTCAAAGGTAATTAGTTTTAATTGGGCATTTATGATCTTTCTTTGCATGAATTCACTAGGCCTATGTTTACAAAAAATACAAAATTGACAATTTAAAAAAATTATCAGAAGAAACAACTTAGATTCTTAGACACAAAAACCTAGAGAGCATCCAAAAAATTTTAGAATTCCAAATTTATTTTTTTTTTAACATTTTTTAATGGAAAGTTATAGATAGGGTGGACCTAGCTTTAGAATGCTAACATGTATTTTAAGGAGATTATATACACTAAACATCACTTGTTGCAATATTTGGCAAGTTGTGTGCAAACTGATACAGGGAATTGGAGATGCGGCTCAATGCAGTACACCCTCATAACATGTTCACCCTGCCATTCCCACCACGGCTACCAGCAAAGGTAAGAGCAGAGCCTGTTTGGCTACAGGTGTTTTTTTGGAAGATATGGGATTACCCACCTGCCTATTTCAGGAAAGAATCTCCAATAAGAAATTCTAGGCGTGTTTTGCTCGAAACCGCTGTCAGTAACAGTACAATACCACTGGGTTATATATTACAATCATCATTAACAATAGGACACCTTTTTAAAACCTATGGACGATATCCCCAACACAGTACAGCAGCAGAACAATGGGAAGGTAACCAGAAGCTTGAGAAGGAAACCCAGCTAGGGTACACAATACAATAAATCTGAATATTGCTAATAATAGCAATTGCATTAATGGCATTACTTATACAAGTGTACCCAAATTAGTTTTCTTATGCTGCAACCAAGACTCCCCATAGTAATGCTGGGCCCTTTCAATGCTGGTGCTACAAAACACCTTCCCGTTTTCCCTTGTGGTTGGTTAAGCGATGTAAATGGGTTAAAGTGACTTCAGCACTGCATTTATTGCCCAGATGGTAATGTCCCTCTGTAAATTCCCCAAAATTATTTATGTTTTCTGCATAGTTACGTTTATATAATGTCAGATATGTGAGGACACGAGTCCTTAGACAACACATAATACGGTCACCGAGTTATTTCACATAACCATATATAAGCACAGCTGCAGACCAGGTTCTTAATTAAGTTTATGGAACTCCAGGGGACTTTTATGTTCTTTTTAAATAAGGGTTTATTACTTGCCTAATACACATGTTTTTAATGATGCATGTGACAATGAAAAAGAACTGATTAAATAGGGAAGCAGCAGATTTAGAAGGATATAAAACACAAATATAAGAACCCTGAATATACATGTAAACGATAATGGAATACATGGTGCTTTTCTATGTTATCAGTTTCAATCAGTGTTGGGTATATTAATATTACAATTTTTTTTGCCTTCCTCTGGATCAACTGTTAGGTAGAGCTCACGAGTAGGCTAAAAGGTGGACTGGTAAAATCTATGTTTTTATTCAAACTCTAATATATTGTAGCACTGAGATAAGCTAGTAAAGAGAATTCAAAATGTGCTATGAAGGTAGATTGTGGTATATTCCCCCCTAAAGAGGCATTGTGGGGAAGATAATGTCCAAATGTGAAAGGTTATATCCTTGGCAGGTTGCTCTATGTGGGAGGGTGTTTAAGCGGCATGGTCTGATGTGGGGGAAGACAGGCTCTTCTTTCTTTGGGTTTTGCATGAAGGTTTAACTTTTTCTCCTTACTATTACTGTATAATATAGCGACGTTACTGTATAAAAGTACTAGTCTGTGGCTTATACTTTATATGGTCATGGAAACATGCTGCTTTTTGGTAACTATTTTGCAATAGGTGAATTATTCACTATGTAATTTACAGGAAGTTAATGTATCTTGTGTATTACAGTAGTACCATCGACTGTACTTTATTTGGGGGGGATATTCTACAATATCGCTGTGATAAGGATTACTAGGGATGGCCAGTTGCGGATCCGAACCGGATCCGCCGCGGATTTATCCTGTTCGAGAACGGCTAATTTTTGGGGGGATTTCCGGATTTGCCGCCTTCCTAACTTCCGAACGCGGATTTCTCGTATTTTCGGAAATTTCGAAATAACGAGGATTCGGTATTTTCTAAAATAATAAATCCTCGTTAATTTCGCGAGATTTTTTTTTTCTTTAATGGGTCGTTCGCGGATTTTCGATTTTCTCGAAAATTCGGTATCCTCGAGTGGAATGGATTTGTGGAAGTTCGGACACATCTCTAGTGATTACTGGAGATATATACCCATACATACAATGTCAGCAGTGGCAATGCAAGCTGATTGTTCTTAATAGTTTTAT
This sequence comes from Hymenochirus boettgeri, assembly GCA_019447015.1. Classification (NCBI taxonomy): domain Eukaryota; kingdom Metazoa; phylum Chordata; class Amphibia; order Anura; family Pipidae; genus Hymenochirus; species Hymenochirus boettgeri. Next base: position 120,005,109 of record CM033471.1, on the reverse strand, counting down.
TTACAGGCCTAATTATATACAAGCTAAAAATTAAACACAATTGTAAACTTTTTTATAATACAGGAGAGAGAAATCAATTTTCAAAATGTAGGTGGTAACTGTCATTAAAAGGAAAACTGGAAACTGTATCAATACAACTATGTTACTTGCATGCACATTGATGTCAGTAGCCGGCAATCTTCTGATGTGTTAGGTAAAAGGTGTAGTTTCTAGATTAAAAGATCATGTTTAAATAGGAAATTTGCAAGGGAAGCTCAGTTTAATTATAATTACAAAGTGGGGTGTCAGAAAATTCTGTAGTTTTGAGTGGTTTCTTCATTGCACTAACCTTTAGGATGTACATGCATGATAGTATTTTCCTTTTTTAGTTATGTAAGGGGAGAGATTGCAATTTAATAAAATGCAATGACAAAAATGTTCAGTGGTGGGCAAGCGCAATCAAGAGTAAATGCAAAGTCACAATGGCGCCTTTATTTTTAGAGGCTAATGGATGCAATGTTAATCAAACTGAGAACACCAAAACAGAAAAAGATTAATCTTATCAATGCATTTACTCTGTGATGGAAATCAGTTAGTGAACCTAATCCTAAATATGGAAGTGTAGTATGAATGGGTTAGACTGATCACAGAGGTAACTGGAAAGTCAAAATGCTTTCTCTACCTGACACTTCATGTTGCAATAGATAATACTTGTCCAACTGCTGACAAGCACAGCAAGTTCAGAGGGGAATTATACTTTGTTAGTATTCATTTGAGAGCAGCAGAGAAGAAATAAGCCAGATTTCTTGTTATTACAAGAAAGTAATCTATTATAGTATTCAAAATGGTGTATTATTTACTGAACTTTCTTTATTCAAGATGAATTATTTCAAATACAATAGAAATGCTTTTTTTATTTTTGCATGTTGCAAGATTAGAATGCCATATTAGACGTTACGGAATCCAAGGCCACAAGAATGCCAAGAAATGAATATTTAATCATACTGAACTGTCATTCAAAATAAGGAGAATCCTCTTTCTCCATTTTGGGTTAGTGGATTGTTGGGCTACCATTCTAGTGTTGGACATTTTGATGCTGCAATCATTTTTGGCAGAAGAAATCATGGGTAGTGTGGTATCCTGAAATCACTTAGGGTTCCTTAAAAAAATCTGTGTGTATTATGAGGGTACTGCGTAATCTGGCTCCAGGGCACACAATGCATAAGTGGAGAAATAACTTACTTTACAGTGTCATTTGTCTTGTGACATGTGGGTATTTGCATGGTTGCTATATTAAAGATCATGCGGATTGATCATAAAGTAATGTTGTGATATGAGATATAGTATATATAATTCATATACCCATTATATCTTAAGGACTTTGCCTTATGCCAAAAATTGCATACACTAGAGTGCAATAAATTGCACATAGTAAAAATAAGTTTTGGGGGTTTGTTTGTGTATATAGTAAAATAGTTGGCAATTGTTTGTTGGAACCAATTAGATGAAAATTTATTAATTCTATCAATTTACACAGTAAAGCAGGATTGACATCACAATTTTGTTTCAAGCTGGCGGGAGTGAGAGGGGAAATGAGAAATTGGGATGATGAACAGTGTCTTCTTTTGTGTTTGCCAATTCGTTAATTAGATGCTGAACAGGACAACACAGACTATGCTGAGAAACAATCTTAGGGGCATATTTATAAAAAAATCCAAAAATAGCGCACAAAAAAAATTACGCGCAGCATCCTAGCGCGGGCGCGGAAAATATCGTATCGACGTATTATAATAGTTGTATTAGCTTGGGCCGGATTGTGCTGGTAAGTTTAAGGTCCCTTTGGCGGCATAACTGTATAGTTCGCCGGCGGAAGGGAACCTATAAAACCCTTCCCTGAAGCCCTAAGCTAAGGGGGCGGGGAATACGCGCCCCCCGCCCACAACCCTCGCGGCGGCGGAAGCCACCCTGCCCGCCACTTCCCAGCACCCTCCCAACCCCTTTCCCCGCTCCGCGGGCAATCTCGAGAACGGGAGGTTAGGAGGGTGCGGGGAAGGGGTCCGCAGAGGTTTGTCGCGGCCACACCCGCCGCGCACACCCACTCCCAGCCAACCCCTCCAAGCCCCCCCGCCCCAGGCCCGCTCGCGGGAGGGGAAGGGAGGGAGACCAACTGGGGGACGGGCCGTTTGGGGCTTAAGTGGCCCGCAGCCCGAACCGGGAACCCCTCCCGGCCACTATCAGGGACATTGGCCCGGCCACTTACACGTGCCATTGGCGGCCACGTTACCAAGTGCCTTTGGCGGGGGCACCACCAGTGGCGGCTCTTTAACAAGAGCCCTGGGCTGCGAGTCTTCTTGTCTTCACAGCCCGGCGCACCAGCTCGCCGAGGCCATGAGGACACCAGCTCCGCCGAGGCCCACCGACCCAGAGATCGGTTACCCCCTGCGGCCGCCAGGGGTATCCCTGAGGGCCGGCTGGGCACTCACGAGCCGATGTTGCTCGGCGTCTCTGATACCGACGCGACGTTCTTCGGGCTGGACGACACCAAACACCACTAGGTCGGACGAGCCAGGAGACTCACTGCGCGCGGCCAGGTGAGGCCGCTGGCACCGCCGGCCTCAGCGGAGCCGAGTTGCCCAAGCTTTCTTTTCTTCGAGCCATCTACTCGGGAGGCATCTGAGTTCTGCAGCGGAGTGCACCTCTTTATATAGGTTTGATGAAAACCCTATTCCATTTCTGAATCGGTCAATTTTTAATGTTGCTTTACATGTTTTACATTAACCAAATCAGAGTATGAATCCCCTCAGGAGAAGGAGAGCGGGCTCACCTCCCTTGCCCTCCCCGGGAGCGGACGGGCGGGGGGGGCTTGGAGGGGTGATACGGTGAGGGGAGTGCGCGGCGGTGGTCGCGACCTCTATTCCTACCCGTTTCCGAGGATTGCCGACGGAAGGGGAAGCGGGGTTGGGAGGGGCATGCTGGGAAGCGGAGGCGGGTCGTCTCGCCGCCGCGAGGGGGTTGTGGGCGGGGTGGGCGTGCCTCCGGGGCGAGGGGCGACCAACCGACAGGGGGTGTCTGCACATCCCAGCTGCGGGGGCGTAGTACGGTGTTTTAGCACCTGTCAAGCGGTGGCGAAGTAATAACAGCCGATACTAGCAATGCCGATAACAACCGCCGCTTACTAAATATAGAGCGGCGCGGATAGGTAACAGGTAAGTATCGTCCGTGAAAGGGTTTAATGCTTCTTAACTTTCACGGACGTTTTCTTTTTTGGACATTTAAACGTTAAACGCTGTTAACAGCGGTTAAACGCGATTTATTACGTAATGTCAGTGAAAACACGGCCGAAAAACTTAACGGAAGTTAGTAATTAAATTGCCCTGGGTGGGAATGGTTTTTTTTTTAGATTTTGAGTATCTGTCTTTCACAGATATTACGATCATACAAACAAATAAGATCAATTAATATTAATACTTGTTAATATAGCGATTATTAAAAAAAAATTCAATTAATTCTATCACCATTGTGTATTTTGTTTCTGTCCGTTATACTTAATGGGCCCATAGCAACATGTCAGGGAAACCCATATCTCGGGTGGGTGTTTGGTTTTTGTTCAAAACCCAAACTCTGACCACTGGTTGGGACACACTGGCATTGTTGGTAGGTCCGGCCACAATGGCTGGCAGCACAAGGGGGTGGAGCTGCAATCAACAAACTGATCAGTAGTCTGTTGGTACTGTGGAATGAAAAACTGTATTGCCAAAATTCTAGTGTTGTAGTTGTTTCTTTTATTGTACCCAGAAAATGATCTGGTAAACTGCACGATTAATGTCAATTAACTACAATTTGAAATCATTTAAAAGGGTTGTGTGTGTAATCAGTTTTTTAGGTTGTCTGATGATGCGTACACTCTGTGAATGTACAATGTAATGAACTCACGCAGAGAAAGATAAAATATGTGATGGATAATTGACAAGAAACACAACCAAATGAACTCACCAATGAAATCATTTAACAGGCTTGCATTTGCTTTTATTCTTTTCCATACTTTGGCAGAAGTTGCAGAATAAATTTGTTGTAGGGGTTTTCAAACAGGGACAACAAACGAAAAGTATTAGAACTGGACAGAAATGCACTCATACAAACAGTGCAAAATGGCCCAATGATACCGCAGTAGTAACTTATTAAAAGTGGATGTAACATGGAGCAACTCAATCAGAACTGACATAAACGAAGGGCAACTGGAGACAAATATAGATGGATGGTAATATTAGAGAAAATATATAACTCAAAGGACCAGTTAATGAGGGGCCAGCGCAACACGGCACTTCAAAATGCATCCATAGGTACCAGAAAGATATCTATCCAAAAACGTAGAGTTTCAATCCTAAGTAATAAACTACAAGGTCCAGTAGTGGATATTAAAAATCTATTTTTTAGCAAAGCCTTATATACATAAAATATAAAAAAAAAACCCAAAAACAAAATTCTCTAATGCAATCGGTATGATAAATATTAACATATATTAGAACAAGTGGCTTGAGTTAAATCTCCACCTAAAGAGGGACCTGTGGGAACTGTGTGAGTAGGATTTAAGTCTATTTTGGATATATATCTGTGTTGGTACCTAGGTAGGACAGTTGATTGAGTGTGGGCTTGGGCCCCTCGTGTGAAGCTCTGTCATTTGTATGATATTTCTTATATTCCCATCTGTTTTTCCATTCTTCTTTACTATAGCTAGTTACTTAATTATCTATAAGCTATCTGTAACAAGGGGGCTTACTGCTAGGGGGATTTCGCAGGTCTCTCAGGTCCCGGCTCTCGGCGCGGTGGGTGGACGTCACGGTCACTTCTCGCGCACACAGGGTCTGCATAGTCCACTCTTCGCGCAGCCTGCTGCAACCTCCTAGCTCTAAGGTATCGATTGGTCGCGCATCCGGGTGTTATGCAGTCACCACTAGTCTTTGCGGACGTCGTGCCACCAGTTTCCATTTGGAGCAGGTAGTTCAGCAGCTCCTTAAATCATTCATATCCCCTTCAGAAGGTCTGTGTCCTGTTCCATGGTCCCCACTGCCTATTCTCATCGGCCCTCCAGTATCCCTGCGAGATGAGGAGGCCGGTTTATTAAACTATCCTTCTCACAATCGAGGTCTTCTTTCAATCTGTGTCCTTGAATTTTATACCTCGCCCAAGTGTATCTCCTTGAACCTGATAAGTGGTTTGCGCTCTTGTCGGCTTATGATCTTCACGATGCCTGCTATTTTTACGCCGTGCTGTGCTGAAACCCGGCTCGACCAGCCTGAAGCCGACTTCGGTTCTGACTACTGCTCTATTCCTGACCCATGCTTTGCCTGCTCCTGTCTGTGAACGTGTATTTTTGTTTCTCGACCTTGTATCTTCCGTATGACCATTTCCTGTCCAGGTTTCGGTCCGGACTTTTTACCTAATAGTCCCGGCCTCAGTTCTGGATATCTTGCACTCAAGTCCAGCGGCGGCAACGTGTTCGGTTGTGACACAACTAGCCCCGAAACAGTGGGAGCTGTCCTATTGCGAAGATAGTTGGTTGTAGAGTGTGGGTATCAGACTGAAGGAATACGAGAGGGATCTGGAGCGTACACATTCCGTTTTGTTTATGGTTAGGTTCAAACGGGACAACCTACAAATTCACATAAATTAAACTACTTTGGACAAATTCAGTTTTGACAACTGAGGAGTGTCCATTCCACAAAATAGTATTAGCTGTGGTGTGACTTAAGAAAAACCACATAGATATAATGAAGAACATTTCCTTGATGTATGATTACTGCAGTTATGTAAGAATGAAGTAAACAATGTTCGCTTAGGGGCTCAGCATGTTCATCAACGGTCACTTTGAAACTTGTGTATTATAGTTAATAACTCCTGTACGGTATGATCTCACTAAAGTCACATAGAGTACCAGACTAATGTAAATTCATGCTGCAGCCTTTGTAGTAAACAGTAGTCATGGAACTCCTTGGTGCCTCGTAAGATAGATGCGGGTCAGTGTAATGAATGCCAATTATCCTCACATCATTACATAGGGTCTGATTCAGGTCCAAATTAAAGGCATGCATTTCAACGTGATTGACCGTGGGGCATTTGTTGTACTTCGGTCCATTGTCCATGGCCAGTACACGAGCAATAGTAGGATTGAATCCTTCATTAAAGCACGTGAAGTTAATGGGATGAGAGGCCAGATTTGGTATCCTGTCTGCAACACAAAAAAGGGCAAGATTGCAGGCCTTCGATTGTTATCGGGAATTCATCTGCATTATGATTAATCATGTCACTTAATATTCCTGATTTTAAAAAATGATAGACACATGAACAGTTTTAAAAAAACCTATATAGGTCTTTCTAGAATTCTTATCTGAAATTGCCTTTAATCAACCAATTGTAAATGAAATGAAGCATCTTAAATACCATACCAGGTTATTTTTGCACTTTTTTTCTCTATTGGTTAAAATATTCTTTATAGAAAAATAATTCCTTGCACTCACTGCATTTTTCATCTGGACGATTTTATCTCCTTTGGGGATTATCTTCATGACAAACTTTGATTTCCTTCAACGGGCATATTGTTTAGTGTCTTCATGTTATTATTCTGGTTTTTCTCAATGAATTTAAATAAGAAAACCAAAACTAATATGCACATTTTTTGGGAAAATAGACCATAATTTTGAATGTCTGGCATGATGTGGGTATTGTAATGCTAAGGAAGCCCCCCACATTTATGTCAGTATTCAACCTTTTATTCAGGGCGAGCTTCTCATTCATTTCACTGCACCAGTTTATCTAGGAGGGATTTAAAAAAAAAAAGACCTCTTTAACAGAACTTACATTGGTCAAATTTGAATGTTAGAATTTAACAAGAAATGTATATAGGTGTCTCAAATCAAAAGATGAATTACCTATTATAAAATAGCAACTCATTAATTCATACACGTGGACCATGTGAAAGAAAACCCCGGACCATCAATAAGATAACTAAATCTAAACAAATATAATAATTAATTTTGCCAGGATTCTGGGCAAATGCTTTAGGTTCCCATGGAGATTAGCCCTGCATAGACTGGTCAATAAGGGTGAATGCACTTGCCTGGTTCCTGGCCTAAAGAGAAAACGATACCTTTTATTGTTGATTTTCTTTATTATGTTACAAAGTTATCAGCAAAACAATATGTTAACACAACACAGTCAATGTGAGCATACCAAATTCCCCGTTAGCTATTGTTCAAACACTGACGCTTTCTCTAAGAAATAACTAACAAGGCTTATGGATAGGGAGAAGGTGGAGCTGGGGGAATCAGATATATCATTCCAATTGTATATTACAGTATAATTGTAGCTTCAAACCATCTGAAGGGCCACAAGTTTGACTCCTGTCATTTGCTATGATATTGATTGTGCCAACGAAAGGAGGGTGAGGGGGTATACCCCACAAGTTATATATTGTAACACGTGTATTGTAAATTACTGTATGTTTGTTGCAGGGCAGGCATAAATACTGTAATATAAATGTACTGTGGGTTTTAATGATTTAAATAAACCTGGTATTAAAATTGATTTTAAGTATGCAATTAACAGCTCTTTAGTACAGCATTTATACGTTGTTCTTTAAATTAATATAGTTATTCATTTTCCTTATGCTAGAAAAGAATGCCAAAACCCCTCAAAAATGATTAAAAAATACTGAATTGAATTATTTTTTTCAATCTATACCATGTTATAGTATATATTCTGTATATAATCTAAAAATCTTGCAAAAAGGCTTTTTCTATTGAAACACTGATTAGAGATAGTAAGTCAAATTATGATAAAGGTTCTATGTGTGGGGGGCAGTGAAGAAGAGTGCTCTAGTGCCTAGGAGAGTACAAGGGTAATATAAATAAATTGCTTGAGGCAGAGAGGCGCTAAGTAACTTCTCAATATCAGAGCAACTGACTTTGGAAAATTAGAAAATATTGTGCTTTGTGATGCATGTTCTACCCGAAGGTAAGAACCGAAGGATGGCTATAGATAGGGCAGCAGTTGTAGGGAAAGAGGAAAGTCTGAAACTGCTTATCACAATATAAAAAACATTAGAAAGCAATAAAAGATTTAAGGTACATTTTATTTTGTTAATGAATTTAATTGACTACATAGAAAGCGACACTTTTCCCCATTTTCTTATAATTGGGCGAAATTTAAAGGATCAAATTCATCAATTCGGTTGTTTATGTTTTGTATCTCCTTTTTCCTCTGTCACTTTTTTCAGAATCCTATAGATCTGGGAAGAATCCAATGATCTGAGAGATAGGGTAGCCTCAGAGGAAAAAAACGTGGTATTATAAATAATATATTATTATATAACACAAATCTGATATACAAATCCTTTGAAAATCTCTAGATTAGGATCAGACAAAAACATAAGGGTTTTCAATAAAGTCCTATCGTTAAAAATGGTGCTTAATTGTGCCCCAACCAATCAGAGATAATTAAAGGGCATATATACGGAAAATAGGTTATTTAAATGAACATACTGGAAAACTAATCCTTCTTGGCCCAACAACCACTGTAAAAAATTTGTTTTGTTGATCTGCCCCCTATTTCTTTGATATCCAATCTAAATCTTCTTTATATTCAGCTGTCATCAAGTTCCTTCGCTCTCAAAGAACTTTATTCTTGGAGTCGTTTTAATTGTAGCTGGAATTGGGACAGAGTTTTGGACAGTTTGGATGCTTTATGCGGTTGTGTAGGCTGAGAGTTGTTTGTGGAAAAAAGTAAAGGTCGGATGGAAGGGTGCCTTTTTAAATAAAATGTGTGCTGGATGAAGGCAGCAGCAAAACACACGCAAATCAGAGTAAGGTCGACTACAGGTATTCAAATTATAGATTAGATGAGGCACAGAATTTCAGTAGAGGTCCCCTTTACATTGAAAGCTAACATCTGAATGGTTGGGGCCAAAATTAGCACCATTTTTAAAACAATTCGAACTTGTAGTGAATAACCTGAAATGTGCAGAAATATTTCGGCTAAGATGCATTGTTTGTGGACTTTAACACCCAAATGCTTAGTTAGAACAATATATAAACTTTTCTTTCCTATGCGATTTCGTCACAATGAAAAATAAAATGTTAATAGCCATTGAAACATAACGAGAAATCAAGTATGGGCAGACATTTGCATACATGAAGTTCATCAACGCAAAAGTCATAATGGTTAATAAAAAGGACTTAAAAATATTGATTTATATCTTGCATAAGAAACTTTTAACAACTTTTTTGAGTACCTAACCTTTCATGCACACAGCGTAACCTCTTATCTTCTGCTGGACTGTGGTTCTCACCCTCTTTCTCCACAAAACAGGGCTGGTTGAAAAACAGATGACTTGGGTTAGAACTCAATAAAGACATAGTTTTTGTGAGGTAGTGAGAGGGGATTTTGTTTAGTAAGAAGTGAGTTCGGGTCCTGACACAAGGAGGTATGTGGTAAACTAGTTAAACAGTTCGTAAACAATAGGTTTGTTTCTAGGCAATCCTGATCTGAGTCTAAGTTTTTAAAAAAACCTAGAGCAGAAGGGGAGGCATTTTTGTACAAATTAAAAATGACTTCTCTTTCGGAATACCTAATTGGCATGTTAAATAGGAGTAATTGTCTCAGCTTAACTTGGGTTGCCATTTTTCACGTTGGGGGCATTACAAAAGGTTTTTGGCAAACTAGTTGTGGGCATGTTGGAACGCCAAAAAGGAAACAATAAAAAATAATAAGGAAAAATATAAAGGTACTATTCATACCAAACAAACTGTAAGAATACATTGAAGGCATCTTGCTTTATAAATCTAGATGTATCACTTGCTAGAAGTGCGTTACTTTGAGTAGAGTAAAGCCACTATTTTGTTTTTTTTCCATTTAACTGCATTTAATTTTATTGTTATTTAGCTAATCATTTTTATCTTAGTTTCATATACTGAAGTTGCTAAACATGCATACATTAAATGCAACCTCTGCAAAATAAAAGTATAAAGATTATTTCAATTAAAACATTTGAATGTTTTTCAAGGGCAGTGTTGCATTTTACCCCCTCATAGCAATACACACAAAAATTTCGATATTACATGCTGACCTGAATAGCTAAATTTATTTTTTTTGTCTCTTTTCAGGATGGAAAATATAAGCTTCTAGTCATGTGTTCTGAATAGACCCCATGGACCTAAAAAAGTTTGCAGCTTCAAAGAAGAAAAAAACTGCTTTGATGCTGGCAAATGTTATCAAAGTACTGGAACTTTGTTTTTTATGTCAATGATAGACTCAAAACATGATGCAATCATATTGTGAAATACAGTCGCAAAGGAATTTTTATATCTGAAAAGAATCAACGTGGGCAAAACAGTGGATTTTACACATTGTTTAATTGGGCCTGAGACATAGCCAAATGTTTTGGAAGAAGTGCCAGGTCCAACCAAGGCTTTTGTAAGTTTTAATGCTAAATAGTAGCGTTGGAAAAATAAAAGGGCATGTCCAACCCCAAAACAAAAATTAACCATTGTAATGGCCCCACAGTTACAGGTTTAAATGAAAATCTTAAATACATTCTTGCTCTTCTGGTTCCCTTGTAGTCTATGTTCCACAAGTCCAGGAAAATGAGGAGTAGGGGTTGTCTTCCTGTCCAAATGTCTCTGCCTCTGTCTACCTCCGTGAGTATGGTGACGTAGGCAGAGGAGCCTTTCCCCCCCCCCCTCTCTACTATTTCCTCTTGCAATATTCACCTTGATAAAAACTTTCAGCTATATTGCAGGTGACACCCTCCCACCCCCAAAAGCAGGTTAGAGTTTTTAAAAATAGAAATCCAAACTGTACTTACAGATCCTCGTTCTAGCTCTTCTCTATTGCTGGCAGCCACGGCGCCGGTCCGGCTCCCTGCTTGTTGTTCCGGCAGGCAGGGGAGGGAGCCAGACCAGACGACGCTGGAAAAAGTAGCTGTAGGTAGAGTTTGGATTCTATTTTACAATTCGAACATAGCGGTTGGTGGTGGAGAGGGTTAGCCCCTGTATATAGCTAAAGTGTCCTATGGAGGGGTGGAGATGCCCTCAAAAACATGTATTTCATTCATGGCATAAACCCCCATTTGTAGTGCCTCCTAGGAGCAAATATTACATCGCCCACTAAGTTGTCTCTAATATACAAAAATATACAGCAAACAGAATGTAATGGACTCTATCCCTGATCTTGTATTTCACAATTAACAGAGTAATATACCACAGCTCTTTAGCATGGACAGGTTTCCATGTATAGTCATTCTAACTCATGTGTTGCGATGTACAGAGGGTTGTGTGAATTTAAGAAAGTATTCATCAGGTTTATTACAATACAGAATACAACCACCAAAAGCAAGGAAACCAATGGGATTTTTTGCCCAACTTTTTAATGACATCTACGAACCCTACAAAAACTGGTGATAATATAAATGATAAGCGAAGCAAATATGCCAAACAGATATCAAACATATATTGAAAGCTGTAGTATAGTTAATCAAATGCACTGGCAGAACTGAGCCATGGTTTGCTGTTCAAGTCTACTCTTGCAAAGTGTTTGAAATGCTCACATGTGTTTCTTTAAAGGGGAACTGTGGTCTCAAACAAGGTAAGTGTAAATGCCAGTTCTACCTTTACTACCTTTAAAATAAGCCATTGCCACCACCTCTCTACATGCTCCACAGCCACCAAGATATACAGGAAATGAGTGACAGAAAGTTTAATGGGTGGAGGTGACATGCGACATCTAAGGCTTTCCTGCACGTGCCACGGCCGAACAGCATCAGACCCCTCAACTGTGTGAGTCCCTCCTCTGTCTGCCGTGTGAGTTCCTGACAGAGAAGTAAGGAATCTAAAGAGCCCTTCTGGTCACTGTGCTGGAAAACAGCCTTTTCAGGCAGAGTCTCACTCTGCCTGAAAAGGCTATTCCACAGAGTTTTATAGGGGGGTGGGGTTCTGAGTAAACCCACGGCACACACGAAAGTGTGGCGGTGGCTTAGACACCCATGAGTGGGCGGGGCCACGTGGGCTGTAAGATAATGGCCATGGGGGGCCGCTGCAACTGGAGGGAAACATGGGGGTCATGAGTGGGATGGACCAGGGGCTGCAAAGGGGTCGAGACCAACCACAGGACAGATGACTGACAGTTTCAGAGCAGAAACAGGAAAGTGCAGGGTACTGGTGATCTGGAGCCATATCACACCACAAAAATGTATTATATCTTCAAAAACTATGCAAAATAAAACAATGGTGAAATAATTGAAAAAAATTCTCAGGGGAGCAGTCATATCAATTTACCGTAAAGTAATTTTTGGGACCACAGTTCCCCTTTAAGTCTTCCAGCCCCTATCACAAAGACATTGTATTATAATAAGTTAAGTGTGGATAAGCTGTTAAGGGCAGGGGGCCAGATATGAATAAATTGTAAACTAATGGTAAGGGCTTGTTAACATGTTTTTTTTTTTTTGTTTTTTTTCGATGCTAAAAGAAATCAGTTACAATACTTTTCGGTAGCAAGCATACATGAAGGAAAAAGGAGTCAATACATAAAAAAATAATAATTACATACATAGGTAATATAATAACGGATTATATATAGATGATGATAAAACATTCTCTTCCCTTAAAATAAAACAGGATATCTCTGCTTTAAAGGTTGATAGTCTTAAGAAGTCTATAACACCTTAGATGGCTGTGCAAGGATTGTGAAGCGATGAGGTAAGTTCTGATCAAACCTCAGGCTGAAATCTGTTCAAGAGATATAAGAGCAGATACGACTGTTCTAAAAAGGTTCAGTCTATCAAACGGACACCACACATGGGTTGATTATTTTGTCAATTAACAAATTGATTTAACCTGCCATTTAAAAATGTAACTTATTTATGTCTTAAAAAAATGTGCTATGCGCTACTGATTCATTAAGCTGTGCTGGTGCCCTGGGAGGTTACGGACTAGAGTTAAAATTAAATGTGTTAAGGGGAGTTGACTGGTGGAGATAGAGGAGGAATAGAGTTCCATAATAAGCAGCAGAAAGACAGAAAAGTTACAAGCAGTAGACGTTTGGGGTTGGTAGAGGTGATGGCTTATAAAGAAGTGAAGGGAGATTCTTGAACATATGGGGAAGACAGGACAGACAATTCCTGTTAATTAATCCTTTTTTTTCCACTCCAACAAACTCTTTTTTGCTGCAAAGAGAGTCTGTGTGATTATAATTTAACTCTTTTCATGAATTGTTAGCTAATCAGAGCCAAGTTATGGCAATCACCATGACGCTTCCCCATTATACATGTGAAATTGATAAGGAAGTCAAGGAGAACTATATTTCTGATGATGGTCCTAAACATAATCATAGATTACCCAAATATTAATTCACCAACAACAAAGAACCATAATACTGGTATAGTTAATTATGTACACATAATAGGAAAGTGTTTTATTTACCTTATCAAAAAGCACGATTTATCAGCATAGAAGTGAACCATTTGGAGCGAGATTGAGCTCTTTATTTGATTTTGAATAAAAAAAATATTGTTTCTGTACATTCAAGCTTGTCTTGTTTTTGGCAGGGCTTGCATATTTCTTATAATTTTACAAATTACAATACCAAACTCATTTCAGAGATATATGTGCTAAAGCAAGGATTCACACAGTCAATAAACTTATTGCTATAGGCAAAAGTTGTGCTAGTGTTTATGTTGTGTAATGACGCATTACGCAATCTGTAGTTATGAAAAAACAGACCACAAGATGAAAAAAAAAAGGAAAGGATGATAAATTTCACAGAGAAGATTGTTTGTGATTCGTTTCTTATTAAAATTAAATATGATAGGCGACCAAGTGGTTTTGTAAATTGTCTTTCAAAATACTTCATTTTCTGCCCCTGTCAGATTTCTTCCCCGCTTAATACTGGTTTAGGTCTTGAGGGATGGCATTTGGCAGATGGTCAGATTTATTGCAAATAACAGTATCTACAGTAAAATACAGAAGAAAGGATTTCACCCCCCCCCCCCCCCCCCCCCCCCCCCAGAGCAAAAAAGCATGCTCTCGCCATTAGGGAGCAAATCCAATATGTTGACTATATGAACAAAAAATGAACTTATGCCGTTCACCGACTCCCGACGTTTACCACGGATATGTTATATTGATAATATCCTAAAAAACAGAATAATAATTGTTTTGTAACAGCATCATGAATTGCTTTCATCTAAAGAAGGAATTATAGTTCACAGCAAGCCAAATCCACACCTCGGTGAAACGAAGAAGAAAAAAAGATGATATAAAAACCCTGTCAAATTTCTGAGGAACTTTGGATTCATCCTCAAGAAACATGTTAACAGGGTGATTAGGAAGAGTATTTAAGGATTGCTAATGTGTATATAGGTGAAGCTGGTGTTCATACTGACAAAATACGTGAATAGGAAGACAATGAAAGGGGAATCAGTAGTTATAATGAAACATTCGGATGCCTGTGTAATCTAAAATAAATGTTGTCAAACAAAGAGACATAAGGTTTTGCTGTTGTGCGAAAGAAAGATAAAGAAAAAACTTCATTGATTCGGTCCTGGTCTTCTTTAACTAGTATGTATTAAAGCTTCTGTTTTTAATAATCAAACATTTATGGTAGCTATAAAACACACAAAAAAAAAATGTAAAATAAACAACAGAAAATAATGGTGCTAGGATTAGGCGAACGCATATGGTTCCCGGTAGCGAAAGATTACGCATTGACGTGCGTAATTTTTTGTTTAGTTGGTTTCCGCAAAACCCACTTCCCACCCAGTATCTTATGCATGAAGATGATATGTTAATAAGATGTTGGGTGGGTGTTCTCCAGGCCAGTATACAGGGAAGGCAGAATACTACAATAGGCAAGCCAATGTTGAAGAAATAATCATGCAGGAGGGGGTCATTTACTGGCTGCCCCCACTTCTCAAGCCTACTTTATGTGTCTAGCACCCTCTAACTCAGTTAACACAGTCGACTTCATCTACTAAAAAGCACCCATGTGGGAACCTGCCATCATGCATATTGTTGCAAACACCCACATATCTTTACTGTGGTGTTACATTAACGCTTTTATGATGGCAAAACAGAGGAAGAGTTAGGATATTTGAATTAAACAAAAAACAAAAACATAGGGGCAATATTTATAGCCGTGGTATCGGTTTAACGATTGTAAAATTTACGATACCGATTGTAAATTTACGATACCGAAATTAACCGTATTTATAGTAGAACACCGTGCGGTAGTAAACTACTTGCAATGGTATTCTATGGGATGTAAATCTACGATTTTGTTATCGTAGATTTACGACCACAAAAGAATAACATTGCAGTAGTTACTACCGCATGGTGTTTTACGATAAATAACGGTTTAATTTGGTATCGTAAATTTACGAATCAGCCTTTAATACTGAATTTTCTAATTTGGTCTTTTAATTATTTTACCTTTCTGTTACTTTTTTTAGTAATATGTGGCTTTTAGTTGCAATATAAAATTCAATAAGAATTTTGTATTGCCTTTTTACAATATCCTTATATAGATTGTGGATTACTAACAGATTTCTTTCCTACTTTGAATACCATGTTTAATGTGTGATTGATATTTTAAACAATAGAGAGATATAGCCATGTTTCCTAATAGAAATCTCCAAAGTCAAAAAAGCGAATATACCTAATGTATAGAATGTGCCCCGCTTTTATATTGTTCTAAATAAAAAACACCCATTATATTCAAGATATAGGAGGCCCCATGGAGCCTTACTACTAAAAACACATTCAAATTGAGCATTAGAAAGCTGAAATATGAGTTCATCCCAGACATGGTTTCCAAGGTTGAGCTGAAATGCAATAAAAGCTCACAAACCCACCTTTTAAAATAGGAGACAAGATAAACAGTAATTTTATACAGTCCTGAGTAAGCAGCAAAAACACATTAAGGGGCATATTTATAAAAGGGCGAAAAAGTCACGAAAGGTTTTTTCCTTTTGCGTACCGCATGGTTTTTCACCAAAAATCTAGTTAACGCGATTTAAAAAGGGTGGCATAACAAGTGGCGAAAACCTTTTCCTTGCGGATCTATCGACTAAAACCTTTTTTCCATACTTCGCTATTACATCGCAATTGTAATTTGAGCGATAGGGAGCGAAAGCATAACGCGATTGTTATAAAAAGAGAAAAGTGTGTTTTCGCCTTTAAAATGGAGCGGAATATTATCGCCATACTTGAAGGGTGCGAAAGGACATCATTTTACCATGTTTGGTATACATTTAATTCACCTTTTCTTAACATTTTTAGCTCTTGGACTTTAAATGAGGTATGCTATTTTGTTCTTTCACGTGAAAGCACCCGCACCCCTTTTTTTCTTGGGGGCGTGTTTTTAGCGGTCGCAATGTAGGCTCATTTTGCATTTACAAGTGCGAGGCCAATGTTAGCTTCAGGGTGTGTGCTTTATGCTCTGCTTTGGTAGTGTTTAAAAAAACTCATTTTGTCCGTTCGCCTTTCAATTGCGCAGGTCCGTTAATAGGCGTGTTGTCAACTATTATTTTTCTTCTCTGATACTTCCCAATTTTGATAAATTGAAATATAGTGCCAAAAAGGTTGAGCAGCTGGCTAGCCGGGGTAACAATGATTTGGATGTGGGTTTCACTTCTTTTTACTACAAGTTTCAAGGCACAGTAAAGTTTGATTGATAACAAACCTATTTAAACAAGCAGATTAGATTATTCATTGTGGCTAGAGAAAATGACCGTGGGGAGGAGCTACTTTGTTTGCCTATGTCTACTGGTTTTCGGCAATGGCGTCAGCTTGTAGACGCGTTACGTTTTTGTACAATACTTTCGCTCTTGAGCGCGCATGTTCGCGTTTCAGACGCCGAAGTCTGTTTTTACTGCTTTTTTTATAAATACCATGAAAAAGGAAGTCCCAAAAAGCATTGTTTTCGCTGCGATGTTTCGCCGTTATTAACTAGCAAAAAATTTAGGACTTTATAAATATGCCCCTAAGTTTACAGTCTAGCCTCTTAGAACAGGGGTTTCACAGTTATTCAACAAAACTCACAGATGGGATCTCTGCACTGTACACACGTGGGTGCCTCACTCTCTAATAAATCCAACCATTAGTGGGATATCATAGTACAAAACCAGCCAAAAAGCGAGGGTTTAGCACTCCCGATATGCCTCTTGGAAGATCTGTATATGTGTTGAATATGGTATTTCAACACAATTAGAGTCGATGGTTTATCTCTCACATTTTTTATATACCTAAAAGGGTATGTCCACCAGTAAAAAATAATTGTTAATATGCTGCTCCCCCATTGTCCCCCAACGCCCCAACCGCATCATTTTTTTTTCCAGAAAGCCCCAAACTCTTATTACCTACCCTCGTTCCTCCGCTTGCAATGCCGGCCCTCTGCTTGCCCGGAGAATGCAAGCAGGATGGGGCAGGAACTTGGCGTACGTCTGTGATGGCTGAGCGGAGCAATCAACGGACGCGGCTGCGAGTCATTTTCAGGCAGTGGAGGAAAGAGGAGAGGGAAGTAAGAGTTTGGGGAGCTTTTTGAAAAAAAAAATATGCGGGTGGGGATGGGGGAATGGGGAGCAGACAATATTAAGGGGGGATTTGCTAGGGGGAGGATCGTAGAAACGGGAGGGAGAGGGAGGAGATGGGAGGGGGGGAGAAGGGCTGCGTAAGTACGCATGGCCAAAATATCTACCGGAGCAAGATAGCAGGCAGAGCCTGCTCTCCTCCTGGTGGTAGTTTGGGGACTTTGGGGGGGGGGGGGGTCTACAGGAGAACCATATTGAGCTGGGAAGGATGTGAGGTAAGGATCTAAACTACCATACATTGGTGGGCCAGGCAGTAGTTGGGGGGGAGGGGGATTATAGTTTTGGGGGTGGGACATGACCTTTAAAAGATCTTACAAATTTCTTATTATAATTCTTTATTGAGAGTTCGTCACTTGTATTTATTGTTTACACTTGCAAATAGATTCCATTGTTTACAAATTAAATATTTCACTTTTGAAATTTAATCTGATTTGTTTCATTTACCTGATAAGTATTGAACGATTTGCACGATGTCACTTTTTGGCCTAACCGACAGAAGGACCATCTGCCAGGAGGGGCCGTCCTTGGGAGTGGTTGACTATATAGAGTGTTGCACTATGTTGAATCATCACTGAGGAAGGGGGCAAGTTTCCCCCGAAACGTTGTGATATGTGTGGTGTCTTCAATAAAATCTAAGTTTACCTCGGAGTGCTACCCCTCGCTTTTTTGCTTGTCTTGACAGTTATTCCCGCCAGACTGTTTTAAAGGACAACTAAAGCCACAGAACACACTGAGCCTGAAGGCAGAACACCTTGATATAAAACCAATAATCTGTATCTTACCTCTAATTTTGTACAAGGGCGCTGGGAAGGAACGTTAACCTTAATAATATATGGTTTATGCTTTACGTCAAACAACATCTAGTGATCACACAGTTGGTAAACAACATTATTATTCTGCCATGCTCAGCATATGGCAAAACACTTGTTACAGTGGTAACACCCATTAAAAATTATTGCAATCCGTACAAGAAGAGATAAAGCAAAGAAGCATGTGATGAGGTCCGGAGGTGTGGTCTGCACTCAATGACCATTCAGAAGTCTCTCTCCTGGCTTCATCATGGCCAATTACCAACCTATTCTGATGCCCATGCCCTCGTAGTACTGAAGCACTGTAATCATGTGCTTACCCCTATACTCACCCACAGATTCAATGCCTCACTTACATCAGAATTTCCCTTCCACATAAGCATGCCCTGGTAACCTCTACTAAAAAAGCCTCGCAGGACCCATCTTGTTTAGCCAATTTACGCTGGTCTCTCTAATTAACGATAGCCTCTAAACTGCTAGATGATTAGTCTTCTCCCGTAACTCGCTAAATACCTTCATGCTTATAGCATATTATATCCTTTGCAATCGGTCTGTCCCATCTTTCTCGATCTATGTTGAGAATACCTCATTTCCCCTATCCAATCTGCACCGCGGCATAGGGGTAGATGATTGACATCCTTCTCTCTCCTTTTCTAATAACATTAACTAGGTTGCGAAAAACCTGCCGTTCTCATTTACAATATAGCCCAAAATTCCGCCGGTTCCTTCTCTACAGGACCACCACTATGCATGCTTTGCATTGCTCTCATCCTATCACGCCAGAATATAGCAACCCTATACGTTCTGGTCTTCCTGCTTCCCACCTCTCTCCCCTCAGTCTATTACTTAACTCTGCACATGTATTGTTTCGCTCTCCTAATAAACTGGATCCCAAAATCACTCTGTACAAACTGGCTCCCCATTAAACAGCACATTTACATACAAAATCCTTTCCTAACATTTAAATCCCTTCGCTCTGCTGCTCCTTCTTATTATTTTCTCTCTTAGTCTCCCATATGTTCCTGCCGGTACCTTGCGCTCATTGCAAGAACAGCTCCTGTACAGACCCCCCTTGGACTTCTCCCTCTCGCCTTAAACCTTTTGTCTCGTTGGCTCCCATCCTCTGAAAATTTCTAATTTCCCGCTCTTACGTCAAGAGACTAAATTAGCAGGGGAAATCTAGGCCTTACTTACATCCTACTATCTGGTAACCAGCACGATTTGATTGTTTTATGTGCCAATAAATACATACTCACTCCAAGACTTAATACCATTCCATTTTTATCTGGTGTTACCCAACCTAACGAGATTGTAAGCTCTATGGGCAGGACCTCATTACTACTTGGGCAAAAGCCCTAGCAACTTCTATGGTATATATTTGATTATATTATTGTACTGAACGATATAGTACAGTATTGTTCCCATTGTATGACTGATTTTGTTGCTGTACAGTGCTGGCGTCCCCAAGTAGCGCTTATAAATAATATTATACAAAATATATACAATATTTGCTGGGGAGAAACTTGTATGTATTTCCAAACTAGTTGTGTTCATTTTCTGTTTGTATTCAGTTACATTCAACTGGGGAGGGGGGGACGTTTAGTTCTTGAAGACGTATTGCTAGTCATCGACTGTAAAGTGTTTCGAAACGTCCAGGGTAAAAGTGTTCAAAACAGCATTGTACATGGAACAGCTGTGGTTGAAACCCTTTCTGCGCCCACCTCTTTGAGGCTGGTTCTTTATTTAACATAAATGGCCTCCTGACACCTTTCTCTTGAACTAGTCTGTTCCTTTGACCAAGTAGGTTGACATTTATAATCTTTAAAGGTATGGGTCGTTTTCACTGTAGGTGCAGGTAATGGCTGAAGTCCGCACCTGAGGAATTGCCTCTTCGGGCTGGGCCATACGTTGGTGCCGTTGCAGTTTGGTTCTCCCCCCAATTACAAATCAGAGCACTCTTCACCTGCACCGCACTGCATAATGATGTGTCTTTTCTTGTGTTTTAGGTATTGGGTCTTTGGATGTAGGAATAGCTGCTAATTGTGTTGGGCCAGTAGGTGACCAGCGAAACACCTTCTAAAACTAAACTCAAGTCCAGTTGATCTAACTTAGGGAGAGCACCAGTAGATCTCCAGATTGTTTTGAAACCGAGAGATCTACTGTTGGCCTATAGCTGATCTTAAAAACTGAATTACAAACAAATATACCATGACTGGATGAATGAAGAAACCTTCACAAGCATAGTTTGTGTCTTCTCAACCTACATCAATAGCAGGCATTGGATTGTTTCTCCCCAAGTGTTGAGCCGTTTCACACATGTTTTTGTTTCAGTAAATGACTATTTCAGCTTACAAATGTGAAAATATAATCAATAGTTCTGTTTGGTTATAATTAGTTACAACTGAATATTTAACTGTAAAATCCCTGGTGTATCATTGCACTGTTTGGTATATTAATCGTTCACCTATAACTGACTTTGTGCAAGTGTCCTATAAGAAATAAGCAACCTGGCCTTAACGTGTGGACCAATTATTTCTGTAAAGTTCAGTTTATATAATAGTTGCTTGATGTGGTGCTTTGTGTTAAGAAATTGTATAGTCAACGACAGCAATTTTAACAACATGGAGGAATTCATTTGCACAGATTTACAACTTCAATTATATGTGCTAAAAGGGAAACTAAAATGTATGTATGAGGAAAGCCTTATTAATTATTAAAGCACCAGTACAGAGTAATTATTATATACATTTAAAGAGGGTTGGTCGGGACACCCTTTCATAAACAAATCATGGTGTTAAAAATATGTGATTAGAAGTATTAAATATAAATATATGAATGTAGAAGTAAATCAATTTTATTTATTGAGGTGGACAGGGGGGAAAGGACATTAATAAAAGGAATACAAGTAAAATAGATTATTAAATTACAAGTGAGCAAAAGGGACAAAAAAGTATCAATATAAAATATTTGTTCATATTAAAACAGATTTCGTTGACCTTGTCTTTACTTGATACAGTTTCTTATGCTGCTTGCATATAATTAAACTTAAAGGGTGACTATTTGTAGAAACATTTGTTTTGCTAACAAAAGTATTTTTCTAAGACAGGTAGGAAAGCATGTCCTACTTTCTGGGGGATTCTATACAAGGAGCAGTGACAGGTGTAAAAATCTACTGGCACCCTGGCCTGAAAGCTTCAAAACCGTTCTTTTGCTCCCAACACTTTCATTCTAACATTTAGGACAACCGACAACTCCACACAGTGGCAGATGAAGGGAGAGGTGAGCTGTTGGCCATGCTCTTC
Organism: Hymenochirus boettgeri; assembly: GCA_019447015.1. Classification (NCBI taxonomy): domain Eukaryota; kingdom Metazoa; phylum Chordata; class Amphibia; order Anura; family Pipidae; genus Hymenochirus; species Hymenochirus boettgeri. Next base: position 119,983,384 of record CM033471.1, on the reverse strand, counting down.
TACCTCTCTCAGAAATTGTATTTTCTAGACATGAAAAAAACACATTTTTACAAGTTTTCCCTTTAAATATGTATCTAAATTGCACTGGAAATTAATTTTCTTTATTTTATTCACTTAAAGAGACAACAGTGGGCTCCAAAAAATTTAGGGTTTTAAATGAAAGCCTGCAGTATGTCCTCTAAAATAAGGCCAAACAATTTACATTTCATCTGGATACTGTGAGAAATTATAGGGTGAATTTTTTAAATTTCCCGCTTCTGATTGGTGTGAGTGACATCACCTTACCTCCCCTGCCCCTCCACCCTGGGAGAAGCATTTTTCAGTTAAGACTTAATGCTGGGGAAAAAAGGAAGTACCTGGGGAAAAATTGATAGTTAAGAAGGGGAGCCTATAATTAGGTAGATTCTGGTCACATAAAACTACAAGCTGGTCACATAGCTGAAAACAGGAAGGTATAGAAGCTGAAAAACCTTTATAGTAAAACAATTTCTTACAAAATTTTATCTAGAAGTGTGATTAGGTTTATTTTGAATTTACGATGGAAAGCTTTTATATGTTCCTAACTTAGTTTGGAAGAATTGGAGGCCACAAGTTACACTTTAAAATCTTTATTGCTTCATAATTCCATTTATTTTTCTGGAGGCTTAATCATCTTGTCTTATCTTGTCCAAATTTATATTACATAAGTTGTCTCTTATAAAAATGTTTTTACTGAGAGGAAAATACTTATTACATAAATAAAGTTATTGCTCCTTCATTTAGAATATTTCCTAGACTGTGGAATTTAGCAAAGATTCATTTTGAGCATAGGGAGAAAAAAAGCCAATTCATTTTTGCTTTTTTTAAGACAGAAAATAGACCCCCACCAAAATACCAACAAACTAAACTTTATATTGAGATCTAAACTTTAAATTAAGTGTGGCCACGATCTATGACCATGGAAAAATTAATATGTTTCGAAATTAAATGAGCGTCAGCAAACATAATGCACAGTATAAAATTGGAACAGGCTGATGCACAAGAACCACAATTACTTAAAAACATCACAGTATTCTATTTATGTATAGAAAGTCAATGATGTATGTATGTTTTATAATATAGCAGGCAGCACCACACTTGTGTTTGGTGTGTGGTCTGTAGGGTGTGCAAACATTAATATTGTTTCTTGAACCAGCCACCTCCTTTCTCAAAGCTCTAATGGCCAGCCATGTGGTTCACAGATTACATCACATCCTTTTATTGCTGAATGAAATATTCCAAGCTCCACCCAGATTTCTAATCCAATTTATTACAATGTGATCAAATAACTAAACATATAGATAGACATATTTAGTCCCTATTTAAACCCGCAGGTGTGCGGATCCCAGTTTCTGGATCAACCACTTCTAGACTTTTTTAAATGGGCTTCCCTAGAGGTCACTTGGGTGTGACAGTATCGATGGGAGCTTTGGATTGTGTGGGTGTGTTGCCTTGAGTGACAGTGAGGTTGTAGCAGCCCTACAAATAACAGGCATATTCAAGGCTTTATTATCCGGGGGACTATGAAGAATTAAAGAAGAAACTAAGGTACCCTGGTTGGGTTGGGATGGACGTGATAGGATACACTTAGAAGAAAGTAAAAAAAAACAAATTTTCCTCACTTAATTGCCTTTAAGGTCCATGGGTTGGATAGAGTTTTTAGTCGACGAGATCCATTTCGCCCTCATGCTGTAATAATTTGATATGTGCCACCTCTGTTGGGTTTAGGGACTGGTCTTATTACCCAATAAATTGAAATCTTTTATACTTGTTTCAACTCCAAAAAATGTTTTGCCACAGGCTGGAGTGTATCCATTCTCTAAATTTATGTTTTGATGGACAAGCAATCGTCATGTATCCTAAACCTAGGCTAGATCAGTTATACCCACACATATCAAATTTGCAGTGGAAAATTATTATATAACCACATGGGGTGGTGGTTGCACGTAATTTTAATTCTGTTTAACTAATTTAATGACCCTCTGATTGTGTGGGGCTAAAAAAAGATTTGCCATAGATAGATTTACCAGGAGGACAGGGTTCAGATAGTTTTTTGTAACAGTTCCGTCTTTTTTTCCCTTCAAAGTCTGTCTTAAAGGTAATTCTATTAAAGTTCCTTCCCATTTTGTATCAATCAGGGGTTTCTTGGATAATACATTAGTAAGGAACATTGTTCAATTCAAAAATGTTCCAATTGTAGAAAAATGCTTATTCTATAGAGATCCCATTGCTGAGTGTTTAAAGCCTCCCAACCAGGGGTTTGTTTCTTTTGGGTGAGTGATGTCTCCATACATATGTCCTTGTGTTTCAGTTTCGCTTTTTTTGTTAAGGCTTGGACACCATATTTCCTTGGGTAGCCACATTTACAAATTAATCCACATCATTTTAAATTGGCATTTTAGTATCCCAGGTTAGAAATATATCTGATAAACCCATTAGGAATTGGGAAATAGGTAAAGACTTGTCTTGGATGGTCACTGTATAGTGCAGGGAGTGTGTCTCCTTACAAAAATAATGAATAGGACCCAATGAGTACCATCCTTTGTATACCATAAAATCGAGAAATTCAATCTTATCATGACATACAGTTTTTGTAAATCTAATAGTGGAGTCCAAACCATTGAGTTCCTGCATACATATTCTCCATGGATTCACGGACCCATCCAGATGAAAAACAGGCCATCAAGAATTATAATATAACAACAAATGACCACCATATTTAGACAAATATTGCACATTTCATATTGATACATGACTATATTGGCATTATGCTGGAAGCCATGGAAGCCCCCTGTCCGCCCTACCCCTTTGGAGTAGTATTACTTTTTTCAAATTGAAAAAATTATATCTTTCAAGTAATCTCCAAACATTTAACAAAGGGACGTCTTGAAAGCGTGGCTGCAGCTTCCCAATAGACTTTAACTTTATTTACAGAATACTTTAAAAAGGAATCCTGTTAAATGGAAATATGTAGCAACAGTTTTAAAGCAAAAAAAAGTTAAATCTGCATCATCACAACAAAATGGGACACACAACAACTGGAAATGTTACTGTGCAGAACCTATACGCAAGCTCAGGCAATGTTGATTTCTGTCCATTTGGTTGATGAAAAATGTTATTATACTTGACTTGGCGTTAACCTTGCGAAAACCATAGTGATTTTTTTTCTTATCTTTTCTGGCTGAAGGTAGGTTTAAAAATTCCCTGCGGTTATAGGTAAGGTTCCTTATTAACATATTTTAAAAAAAATTATACTGGGTTTTAAGATATGTAATTTTTTTGTTAGGGACTATTTTTTCAAGATTGTTATACTTACATCTAGATTTTGGCGATATGACGGATTACCTTCTAGCTTCTGGCAGCAAAATGAATGGCAAGAAAATGTAACCTTTTCAAAATATTGAGAAACATTTTTTTTTGAAGCAAGTCTGTGTTTTAAAAAATATAATGTGTCACCTGGAGTGTATGAGTATCCGTCACCCCCACCCATTCACTATATTGCAGAAATCCTCAGTTATTTTCCCAATTTATGTGGACCCAAAAATGCCATAATTATGATTAATTCAATCCTTATCCAGACAGGGAAGGATTTTTTTTAAATGTATAATAACATTCCACATGATTTATATTATAAATATGCAACAAAAAAGTTTAATGTGACCTGAAAGGCTTCGAGGTTCGAACATCTAATTCCCGGTAATCTGTGTGGCAGATCCTTTTTAATCCTTCTAATATCTGCTTGGAAAATAATTATAGCCTTAGATCAGAGAGGCAGTTTGCTTTTTTCGGAGAAAGTATACTAATAGCGAAAGCAGAATAGTTGAGAATTAGCCCAAATATTAATAGCAAGGAAAAACGAATATGTCTAATATGATCTGTTTCAGTGTAAATGCTGTCAGTTTGTATTTCTGTTAGTCAAAAACACCACACATACGTACCAATCAATGGAATGGCATTACAAACACAAATGCAGTATTTCAGATAAAACACCATTGCTGGTTAATACCCGTGCACTAATACCGTAAAGGAATTCAGTGTAAATACATGTACTTTTCAGGGAAGGAAAAAGAGCCCAAAGTATTTTTTCATCCCAATGACTAACCTGCCAATTCAGCATTCTGTCTGTTTGAAGGAATGAATAAATGCCAACCGAACTTACTGACTTCCTGTTGCAGGGACCCCTAAGAGGAGGACCATTATGGTCTTGCCTTGACCCAGTGCGGGTTGATCAGTTGCTCAGTAGAGATCTGAGCAATCTTTGGACCCATCAAACAGCCAAATCAGTAGAAATTATGTTAAGAACATCCAAGGGGTGGTGCATCCTGGGAAGAAGAAGGGACCGTTAGAACTGAAATGTCAGACTGCACTAAATGGCAACAGCAGGGAACAGCAAAGGGGTATGAAATCACACTGATTTTTGAAAATGGAAAAGAGACATAGTAGAATAAACTAGAAGGCATTATCGCAAACTAACAGTTTACAAATATTGATAATTCCACTGAACTGACCCGTTAAGGCTAATGAAATATATTGGGAAAACTGGGGGCTGCTGTGCTGTGCGGTTATGCGTCTTCCAAGTCATGTAACCTATTTAAAGGGTTCACATAACTTTAAGACAGGACTATCAGCAGCTGCACGGTTTGACAAAAGACAGAAGGTCGCTGCTGGCAATTAATATCACAGTTGTCCTCTATGTTGAGCACTTGCGTTTGTCTTCCAAAATAATGCTAGAAATTGCCACAACATAGTGGTCATTCTTGAATTGCGTTAGTTTACAAACAGGGACTATATTTTTTAGTTGCGCACTGTTTCTGAATTATTTAAATATGCAGCATATTGTTGAAATGTTCTTTAGAATACTGCAATTTATTATACAGTTCAGTTGATCAGTCTAACAATTGCTTGGAAGAGCTGCTCTGGGAGAGGCACAAGTGACAGTGTGTAAGCTAAGAAAGGTAACTGAAGATAAAGTGATGATGAAAAACAGTATCACAGTGTTTCTTCAGTTAAGGCTTTTTTTATTTTTGCATAAAGCACCACACTACATGTTCGGAACATACTACTTTCTCAAGTGTTTGCTCAAGCAAAAGCAAGTAATTGGCTTTTTGGAAATAATCTTCCTCACAAATTTCAAAGATGCCCAGAAAGAAAAGCTTTAAACTCTGCCCTAAAACCCAACCAATTTCATTTAATCCACATTCAAATAAAGTGTAGGGGCAGTGAGTGATCACCCCGATTCAGCTCATTTATTAACTTGGAACAAAATTGCTGTGGCTTGGACGCAGTAGTAACCCAAAGCAATGTGATCAGGTTTTTGTATCATGCCAAAATGTACAGTAGCCGAATCCCAGATGATTTGCTTGTATGTGCTCACTACAATTCTATCCACAAGAAAGATGTGCTTCAGGGTTGTCTTGAATGGGCATTGTTAAAAAAGGAGAATAAAAATAAAGTAAGGCCAGAATTGTCTATTACAATACAGAAAAAAATCCTCTTGTTTCTTTTAACTCAATTCATACTCGGGTACGAATGATATTTAAATTTTCGCAAATTAAAATTATCACTGAAACTGTGTATATGAATATGTAATGGTGGGTGTGTCTTACTAAATGTGATATATATCATGTAAAACATATGATGTTCAATCATATTGATGCCATGATAACTCGGCTTGAAAAAGGGGAGGCAATATACCGACAAGTTCACCTTAGCAGATTGCTACTTAAATAAAATTGCATTTGAACTCTTAAGTGCAGTGTAAAAAGTATCTACATGAGTTGGGACACTTGGCTTCTGTCCCTTTGATTGCAGGCACCCGCATACCTCCCATTTGATAGATATTTTCCATAAATGAAAGCACTCAAACGGGTCTTCCACAAGAGGAATAACATAAATTTAATGTGATCAACATGTTTCAGCCCATGTCCCGGCCAACTGAAAAAAACCCACCCTCAAAACGGAAATAATTAGTTCAAGGGGCACAGTAGGAAGCTTATAAGAAATCTATGGGGGGGGGGTCTCCTGTGTCCGGCTCTAATCAGAGCCTGTCTACAACAATCAACTCCCGCAATTGGGGGATGATATGTACGAGGTATCTTTTGGACATCTAAGGGTAACATTATGGTGGTGTTTTTGTAAAGTGGCCCTTAGTGTAAGTGTCCAGCTATATATATGCTTGTTCTGTATTGTCACAAAGATAGGACTTTATGTTTGAGACCAAGGCTGAAAAAAATTGACAACTTGGATAATAGGGTTGAGAAGGAACCCCAAAAGATGACCACTATGGGTTATGCTCCGAGGGTTCCTTGAGGAGATTTATGAACTTCGTAACGAATATAAATGATAGGTACGTTGGGACTTCAGTGATTTATGGTATCCAAATTTTAATTTAATGTATAGGTAGGATCCTCACCAATTGGTTGCATTCGTGTTGAGGTCGGCCCAATTGTTGCCAAAAGTTTTCCGATCTAGAGTATGGCAGTCAAGGAGTACTATGGCCCCGCCTTTTCGGTGGGCCATATATTAAAAATTCTGATTCCTCCCTAAGTAAAAAATCAGGGCTTGTAACTCACCTTTGGTAAGATTATTTGTACCATCCTCTCATGTGGCCCCTTCCCGTCCTGGTATCCCGAACATGTGTCATGACCCCTAAAAAAGGCTGAGCAGAAGCTTAAGATGGTGTACCTGAGGGTACATCAGTCTGAACTATCACAAAGTCCAATAGCGTACGTCTTCGGATAGGTCTAGGACGGCTATTGGACAATACTTTCCCACTAAGGCACCCCAGAAGGAAGAAAGTTTTGTGAGTATTGTCATCATAGACCATAGGAGGGGCCAAAAGGTCTATCACAATTTTATTTAATTGGTTTGGGAGTGAATGTTGGCCATCTATCACATTAATTCAATCACTTAATTTCAGAATATTGCTTTTGCAGATTTATTAAGCTCAGCTCGAACCTCAATAGTTCTTTAGAGACATAATCTAATAAGTCAAGTCGAAACAAGCATTTATATAGGACCTGAACCATTAGCGCCGATGTCTTTATCCAATCTGTCAAGGGTCGGAGTTACTTCTCACCCTGATATTTTTCTACAACGGAGCCGTAATCAGACAAGAATACCCATGTTAAATGAGGTCCATTTTATTGTCTTTTATTTTAGGCGCTAACTGGAAGGCCCTAATCGGTTTAGATGATAATTCATTGAATAATTGGTTCTAAAAAAAAATCCTTATAGATCCAGTAACTGGGGGCCTATATAATCAAACCTGTGTATATGTGTCTGGGATGTAGGACATCATCTAATCTGGGAGTATAGTAGAGTGTTAAAAATTATCGAGGGTTAAAAGCATTTTAAAGGCTATGTTCCACCCTAAAATAAGAAAATAATATTCTGCTCCCCCATGTCCCCCAGACCAACCGCATGTTTTGTTTTTAAAAAAGCCCCCCAAAATCGTACTTACCTCCCTCGATCCTCCGCCGACTGACGGCCCTCTGCTTGCTGAGAATTGCAAGCAGAGGGGCGTGGGGGGACCGGCAAGTCGCGGTCTGTGATTGGCGGCGGCAGCCCTTCACGGAAGCGGCTGCCGGTCATTCAGTGCAGAGGAGGAAAGAGGAGAAGGTAAGTAAGAGTTGGAGAGCTTTTAAAAAAAAACGAAACATGCGGTTGGGGCTGGGGACATGGGAGCGAATATGAAGGGGTTTAATGCTAGGGGGAGGATAGTAGACGGGGAGGGAGAGGGAGGGAGGGGGAGGGGGGGGAGAAGGCTGACAGCACGCATGGCAGGAAATCTACGGGAGGCCAGGTAAGCAGGCAGTGTCCTATATGACCTTGCTTCGGCCTCATGGTCGGAAAGTTTTTGGAACTTTGAGGGCGGGGACCACAGGAGAAACCAGATGGCGTTTTGGGATGTGAGGTAAGGATTAAAACTACACTACATGGTGGGGCCAGTAGGGTTGGGGGGATTATAGTTTTGGGGTGGAAATGACCTTTAAAAGTATTTTGTTGTATCTTCACTGTTTTATTAACCTCACTAGTCCCATATATTTTTTTTATATGGTTATACGATAGTACACTTTATTAATATTTATTGACACTACTATTATAAACACTTATTTAATAGGTTAGGTATGTAGTACTAGTGGTAGCACTGAGTTGAATATGTCGTTTTTACACAAGGAATTTAAAAGTGTATGTAGTACTGAAAAAATGACTTTGCATCATCTTTAATCTATAAATAAATACATGCAAGGTAGCAATTACCTGAGAAGTGTGTGTTGCTAATGCTTCAATACAATTCTTGTTTTGCTCAGGCTCTGACCACTGACCTGATAGTTCCCCACATACCAACTGTCAAACTGGCATGCAGATACCAGCCACACCCAACTGTCACAACCATTTCAGCTACAGCAAAACTCTAAACATGCTAAAACATAAAGGTTGTTTCAGATTGCTATCTAAGAAAAGGGGGTAGATCAACAACAACAAAAGATGGTATGGATGAATTATAGTTTTCACTAATGACAACTGAAAATAAACAAAAATTTTCCACTTACATACCATTTAAAGGCGTAATGCTTAGTTAATGGAGGACAAGACTGGGATTGCAAGGGGTATACCTGTATTATACGTTAGGTGCACTTACTGTGGTGATATTCACATCTGAGGACAGCTCAACAATTAAGCCAAAACGAGTAACATGTCAGAGTGCTCTGTATTCCCTATACCTCAGAGAAAACTAAAATTTATATAAGAACTCCTGTTCATTTATACAATTTATGGGGTAATCGTTCTTAAAGAATGGATTTGAAGCTGAATTTGATAATGGAAAGAACACTTATTAGGTCCCAGGACACAGAGTAGGATGCAAGGAAACCAAGAAGGTTGTTTTCATATATCTGGAGGCAATCGGTAGGATGCATATTTGGGTACATTAGTGAGTGGAGTGCACACATTGGGAAAGCACATTTGGGAATTTGACTCTGCCATCTATTACTAATAAAGCCACATATAAGACAAGCAAAATGTTTTTGTCTTTATAAATTGACCGCACGAGAGATACTGAGGAACGCATAATGTTTGTGCCCCAGTTTTCCTATTGTGCAGGGAATAATAAAAATTAGTACATTGTCAGAAAGCTATAAATCACAATATTTTAAATTTCACTCCTCTGAGCAATATTAAGTTTCGTCACAACAACTACCATTTCTAAATGATTGATGTCTCTGTAATAAAGAGCACCTGATGATCATGTAAAAGATATTCCCTGGCAAACTTCTTACTTTGGCATAGACGCCCTGGCTAAACTGATTGTTTCTAGAACAAAGAAGGATACACGGGGATCAGGAAACTTCTGTTAGGACCAGTCCTTATTATCTATTAGCTAGAAAAAGTTGCCATCACTTTGTAAATTTTGCTTTAAGATGTAATGGAATGGTGTATGCATTGCCAAACTGTAGATAAGCTTAGCCAGACTGAAAGTGAGTTCATTCCCAACAGCAAATAAATAAAATATGGAGTACAGGTTATATTCTCTTCAATTATGCGTTATTTAAATGTTTTTTTATCAGCTGAAGAGAACAAACAAAAAAAAAAATAACCAGATTGCTCTAATCACCATAGAGTGTGGTCAATGTAGAGGCAAATTACACTGGCCTGTATCAAGGGTTTGAACTAATTGTATTATTCTGTTCTCAAAATGTATTTGTTTTTATAGTGGTTTGTTAAAATATGGACATTGTTGCAAATGCTATGCATTAGAATTGTAATAAATATTGCAAATTCTAGTAAATGCTTATATATAAACTGTGTCCCATTAGATCACATTTTAGATCCAAGCCAATCAGGACTAGGGGATGGGCGGTTCGCAGATTTGTTGAACCCGGATCGCGGGGTGGTTTTTAAGGGGTTCCGCCAAATCCGGATCTTGCAATTTACCCAAAATTCCAGCTTCCTGAACTTTTTACCAAAAAGTTCGAGTACTTTCGATCACTGAGGACGAATGGCCTTTTTGCCCTACACGCCATCCATCATTATCGGGCCAAAGGGCTGTTGTACACATTGTGAGTCGCGGAATTGGTGGCACGTGTGTATGAACCGTTAAGTAGTTTTAAAAGGCTTTATTTAGCAAAAAACAGGATAAAACAAAATTAAAATGGCAATATCACTTACAGACATAGTGATTATAAAATCTCGTTAAAAGCAAATGGTGCCGAAACTCCTTTACGTGGATGCTGTGCTATGATATAGCAGACCCGAACGTGATTCAAAGCCTTTAGCTACAGCGCATATTCCACAGGGATTCTATCATGGCGCATCAGCAGTAGCTTCATCAGGATAATTAGATCAAGCCTTCCAATCGCTATATTATAAGATGGGATATTTGGATCCAGCGTGTGAGGCTAACTGCATGTAGCGACAGCCGGGACGAAACCTTCGTAAACATTGTGGGTTGCGGGTAGGGACCCATGAGCGCCAGTGTGCTACAAACCTTTAGTTAAGTTCAAATAGTCAAAGGGCAATCGAATATGAATGGAAGGTGTGGCCCATTATTCATTCAAATGGTCTTAACTAAAGTGGACCATATTTGTCGATTTTACTTCACCGACCGAGTCGCTCCCGCGCATTCTCATGCGGGGACTGACATGCGGATTCCCAAAGTGAACAGGATTTTGCGATTGCATGCGGTCACATTATAAGAAACGGGAGAGGCGGGGGGGGTTCCGGCAGGACGATCAAATGTCGTTGGGGGAGGCTCTGTCAGGTAAGTAAAATGGAACATTATGAGCTCCTTCATTGTATAGGTGGGTTTTTTTGGCCCTTATTGACAATTGCTCACAATGTTTTACTGCATTTTCGCCCAGAGAAAAGGATGGAATTACTACAGCACATGTGACATTCCTTGCTGGAAAGACTTAAAGGGGACAATTATATCACCCTTCCCTCCGCTCCCTCATTCCCTTGTCCTTAGCTTGTTGCACGAGCGTTTGTCCTTCCTATGGGCCTTGCGCCGATGGGGAGGAGGGGGCGGAGCCTACCAGAGCAGCGTTGACTCTGAGAGTCTTGCTGTAGGCTGCGCAAAACCCAGGGGTGAGACTTAGCGGTTCAGGTCCTCACCCTTGGTAAAAAGAACAAGGAAGAGGAGCAGAGGGAAGGTGAGTAGAATTGTCCTTTACTAAAGATATAACTGTTGGCATTTCAATAATTTTTTCATGATATTGAATAAAAAGAGACCTTATAGAATATATACTGTTCAGATTCTTCTTTCTTCCAGATTTCACACATATATTGTATTAAAACGGTTTTAGCCAATGTTGTAAACTATGTATTTGAACAAACCATTTACTGGTATAAAGATTTTCATTCCATTAACTGCAACTCCAATAGCCCAGCTGGCCATGAAATCCTACCAGAAACTACAATATTAGGTTAAAAAAATGGTTTCTTCAATCCATTCTCACTTAAGCTCACCATTGTGATAAATAACTTTAATGTGATTTAATGTATTAAGATATTGAGCTGCATTAAAGTAAAAATTAAATTGTGTTATTCTAATCAGCTGTCTTAAGGGATGACCAGAAAATATTCTCATTAAACATTTCAGAGCAAGAAAGACAGTGATTGATAGGCCACACGATCCCCTTTGCTATGAACAATAGACAAATTCGTCTTTCAAATTTCAGACCTTCCTGCCACTAGGACTCTCTTTTTTTTTAGTGCACTGAGTAGCATTGAAGGCTGTTGTGCACGGAAAAGAGAGTGGTTGTGTAGAGACTGGGATAATTGGACATTACAGCAGGTAACAAAAAATTTAAATATGTAAAAACAATTACGCAGACGTCAAAATGATAAATTGTAGGGGCAATCTAAGTACAAAGTACAATGCAACATTTGCCCAATTGTGTTACGGAACACATAAATAAGAAACTGCTATGTAAATCGTTATTTATATCTGATGCTTTCCTGCAGTATGACCGCTCACTTATATTTTCGTTTACTATTAACATCTTTGATAAACGCAAAGAAAAATTAACATTGTTTAAGGGCTACGTTCACACTAGAACATAGAAACTGACAGAAATGTACAGCATGTGTTCTGTCAGTATGATCAATTTGTTTTCATACATTGTATCCATTTTTCACAATACAAGGTTATTCCATAGATTTCTATGAAAATGCATGAAAAAATGGACAAAATGATGCATGCAGTGCATTTTTAAACGGATTGGCTGAATAGGATTATAAGGTGTGAACGATATTATGAAATCCTGTGGAAGTTTTTTACTGTCCGTCCTTTTTTTAAACGCACATGACCTTCATAAAATTGCCCTTTAGATGTTGAAAACTCACCATCCTGTAATGCAAAAAGCAGAAGCAGTCAGGGAAGGGCTTGGGAATTGTAGTTTTCAAACCATATGCTGGGCTACTGGTCCTTACTCCCGCTCATTAAATATGAGATATTAATGGACAAAATTAACTTCTGGATATTTTTGTCTAAAATGTTTATGATAACTAAGTACTCCCTTAATGGTGTTAATCCCAATAGTCTCCTTGAGGTCCATAGTATATATGTCCAAGAAAGCCTCTCGTCCATCTCGATTAATGTCTAAAATTACAGGCTGGAAGATGTCCTATGCATTGTTCCTGAATGTAAAAAATTATTGTTTCTGCCAGTGATACTGTGCCATTACATCATTGGCAAAAAACAGCACATTCTTCCTTGCCTCCTCAATTCTGTTATCTGATAATTCTGGGGAGACAAAACATTTTGAAATTGGTCTGATCTTCAGAATGACTAATGAGCTAATCTTGTTGGAAAACAGTTGTTGGAACCTGAGTATAATCCAAGTAATAACCCTGAGTATATGTCTTTTTTTGATATTCAGTAACCTCTAATGCTACTGGTTATTTCCCTTTGTCAAAACCGAGCTAGCATTATAAAATATAGAGGGTTACAAAGCATTTTTAAAGTAGTGACATCATAGTTAGACAGTTTGACCTCTTTTGTGGTAGCCTGGACTTTAGACTCTTTCAAATAGCGAGCAGCTCTGGGATAAATAAGCCTCCAAAATATGGATCCTTTTGCAATAGACATTCACTTAACACAGAGCCATTATAGTATAAACAGCACAAGGGTTTTTAAGCCACTTAGCAGCCCAATGTGACGAATCTATTTGGATCCACTGCAACAATTGCAACTTATCTGTAGCTTAAAGAGTCGACAAAGTTTTCTGTCTCATCCGGCAAAAACAGGAAACCTGAGGACACAATACACACTTCCAAATCATTAAAATAACTGATTAAATAGAAGCGGAACCCAACCACAGAACCCTGTTGTTGTTGGTTTTTTTATTACGACCCCCCCAGCTAACTGCCATATTCCCAGGGCAGGTGGGGGTTAATTTTTAGTTCATTCAACTGATCTTTTAGTCCCTCAGAACCTATCAGCTTCCCCGCTTTTGATTAATTTTGAGTATATTGGGTTTTATGGAAATAATCAACTATATAGAAAGTATTTTCAGGTCCTATCTGTCAGTGCAAGGATGTCCACTCTTTATTTGTTAAAAAAATTTAAGTGGTGCAACACACGTCACTCAGCAGGCTTGCGCCACACAGGTTAAAATTTGGTGTGCACATAAAAATCTTCTGGAAAAATAACACTGTTCATTCATGTATTTTACAGTATTAAAACACATGACTGCCTAGCTAGCAAAGATCTCCACTTTAATTTTTAAGTAGATTTGTAAAGTTAAAGGGCATGTCCAGTCTATATAAAAACCTTTGAATTTATATAGGCTACCCCTGCCGCAACCCCCAAACCGCTTATATTAGTTCTTAAAAAAAGTATTTAGAACTCAACTACATGCTTCATTCCACTGGCATGCTTGACCTGGATCCCTGTTTACCGAAACTGCAAGGCAGGGGGCGGAAAACAGCAGCCTCATCTTGATGGCGCCCTCTCAGCGGCTGGAGAGCGCCCAATGGAAAAAAACGAAGGGCTGTAGCACGTTCTAACTTCTTGTTTAGTAAACTAATATGAGGGGTAGGGGGTGGCAGGGGTAACCTACATTAATCCAAAGGTTTTTACACTAGGTGGAATGCGCAGTGGATGGATCGGATGGTGGGAGGAAGGGGGGGGAAAGGGCCTCCTCTGCACATTCCACACTACCTGTTCGTCAGAGGCGATCAGGAAGAGGCAGAACTTGAAAACCTTTGGACAGAAGGACAATTCTTCTCTAATCAGTTCTGGCTCTGTTTTTGGACAAGCACTTTTGGAGAGAACCAGAAGGAGCAAGATATGTAACAGGTAAGGGGGGGGGGGGGAAGATATGTGGGTTAAATTTAGTTGGGCGGTGGACATGCCCTTTAAGGTTTTAGAATTAAATGTTAAATTTTCATTTTCTACTAATATCCTATTATAGCAAGATTAAAAATTAAAGTTTGAAAACCCTTGTGAAAATGTTCTTATTATCGGAGTGCAATCTTAAATCAAGGAATAAAAAACTGGGTTTTAAGCTAAATAAAATCCCATTGCATTACTTAAAGTTTATTGCATTCTTCCGAACAACATGTTTTCAATGTAACACATTATGCCTTACAGTGTTTACTGTATAGAGCTGTGGGTAAAGAAATTAGCAGAACATACGCTTGTCAAAGTTAATTGATTTAGTATTGTGCAAAGAAGATGAGGTCCAAGGTTTTGGACAGGCGCTAAGATGAACTGCTGTCAGATAAGAACAATAAAGCAGTTACATATACGTCCGAAATTCATTTAATACCTAAACTGATAGACAAATCAGAATTAGCTTTTTGGCCCTTTAGATTAGGGACAATGGTCTGAGCATCAGTAATGTCCACTGTCCTTAATACGGCACCATGTTGTTGTAATGTGATAAACAGAGCCAATATTTACAGCCACCGTGGAGATAAAGCGAATTAATGAGGTCTGACCGCAGGACGGTTGTGTCTTCAAAGATAAGAGAGAGCAGATGCACCTAAAGAAACAAATGAAGTGCAGCAAAATTGTTTGCAGATGTACTCAGTTGTTCTCCCACATAATGTCTAATACAAATTTTACCACATTCAACAAACTCCATCCAGGGAATGACATTATATAGGGTGATATTAGACACCACACACACATATATATCATATACTGAAAACTAGTGTTTCAGGTTAAGGTTCTTCTTACAATAAATAAATGATCAATTAAAGAATGGAACACTACCCACCGGAGCATGTGTGTGTGTATACTGTATACAAAAGTGCATGCCGAAACATTAGATTAAGACACAGAATTTATAGCATCTTATATTTGTTATATAAACACTATCAATTTTCTGTTTGTTATTAATTTGTTTTGATAAATCTATACAGGAAGATATTTAAATCAAGGTGTTGAGAGATGGGCGAAACTGCTAAAAACCGTTCCGACGTGGACCTGGAAAATGGTTCTGGGAACACGTACATTTCCAGAAGTGTAAAAAATCATAACTTTCATCACGAGCGAAACTGTTTTTCGAGGTTACGCATTATATTTCGAGAAGCACCGAATAATTTTAGAAAATTCTGAAAATTTAAAGGAATTTCAAAAATTCTGAAAAATGATACAGCAGTAACTTAGGTAAAAGTGGCTTGGGGACCTGGGACTATCTGATCCTTCAAATCAAGAATTGGTTACAATCAGAAAGAATCTTAGTGGTAGCTTTCTGGAGAATCTGATTGTAACTAACATAATTGGTTACAATCAGATTATTAAGATAGATCGATTTTGCTTTCCAGTTCCTCCCTATCATATTATAGCAGGGAAAGCAAACCAGTAGATCTCCAAGAGGTTTTTAAAAAACTACAACTCCCAGCATTCCTTACGCATCTGTAGTTAGGGAAATCAACAGAACTCCCAGCAGTGCTCACAAGCACTCTGTAGTAAGGGAAATCAACTTACAACGTCCCAGCATTCCTCTACAAGCATCATGTAGTTAGGGAATTCAAACTACAAACTCACAGCATTCCTCTACAAGCACTCAGTAGTTAGTTACTTACTGTCCCAGCAAACAGCAGCTCTCCAATTGTTTCTATTGAGAAGGGAGGGTGGTGGTGAGGTGAGAGACTGTCACATGTTTTACAAAGGAAGTGACATATAAGACTTGCAACTCCTACTAACAACTTCCTATTCCTAAGAAATACTTGATTCGCTAAACTGCTGTTCAATATAATAATAAGCACAACATTGGATACAACACTAAAAGGGAAGTGAGAAATATGTTCTATGTAAGTGTAAGGTTACTGCACTCATCAGGTCATGTGTATGATCTGTGTCAATCAATTAGTAAACTGGAACTTGAATTAGTAGTTCTTGAAGGACATTCGCTAGTAAGCAGGAATGGCTTTCTCAATGATTCCGGTTTTAGAATGACCTTGTACAAGAATCTTTGGAATTATTGTACCCTGGAAAATCCCAATTAGCATATCACAGCAAGTGTTAAAGGGCGTGATTGGATAGTGGGCTAAGAGGTGTCTAAGAGGTGTTATAGGAACGCCAGAGTAAGGTGTCAAAACAGAATTGTACATGGCCAGACAGTTGGGGGTCGAACCCCCCCCCACCTATATTTAGGCTTGGTTCTTTATTTTCACATAAATGGCATTCCTTAACACCCTCTCTTGAACCAGTCATTGTTCCTTTGCCAATATGTAAACAAAATTACAACTTCAAGGGTATTGTCATTTATCCTTAGATGCAGTACACGGGCGAAGTCTGACCCGAGGAATTGGCTCTTCTGCGCTGGGGCCATACGTTGATCAGTTCTGTTTGGTCTCCCCCCATACCCCCCAAATCAGAGCCGATTCTTCACTGGCCTGCAATGCATATATGTGGATGTCTCTTTTCTTTGTGTTTCGGTATTGGGTCTTTGTTTCAGTGTACCAATTGCTGCCTTAGTGTGTTGTTAGGTTTAAAGAATTTCAAAAAAACACGTATCCCTGTCTATTTAATAGTATAAATAGCAGATTGACATCTGAAATATATAAGTCTTAACCTTGAAATCTGCACAAGGTCCTGTTTCCACTGTTATGCTTCCTTGTCTTCAGTTTTTACTGTCAATTATAAGATTTGACAGTTAACATCACAGCCCAATGTTAATCTGTGTCTGCCTCGTCGGAGCATGCCCAGGATTTCTAAATTGCTCCAGTGTCCATGAGGCATTCAGAAGATAAGCAGGAACAGTAATTAATTCATAGAATAAACTTTGCTATATAACATATTTTAAAGAGGCCATTCTGTCTAAAAGATTGTTCTTATGAGGGTGGAGTTGGTCTTTAAGTTGTGCTGGGATTTCTGGTGCTAAATACACGATGAACATTACTCAGAGGGATTGTTGGGCTCTGGGAAAATAAGGCCTTGTGATGTTTGTGTAACTGTAATAAAAAATGGGCAGCCCGAGGTGAGTATGTAATACAACCCAAATAATCTCCAGTAATACTATTTTGAAAGAGCTGTACACATTTTTCCATTAACAACCCCAACATTCCCACCCTACATATGAGAAGTCCAAATACATCTGCCCATAGTTTAAGGACAAAACTCAAGTTTTCCCGCCACCCCTACCACTAAAGGCCAGGGTCAGGCCGTTTAACCCAAACAAATGTAATACTTACCTTTCCGACAGCCCACCTTGTATCTACCCCATCTTTTACCCAATGGGCCGGACCACCAATAAGAAGACAATACTTCCTTACAAGTATGTCTTTCCTATTGTCGGGACGCCTCGTGACTGAAAGTGCAGAACAGATGGACGGGCGAGTCAGGCGACATGAACTATAGTATTACCATTTTGGGTTTTACGAGTTAAACCCAGTGGTGATGATCTAGCAGTTTAGGCCTTAACCCTAGGTACATTGACCCAGGGAAAGAGAGGAGCGCTGGCATGAGGTAGTATAATTTTAACATATCTTGGTTGTGGTGTCTTATAATGTCACCATACATTTCAGAGGGTTGCCCACATGTGTCTTCATATTTTAAAATATTTATTAATTGTCAGTTTTATATGCCTTATAACTTAAGAGTGAGCCCAACTGCAAAGATACTTTTTTGGTGTCACTGAAACAGAGGCCACAATTATAAGAGCCGGCAGGGATCAGGGGCTTTTTAGCGATACTAGCGGGTTAGTTACTCTTATGACCGAGAAATGTTTCAGTTAACTGTAACGAACCACAAGCGTAATTTGCTATGGTGATCGTAAAATCTAATGAGTTTTTGTTAATCGTAAATTTCGATCGGTATCGAAGATTCGTTAACACTGAAACATAACGTATCCGAGATCATTTATACCACATCATTAAATCTACTGATACCAGATGTTAAAGTCGCCGTATCGCTAAAAGCAAATACCGTTGGCTTTATAAATATGGCCCAAGGACACCAATTCATATAGAGCAAACAAGCTTTCGAGGTCAAGTACTAGGATTACCCCCCAGGGCGCATGATTTCTCTATTTTCTATGAAGAGTAGGAAAACTTCCCAAGTCCACATGTATCAAACTGCTAGACTCTTATGCAAAACAACTGATGGCTGTAATTAAAATAACAAGTGCTTTTAACAAAAGTATTAGTTTAGATGTGTGGCACTAAATAGAAACTATGATTTCATAGGTTTCTTATTAACTTTTTAAATTTCTTTGTAATGTTCTTGCTCTTTCTCTTTTGTGTGTTGTACAAAATCCTGAAATTCTATAGGGGTGTAGAGATTTTATATCAACTGTTCCACATACTAGCAACACACATACACACACATAACTCCCAAACATTTTCTTGAAGGGTATGTTCACCCTTAAAACAAAAAAACTGGTCACTTGTCAGTACCTGCCCCCAATCCTAACCCATCTATTTAGAACATTATTTGATGTATTACTAATTAGATGTTTTTGATAATTATTCTCCCATTCTGGAAGATGTGAAGCTGGCCTCCCCCCATGCATGTCAATCAAGGCTTTGACTTTTGACCACGTCAAATCATTTTACTGCTCTTTTCCCCTGCTTCTTTCTCTGCACATGTTTAAGTTTTCTAAAAGCTCATTGAACGGGGAAAGCGGTGGCATTATCTGCTATAAAGGGAGAGAGAACAAAGGCAACACTAAAATATCTGGTTAGAAATTAATGCATAAAGTTCTAGAAGTAGCTTTGTGTAAGAGGAAAATACGTTTTTTGGACATGCCCTATACGCCTAAATAAGAATAGAAATTAGAAAATGTTTTGAATGAAATGTCTGGAATTAATGCCCTAAATATTCATAGCTTCTTAACAAAACAAATGTTGTCTGAAGATATCAGTCTATTCAAACTTTTGGAACTCTGCCACACACAATTAAAACTCTTATCAAGCCCCAATCCCCTCCAGACTCGGATTACACACCAGTTTAGATTAAATAAGTCAAACCCCCAATGTTATTTTTAAGAATCGTTCAAACTCTCCTCTCCCACCCCGGTGTCTATCTCTCCACCCCCACCCCCCGCATCTCTCTCTTTCACCCCCCCCTGTGTCTCTCTCCTCTACATACACCCCTCCGCGGCCTCTCTCCTCCACCCCCCTCGGCATCTCTCTCCTCCCCCCAACCCTCCAGTGTCTTTCTCCTGCAGCCCCCTGGTGTCTCTCTACCTCCACTTACCATTAAGGGCCTTTCTTTCCTCTCTCAGGTCTGTGCGGCTGGGTGCACTCGTCATCATACTTCCTCCCACTGTTTGAGTGCAACGGCTTTCTCCACGGTGCGCGGACAGAGGAGATTGATGACGTCGGCACTTGTGCGATGCGTCCTTGATCCATATAAATTACACTCGTCTTTTAGTATATAGGAAAACTGCCTTAAGCCCGGGAACTTCTGTGCTCCCAGTTTTCAAAAGCACTATGTCCATATTTGTGTCTACTCCTGTTAGGAAAAAAAAAGAAAAAACTACACTGTCTCTCACCGATTGCATTCCATCTGCACATTCTTTAACATTAACCCCTTTAATACCTTTAATATTTACACTTATAAAAACAACATGGACAAAGCTGCAGAGGGAGTATACCTCACACTTGATACAGATCTATACGATGCATTTCTCAATAGTGTACCTGTCTGAAAGTAAATGAAACCTCTACTATCTGAAGGTTAAACCCTCCCCAATTAGCACTAACAAACTGACAGGCTAGAAACGAGAATCTCCTGGGAAATCCAGTGTGGTGAGACTCTTAAGGGCAATATAGTGAAAAATCCCCTCTGTTACCCTCCTCATGTCTCAAGTTACTCCGGCTAACCGACAAGCTATCATGTGCAGGTAGGAGTTAAAAGTTCAAATATCTTGTAAAACACACCCACTCAGCATGGCCAATAGAAAGCAAGCTGCCCTGGAGACACAGATCTCTCCATGTCTGATCTCTCTTTGTGGACCCATCATCAATCATGAACGTCAATCAAGGAAGAGGGATCAAGTGCAGCCTTATCTCTGCATCAAGCTACCTCTCTCCCCTACTATGCTTTTATCTCTAGTTGTTATATAGATCAGGGAGGAGGGACGGACTTGAGCAGGGAGAGTATCACATCACAGGGATTTGATTGACAGTACAAGTAGGAGTACAGGAATGCATCATGTATGCTTCTAATTTGTGTATCTCAGACAGACGAGGGAATCGAACTAAGTGAAAACATTCTGGGGGTTGGGGGGGAATTATAGAACACATGGAAAGAAAGAAAAAATAGTTCATTTCCCACTATAGATGGCCCTTTAAGGGTTTGCATTGTTTGATGCACCTATTTCCCAATGCTCATTGGACTGGGACTCCAAAAGCCTTTTTAGGTCCTCCGCCTCATCTAAAGGAAAATTGTGTTTTACAGATGCCCCATGTGGGCTTGGCAGGGAAAAACCACCCCTCAAAATTTTTCTCCCAGTGCTGGGGCCCTAGACAATTCCTCAGAGGTTTACAATTTTGCCCATTAGCTTATAGGTGCTCTTGTCAAAGAGGATGACCTAGTCCTAAGACATTTCTCAACTTTCTGAGATACAGGGTCTTATGAACCTGAGATAGGCCCTTCACATATTACAACCTGCGGAGAGGCTTTAGAACTCCTAACTCAATGGATCAGATTCTGAGAACCATTCAATTTCAGAGGCAACCAGTCCCCCTTTTTTATGCTGTGCAAGGCAGAATAAGAAGGCCACATCATACCACACTGACAAGTCACTACAGGCACTGCTCGTCCTGTAAGACTTGCCTAATTAAAAGCTACAAGCAGAGCTAAACCCCCTGCAGATTGGCCAAATATTTAATACATTTTAAATACCAGGAGGGCATATTTACTCAACCTGGACACTCTGCTGGAATTTTGGTCCCAGCAGCATATAACTAGAAGCAGCCCCTTGCCCACCAGGTTGCTAGGTGTCTGTTCCTATTCTCTAGGACAAATACAGTTGGCGGGGCATAGATTCTGTAAACTTCCCTTTCTCCATGTAGACTTTTGCAGATAAAATTCACGCTACATTCATTCATTTTTTACTTCTATATTAGCGACACAAAATTGATATTTAGTCATGTCTTCACCACAACCAATTAGGCTGAACTCTTAATTTCATTAAAGTGAAAATCCCTTCTTTAAAATGCTCAATTAGATGAAGCAGGTGGTAAAAAATAATTTAAAATTCTCACCGGATCATTTCATGTTGTGGGATGTTTTCATTTAATAAAAACATTTAAGACCTGTTGCTGATACCTCGGATGACTCAAATTAAACTTAGAAACCCTTTTCTTTAAACCATAGATTAACTGTACAAATGAACAGGCAGACACAATCCTTTTGGGTGAAATAATGGCCACAGCTTTATTGACCATTGTAACAAATCATGTGATCAATTAATTGTAGCCAACTTATAAATTTGCATCCTTGCATATTAATTAGATATAACAACCCCAACTAGCCGTAGCCATTGCTGAATGCCAAGCCTCTGGATCCCCAGAGGGCATGTAACGCTCCACATAAACTTGGCAAGGATGCCCCCCGCCGCTGTGACTCCAACAAAATTTCCGTTTTAAACCAACCTTAAACCCAACTATACAAAATAATAGGGAGGGAGGGTGGGGAGATTCTCCTCCTGTTAGCAATTTCTACAAAATGGCGACTGCTGCTCGTGTCCCGCCCCTTTATAAACTGATGACGTCAGCGATGACGTCGGCGCTCCCAGTGTCTTTGCGGCTCTCGCGAGATCAGCCGCGGCCAATCCGGGAGAGCGTCGCGACGTCATGACGTCACGCGCTCGGCCGCGCTGATACCAGCCATTACCAAGAAGAGAGGAAGGGGGGCGGGACCGGAACGCGCCACTGCAACTCCCAGCATCCTCCGGTGCGGCGCCCAGGTCAGACGCTCCGGCCCCCTAACTCGGGTCGGAGCTACCAGACCTGTTGCTGATACCTCGGATGACTCAAATTAACTTAGAACCCCTTTTCCTTTAAACCATAGATTAATGTCGACAATGAACAGGCAGACACACAATCCTTTTGGGTGTAAATAAATGGCAGCCACACTTTATTGACACATTGTAACAAATCATGTGATGTCAATTAAATTAGCCCCACTTATAAATTTGCATCCTTGCATATTAATTAGATATAAAACCCCACTAGCCGTAGCCATTGCTGAATGCAAGCCTCTGGATCCCCAGAGGGCATGTAACGGCTCCACATAACCTCTGCAAGGATGCCCCCCCGCCACCAGGAGTTGCTGTAGGCCTAACGGAACTCCGTCCGCCACCCAACAAATACAGTGCCTGCTCTATACCGTCTCTCTCAAACCAGTTAAGAAAATATCGAGCCCGATATCATTCAGGTGCACTCCATCCTGCCTCATCAGGGACCTATTTATCGCCCTCAACTGGCGATGCCGGACCACTACACCCCCTTGGGATCTCACAACTGGAGATTCTGGTGTTGAGAACCCTTCTAGCCTTCTCCACTGCACCCTGATCTTTTGCCCCTTGCCAGTGCACCCTGGGGACCACCTCTGACCATACTATAATCGACTCCCTGAAGATTGTCGCAAACGCCTGTAAATCAGCCTTCATCAGAAATAGCAGGTCGGCACAAACGGTTGTTACAGAGGTCATTCCCGGCTGCATGTATAACTAAAACCATGGGCCCTGGGTCCGCTCTGCTAATGTTCCAACCTCCAGCAGCACCTGGCTCCAACAAAACCCCGAACCCCTTTCCAATACAGAGAAGCCGTCTGGAATCCCAGTTCCTTCCTCTGGGACGTGACTCAGCTCTTTGTGCGCCGCCCAGAATAGGTACGAGTGTCCCCACTAGCCAAACCGGACGGTTGGCGAACACCTGGAATAGAAACAATCAATTAATGGCCAATTAGGGGCGAATGTACCCTCGCGTACGCCAATTAGAAGCCACCTACCGAGCTGCGCACCCTATCTTCAGAAAAACCAAGGAATGAGCCTCTGTTGCGGCTCCAATCCTAAACGAGTGTACCGAATTCTTTCGGTTGAAGTCCCAAGTACCCCAGGGCCTTACGTAATATCGCCTCAAACTGATAACGGATAGGGTAGACCATTCTGATGGGCCAGGAACGATGCTGAGGAGGATCGAATGGCAGCAATTTAGCTATTACCTTCACTGGCGCACACGCGGACTGTAGGTGGGGAAATGGAAAACCAACCCGTCCCGCCCAAGGGGTCTGTCTTAGATCTCTTTATCCTGACCCTCACCGATGCTTGCGACGACGAATATATCATCCGCTGCTATAAACCACCGGTCTTTTTGAACTGGCCGAAACTAATTCCCCCACTCGCATGGCCCAAGAATGCCAACGTAAAACTGGCTTCAAATAATTGGCCTCATATCTCCGAGTCGCACAAAAATGCAACGTTTCCAACAGCCGTAACAGCAGCCTAAAATTAATTGGCCGTTTGGCACTATTGGCCACTTGCTCTTTCCTCCAGCCCTTAGAATAGATTTTACCACAAAACTCTTTGGAGATGTCTTTCCAACCCATCAACCTGAAAGAAAGACAAACCTGACATTCTCCGCTGGGCAACCAAACCAGAGGAACCTGACGCCCCCTCAGGTGCTCTAGGTAGTCTAGTAGCGTACCTAATCTATTATGAGAATTAGCGTTAATATCTCTATCTTTTTTAATTGTAACCATTCCGTCAGCAGTACCGTGACTGGCCGGTAGATGGAGCGACTGATGATTGGACGAGCTGCATCAATTGCTGTCATATCAGTTCCCACAGGAAATCCGGCATCTCTGACCTAGCTGGTCGGCCTCTGGGTGCAGGCGGTGGAATTCTTCCCACTGAAAACGAGATAGAGCATCGGCCACACAGTTAAGAACCCCGGCACATGTTTAGCTCTAAAGACATTTCTGTTCAAACATTTTAGAACCAAATACCTCAGCAGCGCCAGTACCGGTAAAGAGGAACTCGTTAAGTTGTTAATCGCATAAACCACACTCTCATGTCTGTCCAGAATCTGACCTTTTAATTCTGAATTTTTTCCCCATAATTCCATTGCCACCCAATGGGGAAGAGTTCAAGGAGAGTGAGGTTTTGCAGTGACCCGCCTCCCTCCATGAGCGGGCCACTCTGCGGCGCACCAATTGGAGCCCAAAATGGCCCCGAAACCCACGGAGCTGCTGCATCCGTGTAAAGGTGCATTCAGAGGGGTTTCCTCCTCCTCTTGAAAACAAGTCCTACCATTGTAATTCGCTAAGAAGGTATGCCACACAGTAGGTCGCTACGCAGCTCCTTAGTATCCGTACGTGGTGATGTGGAGCAGTCACCCCGAGTGGCTAACGATAACCTCCTGGAAAAAACCCTTCCCATAGGCATGACCCTACATGCAAAATTCAATGATCCCAACACTGATTGCAACTGCTTCAGTGTAACTTTTTTAACTTGCAGGAACATTGAGATCGCATCTAGCATGCCCTGTATTTTCGCTGCAGGCAACCTAAATTCCATCCTAACTGTGTCAATCTCGATACCCCAGAAACGACAGCACTGTAACTGGACCTACGGTTTTCTCTTCGGATATGGGCACCCCAAACTTGTGCATTAAAAACGGAAGGAATTTAACAAAAAGGACATAATTGATTAGCTGGGCCAACAAACAAAAAATCATCGAGAAAAACATTTAGGGAAACCTGTCTCGAAAGAAATAGCCCAGTCTAAAAGGAACTAAAAATTTCAAATAGGGAACAGGATATGCACACCCATGGAAGGCACATGTCGTAATAATACCTGCCGTCTAGCTGACATCCCAATAGATGAAAGCAGTCGGGGTGAATCGGGAGAAGGCGGAAGGCCGCTCTATATCTGATTTAGCTAACAAGGCCCCCGCACCTTCCTTTCTTACTAAATGAATTGCCCTGTCGAAGTACATACGAGACCGGGACGCTTCTTTAGAAATACCATCATTTACAAGCTCCCCTTCGGGTAAGATAAGTGGTGAATTAAACGGAACTTACCACCTCTCCTTCTTAGGGACTATACCCAGTGGGGAAATCCTAAGGTTGTAAAATGGGGGCTCAGTAAATGGACCCGCCATGCGCCCTAATCTAACCTCTGCCTATAACCTTTTCCCTGACAACTTCCGGCATTTCCTTGGCCGACTTCAAATTGGGGGCAAACTTGGGTAAACCACAAAACTTAAAGGGGATTCTGAAACCTTGCTTAAAACCCCCCCCTGATTAACTCTGCCTCTTTCCTTCTCCGGGTACATTCTAACCAGTGCTTCCATGGCCCCCACGTTCCCTGGTGTCCTGCTGCCTGTTCCCTCCTGCCCGCCTTGGCACTGTAAGGGATTTCTTAAAGCATTTGGCGGCGGAGTGCCGCCTCCCCCGCAAAAGGAGCATTCGTGCTTGAATCTACAAGCCGCTCCAAACTTGCAGTTGCCTTCGTTAAAGAGCCAGCAGGAGCCGATTCTTTTTGTCAGGAGGGCTGAAAATTGCTACTCCCCGTGCTTGGTACTTGGGGTGAACTAGACCCTAGGGGCGCTCTCTGTGCCAGCATGATTCTATCCAAAATCTGCGGCTAATATTCCAGCCCCATCTCTGGTGAGGCCAGGCGCTCCTAAACTCCTCATCATATTGGCGCCAGGCCGACCACCATGTGTTTATACGCTCCGAAAATCAGTCCAGATAAACAAAAAGTTCGGAGCATTTTTGGGGGGCTTTCTGGCCAATCACCCCGGCCCAAACACAAAAGGCTTGTAGCCAGTTCCCAAACGTCTTAGCCACCTTGGGCTTCCTTTCCCCCTTATCTGTCTTCACTATTCTTGTCAAGTGACCCGTGGAGACCAAGGAACCATATATCAACGAACTCGTTCTTCCAAATTTTCTCCTTGGTCTCCGCTGATAGATGTACACCCTAGGGGGCTCACACCACAAAAAAAGTTCCTTCAGCGCTTCCACCGAAGGCACCTCTGGCACGGCTGGAGTGCTGTCACTCCCCTGGGGCAGGGCTCGTTGACGGCCCAGTGGCATGGTGTCTAGTTTCCCCATTAAGGCCCGTAGGACCGAACTAGCTCACCACCTTCTCCACCCCCGTGTACCCCATGCCCCAGCACAAGTGTCATCACCGCCTCCTGACGACTGTACAACACTTGTACTGCCCCTTCTAGGGCCTCCGGGATCACCTGACGTGGACTCGCTTGTCCGTGCTCGGTGAGCAGCCCATCCTATACACCCTTCGCGTAGAGCCGGGGACGCTCCTGCTCCTGCCTGAGGTAGAGGACCGTGAAGCTCTAGACTTCTGTCTCTAGAGTGTTGTTGCGACGCCGGCTAGCATCACCAGATCTAGAGCGATGCCTGCGACGCTCCCTGCGGCGGTGCTCTTTGGCCAGCGTCTGTAGGACTCCTCGCTACTATCAGAGGAGGAGGAGTATCTGCTCCTCCTTCGCCCATGCCTGCGGCTACTGCCCTCTCTCCTGGGGTTGGCTCCTTCCCTAGAGCGACCCTCCTCTCCGGAAAATCCCTCAGCTAACTGGGGCGGCGTCGTCCCACGGAAAGTGGACCTAGCGTCCATAAACTGCTCGCCCTCATCGCACACCACCTCTTGCCGTATTGGCTGGGCATCTAGGGCGGTATCCCCTGCCGCTGCTGCTGCTACAGCTGGGCGGGCGGACCTGCTAGGGCAGGAACAGGGCCACCCCTGCCCCTAGCCCTCCCTCTATTGACAGGGGAGCTGCCAGCCACGGGTGGGACGTGCTCCTCTCTCAAAGGCGGCCGACGGGCAGCGCACCCCACTCCTAGTGAGTTGGGAGGGGTGCACTGTGTTAAAAGCCTTCAACAGGCCCTCAGTTGCGCCCTACGCCGTGGGGTGTTTGCCCTGACTACAGGCGTCCCCCGTGGTCTGCGGTAGGAGTGTGGGGGACTGGGACTCAAACGGACGGGAGCGGTGAGGTGGCTACGGGCCTACTGTCTGGGGACAGGTCCCCTGGGGGGTGCCACCAGCCGGTGGGCCCCCATCCAAAGTCCCTGCAGCCACCCCGCCCCCTCCGTGCTGATCTCTCCCTTACCCTCTCCAACATCTGATCTGCATCAGCCATGATCAAAAACTGATATTTGCCTCCTGAAATGCCTGTCTTGTGTCTTTGCTCTGAGCAGGAAGAGAGATTCTCCTCTGTTAGCAATTTCTACAAAATGGCGACTGCCGCCCGTGTCCCGCCCCTTTTATAAACTTGATGACGTCAGCGATGACGTCGGCGCTCCAGTGTCCTTTGGGCTCTCGCGAGATCAGCCGCGGCCAATCCGGGAGCGCGTCGCGACGTCATGACGTCACGCGCTCGGCCGCGGCTGATACCAGCCCATTACCAAGAAGAGAGGAAGGGGGGGGGGCGGGACCCGGAAAGCCGCACTACAACTCCCAGCATCCTCGCCGGTGCGGCGCCCCAGGTCAGACGCTCCGGCCCCCTAACGGGTCGGAGCTACCAAACTATGTACTTTTAAAAAAAAAATTCTTGTCACTGTTATGATGAAAACAGAATTCAATAAAAAACAGAAATATCAAAGCATTATTTTATATTAACAACAGCAAGACTTTTCCCATTGGACATGCAGTAGATTTTATACCTGTGAATGGTACAAAATATGGTATATTTCATAAATCAGCCAAAAAAGTTAAAAAAAAATTGTAATTAGTTTTCTTTCTCCTCAAAGTCTGAACTTTCACATTGAAGGATCACAGGTATACACAGAATACACTCTTACACACACAAATTCACTCACAAATAATACACTCTTTTGCAAACAGACATACAAACAGATATACCCACCTTTAAACACAGGCATCTTGACACACAGATATACGCACAATCTCTAAATGTGCCCACTACTTAAGCTAGGTACACACAGTACAGATTTCTGAAAGACGACAGACAAGATCTGCAAGATCCGTCCGCATCTTTCAAAGATCTGCATAACACAGTCCCGAGCGTTCTCCCTATAGGGAGAACGCTCGGGACTGTGTGTTTCCATCGGGCGCTAGACTCCTATAGGGATGGTCTCTTCTACGCGCCTGCCCTCTCTGTTCAGTGTTTGGCCATGGAAATTTTCGGGCCTTTTCCCGAACGAGCGTACGGCCGACCCGATCGTTCGCGGCCGCGTGCTCGTTCGGGAAACGAACGTACACACAGTAACAATAAAGCCCCGATACCGTCGGATCCGACGGTATCGGGGCTTTATCGTTACTGTGTGTACCCAGCTTTAGAAGTCTATAGACAAACAAGAACCCATTTATTTGCAAAATGAATGGGCCAGACTGAAACATTTCAAGGTAAGAACCGCTCATTGTAAAATGCAGTCTTAAGATATTATGTAGCTTAGATGTTTGTCAATGGACGAACTTCTAATCTGATGTCTACCTAGTGTATGACCAGCTTTACACACAGACATACATACACACACACTCAAATACAGATAAACAGTACACACACAATCTTTTACACATGGACAGACATGCAAACAGTATGCAGCACAGTTGAGGTGACTTTTACTAGACACTGTAACTGAAGCTTTGCATTACCAATGTTGCCCATGTACACTTGTGGGTAAAGTATTTGTTACGTGCAGGTGTGTGTTTGGCTTAGATGGAAGAGACAGGGGGGAAAAGAAGTGCACAATTGGTAATGTACATCATGTATTTAATATAATGAGTACAGGAGGTGACATTGCTTGAGGAACGTATAGCACATATGTTTATTGCAAAACCTTATATACAACGTTATCAGTTTTTTCACTTGGAGCTTAAATATACAAATATTGTGGTAAACCTACTCGTGAACATGCTACATTTGCCATTGGGAAAACATGTTGATTGATGTTTTAGTAAAAACATTCTTCACACTCTCACATAACTCCAACCCACCCCCACCCCTCAAAAGACAAAAAGGAGAGATGCTGTTTGCTGGACAGGAAGCGATATCTATATATAAGGGACCAGCAGATCTCCAGATGTTTGAACTACAACTCCCAGAATTCCCAGATACAGAGTACTTGTAGAGGAATGCTGTGAGTTGTAGTTTGAATTCCCTAACTACAGAGTGCTTGTAGAGGAATGCTGGGAGTTGTAGTTCTCAAACATCTGGAGATCTACTGGTTGCTTATCCCTGCTATATATGATAGTGGGACTGAAAGGAAAACATTTTCATGCCCATTCCTCTGAGACAATGAAGTGAGTTTGTTAATCGTTTATTACATTATTTAAGTAATAGAGCCCATGAAAAGCCATGAACCTGTGTCCTGAACTGATAGAATGTAACAAGATTGAAACATGACTTTATAGTCTGGGTTCTTTTTAGGACCTCACATTTACCAATAGTGATCCCTCTCTACCAGAATCCCTGGTGACAGCTGTGAATTAATGGGGAGGGTGAGTATTAAAAGACAGATTGATAACATTAATTATAGAATGATCCAATGGATCTCCTATTGATCTATTATTGGTTGGAAATTTAACGGGGAACATTGATTCAAGCTCTGCACAACAATTGTATTTCACTGTGGTGTTTCTACTCACCTATAACAATCTATACAATGTTACAATAAATAGATCAAGAATAGAGATGGACCAGATCATGGATCTGAACCCAGTTCCGTGACGGATTTCCGTGATTCACAGATTTTGCAGGAATTCCGCTTTGCAAAAGTGTGGCCGTTGGTGCACAGTGGAAATTATGTGTGTATGTTTTGCTAGGTAATTATTTTTATTGAAAGCTCGGGGTCATGCTCTCAGTGATACCAACACAAAGTGCAAAAACATGCAAGTGATTCGGGATCTGTCTGCCTCTCCCTTATGTATATAGCTGTTAAGCTTTAGGGCCAGAGAGAGGCTACTTACATGTGTTTAGCCGGTAGGTATCAGGATCCATTCTGAACTTGCTCTCCCTTTTCACTCCCAGCAAGTATCTAGGGGGAGGCTCAAATGGGAAAGTCCCCAGGCAATCCCACCACATAATATGATCAAACACACACATACTCTCCCATTTCTATTTGACCTGCCAGCTTTTCACATGTTTAAAAGCAACAACTCCCAGCATTCCCTGGCTGCACAGAATGCTGGAAATTTTATTTTTCATACATCCTGGAATAAATCCCTGATTTACAGACATTAAATTTACAGACATTAAAAACCCATACAATTTCCAGCATTCTCTGTTAGCATTAAGTTTCTTCTTTATGTCCACTTCCTGTCTAGCAAACAGAAACTGGATTGTCTCATTACTTTCTATGGAGAGGGGAGGGGGGAGTAAATGTGAGAGTCTGAAGATTTTTCTAATTGGCTGTCACATATTTTTCAAACAGCACATCATTGGGTGTAATACAGGAACTTCCTTACACTTCCTGTCTTGTCATGTACAGTGCCTAAGAGAATTTTTTGATTTGCTAACAGTGTAAGATCAGAATCTCATTGAATGTTAGTAACATTCCACTTCCTTTTAGTGTCCCAACTCCACTTCCTTTTAGTGTCCCAATTTCACTTCCTTTTAGAGACCCTGTAGAAATCCTAGAGGTGTAGCTTAACCTACCATTTTGAGTTTTCCATTCAAACCTAGGGGTGTCAAGTAAAGTAAGTATACTTTATTAATTATATATAATTTGTTTTGTAATTCAGTAGTAGGTAGTAGTACTATACTTTGTATAGTGTTATTTCTTAAGGTGATTTTGATTAAATAGTGATAATTACATACGTACATATAGACCTTTTCACTGTGCACCAACGGACACACTTTTGCTAGTACATACATATATACATACATACATACATACATACAACATTTCTGCTTTATATAGTAGATTGAGCCCTAAGGTACAATATTATTAGTACTAAACTCGACACAAAGTACAAGAAGATGATGATTGCTGCTTAATATTCAATCCTTTGTGACTCTCTGTAAATTGGCATTTTAGTAACCCCAATCCTGGTCATTGCTTCAATTCTGTACCCGAATCTCGAGCTATCTCTGTTTAGTCTTCCTCTATGCACATGGAATA
This sequence comes from Hymenochirus boettgeri, assembly GCA_019447015.1. NCBI lineage: Eukaryota > Metazoa > Chordata > Amphibia > Anura > Pipidae > Hymenochirus > Hymenochirus boettgeri. The sequence goes on along the minus strand of CM033471.1, from coordinate 119,951,847 downwards.
AAAAGGTGCTTGAAGGAGCAGCTAAATAAAAACAGATAGCCCTGGGTTAGGAAACCAGAACCTGTTACATAAGGGGTGTGTTTCATCTCAGTGGGTTAAAGGTATCTGTGGTCTCTACACAAGTTAAACAAAAAAACCATGTCATAGTTTGCTATCCTCACTACAGACATAAAGTTGGTTAGTTGCAAAATAATTGGGACTATCGAAAGGTAAGAAAGTGGTGTATGCAGACATTCCACCCTGCCAAATGTGGCTTCTGGGCAGGGTGGGGGAGGGTGTGTGGCGCGGGAGATGGCGTGGTGGGGACGGGACGTATATATAGTGTCATCTAGGGGGTGGACCGGAGGGGGGTTAGGGGTGGCGGAGGCATTTTGGGGGTGTGGTGGACAAAAGGGGGGGTTTCCAGGAGTACAGAGGTACATACAAACAATAGAGTTCTAGTGCACAAACAATTCTAATTGCATATTAATAATAATAATAAAAGCAATAATAATAATAATAATATAGCACATATGCAATTAGAATTGTTTGTGCAATAGAATTCTATTGTTTGTATGTATGCTATTTTTGGTATCTAGTTTGGTCTCTAGTTGTTAACATGGATGTACAAACCTAGAGATGCTTCTTTTAAAAATAGTCCCCTTGTGTGTACCCAGCCTTAAGCTGGGTACACACAGTAACGATAAAGCCCTGATACCGTCGGATCCGATGGTATCGGGGCTTTATCGTTATGTGTGTACGCTCGTTTCCCGAACGAGCGCGCGGCCGCCAAACGATCGGGTCGGCCGTACGCTCGTTCGGGAAAGGCTGAAAATTTCCATCGGCCGCGTTAGACTCCCTATAGAGGAGTCTAGCGCGGCCGATGGAAACACACAGCCCCGAGCGTTCTCCTTATGAAGTTCATAGGGAGAACGCTCGGGACTGTGTGTATGCAGATCTTTGGAAGATGGCAGACAGGATCTTGCAGATCCGGTTTGTCATCTTTCAGAAATCTGTGCTGTGTGTACCTAGCTTAAGAAGAAAGAAGAAGAAAAACAAAAGGAGATAATAAGGGGAAACTAAAAGGAAGAATAGCTGACTTATAAAACCCATAATGGCCTTTAAAAAGGGCCAGAGGGAGTTCGCAGTTCATCTCTAACTACTATTATATCATTTTTATAATTCTTATTATTAGTATGGAAAGCCATCACCAGGAATCTATTAAGCAGGTAAATGTGTATATTTTAATAAACAAAACAAGTATCAGCCTGTTTATCTGTTGTATTCAATTAGATCAACTGGACTTGAAATTATTCTGAATTGAGAAAGCCAGTCGGATGACTAGCGAAACGTCTTCAAGAACTACATTTCAAGTCCAGTTGATCTAATTGAATACAACAGATATACCATGACCTGGATGAATGAGAACCTTCACAAGCATATCAGCCTGTTTGCCTTTAACTCCTGATTGGCAGATTTAGCCATTAGTCTTGCTTCCCTTAGGTGTTTTTGCCAGATAAGAAGTAAGTAATTAGTCTTATTAGCTGATTCACAAGCAGCCAGAAGAAAATAAACCAGAACATGGGTGTTTAGCTGGCCATAAACTAGGCAAACATTAGATAGATTTGAGATCTAATAGGGCATAGCACCTAACCACAGGTTCAGATACGTGGATGACACCTGGGTCACAATCCACCAGAAGGAAGTACAAGCTTTCACAGATCAAACTTTTCACACATCAATGCCATAGATCACCACAAAGATATCTATCTAATGTCTGAAGACCACATTTTAAGAGCAGTGTTTTTTATCTTGAAATGTTCCTATCTGGCCCATTCATCTTGTGATCTCAAATTGATTGTATAAAAGAACAGGCTAGGTGGTTCTAAAGTATCATTGGATCTGACAGTATCAGGGCTTTATTGGAAGTTTGTGTACAGTCTTTTCCGAATGTGCATGCGGCCGCTGAAAGTTCCTGTCGGCCTTGCGGCCATTCAGGAGAGACCAATAATTTCCCTCGGCTGTGGTAGTCTCCCTATAGGGGAGTATGCTGTGTATAGGGCTAACCCTCGAGACTGTGTGTATCCTGATCTTTGAAAAATGGCAGACAGGATCTTGCAGAATCTGTCTGTCATCTTTCAAACATTTGCCATGTGTGTACCCAGCTTTAGATAGATTGGACATTTGTCCTATGAGTGATTGGACATCTATCTAATGTCTAAGTAGTATATGGGCACTTTTACTATGTGCTTACAGCTAATTTACTCATTAGACAGCTTAACAGGAATTTGACAGGAATCTACAATGTTACAGCTGAAACTATAATAATAGTAAAAGTTCCTTATCGCAAAAAAAATGTGTAAATACAGAAACTAAACCTGTTGAACATCTGAAAGCAAGAAGGAAGTGTCCATTTACTGGCCACCAAACTCCATGTTACAAAGAGAGTTATACAGTACTGTACAGTATTTGTACAGTGTACAGTATTTGGCTCACTGTCAAGTCTCATTAGAGATCAAATTTAGTGAATATTTAAACGTTACATAAATAAGAAAAAAAATACATAATAATCTTATATATGTATACTTGTTCCTTTAGATAATTTCTATATTATACTAATATTAAATTGTTCTCACTGTGAGATTTTTTTTAATTCGGTTATTTGTTCTCTATTTCCTGCATCTTAATAAATGCAATTAATTTCTTTATTGTCAACAGGGGCGTATCTAGGGTCTAAGAAGATCAGGGGCACTTTTTAGGCCACGCCCCTTTCTCCGCCCCAATTAGGTCACACCCACTAAGTACTTAATGAGATGGCCAAAAAGACACAGACAGACAGATAGATAACCACAAACATAGACACACAGCCCGATAGTGATAAACAGACAGAAAGACACTGAAATAGACAGACAGAGATAGAGATTTGGATAGAGAGACACAAATTAATGACACAAAGGCACAGTAAACTGGCAATATCATTATATACTGGTAGCAATCTGGTAATGTAAAATTACTGTTGTATTCAGTTGTAGTCAGTCGCTTGGCCATACCTTTGGCCAGGGAGACCTTCTTGTACCTTTTACATGGACCTCTGCCCCTATCTATCTGTCCCTCTCTCTCTTGTATATCTATCTATCTAACTCTTTCTATCTATCTATCTATCTACTTGCTCTATCTATCTAACTCTGCTATCTATCTACTGTCCTCTCTCTCTGCTATCTATCTATCTACTTGCTATCTATCTATCTATCTATCTATCTAACTCTGCTTCTATCTATCTATCTACGTATATTATCATCAACTCTGCTATCTATCATCTATCTATCTAACTTGCTATCTTTATCTATCTATCTAACTCTGCTATCTATCTATCTAACTCTGCTATCATATATCTATCTATCTAACTCTACACTATCTATCTAATCTGCTATCTATCTATCTATCTAACTCGCTATCTATCTATTAACTCTGTCTATTATCTATCTATCTATATATATCTATCTATCTAACTCTACTATCTATCTATCTATCTAACTCTGCTATCTATCTATCATCTAACTCTGATCTATCTATCTATCTATCTATCTATCTATCTATCTCTGCTATCTATCTATCTAATTCTGCTATCTATCTATCTATCTAAACTCTGCTTTATCTATCTATCTAACTCTGCTATCTATCTATCTATCTACCATCTAAACTCTGCTATCTATCTATCTATCTATCTATCTAACTCTGCTATCTATCTATCTATCTAACTCTGCTATATATCTATTCTATCTAACTCTGCTATCTATCATCTATCTATCTATCTATCTATCTAATCTACTATCTATCTATATACTTGCTATCTATCTATCTATCTAACTATCTATCATCTATCTAACTCTGCTATCATCTATCTATCTATCTATCTATCTATCTATCTACGATCTATCTATCTATCTATCTATCTAACTTGCTATTATCTATCTATCTATCTAACTCGCTATTATCTATCTATCTTATTATCTGATCTATCTATCATTATTCTATATACTATCTATCTACTAACTTGCTATCTATCTATCTATCTAACTTGCTATCTATATCTATCTATCTATCTATCACTAACTCTGCTATCTATCACTATCTATCTATCTATCATCCATCTAATCTGCTATCTATCTATCTATCTATCACTGCATCTATCTATCTATCTAACTACTCTATCTACTATATATCTCTATCTACTATCTATCTATTATCTTACTCTGCTATCTATCTATCTATCTAACTCTGCTATCATCTATCATCTATCTAACTTGCATCTATCTACTATCATTAACTCCTACTTATCTATCTAATCTTATCTCTATTAACTCGCTATCTATCTATCTAACTCTTCATCTATCTATCTAACTCTTCTATCTACTTTTAACTCTGCTATCATTAATCTGTAGAGACAGTGAGACACAGACACTAGTCAGGTAGGGGAAGGCGGGAGGACGCAGAGGCCGTCTGTAATGTTCTGCACCGTTGCGCGTGTGACGTCATCGGCGGAATGCGTTGTGACGTCAGCGCCGGCGGAGTCCGCCGGGGAGTCCGGAACTAGGGGCACAAGTCAGTATAAAACATCGGGGCACTTTGAAAACATCCGGGGCACAGGACCACAATGTTTTAACGTAGATACGCCACTGATTGTCAAAGCTGTCCATTGCTGCATAAATCTTTTGCAAAGTTTCCCATGAGGGTGGGGAGCAGATATCGCCCAGTACAGCAGTGCCCTACCTGCCTATTTATTAAGCAGCAACAGGGAGAGCTTATCTGCACATGAGCCCCCTTTGACTAAACTGGATTCAGCACAGATAACACTTTAGCCATGTGGTAAATAGTGTTTTTCCTGCAAGGAACTACATGTACACTTACAGTGATGTGGCTGGGTCTGAGAACCTACAGGTTCACCTTTCAATGAAATCCCATGCAGGAAATTCGAAATGAATGAGCCTGACACATTAAAAGTTTAATAAAAGCAACTGATGCCAGCTGACATTATACACATTATTGTCCAACATAGAACATTTTGTGAGAAAATATCACTACCATTAAAATGTGGGGACATAGTATATCATATATAATAGAAATTCCTATTATTTTGTTTGATCCCCTTGTTGTCCTTTGCTAAAAATGTGCAAAAAACATGAACTATTTTCAGGTCCCCATTGCCAGCTTTGAAACTAGTACCCTACAAATTGTATTTTGTTTTTATTGAATTCTTTGTCTTTTGAAAAACACCAAACAGTTTTCTGTCCCAAGGTCAATAAATCATGAAGCGTTTCCTACAAAGCAATTTTTAAGTGCACAATAACACTAGATTAGTAGCAGTTAAGATGGTTTTAGATTTGCTGCTTTCATCTTTTTTATCAGAAAAGGGATGCAAAAAACCTGATGTTGGGGCAAAAGGTTGAAAGAGGCAACATGGTTTTTCTTGTACAACGATAAATTTGGCACATTTCTGATGTCAGCACCTTTTAATTGCAACCTGAGTTGAATCTCATCTTGCTAGTTCCTTTGTGACATTGAGATAGATGAAACAATTTGTTGGAATTATAAGAGCCAGCTGGGTGGTTTGTGGTAGAAGTATCCCATATGTAAAGCTTTATTACAAAGTTCAAATATTTGAACAATATGGTAAATCGTTTATGATAAGAAGCCACTCCAGGTTAGACATTTCTTACAAAATATTAGTAGTGATAATTTGCAGAACAATACATTTGTTTAAAAGTTTATTGTTTGTGAAGCTTCTTGTTCGTCCAAGTCATGGTATTATCATTATTATTATTATTATGATGAATTTATATAGCATCTTCTGTGGCACTTTACAATTACGTGAATTGGTAGGCTGTAAATAAACACAGTGGAGTGTGAATGGTGGTTTGGATCAGGCTGGGTCAGTGAGAGGGGTGGGTTTTAAGTTATTTAGGAAAGGTGAATGACCGATAGATGGATGGGCAGCACAAGCTGGCATGGGAAGAGGTGACAAGTGTGGATGAGAGGAAGATAAAATTTGCTGAGTGGAGGTTGCGTCTGGGACGGTATCAGTGGAGCAGCTCTGAGATATATGGGGCTGTGTTGGATAGTGCTTTATAGGATAGGGTTAGCAGCTTGAACTGGATACTTTGTGTGATGGGCAGCCAGTGGGGGCACTAACAGAGAACAGAGGCATTAGAGAAGCAAGAAGAAAAATGAATGAGCCAGGGCAGCAGAGTTTAGGGTGGATTAATGTGGGGCCAGGCGGTTGTTTGGTAAACCACACAGGAGTGTGTTGCAGTAGTCTACCTGGGATATGATTAGGGAATGAACTAGGATTTTTGGCGAGGGGTGGTGCTAATTACAGTGGAAAACACTAAAAGTCCCACCAGAGAAAATAGCCAAGAAAGTGCAGTATCCTGGATATCTAAAGAGGCCAGGGTCTGATGAAGTAGAGGGTGATCAACAGTATCAAAAGCAGAGGACAGATCAAGAAGAAGGAGCAAATAGTAGTGACCTTTAGATTTTTCACTAAGTAGATCATTGGTTACTTTAGTAAGAGGCAGTTTCCTTGGAGTGGTTATGGCAGAAGCCTAACTGGAGGTGGTTAAAGAGAGAGTTAGCAGACAGGGGATGAACCAGGTTAGCATAGACATGTCTTTCCAGTAGTTTGGAAGCAAAAGGGAGAAGGGAGACAGGCCAGTAACTGGAGAAAGCGGATGGGTACAGGGAGGGTTTTTTAAATATAGGGGATACCATGGCATGTTTAAATGAGAAGGGAACAAAAACAGTAGATAGGGACAGTAAAAGTAAAGAGAGAGGTTAGGGCTGGTATGAAGGAAGAGGAAATGTGAGAAATGAGAGAAGAGGGGATAGGGTCGAGAGGGCAGGTGGTTACATGAGTCCTGGATAGGAGAGGTAAGAGTCCCTGTTCAGTAAAAGTGGTGAAGCTCGTTTGGGGGCAAGTAAAGGGAGTAAGTCAATGAAGGGAGGCTACTAGGCAGTGCAGTGGTTGGGGTATACATGGAGGGGGTGAACAATGAAGGAAGGTTAAGCGATGCAGTGGTAGTGGTTGGAACCTGTAGGGAGGAGCTTAGGTGCACCGGAAACCATTTCTGATGTTTTCGGAGTTTTTGGTTTTAAATGACCACAATCTGTAGGAATGTGGGAGAGTAAAAACGGAGTGAGTGGGACTTAAAAGATAGACAGGAGAGAACTGGAAATGGTGTGATCGGTTTGAAAGAACAGGGCTTGGAAAAAAGAATACCAACTCCCCCACCGTGTTTGTTATCTGGCCTAGTAGTGTGGCTGCAGTGTAGGCATCCATAAAAGAGCGTGGCAGTGAGACAGAGTCAGAGGGTGACAGCCATGTTTCATGTTTCGGTAAGACCAAGAAAAGGAGTTTGAAATAAATAGCTTGTGTATGTGCACAAGTTATTACAAACAGATATCGGTGGCATTTGAAAGTTGAACCATTTATTATTACTTGTATGTAAAGACTGTATGTATATTATAGTTAATTTCTTAATTTTAAATTTCACATAAGGAAATTATTTTATTTTAATTAATGGACAGTGTTAATTATACACCTACCAAGTAAACCAATCCAGTCACATAGTGGACTTTCTGGCCATTAGAAGTATGAAATTAAGAGAGGCAGTACAATACATTTTAAGGAAAATATTAGTTTTTTTAAGATACAGTAAATATAGTGGTTTATTCCCACAGTACATAAAAAATCACCTGAACTAACATCTTTATTCAACTATAGTTAATGTTTAACCCCCTTCCATCTGTAATCCAATAGCCCCTTTTAAAGAGAAAGTTTGGTCATATTTGCCCATGTTGTTCTAAGTTCTCCAATAGTTGTGCACAGGATTGGGGTTTGCCTTTGCTTTTGTCAGATCCAGGAATGAATAATCAATTATCGGTATCGAATATCTGGTTCCCATGACTTCTATTGGGTTTGCTTTTTAAAACATTTGGAAATCTGATTTCAGAGTGAAACTCACTGGTTTCAAACATCTCTATTGCCCACCAGTACACATATTTTCCAGTTATATGCAATGGAACATGTTTAGAAATCCAGTCTTGCTTTGATCTTGGAATATTTAGAGGATATTTTAACAATGCTAAATACAGGAAAGTACAACATTTCAGTTCCACATTGCAATAGCTGCCTCCATATGGTTCTGATGTCCAAATACCACATCATAATATAGATAAAATGTATATGAGGGAAGTCAAGAATTAATGACTTGGACTCACCAAACAGTATCTTTAACTGTGCTTTATTAAGTGCCATCACTTATCTCACTATTTGGTCTATCCAAGTCTTTTCATCTCATCTTCCTAATTACTGTATATACTAACCTTAACCCACTTAACTTAAAAACCCATGTGTTTGTATTTGTGGTTATATATATCTATCTCCTTTCAGATGTTTGAAAACTACAACTCCCAGCTTTCCTAAACTATAGAGGGAATCCAGGGAATGCTGGTAGTTTTCAAACATCTGGAGAGCCATAGTTTGAGGATCCCAGGGTAGAAAATCTGTGCATACTAAATAATGCTAAAATACGATTAAAACTTTTATATGGATTAAGAAATTCCTAAAACCCAAATTGAAATTGTTTTCTATGGTCATGCATTTAATATGCAAATGCCCTAATTTTAAAAACAATTGTTGCTATAATCGTTTTACTAGGATTTTAATGTGTCATTTACAATAAGTCTCATGTATGCACACTGCTGCCTTTTAGATGACGAATGCCAGAATTGTTGTCAGTTTATCAGTATCATTTCCTTTTCGGGTTCTAGTTGCAGATCAGGTGATAATACCTCAGGACATAAAACATAAGCATCTGCAGTTTGGTTCTTAAAAAAGTCCTTTTATAAAACAGAATTCCCAAATAATGAATGAATGAAGGTGATAGGGTCTAATCTCTAGGGACTTGATAGATAATCTTGTGATACATTATAATTAGATATGCCTCATCGTTCCTTCATTTTTTAGCTGAAGACAAATGCTAGATTCTCAACTAGTAGATTTATGAACACAGAGACTCGGTCCCTCAAAATTTTAGACAGTTTATCAGAAATACTTAATGGCATTTTAAATCACTTTACTGTTATGTACACTACTATACTGTGTGAGTTTACTATTTCCAATCTGTTTATCATAGTATGTGTTCTTTTTACTGCAAAATTAATTCTGCTTCCTAGTAAACTGTAGTTAACGTAGTGCCCAGTTAGTTATTGTGTATTAATGTGACATATGAATACTAAATGAAAGCAAAATGTAAAAAATGCTCACTTAACGTTTTCCTTCACAGTGAAATATCTAACTGAATGCTTTGTAGGAAGCCATGACCTCTTATGTTCCTGTACAAGCCTGCATTGCCTTATAAAGCAGTAATAGTGATATGTTACTGTCCCAGTGTAGGAGCAGAAAAACACATTTCCTATAGTTACCGCTTTTCTTAGAGTTACTAGAGATGGACTAGAACTAGAACTCGAGCTATCCCGGACCCGGATTTCTCGGACTTTGGATATTTTCTGGACTTTCGATAATTATCGAATGTTCGAACGTTCCAGGCATGCAAATATGCGAATAAAATGTCCATATACCAATTCGCGAGTAAATATCAAATTAACGAATATGCGAGTAAAATGTCTATATACCAATAGGTGAGTAAAGATCAAATAAACGAATATGCGAGTAAAATATCAATATAACAATACACGAATCGTTAATAGGATAATTACCAAATCTGTGAATTGTTTATGGGATAATTATCGAATGCGAGAACTCGAAAGTACCGCGCGTGAGAATAAAATAAATTTTTAGAAAGTCCAGGGTATTCAAACGTGTTCCCCAGACCATTTCCCAGGTCCCACAGCCATTTATATTAAGTTACCATTGATATTTTAATTGTATTTCATTTGAACTTTTAGAACTATTTGACTCCCATTGACTTTAATGGGTCCGTTTTTGAACTTTCCATGTAGTTGGAAAGTTCGGAAATGGACCAAACTTTTGGAAGTTCGGTCTTCTGTAATAGTTACTGGCAAAAAGCAGAAGAACAAAAGTATTTTTGGTACCCAACATACTTTATAGTAACATACATAGTAGTGGAGGTTGATTAAATGCATACATTAAATAAAAATCCATTTAATTGATCCATGAGAAGTCTAAAGTAAAAAAAAAAAAATCCTGACTCCAAGTGGCATTTGAAGAATCTGGATCTGGATGAACTTTTGTATTAACAACAGTAACTTCCAATATTCTTTAATTTTAGAAACTCATCCATTACCACATCTTCAGGGAAGACAGTTCCACATTTTCATTTTCTTACTGTAAAAAAACTTTTTTGAACCAGAATATGAAACTTCTCCTAATTAAGTCCCTCAAACTACATGCAAAAAGACTTTTATTTACATTACAAACATGATGCAGGTGGTATTGATTTCAATAAAGCCATACACCATGTAATAATGACTGCTACATAGCCTTGTAATATGTAGATTAAGCTAAATCTGTCACAAAATCCCTTAGAGACTGTAGATTCTGAGAAATCATCATTTGAAATCACATTTACAGGGAAAGACCTGTCACTCCAGAAGCAAAAATTCTACTATGTAACCCATCCCTGACCTCTTTGCCTCTTTGCCAGCACACCCACTGCAACATTTAACAGAATCAGCAGAGAAAAGAAAGAAGGGGGGGGGATGTGTAAGCAGAGCATGTCCATGGAAGTGTCTCAGACACTACAAGAAGGCAGTGAGTAAGGGAGGTGGGGCAAATAGAAGCACTCACTAAACATTACAAAGGGTATCTCCACCCTTAAATTTTTTTTTGCTGTAGTGTAGGGCCCCTTATCCCATCCCCAACCGCCAGGTTCGATTGTCACCAAAAAAATCAGTACGATACTTACAATCCTTCTTTCCCCCGTAGCTCAGATCTCAGCTCTTTGCTTGCTAGAACTGCAAGCAGGGGTCCGGACCGGCAGCCATGTTTGTGATTGGCTGAGAGGCAGACAATCAAGGAAATGGCTGCTGGCTTTACTGAACACCGGGGGAACGAAGGATTGTAAGTATCATTCTGATATTTTTTAGGACAATCGAACCTGGCGGTTGGGGGTGGGATAGGGGGCCCTACACTACAGAAACATTGTTTAACGCTAGGGCACAAAGTCACAAAGTTAGCTCGGGCTTGAGGGAGGGGGGAGGGCTCCTCTGCGCATGTCAGCTACCTTGTTGAGGTAAGGAAATCGAAGGGACAGGATGACTCACTGACAGGCTCCTACACTACACTTTCTGGGACTTTGAACAGGCACAGCAAGAGAACCATTTGGAGCAGAGATTTAAGGTAAGGATTTTTATACACTACATAGTGGGGCCAGTGGTGGGTTAAATTTTAGTTTTGGGGGTGGACATGCCCTTTAATAATTTAATGACAAAGCAAGCACAGATAAATATGTGAGTGCCACCATTTTACTTGTGAAGTAAATGTAAAGTTGTTTTTTTTCACCAGACAAACAAGGGTTATTTCTTAAATACAATGATAATGTTTTAAATAGTTTTTTATGCCTTATAAGAAGAGGTATGATTTGATTTGTAAGATGTGTCTATGATTAAGGGCTATGGCCTGAAATGCATCAAACCATCAGTATTTGAAAATATTGTCTACCCCCAAAATAACATTTCATATTCTGATTGAGAAGTCCAAAAACCCTAAGAATGTTATACTTACTGCCCAAAACTAAACACAAAGCTAATTATTCAGCCTGATGCCATATAACACCCATTGAATCTTGCCCTCTGTGGATCAACCAAGTATTTAGCTGTGTAACGTTGTTTTATTCTTTATCCTTAATTGTTTGTAGAGGAGGGACATCCGCAAGATCAGTGTTAGCTGAGAGGCACCCAATCTGAAGCAATTGGACTCGGAGATGACAGAAGCTGCAATTTTTGATTTATTTTACAGACATATTAACTTATATTAATATTAACAAAGACTGTGATTTTTAGACATTTTCTACAAATTTAGAGTAACTAGCTTAGCAAATATTTATATACTTAGTGTTCCACGCCGTTTCCTCTGTCTCCTCCCGCTGCTCTTCCCGGCACTTTGTGTGCATGCATCAACAGCTCTCGACGTTTTGATGGATGTACGTTCGTTTGGGCGATAAAACGCTTGTGCATTCAATTCGCCCTCCTTATTGGTCGTTACAGTTTTGGAGGCAGATTTGAATTTCTCTTCTGCCTATCTGAGTGTTTCTTTGGCTATGATTGGTTACCTTTATAGTCCTTGCCCTGGTATTGTTTGCTGCCCATTATCAGAGATAATCATATATAATGTGAGATATTTGCAATATAATGTATTCTCTTGACATATGATGTTTTGCAAATGTTTTTGTAATCATAACAAGGTAACACTCTTGTTCTCATAATAATTATATCAGACTTGAAATAGAATTACATTCCTAGCGCTTCTGATCAGATAAAACAAAGCTTGATGGGAGTTCCCTGGTCTTGTAAAGCTGATAATAATTGATGAATGACCAGCTCACTAGACCTTGACAGCCTGGTGGCTTGGCCTTTGCACTGTGACAGATCAAGCCTTACAAGTGTGAAATAGCCAATTACTAGAAACCCTTTTGAAAGAAAAAGGCCATTGAGCATATTGCTACTCTTGGAAGCTGTGGATTTGTGGATGGAAGGGAGCCAAGATAAAGTTCCTTTCTGTACAGCTGATCCCCCTATTACTAAACAATAGTATTGAACAACTAAAGAAGAGAATAAGGTATATCCCTTTCCTACAGAAGTGTCCGCCTTACTATTGACCCAAAGTTTATGATGCATGATATAATCTTGTAACAGAACTGCTAATTTACAGATATAAATCTTGCTTTTAAAAAACAGTTAAATAGTGAATGGTGAAATCCACAACCATATATTATGTGCAAAAGCTTTAAGCATGATTTTTGCTGGGAATGAAAAGTCATATAGTGAGCAGAGTGCTAATACTTACCAGCCATTTGCAATTGACAGAACAATTTATCTTGATAAAAGACATTGAAAAATTCCAATCTCCACACTGACATCACATTATCAGCAGTAATATATGACTGCATCTGAATATAAGGTCGAGATCTGATACAGCTGAGAAGTTCTCAGTAATTTTCCTGTATATATACCATGTACTGGACAAAGAAAAAAAATTACACTTTCACCATGTAATTGAATGACCTATTTTATTGCAAATTTAAAGTTTTACTATGTTCAATGGGATATAACATAATGTTGCCTTTCAGACAACCCATTGCGTGCTAAGATTCCTCAGTAAAGCCGGAATCACTAGGTTTTATGGTGAAGACAAAATTAAGTCCAAAGGTAATTAGTTTTAATTGGGCATTTATGATCTTTCTTTGCATGAATTCACTAGGCCATATGTTACAAAAATTAACAAAATTGACAATTTAAAAAAAATTATCAGAAGAAACAACATTAGATTCTTAGACACAAAAACCTAGAGAGCATCCAAAATAATTTTAGAATTCCAAATTTATTTTTTTTTTAACATTTTTTAATTGGAACGTTTATAGATAGGTGTGACCTGCTTTAAGAATGCTAACATGTATTTTAAGGAGATTTATACACTAAACATCACCTTTGTTGCAATATTTGCAAGTTTGTGTAGCAAACTGATACAGGGAATTGGAGCATGCGGCTCAATGCAGTACACCCTCATAACATGTTCACCCTGCCATTCCCACCCACTGCTACCAGCAAAAGGTCAGAGCAGAGCCTGCTTTGGCTACAGGTGTTTTTTTGTGGAAGCTATGGGATTACCCACCTGCCTATTTCAGGAAAGAATCTCCAAATAAAGAATCTCTAGGCGTTTTTTGCTCGAACCGCTGTCAGTAACAGTACAATACCACTGGGTTATATATTTACAATCACATTACAATAGGACACCTTTTTAAACTACCTATGGCCAGATATCCCCCACACAGTACAGCAGCAAGAACAACTGGGAAGGTAACCCAGAAGCTTGAGAAGGAAACCCAGCTAGGTACTACAATACAATACATCTGAATATTGCTAATAATAGCAATTATTGCATTAATGGCATTACTTATACAAGTGTACCCAAAATTAGTTTTCTTATGCTGCAACCAAGACTCCCCATAGTAATTGCTGGGCCCCTTTCAATGCTGGTGCTACAAAACACCTTCCCCTGTTTTCACCTTGTGGTTGTGTTAAGCGATTGTAAATGGGTTAAAGTGACTTCAGCACTGCATTTATTGCCCAGTGGTAATGTCCCTCTGTAAATTCCCCAAAATATAATTTATGTTTTCTGCATAGTTACGTTTATATAAGTTCAGATATGTGAGGACACGAGTCCTTCAGACAAACACATAATACTGGTCACCGAGTATTTCCATAACCATATATAAGCACAAGGCTGCAGACCAGGTTCTATTATTAAGTTTATGGAACTCCAAGGGGACTTTTAATGTCTTTTTAAATAAGGGGTTTATTACTGCCTATAATACACATGTTTTAATGATGCATGTGACAATGAAAAAGAACTGATTAAATAGGGAAGCAGCATTTAGAAGGATATAAAACACAAATATAAGAACCCTGAATATACTGTAAACGATAATGGAATACATGGTGCTTTTCTATGTTATCAGTTTCAATCAGTGTTTGGCTATATTATATATTACAATTTTTTTTGCCTTCCTCTGGATCAACTGTTAGGTAGAGCTCACGAGTAGGCTAAAAGGTGGGACTGGATAAATCTATGTTTTTATTCAACCTCTAATAATATGTAGCACTGAGATAAGCTAGTAAAGAGAATTCAAAATTGTGCTATGAAGGTAGATTTGGGGTCTATTTCCCCCCTAAAAGAGGCATTTGTGGGGAGATAATGTCCAAATGTGAAAGGTTATATCCTTGGGCAGGTTGCTCTATGTGGGAGGGTGTTTAAGCGGCATGGTCTGTGTGGGGGAAGACAGCTCTTCTTTCTTTGGGTTTTGCATGAAGGGTTTAACTTTTTCTCACTATATTACTGTATAATATAGCTGACTGTACTGTATAAAAGTACTTAGTCTGTGGCTTCATACTTTTATATGGTCATGGAAACATGCTGCTTCTTGGTAACTATTTTGCAATAGGTGAATTATTCACTATGTAATTTACAGGAAATTAATGTATCTTGTGTATTACAGTAGTACCATCGACTGTACTCTTATTTGGGGGGATATTCCTACATATCGCTGTGATAAGTGATTACTAGGGATGGCCAGTTTGCGGATCCGAACCCGGATCCGCCGCGGATTTATCACGTTCGCGAACGGCTAATTTTTGGGGGGATTTTCCGGATTTGCCGCCTTCCGAACTTCCGAACCGCGGATTTCTCGTATTTTCGGAAATTTTCGAAATAACGAGGATTTCTTGTATTTTCTAAAATAATAAATCCTCGTAATTTCGAGGATTTTTTTCATTTTAATGGGTCCGTTCGCGGATTTTCGAATTTTCTCGAAAATTCGCGTATCCTCGAGTGGACTGGATTTTGCGAAGTTCGGACATCTCTAGTGATTACTGGAGATATATCCCATACATACAAATGTCAGCAGTGGCAATGCAAGCTGATGGTTCTTAATAGTTTAATTTACAGGCCTAATTATATTTACAAGCTAAAAATTAAAACAAATTGTAAAGCTTTTTTTATAAATACAGGAGAGAGAAATCAATTTTCAAAATGTAGGGTAACTGCTCATTAAAGGAAACTGGAAACTGTATCAATACAACTATTTACTTGCATGCACATTGATTGTCAGTAGCCTGGCAATTTACTGTTATGTGTTGAGGTTAAAAGGTGTAGTTTCTAGATTAAAAAGATCATAGTTTAAATAGGAAATTTTGCAAGGGACAGCTCAGTTTTAATTATAATTAACAAAGTGGGGTTCAGAGAACATTCTGTAGTTTTGAGTGGTTTCTTCATTGCACTAACCTTTAGATGTACATGCATGATAGTATTTTCCTTTTTTAGTATGTTAAGGGGAGAGATTGCAATTTAATAAAATGCAATGACAAAAATGTTCAGTGGTGGGCAAGCGCAATCAAGAGGTAAATGCAAAGTCACAATGGCGCCTTTATTTTTAGAGGCTAATGATGCAATGTTAATCAACTGATGAAACCAAAACAGAAAAAGATTTAATCTTATCAATGCATTTACTCTGTGATGGAAATCAGTTAGTGAACTATATCCTAAATATGGAAGTGTAGTCTGTAATGGGTAGACTGATCAAGAGGTAACTGGAAAGTCAAAATTGCTTTCTCTACATGACACTTCACTGTTGCAATAGATAATACTTGTCAACTGCTGACAAGCACAGCAAGTTCAGAGGGAATTATACTTTGTTAGTATTCATTTGAGAGCAGATGAAGAAATAAGCCAGATTTCTGTTATTACAAGAAAGTAATACTATTATAGTATTCAAAATGGTGTATTATTTTACTGAACTTTCTTTATTCAAAGATGAATATTATTTACAAATACAGAAATGCTTTTTTTATTTTTGCATGTTGCAAATTAATGCCATTATTAGACGTTACGGAATCTCAAGGCCACAAGAATGCCAAGAAATGAATATTTAATCATACTGAACTGTCATTCAAAATAAGGAGAATCCCTCTTTCTCCATTTTGGGTTAGTGGATTGTTGGGCTACTCATTCTAGTGTTAGACATTTTGATGTGCAATCATTTTTGCAGAAACTCATGTGGTAGTGTGGTCATCATGAAATCATTAGGGTTCCCATTAAAAATACATGTGTGTATATAGGGTACTGGTAACTCTGGCTCCAGGCAACAATGCTAAGTGGAGAAATATTACTTTAAAGTGTCATTTGTCTTGTGACATGTGGTTATTTGCAATGGTCCTATTAATATCACATGCTTATCATAAAGTAATGTTGTTATATATATATATATATATATCATATACCCATATATCTCTAAGGACTTTGCTTATTCCAAAATGCATAACACTAGAGTGCAATAAATCTGCACATAGTAAAATAAGTTTTGGGGGTTTTTTTTGTACGTATAGTAAAATAAGGTTTGGAATCTGTTTGTTGGAACCAATTAGATGAAAATATAATTCTATCATTTACACAGTAAAGCAGATTGACACACAATTTTGTTTTCAAGCTGGGCTGGGGAAATGATGGAACATGTCTTCTTTTGTGTTTGCCATATTTGCTATATTAGATGCTGAACAGACTAACCAGACTTATTGCTGAGAAAATCTTAGGGGCATATTTATAAAAAATCAAAAATAGCGCAAAAAAATTACCGCAGCACATCGCGGGCGCGAAAATATCGCTATCGACGTATTTATAATATGTATAGCGGCCGCGATGTGTTGCGGTAATTTTAAGTCCCTTTGCGGCGATACTGTATAGTATCGCCGCGAAGGGACTTAAAATCCCTTCCCGACGCCTCTGCTAAGGGGGCGGGGCATACGCCCACCCCGCCCACAACCCCTCGCGGCGGCGGAGACCACCCGCCGCCACTTCCCAGCAGCCCCTCCCAACCCCTTCCCCGCTCGCGGCAATCTCGGAACGGGAGGTTAGGAGGGGCTGCTGGGAAGGGGCCGCAGCAGGTGGTCGCGACCACCCGCCGCGCACCCCCTCCCCAGCAACCCCTCCAAGCCCCCCGCCCCGGCCGCTCCCGGGGAGGGGAAGGGAGGGAGCCACTGGGAGGGGGCCTTTTGGGGGCTTAAGTGGTTCCCGCCAGCCCGAACCGGTAACCCCCTCCCCGGCCCTATCAGGGCCTTTGGCGGCACTTACAAGTGCCATTGGCGGCACTTACAAGTGCCTTTGGCGGGGTCACCCCCAGTGTGCGGCTCTTAAAAGAGCCCTTGGGCGGCGTCTTCTTTCTTCCAGTCCCGGCGACACCAGCTCCGCCGAGGCCGGCGACACCAGCTCCGCCGAGGCCACCGACCCCCGAGAGGTACCCCTGCGGCCGCCAGGGGTATCCCCTGCGGGCGCTGGCGACCTCAACGAGGCCGATGTTGCCGGCGTCTTGATCCGACGCGACGTCTTCGGGCTGGCGACACCAACACCACTCAGGTCGCCGATGCCAGGCAGACTCACTGCGGCCGCCAGTGAGCCCGCTGGCACCGCCGGCCTCAGCGGAGCCGATGTTGCCAACCGCTTCTTTCTTCAGCCATCTACTGCGATGGCATCTGAGTTCCGCAGCGGAGTGCACCTCTTTATATAGGTTTGCAGAAAACCCTAATTCATTTCTGATTGGTCAATTTTTTAATGCTTGCTTTACATGTTTTACATTAACCAATCAGATTACTGAATCTCCCCTCAGGAAGGGAGCGGCTCCCTCCCTTCCCCTCCCCGGGAGCGGCCGGGGCGGGGGGGGCTTGGAGGGGTTGCTCGGGAGGGGGTGCGCGGCGGTTGGTCGCGACCTCCTATCCTCCCGTTCCGAGATTGCCGCGAGCGGGGAAGGGGTTGGGAGGGGCTGCTGGGAAGCGGAGGCGGGTGGTCTCCGCCGCCGCGGGGGGTTGTGGGCGGGGTGGGCGTGCCTCCCGGGGCAGGTGCGACCACCCGCCGCGGGTTGCCTGCCCATCCCCGCTGCGGGGAGGCTAGTATCGGCTGTTTTAGCCACCTTCAAGGTGGCGAAGTAAAACAGCCGATACTAGCACTGCGATACACATACCGCCGCTTTATAAATAGAAGCGGCGGTAACAGGTAAGTATCGCCGCGAAGGGTTAATGCTTCTTTAACTTTTCACGGCCGTTTTCGGACATTTAAACGTTAAACGCGTTAACGCGTTAAACGCGATTTATACGTTAATGTCAGTGAAAACGGCCACGAAAACTTAACGAAGCTTTATAAATATGCCCCTTAGAGTTTTTAATTTTTATATCTTTCTTTCACAGATATTACTTCATACAAAAATAACAGATCAATTAATATATATATCTGTTAATATAGATTTTATTAAAAAAAATTCAATTAATTTCATCACATTGGTGTATTTGTTTCTGTCCGTATACTTAATGGGCCCACTAGCAACCTGTCAGGGAACCCTAGTGTGTGTTTGTTTGTTTCAAACCCAACCTCTGACCACTGGTTGGGACACACTGCATTTGTTGTAGAGTACGGCCTGGCACACACAGGTTGGCAGACTGCTAATCAACAAACTGATCAGTAGTCTGTTGGTCTGAATTGAAAACTGTATTGCCAAAATTTCTGTGTTTAGTTTTTTTTTTATGTACCCCAGAAAATGATCTGGTAAACTGCGATTATGTCAATTAACTACAATTTTAAATTCATTAAGGGTTGGTTGTGTAATCAGTTTTTTAGGTTGTTGTGATGCTGTACACTCTGTGATGTACAATGTAATGAACTCACCAATGAAAGATAAATATGTGATGTATAATGACAAGAAACCCACCAAATGAACTCACCAATGAAATATTAACATTGTTGTCATTGCTTTTATCTTTTTTTCCATCTTTGGCAGAAGTTGCAAATTCTGTTGTAGCAGGTTTTCAAACAGGGACACAAACCGTAAAAGATAGAAATGGACAGAAGATGCACTAATTCATGCAAAAGGGCATAATGGATACCGGCAGTATCACTTATTAAAGTGGATGCTATACCTGGACAACTCAATAGAACTGACCATAAACGAAAGGGATAACTGGAGACAAGTATAGATAGATGGTAATATTAGAGAAAATATAACTACAAAGGACCAAGCTTAAATGAGGGGCCCAGAGCCCACACGGCACTCAAACTGCATCCATAGGTACCAAAGATATATATCCAAAAATAGGACGTTCAATCCTAGTAATAACTACAAGGTCCAGTAGTGGATATTAAAATATATAGCAAAGCCTTTATTATACATATAAATATAAAAAAAAAACCTAAAAACAACAATCTATAATGCAATGGTATGATAAATATGTACACATATATACACTAATGGCTTGATAAATCTCCCCTAAAGAGGACCTGGTGGGAACTAGTGTGATAGGATTTAATGTCTTATTTTTGGATATATATCTTTGGTACCTATGGATGCAGTTTGAGTGCCGTGTGGGCTCTGGGCCCCTCGTTTAAGCCTGGTCCTTTGTAGTTATATTTTCTCTAATATTCCCATCTGTTTTTTCCATTCTTTCTTACTATAGTTATACTTATCTATATCTATAAGCTATCTGTAACAAGGGGCTTACCTGCTAGGGGATTTCGCAGTGTCCTCGGTCCCGGCTCTCGGCGCGCGGTGACGTCACGCGTCCACACTCTTCTCGCGCGAGCACGTCCGTTTGTGCTCGCGCATCCGGCCAGCCTGTCCCCAGTGCTGTGCGGACGCGCACAGGCACTGCTGCATACCTCCTCCGCTCCTCTAAATCATCAATTGGTCGGAGGAGGGTTAGTTAGTTTGTTCATTCACCACTTCCTACTTTCTCTGCCCCTCCAGCTTTCCCATTAGATGGAGGAGGGCTCGTTAAGTTTAAACTATCCTATCCCTTTCACATATCTCTGTCTTCCTTTCCCCATTGGTCCCTCTGCATTATTTATACTCATCAGCCCATAGTATCCCTGCCCGATATAGCGGTTTAGTTTACTATTCTTGCTCGTGGTGTGCTTTATCTGTGATTTCCTGTTACCGACTTGCCTGTTATTTTGACTCTGATCCGTGTCTGCCTGTCCTGACTAACCCTCTGTACCGTGCCTGACAGCCTGACAGCCTGACTTCTGGTTCTGACCTATTGCTCTATTCCTGACCCTGCTTTTGCCTGCTCCTTGTCTGTACCGTGTATTTTTGTTCTCTGACCTTTGTATCTCTCCGTATGCCTTTCCTGTCAGTTTCGTTCCGGACTTCTCTCATATTCCCGGCCTCAGTTTGGATATCTTGCACTCTAAGTCCAGGGGGCAACCGTGTTCGGTGAGGCACAACTAGCCTCCCGGAAAACGGGGGCTTGTCTATTGACGAAGATAGTGGTTGTAGATTGGGGTATTCAGACTGAAGGAATACGAGGGGATCTGGAGCGTTACACTATCCCTTTTGTTTATGGTTAGTTTCACACAGGGACAACTACAAATTCACAAATTAAACATTGCAAAATCAGTTTCTACAATAGAGGAGTGCTACATATCCACAACAATGTATATGTGTGTGACTTAAGAAAAGCCAACATCTAGATATAAAACATTTCCTTGATGTATGATTTACCTGCAGTTATGCTACAGAATAAAAAAATTGTTCTGCTTAGGGGCTTAGCTATGTCATCAAGGTCACTACAACTTGTGTATTATAGTTAATAACTCCTGTGATATATATCATCTGTCACATTAGAGTACCATGACTAATGTAAATTCATGCTGCAGCCTTTGTATTTAAACAGTAGTCATGGAACTCCTTGGTGACTGTTAAGATAGCTGGGTGTCATGTGTAATGTATGCCAATTATCCTCAAATCAGTCAACATAGGTTTATCAGGTCCAAATAAAGGCATACATTTTCAACGTGATTGACAGATTTCTGTTGTACTTTCGGTCCATGTGTACATGGCCTAGAAGAGCAATCAGTATGGATTTGGAATCTCAATAAAGCAGTAGAAGTGTAATTGGCTGAGCATGTGCAGATTTGTATCCTGTCTGCAACAAAAAAGGGCAAGATTAACAGGCTTCATTGTTATCGGGAATCTATTATGATTACTTAACTTACTTAAATTCCTGATTTAAAAAATGATAGACACAGTGAAATGTTTTAAAACCTATATAGGTCTTTCTAGAATTCATCTGAAATTTGCCTTTAATAAACCAAATTTAAATGCAATGAAGATCTTAAATACCATACCAGGTTTATTTTCTACTTTCTTTTCTTCATTGGTTTTAAATATTCTTTATAGAAAAATAATTCCTTGCACTCACTTGCATTTTTTCCATCTGGAGATTTTCTCCTCTTTGGGGATTATCTCACACACAACTTTGATTTCATCTTCAAAGGGCATATTTGTTATAGCTTTCTCATGTATATTTACTGGTGTTTCATTATCAATTGAATTCTAAATAAGAAAACCAAAACTAATATGAAATTTTTTTGGGAAAATAGACCATAATTTATGTCTTGCACTGAGTGGGTATTGTAATAATATATATATGTGAAAACTTATAGGTGTTAAATTAGAGCACTGTGGATAGAATAACACCCAACATACACGCCTTTAAAGCTAGCTATACACGGGCAGGCTTTCTTCTGATTAGATTTATGATAGAGGGCTAACGATTGGAAATCTGATCAGAAGTTCCCTACCTTGAGGCCTCCATCTTTCTGCAGATTTCAGCTTGAAACCTGCAAAAAAAATTGGGACAGAAGATAGGGTCGGCGGAAATTTTTCCGCCTGGCCTGATCGTTGTTTTTCCAATAAAGTGCTTAACTGCATTGTCGAGCGGTCATTCAGAAAAATGGAAAATGGTATTCGACATTTTGAGCGATAAATAATCTCATTTTATTTGCACTGATTAAAGGGCATGTCCACCCCCAAAACTAAAACCTCCCCCACTACTGGCCCCACTGTGCAGTGTTTAAAATTCTTATCTTACCTCTCTGCTGGCTGGGAGGGAAAACATTATCCCCTCTTACCTTTTCTCTGAGAGGTTTCTGGCTTGCCCACTGCAGCCCTTTATGCCCTTCCCTCCCGATCTCTGTTATGTTCCCTGTGCCCTAGCATGAAATCCTTTTTCTGTAATGTAGTGGACCCTTTCCCACCCTCAACCACTATGTTTGTTTGTAAAAAAAAACAATCTTAAATGTACTTACAGTGCCTCGTTCCCCATGTTCTGCAATGCCGGCAGCCACGTCAGCTACCTCTCAGGGTCCCCTACACATCAGAATTTTTTAATGAGAGGTATACCCTTTATAGACACCTGCACACTTGTATACCTGAAAGTGGTTGTGAGTTTTTCTGGGTGGCCAAATCCCAGATTGTGGTATAAGTGGTTTTATTATTGTATTTTAATCTTTTCATTTATGTTATTTTTTTGATGTATCATGATTTGAAACTGATATTGGACACTTTTTAATACTATATATTTTTATCTTTTATCTATCACACGGTGGGCACACAAAAACCAAGATACATATGGTACAATAGAAATGTCGTAATCACTCCAAATGTCGAGTCCACGTATAGGGTGCTTAACTCAGCTACAGCAATAGATAGAAGGGTAAATTAGATAACATTTTCTGGTAGGCACAAATCACAGTAACGATGGGTAACCAACTAGAGAAACAGGGGAGTTTACCTGATGGACTGTGCAGTATTCGAACATTGCATATGGTATTAGTTTTGTGGGGTCTCAGACTGTATCGAAACATGTAATTTAATCAAACTATTGCCTAAACCCATCTCCTATGACCATCTGTCCTTCACTTCTGTAATATCTAGAAATCAATCAAGTTTCCCCCTGACATATTCAGCTGGCATAAAAGGGAAATAATGTTTGGTATCCAAAGAGATCCACAGAATCCTGCTCTTCCCAGTGCCCATTTGGCTAGGAGAATGTCCCAATCTACATGGGCATGGAAGAGCAGGCTTTGCAAAATATTTGAAATTGATTTTCCGAGTATAAAGGTTTGATGATTAATGTCTAAAGGTTAGGTTACATTAGTGTGAAATTACATTACCTTGACATTTAATTGGAACTATAGAAAATACTACGCTAATTTAACCAATCAAGTTTAAAAAATGACTTTCCCGATTGTAATTACAATCGATATTAATGTTGCATAATAAGATTGGGAAAATGTAAATTTCTAATAGAACCCCCAATTTTTTTTCCATTAGAGATTCACTTAACACAGAGTTATTTATGGTGTAGGTGACACAAGGATTGTTCAACCCCAAATGTAACACCTTACATTTATCAACATTGAATCTTATCTGCCACTCTGCGACATATGGATAGTTTATCTAGGTCTGCTAGCAGCAATTGAAGTTTAGCAAGGATTGGCCTATTATCATTACAGTATATACCATGCTTTATTTATAGCTGCTGCACCGGAAATTCCTGTATGACTGATCATTCACCTCATAGACATCAGTCTGCATCAGATGAAAAGGGTTCCGCTGATATTTCTATCCAATTGTCTGAAATATTGGTTGGTCGAGTCAAAATTTTGGCCCATGTGTACCTAGCCTAAAGCTTGATAAAGACGAGTGACAGCAAACGTGATCTGATTTAAAATGTGGTAGATTGTATATAGCAAAAGCTCTGCTTTTCCAACCATTTTGTCACAGTGTCTCATTTCCCAAGCAGAGTTTTTCATTTCTAAAACCTGTGAAAGTGTTAAGAAACCTACACTTCCTTTCAGAGTAAACGAAAAGAATAAATAGGTCAATTTTCCAAATAAAAAATACACAAATCTTCACTCCCCTCAACACACAGCATCCTTTTCAAAAGATGCAGATACAAGTAATGGCCTATTTTTACTTTGTGTCAGAAGAATGAGAAATTTGTACCACATTTTCTCCCTAGAGTACCTGGTGCCATTACTCAACGTCACTGACTTCACTTATTGGAATGCCTTGTGTCCTCCTTATTAGGTTTGCATTAGCAAGTCAAATAACATAAATGAGCTGATTATTTGAGATTGTAGAATGCTTTGTTTCATAGGCTGTTAGGTTAAGATAGGACTTTAGGATAGACAAATCTTTAAAGTACTACTCCTTGTTATTATTGCTTCCCCTTTAATTCAATCCAGTAATTTAGCAAGCATTTATTTTAACAGATAAAATGTTGTTGTCTAAATTTCACTGTTAAACATTTCTGAATCAAAATCATGATTTCTCCTTGAAAATTCTGTTATTTGTTTTGTTTGTAGTTTTGATGGCAAAATTTCGCTGACTAAAACGGTTGTTTTATGACAAAGCCAGTTTCAGAATGAGATTACAGGACATCTCTACAGAAGGGTTTCTCAAAGGGTGTGCTGGGGCCCACCAGTATGATATGTTTGCCAGTACAACTTACATTTTGTACTACCCTACTCAGGGTGAGTACTTAAACTGCTAGGTTCTCACCTAACAGGCATAACAGGCTTCTAAAAACTGTCTTCGGACAAGTTCTTTCAATTCTGGATTTTTAACAAATGGGAAGATGCACTCTTTGTCTGGTACTATGGCAGAGGAGCCCTCTCAGCCCTGCAATTGGCTCACCAAGCTGACTTTGCAAGGCTTATTTGAAGGAATTAAGTTAGACCCAGGGGTAAGTACCCCACAGTTTTGGTCTTCACCCCTTGGCACTATGAACTGGGAAGGGGATAATATCTAGGGTATAATTGCCTTTTAACACAGGTGTGCCTCGAGAAATATTTGCATTGCCAAATGTGCCACGTTCGGGATAAATTTTGAGAACCATTGCTCTACAGTACATTCAGCTCAGTTTCAAGCAATGTCACGCCATGTTTCCAACTGTAATTGTTTATGTTAGTTTCAAAAGGCAAACTCTGAGTACTGGGAATAATGCCCCTGTCTAGGGTAGAATCCTCCAAAAAGAGTCTGATTTCTACAGACAATAGAACAATAGGAATAAGGATTAAAAGAAAGATGTAATGATCATTTTACATTAAAATGATTGTTAAGGAGAAATGAAATGAAAAATAATATGTACACAACATGCTACTACTAATTCCGTTACTTATTTGTTGTCCATTTAAAAGGTAAAGCTGTGTCAGCATCATTAGACTGCAGTTCAGTGCTTCTGAGTCCCCAGAGAAGACATTATACTTATCTTGAATACAACATCAATAATACATGATTGTTATTATATCTGTCTGGTGTTCTCCATAAATAATAAAATATTCTAAAACTTTTAAAATTGCTTGGCAAGCACTTCTTGTTCTGACCCAAACCCATCCTGAGTCATAGCTACTACAGGGAGCAAAATTACACAATGATAACTCATTGCTAAGAAGTCTGAATAAAAATGACTGGGGAATAATGACTGGAATAAATCTAATAAATAGACAGCATAATGTTTTAGGGCCAGGGATGTTCAAGTGTGTGATTTAGGTCCTTTTCCCAAAACATTGTGCTTTTCTTTTCATATTTCTTTTTCATATTAACAAGTGATTTCACTACATTTCAATACTTCTTTAAAAAACTTGCTAAATAATGCTGTCAAAGTCCAAACAGACATGCAATTGTGGGTCCGGCAAGTACAGTACGTAGTACCAGGACATGTTTTTCCTATAGGAAACCATATTACAGTTCCCATTAATCAGGTTTTTGCATGTGTTTGTGTCTTGCAGTCTAAGCCATGTGAGGCAGTACCTCACATGGCTTAGACATTTAATTTTTTATTTTTGCATAAATAATAATTAGACCAAGTAGGCACAGGAAAAATAATGCCATTAAAATTGGATATATGCTTATTTTTTGCATGTGAACATTTGACATTATACCATTATACCATATGTGTTATATATATAACCTTCCAGTTAATGAGAGGATGACCCTAAAAGCACTACAAAATAACACTTAAACGACTTGAAATGACCAGCCGATAAGGGTGGAGGGCTAGTGGTTATGGACTACACATATTATAGGGAGGAGATGATGGCAGAATTAAATGAAAAGACAAATATAAGAAATTACTGTGGATCCACTGAGAGCTATACAGAAAAATATAGAAACTCCGGTTAACAGGTGTGACAAGGGAAACTGTCTTGCTAAAGGAGTAGTTGTAGATGGAGTGTATATACCACCCAGGCTGCAGTTATGGCTTCGCTGAGGCTCCAGGGGAAGTTAAAATGGAGTTCTGTAGTGAGGTGTTTAATTTACCCAGTTAGCAGGGCCCTGGAGTCTGGCTAGGAAGAGTGGGTGGGATTCTTAGCCAGTTAAGTCCACAGGTGGACTATTTAGCAGACAGCCTGGGTGTGGTTGTGTGTGGTGTTTTTTCTGGAGAAAATGCTGGAGGGAGTGCAGCTCTGCTAGCAGGCTCTGGTTCTATTGATTTAAGACAAGCAGTCAAATAGGGTTTTTTTGTTTTGGTAATGCAAAGACTGTCTGATTATACTGGAAAAGACTGTTATTTTACCAGTAAAGAAACTGTGTGCTTGACGCTCAGAAGAGCTGGGATTTCTGTTCAGTTTCTTTAGTTTACCATTTAATAAACTACAGGCAGGAGCCTGCAACTGTTTATAATTACAAAGTCTGCTGTCTCTTTCTTAAAGAATAGTGACACCACAG
The DNA here is from genome assembly GCA_019447015.1 of Hymenochirus boettgeri. NCBI lineage: Eukaryota > Metazoa > Chordata > Amphibia > Anura > Pipidae > Hymenochirus > Hymenochirus boettgeri. The sequence goes on along the minus strand of CM033471.1, from coordinate 119,924,557 downwards.
ACACGACGATCCCACAATTGGTGGAGGATGCGGGCATAATAAGAGACAAAGACATTTAAAGGGAAAGTACATAAGTGTACTGTGAACCGTTGGAGCAAAAGTCTTTATTTACAAGATGGATGAACTTGTGATGCAGCTTGCACGAGCCACTGCGGCCCAGCAGCAGACAAATACCCAGCTACAGCAGAGCATGGCTGCCCAGCAAGAAACTAATCGTTTGTTGGCTGCGCAAATGACAAACCTGTCGGAGGCAATGAACACTCAATTAAGGACCCTGGTTAGGGAAGCAGAGAATGACAGACGAACCCTTACTGATGTTGTACAGCAGCTGGCTACTCAAAAACCTGAGGTGGCAAGGGTTGCCCAGGTCAACGATGGCTCGATTCGGGCAAGTAATTTTCTGCAAAAAATGACACCGCATGATGATGTCGAGGCTTTTCTAAATACATTCGAAAGGACAGCCGAAAGGGAGGCCTGGCCCAAAGCACAGTGGGCGGGGCTTGTAGCGCCTTTTCTATCAGGAGATTCCCAGAAGGCATATTTTGACCTGGCTCCAGCAGATGCCCAAGACTATGAAAAACTCAGACTAGAGATACTCAGACGACTAGGAGTTACACATGCAGTACGTGCCCAACGAGTCCACAAGTGGGCTTACCAGACTGCAAGGTCGCCTCGTGCCCAGATGTATGACCTTATACATTTAGTAAGGAAATGGTTACAGCCAGAAACCCTGACAGGGCCACAAATTGTAGAAAGGGTCACGATGGACCGGTTTCTTAGAGCTCTTCCTCAGAACTTGGCTAAGTGGGTGAGCCAAGCAGATCCAAAGTCAGCTGACAACCTTGTGGAATTGGTAGAGCGATATGTTGCTGCTGAAGATTTTGAAGCATTCCCCCCGTTTCAGCGGAAATTCCCCAGGAAACCAGCATTTTTCCAAGGCAATGGGGAAGTCTAGTGAGGCAAGGTATGACGAACCAGGGGTGGAGCACCCTGCCTTGGAGTGGCCGAAAAACTCTGGGAAGCCACCAGCCTCCCCTCAAGATCGTGGACAGATACAGTGTTGGCGCTGCAATGAATGAGGACATATTGCTGCCAGGTGCCCTCTACAGGAAGCGGAAATGGATTGCAACTCAGCCAACTGTATATCATTGTTTGCTCATACTGTATGTACTGCAGTGACTGAAAAGCATTTGTCTCTTATAACAGTAAATGGGAAGACTGTACAAGCTTTGCTGGACTCGGGAAGTCTGGTAACTTTGCTGCATACCAGCCTGGTAAACCCAGACCAAATTAGTGAACATAATGTTGGGGTGGTATGCATCCATGGTGACTCTAAAAGCTACCCCACTGCCCTTGTTACCCTAGAAACCCCCTTTGGTAATGTCTGTCATGAAGTAGGTGTGTCTGCAGTCCTGATGCACAGTGCAATTTTAGGGCGAGATTTTCCACTGTTTTGGAAATTGTGGGAAAAACAGGTTTATTCACAAGAGATTGTGGAGGGGAGTCTGGGAAGTTCTATCATGCCATGTGACATAGACTCTGATGTTTCTGCAGTAGGGGTGACCAATGAAGAGTCTGACAGATTTCCCCTAGGCGTTTTGGCAGGTGAACCGGAGCTGCCACCTGAAACCTCTGGGGAATCGGTATTGCCAGATTTGCAGGTTTCCCGGGACAACTTTGGGACATCACAAATGAGAGATCCTACACTTTCTAGGGCCTGGGAAAATGTAAAGGTGCTTAATGGGGAGCCTCAAGAACCTGGGGCTGATAATATATTTCCTCATTTTTCTGTTAAAAGTGATTTGTTATACCGGGTTGACAAAGTCCAGGGTGAGATTGTGGAGCAGTTGATAGTTCCTCAAGCCTATAGAAGGTTGGTGTTGGACTTGGCCCACAACCATGTCCTGGGGGGTCACCTGGGTCAAGAGAAAACCCAACAGCGGATTTTTCAGAGGTTCTTTTGGCCAGGAATTTATGCTGATATAAAAAAGTACTGTGTTTCTTGTCCGGAATGCCAGTTATATGCCCCTGTAGCTCACTTTCGTGGTCCACTAGTTCCATTGCCCATTATTTAGATTCCTTTTGAAAGGATAGCAATGGATCTGGTAGGACCACTGGTAAGGTCAGCTCGGGGACATCAATATATATTAGTAGTGATGGACTATGCAACACGCTACCCCGAAGCTATACCTTTAAGAAACACTGTTGCTAAAACAATTGCTAAGGAATTATTCTACATGTTTACAAGGACTGGCATTAACAGGGAGATCCTGACAGATCAAGGAACTCCTTTTATGTCAAAAGTCATGAGGGAGTTGTGCAACATGTTAAAAATTAGGCAGTTACGTACTTCTGTGTACCACCCTCAAACGGATGGCCTAGTAGAACGATTTAACAAAACCTTAAAAGGGATGTTAAGAAAGGTTGTTAACAAGGATGGAAAGGACTGGGATTGCCTTTTGCCATATCTTATGTTCGCTATAAGAGAGGTACCCCAGTCGTCAACAGGCTTTTCTCCTTTTGAGTTAGTGTATGGACGACATCCTAGGGGCCTGCTTGATATTGCAAAAGAGACTTGGGAACAGGAGGTAACTCCCAACAGAAGCGTCATAGAACATATCTCGCTTATGCAAGACAGAATTTCGGCAGTCATGCCCATTGTTAAGGAACATATGCAGCAAGCACAGATGGCACAGAGCCGGGTTTACAATCGCTCGGCCCGATGTAAAGGTAGCTGAGACTCTATCAATGTCTCAAAAACAGGAAGTCAGGGAGTTCCTACAGCAAAATACTGATGTCTTTTCTGAAGTGCCAGGCTGTACTACAGTAATACAACATGATATTATTACTGATTCCCAAACTAGAGTCCGTCTAAAGCCCTATCGGATCCCAGAAGCCCGAAGGCAATCAGTAGCAGAAGAAGTACAAAGAATGCTTAATTTAGGGGTCATAGAGAGGTCTAAAAGTGAATGGAGTAGCCCCATTGTGCTAGTACCCAAGCCAGATGGTTCTTTGCGCTTCTGTAATGACTTCAGAAAAGTAAATGAAGTTTCCAAATTTGATGCCTACCCCATGCCAAGAATTGATGAGCTGGTGGAAAGGTTAGGTCCTGCTAGGTATATATCAACCCTTGACTTAACCAGGGGATATTGGCAAGTACCACTTACAGGAACTGCTAAAGAGAAAACTGCATTTTCTACCCCCTAGGGCCTTTTCCAATATGTTAGAATGCCGTTTGGTCTCCAAGGGGCCCCAGCAACGTTCCAGAGGATGATGGATCAGATTCTTGACCCTCATCAGCATTTTGCCTCTGCCTATTTAGATGATGTGGTGATTTTCAGCAGAGATTGGGAAAGTCACCTTCCAAAGGTTCAAGCTGTGCTTAACTCCATCAGAAAGGCAGGTCTTACTGCAAACCCCCAAAAATGTGCTATAGGACTAGAGGAAGCCCGATACCTGGGCTATACCATTGGTCGGGGTGTTATAAAAGCTCAGATTAACAAGGTTGAAGCAATCAGGGGTTGGCCACAACCCATTAATAAAAAGCAGGTTCGGACCTTCCTTGGCATGGTGGGCTATTATCGAAGGTTCATTCAAAATTTTGCCTCCATAGCTGCTCCTTTAACTGACCTGACTAAGGGAAAGGGGTCTGTCATGATTAAATGGGGTCCTGAGGCTGAGAGGGCTTTCTTGAAATTAAAGACAGTGGTGTGTCAGCAACCAGTATTGGTTGCTCCTGATTTTAAGAAACCCTTTGTGGTACAAACAGATGCTTCTGGAGTTGGCTTGGGGGCAGTTTTATCACAACAGGTGAATAAGGAGGAACACCCAGTTGCATATTTAAGTAGGAAGTTGACCCCTGCTGAAAGGAACTATAGCATTGTGGAACGGGAGTGCCTGGCAATAAAATGGGCGCTAGAATCTCTACAATACTATTTATTGGGTCGTCACTTTGTGCTCATCACAGACCATGCTCCTCTCACCTGGATGTCACAAGCAAAAGAAAAGAATGCCAGAGTCACACGCTGGTTTCTCTCTCTCCAAAACTTTAGCTTTACAGTGGAACATCGTGCAGGCAAGATGCAAGGCAATGTGGATGCTTTGTCAAGGTCCCACTGCATGGCTGCAAGTTATGTTCGATCCCACAAGGTCGAACAGAGGGGGGGGATATGTGACAAGGGAAACTGTCTTGCTAAAGGAGTAGTTGTAGATGGAGTTTTATCCATCATGTTTACTCAAAAAAATGTTTTTTTAGGAGAAATGTCATATTATTAGCATCAATTACATTTTGGAACATCTGGCCAAGCAATGCAATTTTACACAGCAATATACTGTACATAAGGTTTGTATTGTTTTTAACTGGTTTGAGAAAATAATTTAAAATGGTTGTTTTGTTTTTCATTCACAGTATTATACTCATCCTTACTGAGGCATGTTCATATGGGCTCCTTAATTGGTCTTGAATTGTACTCCTTTGTTATAGACAGTTTCTAGTATACATATGGATGAAGTCAAGAAATAAGAGAAATTGTAATAGACACCATAAAGCAATATGAAGAATGCCTAGAACAAATGAACCAGAATAATAGAATAGTAAATACTATTTAACCAAGTGGAAACAACTGTAGTTTAGGGTATCTGTCAATTTAGTATCTCTCTTTCTATCGGTCTCTATTGGTAAGCGGAATAGGGAATATATATATGATAACCGATAGTTTTTACGGGAGAACTCATCTGGATATTTTTAACAACAGAGAATTTAGTAAACATACATGTTGATCGCATCTACGATTTCAGTCCTCTAAGGGACCGTCATCAGGATTACAGTGACCTCATATTCTGTAAGTTTTAGGTAAGATAATTAGCAGTTCACATTTTAACATAATGAATCAAACACATAAATACCTATCCAATAATTAAATGAAAATAGTAAGTCCTTTGCACTCTTGTGCCAGTATGGGTGCTAACTCCTCTGAATCCAACCCTTGGTGGATTGTAGACATTAAAAGTAAACAAAATTGAGGGTTGCACACCAATTCTACTTTATTTGTTACACACATCATATCACACAACATTTCGGAGGATAACATGCCCCCTTCCTCAGGTGACATTGTGTGATATGATGTGTGGTCACAAGTAAAAGTAGAATTGTTTATTGGAGTGCGACCTCAATTTTGTTTACTTTTAATCCCCATAATTAACCCTGTGTGATAGAGACAGTAAAATTATTGTAAACCACATAAATAGAAACAAGATGAACTGTCCATCAATCAAAATATTGATGGGACGAGCCTGATGGCGGTCAGAGCAATGGCCGAAATGCATTGATCAAAGGCTCATACACGCAACAATCTTGAGAAGACCCGTGAGTGCCCTGTTTTCAAATGTTTTTGTCTGTATATGTTTTTCCAGGTTTAGCACAGAGTAGTTGAGCTTAGGAGTGCAAGCATACAAGGGAGGAACAGTTTATAATATATATATATATATATTCTACTGTAGGACTGTCTTCTGCTGTCGTTAGATAGGTGTTTGCCTAGGTGCTACTATAGGATGCTTAGAATAAGGGTTATAAACATAGAGCACTCCCAAAGGACTTTATAAATATTTATTCATGGTCAACAGGGAATGTTTTGGTCCTTGTCCTTGGACTTTTCTCAAGCCACACAATTCAAGCCCACAAGTGCAATTATTTAAATATCCCCACACTCCACCCCATAGATGACATTATCACTTTAGCATTAATTTACAAAACATAGCGTTAAAAACACATGATATAACCATTTAAAAACATATTGATAAATACAGCCACTGGCCATACTTGAGTTATTCCCTCCCAACTTATAATTCATATAAAATAGATTCTAAGTGCTGCAGTGCTCTTTACATTTAGTGAACTGTCACTGAGGTGGCCCAGCTAAAAATAATAGTGACTCTTGATATAAAACTTTCAACTATATAAAAAATGCTATTTATATATCCTAAAAATATTTTTCACTAGTTCTCAGAATTGTTACTATTTATAACTATAATATAAGAAAGTGTTGTTATACGTGAAATATACTATTGTGAATAAAAATTATTAAATAAACACAACCATATGCCTCGGGGTATAAAACTGGAAATTCACCCGTGTCCATTCACAAGGAAAGCAGAAGGCAGCCCATATACTGTAACTACATATATACAATAAACAAGTAACTACTGAAGACTTAAATAATGCTATATTACCCTACACATTATTTTTTTAAAACATGTTCAAGAAAGGGGAGAGGAAGGGGAAGAGGAAACAGATTTATCTAGAGACCAATAAAATCCACAGAGTTAATAATACCACAATTTATATCCGTCAGAAAGCAACATAATGAATAATTCTCATATAGTCAATTGGGGTTGTTAGAATAAATATCTCTGCACTAGCAATGCCGGACCCTGATACCTGTCTTAGACCCAGTAAAAAACCTTACAGCGCCGGGAGAAGAAAATACACCACACACGAGATGTAGCAGAACTCAGTAATCTTTATTGAAATGTGAAGTTATGACGCAGAAAAGAAAGGGGGGCACTGCCAGACTCTGTGTCTACAGATGAGGTAAAACATCCCTTGGAATGCAATGAGAGAGTCAGGTTGACACACAATGTGGGAGGCAAAAGACCTTGAGCTCACTGGAAGCTCAAGTGTTATCAATACCATGAAATGAGAAAGAACATTTGGAAACAAAATATCTGAAAATACATGAAAATAATACAAGACAAAATGGTTGTTAGAAAACAATATGGCTGCTATACAGCTAAGAGATTATAGTGATTATATAAAAACTGTACAGTGTTTAGGAAATGTACCCAGGCGTCTCTGTTGTAGGAGGATCTTGACCAATTCTCCTTTACGAAAAAGGATACATGATCTGTAGCTCAATGTTTCAAATTCTCAGTTGATGTCTTAGCTTCCAAGTAATGTTTTTGTAGAGAGTCTTAACACCCCAAAAGCTATATTAATTGCAGACTAATCCTAAGCATCAAGTCGGTTTTGCCACGTAGTATAAATTACAAGGGCACCGGATCAAGTAATAACAGTGGTGCAGTTTATGGCATTTTGAATCTTGATCTATTGTCCTATATGTGGATGTTAAAATGTTTGGTCACTTTCATGTATCTACAGAATGTGCATTTCACACATTTATGGCTTCCTGGTTCCTATAACAAAGTCAGTTTTATTAACAAATCCTTTAAGTTCCTACACCTCAAATTCTTGATCAGGAGGTAAAACCATAGCTAAATTCTCATCTGCCAGTATATCTTCTAATTATCCTTAATATTTCTCTGTACACAGAGGCCAATTGTATCAAATTTCAAACTGCACATGAATTAGTCTTAGTCTCTTGGCAAAACATTTCAATAGTCTATAGCCTTTTGCGAGACTTTCACAGGGTAACCTCTCTGTACAAACCGGTCAAACATTTCTCTTTATACAGTATAAGGGTGTGGAGGTGTTCGCATCACTCTACAAAAAAAGACTGTCAAAGAGTCTTTCAAAGCAGGCGGGTGAAATCTAGAATATTGGGCAGCATGTTCTATCTGTTCCTCCCTGAATAGAGTATATGCCAGCCTTTTGTCCCTTTCTATTATAATCAGCAAGACTAAAAATTCAAGGTGTTTTTTACTCACACGAATAGTAGTGGGTAATGAATTCAAATCCTCCAACATCATCATCCAAGTGTTTTCAGTTCCTTTCCAAAGAAAAAATAGATTGTCGATGTACCTATTAACAGAGGTAAGTGATCACCATATTGGTCAGGATAAAGCTTTTCTCCATACTCGTACATGAACACGTTGGTGTAGGCCGCGTCATGGCTGCCCCCTGGCAGTACCCACCCTCTCTCATAATTGGTATTTTATATACAGTACATAATCCATATATTTACTTAGAGATTCTAGCAGACCCCCCCTCATGGAGATAATGGGTTGCCCTTGGGAATATTCAAAATTTTTCTGGACTTTAGCAAGGGTAATTATGATGGGACAAATAGATAATAAAAAAGAGGACAGAAAAACAAAGAACAGAAACAGCCAGAAAAAACAGCAGAAAGGTCAAGCTAGGTAGTACAAGGGCCAGAACCCAAGAGCACTCTAACTGCATATAAATACCATCCAATAATATACAAAAAATGGAGGGCTAATACATACCTAATCAATAAATAACGGTCTGGAGGTGGACACCCCACTATATATTAAAAGCTCAAATAGTTTTTATTGTAATTTTCCCCCTATCCATTAAATGCACACACAGAAAAACACCATAAAAATAACGTGCGTCGGTCGGTTCTTGAGATAGCACTCAGCCACGCGGAGCAGGACGGCGTTTACCCAGCAGTGAAAGTAACAGCCTTTTCTGATTAGTTTACCAACGGACATTCGGATGGCTGTCATTTTTCGTGGATTGGACTTGGACTTTGTGGGACTTGATCACTACTTGGGTGAGACCATTCCTTAGACTTTTGAGCCTAGTTACCTGTCCTTCATCTTAACCCTATTTCATATATTTTTTGGGCTTTTGTGTTGGGGTATACAATCAGGACTGGATATGTTCCATATTCATACTTATGGGCTGCCAATCGATCATAGTAACTGTTCCTGTAAATTTCTGTTAGGGGTTATTCTGGCGATACTCATTTCTTGTTCCCTATGGAACTGATGTGCCTATATGTTTTTATTTTTATGGTGTTTTTCTGTGTGTGCATTTAAATGGATAGGGGGGGAATTATATTAAAAAACTATTCGATATTTTTATATATAAAGTGTGGTGTCCACCTCCAGACCGTTATCATTGATGAGGTGCGTATTAGCCCTCCGTTTTTGTAATATTGGGTGGATTATATGCAGTTGGAGTGCTTTGGGTTCTGTGCCCTTGTACTACCTAGCTTGACCTTTCTGCTGTTTTTTCTGGCAGTTTCTGTTCTTTGTTTTTCTGTCCTTTTTTATTTATCTATTTATCCTATTGGCCCTAGGTTGTGCACCAGCTTATTGACGTTGACTGTTTTCCATCAATTATGCCCATTACACAACTCTTGTGTACTTGACGCTCCTTTTCTTCTTATAATTTAAATAATTATGATGGGACCCCTGGCGTGTTGGATACATAGATAGCCACCAATTTTCTCATCAATGATGCCCGCAAATTTACCCTGTGTGGGATCGTCGTGTCTGTGGTGTCACGATTCCTTAAGAAAGAGACAGCAGACTTTGTAACCATAAACAGTTACAGGCTCCTGCCTGTAGTTTATTAAATGGTAAACTAAAGAAACTGAACAGAAATACTCAGCTCTTCTGAGCGTCAAGCACACAGTTTCTTTTACTGGTAAAATAACAGTCTTTTCCAGTATAATCAGACAGTCTTTGCATTACCAAAACAAAAAACCCTATTTGACTGCTTGTCTTAAATCAATAGAACCAGAGCCTGCTAGCAGAGCTGCACTCCCTCCAGCATTTTCTCCAGAAAAAACACCATACACAACCCCACCCAGGCTGTCTGCTAAATAGTCCACCTGTGGACTTAACTGGCTAAGAATCCCACCCACTCTTCCTAGCCAGACTCAGGGCCCTGCTAACTGGTAAATTAAACACCTCACTACAGAAACTCCATTTTAACTTCCCCTGGAGCCTCAGCGAAGCCATAACTGCAGCCTGGGTGGTATATTACACTCATCCCTTTTTGTTTATGGTCGTTCACACACAGGACACTACATTCACAAATTACATTGCAAATCAGTTTCTACACATAAGGAGGTGCTACATATCCCAACAATGTATTGTGTGTACTTAAGAAAGCCAACATCTAGATATAACATTTCCTTGATGTATGATTTACCTGCATTTATGCTACAGAATAAAAAAATTGTTCTGCTTAGGGGCTTAGCTATGTCATCAAGGTCACTACAACTTGTGTATTATAGTTATAACTCCTGTGATATATATCATCTGTCACATTAGAGTACCATGACTATGTAAATTCATGCTCAGCCTTTGTTTTAAACATAGTCATGGAACTCCTTGGTGACTGTTAAGATAGCTGGGTGTCATGTGTTGTATGCCAATTATCCTCAAATCATCAACATAGTTTTATCAGGTCCAAATAAAGGCATACATTTTCAACGTGATTGACAGATTTCTGTTGTACTTTCGGTCCATTGTGTACGGCCTAGAAGAGCAATCGTTGAATTTGGAATCTCAATAAAGCAGTAGAGTGTAATTGGCTGAGCATGTGCAGATTTGTATCCTGTCTGCAACAAAAAAGGGCAAGATTAACAGCTTCATTGTTATCGGGAATCTTATGATTACTAACTTACTTAAATTCCTGATTTAAAATGATAGACCAGTGAAATGTTTTAAAACCTATATAGGTCTTTCTGAAATTCATCTGAAATTTGCCTTTAATAACCAAATTTAAATGCAATGAAGATCTTAAATACCATACCAGGTTTATTTTCTACTTTCTTTTCTTCATTGGTTTTAAATATTCTTTATAAAAAATAATTCCTTGCACTCACTTGCATTTTTTCCATCTGGAGATTTTTCTCCTCTTTGGGTTATCTCACACACAACTTTGATTTCATCTTCAAAGGGCAATTTGTTATAGCTTTCTCATGTATATTTACTGGTGTTTTCATTATCAATTGAATTCTAATAAAACCAAAACTAATATGAAATTTTTTTGGAAAATAGACCATAATTTATGTCTTGCACTGAGTGGGTATTGTAATAATATATATATGTGAAAACTTATAGGTGTTAAATTAGAGCACTGGGATAGAATAACACCCAACATACACGCCTTAAAGCTAGCTATACACGGGCAGCTTTCTTCTGTTAATTTATGATAGAGGGCTAACGATTGGAAATCTGATCAGAAGTTCCCTACCTTGAGGCCTCCATCTTTCTGCAGATTTCAGCTTGAAACCTGCAAAAAAATTGGGACAGAAGATAGGGTCGCGGAAATTTTTTCCGCCTGGCCTGATCGTTGTTTTTTCCAATAAAGTCTCTTAACTGCATTGTCAAGCGGTCATTCAGAAAAATGGAAAATGGTATTCGACATTTTGAGCGATAAATAATCTCATTTTATTGCACTGATTAAGGGCATGTCCACCCCCAAAACTAAAACCCTCCCCCACTACTGGCCCCACTGTGCAGTGTTTAAAATTCTATCTACTCTTCTCTCTGCTGGCTGGGAGGGAAACATTATCCCCCTACCTTTTCTCGTGAGTTTCTGGCTGCCCACTGCAGCCCTTTATGCCCTTCCCATCTCTGTTATGTTCCCTGTGCCCTAGCATGAATCCTTTTTCTGTAATGTAGTGGACCCTTTCCCACCCTCAACCACTATGTTTGTTTGTAAAAAAAAACAATCTTAATGTACTTACAGTGCCGTCGTTCCCCATGTTCTGCAATGCCGGCAGCCACGTCAGCTACCTCTCAGGGTCCCTACACATCAGAATTTTTTAATGAGAGTATACCCTTTATAGACCCTGCACACTTGTATACCTGAAAGTGGTTGTGATTTTTTCTGGGTGGCCAAATCCCAGATTGTGGTATAAGTGGTTTTATTATTGTATTTAATCTTTTCATTTATGTTATTTTTTTGATGTATCATGATTTGAAACTGATATGGACACTTTTAATACTATATATTTTTATCTTTTATCTATCACACAGGTGGGCACACAAAAACCAAGATACATATGGTACAATAGAAATGTCGTATCACTCCAACCTGTGAGTCCACGTATAGGGTGCTTAACTCAGCTACAGCAATAGATAGAGGGTAAATTAGATAACATTTTCTGGTAGGCACAAATCACAGTAACGATGGGTAACCAACTAGAGAAACAGGGGAGTTTACCTGATGGACTGTGCAGTATTCGAACATTGCATATGGTATTAGTTTGGTGGGGTCTCAGACTGTATCGAAACATGTAATTTAATCAAACTATTGCCTAAACCCATCTCCTATGACCATCTGTCCTTCTTTCTGTAATATCTAGAAATCAATCAAGTTTCCCCCTGACATATTCAGCTGGCATAAAAGGGAAATAATGTTTGGTATCCAAAGAGATCCACAGAATCCTGCTCTTCCCAGTGCCCATTTGGCTAGGAGAATGTCCCAATCTACATGGGCATGAGCAGGCGGCTTTGCAAAATATGAAATTGATTTTCCGAGTATAAGGTTTGATGATTATGTCTAAAGGTTAGGTTACATTATGTGTGAATTACTTACCTTGACATTTAATTGGAACTATAGAAAATACTACGCTAATTTTAACCAATCAAGTTTAAAAAATGACTTTCCCGATTGTAATTACATCGATATTAATGTTGCATAATAAGATTGGGAAAAATGTAAATTTCTAATAGAACCCCCAATTTTTTTTCCATTAGAGATTCACTAACACAGAGTTATTTATGGTGTAGGTGACACAAGGATTGTTCAACCCCAAATGTACACCTTACATTATATATCAATTGAATCTTATCTGCCACTCTGCGACATTGGATAGTTTTCTAGGTCTGCTAGCAGCAATTGAAGTTTAGCAAGGATTGGCCTATTATCATTACAGTATATACCATGCTTTATTATAGCTGCTGCACCGGAAATTCCTGTATGACTGATCATCCCTCATAGATCTCAGACTCTCGCATCGTTGGAAAAGGTGTTCCGCTGATTTTCTATCCAATTGTCTGAAATATTGGTTGGTCGGTCAAAATTTTGGCCCATGTGTACCTAGCCTAAAGCTGATAAAGACGAGTGACAGCAAACGTGATCTGATTTAAAATGTGGTAGATTGTATATGCAAAAGCTCTGCTTTTCCAACCATTTTGTCACAGTGTCTCATTTCCCAAGCAGAGTTTTTCATTTCTAAAACCTGTGAAAGTGTTAAGAAACCTACACTTCCTTTCAGAGTAAACGAAAAGAATAAATAGGTCAATTTTCCAATAAAAAATACACAAATCTTCACTCCCCTCAACACACAGCATCCTTTTCAAAAGATGCAGATACAAGTATGGCCTATTTTTACTTTGTGTCAGAAGAATGAGAAATTTGTACCACATTTTCTCCCTAGAGTACCTGGTGCCATTACTCAACGTCACTGACTTCACTATTGGAATCCTTGTTCCCCTTTATTGTCTCGGTAAATGTGCTTGTATAGTCTTATTAGCGTAGCTTATGCCAGTCAGGTAAATGATGACAAATGTTGAAGTACAATACACTCTGTTTATCTTTCTCGTACTAGTCGTGTTATGTTGCAGGAGTTGACTGCTACTAATAAGAAAGTCATACCAAAAAAGTAATTTGATATAAAGGGTGTAAGGATAGAAATGATGAATACACCGTACATGTATGACAACGCTCTCCGTGTTATTAGTATAAAGAAGGTGCTTCCCCTTTAAAATTTCAATCTCATCCAGTAATTTAAGGCAAGCATTTATTTTAACAGATAAAATTGTTGTTCTAAATTTCACTAAACTTTCTGACTCAATCTGGATTTCTTGAAAATTCGTATGTCTTGTTGTAAAGTGGAGGCCTAACTAGTTCCCGGCCTAAACGGTTGTTAGACAAAGCCACAGTTCCTATGGATTTTCACCTACTCACCTTTGCACACTATGAACTGGGAAGGGGATAATATCTAGGGTATAATTGCCTTTTAACACAGGTGTGCCTCGAGAAATATTTGCATTCAAATGTGCCACGTTCGGATAAATTTTGAGAACCATTGCTCTACAGTACATTCAGCTCAGTTTCAAGCAATGTCACGCCATGTTTCCAACTGTAATTGTTTATGTTAGTTCAAAAGGCAAACTCTGAGTACTGGGAATAATGCCCCTGTCTAGGGTAGAATCCTCCAAAAAGAGTCTGTTTCTACAGACAATAGAACAATAGGAATAAGGATTAAAAGAAAGATGTAATGACATTTTACATTAAATGATTGTTAAGGAGAAATGAAATGAAAAATAATATGTACACAACATGCTACTACTAATTCCGTTACTTTTTGTTGTCCATTTAAAAGGTTAAGCTGTGTCAGCATCATTAGACCTAGTCTCTAGTTCTTCTGAGTCCCCCCAGAGAAGACATTATACTTATCTTGAATACAACATCAATAATACATGATTGTTATTATATCTGTCTGGTGTTCTCCATAATAATAAAATATTCTAAAACTTTTAATTGCTTGGCAAGCACTTCTTGTTCTGACCAAACCCATCCTGAGTCATACTCCTACAGGGAGCAAAATTACACAATGATAACTCATTGCTAAGAAGTCTGAATAAAAATGACTGGGGAATAATGACTGGAAAAATCTAAATAATAGACAGCATAATGTTTTAGGGCCAGGGATGTTCAAGTGTGTGATTTAGGGTCCTTTCCCAAAACATTGTGTGCTTTTCTTTTCATATTTCTTTTTCATATTAACAAGTGATTTCACTACATTTCAATACTTCTTTAAAAAACTTGCTAAATAATGCTGTCAAAGTCCAAACAGACAGGCAATTGTGGGGTCCGGCAAGTACAGTACGTAGTACCAGGACATGTTTTTCCTATAGGAAACCATATTACAGTTCCCATTAATCAGGTTTTTGCATGTGTTTGTGTCTTGCAGTCTAAGCCATGTGAGGCAGTACCTCACATGGCTTAGACATTTATTTTTTATTTTGCATAAATAATAATTAGACCAAGTAGGCACAGGAAAAATAATGCCATTAAAATTGGATTATGCTTATTTTTGCATGTGAACATTTGACATTATACCATTATACCATATGTGTTATATATATAACCTTCCAGTTAATGAGAGGATGACCCTAAAAGCACTAAATAACACTTAAACGACTTGAAATGACCGCCGATAGGGTGGAGGGCTGTGGTTATGGACCACATATTTAGGGAGGAGATGATGGTCAGAATTAAATGAAAAGACAAATATAGAAATTACTGTGGATCCACTGAGAGCTATACAAAAATATAGAAACTCCGGTTAACAGGTGTGACAAGGGAAACTGTCTTGCTAAAGGAGTAGTTGAGATGGAGTGTATATACCACCCAGGCTGCAGTTATGGCTTCGCTGATGCCAGGGGAAGTTAAAATGGAGTTCTGTAGTGAGGTGTTTAATTTACCCAGTTACAGGGCCCTGGAGTCTGGCTGGAAGAGTGGGTGGGATTCTTAGCCAGTTAAGTCCACATGGGACTATTTAGCAGACACCTGGGTGTGGTTGTTGTGGTGTTTTTTCTGGAAAAATGCTGGGGGAGTGCAGCTCTGCTAGCAGGCTCTGGTTCTATTGATTTAAGACAAGCAGTCAAATAGGGTTTTTTTTGTTTTGGTAATGCAAAGACTGTCTGATTATACTGGAAAACTGTTATTTTACCAGTAAAGAAACTGTGTGCTTGACGCTCAGAAAGCTGGGATTTCTGTTCAGTTTCTTTAGTTACCATTTAATAAACTACAGGCAGGAGCCTGCAACTGTTTATAATTACAAAGTCTGCTGTCTCTTTCTTAAAGAATAGTGACACCACAGACACGACGTCCCACAATGGTGGAGGATGCGGGCATAATAAGAGACAAAGACATTTAAAGGGAAAGTACATAATGTACTGTGAACCGTTGGAGCAAAAGTCTTTATTTACAAGATGGATGAACTTGTGATGCAGCTTGCACGAGCCACTGCGGCCCAGCAGCAGACAAATACCCAGCTACAGCAGAGCATGGCTGCCCAGCAAGAAACTAATCGTTTTGTTGGCTGCGCAAATGACAAACCTGTCGGAGGCAATGAACACTCAATTAAGGCCCCTGGTTAGGGAGCAGAGAATGACAGACGAACCCTTACTGATGTTGTACAGCAGCGGCTACTCAAAAACCTGAGGTGGCAAGGGTTGCCCAGGTCAACGATGGCTCGATTCGGGCAAGTAATTTTCTGCAAAAATGACACCGCATGATGATGTCGAGGCTTTCTAAATACATTCGAAAGGACAGCCGAAAGGGAGGCCTGGCCCAAAGCACAGTGGGCGGGGCTTGTAGCGCCTTTTCTATCAGGAGATTCCCAGAAGGCATATTTTGACCTGGCTCCAGCAGATGCCCAAGACTATGAAACTCAGACTGAGATACTCAGACGACTAGGAGTACACATGCACGTGCCCAACGAGTCCACAAGTGGGCTTACCAGACTGCAAGTCGCCTCGTGCCCAGATGTATGACCTTATACATTTAGTAAGGAAATGGTTACAGCCAGAAACCCTGACAGGGCCACAAATTGTAGAAAGGTCACGATGGACCGGTTTCTTAGAGCTCTTCCTCAGACTTGGCTAAGTGGGTGAGCCAAGCAGATCCAAATCAGCTGACAACCTTGTGGAATTGGTAGAGCGATATGTTGCTGCTGAAGATTTTGAAGCATTCCCCCCGTCTCAGCGGAAATTCCCCAGGAAACCAGCATTTTCCAAGGCAATGGGGAAGTCTAGTGAGGCAAGGTATGACGAACCAGGGGTGGAGCACCCTGCTTGGAGTGGCCGAAAAACTCTGGGAAGCCACCGCCTCCCCTCAAGATCGTGGACAGATACAGTGTTGGCGCTGCAATGAATGAGGACATATTGCTGCCAGTGCCCTCTACAGGAAGCGGAAATGGATTGCAACTCAGCCATGTATATCATTGTTTGCTCATACTGTATGTACTGCAGTGACTGAAAAGCATTTGTCTCTTATAACAGTAAATGGGAAGACTGTACAAGCTTGCTGGACTCGGAAAGTCTGGTAACTTTGCTGCATACCAGCCTGGTAAACCCAGACCAAATTAGTGAACATAATGTTGGGGTGGTATGCATCCATGGTGACTCTAAAGCTACCCCACTGCCCTTTGTTACCCTAGAAACCCCCCTTTGGTAATGTCTGTCATGAAGTAGGTGTGTCTGCAGTCCTGATGCCACGTGCAATTTTAGGGCGAGATTTTCCACTTTTTGGAAATTGTGGGAAAACAGGTTTATTCACAAGAGATTGTGGAGGGAGTCTGGGAAGTTCTATCATGCCATGTGAATAGACTCTGATGTTTCTGCAGTAGGGTGACCAATGAAGAGTCTGACAGATTTCCCCTAGGCTTTTTGGCAGTGAACCGGAGCTGCCACCTGAAACCTCTGGGGAATCGTTATTGCCAATTTGCAGGTTTCCCGGACAACTTTGGGACATCACAAATGAGAGATCCTACACTTTCTAGGGCCGGGAAAATGTAAAGGTGCTTAATGGGGAGCCTCAAGAACCTGGGGCTGATATATATTTTCTCATTTTTCTGTTAAAAGTGATTTGTTATACCGGTTGACAAAGTCCAGGGTGAGATTGTGGAGCATTTGATAGTTCCTCAAGCCTATAGAAGGTTGGTGTTGGACTTGGCCCACAACCATGTCCTGGGGGGTCACCTGGGTCAAGAGAAACCCAACAGCGGATTTTTCAGAGGTTCTTTTGGCCAGGTTTATGCTGATATAAAAAAGTACTGTGTTTCTTGTCCGGAATGCCAGTTATATGCCCCTGTAGCTCACTTTCGTGGTCCACTAGTTCCATTGCCCATTATTAGATTCCTTTTGAAAGGATAGCAATGGATCTGGTAGGACCACTGGTAAGGTCAGCTCGGGGACATCAATATATATTAGTATGATGGACTATGCAACCAACACCACCCACCGAAGCTTAACCTTTAAGAAACACTGTTGCTAAAACAATTGCTAAGGAATTATTCTACATGTTTACAAGGACTGGCATTAACAGGGAGATCCTGACAGATCAAGGAACTCCTTTTATGTCAAAAGTCATGAGGGAGTTGTGCAACATGTTAAAAATTAGGCAGTTACGTACTTCTGTGTACCACCCTCACACGGATGGCCTAGTAGAACGATTTAACAAAACCTTAAAAGGGATGTTAAGAAAGGTGTGTAACAAGGATGGAAAGGACTGGGATTGCCTTTTGCCATATCTTATGTTCGCTATAAGAGAGGTACCCCAGTCGTCAACAGGCTTTTCTCCTTTTGAGTTAGTGTATGACGACATCCTAGGGGCCTGCTTGATATTGCAAAGAGACTTGGGAACGGAGGTAACTCCCAACAGAAGCTGTCATAGACACTATCTCGCTTATGCAAGACAGAATTTCGGCAGTCATGCCCATGTTTAAGGAACATATGCAGCAAGCACAGATGGCACAGAGCCGGTTTACAATCGCTCGGCCCGATGTAAAGGTAGCTGAGACTCTATCAATGTCTCAAAAACAGGAAGTCAGGGAGTTCCTACAGCAAAATACTGATGTCTTTTCTGAAGTGCCAGGCTGTACTACAGTAATCAACATGATATTATTACTGATTCCCAAACTAGAGTCCGTCTAAAGCCCTATCGGATCCCAGAAGCCCGAAGGCAATCAGTAGCAAGAAGTACAAAGAATGCTTAATTTAGGGTCTAGAGAGGTCTAAAGTGAATGGGTAGCCCCATTGTGCTAGTACCCAAGCCAGATGGTTCTTTGCGCTTCTGTAATGACTTCAGAAAAGTAAATGAAGTTTCCAAATTTGATGCTCTACCCCATGCCAAGAATTGATGAGCTGGTGGAAAGGTTAGGTCCTGCTAGATTATATCAACCCTTGACTTAACCAGGGGATATTGGCAAGTACCACTAAGGAACTGCTAAAGAGAAAACTGCATTTTCTACCCCCTAGGCCTTTTCAAATATGTTAGAATGCCTTTGGTCTCCAAGGGGCCCCAGCAACGTTCCAGAGGATGATGGATCAGATTCTTGACCCTCATCAGCATTTTGCCTCTGCCTATTTAGATGATGTGGTGATTTTTCAGCAGAGATTGGGAAAGTCACCTTCCAAGGTTCAAGCTGTGCTTAACTCCATCAGAAAGGCAGGTCTTACTGCAAACCCCCAAAAATGTGCTATAGGACTAGAGGAGCCCCGATACCTGGGCTTACCATTGGTCGGGGTGTTATAAAAGCTCAATTAACAAGGTTGAAGCAATCAGGGGTTGGCCACAACCCATTAATAAAAAGCAGGTTCGGACCTTCCTTGGCATGGTGGGCTATTATCGAAGGTTCATTCAAAATTTTGCCTCCATAGCTGCTCTTTAACTGACCTGACAAGGAAAAGGGGTCTGTCATGATTAAATGGGGTCCTGAGGCTGAGAGGGCTTTCTTGAAATTAAAGACAGTGGTGGTCAGCAACCAGTATTGGTTGCTCCTGATTTTAAGAAACCCTTTGTGTGACAAACAGATGCTTCTGGAGTTGGCTTGGGGGCAGTTTTATCACAACAGTGAATAAGGAGGAACACCCAGTTGCATATTTAAGTAGGAAGTTGACCCCTGCTGAAAGGAACTATAGCATTGTGGAACGGGAGTCCTGGCAAAAATGGGCGCTAGAATCTCTACAATACTATTTATTGGGTCGTCACTTTGTGCTCATCACAGACCATGCTCCTCTCACCTGGATGTCACAAGCAAAAGAAAAGAATGCCAGAGTCACACGCTGGTTTCTCTCTCTCCAAAACTTTAGCTTTACAGTGGAACATCGTGCAGGCAAGATGCAAGGCAATGTGGATGCTTTGTCAAGGTCCCACTGCATGGCTGCAAGTTATGTTTCGATCCCACAAGTCAACAGAGGGGGGGGATATGTGACAAGGGAAACTGTCTTGCTAAAGGAGTAGTTGTAATGGAGTGTATATCCCACCCAGGCTGCAGTTATGGCTTCGCGAGGCTCCAGGGGAAGTTAAAATGGAGTTCTGGTTGAGGTGTTTAATTTACCCATTAGCAGGCCCTGAGTCTGGCTAGGAAGAGTGGGTGGGATTCTTAGCCAGTTAAGTCCACAGGTGGACTATTTAGCAGACAGCCTGTGTGTGGTTGTGTGTGGTGTTTTTTCTGAGAAAATGCTGGAGGAGTGCAGCTCTGCTACAGGCTCGGGTTCTATTGATTTAAGACAAGCAGTCAAATAGGGTTTTTTTGTTTTGTAATGCAAAGACTGTCTGATTATACTGGAAAAGACTGTTATTTTACCAGTAAAGAAACTGTGTGCTTGACGCTCAGAAGAGCTGAGATTTCTGTTCAGTTTCTTTAGTTTACCATTTAATAAACTACAGGCAGGAGCCTGTAACTGTTTTGGTTACAAAGTCTGCTGTCTCTTTCTTAAGGAATCGTGACACCACAGACACGACGACCCACACAGGGTAAAATTTGCGGGCATCATTGATGAGAAAATTGGTGGCTATCTATGTATCCAACACGCCAGGTGTCCCATCATAATTTATTAAATTATAAGAAGAAAAGGAGCGTCAAGTACACAAAGAGTTGTGTAATGGCATAATTGATGGAAAACAGTCAACGTCAAAGCTGGTGCACAACCTAGGGCCAATAGGATAAATAGATAATAAAAAGAGGACAGAAAAACAAAGAACAGAAACTGCCAGAAAAAACACAGAAAGGTCAAGCTAGGTAGTACAAGGGCAAGCAAACCCAAGAGCACTCCAACTGCATATAAATACCACCCAATGATATACAAAACGGAGGGCTAATACGCACCTCATCAATAGATAACGGTCTGGAGTGGACACCACACTTTATATTAAAAATATCGAATAGTTTTTTATTTAATTTCCCCCTATCCATTTAAATGCACACACAGAAAAACACCAAAAATAAAAACATATAGGCACATCAGTTCCATGGAACAAGAAATGAGTATCGGCAGAATAACCCCTAACAGAAATTTACAGGGAACAGTTACTATGAATCGATTGGCACCCATAAGTATGAATATGGAACATATCCAGTCCTGATTGTATACCCCAACCAAAAGCCCAAAAAATATATGAATATGGCTAAGATGAAGGACGGTAACTAGGCTCAATTCTAAGGAATGGTCTCACCCAAGTAGTGATCAAGTCCCACAAAGTCCAAGTCCAGATCCACGAAAAATGACAGCCATCCGGAATGTCCGTTGGTAAACTAATCAGAAAAGGCTGTTACTTTCACTGCTGGGTAAACGCCGTCCTGCTCCGCGTGCTGATTGCTATCTCAAGAACCGACCGACGCACGTTATTTTTATGTGTTTTTCTGTGTGTGCATTTAAATGGATAGGGGGAAAATTACAAATAAAACTATTTGAGCTTTTTAATATATAGTGGGTGTCCACCTCCAGACCGTTATTTATTGATTAGGTATGTATAGCCTCCATTTTTTGTATATTATTGGATGGTATTTATATGCAGTTAGAGTGCTCTTGGTTCTGTGCCCTTGTACTACCTAGCTTGACCTTTCTGCTGTTTTTCTGTCCTCTTTTTTATTATCTATTTGTCCCATCATAATTACCCTTGCTAAAGTCCAGAAAAATTTTGAATATTCCCAAGGGCAACCCATTATCTCCATGAGGGGGGGTCTGCTAGAATCTCTAAGTAAATATATGGATTATGTACTGTAAACTATAAAAATACCAATTATGAAGAGAGGGTGGGTACTGCCAGGGGGCAGCCATGACGCGGCCTACACCAACGTGTTCATGTACGAGTATGAGAAAAGCTTTATCCTGACCAAATATGGTGATCACTTACCTCTGTATAATAGGTACATCGACAATCTATTTTTTCTTTGGAAAGGAACTGAAAACACTTTGGATAAGATGTTGGAGGATTTGAATTCATTACCCACAACTATTCGTGTGAGTAAAAAACACCTTGAATTTTTAGTCTTGCTGATTATAATAGAAAGGGACAAAAGGCTGGCATATACTCTATTCAGGGAGGAAACAGATAGGAACATGCTGCTCCAATATTCTAGATTTCACCCGCCTGCTTTGAAAGACTCTTTGACAGTCTTTTTTTGTAGAGTGATGCGGAACACCTCCAACACCTTATACTGTATAAAGAGAAATGTTTGACCGGTTTGTACAGAGAGGTTACCCTGTGAAAGTCTCGCAAAAGGCTATAGACTAGTGAAAAGGTTTGCCAAGAGACTAAGGACTAATTCATGTGCAGTTTGAAATTTGATACAATTGGCCTCTGTGTACAGAGAAATATTAAGGATAATTAGAAGATATTACTGGCAGATGAGAATTTAGCTATGGTTTTACCCTCCTGATCAAGAATTTGAGGTGTAGGAACTTAAAGGATTTGTTAATAAAAACTGACTTTGTTATAGGAGACCAGGAAGCCATAAATGTGTGAAATGCACATTCTGTAGATACATGAAAGTGACCAAAACATTTTAACATCCACATATAGGACAATAGATCAAGATTCAAAATGCCATAAACTGCACCACTGTAGTTTACTTGATCCGGTGCCCTTGTAATTTATACTACGTCGGCAAAACCGACTTGATGCTTAGGATTAGTCTGCAATTAATATAGCTTTTTGGGGTGTTAAGACCTCTACAAAAACATTACTTGGAAGCTAAGACATCAACTGACAGAATTTGAAACATTGAGCTACAGATCATGTATCCTTTTTACGTAAAGGAGGAAATTGGTCAAAGATCCTCCTACAACAGGAGACACGCTGGGTACATTTCCTAAACACTGTACAGTTTTTATATAATCACTATAATCTCTTAGCTGTATAGCAGCCATATTGTTTTCTAACAACCATTTTGTCTTGTATTATTTTCATGTATTTTCAGATATTTTGTTTCCAAATGTTCTTTCTCATTTCATGGTATTGATAACACTTGAGCTTCCCAGTGAGCTCAAGGTCTTTTGCCTCCCACATTGTGTGTCAACCTGACTCTCTCATTGCATTCCAAGGGATGTTTTACCTCATCTGTAGACACAGAGTCTGGCAGTGCCCCCCTTTCTTTTCTGCGTCATAACTTCACATTTCAATAAAGATTACTGAGTTCTGCTACATCTCGTGTGTGGTGTAATTCTTTCTCCCGGCGCTGTAAGGGTTTTTACTGGGTCTAAGACAGGTATCAGGGTCCGGCATTGCTAGTGCAGGATATTTATTCTAACAACCCCAATTGACTATATGAGAATTATTCATTATGTTGCTTTCTGACCGATAATAATTGTGGTATTATTAACTCTGTGGATTTTATGGTCTCTAGATAAATCTGTTTCCTCTTCCCCTTCCTCTCCCCTTTCTTGAACATGTTTTAAAAAAATAATGTGTAGGGTAATATAGCATTATTTAAGTCTTCAGTAGTTACTTGTTTAATTGTATATATGTAGGTACAGTATATGGGCTGCCTTCTGCTTTCCTTGTGAATGGACACGGGTGAATTTCCAGTTTTATACCCCGAGGCATATGGTTGTGTTTATTTAATAATTTTTTATTCACAATAGTATATTTCACGTATAACAACACTTTCTTATATTATAGTTATAAATAGTAACAATTCTGAGAACTAGTGAAAAATATTTTTAGGATATATAAATAGCAATTTTTATATAGTTGAAAGTTTTATATCAAGAGTCACTATTAGGTTTTAGCTAGGCCACCTCAGTGACAGTTCACTAAATGTAAAGAGCACTGCAGCACTTAGAATCTATTTTATAATGAATTATAAGTTGGGAGGGAATAACTCAAGTATGGCCAGTGGCTGTATTTATCAATATGTTTTTAAATGGTTATATCATGTGTTTTTAACGCTATGTTTTATGTAAATTAATGCTAAAGTGATAATGTCATCTATGGGGTGGAGTGTGGGGATATTTAAATAATTGCACTTGTGGGCTTGAATTGTGTGGCTTGAGAAAAGTCCAAGGACAAGGACCAAAACATTCCCTGTTGACCATGAATAAATATATTATAAAGTCCTTTGGGAGTGCTCTATGTTTATAAACCCTTATTCTAAGCATCCTATAGTAGCACCTAGGCAAACACCTATCTAACGACAGCAGAAGACAGTCCTACAGTAGAATATATATATATATATATATATATAAACTGTTCCTCCCTTGTATGCTTGCACTCCTAAGCTCAACTACTCTGTGCTAAACCTGGAAAAACATATACAGACAAAAACATTTGAAAACAGGGCACTCACGGGTCTTCTCAAGATTGTTGCGTGTATGAGCCTTTGATCAATGCATTTCGGCCATTGCTCTGACCGCCATCAGGCTCGTCCCATCAATATTTTGATTGATGGACAGTTCATCTTGTTTCTATTTATGTGGTTTAACAATAATTTTACTGTCTCTATCACACAGGGTTAATTATGGGGATTAAAAGTAAACAAAATTGAGGGTCGCACTCCAATAAACAATTCTACTTTACTTGTGACCACACATCATATCACACAATGTCACCTGAGGAAGGGGGCACGTTATTCCCTCCGAAATGTTGTGTGATATGATGTGTGGTAACAAATAAAGTAGAATTGGTGTGCAACCCTCAATTTTGTTTACTTTTAATGTCTACAATCCACCAAGGGTTGGATTCAGAGGAGTTAGCACCCATACTGGCACAAGAGTGCAAAGGACTTACTATTTTCATTTAATTATTGGATAGGTATTTATGTGTTTGATTCATTATGTTAATAATGTGAACTATGCTAATTATCTTACCTTAAAACTTACAGAATATGAGGTCACTGTAATCCTGATGACGGTCCCTTAGAGGACTGAAATGCGTAGATGCGATCAACATGTATGTTTACTAAATTCTCTGTTGTTAAAAATATCCAG
Source organism: Hymenochirus boettgeri (assembly GCA_019447015.1). Classification (NCBI taxonomy): domain Eukaryota; kingdom Metazoa; phylum Chordata; class Amphibia; order Anura; family Pipidae; genus Hymenochirus; species Hymenochirus boettgeri. Next base: position 119,899,885 of record CM033471.1, on the reverse strand, counting down.
ATGAGTTCTCCGTAAAAACTATCGGTTATCATATATATATTCCCTATTCCGCTTACCAATAGAGACCGATAGAAAGAGAGATACATAAATTGACAGATACCCTAAACTACATGTTGTTTCCACTTGGTTAAATAGTATTTACTATTCTATTATTCTGGTTCATTTGTTCTAGGCATTCTTCATATTGCTTTATGGTGTCTATTACAATTTCTCTTATTTCATGACTTCATCCATATGTATACTAGAAACTGTCTATAACAAGAGGAGTACAATTCAAGACCAATTAAGGAGCCCATATGAAGCATGCCTCAGTAAGGAATGAGTATAATACTGTGAATGAAAAACAAAACAACCATTTTAAATTATTTTCTCAAACCAGTTAAACAATACAAACCTTATGTACAGTATATTGCTGTGTAAAATTGCATTGCTTGGCCAGATGTTCCAAAATGTAATTGATGCTAATAATATGACTATTTCTCCTAAAAAAACATTTTTTTGAGTAAACATGATGGATAAAGTCTACAAGCAATATTGATAACATGGGAAACCCCCTCCCACACAAACATAAATGTAGCTGCTTGTCAACTACTAAATGAGCCTCTGCTAATAAGTCCTTATTTAAAGGTCCTGCATGTCACTTGTTCTCCACTTATGCCTTAATGTTCTTCTCATCTCTTGCCTTTTCCCATTTCTTTTTCTCCTGTTTGTTGCTTCTATCTGTTATGATTATCCTCTTTGTATATTTTCTACTGTTGTAGGTCTCTTTATTCTTCTTTCCTTCTCTTCTTAATCTTTTCTCTTGAGATCACAACCTTACTTACATTTGTCTGCTTTTCAACTTTCCTTTAATTGTCTCTCTCTCTCTCTCTGTACTGTTTACCCCTTCCTCTTTATCTTCAGCCTCTGTCTTCCAAAAAGAAGCATCCCACAACTCATATATACTGTATAATATATTTAGAAGTCAGTGAAATGAATACCAAGAAAGGTAAAATGAAGGCTCTCAATTTTCATAGCATTGAATGTAAAATGGCATTTTTCTGTGTTAGTAATGATTTTGAGATGAAGCAAAAAGTGATGTAAAGGTTATAATTTATTGGCTAAAAAGATACTAATAGCAGGTTTTAAGAACATACTGTGTAGTGCTTTAAAGCTTTTAAAAAAAAAAAAACAGAACTAAGTGGGCTTACTTAATAAGAGGTTCTAATGTTTGCCAGTGCTATTTATCTTCAGTCACCAATCAGATCCTTTCTATAGGTCTACTACATTTAGCAAAATATCTAGTAACATTGGATTGGTGGCTACAGATTAAAGGACAAATAATTTTCATGCCGCCACCCCTTCCCATTAAAATCACCCAGGGGTGAGAACCTAAACCCTAGTGGTTTAGGTCCTCACCTGTGAACAACTGACCTGGATGAGAAGAAGCTGGGATGAGTATAATTGTCTTTTAATAGCATGGGAAAACATTTGCACCTCTTATTAAAGATATATTTTCTGAAAGCTTGCTCTGGTTATCTTCACAACTAATATAGGCATTAACCAAGGTAACTTATGCATAAAATTGTAACTAAAATCCTTATGTTTAGCACTTCCATTATATTTATTAGTAATTTTGCTCTAGGGGTGTTTCCACTGCCCCTTTTTGTGTAAATTTCCAGAATGGAGAATGATCCCCATCACTCCTCATTTTTACTGAATCACATAGGAATCAATGAAAAATAGGATCTGCATGAATCTAATATATAAGAGTTCCCATTTACATCCAAGTTTAAATCTGGGTATTAAAATGGTTGCAGTCAATAGATATGTGGTATTCAGCTAGATAAACTGGACTTGAAGTTTAATCCTTGAAGACATTTCGCTAGTCATCTGACTGGCATTTTCCATTCAGAATGACAAGAATATATTGGCATGAAATACATATATATGTTGGCATTAAATACATATAACAGCAAGGTGTGAGGGTCAGGACTCTGCATCTGTGTACTTGCAACTTAAAGGGTATCCCCACTCACAAAAGTAATTTTTTTACAGTTTATTTGAAGAATGGGAGATAAAGGAGCTATGTCTAACCTCCTGATCTTCAATTAAAGAGTCAGGAGCAGGCAAGGAATAGAGAGAACGTACCTGCGATCACGCTCCAGTGTTAGCTTCTCTGACAGGTCCCGAAGGAGCTTGCATTATACGCATATGCACATTTAAAGATTGTAATGTCAACATCTTTGCCAAGGAGCAAGATTGCTCTAAAAGAGTAGTCATGAAGGCTGTTTTGTGTTAGATTAAAGAAAACTAGCCTGAATGGAGGTGGAGAAGTTCACTACCAATTGTCTGCCATGTACAATGCTGTTTTGACTCCTTGCCCATGGCAGTTTTGCTAACACCTCTTAGACACAATTCAATCAACACCTTGCATTCAGGAGGTCCCTAACATCTTGCTGTTATATGCTGATTGGGACAGTCCAGGGTATTTATTGCCAACAGATTCTTGTCATTATAAATTTAGAAAGCCAGTTGAATGAGTAGCAAAATGACTTCATGAACTAATCTTCCATTTGATCTAGCAAAATGCAACAGATATACCATGAACTGGATGAATGAGAACCTTCACAAGCATAGTGATTACATATTTAAATAATTGTTCGAGCAAAAGAAAACCAGAAAAGTGGTAAAAAAAAGAATTTAGCAGACAAGAACATAATGAAGTTAAACTGAAAAAACTAAAGGACAGAAACAAAGAGCGATTATGTAATTAAGTAGGAATGGGTCTAGCGAGATCACAAAAGGAATCACACTAAAAATGCAAATGTGAATTGGGTTATTGAGATTATTTTTGTATACATAAAATTACAGTAAGTTAGGCTGTGTACATACAGACAATATTTCGATTAATAGCCTGGTGTGATATTTTAGTCAATAATGTTGAAATATAATATGGAATGTTTGCCACAACTGACTTTTTAAATCCAATTTTGGGAAATGTATTGGATATTGCCACCTAATTGGGTAGATTTTAATTAATCACATGATTGATTGCCATATTGCTTTAATTCCCATAAGACTATTAATTGGTTACACGATCGGTAGCCTGTCTAAAGGGAATATCGGGACAGGTTTGGCACTTAAGATAGAGTTTAATGCTGGCCCTATATTGCTGAGAAGTTCAATAAATTTGACTTTTGATAAATAATTCTATTAAATGTCTAAACAGAGGTTGATAGTTTTACTATTGACATCCATGTGCTGATTCCTGTTTGGTCCTTTAATTTTGAGATCTGAGCCAATTGCAAAAAAGATAAGGTATAGTGACATAGTGCGAACATCAGGATAACATTTCAGAATGTCAGAAAGATAACTTCCAAGTGTATGACAATCAAGATCAGAGAGCACTCTACATTATATCAATTATAGTTCACTAGATTTTAAAAGTGACACAAAACAGTGAAAGTAAAATGGAAAAGTCTTTTATTGATTTTATGAATCACAAAAGATATGGTTAGACAAAGCTTTGAAGAATACATTTTAGTAGAGTTAAGTGTTAACAAATACAACAGGTGAAAATGATTAGAATTGAAGTTAAACAGCAAAGTTAATTGAACCTATATTTTCAATTAAGCCCAGTTTCATGGGAAACGATCTGTTTGTTTCCAGATACTAGATAGCTGATTACTCTAAAATATATTAGCTATTTTTCTCCATTGTTTCTAGCAGGTGTTCTTTATTTAGATAAATACTGAATGTTGGAATCTAGGCATCTGCATACTTGTCTTTATTTTTTCTTGTTGTTTCACATTGGATGCATTTAACCTTGAAGAATACCATGCGAGTCTAATTCGAAAACCATGCATCACTAAACATGGAAAATTATAAGGGAAAAAAGCATAAAAAGCAGACACTCTACATTAGTTTATAGATGTTGGGGAATATTTTTAAACGCTGTGGTATCAAAAACATCCGATACCGTGGGTTTATATCAGTCACTAATGTTGAGTAAGTCAGAGCCATATTTGTAAATGCGCAGTATCGTACATTAGTGATACCACACGTTATCGGCAAATTATCATATATTTATGCCAAACGTTTGTTGATTTACAAATGTTCAGTTGTAAAATACCATTTGGTAGTAAACTACCGCAATTGTAGTCTATGTGGATCTTAAATCTACGACCGCAGTTTTAAATTTGCGATTATTATTGTAGATTTATGATCGTTTTAATGATCGTTAAAATGCTGTTGCTCTTGCCTCTTGTATACCTAGGGGAAAGAAAGGTATGTAATGTGAACATATGAAATAAGCAGGATATATAACAACTATAAATTCCAACATTTTAAATCTTATTTTGTAAAATTCTTTGTGCTGATACCCTAGCTAGAGGCCCTATAATTAATTTAGCAATAAGTAGGTATAACAATCTTTCCTTTCCATAGTTAAAGGGTATCTCCATCCTAAAATGTTTTTTTGTTGATATGCTGTAGGGAACCCGAGCCCACCCCCAACTGCCAGGTTTGTTTGTTAAAAAAAGCATCAGAATGGTACTTACATCCCTTCATTTTCCCGGTGCTCTAATCTAGTCCATCTGCTTGCTAGAACTGCAGCCAAGAAGCAGCCAATCCCAGATTGGTGAACAAAGGACTGTAAGTAGAGCTCTGGTGCTTTTTTATAACTAATCGGCTTTGCGGTTGGGGCTGAGATAAGGTGCCCTACACTCCCCTGTGCACGTTACTGTCCTTATTGAGGATAAGGAACTAGCAGGGACCGGATAACTCACAGACAGCTCCTACTTTTCACTTTTTGGAATTTGGACAAACAATGCAAGAAAACTGTTTAGAGCAGATTTTTTAACACTACACATTGGGGCCCATAGTGGATTCAATTTTAGTTTTGGGGATGGACATGCCCTTTAACTCCTCTCAAGGACATGTTTGACATGGATGGCGCACCACCGCCTTAGACTCAATCTATCCAAAACGGAATTAATCATTTCCCCCCCTAAGCAGGGACCTAGTCGATCTATTGACAACACGGTCATTAACCCAGTTGAATCTGCATGCTGTCTTGGAGTTATCTTTGACTTCTCTCTTTCCTTCCATCATCACATTAACAATGTCACTAGGAACAGTCATTTTCTCCTTCGCAAGTTTGCCAAGATCCACCCTTGCCAACAACATTGTACATGCCAACAACATTTTACATGGCAGACAGTTGACTGGTTCAAGAGAGGTGTCAAGGAGGTCATTTATATGAAAATAAAGAAACCAAGCATAAATAGAGGTGGGGGGGTTCGACACCAACTGTCTGCCATGAACAATGCTGTTTTGACACCTTACCCTGGGAGTTCCTATAACACCTCTTAGCCACTATCCAATCACGCCCTTAACACCTGGCTGTGATATGCTAATTGGGATTTTCCAGGGTACATAATTGCCACAGATTCTTGTACAAGTTATTCTAAATTGAGAAAGCCAGTCGGATAACTAGAGAAATGTCTTCAAGGAGTCCAGTTGATCTCGCTTTTGATATATCTAGTGCCAACCACTGGCCTTGCTTCAAAGTCCAGGCCAGGAGTATACTGTCACTTATATATATAAACCCATAGACTTAGTCCTCCATACACCTCAGTAAATACAGTACCCAATAGATTTTTTTATAAAAAAATAAACAATTACGTTTATTACCCAATAAACAATTGGTTTATTGGGTATGTTTAACTATATTATGTATGCATTGGGGTGTTCAGCATGAGTATTGTCCTATACATGGTAAGGGTACATTTCCTTTATAGGTGGACACTTTAATGTTGTGTTTCTTCTTGGGTCTCTGATAAAGTGCATGAGTCCATGAAATGCGTCAGACTAATTATGTGCTCACACAACACTTGGATTTTATGATGATTTTTTGATTAATAAAGTACAAGTTTTTAATCATTGGAGGTGTAAGATGGTCTTATTCATAGTTAATTCAATCTTAAAGAGGGTAAGACTAAAAACTAGATTCTGCAATGGTAAGCTATCAAATACATAAATCAGGTCAACTTTTGGTGACATCTATGAGTTGTACAAAAATGATAAGAGCAACTGTCATAGTCATAAGGGTTTGGTAAGCTTTCAAAGTTCAAGTTAGAATTGATGAATAAGAGAAACAATGTTTTAACTCGCAGTGATCTGGAGGAAATTCATAGCTGATGATTGGTTAAAGTAATCTTACAGGTAACTATGTAACTAATTAATAATGATGTATATGACTAATTGCAAAATAGTATAAATAGTCTTGTATTATAACAATAAATTAGAGCAGTTCTACACCTGTGTTTTCTGGTGATCTTTTAAACATAGCAATTGACATCTACTTAAATATACTGTACATTGGTTCTACCCTGACAACTACTTGGATATAGAGCCGGGTCCTACACAATTTTGAGTTTGGAAATTACAAAAGGAATAATCTTTAGAAATCCTGAGGTCTAAGAAATTGATCCTGTGGTCATTAACAAGGAGGCTTAATTTAATAGGCAAATCCATCTCAATGAGCGAATCAATAAACATTTGGATTCCACTGTTGTCCCCTTGCCATATACCGTTCTTTTAACCATTTTATGAACAAGTTAGCAAACAAGGTGGCAACAACGGAGCACATTGCGGCTCCCGAGACCTGTTGAAAAATATGCTTTTCAAAACTAACACCTTGCAGTTATATGCTGATTGGGACAGGAATCTGTTGGCAATAAATACCCTGGTATAAGTCATTGTGAAGTCAGTTGCATGACTAGCGGAACATCCTTAAGAAGAAAACTTTAAGTTCAGTTGATCTAACTTAATACTACAGAATGTTTAGTGTTCTGCAACTACAACAGGATACCGATTCAGTAATGCAAACACAAGTTTAAATAACTAACTTGAGCAACCCAACCAGCAGTACATGCAACCAAGTGCTTCCATAATAAATGTAGCAAAATCCCACAAACACATTATATTAATAAAGACTGTCCCATTACACAAATCCAAATGTGCCATATATTACAGAGGGTGCACAAGAACAAAAGTTACTTGATGTATGGTGTTGTGAACCTATAACAGGATAACAATTCAGTAATATAAACACCGGGGAAAAGACAATTAGATTATTTCTGAAGGAATCTGATTGTAACCAATTCTGATTAAAAAAGAATCTGATTGGTTAGTATACCAATCAGATTATTGCTAAAAGAATCTGATTGTATCTAATTCTGATTGGTTACAATTAGATTCTTTCAGAAAGCATACCAATCAAATTCTTTCTGAAAGAATCTGACTGTAACCAATTCTGATTGGTTACAATCAGCTTTTTTTTTTTTTAAAGAATCTTATTGGTATACTAATCAGATTATTTTCCAATCAAAATTGGTTACAATGAGATTCTTTCAGAAAGACTCTGATTTGTTACTATACCAAAATACCCTCCCCACCCACTAACACAAGCCTAAACATGTCTGCCCATATGTAATATATTTAGTAATGGTGTTATATAATGTCCCATATATTACAGTAGGTTCCAAGTACAAAAAAAGTTTGGTATTGTGCAACTAAAAGAGGATACCAATTCAGTAACACTGTGCACAGTAATGCAACCAATATATATGTGTGGACTTTTTGTACAGGTGGTAATTTAACAATAAAGGTGAAACACGTTCTGATAGGATTTCCCTTTCTTTTGTATTATTATTAAAAAACAAACAAACAAACAAAATATAACTTCCAAAACCCTGCACAATATTTATGCCCAATGTAGACATCCCATCCTAGCAATATAAGGGAGGGCGAGAGTCATTTTAAAAAATGAGAGCTCATTTGTTCCATTCTCTTAAGCTTTGGAGCACATTCTACTGACGCAGAAAAACACATGCACATATATCTACTTGGATATCCCTATTTTGCACATACAGTAGAACATTTTAAAGATCAGCATGTTGTTGGGTGTAATATATCATCCTGTAAAAAATGCTAGTCCTAAGCTGACAGCACATAAAAACTATTATGCACATATTGGTAGAATGAATCACAAACACTGCAATCTGTTTAAACATTTTGGGGATTTCTATTTGTAGTGTAATTTGGTTCATGCTGTATTTTAGATTTTATGTGCCAGGAAAATATTATTTATATTTGCATAGTGTTTTGATCATAATGATTTGCCAATAATAATAGTAGTTTATATAAAGAAGATATAGAGATTGAGCAGATACTAGGAATTTACTTCACTTTTAAGGAGAACTAAAATTAAATATTTTTAAGTTTAGTTATTACGATCGGTTAGCGCGACGTTAAGTCTCGCTTTGAGGCTGCAAAATTAGCACCATTTTAAACGATAAGAACTTTTATTGAATAACCCTGTAAGTTTCTAAATGTTCCTGTTTTTCTTTTTGGGTTGCTGATGGCACACCATATAAATGGCATGTTTTTAAGAACGCACAGCCCAACAAGTCACAAGTTTAAATCCCCTAGTTTACTTTTTTGTTTGTTTGTTTGTTTGTTTGTTTGTTTCCATCATGTTTGTAGAAAAATATAAAAAATGCACAAACTTTATATTAAAAAATTATAAAGTTTTTTAAATTAACAACCAGCAAGAATTACTGACAGCTTTCCTGGAGCAATACAAAATAGTCAACAATTTTTACTGAAAATGAAATGTACTTCATCTTCGATTCTGCATGTGCAGTGGTGGTGCACTGCTAAAGTGCTGGTTTGGGAAATAAACAGACCATTGTGACACAGGTTCAATTCTTCAGGCTTACTTTATATTGTTTCTATTATATTTCTATCAAAAGACCTCGAAGAAGGGAATATTCGGTTCCCGAAACGTTGGTTGTGCAGATTGGAAGGTAGTGGCCTCCTCCTTGTCTCTTCATTTGTATGCCTGTTGGAGTTTCACAGTTGGTCGCTGCTCTGAGGGACTGGGAAATCAGGACTGACCATATGCTTTGTCAGAGAGGTTCGTATGATTGTAGACTTGGGCCTTTTTATTTGGCCACGCTGCTTCGTTACTGGACCGGATGTCTACACTGTTGAATTCAATCGGGTGAGATCAATCTTTCTTTGTGTACTATTAAGACTGCCGTTACTTTGTGCCATAACCCAATCGACCTGGTACTAGACCTTTGGAGATCATTTGTCTATAGTAACAGCACATGTAAGACTTTTACTCTGAGTGTACAGAGATCGAACAGACACTACCCTGGATGCTATTTTTATTGGAGTGTGACTTTTGTATATATTTGTCAGTAGGTTTCCATGGACTTCTTTCAAAAATCCAAACGTTTTCGAACGTTCGGTAAAACTTGAACAACGATTCCGAAATCCCCGAAAGGCCAGGGATTCTCAAAATCGCCATTTGAGTATTGTACGTTCGGGGGTCCCACAGCTCAAAACCAGGATGCCCTCCCGGGTCCATACAAGGACCATTGTGGCCCTGAAAAGGGCCCTTTGGGGCTTAAGGGGTCCTGCAGCTCAAAACCAGGACCCCCCTCCCCAGCACTTATAAGTGCCCTTGTGGCTCTGACAAGGACCCTTTGGGTCTTAAAGGGTCCCGCTGCTCAAACCGGGACCCCCCTCCCCGGCACTTATAAGTGCCTTTGCAGCACTAAGAAGTGCCCTTGTGGCCCTAACAAGGGCCCTTTGGGGTTTAAGGGGTTTCACACCTCAAACTGGGCCCCCCCTTTCCCAGGCACTTATAAGTGCCTTTGTGGCACTAAGAAGTGCCCTTGTGGCCCTAACAAGGACCCCTTAAGCCCCAAAGTGTCTTTGTGGCCAAAGGAACCCTTAAGACCCAAAGGATCTTTTTAGGGCCACAAGGGCACTTCTTAGTGCCGCAAAGGCACTTATAATTGCCGGGGAAGGAGGTCCCATTTCGAACTGCTAGAGCCTTTAAGCCCCAAAGGGTCCTTGTTAGGGCCACAAGGGCACTTATTAGTGCCGCAAAGGCACTAATAAGTGCCGGGGAGGGGTTCCTGGTTCTAGCTGTGGGGCCCCTTAAGCCCCAAAGGGCCTTTGTCAGGGCCACAATGGTCATTGTAAGGACCCAGGAGGGGGTTCCGGTTTCAAACTGCAGGACCTCCGAATGTCCGGCCGTGGGATTGTCTGACATTCGGGAATCCCCGGCCGATCATGGATTTTTGGAATCGCTGTTTGAGTTTTACTGAAAGAGTTTTACTGAAAAAAAACAGCGAGTCCGGAAAATCAAACTAGTTTGAGTCAATTATGGGAGCTGACCCCTAGTACCCACAGGTTAATTTCATAAATCAGCATCCATAGCAAAGGGAGAGTTGAGACACATCTTTTTATATATTTGTGAATATGCTCTTTCTATTGGGGAAATGTTGTCTGGAGACAATGTTGACTGTTCCCCTTTAACATACTATAGAGTTTATTTTTACTAATAAGTGTCTAAACTTTTAAAGGGCATGTCCACCCTTAAAACGAAAAAAAAAAATGGTTACGTCATTTTTAGTGATGAATTCCGGTTTCAACTCAGAACTTTTCATTGAAATTTTGAAAATCAGAAATTTAAAAACTGAAACATTAAAGGGTATGTCCATTGTAATTTTAAGTTTCTTTTTAACTGTTTTACTGAAAAACAGAATGCACTATCTCTTACCTCCGGTTCTTCAGTAAATCTTGCAGGGAAAGAAGAAGAAGAAGAAGAAAGGGAGCTATCCCGGGAAGAGCAACAACCCGATCCACAGTAAGCAAAGAATCCTTCACCTGTGAAAATAAAAACAAGAGTTTAAAACAACAAATATAGGTAGGAGAACCCCATGTCTACCTATAACATCTTACACATTTCCCAGTCCCATATCCCTCCCACAATAGGATGTATATACACCGATACTAGGAAACTATGTGTTATCCAGAGTTCACTACATCTAAAGGAAACAGTTCATTGTGATCATTTCATTTAATCCTTCAGGAGACTCCAGTTTAACAGAGAGTTTTCTTACGGTCACCTGAAGGGTCATCAGCTGGAACATGATCCACAAGCATACACCTCAATGTGGACAAATTGTGTCCTGCACTCTTAAAGTGTCTCGTGACTGATAAATCTCCAAACTTATTACTCCTTTTGTCCTCTATTGTACTATTTAATGTGCTGCGAATGGAGCTACTGTGATTCACCATTCTGTCACGAAAAGGGTTGATGGTCTTCCCTATATAATATAGTCCACATCGGCAGGTTAAAAAGGCAGGTAGTGCACACTGAGTGCCTGGGTGTGAGCCATGCATATGTATCCAACTTTTAATCCGATGATTCGTGGAGCACCCTCTGGTTGTTTTGTGCCTGCTTGGTAGCGCTTTGCATGGCTGTACAGGTGTTTTGCTTTGGGGGGATCCCTGGAGGAGCAGGTGTACTCGGTTATGACAGTAAGAAAACTCATGTTTTTAACTACACGGTATTGGGGGATATAAGAGGTGGGTATACTTACCGCTTAAGGGAGTGAGGGAACAGTATATTGTATCCTGACAATGGGCTTCTTATGGGCTGAAACACTTAGATCCAAATAGTTGATTGTTATTTCCTTTAAGGGGAAGTTCAGTGGAAAATCTCATACTTTTAAAATTATTAGTTTGTATTATGCATATTTAGTTATTCTACATATTCTCTTCCGTTTTGAAAAATCAGTTGACTGACATTTCAGGTTCTGTAACGGTCCTTTTTCTTCCCAGAATGCACCCTACTGTGGAATGTTCCTAACAGTAATTTCTATTGATTGGCCGTTGGATGGGTCACACATGCTCAGATCTCTACTGAGCAACTGAATCAACCCAGGCGCTGGGTCAAGGGCAAGACCATAACAGTCTCTATTAGGGGTCCTGCAAACAGGAAGTCAGTATTTCAGAAACATTTATTTATACACAGACAAAATGCTGAATAGGCAGGTTAAGGTCATTAGGATGGAAAAATACTGCTCTTTTTTCTTAAAAGTAAATGTATTTTCCCTGAACCCCCCTTTAAGACCCGCTGAGTGCTTTCGTTCGGATGAGATTATATGTGTGTGTGTGTATATATATATATATATATATATATATATATATATATATATATAATATTTACAAACAAGAACTTAGATGATTATCAGTGCTTGTCATGAGATATCCTTCAGATGAATGTTATGACTTATTCTGTTGCATCCTATAACCACTGAGAATGTCTTTCATGAAACTGTTGAGTGGACCTACTGATCAAATTAGTGTTACATGGATATAGGTGGGAAAATATGGTCTGCATTGTTGCTAAAGTCTGTGCAAATAGTTCTTTGTCACAAGCTCTTTTAGTTGCTATAACAACTATAGCTAGATGACCGATTTGGGAAAATACTTGTAGAACCTAGGACTCTGTTATCTGACATTCAATAATTTCATGTTCATAATAACTAGGAAATGGATGGCGATCCTTAAAGAACATTTGTTAAAAGGGCAAGTGCTCTGTTGGTAGCAGACTACAAATAGTTGTCCTGTTTTCACTTCTAACGGAAAACAACTAAAGTGATTTCTTTTGTTTTGTTGGAAAGTTGTTAGAAGATTTATCTAAAGATAAACAGTGCAAAGCAGATTGTGTCATTGCTGAGATGCTTAGAAATGTTTCCATTGTACTATGATAGACATCTTAGAACTTGAACCTTGGAACAACACTGTGTCATTAAACAGTGAGTAAGCATCATTTTTAACTTCCAGTGAAGTATTTTTTCTGTCTGACAACCCTTTATATATGTTTTGTATCTGTCTAAATGAAAAACCGTAACCTATAGTAAGCAAGAAGGATAACATTAAAAATAACATACAGTATTTTCTACTTTATATAAATAATTGTTGCCACGAGAAAAAAAAAAGATTTGTGTAAAAAGTGGGGAAATTTTGTCTCTGTAACAATGTGTGGCATGTGTAAAGAAAAAAACTTGCAATATTTAAATTTGGCAAACATTTTTCTCCATTCCCTACATCCACTTTTTCTACTTTTTGTTATGCTTACATCCCTCTACTGTATTTATTTAAGTAAATTAACTTATAGGAACCAGTGCAGTGTTTTATTTGATTTCTTTTTGATATTTTTCCAGCTTTATAATGATATTTACCTAAAGAATGAAAGATGCAATTTTCTGCCTACAGAATAATGTAATATTACAAAAACTGTTAGAAGCAAATAATAGCTTTACCATACCGCAACTGCTGCTGTCCGTGGTGCTGATCTATTGAAATTCTCGTAACTGATCCTAGAATCCAGGATGGCAGAAAGTGAAATCTGCAAACTGTAGTTTTTCAAAAGCTTAAAGCTTTTTGCTTTGTAATTAAAGTTAACCATAGTGTTGGGCATGATATAGGCATTAATTGTACTGTAAACTTTAGTTGTTTGTTAACATTTTTACTCCTTTTCTACTATAGTTGTCCTGTAGCTACTGTGATATAATTAATATGAAGCAATCAATAGTAACATTATACTTCAATTAACCATATACTTTAACATTATACATGACTACTTCATAGTAATAATAACATTATTGCAACATAAGAATGTTTAGTGACACTATAGCTGAGGAACTTAGTTAATATGTTTATATACCTGAATTACCCAATCTTAATTAATTTCACAGGTCTTGTTAGTCTTCCCTCAAAGTCAAGAGCTTTAAGTTGATAGTTTTCCAATAACAGCAGCTTTATCCGTGTGTGTCTAATAATTTAATTAAAATGAGTTTTCGGTGGTTATTTGATTTACTAAATTAACCCTTTTGCCTAAGTGGTTGTGAAATATTAAACACTGGAAATCCTTGAGAACACTTAGCCAGCTCTCTTAATTCTGGAGATGGTCCATTAAATTAATGATCCATATCCTCATCCTATTTCTTATTTAAAGTAGTTGCTACTTTGCTACGTAGTTGTTTTACTAATGTAATGTTATAAAGTAAGAGACATTAAATGCATCTAAAATTACAAACATCTCAACATTTATTTTAACTATGAATTATTGATCTTCAGTTTCAAAATGACATGCTTCTCCTTGTGTTTAGTCCTCGAACAAACATGAACGTCACTTAAATAATATTTTAATTCCTATAAATACCATATATAACAGTATATATTTGCCAGGATTTGCCCATGTGTCCTTATGTAATTTCTATCAATGAACAGATCCTCTCGATTATTGCTGTACAAGCAATTATAGTCAACAAGTGACTCTGCTTTAATATAAATTATGCTACAAAAACATAGTCTCTCTTCATAGCTAAGTTCCCTTTATCAGTTTAGTAACTCTTCTCTGGAGCCTCTCCAATAGAGATGGCCAATCATCCGAAAGTCCGGTCCGTTCTGAAAGAGTTTGAAAGTTTGAAAATTAAAAAAAAAAGCGCAAAAATAAAGTCTATGGGTAAAAATGTTCAAAAAGTTCAAAATAAACTAGGGTTAAAGTGCATCTTCACCCATAGAAATAACTTTGGATATATTGTTGAGCATGACCTCGTTCCAGCGTAGCTCTGGTCCAGCTCCCCTGCCTGCCGGAACTACAAGCAGGGGCCTGGACTGGCAGCCACGGCTGTGATTGGATGAGAGGCAGCCAATCACAGCTGTGGCTGCCAGTAATACAGAACACAGCGGGATTGAGGATCTGTAAGTAGAGCTTAGAATCTATTTGTAAACTTGCAATATAGCGGTTTACAAATTATTTACAATATACCTAAATAATTTAACGCTAAAAAAGAAGGCCAGCCAGAAAGGGATCGGGTCAGGAGGGAGGGAGGGAGGGGGTGCTCCCCTGCAGATTCCAGCAGCAACTGAAAGGACAGAGCAGAGGCAGAAACCTTTTGGACAAGAAGACAGCTCTTACCCTGCAGTTTACTAAATTTCGAAGAGGCACTACAGGAGAACCATAAGGAGCAGAAATGTAAGGTAAGGATTTTTTTAAATTGTACAGTCGGGCCAGTAGTGGGTTAAATTTTAGTTTGTGGGGAGGACATGCTCTATAAAATAGCAATGGTAACTTACTGTACATGGCAACAGTAGTTTCTACTCAAACATGCTCAGATCTCTACTGAGCAACTGAAACAAGGACAAGACCATAACGGTCTCAATTAGGAAGTCCTGCAAACAGGAAGTCAGTATTTTGGAAGCATTTATTTATACACAGACAAAATGCTAAATAGACAGGTTAAGGTAATTAAGATGGAAAAATACTGCTCTTTTTTCCTTAAAAGTATATGTATATGCACTGAACTTCCCCTTTAATCTTTATTTTGGCACTTTGCATATATGCATCATATAGGGGAAAGCGGACAAAGAGTAACACTTTATAGCATCAGCACCATTGAGTTAGAGTAGGCTCACTGTGGTTTGCCAGCATTGTTAATTCAGGCAGGCATGGCCCCTCTTGACATACCCGACACCACATTGGCTTCTCTCCCCCACATTTTGCATCATATAGGGAAAGCCCAGGGTGTTGACACTTCTAAAAATGGGGCTAGATCGTTTCCACAAATTCGATAACATCTTCAAAAATTCGAAAAGTCTACAGTCCGAGTTTGTTCAAAATTGTAAAATATTCCATTGAATAAGTGATCAGGTTAGGCAGTCAAGGTGTATTATACCGGTGCTAAAATATGTTTTTAAACATATACAAACACCATATAAAGATGGAGATCCCCTAATGGATCCCAAGAAGGGGCATTTTAGCCTTGAAACGCGCATTGCTTATATTTGTGTTAGCTTACCCATTTAATGAATAACTGATATGTTGAGTTTTCCCACACTCTACAGTTTAGCAGCTGCATTCTGTGGTTTCTAGACAGATGGAATTTAGTGCTGTTTGTGTTCCAGACCCGGAGTTGTTGTGAGGACCTTTGAGGATAAATAATCTTACCCTTCTCAGCTGGATTTGCCTGGAGAGGAGGTGGTGTGGCCTGGCATTAAAGAAGTGTATTACTTGAAGCTGTGCCACAAGCTTCAGCAGACAAAAGCAGACAAAAGCTTATCAGATTCCCAAAGTCAGACACCTGCCTTTAAGTAATGACATCTCCTACAACCAGTGGGTGACACTGGGCCAGTGAGCCCATTCATTTGTGTGGAACTTTTTTTTTTATGCTCAATTATGAATTTGCCTTGGGAAATCACCCTTAAATACATGTAGTGTGTGTTACATGCTAATTGTGCTGCAGTGTGAATGTTGCCACTTTAAAATAAGCATTTACTACAGGTATAATCTTAGTCATATGGTGAGATGTGCAGTATATTTTGAATGACCTTTTTAACTAATATGGCACATACATTACAGTATTATTGTTTTTATTAGTATTGTGTTTATGCTGAATTTTATTTAAATTTGTGAAATAATGCCTGGGAATCTGAGTGCAAAATATAACCCTGTATATAATTGTATAACATACTTTACAGTTTTGTCCAACTACTGGTCTATAATTGCCTGCAAGCATATGCAAGATCCAGCCATATTGCATGAATTTAATGATGCATTCTTTAGAGAGTTTAGAGAGGGATTGAGTTTTACCAAGGGCCCCTAGAAATCTATCTTTATGCATTAAAATAACATACCACTCATTTAGAAGCTTTAGAGAACCATCAGAGATGGCCAAAGTGTGTCATATTTCAGGGATTTCATATACCCAGAGAAACCTATGATATTCTGTAGGGTGGCAAGACAATAGGGAAGGTTGGAAACAAAGTCAATTTGTATCAATAAATGGTAAATATAGCACTGCTTCTGTCGTTTTATGAAACCAAGATTTAAAATCTATCATGTTTAATACTGCCAGCCAATTTAAATCACAGGTTAGCAATTCATACCATAGACTGTTAAACTAAAAGAATAGAAGAAAACTATAATTTATAAGAAAACTTCATCTCCTTTTAAAGAGAAAGTCTGATGTAAAGATAAATGAAATGTGTACTACATTGAGGAAAGAATGGTTTGTCAAAAGAAAACATTTTATTTAGAATTCAGAAACTAAAAGAGCCATTCTGAAAACAACAGCTCTCGTTTCTTTTATAAGAGACAACAAACTCCATAGTTCCTGGCAGGCTTGCCTTTCAACTTAAATTGAATGTGACTTTTGATGTTGTATACAAATGTAGATATCTTAGAGTTACTGAATAAATCTGTGTGTCAGGTGAGAGTAGTTTATGGCAGCTTTTGGCAGAAAAATATTTATCAAGCAATGATACCTATATAAATAGAAAAACAATCTGCCAAACAAAAACAAAGACAGAGCTAAATAGGAAAAGGAAATCTATGCGGAATGCAAGATCTAAGTATAGCTCTGTGTGGTTATTTTATAGTTTTCATTATTTATGGTTCAGAAAAAAAACCAAACTGAGCAAAACAGAACTTGCTAGAATCACAGCCTTTAAATAAGGCATTAGAGCAGGGGTGGGCAATTAAATTTTACAAGGGGGCCGCATGACAAATTGTTGTGAAGGGCTGGACAAATTGGTTCAACTCAATTCTCATGGTCTTAGCCAAGTCGGAATGAAGAAGTAGAAAATTATACTTGGGAAGTATCGTATCAGGCCTATTGGGGCCCGTCTCCTCGAAGAGTTGTCTTGAAAGGGCATCGGCTTTTCCGTTCTTAGATCCTGGACGGAACGTGATATGGAAATTAAAACGGGTGAAAAAGAGGGCCCACCGAGCTTGACGCGGCCTTAGTCTCTTGGCTGTCTGTAAATACTCCAAATTTTTATGATCCGTGAAGATAACAATTGGGTGATTAGCTCCCTCTAGAAGGTATCGCCATTCCTCTAGAGCAGACTTAATGGCCAGCAACTCCCGATCCCCCACATCATAGTTCTTTTCAGAGGGAGAGAGTTTTCTTGAAAAGAAGGCCACTGGATGAAGCAGAGCTTTAGGGCCTCTGCGTTGGGAAAGGATTGCCCCCAAAGCACTTTCAGACGCATCGACCTCCAGCAGGAAAGGGAGAGACGGATCCGGATGGATGAGGACTGGCGCAGAGGTGAAAGCTGACTTCAATTGTTCAAAGGCTTTTTGAGCTACCTCAGACCACTTGAATGGAATATGAGTTCGGGTGAGCTGAGTAAGTGGAAGGATGATGGAAGAAAAGTTCTTGATGAACCTGCGATAAAAATTTGCGAAACCGATAAACCTTTGTACCTGCTTACGGTTAGATGGTTCCGGCCAATCTCGAATGGCGGAGACCTTCTGAGGGTCCATGGTGAGTCCAAGAGATGAGATGATGAAACCTAGGAAAGGTATAGAAGTTTTTTCAAACTCGCATTTTTCCAGTTTAGCATAAAGACCATGAGTTCTGAGACGAGACAGGACTTCTTTAACTTGAAGACGGTGTTCATGGAGATTGGAAGAAATGATGAGAATATCGTCGAGGTATACGACCAGGAAATCATCAACAAAGTCCCCAAAAATATCATTGACAAAATGTTGGAATGTGGTAGGTGCGTTACAGAGTCCAAAAGGCATCACTAAATACTCAAAATGACCGTATCGGGAGCGGAAAGCAGTCTTCCATTCGTCACCATCTCTTATCCGAATCAAGTTGTAGGCCCCTCTGAGGTCTAGTTTTGTGAAAATCTTAGCAGACCTTAGCCTTTGAAACAGTTCAGGAAAAAGTGGAAGAGGATATCGGTTCTTGACAGTGACATTATTAAGGGCTCTATAATCAATACAGGGTCTAAGGGAACCGTATTTTTTCTCTACAAAAAGTATACTAGCACCGGCCGGGGATGTGGAGTGGCGTATGAAACCCTTCTGTAAGTTCTCCTCAATGTAGTCCTTGAGGACTTTTTGTTCAGGCTCTGAGAGGGGATAGACTCTTCCAAATGGAATCTGAGCTCCGGGAAGCAATTCAACAGGACAATCGTAAATACGATGTGGGGGTAGACCGTTTGCCGCTTCTTGTCGAAGACATCAGTGAACTCATTGTAGCAGATGGGTAAAATGACCTCAGGAGGATCTTTTTTAACGGCCATCAGTGGAGACAAACAACAAGATTGTGAAAAAAAACGAGAAGGGAAGGAAATCTCACATAAAACCAATTTATAAGGGTTGTGGACCTTCAACCATGGTAAGCCCAAAATGGTGGGGAACAAAGAAAAAGGCAAAACGTCAAAGAAATTAATTCAGTGTGCTGATAATCTTGACCATCACGGGAACAGTCTCTCGAAAAATGGGTCCAGAAGAAAACTTTGAGCCATCGGCTAGACAAATAAACAAAGGCGAAGTCTCGATCCGAGTAGCGAGACCCCACTCTTTGGCACATGACTCTAAAATAAAAGAACTACATGCTCCTGAATCAAAATGGCCTGAGTCTTGACGGGAAGATATTTTCCCTGTAAGAAATATTTAATTGAGAGGTAAGGTAAGGCAAGAGAACAGGAAGGAGATGGCAAAAGATTCTTACGAGCAGGCCTGATCGGACAGTTATTTAGGAGATGACCGGACTCCCCGCAGTACAAGCAGAGATTCAGACGACGTCTGCGTTGATGCTCCTCAGGGGAAAGGGAGGAACGGGTGAGTCCAAGTTGCATTGGTACAGGTTCGAAATATGCGAAGAGAGGGGTGAAGGAAAAACTGATTCCGAAAAGGGTGATTGGCACCCATCTTCTCCAGCCTCCTTTCTCTCAGACGTCTGTCAATTTGAATGGACAGATCGATGAGTGCTTTCAGGGTGTCTGGCATCCCCACACGAGCTAGTTCATCCTTCAGGGTCTCGGACAGGCCAAGACGAAATTGATGTTTAAGGGCCGCATCGTTCCACTGAGTCTGGTGCTCACTCTAACGGAAGTCAGAGTCCACTGGTCTCCTCCTTGGAAAGGTTATGGAGCGTGACCTCTGCAGTAGCAGCCCTCCTAGGGTCATCATAAATTTCTGCCAAAGCAGCAAAGAAGGTTTCCACAGAAGCTACTGCGGCATCATTCCTTTCAAAAGGCGAGAGCCCAAGCTTGGGGTTCATCTTGTAGGAGGGAAATGATAAGCCAACCTTGACCCTTTCATCACTAAAGCTGCAGGGATGAAGGAAAAATAGAGTCCACATGAACTTTTAAACTGGGCAAACTTTGAACGATCCCACAAATCTATCAGGCAGTGGCACTTTAGGTTAGGGAAGCAGTTTGGAAGGCAGTCTGAGAAACTTGAGCCCCATAGTGGAGATGGCCTTTAACCTGGCCTCAAGCTGGAAAAATCCTTGAGAGCCTCCTGCAAGGCTCCCTGTAGCTCTGCTACTGTATACAAATCTTCTACCGGACCGGTTCTTCCAGGGGTCATCTTTGGCTGCCAGTTACTGTTAAGGACTTCAGGGAGAGTCCCTGCAAACCTCTCACTGGACGCAGAGTCTAAGTGTCTGTAGGTCTTCTCCAGAGCCTCTATGTGGATGAGGATGTTGTGTGGCAAGACAGACAACCAGGTTGCGGCTCCAGATCAAGTTCACAGAACCCCACCCGCAGTGTAGAGAAGCAGCTGGTAAAGGAAACAGGTAAGGGCAACGACAGGAGCACTGGAGATAACAATAACTGAGTGGTAAGGGAACCACTCCAACAATAACTGGAGACGGGAAATGGGTACCGGTTAGATAGTCTGAATACTGGGAACTGACTGGAAACTGGTGTAGTCGGCTTGTGTAATGGAAACAAAGGCTGAACTGGAACGGGTGCAGGCTGGATGAAATGGAGACCAAAGGCTGAACTGGAAACGGATGCAGGCTGGATGAAATGGAGACCAAAAGTGAACTGGAAACGGGTGCAGGCTGGATGAAAATGGAGACCAAAGGCTGAACTGGAAACAGGTATCAGGAAGACAAAAGGCTGAACTGGAAACAGGTATCAGGAACGAACTCGAACGAGCAAAACACAGCAAAGGGAGCTGAAGACAGAAACAAACCGAATCTGAACTGGCAGCAAGAAGCCACCCCAAGCAGGGGCTAGAAAAGGACCCTCCGACGTCATCATCATGCGTCGGAACGTGCCTACGCGCTCTGCCCGTCACTACGGACGCGCGCGTGCATGGAGCGCGCATACCCGCGCGGCAACGCAGGAACGCGGCCACAGGTAAGAACCGGAGCCTTACAGAGGGTATATAAATTTTTATGGAAAATAGAAACAAATATCACTTGTTAATGATGCTATAAGAAATAATAATAATGCATTCATTTAATATTATATGTATTGTTGAAAATGTCAATGGATGCATACCAGGAAACAGGTAATGATGGCTTAGGTGTAGATGTTTTATTTTTTAAGTTTTCTTGGGTAGAGAAAAGCAAACCAGTTAAAATAGAAGCTTACATTAATCACAGCCATTTTAAACTCTTTAATTTGTTTGTTGATCAAAGTTTAATCCAGCCAGAGCCCCCACTGAAGCATTTTTTTCTGATCTTCTCTACATATTAATTTCCAGTGAAGCAGCAGATGCTCAGAACTAATAATTTTAATAATAACTCAACTGTTGTATGCCCTTTTATAATCTGAGGCTTAAAGGCTTGATTTTTATGCTATATGCCACATAATTCTATGCTCAATCCGATCATTTACCTCTGCAGGTTCACGGTGCATCTGCATGGTAATTTGATCTACTGAAACAGAGGAAAAAAATAATCAATACACATTCCTGGACCCCATATTATATCAGATATGTACTAGTACAAACAGGCTAACCCCTGCTTGGTTGCATTTTCTTGGGAAAGGTTGATTCCCTGATCTTGCATTGCATTAGTATGTCAGGCTTTCACTTCTCACTGTCTACTGTCTTTTAACAAAGAGGAAGAGGCCTCCTGTTCAATGCTTAGTATCAAAGACATACGACCTCCAATTAAAGGGCAGGATTGTGGGTTCTAGTACCACATGAAAGCTTAGTCTATCTTCCTGCAGAGCAACTTTGCTATAGTTACACTATTATATATAATTGAAGTGCTACTGATCTACCCAAAACATTAGAGCAAACAGAAAAATGATAAATGCACATTCCTATAGAGTATATGCCTGTTGGAAAAATCCCAATGTGCGAGTACCTGCTACAGATCTTACAAACCAAATACGATACATAATACATGTAACTGATTTAATGTATTCTATAAAGATGAAGACATAGTTTTCTGCCAAGTTCCAAGGCAACTTATGCCAAATAGTTTTTTTTTTCTCACTGTGTTTTCAGAATACACTATCCAGGTGCATTTTCTATCTTAATCAGCCAACTCCTTGCTTTGTATATAAAATTCAGTCTGGCATGGAATATATAGCTTGTTAATTGGCAGCTGCTTTTTTTAAAACATAATTTTGTTCATGTATAAAGGAAAGTGCAAAGAACAGATGTACCATATATATCATGGCCAATGGATACTATAGGAAACCACTAGCATGACCCAAAACTTGGAAGACTTTTATACTATTTATTATATCAGCTGCTTAAATAAAAACAGAAAATAAATAATACTCCATTTAGGGCACTAACTAGAAAGTAACGCTAGATACACATGTTACAATCTTTCCTCCTGACTATTCGAGGCTTCCAAACGGTCAGCCAGGAGGAAGGACTGTCGGTTGCGGCAAAAGCAGCCACATCCAACAGTTAGCCATGATGGAACAAAACACTGAAATGACGGTCAGTCGGGCCAAATTATTGTATGGTGTGTACCCAGCTATAAATAGAAAAGAAATCTTATTCTGTTCAGCACAGGTTACCTAGTTTCTTATATGTAATAGAGCTGTTCCATAAGAACTATATATAGCTAAAACGCACCAGAAAACCTTATAGAGCTTACAGTTTATTTGTGTTCCAGAAGAGGTGTAAAGTGAATTTGTTCTGGTCTACATTAGTAGTAAAAATATTGTTTCATTTTAGTTTGTAATAAGAACTGCTCTAATAGATAATTACTGCAAAATGCTGTATCGGCGAACACTAAATCTTAATGAGCTGCAAAGACTCATCTTCTCCGGGTAAGCTAAAAGCTGTGTGATTACTTTCTGGCTGTATGACTTCATTGAATCATATGTGATCTAATACACTTGGGGTAAAAGCACCTGATCTTGGATGATGACTTGGACCCAGTTTAACAACAGTGCCTGGGAATTTCTTTGATAGGCCCGTTTACCTTGTGTGCTAGTTTACATATTTAGGAAGTGAAATGTGTAAATACATTAACCTTTTACTGTAAAGAACCCATAACAACAAATGCACATTTTATGTACCGTATGCCATAGACCTTAGGGTAATGCTAATTAAAATGTAGTAGTGATTCAGTTGTTATTTAAGAGACAAAGTATTAACAAATGAGTAAACAGCTGAACATCAGTAAATACAGACTGTGTTGGATACCTTTTTAAAAGCAGTCAGTTTTCGAATTTTCGAACTTTCCATCTCTACTCATTAACCCCAATCGCTCTGGATAAATGTTTGTTCCAGTATTTGATACTAGTCTTGACCCGAGGGTAATCTCAGAAAGGGATTTGACCCCAGCGAGACTTTAATGGATGCTATTAGCTGGTGTTATATAGTCGTGCTAAAAGCATAAGATAGTAACACATCACATTATTTAATACCTTGCTATGAATGCTTGGGTGTCTTTTGCAATACTTGTACAACCGCGCAGTAGGTTAAACACGTGCTAACTGATATTGAATAGGTGAAACCACTGAAATTGCTGCAGTAGCCAATGGTAAATAAGGCCAAAAGTGGGAGTTACGCTTAAAATCTAGGTGCAACCACCAACAGTGACTTGCTGCTGCAGTTTTAGCTGGTAATTAAATAAGAGTTAGAGTAGTGCGGTAGTTCATTTTCTGTAATACTGTCAATCCTATCCATGATACATTGTGGGAATTTAGATATTTACCATGTCTGCAGTTGTGCAAATAAGATTGCATAGATACAATTTATTTATTATTTATTTGATTGCTTTGGTTTCTTCTCCCTCAAGTGTTTTTCAGAAATTGCTGTTCTGTCATCCTCTTTTAAGACTTAAAAGAGTACGCCATTATAGGAGCAACAGGGAACTACATTAAGGATGTCTGCCTCTGCTGATTGTGTGGATAGGAAAATTCCATCACTCTATGGAAATTATTTTAGACAGGATTTTATTGGTTTTCAATCCTAATCTATTCATATATTTTGTGAAACAGAAAATCTTGGGCTTGTTAAACATGAATTTTGTTAACAGCTTAGAAAAGCAGACACATCTAGGTATCCCAAGTGGGTGACTATTACTGTTGTGTGAAAAACAAGAAATCAATGTAATCCTTGATCCAGATTTCTAATGTTTTATAAAAAAAAAATGTTAACAAGCTTCATCTGTTAACTCACAGTAGAGAGTAATACAGGAAATGCATCAATATTGCATCCGATTTGATCAAATCTGCCAAATCGAATGGAATATTGATGCCGTGGGGGGTGGGAGCTTACTTATCACACCATCTACATTTTATTGGGGTTCAAATGATTTAAAAAAAAACCAAACATTTTGAATAACTAAACAAAACAAAGAAAAATCTGTTTTAGTATAGAGGATTTGGTTTTAGGAGCCTAGGAAATATCTTACCATGGAAACCTTATCTACTGTTTGCTATATTTTGCAAGAGCTAATTTATCATGTAAAGTACATGTCAGATGAAGCTGCTTGTCTATTTGTATTGATAAGAAAGATCTTGACAGATGTGTCCCACTGGAAGGATATATTGCCAGGATTTTCTTATCACCATATAAAGCAGATAAAAGGAATCCCCAAAGCTTCCTGTAAAATGTAATGGAAATGAAACTGAGTAAAACTACATTGATGGGAGGTGTAACACAAACTGTTCAAGTTAATATGACAGCAATACCAGATTATCTCAGTTCCTGTAAAAAAAAATCTCGATTTCAGTCACAGCAAGTATTTTTTTTTTGTATTTGTTAAGAATAATGTATTTGTGGCAACTGCCATTTGTAATGATTAGACTACATGCCAATTATAGTCATTTATTTACCAAACTGTCCACATTTTCAATAAAATGTACCTTCGTGTTTACATTGAATTTCATTACATGGAATGGAAAGTAGAGCAATTTCGTCTCCTCCTATTTACATCTGCTTAGAACATTCAGGGAGATTCAATATGGCCAAAATCCATGCAAAGCTCACTATAACACGAAGTAATATTGGGTAAACGTGTGTTTTACATAGAGTTTAGGGCAGAGCGCCATTTCCAAATGTTTTTAGAAATAGCGATGTGCAACCAATACAAAGCCCCTATGTTGATTCCAGACAATAGAGGTGATGTATACAGGTCCCCTATTGCTCTCTTTTGCCCGCCGATATCTGCTCTTTGTGCATTGTGAATGGGGTTAACCCTTTACGAATCTTTAACGCTGTCTATTTATTTTTGCACACTGCCACAACCGCCATTAAGTTGTTCTTTAAATTGGGTTAACTCTTGATTCATTGGTTAATGTGGCTTTAACACTTAAAAAGATATTATAGTCTCTCTGTAAAACACCCCACATATATTAACCCATACGTACCCAGCATTAAAAAAGAGTAAAAATAATTACCTTATAAATAGGTATTGTATACAAAATGCTTCTTGCATCAGCTCAGGGACATAATAGTTTTTAAAAGTACATATTTCTGCTTATACTTAAGCTGGCCATACACTAAACAATATGCCATTTTGAGTAGAGCAGCGGTTTTACCTGCCAGCGTTACCACAATGTTTGCCATCTGGATCATGGATTAACATCAACATATGTGCATAATGTCAGTTGAAGATCCATCCAGGCAGTTATTGGAATATTGTGGGAAAGTTAGGAGGTAAATTCGTAGTGTATGGCTAGCTTTAGCACATATGTGTCATATGTGAGTGGGTTGCCCATTTGGAATCTGAGGTCCAGAATATAAAGGGTAAACTTGCAGCATTGCAGGGCTTGGCAAATCTGGGGGAAATGCAGGTACTTGCGGGGGCCAGTAAACTGGAGAGTGGAGATGGGGCAGATAATGTGGAGAAGGAAGATAGATTTGTAAGGGTCACCAGGGGAAGTAGTGGACGGAAGGATAGGGATGCTTCTTCCCAGCTGGTCGATCCCAACAGATTTGCCATTTTAGGCGAAGATGTGGAGGATGATGGCTCGGAAGCAGCATGTATGGAGTGGGCCTTTCCCTTGAGCACCCAGGGGACGGCCATCTCCAATACAAGGGAGGGAGAACTGGGGGTTAGGAAGGATAGGCAGGTGGTAGTGGTAGGGGACTCCATTATTAGAAGTGTAGATAGGGTAATCTGTCGCCAAGACCCTGCATGCCGAACAGTGTGTTGTCTACCTGGTGCTAGGGTTCGACATGTGGTGGATCGTGTAGACAGATTATTGGGTGGGGCTGGGAGTGACCGGCGGGTCTTGGTACATTGGTGCCAATGACAAAGTTGTAGAGGGGAAGTGAGGTCCTTAAAATGATTTCTAGAATTAGGGGCCAAGTAAAAGCAAGGACCTCAAGGGTAGTGATTTCAGAAATACTACAGCAGCCAAGTGCTACGCTAAGGAGACAACGGGAGCTCAGGAGTATAAATGCGTGGCTAAGAGAGTGTGTGTGTAAGGAGATGGGGTTTGGGTTTTTAGAGAACTGGGCTGATTTTTGTTGGCTACAGGCCTTTAGTAGAGACGGATTGCACCTCAATGGTGATGGTGCAGCTGTTTTGGGGGAGAAGATGGCTAGGGGGTTGGAGGAGATTTTAAATTAGGTATGGGGGGGAGGGAATGTTGAACTACACAGGGGTAGATAGAGAAGTTAGGGATCGGGGGGCTATTAACACAACGGAGGGAGGAGAAGGGGGAGGGGGGAGCATAGAGGATAAGGAGGCATGTACGACCATGTATGGAAGTAAATCATTTGATAATCTAAAATGTATGTTTACAAATGCAAGAAGTCTGGCTGGAAAAAAACGGCGAACTTGAAATAATAGCTTTAAAGGAAAGGTATGATGTAATTGGTATAGCAGAATCATGGCTTAATGATTCACACGACTGGACAGTAAATATTGAAGGATACTCCTTATTTAGATATGACAGAGTTAATAAGAAAGGAGGAGGAGTATGTTTGTATGTTAAACAGGAATTGAAGCCAAATTTAAAAGATGGAATAGATGGGGGAGTAAACAATACGGCAGAAACATTATGGGTGGAACTGTGTACAGGAAGCAAGAAGGTAGGTAAATTAATTGTTGGAGTATGTTATAAGCTGCCAAATGCCGGAGAAGAGGTGGAAATGAATCTCCATATGCAGTTGGCGAAGGCTGCTGGTATGGGGCATGTTTTGGTTATGGGGGATTTTAACTACCCTGACATAGATTGGAGTAAGGGAACTGCCAGCACCTCAAAAGGTATAAAGTTCTTAAATTTCCTATATGAGCATTTTCTTTCACAGATGGTAGAAGTTCCTACTAGACAGAATGCATTGTTGGATCTGGTGATATCTAATAACCCTGAGCTCATTTTGGAGATGAGGGTAATGGGAAGATTAGGGAATAGTGACCATGATATAGTGTCATTTAATATAGGTTGCAAAAAACTAAAGTGCACTGGCTTAACAAAAACTTTTAACTTTAGGAAAGCTAATTTTATGCTATTAAAGGAATCGCTCCTGCTCATAGACTGGGGGGGAACTGTTTCTAGGTAAAGATACTGAGCAGATGTGGACCACTTTTAAAGGGATATTAAAGTATTACATTTCTAAATCTGTACCTTTAGGTAACAAGTGTAAAAAAATAAGGTCCACTCCTACATGGCTTAATGCTCAGGTAAAAAGGGAAATGGAAAAAAAAAAAAGGCTTTTAAAATTTTGAAAACAGAAGGCACAGAACAGGCTTACAGGGAGTACAAAAGCTGTAATAAAGAGTGCAAGAAAGCAATTAAACTAGCTAAAATAGAAAATGAAATACAGAAATGCCGAACAAAGCAAGTTCAACCCCAAAATGTTTTTTAAGTATATAAATGGTAAAAAGATGAGGACTGAGAATGTGGGACCATTAAATAATGGAGCTGAGGTGGTTGTAGAGGATGCCGAAAAGGCTAATCTGCTAAACAGTTTTTTTACATCGGTTTTTACTGTTGAGAATCCTTGTCCTTACAGTAGGGATTGTAATAATATGCAGGGAAGAAATGAAGAGTTTTCACATTGGCTAAAAGAGGATATGGTACAGAAACAATTAGACAAAGTTAATATCAATAAAGTGCCAGGACCAGATGGATTGCATCCTCGGATTTTAAAAGAGGTTAGTTCAGTTCTATCTGGACCACTGTTTCTCATCTTCTCAGATTCGCTTTTGTCTGGGGATGTGCCGCTGGATTGGAAAAAAAGCCAATGTAATACCAATAATCAAAAAAGTTAGTTGTTCACAGCCTGGAAACTGTAAGTGAGTAGGAAGTTAGATTCAGGCACAGCAGTGGATGTGGTATATTTGGATTTTGCAAAAGCTTTTGATACTGTACCACACAGGCGACTAATGTATAAACTGAGGACTGTTGGCCTTGAAGAAAACATTTGTTCATGGATAGAGAACTGAATATTGGACCGCAAACAGAGAGTGGTGGTTAATAGAGCTACATCTATGTGGGTTAAAGTTCTAAGCGGAGTGCCTCAGGGTTCTGTACTGGGGCCGCTTCTGTTTAATCTGTTTATAAAGGACTTAGAAGGGGGCATTGAGAGCAAGGTCTCAGTGATTGCTGATGACACTAAACTTTGCAGAGCTTTGGAAACTTCTAATGATGTGCAAGTGCTGCAAGCAGACCTAGATAGATTATCAAAATGGGCAGCAGAATGGCAGATGAGATTCAATGTTGATAAATGTTAGGTGATGCATTTGGGATTTAATAATCCCTGTGCCACCTACACCATAAATAGCTCTGTGTTAAGTGCATCTGTAATGGAAAAAGATTTGGTGGTTCTGGTAGATAACAGACTTAGCTATAGCAAACAATGCCAGGTACCAACGACTAGAGCTAGCAAGATACTGTCTTGTATAAAAAGGGGAATAGATTCAAGAGAGAAAAATAGTATTCTCCCTCTTTACAAGGCACTGGTAAGGCCTCATTTGGAATATGCGGTGCAGTTTTGGTATCCCATATACAAAAGGGACATCTTGGAAATTGAGGCAGTTCAGAGAAGGGCAACTAAATTAATAAGGGGAATGGAGGGGCTTGAATATGCAGGCAGATTAGACAAGTTAGGGCTGTTTACATTGGAAAAGCGACGTTTGCGTGGAGACATGATAACCTTATACAAATATATTAATGGCCCATACAATGAACTCTCTGGTGCATTGTTTACTAATAGGTCATATCAGAGGACTAGTGGACATCCTTTAAGGTTGGAAGAAAAGAAGTTTCATCTTCAGGTTAGGAAGGGTTTCTTTACAGTGAGAAAGGTGAAACTGTGGAACTGTCTTCCAGCAGATGTGGTAATGGCAAGTTCATTGAATAGCTTTAAAAAAGGCCTGGATAAGTTTCTAAAACTAAAAAATATTGAGAATTACTGGTATTAATGCATACAGATCCGGTTGATCCAGGGATACTTTCCGATTGCTGTTTGGAGTCAGGAAGGAATTTTTCCCCCCTTTTTAGCTGTTTTTTTTTTTATTCCTCTGGATCAACTATCTCCTGATGTATTCAATTAGATCAACTGGACTGAAATGTAGTTCTTGAAGACGTTTCGTAGTCATCCGACTGGCTTTCTCAATTCAGAATGACTTGTACAAGAATCTGTGGCAATTATGTACCCTGGAAAATCCAATTAGCATATTACAGCCAGGTGTTAAGGGTGTGATTAGATAGTGGCTAGAGGTGTTATAGGAACGCCCAGAGTAAGGTGTTAAAACAGCATTGTACATGGCAGACAGTTGGTGTCGAACCCCCCACCTCTATTTAGGCTTGGTTTCTTTATTTTCACATAAATGGCCTCCTTAACACCCTCTCTTGAACCAGTCACGTTCCTTCGCCAGTATGTTAACATTACAATCTTCAAAGGTATGTCCTTTATCCTTAAGATGCGATACACGCTGAGTCCTGACCCGAGGAATTGGCTCTTCTGTGCTGGGCCAACGTTGATGCAGTTGCTGTTTGGTCTCCCCCACATACAAATCAGAGCATTCTTCACTGCACTGCATATATGATGTCGCTTTTCTTGTGTTTTGGTATTGGGTCTTTCGGATGTACCAATTGCTGCCTCAGTGTGTTGTTCGGTTTAAAGCAGACAGGGATACGATGTTTTTGAAAATTCTTCTTATTTCTCGGAGACCCCTGCTACATATGGGATGACCGTGTTCTTCCTCCTGTCTTGCTTTTCCCCTTCACTGTTGGTATTCATGTTCTTTTCTTTCCTTCTACTTCTTTTGACAAAGGCCCAGTCTGGATATCCAAGTTTTAAGGGCTCCTCTGAGATGTTTCATTCTTTAGCCTCGCCTCTGTGCTAGTGGGGATGTTCTCGGCTCGCCTCTGTGCTAGTGGGGATGTTCTCGGTACACAAGAGCCGAGAACATCCCCACTAGCACAGAGGCGAAGGCTAAAGAAATGAAACATCCAGAGGAGCCCTTAAACTTGTGGATATCCAGACTGGGCCTTTGTCAAAAGAAGTAGAAGGAAAGAAAGAACACGAATACCAACAGTGAAGGGGAAAAGCAGACGGAGGAGAACATGGACATCCCATATGTAGCAGGGGTCTCCGAGAAATTAAGAGAATTTTCAAAAAACATCGTATCCCTGTCTGCTTTAAACCGAACACACACTGAGGCAGCAATGGTACATCCGAAAGACCCAATACCAAACACAAGAAAAGCGACATCATATATGCAGTGCAGTGCAGTGAAGAATGCTCTGATTGTATGTGGGGGAGACCAAACAGCAACGCATCAACGTATGGCCCAGCACAGAAGAGCCAATTCCTCGGGTCAGGACTCAGCCGTGTATCTGCATCTTAAGGATAAAGGACATACCTTTGAAGATTGTAATGTTAACATACTGGCGAAGGAACGTGACTGGTTCAGAGAGGTGTTAAGGAGGCCATTTATGTGAAAATAAAGAAACCAAGCCTAAATAGAGGTGGGGGGGTTCGACACCAACTGTCTGCCATGTACATGCTGTTTACACCTTACCTGAGCGTTCCTATAACACCTCTTAGCCACTATCTAATCACACCCCTTAACCCTGGCTGTGATATGCTAATTGGGATTTTCCAGGTACATAATTGCCACAGATTCTGTACAAGTCATTCTGAATTGAGAAAGCCAGTCGGATGACTAGCGAAACGTCTTCAAACTACATTTCAAGTCCAGTTGATCTAATTGAATAACCAGATATACCATGACCTGGATGAATGAGAACCTTCACAAGCATATCTCTGGATCAACTGTTAGGTAGGGTTACCCTGGAAAGTCCCAATTAGCATATAACAGCCAGGTGTCTTCAAAGACTAAACTTTAAGTCCAGTTGATCTAACTGAATACAACAAATATACCATGACCTGGATGAATGAGAAACCAATACAAAGCCCCTATGTTGATTCCAGACATAGAGGGTATATACAGGTCCCCTATTGCTCTCTTTTGCCCTTGCCGCGATTCTGCTCTTTGTCATTGTGAATGGGGTTAACCCTTTACGAATCTTTAACGCTGTCTATTTTTTTTGCACACTGCCACAACCGCCATTAAGTTGTTCTTTAAATTGGGTTAACTCTTGATTCATTGGTTAATGTGGCTTTAACACTTAAAAAGATTTATAGTCTCTCTGTAAAACACCCCACACTATTTACCCATACGTACCCGCTTAAAAAGAGTAAAAATAATTACCTTATAAATAGGTATTGTATAACAAATGCTTCTTGCATCAGCTCAGGGACATAATAGTTTTTAAAAGTACATATCTGCTTATACTTAAGCTGGCCATAAACTAACAATATTGCCATTTTGAGTGAGCAGCGGTTTTACCTGCCAGCTTAACCACAATGTTTGCCATCTGGATCATGGATTACATCAACATATGTGCATAATGTCAGTTTGAAGATCCATCCAGGCAGTTATTGGAATATTGTGGGAAATTTAGGAGGTAAATTCGTAGTGTATGGCTAGCTTAGCACATATGTGTCATATGTGAGTGGGTTGCCCATTTGGAATCTGAGGTCCAGAATATAAAGGGTAAACTTGCAGCATTGCAGGGCTTGGCAAATCTGGGGAAATGCAGGTACTTGCGGGGGCGGCAGTAAACTGGAGAGTGGAGATGGGGCAGATAATGTGAGAAAGAAGATAGATTTGTAAGGGTCACCAGGGAAGTAGTGGACGGAAGGATAGGGATGCTTCTCCCAGCTGGTCGATCCCAACATTGCATTTTAGGCGAGATGATGTGGAGCGATGGCTCGAAGCAGCATGTATGGAGTGGGCCTTTCCCTTGACACCCAGGGGACGGCCATCTCCAATACAAGGAGGGAGAACTGGGGGTTAGGAAGGATAGGCAGGTGGTAGTGGTAGGGGACCCATTATTAGAAGTGTAGATAGGGTATACTGTCGCCAAGACCCTGCATGCCGAACTATGTTTGTCTACCTGGTGCTAGGGTTTCGACATGTGGTGGATCGTGTAGACAGATTATTGGGTGGGGCTGGGAGTGACCCGGCGGTCTTGGTTCACATTGGTGCCAATGACAGTTAGAGGGGGAAGGAGGTCCTTAAAAATGATTTCTGAGAATTAGGGGCCAAGTTAAAAGCAGGACCTCAAGGGTAGTGATTTCAGAAATACTACAGCAGCCACGTGCTACGCTAAGGAGCCAACGGGAGCTCAGGATTATAAATGCGTGGCTAAGAGAGTGGTGTAAGGAGATGGGGTTTGGGTTTTAAAGAACTGGGCTGATTTTTCTGTTGGCTACAGGCTCTTTAGTAGAGACGGATTGCACCTCAATGGTGATGGTGCAGCTGTTTTGGGGGAAAGATGGCTAGGGGGTTGGAGGAGATTTTAAATTAGGTATGGGGGGGAGGGAATGTTGAACTACACAGGTGTAGATAGAGAAGTTAGGGATCGGGGCTATTAACACAACGGAGGGAGGAGAAGGGGAGGGGGGAGCTAGAGGATAAGGAGGATGTACGACCATGTATGGAAGTAAATCATTTGATAATCTAAAATGTATGTTTACAAATGCAAGAAGTCTGGCTGAAAAAAAACGGCGAACTTGAAATAATAGCTTTAAAGGAAAGGTATGATGTATTGGATAGCAGAATCATGGCTAATGATTCACACACTGGACAGTAAATATTGAAGGATACTCCTTATTTAGATATGACAGAGTTAATAAGAAAGGAGGAGGAGTATGTTGTATGTTAAACAGGAATTGAAGCCAAATTTAAAAATGGAATAGATGGGGGAGTAAACAATACGGCAGAAACATTATGGGTGGAACTGTGTACAGGAAGCAAGAAGGTAGGTAAATTAATTGTTGGATTATGTTATAAGCAGCCAAATGCCAGAAGAGGTGGAAATGAATCTCCATATGCAGTTGGCGAAGGCTGCTGGTATGGGGCATGTTTTGGTTATGGGGGATTTTAACTACCCTACATAGATTGGAGTAAGGGAACTGCCAGCACCTCAAAAGGTATAAAGTTCTTAAATTTCCTTATGAGCATTTTCTTTCACAGATGGTAGAAGTTCCTACAGACAGAATGCATTGTTGGACTGGTGATATCTAATACCCTGAGACTCATTTTGGAGATGAGGGTAATGGGAAGATTAGGGAATAGTGACCATGATATGTGTCATTTAATATAGTTTGCAAAAAACTAAAGTGCACTGGCTTAACAAAAACTTTTAACTTTAGGAAAGCTATTTTTATGCTATTAAAGAATCGCTCCTGCTCAAGACTGGGGGGGAACTGTTTCTAGGTAAAGATACTGAGCAGATGTGGACCACTTTTAAAGGGATATTAAAGTATTAAATTTCTAAATCGTACCTTTAGGTAACAAGTGTAAAAAAAATAGGTCCACTCCTACATGGCTTAATGCTCGGTAAAAAGGGAAATGGAAAAAAAAAAAGCTTTTAAAATTTTGAAAACAGAAGGCACAGAACAGGCTTACAGGGTACAAAAGCTGTAATAAAGATGCAAGAAAGCAATTAAACTAGCTAAAATAGAAATGAAATACGAAATGCCGAACAAAGCAAGTCAACCCCAATTGTTTTTTTAAGTATTAATGTGTAAAGTGAGGACTGGTTTGGGACCATTAAAATGGAGCTGAGGTGGTGTGTAGAGGATGCCGAAAAGGCTATCTTGCTAAACAGTTTTTTTACATCGGTTTTACTGTTGAATCCTTGTCCTTACAGTGGGATTGTAATAATATGCAGGGAAGAAATGAAGAGTTTTCACATTGGCTAAAAGAGTATAGGTACGAAACAATAGACAAAGTTAATATCAATAAATCCAGGACCAATGGATTGCATCCTCGGATTTTAAAAGAGGTTAGTTCAGTTCTATCTGGACCACTGTTTCTCATCTTCTCAATTCGCTTTTGTCTGGGGATGTGCCGCTGGATTGGAAAAAAAAAGCCAATGTAATACCAATAATCAAAAAAGTTAGTTGTTCACAGCCTGGAAACTGTAAGTGAGTAGGAAGTTAGTTCAGGCACAGCAGTGGATGTGGTATATTTGGATTTTGCAAAAGCTTTTGATACTGTACCACACAGGCGACTAATGTTAACTGAGGACTGTTGGCCTTGAAGAAAACATTTGTTCATGGATAGAGAACTAATATTGGACCGCAAACGAGAGTGGTGGTTAATAGAGCTACATCTATGTGGGTTAAAGTTCTAAGCGGAGTGCCTCAGGTTTCTGTCTGGGCCGCTTCTGTTTAATCTGTTTATAAAGGACTTAGAAGGGGGCATTGAGAGCAAGGTCTCAGTGATTGCTGATGACACTAAACTGTGCAGAGCTTTGGAAACTTCTAATGATGTGCAAGTGCTGCAAGCGACCTAGATAGATTATCAAAATGGCAGCAAATGCAGATGGAGATTCAATGTTGATAAATGTTAGGTGATGCATTTGGGATTTAATAATCCCTGTGCCACCTACACCATAAATAGCTCGTGTTAAGTGCATCTGTAATGGAAAAAGATTTGGTGGTTCTGGTAGATAACAGACTTAGCTATAGCAAACAATGCCAGGTACCAACGACTAGAGCTAGCAAGATACTGTCTTGTAAAAAGGGAATAGATTCAAGAGAGAAAAATAGTATTCTCCCTCTTAACAAGGCACTGGTAAGGCCCATTTGGAATATGCGGTGCAGTTTTGTATCCCATATACAAAAGGGACATCTTGGAATTGAGGCAGTTCAGAGAAGGGCACCTAATTAATAAGGGGAATGGAGGGCTTGAATATGCAGGCAGATTGACAAGTTAGGGCTGTTTACATTGGAAAAGCGACGTTTGCGTGGAGACATGATACCTTATACAAATATATTAATGGCCCATACAATAACTCTCTGGTGCATTGTTTCTAATAGGTCATATCAGAGCTAGTGGACATCCTTTAAGGTTGGAAGAAAAGAAGTTTCATCTTCAGGTTAGGAAGGTTTCTTTACAGTGAGAAAGGTGAAACTGTGGAACTGTCTTCCAGCAGATGTGGTAATGGCAAGTTCATTGAATAGCTTTAAAAAAGGCCTGGATAATTTTCTAAAACTAAAAATATTGAGAATTACTGGTATTTTGCATAAGATCCGGTTGATCCAGGGATACTTTCCGATTGCTGTTTGGTCAGGAAGGAATTTTTCCCCCCTTTTTAGCTGTTTTTTTTTTTATTCCTCTGGATCAACTATATCTGTTGTATTCAATTAGATCAACTGGACTTGAAATGTAGTTCTTGAAGACGTTTCGCTAGTCATACACGACTGGCTTTCTCAATTCAGAATGACTTGTACAAGAATCTGTGGCAATTATGTACCCTGGAAAATCCCAATTAGCATATTACACCCGAGGTGTTAAGGGTGTATTAGATAGTGGCTAAGAGGTGTTATAGGAACGCCCAGAGTAAGGTGTTAAAACAGCATTGTACATGGCAGACAGTTGGTGTCGAACCCCCCACCTCTATTTAGGCTTGGTTTCTTTATTTTCACATAAATGGCCTCCTTAACACCACTCTCTTGAACCACAGTCCGTTCCTTCGCCAGTATGTTAACATTACAATCTTCAAAGGTATGTCCTTTATCCTTAAGATGCAGATACACGGCTGAGTCCGACCCGAGAATTGGCTCTTCTGTGCTGGGCCATACGTTGATGCAGTTGCTGTTTGGTCTCCCCCACATACAAATCAGAGCATTCTTCACTGCACTGCATATATGATGTCGCTTTTTCTTGTTTTGGTATTGGGTCTTTCGGATGTACCAATTGCTGCCTCAGTGTGTTGTTCGGTTTAAAGCAGACAGGGATACGATGTTTTTTGAAAATTCTTCTTAATTTCTCGGAGACCCCTGCTACATATGGGATGACCGTGTTCTTCCTCCTGTCTTGCTTTTCCCCTTCACTGTTGGTATTCATGTTCTTTTCTTTCCTTCTACTTCTTTTGACAAAGGCCCAGTCTGGATATCCACAAGTTTTAAGGGCTCCTCTGAGATGTTTCATTTCTTTAGCCTTCGCCTCTGTGCTAGTGGGGATGTTCTCGGCTCGCCTCTGTGCTAGTGGGGATGTTCTCGGTACACAGAGCCGAGAACATCCCCACTAGCACAGAGCGAAGGCTAAAGAAATGAAACATCTCAGAGGAGCCCTTAAAACTTGTGGATATCCAGACTGGGCCTTTGTCAAAAGAAGTAGAAGGAAAGAAAAGAACACGAATACCAACAGTGAAGGGGAAAAGCAAGACAGGAGGAAGACATGGACATCCCATATGTAGCAGGGGTCTCCGAGAAATTAGAAGAATTTTCAAAAAACATCGTATCCCTGTCTGCTTTAAACCGAACAACACACTGAGGCAGCAATTGGTACATCCGAAAGACCCAATACCAAAACACAAGAAAAGCGACATCATATATGCAGTGCAGTGCAGTGAAGAATGCTCTGATTTGTATGTGGGGAGACCAAACAGCAACTGCATCAACGTATGGCCCAGCACAGAAGAGCCAATTCTCGGGTCAGGACTCAGCCGTGTATCTGCATCTTAAGGATAAAGGACATACCTTTGAAGATTGTAATGTTAACATACTGGCGAAGGAACGTGACTGGTTCAAGAGAGGTGTTAAGAGGCCATTTATGTGAAAATAAAGAAACCAAGCCTAAATAGAGGTGGGGGGGTTCGACACCAACTGTCTGCCATGTACAATGCTGTTTTAACACCTTACTCTGAGCGTTCCTATAACACCTCTTGCCCACTATCTAATCACACCCTTAACACCTGGCTGTGATATGCTAATTGGGATTTTCCAGGGTACATAATTGCCACAGATCTTGTACAAGTCATTCTGAATTGAAAGCCAGTCGGATGACTAGCGAAACGTCTTCAAGAACTACATTTCAAGTCCAGTTGATCTAATTGAATACAACAGATATACCATGACCTGGATGAATGAGAACCTTCACAAGCATATCTCTGGATCAACTGTTAGGTAGGGTTACCCTGGAAAGTCCCAATTAGCATATAACAGCCAGGTGTCTTCAAAGACTAAACTTTAAGTCCAGTTGATCTAACTGAATACAACAAATATACCATGACCTGGATGAATGAGATTCTTCACAAGCATTAGGTTATGCAAATACTTTCAAAAGCATCTTTGGGATAGGTAAGAAAAATGGGTTTGGGGGTCTGCTCAACCTTTTTAGTTTAATTTAAGTATTTAAGGCTTAATAAAGACATATGTCCATCTAATCCAACCTACTCGGCAATACCCACTTTTCCTGCCTAACACTTCAAGAGGAAGGCAGAAAAAAAACAAAACACAGTAGCAATTGGAGATACCTGGGCTGAAGGAATTCTTGGGCAGAATATTTGCATAAAAGTTATATATTTGCATTAAAGTTATTTTGGTTCTGGTTAGGTATAGTATGTAAGCCACTTAAACCCTATTCTTTTCTTTTTGTGTCATAAACCGTTTCCACTGTGAGATCATGATATGTTACAGGAGTATAATCTAATTACAGTGATGATCTGTAATCTTGTGACAAATCTTGTCTATTTAAGTTTTTATGCTACCCTTAATTTACAAGACTCGCGCCATTCCAAGAAAAGCTCCTGCCTGATTACCTTTCCCCCAACATTACAGGCTTAACGTCAGTTGCAAAGCATTATCTGGTCAGGGATACTGCAGAAACATTTCAAAGTAAGCCAGTAGTAACTGGCATGGTAGTGGAACAGTAAGTATGACTGGCAGAAATGAATCTCTTATGTTTGTGGGGGTTTTCTGAAGGAAGTTATAAAGTTATAAAATGTATTGTCAAAAAAATGCCGATGATAAGAGATTTGACTGGAATATAAGATGTAAAATGATTATAGAAAAGGAAACATTAAAATGGTGTTGATGGAATCTCTTGAAAGGTATTGGTAGCTCTGGGCTCCCTCTGGAACCTTCTTGGCTTGGATTGATTTTCACCACATAATTTTGAAATCTGTTTCCACTATATCCATTGATGCCAAATTACGGTAAGCCCATCCTGGTGTTTACTTCATCACTACAAAATAGCAGGACCTAAATGCCCAAGAAAACATCATATGAAAACCCTTACAGTATCTTCAATTTATAGCTTGGTTCATATAAAATATATTACTTAATTTCTACAGATACTTTGTCTTAAAATATTACTATTCAAATATCATTTATAAATATCATTTATAAAATATAGATATTGTTCCACTTGCAACAAGTGTCAAATTGTATATTTTTCCTTTTACAAAAGGAAAGATGTAATATTGTTTAGTTGATGTTTTGTTAGGTGGTTTAGCCTCATCATGTGGCAATAGTAAGTTGTGCATTTCCTCTGAATTTCCTTCCTGAACCCCATATCATCAGAGAGTATAAAATAAATTCCAGCCAGTTTAAAGAACCATAGAAGATATTTATTATTCAGAATTCTCAGCAAGGAAAACCAGAACAACACCCCTGAATATAAATTAAAGTATTGAATTAAAATCACTTTATTCAATACAAGTCAGATGTAGTTGTCTATTCAATACAACTATAACTATTTATGTGCATAGCAGCAAGGGTTTCTACTTTACAGTGGAAGTGAGCTGTTTTCCTCAGGCAGCTAACCCTGCTACAATGCAAGTCAGATGTCGTTGATGGCACTTCTAAAGATTTAATCAAATTTTTAATAGTAAACCTTTTAGTTGTTAATCAATGGTACCAAGATGAAACGAGTGGCGGGGTGAAATGTACGTAGGTCTAGCCTTCAGGTGTGGGTAGAGGTAGGGAGTTTTAAAAAGCATACTGGTCCTAGTGACTGATTATGAGGCACTGCGGATGCTGTACCACAATGCACAGAAGTTATTATTGGGTGGTGCAGTTCTTTTTTTTATATTAATAATTGCTTTTCTGAATATTTAAGGTTTTTATAAATCCTTAGATAATATAAATTCCAAAATACAGCAGATACAATATGAAACATAAAAACACAAGTTACTACTACTACTACTACTACTACTACTAATAATAATAATAATAATAATAATGTATTTAATATAATTAAATCTGTATAATAAATGTGTAAATACTAATATATACACTAGAGAAAGGCATAGTTGGATAGTGGACTGCTTGGCAAACTGACTGGTGGACTGGCTGGAAGTCTGGCTATTGAAATTTAAACTCAAAAGCTATTGTTTGTATATTTCTATATGGCAAATGGTTTTGCAAAACCATTGACATTTTGTGAATTCCGCCATTCAGTGAAATCACAAAACTAACTATGTGGTGTAGTTAGGCACATCTCTATTAAGAAGCTTTTCCATAATGCCTACAATCAGCAGTCCACAATTCAGAGACAGATTTTTTTTGGGTGCATCTACCTTTTTGATACCTATTTCTCTTGGTAATGTCTTCAGGTAAATTGC
The DNA here is from genome assembly GCA_019447015.1 of Hymenochirus boettgeri. Taxonomy (NCBI): domain Eukaryota; kingdom Metazoa; phylum Chordata; class Amphibia; order Anura; family Pipidae; genus Hymenochirus; species Hymenochirus boettgeri. The sequence goes on along the minus strand of CM033471.1, from coordinate 119,859,892 downwards.
CAAGTCCACTTTATAAAGGTGAAATAATGAATGTATTTTGGGATGTATAAAAGGCAATTCACTAAGAGCTGCAATATGCACTGAAAAAGCTCAAACAAACCCCACTGACTCTGCTGCAGGAATGTACAAGGAGTTGATATTGGTTAAAAATGGGTTTCGTGGAGTGAGCATAATTGTCAGTGTATGTCTAGAGCTGGATCCATGCATAAACGAGAAAGGCATGATTCTGTTGGAATTTCCCCTTTATCGACAGGGTACGTACCCCACTAACAAGCGGAGTTGGGATCGCTCGTTACGGAAAATTGCCCTTGGCCGTGGTCGGCTCCCTGCACTGAAATATAGGGAGCCAACTACGGTTGTGGGAAATATATCATAGTAAGCGTTCTCCCTATACAAATCAAATTAGTGTGGAGCGGCCTCACCAAGACGGGTTTCCTGCCTTGGAAAACACTGGTGCACACAAAGTGGACCAGTGCATAAAATAAATGATTAAAAAGGGGGGGAAACAAGAAAGAGAAGCTAACAATAAAACAAGGAATATTTCTTTAATATGGTTATCCCTGCTAATAAATAAATATATACAATATGAAAAAATAATCACAAAAGCTAAAGTTACTTCAAAATATCAATGTGTAAAAAATGATTGAATCACACTATAACTTTGATGTATATTAAAACCATGTGGTTAGTAATAAAGTCGGTATAAAGTCCATGAAAAACTGTCTCTCTAGCCCCCTGTACCTCCTGGCATGCGGCTCCCCATGGTCCTGAGGTGCTACAGTTTACCAGTGGGGTGTGAGGACAGTCTTACAGCAGGAGGAGTATAGGACAACAGGGAGCAGCATGCCGGGAGGTACAGAGGGTGAGACAGTTTTTCCTGGACTCTGTACGGACTTTCTTACTAACCATGTGGTTTTAATATACATCAAATTTATAGTGTGATTCGCTAATTTTTTACACACTGATGCTTTGTAGTACATATTGTATATATTTATTTATTAGCAGGGATTACCATATTAAAGGAATATTCCTTATTTTATTGATAGCTTCTCTTTCTTGTTTCCCCCCTTTTTTAATAATTTCTTGCTATCCCTATGCTATATAGGTAAAGCTATCGAGACTGTGTGTAGCCTAATCTTTGAAAATGGCAGAGTACTGTGTGTACCCAGTTTTAGAGGTGATAGCAATGCAAGGAAATTTAAGATAAGAAAATAATTTTTTAACTTTATCATTACCTTTTTAACATCACAAAATACCACATTGTAAACGCAAACAGACCAAGATAAAAAAAGCAAACATACAGATACCCATGAAGAAGCACATTAACGGAAAATATGTATTTATTTCACGCGTTTACCATTTTTTAAACTCATATTCATTAAGTAAATTTTTATACAAGGATAGTATATAGACATTATGCATTGCTTGGCAAGTTTGTTGCTAGACCTGTACAATAGTGTAACAGCTGGTACAAGCTTCAGTCAATACATTCTATAACTTATGTTGGGATTTTGGCTCCAGCCATGCAATGATCTGGGTCGACATCAAACAAACCTAAGTACCTCTTAGACATCTGGTGCAGTAACCAAATATCAGCCAATCCTGGGAAAAGACATTTAATAACATTAATTTTCTTATGCAGCAGACGGAGAGGTAACAAAAGCCAGGTTGATTGTACAGCAGTGGGATTTTTAGCTCACGCTATCTTGGCAATAGTAGAGAATGCTGAATATCCAAGTGATGTAAAAAGTAAACCAATGTCTATGTGGAATTTAATTTGAATGGGAACATTAGTTTTGAATCATTACTTTTTGAGTCAGTATTATACTGATATTAAAAAGCCTTAAGACACTTTGTGACCTTTGTTTGGATTATTATTCTTGTAACAATTTCTGCAAAGCTACAATTCTCTGTTAAAGCCACACTAACTGATATAATAAGCATTTTAGCAAGGTTAAAACAACTTTTTCTAAAATAAAATGTGCCCATACAGGTATTGTGGCACTTGTGTGCACATGTGCCCTTGGATGCTGAGGGAAGCCCAGAATTTTAATTCCCAGAGGATCCCCTGTACTGTTTGTCATATTCACAAACAAATGTATGAATTCAGAACAAGTGTGCTACTTTTTGTACTTAAACAAATGCTTGCCTATGAAATTTCCAACAAAAGATTCAACCCATTTACTCTACCCGAAATTTCTACCTTACTAAGAATTGGTCCTCTAATATGGTTACCAAATGATATGCTAATTGGAGGACACTCTTAATGAATGTAATTAGTAGAGATGGGCGCTTGCAGATTCACGGATTTTCAAAAATACCTGGAAAATGTGAAAATCCACAAACGGACTGAAGCACGATGATGTCACAGCTGTGCACATTCTCGGAACGTCGCCGCGAAGGGCGCGCATGCACTGAAGCACGATGATGTCACAGCTGTGCACATTCTCGGAACATCGCCGCGAAGGGCGCGCATGCTGGAAACACAGATTTAAGGTTTTGAACACCAGAAGCTAGCTTTCCAGTCAAGATCTTGTGGGGGCGGAGCAGCAGCTGCAATGTACAAGAAAAGGAAAAGAGCAAGAGCAAGAAGAGGAAAGATAGGCTATGAGGGTGGGATAGAACAAAAATTTTTACACACCTTTAGATATAAAGCTACAGCTATCCAGTAAACTAAACTTTGTTTTACAATGTACAATAGGATATGCTGCAAAAAGGCTGGTTTTATTTCTCCAATGACATGTTTCGGGCACACCGTCCCTTTATCAAGTGTTTGCAGCATATCCTCCATCTGCCGTAGTTCCTTCCTCTACTGTGATATTTTGATTTGTTTGACAATGTACATATGCTTTAAGGTATAAACAGCAATGGTAACTTACTGTAAATGGCTCAGGGACCTGGGAAATGGTCTGGGAACACGTATCAGTGGGAAAAATATATTTTTTAAGTCCATATATGGAAACCTCCTGCCCTTCCTGCTATGACATTCCACATAGTATTTTTAGATTTCTAGAAATGTAAAAAATTGGCGATTTTTAAATGTAAATTTTAGATTTTTACATTAGAAAATTCTTGATCCTTCGATAGTTATCGAAAACAGTTCTAAAATCCAAAAAAGTCAGAAATCGGCAAAGTCTGAGTTCTGGCGGATCTATGAAATCTGCTTCAGAATCCAGTTTGGGTCCATCTCTAGTAATCAGAAGTGCTGCACTGAACGTACTGCGTTTATACTTTTAATTAATCCTGAAAAAGGCAGTTTGTCTAAGAAACATACTTTCCAAAATGTCCGAACACTCACAGGCAGTCCTATTTTTATGGGTCTGTCCCACTGTCATAAATATCCAGGCTTTTTCCTGGGGGGAGGGGGTTCCTTTTCTTGAAGGGAAATTGGAGAGTACTAAAAAGGGGGGAAAAATTCCTGCCTCTTATTGGCAATCAATTTAATCCCTTTATTCATGTAAACGTTTTTTCTATTAACCTGCATAATTGGTACTGTAAAATTGTAATCTTCAGGGATGTCCTTGTGTCAGCCGGGAAGATCTCTTGCAAATGGGCACTAGGAAAGTGTTTTGTTATGAATAGTTATCTGTTTGTACAAAAAGTAGTCATGCATCTCTCCAAATAAAAATAACACTAACACTAATTTAGACATTTAGTCTTCATAGCTGAGATCCTATATTCTTCTTATTCTAGTGGACTATTCTTGTAACCACTGCTAAACTATAGGAGTCTGGACACAATTGGCATGATTTGTAGACAGGGTGTGGGTTTTGCAATTCCCAGATATTGACCAGAGTTTACATTATACCAAGCAATAAAGCAGTTACAACACAATTCTTCTAAAAGCTGAAAAGGTTAAAGGTAAGACACCATAAACATAATTTTCTGAAAGTAAGAACCTCTAGCACAATTGCATAGACTAAACAGTCATACACGTGTGTGTTAAAGTTTAACCATGGAAATAATAACATTACCCTGCGAATAATGTTTGAAGTAAGTGATTTATACATTTCTGCATGCACAAGAGATGGCAGCATAATGTTCAAAATGAGTGCCAAACTAAAAGCCGATTTCTTTATTGCACACACTAGCAGCCTTGCAAGCAAAGCAGCCCAGTAATCATAATGCGTACAGGTTTCCCAACAGTTCCAGGACAGGTGCACTGTGCCTCCTTCATCAACAGGAATAAGACAAGAGAAGGAGCATGGGAGAGGGAACTTTTAAATGTACTTCTGAAGTGATAGCGTGTTATTCTGGTAATGTCAAAAACAAAATAATTTTACATTCAATTTAGACAATACCCAAGATCTCTTACTAATGTTATAATTCTCTTGATTTATTTGCAAATCACTATTACTGAGGATGTTTTCCCATAAAACACTCTGGACTATTGCTTATTGCTTTTCAAAGGGAAGTTCAGTGCAAATACATATGCTTTTAAGAAAAAAGAGAAGTATTTTTTCATCTTAACATGCCCATTTAGGATTTTGCCTGTATATACATAAATGCTTCTGAAATATTGACTTTTTGTTTGCAGGACCCCTAACGGAGACCATTATGGTCTTGCTCTTGGCCCAGCACCTGGGTTGATTCAGTTGCTCAGTATGAGCCTGTTTGACCCATCCAACAGCCAATCAGTAGAAATTACTGTTAGTAACAGTAGTGTGCATTCTGGGAAGAAGAAGGACTGTTACAGAACCTGAAATGTCAGCTCACTAATGTCAACAGCAGTAAAAAGCAGGGGGTATAAATTCAACTAATTTTTCAAAATGGAAGAGAATATGTATAATTACTAGGTCTGCATAATATAAACTAATAATTTAACAAATAATGGTATTTTCCACTGAACTTTCCCTTAAAACAAATAAATAAAAAATTTGGTTTATGTTTTCATTGGAAAGCTTACTTGCACTTTTTAATATTATAAATATCCAGCTGAGTTTTCTGGACAAACAGATTGTTTTCAATCCAAAAGGAAAAGTACTTGTGGTATTATTTTTGTTTGAGACGATTTGGATTTCTTCCTCACTCTGTCCCTCTCTCCTCCCTTTAATGCCTTGATCTGACTTTCTATCTCTGAATTAGCACATCTAACAATCCTTTCACAGTGTCTTAACTGAGATCCTCAAAGGCACTTTTTATTTTGTATATGCATTCAATCCAAGTGAATATAGTCACATTCTAAAACTGATAACTTTTAAATCAAATGTGACATTTGTACCATCCAATGCCAGGCAATTAATGATAGCACTGAAGAATCTATACACGTTGCCATTAGAACACATTGCTGTCATTTCTACTTTGCATTAGACTTTCTATGCTCCTTTGGTTTATAATATTACACTGACACTGTTTAATAAAATACTACCTTCCACTAGTAGTGATATTTTCCAAGATTGCTCATAAGGGTCAAACAGGACACGCTACTCCCTTCAGACAGACTGCCAACTAATAAACCAATTGGAAGCGTTTTGGATTGGAATTAAAGTGGTACAGATGATATTTCTGTGCTGACCATTGTGTGGATAAATCAAAAAAAGGACAGAGTATGCCCCTATAGATTATCCCTTCCAAATAGGAACACAGAGGTTAAATAATCAAAATAAAAAATGTATTAGATATGCATTAAAATAATAATCACCAAATTACACTATAAAAATATAAAAATATGGATTGGAGCACCATTATATAGGGTATACATGGGGGTAAAAGCTGGATAAGGACAGACATTATTCAAATACTAGTCCTTAAGACCAAAAAAGGGGATGGGAGAAGTCTCTCCACCCTCTAATACACCCAATAGATATATAAAGGGGGCACCCCTAGAAGCACTCAGTGCTACTACCTAGTCCAAATAGAAAAATAGAAAAATTTCCTAGGCTAGGACCCTAATCTAAGTACAAGGAATCAAAGGTAAGTATATACTCAGCATATAGTAATCTCAAAATGTAGCTGGAAGCAAGCCAGATACCTGTATTACGCCCCCCTCTTGATACTTCTCAAGAGGAGGGTCAGGTATCCTAGTCGGCTGCCGAAAGATCCCCTGAGTTAAAAAAAGAGAAAAAACACACTACATCCCCTACACCCCCAAGGTGTATTTCCATTTCTCCCTGGTGGTGGCATTGGACACTTGAACTCTTCCTGCATTTTTATTACCTACCAACAGAGGTCTCTTTCATAACCATCATCATCATTAGCCCCACCTGTGTATTGCTGTCTGGCTATTTAAGGACTCTGCCTTCCTTGTTTCATTGCCAGAACCTTTGTTGTACATGGCTTCCCAGTCTTGTTTGCTGCATTCCTGTTACTGATCTTGCTATCCAGAATCCTGTTTTTGACTACTGACCTTGGTTCTTGTTCCTATCCTGCTCTTTGTTATCCTGTTCCTTGTTCCTGACTTTTGCTTGTCCTTACCTGACCTGAATACTCCATTGTCCTTCTCTTTCCTTTGGTTCTTCCTGGTGTTGTCTATCTTGGCTCAGTCTTTCTCTTGTGATTTGTATTCTGTCTATTTGCTAAAATGTTTTGTTTTTTTGTTTAGAGATTTCTTTTAGTATTAGTATAGTATTTGAGGTTGAATAAAGACATATGCCCATCCAGTCCAACCCATCTAGCAATTTCCTCATTTCCTGCCTAACTATTGATCCAGAGGAAGGCAAAAAACCCCACAAAATTGGCAAAAAACCCCACTAAATTTATGAAGGGGGAAAAAATTTCTTCCTGACTCCAAGTGGCAATCGGAAATTTCCCTGGATCAACTCTACTTTATGTATTAATACCAGTAACTTGCAACATTCCTTGTTTGCAGAAACTCATCCAGCTTTTTTTTGAAACTGGCCAATGAACCTGCCATAACAACATCCACTGGAAGACCGTTCCATAGCTTTACCGTTCTCACAGTGAAAAACCCTTTCCGAAGATTGCCCAATGTGGCAATCTATCTAAATCCCCCTGCAACGATTGCACATCCTCTGAAGTTTTTAATGGTCGACAAAGTTTTGTGTCATCAGCAAACACAGAAACCTTGCTGACAATACCCACTTCCAAATCATTAATAAATAGATTAAATAGAAGCGGCCCCAACACAGAACCCTGTGGCACCCCACTTAGCACTTTAGTCCATAATGATGAAGCCCCATTTACAACTACTCTCTGCATCCTATTCATTAACCAGTTTTCTATCCATGTACAAATGTGCCTCCCCAGACCAACAGACCTCAGCTTATACATTAGTCACCTATGGGGGACTGTATCAAAAGCCTCTGCAAAATCCAAGTAAACTACATCTATTGCTATACCAGAGTCTAAATTTCTACTTCTTCATAAAAGCCAAGCAAGTTAGTTTGACAAGATCTATTCCTCCTAAATCCATGCTGGTTACTACATATAATGTCAGTCCTTGAAACATACTCTAGAACATGTTTCCTTATTAAACTTTTCTCTATTGATAAATCTCTGCAGCTTTCAGTTATTTATTTAGTTCCAGCTGCTTGGCAGCCAGGAACATTTCACATAGCACCTAAACCTACACCTGAACAGCAACTTGTGTGAAAACTCTGTGGGTCACCAAAACAGTACCTGCAAATTACATATCCAAATATTGTAACCCAAATATTAAATGTTTAAGATTAAATGTACCTCTAGGGATTAGAACTCCCCAGAGAATTCCCTTTTTGCAAATACATATAGAGAGATTACTTCTACTAAATAGGCTTTCCACTTTGATGAAACTGCTGGTCATGTCCAAATACCGTAAAACCCTCATAAAGATGTCACCAAGGATTTCTATCTAAAGGATTCTTATGACTTACAGTAGGGTATATTAATCATCATTTCACAAAACATGTTATGGTAGCCACTTTGATAATTTCTCAATATTAATAACACAGAATACATTATTGTAAACCCCCCACGCACGCACACACACACCATCATAATGATGAAATGTTGTTGGATGACATACTGTACGTGACTTCCAGTTTCTTTTGTGGATATTAACTTGCAGGATATATGACAAGTAGAGCTTTTTATTTCTAATACACTCCGGTGTCTTTGATCTTTGAGACTGCACATTTGACCTAAAACCCATCATCAATAAATAATGAAAAATAACTACTTTGGGGGAAGTTGTCTTCAACATTCAAGATAAATTTTTACAGTTTATTATGAGATATTTTTTAGCCTCTTCAACCACTTCAGCCCTGGCTTACAAGAATATTCATATTGCATCCTATAGTAATAAAAATGCCACATGTGACATGGAATAGGAATTTTTTTGATAAACTATTGCCCAAAAAACGATTTAAGAAGTGTCTTTAATTAAAACCTGCCTCTGGAGCACACACATCAATACAGCAATATCTTTAAGTGTGCCAGCGTACTTCAACCTCTTATGATTTTTTGTGATGAAAAATAAGAAGATAAGATAGCCACTGGCAAATGCAGCTATGAGAAAGAATGAATGCCGTCACAACAAATTGATCCAGTGTCTATAGACAAAATTTGTTTTTGATCATTTATCATGCCCAGGGGATAATAGTACCCTCTTCTTAGAGGGGGGGAGGGAGATTCTGCAATATCATAACATATCAATGCATGTATAAACATACTGAAATGAATTACATAAATAGAGAAAGCAAGTTTTCGTTATAGTCAGTCTTTACGCCAATGCATGTACCCATTTTTCATCCATGTGTCACTAAAAATGTTATTTTTTTTCGCCTCCAACATGTCAAATCATAACACATCTATGTCTGACAGTGATAATTAGCTTCAGATCTGGGGAGATGTGTAAAGGTTTGTACACAAGTACGATTTGGAACCGAGCCACAGGTGGATTGCCGAACGACCCCAGACCGAACGCATACACACGTGCGATTCTCGGGCCACAATGGCCATTCAACAAATGTGTCATTGTGAGGGGTCATGACACGATGCACACATTTTGTACGAACCTAAGGCTAAGTACATACTGGTTTGTTGTAGTCCTATCCAGGCTCTTGACCAGCATATTATGATCATTCATGGATGTAATTTAGATAGCAAGTTACTAAGAAAGATTCCATTATTTGACCCAGACTGATTGTAAACATACAAACAATAGAAACATACCAGCAAGATGGAATAGACAAAACTACAGATTATGCTGAAAATTTGGATGCAAATATTCACCAGCTTGTAGCAGCCCCCCCCCCAAGATAACCTGGCAAATCTGCAAAACTGACTTAATTGTGGCTCTGGATGAGTTTCCAGCTTAATATTAAAGTTACTCAGAGAAAGAAATTGATCCCCATGTTTTAAAAGGTGAACATAAAATGAAGGTTTATATACTGTTTAGTATGTATGTAACCTTGACAGTTACTTATTAGAGAAGTCTAACTAGCTATTATAAATATTTTCTGGAGAGTGGAGAGAAATAAACAGACAATACATTTAAATAAAAAGGATTATGGGTATATGATTGATGGTAACTGTAAATCCTGGTAGAAGCATTCATAAAAAAGAATTGTAAGAAAAGTGATATATGGGGGTTAATTTGAGTAGAATAGGATACAGGTGTGAGGAGGGGGTGATTTAAAGGTATACACCGTTCTAAAAATACAGTAACCTAGATATGTTAGAGGGATATACCCAGAGAGTAACCTAGATATGTTTTACATAAAACTTTCAGATTATGAACACTATAGCTTCAGATCAGGGACAGTGTTTGGGCAGGGCAAACTGGACAATTGCCCGGGGCCCTGGCATCCATAAGGGGCCCCTAAATGTCTGGTGCAGGTCTTACCAACATCAGCTATAATCAGCTATAATATCCCTATTTCTATTTTCTGGAGGCTGGATCATTAGTATGGAGAACCCTACAACACCTTAAGGTGCGTACACACATGCGATCACGGGTCCCAACCTGCGTCGCACGATGTGTATGAACGTTGGTTTTGGCCGATAATCGGCTGTGTATAGGCCCTTCAATCTCTAGTAAACCGCGTTAGTATTTCATTATCTGCATGTGGTAATGACGTTTTGTGGGGGTCTCTCCTCTGTCCCTGTTCTTTTGATTGGTAAATTTAGTACATGAGTTAATACATTCCAACTTAAAGGGTATCTCCACTGAGGAAAAAGCATTTTTTTTTTTTTTTGGGTTTATTTTAAAGTACACCATCCCCCAACCCTCCCCTACCTTTTTTCCCCAGAATTCCCTTTTGTTTGATTGCAGCAGCATGGGAAATTTGTGCAGGTTCCTGGGGGTGTGTCTTCCCCTGTGCGTGGAAAGAGTGCTGTCACTCAATGTGCATCATCATGGTAGCAGACACACCGACTTGGCTGCAGTAAGAAATCCTTTCCTCCCTGACTCTCTAAGTTCATTTTTACAGCTAATCATGCAGAGAGAGACAGGGGAGGAAAAGTTAAAACCCTCTTCCCACACTACTGTAACAAAGGCTGAGGGACTTGCGTTGTTTTTAATAAAGATTTTTTGTGTCTAATCAATGATTGATTTCATAGGGGATGCTGGGAATATGAGGCAATCTGGTATGGGGAGAGAAAAAGATAGTACCTGATTACTCCTCCATTAATTAGTGAGGTCAGCAAGCTGCTGTGATGGTCATGTGATTATTCCTCCATTAAGCAGTAAACTCAGTAGCTTGAAAAGTGTGTGTGTGTGTGTGTGTGTGTAGAATCGACCAACCAGTCAGATCACACAGACAGCAGTCCCGACGGATCCTCTCACATTCTGCGCATGCACTAAACGAAAACGCGTGTCGGACGTTTCCCAGACAGGCAGTCACTGAAAGTGGGCGGACCTGCACCATCCACAGCGTTCTGGGGGAAACTCATTGGATTTCTTCTAAACTACTGCTGAAAGACACAGGATACTGCAGGTACATATCCACCTTACACATATCTATCCTTACAACCCAGGTGACTTTTATCAGTGGAGATACCCTTTAAAGGGGAAATCCAAATTTTAGCCATCAGGGGCAAAGTGCAAACAAATTGAAACTTTACAACATCTAGTGAATTCAGATTTCAGAAAACAAAAATTCAAATATCCAAGAATAGGAAACTTAAGCAAATCTGAACAAGAGGTCCTAAAAATGGACAATGAGATTATGATAAAACCTGCAGATTAGGGAGGGGGTACAGTGATAATAAATAAAGCAGACTACCTGAAAGAAGCACTGAGACTTCTGTGGGAACAAGACACACAAAAACCCCTAACAGAAGACCCCACTAAACAGTTCTCATCATTATATACAAACCTAATAGAAAAAGGAACAGAGATAGGAATTCTTAACAGGAGACCCAATTTCTTAATATCTGATCATAGCTACATTCTACTACATACCCAACTACATACCCGAAAATAAAACAAATCCACCTGGCTGACATATCATTTCAGATATCAACTCACTTACAAGCAAACTATCTGAATATATTGACAAAGTTTTACAACCATATGTCACAAAAACCCGTTCATACACCAGAGATTCCACAGACATACTGTACTCCTAACCTTAACTCAAACTGAATGGAGAGAAGATTATATAATTTGTTCAAAAAACGTAATATTCCTTTACACATGCATAGACAGAATAGACAGTCATCTGGACTTTAACACAAGATAAGAATCTATACAACAAACAAATTGAGTTTCTCAATTCTATCTCCAAATACAAAGGACTGCAAAGGGAACTAGATTTGCTCCAAGTTAGGCTAATCTTTTTTAGCTCAATGAGAGACGGAAACAGTATATAATGAAAAGTATAGAAAGCACATGCATCAATGGAAAAGATATATAGACAACATCCTGCTAATATGGAAGGACCCTCAGACAGAACTAGAGGAATTTTTGCAATTTATCAACCAAAATGAAAAAAATCTACAATTCACACTCACAGAGTCGAAAGGAAGGTATTTTCTATAACTAATACTCATACATACTTAACTATACTCATACTAATACTTAACTATACTCATACATCCTGATCCTAGTTTTCTTAGTTGTTAGGACCAGCAGACAATGTAAGAAACAGACCCACTATCCTCCACTTTTTAAAATTATATTTATATTTTAAATATATTTATATCATCATCTCCCTGGTGTTTTATATATCTCGCTGGTGTTTTATATATGCAGCACATTTTTAATTCACCAGTTTCTGGTCTTCCAATACTATCAGCAGGAAGTAAGGGACCACACAGATTAGAACAGCAAAAAAACGCATCTAGAGCAGTATATAGGACAAAAACAGCTGTCATCAAATCCAAGATGGCAGCTGGAAAGCAAGTGCCGCAAGTGGAACGCATTTCATTGCACTATGCGCGAATCCTGGAAGCGGACTTTTACCTGCAAATCCAATCTATAAAACACTAATACAGGTTTATATCACTGATATAAACTCTTGAAAAAGCTGCAGATATGCTGTGAAATGTGTTGAGTTCATAGACAGACTAGGGAATACATCTAGATTCCCTGTTATAGATACTCCACAAGGCTTTGAAGTTCATTTCGGATATGCATTGGTGTTTTTATGTCTTAATGAAATTTAAAGAGCCAAACACCCCCTGATTTTACTCCACAAGGCTTGGATGTTATACAGACTGTTTTTATTGACGTTTTTATTCACATTTGTGCTTTTAAAAAGATAAAGTTTGGACAATTATTCCGAAAAACCTAAGTGTCCTTTTTATTTTTTTATATGGTGAATGTATTAGATTTTACACTGATATTTATGGTACACTATTGATCACACATTTTTAATTATTTATTTTACATGTGAGGAGGACTTTGCAGCCTACCCTACCGCCAATTATCTTTAGTTGTCAGTGGGCAGTGGGTATTTCAGCTGATCAATAAAGTACCTCACCCAGGGTATTATCCAGATGTGGAGCATGGGAAAGAAGAGTAAAATTGTCCTTTAACTCTTTAACTAGGGCAGCTATTTGCTAAGCCCCCACATATGCTACTATAAAATTATTGCATTGCTCTGTGCACAAACTTTTTCAAAAGTGCCCCTTAAATTTAGTTGCATAGATCACAGACAAAGTTATTACTCCTTCAGTGAACATATGTTATTTATATAACCTTTACAGGGCAAATCCACCCCAAAACTAAAATTTGCCCCAGTGATGGCCCCATTGTGTAGTGTAAAAAAATCCCAACCTTACTCCTCAGCTCCTTATGGTTCTCCTGCAGTGTCTGTCCAAAGCAGGAAACTGAAGTGTAGGAGCTGTCATCCAGTCCCTGCTTCTTCCTTGTCTTCACTGAGGACTCTGACATGCGCAGGGGAGCCCCCCTACATTGCACCCTCCGGATCCCTACATGGCTGCCTCACCCCCTACCTATAAATTTATAGGTGTAGTGCAGCCCCCCCCCCAGCCCAGCCCCAACCGCCAAGGTAGATTTGTAAAAAAATAAATATTCTTGTGCATTCTTGCACATTCGTTCCCGCGGCTGTCTGCATAGCTGGCAGCCCTTTCTGTGATTCGCTGCCTCTCAGCCAATCACAGACGTGCCTGCCAGTCCAGCCCCTGTTTGCAACTTCTGGCAAGCAGAGGGCCAGGAACAGACAGCTGTAGAAACGAAGGAGCGCAAGTACATTTCTGCTGCTTTTTTTACAAATCTAACTTCACGGTTAGGGGTGAGCAGGGGTACCCTACAGTATATATATAAAAAATTCAGGTTGAAGATATCCTTTAAGATATAAAGATAGCAGGATAATGATGTTTGTCCGTAGGAAAACTTCGCAAAATAGGCAAAGCGGAAACTATCCATTAGTGTAAACTCAGCCTGAACATAAACACAAATAAAAGATTAGTGTATTTCCTCTTTAATTTTATTATGTTTTTTAATATAAATTAGGCAGGTGAGGCTATAAAATGAAGCTTTCCCCATGACTGTGCTTGTTGATTTGGAGACTCTGACGACTCTCTTGGCCCCAGAGGATATGAATATGCTTTATATGCCACACTGTGGCGCATTAATAGCACATGTGTAAGCACACACGTTTACGGTGCGATAGTGTGCTTTGCTGTGTTTGTGCGATTGCGCAATGTTGTGCAAACGAAGTCCATGCGATTGCATAAAAAATGCAGATTACATGCGCTCCCATTACTGATTGGATTGCATGTTAAAATGCTGCAGTGTGGCCTAGCCCTTAAAGGGCATGTCCACCCCCAAAACTATAATTTTCCCCACTACTGGCCCCACTCTGTAGTGTATAAAAATCCTTAACTTACATCCCAGCTCCAAATGGTTCTCCTGCAATGTTCCCCCGAAGTCCAAAAAAATGGCCACCAGGAGCCTAGCAGAGTCCATATAAGACTCTGCCTCCTGTCTCTCCTCCGTGAGAATTTTGCCATGTGCACTGCAGCCCTCCCCCCCCCCCTCCCCCTCCAGCTAACACCCCCTCTCTTCTACCCCCCCCTAGCCCAAAACCCTTTTTATATGTTGTAGGGCTTCCTCCACAAGCCCCAACCACATTATTATTATGGCCAGAAACTCCCCCGATCTTTACTTACCTTCCCTCTATCCTCCGCCGTCATGAACTGCCGGCAGCCGCGTCCGTGATTGGCTGCCTCTCAGCCAATCACAGACGCGGCTGCCGGTCCGGCAACCTGCTTGCAGTTTCATGCAAGCAGAAGGCCAGGCAGTGCAGCGGAGGATAGAGAGAAGGTAAGTAAAGATCGGAAGAGTTTCTGGTCATAATAAAAATGCAGTTGGAGCTGGGGTAGGAAGCCCTACAACATCTAAACATTTTTTTCGAAGGGTGGAAATTCCCTTTTAAGTGCCTATATGCTAGCTTATTTTTTAAACCACCCAACCATCATTTCCATGTATCGGTTAGTCTCCTTTAAAAATCAGTGGGAAGATTCAATATAGAAGTTCGGCATTACTTACATTTGCGCAATCCCGCGATACAATACTAGATGTAAACCAGATTATGTGATTGCGTAAAGGTAAGATGTTCCATTAGTGCTGGAATTCCCCCTATAGAACCCCAAAACATAACAAAAGGGGTTTTGTAACGGGTTCACATCACTATTTCCATAAAATCTGTGTAAAGCACACATTAACCCAATATAACTTCAGATTAACATGGGTTTTACACAGATTTCACCCATACTCAATCTACATGCAGGAGTTTTCATTGCCGGTCATGACCAATGTTGGGCATCCATTTGTCTGCATCAGACATGTCAGTGAATCAAGGGATTCTCCTATGGACCAAATGATTAGTTGTGGCAAACTTTCTGCCAGGGCTACTTTCACCATGATGAACAGTGATTTGTTCCAGCTGACCACTCACTAGTGGCCGGGACAAAGAATCTTACCATGTGTACCAAGCCTTAATTAGGCAAGGAAACTTGGGCAGGGTATTCAACCATGTCTAATTACATTTAATTTCAACCATGATAAATATATTCATTAAAAGTATTCTCTAATGAGCATATAATCTGATAACCCTAATCAGGAAACGAAAGATAAAATCCTTTCTGGCTCCATATAACAACCAGCATTTTATCTAGAAGATGATGTATTTTGTTTCATTTCCAGTGCAATTTCTGTTATGATGAAGCACTTGGGATGTTGGGACATGATCTGCTGACAAGTTTGAAATTTTCCATAGCCAACAACTCTCCTGGCTGTGATCAGCTGAGGTAAATGTAAGCCAAAATGAGCTAAAAGTGGATTCACATCAGTGATCAATGGGTATCTCATCGCTTGTTAATTGTCAGCAGGATTGCAAATCTAATTATACGTAGGTGATACAAACCATGAAAAAGCTGCTAATTTATGTCAATTCTAATAAAAATAAGGGCTACACTGTACAGCCAACACAACGGCTTGTTCATTAACACAAAATATTTGTCAAAACAAGACAAAGAAATGTCCTGTTTTGACATGTGTTTACCACGAGGTAACAGTAAAACCCTTTCTATAAAATACTGTATGTATTTCTTACCAAAATATACGCAGGCAGGATTAATACTTATTATTATTATTCATTTTATTAATGTTTCCTCAATGATTCTCTTTCAAAGGGTCTCTAATAGTTTACTTTGTTTTTATTATAAAATCCAACCCTTTGAGTGTAAACTCTTCTTTCAACTTTAATAATGAAGTGTTCTTTTTATTTAAAGTCATTTTATTTTCCATCAGATTAAATTGTAACTCCCCAGTTAAAAAAAAAAAAAAAAAACAGCTATACAAAAAAAAGTCCAACCTAAACATTCCTCCCATGTGTAGAATGTATTTTAAGAACATATGAGCAAAACCTAATCTAGTTTAACCTTGCTAAATTTGGTGCTTAATTAGTGAATATTCATCTGTCATCATCAGCAGCTAGTATTCTCCTCCCCATTAACATTGTCTTTCATAAATATTCAATGGATTCTTATTAATATTCATGAGCTGGAATCTGTGTAGTCATGTGCAGTGATGCAGAGAGGGGGAGTGTTGTCATGAGCCTTAGCAGTGTGTGAATTGGTTGGATGTAAGGTATTTAGAAGGGAAGAAGAGCATGCTACACAACCTTGGTTTTACGCTTGCAGCTAACAGTGGTCTGTGCCTGTGTTTATATGCTGGAGTGACTGATGAACAACAGTAGTCAAGCAGGGAGGGTGATTCCCTGTCAAAGCATCTTCTGCACAGATCTGAGGAAATTGGAATCAAATCTGAGTGTGTGCATATTACAATGGGCTGCAATCTCTGCACTTTCCAGAAGAGAGAAGAGCACTACAAACTGCTGTATGAAGTTGCACAGGTGAGTAGTTTCACTCTGCCCAGAACCATTTCTTTTAAATAATAATAGGTAATCTATGATGGATCCCAACATTTTAAACTTCTAAAGGGATGTTTTAGTATGTTTGTATGAAAAACATTTAGCACACCAATCTTCAGCAACTTTTAAACATGTTTAGAAGCTTGGAAAAAAGTAATGAGATGTTTATTAAAAATCAAATATTTATTAGGAATGTAATGGGGCATAATTTACTTAACCTGTATGCTTGCAATCTATATGCATGAAGGGAACATAGTCAGCAGTGGAAAAGGAAATTTTCAGTTCTAGTTATACTAGTATTAGATTGTTGCTTGCATGACAAATTGCTGCAGTTGGTGACAGACAGTACTGAGGTCTATGTAGGGCAGAGTGTTGGTGGTCTATTGACACAGCAGTAGGTAACTGAAGTGTGCCCACAGACTACTGACTCTCTCCAATGTCTCCTTCACTTGATTTATTTCACTAAGGGCTAATTAGATAGTGGACTGTGTACATGAATCAGCCTCTCCGGTTGCAGTGTTAATGCATATTTTCATGGTAATGTGATCAGAGCCTCATTAGCCCATTTACAAAATGTTCTTAAGCATTAATTAAATATAAAAATGACCCTCATTATTATGGAAGTAAGGGAAAAAAATACATTTGTTAATTACATCTGAGGGCAGCTATACTTTTTAAGGTTGAACTGGGGAGTGTAGTTAGCTCTGGAATAACATCTTTTTTTGTTTAGTTTTTGTTCCTGGTGACTGTCTGACAGCTGTTTTAAGTGCACATTGTCTGTAGGTGGAACACTTTCCCTGTGCTTGCTTAAAGTATTACACTATTTCAGTGCTGGCTTCTGTCTCTCCAAAGGGTGACGTTATTTTGTTTGTAGTAAAGATGATGTTACCCATTCAGTGCATGAAAGTTGTTCTGTTTAGGGACAAATTCTCAAAAATGCTTCTTCCATGGAACTTACTATTATGGAAAAATTACTGTGAGGTGCACACTCTTATATATGTATATATTTATGTTTATTGTAATTGTTTATTCACACTGATTGCATATGCCAAGTATTTAATACCTGCCATTTCTTATGCCAGGCTGCTGTTAATATACTGGTTCTATATTAATGATAAAATAATGTCTATTTCTCGTGCACCCTCCTCTATAGGATTCACTAAACTGTACGCCTTTCTGAACGCAACACAAATGAACAGCACTTTAGAAATATTCCTAAATTGTCATGTATGTAATGTTATATAGTGATAATGTGTATAGTTTATGGGTTTGTTTTTTTTAACATTTACCAGACTATATCATTTTAAAACCAGTCAAGCTCAATCTAAAGAAAGAAGTTGCTCATGGCTATATATACAGCAGAATCATTACAGTCAACAAACAATTTTTATTTCATTTTCTTTTCAAGCCCCTGGCACACTAAACTACTTACTATAATTTTTGGCGACACTTATAATTTTGTTTTGAGCTTAAATGTCACCTTTGCTGGTGTTAACAAGACAAGACAGAAATTCTCTTTCAAAAAATATAGAACATTTATAGATGAAATTTGCAGTCTCCCTCCAGCCCTGTAACATATATTCTGGGTTTCATGCTAATAAAAGATCAAAGGAGACCAGTAATATGTTTGATAAGATGTTGGAATAACCTGTACTGAAATAAGACTAAGCAGATGGCTTTCCAGATGACATCATCAAATACTTTAGGTATGGTTATGAAGGGTCTCCGTCCACAAAGCGTTAAAGGGAAATCTGCTAGCACCTGTCAATGAAAGTGACACACACTGCACGGTACAGTGATTTAAACCCAAATCTAAGCAACCAGATCTGAGGAAGGGTAATACATTATAGTAATAGTCTGTGCAAACATTAACACTTGACTAGATTAAGTCCTTTTAATTTTATGGTCTCATAATTTTGAATTTCAAATCTTTTAGCCTTTTCATTCCACATGATTACTGTAGAACCCAGTAAGCTGAATATTTGCAGCGTCTGAACCCATGGCTTAATTAAAATTCATTTGAGAATACCAGTCTAAACTCTGCACTCTAAGAATAAAAAAAAGGGAACATGCCCTGAAGAGTTAAAATCTATCAGTGTGTTTAGTGATGCAGGACTAGTGATAGATGCTTGGAATACAACAGTTATTTCCTTTGAATTTAGTTAATGCTCCCACTAGTGGATCTATGCTAATTCCCTATTTCCATATATCCTTATTTAACATTTACTGTTCAGAATGGATGGAGATGAAACCATGGGCATTTCTAATGATTTGGCAGGTGCAGAGGGTTAGTTAGTACAATGTGTATTTGTGTATCAAGTGTAAACCATACAGCTTGTGATTTCTAACAGGCTATTCTGTTTTTGGGCTAGAACCCATCAGAGTGTTCCCATTATGTGCGCTGCGCTCCAATTAGTTATTGGAACGTATGTGTGCACGAGTTTTTGTACGTTTTGCATGTGCTCCAATAACGCAGATGAGTACAGGATTGCAATGCACATAGCATATCACGCACAGCAGCGCATTGCAAAAATCTAGCATGCTCTGCAATGAGTGATAGTGGGACCAACTCTTACAGGCTCATTTACCCAGACTCGCTGGGCAAATATATGGGGTTTGCTACCGGTTAGCGCGACTTTAACTCCATATTAGCGTCGGATGCGCGGGTTACACAAAAATCACCCATTCATCTGACGCTCGGGATTCAATATCGTGTTTGCGCTAGTTTTAGCGCAAGATTTTAACACCAGCAAATAGCTGGTGTTAAAATCCCGCAGTGGGTAAATCCCTTAGCGGGATTTACCCAAATTTGCAAACGCGACATTAAATCGCGGAAGGTACATTTACCCAGAACGATAGCGGCTCTGGGTAAATGAGCCCCTTAATATCTTAAATACGAAAAACAGGTTTGTAATATTACCACCACTCACTTTAAATGGTACACCTTTACAAATCCTCTTTCAGCTAGCAGTGAATCCAAAAGTGACCAGGTATAGACAACACGGTTGACCTCCGTCTTATTCCTTTAGGAGAGCATTTCATGTGGCACAGTCTCTTTATACAGAACAAACCAGCACAGCTGGAGCTGCAAGAACAGTTCTTAATGAAATGTGTAGATTACAGGATTCATGTTCATGAATAGACACATTCTGAGCAATACTTTTGAAGCACATTGTGGGCATTGAGACTGGCGTTCAGTTACACAGAGGGGTTTCATTTTCTATCCCATATTAAACTAATTATATACACTAAAATGAAACCACAAAAGACTGTTTACACTTTCATTGTGTCGTATTCAGTAACAATAAAACAGCCCTGTGAATGATCAGAGTGTCAGCAGTGTTGTGATCCTGAAAACAACTGTGCCTGGCTTGTTGGCTTATACTGTATGTATAGATGCTTATTTGTGTAAGTACAGTATACACTCTCTATATATATTTACACACACATACACACACACGTACAAACCTCAAGCATTGGATAGCTAACATTTACAAGGTATTTAAAGGACCTATAAAAACATATTGGAAATATGTGCCTGTTTGACACTTGTAACACAATGTTTTTTACTTGCTAGATACCATTTTGTTACCTCAGCCCATTGACAGATCTATTAAAATCAATGGTTTACTACACAAATAAAGATTTTCAGTCATTCATCCTGTATTCAGTACTGAAGTTTTTCTTTGTGGAAAAAGATTGGAAGCCACCCAAATCCTTCCATCTTATCAATCACCGCACTGCATAGCATTAGTACACACATAAGCTACATCACTGTTTATTGTGATATGTTGTTGGTGTATAATGGTGGCAATATATGCAACAATACCAACTGAATGTTATTAGGATATGCCATTATCATTGATGATTGCACCATGTGTGGAGGAACTTGGGATGCTTGGTCCAAATTTTTTCTTTATTTGACATACTGGAAAATTTTCTTGTGGAAAAAAACAACAGCACCAAAAACTCAAATGATATATATATATATATATATATATATATATATAAAATTTCCGTTCAGCTTTCAATGTATAAAAAGGCTAAAAAAGTTAACTTTTATGTTTACCAACTGATATGTGTTGCCTATGGTTGATATTTAAATAAAGAAAACACAAGAGAAAGCCACCACACACAATTACTAGAACACAGATTTGTGGAACGAGGTGCAGATAATGAGAGAAAAGTAAATTCCAATTTATCTTTAGAATTAACTGGTGATTCAACCACATATTGGATTTTAAATCCAGGTTCCTTTATTGTTCTGCATATCTCTATTAGGAGCAGTGTTGATTTTGTTTGCTCAAAGGTTGAGTGTGTGAGACTATATGATATCCAGTAAATGATGATCTACTGAACAAGACAGGCTTCAGCACATGCCAACTAAAAACAATTTTATTCTCATCTCACAAAGAACAAGGAGTTGGATGGTTATGATTGCAGGTATTAGATAATAATATAGTATCGGGTAGAACAAAGACCCTTTTGTTTTGTGCTATGTACCATTGTGCTCATTTGTAAATAGCACAATTTACCTGATTATATTACTTTTATATTTCGTAAAAAATAAATATAAACACATCTTTTAAGAATGGAGACATTTTAACAAAATTCCCATTCCATACATTTTGAAACGGAGAAGATGTATCAAACTTTCCATTCTGTACATATGAAAATCAAAACTATAAAGACAAGAGCCACAAGGTCCAGACATCTAAAGTATTACTAATTCATAAAACAAATAATTTGTTCAATAACACGGGTCAAAAAACCTACTGAGCCATTCTAAAGAAAATGCCCCAGAGTCTAAGCAGTGAATTAAACAATAAGAACATAGACCTGCACTGCTTGCCTTGATATATAAACAAAAAAGTTATCATGTACAAAATGTACAGTGAGAAAGAAGCAGCAAATGGAACTATGCATGTGTGATGCCAGCTAATTGGATACATTAATTAGGAAATGATTACAGATGAGAAGAAAATTTCTTGGCAGGTAAGGTTTTGATTAAATAGGTTCACCTTGGGCATTTAACAAAGGCAATGGCAGTTAGCAATCAACAGTTGTTGTTTTCATTATTAACACTTCTTTATATTTTGTTCCACTGAGAGATCTTGAGTTCTTTATGTTCATCAAATACAGGCATTTGTTCTGTGCTGATAGAAAATCTAGAACAACCTCAAAGAATACAATCCCTAAAACCACGTATATTTCCTTCCTCTCTATATCCTCTAAAGTCACCTTGAACTCTAACCCAAATAATGAAATGCATTGAGACAAATAACATATTTAAGCAACATTATCCAAACTATCCGGACCTGCATAGTAAATAGCGTCTTATAGAATATTCCTAGCATGGAGAAATATATTCATATCATGGAAATAATGGAAAAGCTATTTAAGGATTCTGGAGATCCCATATATTAATTAATAAAAAATATTTTTTTAACACCTATAATGTCTAGGTTTGTGTTTTTATAATTGAATTTTTATGTAAAACTGCATTTGAATATGACCATATGGTTGGATAAAGATTAAAAAAAAACTTACCAAACCTTGTGTGTTGTATTTATACATTGCTCTTCTAAAGGAGGCCATATACTTGGCTGTAGTGTATAAAGGAATATTATAGGCTGATCGATTGATAAGCCTATCATCAAATTTTTTCTCCATGCCTAATATGGCCAAAGTAGCAGCTCTCTTGGTCCAGTTGCGTCAATAGACACCATACAGTTATCAATTATTGTATGATAATGAATATGGACTTTAATTGTACTTATTTGGAATAAGTATTTACTAAAGCATTACACTCTCTATAAATTTTTATCACATAACTCATTGATAGTGTATGCCAGTTTTTAATCATTGTATTGTGAAATAGTATTTAGAATGATATTCATACCCGAAAAACTTACGTACTGTATAAAGCTGGTCATGCATAAATTTGGCTCAAATCATGGCATACTCCATCAAAATTTAAGCTGGGAATTTTCGTGATTGACAAATAAGCATAAAAGATGGTATAGTATATAGTATAGTAATATATAGTATATTCTTTATACAGGACAATCATTTAACATGGCCATACACAGTCTGATGTTATTAGCTCCCTCTACTGCAGTAAAGGTAATGATCCAACAGAAATATTCTGTCTTGTTCAAAAGATTCCAATGCTAATAGTAGTTTGTTGTCTTGAGACCTCTCCATACATATGGCTGATATTCAGCAAATCCTGGCAGATTCAATGGGATTTGCTGAATATTGGACAAGTGTATGGCTAGCTTATGTAATGATGCCAAGGAATCAATTTTATTAAAAAAAAAATTCAGCAATGGTCACTTTTGAGTTGCCACTGCCTTTAATTAGAGGATATGTTACACAAAAGGACTGACATAGACTTAAGCATTCCCTCTCTCTGTCTGTAATCTATTTGCCTTAAAGGTAGAGTGAGGTCATATGGGTGTAGGGGTGACTGAGGTTCAAAATAACGCAGATTTTAGAGAAATGGAGTGAGGGTTTTTTTTCAGTGCTGTGCTGATTTTTAATAAATCAGTTTTGGTGCTCCAGTAACTTTATGAAATTTTTATCAATGCTTTCTTGTCAAGAGAATGTTTATTTTTAATAAACATCCATCCCTGGTCTTCTTCGTTTTTCTGTGGAAATAACTAAAATTCTTTCTTGTTAAGGTGACAGACTTTCCATTGGGAGGTGCAGTGGTATATATTACTACTATGTAGTTAAGAGGGTTTTATAAGGATATATTCCACTGCACCTCCCCATTGAAAGTCCAGAGCCTTATATATTATTACATTATATATTCTCTACTTGCCATATTTATTATTACAGTTAGCCAATACAGATATCACCCTTATTGACTTTTATTACAAAAAAAGTATATTTATTTTACCTTCTGTTCATTTCCATACAGTTCTGTCATAAACTCCAGTCAATAGGTCCTCACCACCGGTTAAGGTTCTTTATTCTGAACTTACCTTTTAAACTTGCTATTGCCGATGCATTGTTATCAATTACCACGTTCATGAGCAGACCAATGGTGTCTTCCTATTTGTATCGCCCCGGGCCAGCGGTGGAAGGCAGAAATATGCACAATGCTGTTTTTGAAATCCCTTCTACTTTACGCATCACATAGACATCACAATTACTAATTACAGTGTTCGTGCCCCACTATCTGTGCTGTGTTGCGTTTGTACATCGTATGCAATCACCATTTTTGGCATTGTCCTTGAACTCAATTTAAATAAAAAACAGAGGCGCAATAGCTAATGCACAACTCCGAAATTCAGACCCTTATTATGAGTGGTACAGTGGGACCTTACCCTTGAAAAGGAAGTCCAAAATGAAGTTAGGAATACTCATCCTTACCATTCCTATAATTAAGAATCAGATAGCTTAACCGATAAATAAAATAAATAAACTAAAATTCTTTGCAGAATGTGAAACAAAGAATAGGTTTCCCAGAGTAAGTACTATAGCTAAACCCAGTCTCCGCAATCACCTCAGGCAGCTGCAGGGTTAATGTTGATCAAGTTCTAAAAGCTGCTGTCAATCACTGGATACTTTTTTGAAACAATAAATGCTGCTTCTCACTCGCAGCTCAATAAACAACGTTACATTCTATGTAACAAGCACTGGGAGAAGATCAGCAGCAGAATGAAACTTTTCACTTAGCAAGCAGAAAGCCCCCCCAAACACGCCACTGGGTCAATTGTGGTCTGTGGAAATTTCATTGTCTAAAGACATGGCACAATCTTTGCAACTACAGTATAGCTGGTTTTGTCAGTTTTCATGATGTTTTTAAAATAATTTTCACTTCATGCTTTTTATCTATATTTTGTGCATAAAGGTTGTTTCTCTACATTTATTTTGTAATTTTATTACACTTATAATTAGTTTCCATGACTATCTCATTAACTTTACTGCTTTATTTAACACTAGCACTCACCTTTGACCTTTAATAACATAATATAACAGACCATTAGGTCCTGCAACTCATTATTTTTCCTACAGAACCAAACATTTTGTTTAATAGCCATACTGTAATGTCCATTTAGAACATGAAAGTGGCTTTGAAAGATGTTGCTCCATGTATTCCTGTCTAAAGACAGGTACTAGAGGGCACTGAAACTACAATAAATATTGCCTTGTTCTAGGCAGGATAGCATCCTTGAAGATGCTGCTGCTTCCTAAATGTTTATATATTTTTCGCTCAATACCGATATAACCCCTCGAAAATATTTTTTCAAACAATTCAAAGAATATGGGAAAGATTTGTTTGGGGGAACAAGAAACCAAGGCTCAATAGACAAATACTTTATAGGGATAAATTACAAGGGGGGCTAGGTATGCCAAATCTGTACGATTATTTTAAAGCCTTAATCTTGGATCCAGCACTCCAGCATTGATGGTCAGTAACAGAAGAGAAAGTATGGATCGATATGGAGCAACAACTGATAGGAAATAAATCATTACGCTGCATTTTGGGAGCGACATTTTTTATTAAATGGAATGCTTTCAAACCCACCTTACCCAAATATTACAGTATAACCACCTCACTGAGAATATGGTTGGAAACAAGAATTTAAGACTTTATTGGGAGAAATTCCCATACAAAGCCTAGAATATCATATTCTTGTTTACAGGGTAACCCTTTTGAAATAAAAAATAACAAAAGTGGTATAAAGGTGATACCTTTATTGGCTAACTAAGATAATCGTAGCAAGCATTCAGAACATTCTAGTTCCTTTTTCAAGCTGACTAGAATGTTCTGAAAGCTTGAAAGAAACTAGAATGTTCTGAAAGCTTGCTATGGTTATTTTAGTTAGCCAATTAAGGTATCACCTCTATACCACTTTTGTTATTTTTTATTTCAAAAGGGTTACCCTGTAAACATTTTGACTGGCTAATACGGTACACCACCTTTTCCCATTCCTAACTATCAGTTAGACAACTGGAATGCATGAGGCCTATTCCAAATATATATGCTCTTCAATGACAATATTATTAAGACGTATCAAGAACTTAAACAAGAATTTGAAATACCCTCACAAGACTTTTTTAAATACTTGTAAATAAGACACTTTTTGGCCAACTCTAATCTTACACCAATCCAAACAACCTCTAGAATACTTAATTGGTTACAATCAATGTCTTTTAGAAAAGGCATTTCCATTATTCACCAAATTCTTTTACCCAACTCAAATATAAAAGTATTACGACAATTACAAAAATGTATGTCTGCCTTTTCTTGTATTTATAAATTATCTAAAAGTGTTCGACACTGGGAGTTTAACCTAAAAATGCTTTTTAAATGGTACAGAACTCCCCACATTATACATAGGTTCTCCCCCCAGGTACCCTCACTGTGTTGGAGAAAATGTGGTCAAGAAGGTACATTAAAGCACATTTTTTGGGATTGTCCAAAAATTAGGAACTTGTGGAATAAAATAATAACAATGCTATCTGAAATTTTAGCGTGGACTATCCCTAATGATCCTAACTTAACCCTCATTAATATAGGCCTTTGTGAATATCCTATACACATGACAACTATAATGTTTCATACATTTATGACAGTTAATATTAAGTTAGCACAACACTGGCTCACAGAAGATCTTCCTTCTATAAAAGATATTTTAAAGGAGATTTCAATACCTATGCAGTATGAAGAAATGTTTGCAGTAACTAATAACTCAGTTAAGAAATCCTCTCTCACATGGATGCTTAGGGACAATTATCAAAATCTGATTTGAAGTAAACTGAAATAAATAACTATTAGAAACTATATACAAAGAAATGTATTTCCTTGATACAACTTAAGAAACATCAAAGATAAAATAATTTACTCCTAATTAAGGCTTGAGAAAACTTTTCATCATTAGAAACAACTATATGTTATCCTAAGTGTATATTAAGCAATCCTAAATCAGGGCGGGGGGAGGAAAGGGAAATAAAAATTGGAAAAACCAAATATTTCAACGGCATCGATTATATGTTAAATATGGTATGAAATATTGTCATTGCCTATTTGTTTCTGTTCAATAAAGAAATAATGATGGAAATATTGCCTTGTTGGCATTTATTTAGGTCTGGTGTGCAGGACTTATGGTGAACATTTTTTTGGTTTGGCTGTTCACAGTGTTTTAAAAATATGGCCAATATAGTATTTCAATCTAAACAGTTTGTGGCCCTAAACTGACAAAAGACAAACATCCCACCAGATGTTCTCTTTTTACTGGAAGTGAACATTGAGGCCAATGATATCATTGTCTATGGCTAGCAAGGGGAGTGAACAAAATTGTCAGCTAAAGAAAGAGGGGAAAGATTTGAATGATGGCTTTGTGACCAAGAAAATAAGAAATTGGTTATGGTACAACCCATAATGAGGTCCAATACTTTCTCTAATGACATCTTTATCGCAGCTGTCTTCCATTTTTACTATATGATTTCTCCTATGAGCAAATAATTGTGACATTGTTGGACTGATTTGAAAAATTAGATTTAAGTGTGCTCTGCACTGTTCACTGTATAACAAATAGACATGGGTTAAATAAGCAAAGAAAAATAAACAATTTGAATGGCTGTAGTGTACACCTAGAGGCATATTTATAAAGGTTGTTAAACTTTTCGCCTCCATTATCGACGCCTTTTCGACAATAATTTTCGCTATTTATTAAGCAGTGAAAACCAGTGGTGAAAAGTCATTACCGCTACTTTTCGCCATACATCACTGCAGTAACCGCTTGAGCACATTTTAAAAATGGCGAAAAGTGTTTTATTGCGTTAAGTTCAGCCATTCAAATTCGTCAAGTTTGAGGTGGCCATTTATTTAGCCTGCCAATGGGTCCATGGAAGGTGTCAGTACATTGTGGTTACCCAGGAGGGTATTTTCCAGCATTTACTATAATACGATCTGAGATTTTGTTATTAAAGAGTTTTTTTTCCCGCTTTTTTTAAATCGCTTTTTTTAAGGTTCCAATTTTCTTTATTTACCAATAAAGTCAAATGGGGGTCTAAGGGACATATTTATAAAGGGCCATTATTTTCACTTGTTTTGCCACTAGACTTCACCACAATTTTTTAATCTTTCAGCTTTTCTTAT
Organism: Hymenochirus boettgeri; assembly: GCA_019447015.1. Taxonomy (NCBI): domain Eukaryota; kingdom Metazoa; phylum Chordata; class Amphibia; order Anura; family Pipidae; genus Hymenochirus; species Hymenochirus boettgeri. The sequence goes on along the minus strand of CM033471.1, from coordinate 119,831,989 downwards.
AAAGCTATTAAAAAGGCAAATTTTCATAAAAGGAGAAAATTATGTAGCAAAAAGTAGCTCTAATAATGCTGATAATGTGGTAAAAAGTTATGTTTTTAATACTCCCTGGTGCAGTTTCAAAGTAGTGTCAAATTGATTAATACACACTGAACACCTATCTTTGTTATTTAAAAATAGCCTAACCCATGTGGTGTTTTTTCAGCAAATGATTTGATAAATAGTGTATAACTCCCCTAAGCGAATTTTCTCTTTTTTTATTAATAGGATACGATAAATAGTGTAAAAACTCACCCAGGCAAATTTTCTCTTTTTTATTAATAGACTTCCTAGTAGGCCTATGCAAATTGTCTAAAGACGTTTAACCATTTTCAGTTCATTTACCATTATAAAGAGCTCCTCTGTGCCTACACATCTTATTGGTTGTGGATGGTGCCTTGTACAGATTGCTAACCAGTGACTTAGATCAGGGAGGTGACATTATCTATTTCTTATACATTTTTCCTGATAATTTCGACAAATCTACTTTTTTTTATCATGCTCAAAGGATATACCACTAACTCAGCTCTGGTTTGAGTAAATTTGCAAATCTTTAAACCATTGCGACTAAATAAAAAAACATGTCCACACTCAAAATGAAAAGCTCACATTTTGATTATAATGTACCACTGACCTGAACCGGGTTTTAAACGGTTTTAGTTTTTCAGATATTCTACCCGTTCTTCTATAGACCTAGTCAACCCCCAACTTCCTCTGCCAGCTCACATTAAATTTACTCTCGCTGACCCCATGTGTAATCCATTCAGAGGTATGTTCCACCCACCAAACATTTCACCTATGATGTGCAAAAACAACCCAGCATGTTTCCTGATTTGCACTATATACAGTACCTTCTGTGTCTAGTATCTTTCATTGACCGAAATGTCAGGAGATGCAAGTTCTGGAAGACAAGTAGTGCATGAGTTTTCAACTAGAGCCAGCACGGAAAAGGCCTGGGAATACATTAATGTAAATGCTGTACATTACCTAGCGTACCTCTTACTTGCGAAAAAAGCCACGTAGTAAAGGAAGATTATCTTCACAATTAGAACTTGAATAGGAAAATGGTATGGAATGTTTTAAAGCTTATTTAGTGGCATATAAGATATTGAAAGATGGTTTGGGGGTAGACATTTCCTTTAAATTTGTTTTGTCTGGTTCAGTGGAATTAATTCATTAAATTAATTAACTGGTATGCATTTTACTACTTCTTTATTACTAAATATTACCAATTCTTATTAACCAGCATAGGATGAATATAAGTAGGCTATACTCATTTTTCCCATTCTAAATATATGTTCACTGCCTGAAAATCCAGACTAGAGCTCCAAAATATGAAGACAATCTGACCCTTACATCATAGATTCAGTCTACATAGATCATTAATTACTATGTTTTACATTGGGTTCATGGGAAGTAGTAAACAGAGTGGCATATTTCCTTTTTTACAGATAACGTGTTATTAACATTCATCTTATGAATAAAACGAGTGAAACCTAATAATTAAATTTAACAAAATGATAATTGTTTTCAGTGATTTTCCTCAGGGGTCTATCCTGGGTCCAATACTTTTAAACATAAATGAACTAGTGTTTGGCATTACGTATGCACTAACCCACTTGGGCTCATTCAGCCAGTGAGTTTGTGGAAATATTCCAGGCTTCAATACAGAACTTTGGCCATCAAAACCACAAAATGTCAATGTTGAAAGCTCAAAATTTCCGTTTTTTTAAGTCATTGGGTGTACGGTCTCTGTGTTTACCTATGATACTAAATTGGGAACTATGTCTCCATGCAAGATATCTCCACATTGCAAAGTGATTTAAATAGACTTAGGGATGGAGCTATGAAATGTGAAATGAGACTTCATTTTGAAAAATGCAAAGTTTAGCATTTGTGCAAAAACAACACAACCACACCACTCCTGAATGGAATAGTATTAAGCGTTGATTCAATATAGAATGACTTGGTATTTATTGTGCACAATAGATGCCATAAGCAGTGTTTGGCCTTACCTTTCCTCTATAAGTAGCATAGTGTCAAGGGACGAAAGCACAATTCCAGCTCTGTTAAGAGTCCCTTAAAGGCCTTATTTGGAGAATGCTGTGATGTTATGGGCAATAGTCCCCAATAAGTATATCAACAAATAAGAATGGGTAAAATGATGGCCAACTAAAGTGAAATGAAAATGGAGGTGTTTTGTTATGAAAATATATTATCAAAGTTGGCATTGTTTTCCATGGAAAAGAGCCTTTTGTATGGTTATTTAAAGACCCTTTACAAATATGTTAGAGGAAACTACAGTCAATCAGCAGGGGGTGAACAAGAGACAATAGGTCACCCCTTTAAACTTGAGGAAAAGCAATGTCAGCTTATGCAAAGTTAAGGTGGCCATACACATGCGATTCCACAGCATTGGTATATGTCGGCACACATGCTGTGGGAGCAGCACCCACGGACCCGACTGACCCCCATAAGCGGTATGGGTATCGGCCAGTGACGACTATCGTTGTTCGGTTGTGAATAGCCCCTACACACTGACGATAATAGGTATATCCCGTCGTTCCCCGATGAAATTTATCCATTATCGTTTATGTGTATGGCCACCTTAAATTGGTCTTCACTGTGAGGGCAGTAAGATTGTGGAATGCCCCGTCTGAAAGTTTTGTTTGCATCTCTGAACACATTTAAAGTATGTGTCATTGTTATTGAACTGGTTGGGTAGGGAAAACTATTGTTTCTGCTGGGTTTTGCATCGACGTGCTGAAATGAATGGACTTTTGCATAATTATACCCAAAATAACTAAGTAACTAAAGAGATACATTTTATGGTTATACCTTCAAAAGTGAAACATAAACACTTTTGGAGAAATTTACCCAGAGCCACAGTTATTCTGGGTATAGCTCCCTAACAGAGATTCATTGGCAGGTGTACAGTTCTATGTGAATCAAGGAAAGGATTTACCCTTACATGAGCATGTAATTTTAGCTGTGCAGCACTGGTGAATATCTTGCGGTGGGCTGCGCGAGTGTCTCTTGGTGATCAAAATCACCATTTTAACTGAGGAAACAGTTCCAAAAAATAATCATAGATTTCATATTTGGTATATTGCCATTTGTGGAAATGTGATACTTTTTTGGTAACTCCATGGCTATTTTCCCAACTAGATCAATTGTTTATTATACAATGTCGTGGATTACTCACTGACTTTACAAAAAGTTTTAGCAAAAAGAAATGTAAAGCGTTACAGAGCGTGCCATTTTGTTTGGAATTATTCAGTCTGCTGAAAGCTTGACAAGACTATTCAGATGTTAGTGAGTGCATCTATTATTCAACACATGGATAACATAAAATCCAATCCCTCAATTAAAATACAAGAGGCTTTTTAACAAGAATTGATAAAGCAATAAAATGTTGTACGGGGGATGCGTTATTGGCAGCAGAAAAACTGATTAGCTCTCAAATGAAGTTGAGAAGATAATAAACAGAAAATGGCTTCCAGGCGAATAGGTAACACATTACTACAAAGGGATTTACCATTTAGGTACTCTGTATAAATATGCCCAGTCATGGCTAATTCTGTCTATGTACACCTTATTGGAACTTAATGAACTGTGGTCTGTGTCCTTTGAGCTTAGCTTTCATTTGCTTAATGTCATAATTCTTCATTCTAACATTTTTCTCTCATATCTATGTTTCAGAACATACAGTATGCTTACTGAACATGTTACACCTGCCAAGAAAAGGTCTTTCCTTTAATGTTCACTAGAAGTTGGATTTGGCTCTGACACGGAACCACTCGGTTCCAAAATCTGAACGTTCTGACCAAAACCGGGCAGATGGTTCGGATTTCGGGACTTTGGTTATCGAACGTTCAAGGTTATTTACGAGCATTACTGAAAATAACCATGTACATTCGGTAACTCTCGAAAATATGTTCCGAATCCTTGAAAGTAAGTTCCCTTTTCGGGTTTTCGTATCTTCGGGGTTTTTTCTGAGTTCCGTAAATCTGAAAACGGAACAAAACTTCTAAGTTTTGCCCATCTTGTATGTTCAGTAGATCTGCCAGGTCGGCCGAATGTCCGTTTTGGCCGATAAAGGGCCCATACACAGAAGATTATCGGCTGAAACGTTCGTTCCTACACATCTTGCATCACGAGTCGGGACCCGTGATCGCACGTGTGTACAAACCTTTAGAAATAAACGTGTTTTTTTTTTAAACTGAACTTCTAAATAGACTTAATTATAAAAATTGTGTTATAATAAATTATTTCAGTTTAGAACCATTAGTGCATCAAAATTGTTCTTATGGCGCATTTAAGTAAATGATATTGAAGTGCACGCTGTATAGAACAATACAAACCAATATACTGATAACTGCATTATATACTGAATCTGCTCTATAAGCTTTGGCCAATATTCTAATGCTTACGTACAGTATATGTAAAGGTTTTTGGCTTGGTATTTGGAATATGCAATTAGCAGTAACAGCTGTTGGGAAAATGGCCATTTTCATAAATATAGGCACATAAAACTAATACATCTTATTGTAAATCTGTGATTTTAAAGAATTACTTGACTAAGTTAAATTACTGGTTCATCTGGAAGACAGGAGGGTTAGAAGTTTCTTTACTATCAACTGGATAGGGATGTGGGAGATCTTTGCATTGAAAATGGAATGTTGTTTTTTTTGGGATGCTGTTGGTCTAGAAACCTAGAGAAATGAAGGCACACTGGTTGTTACGTGTCTTTACTGTGTGAGTTGAGTTTCTTGCTTGTATTAAATAATGGAAACTGTGGGGTATATTTATAAAGGTTCGTTAAACTTTTCACCTTCTTTAACGCACCCTTTTTGCCTAATTTGGACTTTTCGCTATTTATAAAGCAGTGATAACCAGTGGCGAAAGTTCATTACCGCTACATTTCGCTTTTCGCCCTACATCGCTGCGGAAACAGCTCAAACATATTTATAAAATGGTGAAAAGTGTATTTTTGGGTTAAGTTCAGGCATTCCAATTCGCCAAGTCCGAGGTGGCGAAAATGCATAAGTGGGCATTTATTTAGCCTGCCAATGGGTCAGTATATTGTGGAGTGTTTCTCAATACTAATAAGATCTCAGGGGGGTGTTAGACTATACTATTTTCCAGCATTTACTGTAATATGTTCTGCAATTTCGCTTTTGTAAGGTTAATTTTTCGCTTTTTAAAGATTTTTTGTTTAAGGTTCCAATTTTTTTTTATTTACCAATAAAGTCAAATGGGGGTCATATTTATAAAGGGGCATTATTTTTGCTTTTTTTCCCCACCAGCCTTTACCACAATTTTTTAAACTTTCATCTTTTCCTTTCATCAAAATAATTAAAAAGGTGAATTTTCATCAAAAGCGAAAATTATGTAGCAAAAGGTAGCACTAATAATGCTGAAAAAGCTCAGCACATATGATGGTAAATAGGTAATACTCCCTGGTGGTTTTTCAAAGTAGTATTATATTGGTTAATACACACTGAACACCTATCTTTGTTATTTAAAAATATCCTAACACATTTGGTATTTTTTTCAGCCAAAGATATAAATAGTATAAAAATCAAAAGGCGAATTTTCTCTATTTCATTAATAGGATGATAAAGTGTAAAACTCAAATGGCGAATTTTCTCAATTTTTGCTTACAGGACATGGCAGTGTAAAATGCAAAAGGCAAATTTTCTCTATTTTAATAAGATGATAGTGTGCTGTGTAAGAAATAGTCATGTTAATGGAACATTCCAGTAAGTAATGTTTGGCGAAAATTCGGTTAAAAATGCAAAAAATACAACAAAAGGGAGAAAAGGGGCAAAAAGGCAAATTCACTTATTTATAAATAGCTTTAAATAAAAAGTGACAAAAATAGCTCTAAAATTACACTAGAGAGCAAACTCTCTTTTCGCAGTGATACCACACTTGAATAAGGCGAAAACTATCGCCACACATCGCCTCAGCGATACTTTTCTGCAAAGGCGAAAGCGAAAACGAGTGTTTTATAAATAAGTCGAAAATAACACTATTTGTCATTGCGATGTCATGCGATAGCGAAAAATAGTGATCCTTTATAAATATGCCCCTGTGTGTCCTTTTGTCAGAAATCCTCCAAGACAATGGAGTTAAAGGGGAAGTTCAGTGCAAATACATATTCTTTTCAGAAAAAATAGCAGTATTTATTCATCCCAATGACTTTAATCTGCCAATTCAGCATTTTGTCTGTATATAAATAAATGCAACCGAAATACTGACTTCCTGTTTGCAGGGTCCCTAGTAGAGACCGTTATGGTCTTGCACTTGACCCAGCGCCTGGATTCAGTTGCTCAGTAGAGATCTGAGCATCTTTGAACCATCCTACAGCCAATCAGTAAAAATCACTGTTAGGAACATTACAAGGATGTGCATCCTGGGAAGAAGAAGGACCTGAAATGTCAACTCACTAATGTCAACAGCAGGGAACAGCAAAGGTCAAAGGTCAACTGGTTTTTCAAAATGGAGAGAATTTGTAGAATATCTAAGAAGACATTACACAAACTAACAGTTTAACAAATTGTTCCACTGAACTGTCCCTTTAACGTTAAAATACTTCGGTGGGTTGGATTTCTGACAGGGTTAGAGAAATGGGAAGCAACTTTCTTTGGACTCAGATATGTTGCAGTTGTCCGATATTATTTATAAATTAGTGAACACTTCAGTTTGTCTGTTGCATGCTTAGATCAAATGATTTGAACTGAACTCTGTGTGGAACTCTCAAGAATCTTTTGCATTTAATTTATTTTTAGAAACCATAAAAGCTAAAAAAAACAAACTGAGAGTTCTACTGTTCGAATGAATATATCTGTACCGTTGGGAACTGTGAAGCAAAGAGCCCCACACACATGACAAGACAAATGCAAAAATGTAATGTTTAAAACCACTAAGGCTAACTACGTAATGCAGTCAAACTGATTATACTACTCTAATGTCTAACTTACATGTTACTATATGCAAGATAATGTCATATTTACAATTTATATTGTATAAACGAATAATATATGTTACTAGCCAGTTAAGCCCGTTATAAAAACAGGCGCTAGAGCTACACAGAGCTCTCTCTCTCTCTCTCTCTCTCTGTTTAACGCCCATAACTCCTGTCTCACTCTTGTCCAATTCAAAGCCAGACTCATCTTGCGGATTCACGGACTCTTCCCCCACCCTCCGACCATGCTAAAAGACACACATTACGACAGCAATGCGCAAGATCCCAGCCACTCTCCTCTCACATCTCCCCCTCTCTTCTTACATCTTAAAGCGCACGTGCGCAGAAGAGAAAAAGCGACACATGGATTCACGGACACAGGTTTAGCCTTTTATTATATAGGATAGTCATTTATTTCTATCTAATAAAAACACACTTTGAAACGAAAATACCACTAAGGGGCATATTTATAAAACAGTGAAGGTTAATTTAAGTTCTTAATTCAACGTGCTGAAGTATAAAGTGCCATAAAAAGTGCAATTTTTACCATTATAAACATACACAATCTACGATACCCTTAAAACATGCAATATACTGTATATAAAGTATACATCCTAACAAAAACACATTTATTCTTATAAAGTATATAAAGTACTAGAGTCTACTTCCCTATAATGTTTCTCCTAACCCTTTTATTCATTAATAATAAGTGTCAGTGTTTACATAGTAACTGAGGTTGAATGTAGACATACAGTATGTCCATCTAGTCCAAAATGTATACTCTGCTCTTTAACCCTACCTAAAAGTTAGTACAGAGGAAGGCAAAAGAAAAAAACAGAAATCCTTTCTGACTCCAAATGTCAATTGGAAAGTATCTCTGGACCAACTAAAACTACAGTATATGTATTAATACCGGTAATTCATCTTTGCACTATTTTACTGAATTTCTGTCAAACATCCTTAAGGTATTTGTAGCATTAAACTAAGCAAAAATTACAATAATTATAAAGTGGCTAAAAGTTAATTTTTAGTGCAAAATTGTCTACACACTGAAACATTTTAGAACACTCCAAAAAAAGAGAGGGGCTGTATAAAAATATCCCATTGAATACATAGAATAGCTGCGGTGTACTTAATTAGCCTTTTACAAGAACTGGGTTAACCACCACCGACATGGGGAATTAATTATAACAAGCTTTAGGGACTGTGGGGAGGTAAGTAAGAATAACAATCTTTATAAATTTGGTGCTGGGTGTGTACATGCCCTTTAAAAATCCAAATTATAAAAGGATAAGAATAAAACATTTTATATTCTGCTTATTACTGTAATTGTCTCAATCACTTGTTTTTGTTGGTGATTTCTTTGCAGTAATATAAAACCTTGAAAATACAATACTAAACAGGCCAAACATTGCTTTGGGGGGAAACTTACCCCCTTCCTCAGAAAAGAAAGAAAAGAAAGGGGGCAGTTTTTCCTACTGATGTGTGGTTCACATTACATTCATTCACCTTGTGAGTATGACTTTCTGCTTTTGTAAAAGGACATATACTACATATCTGTGGGGTAGATATTTAAACAGATCAAGCAGAAATTTGTAGAGATCAGAGCTGTATAAATGCATTACTAGCTGGTCATTGTAAGAAGTATCTTTCTGTGGTGTGATGCTTTTCTGATAAAGCCAATGCTTCAGGAATTTCTTTCTTCAGTGTATTGGGAAAAGTCAAATCCCAGAGAGTAATAACCAACATTGGCTGTCTTTAAAATACAATGAGGCTGTAAAGACGGTTTTATTACCCATTACTGTTAATGGTCATAACCATAGCTTTCCCTGAATAATGCAGTTTGCCCATACTATTGTAATTGTTTATAATACAGCTATAATACTAATACTGTAGTAGTTGTACTTACATAATCCCTTTTAAGTGGTTAAATGGGTAGACTGGAGAAAATACATTAGGTATAGGTAGGAGGACGCTTTCAAAAAAGTACTAAGGGTGAAATTTATAAAAGGCTATTAGTGTAAAATACCGATTGTTACCATTTGTTATTTTACAATAACTCCTGGTGTAGTTTACCGCCAGTGTTATCATAAATTAACAATTGGCAACAATCATTATTTTACAATAGCCCCGTACCCCATAGATTACTACAGGAATGTGGGCGTTATCATAATAAAAACATTATTATCGTTAACGACTATTATTTTATGATAACATCAGCGGTAAACTACACAGGCATTATGGTAAAATAACAAATGGTAACAATCATTATTTTACACTAACATCCTTTTAGACATTTTGCTTTGATAAACTTGTGCCCTCACATTAAAATGGAATTTGTAGGTTTTCAGTTACATTGAGGAAAAATGTTATTTGAAGATTGGAAAAATGTATCCGTCTACCGAAAGGTACAGTGACTTCTTGATGCACACTCACCAGATACTTTCTTAAGGACTGCCACTCTAATAATATGTTTTTATAGTTATGTTTAATACTAATGTTAAGAAAGAAAAATCAAATAAATTACAATTTAATACACAGGGAACTGTATTTTTCTATTTCTTATTAGTCATTTTACCTTAATTAATTAAAAAGATTCCAATTCTCTTATGATAATGGTTAGTATTGTCACTAGATTTATAACAGAGCCTTCTGCCACAAAGGAGATAATTGATCCTGTCTGAAAACCATTGTCTACAATACTGCAGCATTTCAAACCCTAATTGTTGGTTTGTAGTGATAAAAAAGCAAACCAAAGAAAGAGCATAAAACATATAGAGGGAGATTCAATAAAAAGTATTTTTGTTTAAAATGGTGCTAATTTTGCCCCAACCAATCAGATCTTATTTAACATTGAAAGCTAACATCTGATTTGTTGGGGCAAAATTAGCACCATTTTTAATGATAAGAACGTTTATTGAATAACCCTGATAATTTAATAATAGCAACACTTTTCCTGCTACTATTTCTACTACTAATAATAATAATAGAATTTGGAATGTGTTTATAAAACTAGCTTCATTGGAAGCCACATGGACACATTTTCATCCATACACAGCATCTTCTAATGTACCGCAGTAACATACGCATGAAGTAGCAGGAAACTTCAAAGAATTCATTTGGATACTAATTAGATTTTTGCACCTGAATACATACATACATTATTTTGGGAAGCGGCAATTAGATGTCTTGAAAAGGCTATCCAATAAATTTAATTTAGTTAGTTATACAATAACATAGAACTAACTTAATATTGCACTTTTGCGAGTACTACTAGATTGTAAAAAAAATTTCTTTTCAATAAAAACCCAGAAAGTCCAATGGCCCAAAAAAAATGGTTTGTTTTTGAGCAGGACTAAGTGAATAAGATGTCACCCAGTAACCCTCCCTAGAGATCAATACTTAAATGTTAAAATGTGTGTGGGGTGTTTTTTTCTACTGCTATCTGTTTGTTACAAACCATGAGTTCTATCAACCAGCCAGTGGTTTTACTTACAGGCAAGAAAAGGAATAGGGAAAGAATAAAGACTGAAAATGTTATGTATATCTAGCCTTTCACTTTCCTAGTTTTCTGGTTCCTGTGTCTTTTAGTGTCTGACAAGAATAGGTTATCTAAAACCTCAATTTGAAGAGAAGCCTATTAGAATGGCAAAACAATAAAAAGCTGAATGGACATGCAGAAATGCAACTGGATAACTGAGAAAGTCATCACTGCCTTACACACTGTCCTGTAATCCCAGTGAATGGATGATCCATTCATTCAAGAAAAAACAATAGTGTTTGTTGCTTTAATCAAAATAGGCAACAGACAATATCAATCTAATAAATATAATAAGAGGTAAAACCAATCCAGCTACTCGTATATCTGCACACTTGCATAATCTTTCTTTTCCTCACTTTTACACCAAATTTGCATTTACAAAAATAGTCAAATAATAATCAGAGTATAGCAGTCTTTATAAATACTATCCCCAGGAAGTGAGCTAAATAATCTAGTCCTAAAGGATCCCTGCCCACCAAATGTCTATTACAGAAGAGAATCGTTTGTGTATGGATGATTGGTTGGGCATTGTGGATGATCCAGCAGGTTGGATCATCCGCAAAACCTGACCAATCATCCATACATGAACCAATTCTCGCCCGTAACGGGAGTTTGCCGAGCAGTCGGGAGTTGGGCATCATGCAGGGATTCTTGTGTCTGTATGTACCATTAGTGCCTCAACTTCATGCTCTTTTAGGCTCTGCACAATGATATTGTAGTCAATTAATAGCTAATAATAGGTATCTAAAATCATTTTTTTTTTGTTAATTGTGGATGTAAACTATTCTAGCAAATGCAGCGAATTTTTAATAATACAAATGTGTTTACAAAAATGAAAATGTCTTGGCTCTGTGTGCTGGGTACAATAGTATGATGTCGAAACAACAGAGTAGAACACACTTTCGGCTTTTGAATCAGTTGAGTGCATGCAAACACATGTATAGGATTAACTGTATGTGAGTAATAAAAAGCAAGTTCCTATACATAACACATTAGTGTAAATATTTAGTATAAAGCATGACTGTGAGGCTAAAAACCTTATTAATTATTTTGAAAGTGATCTTCAACAAGCAATACTTTAAAATACTTGACATACACTTGACATATACAAGAACACTCACAGGCCTCTAAGAGCGAATAATTTAGCGAGTTAACTTATTGACTGACATGGAATCCTAAAGATGATTTTATGTCATAAGCACTACTTAAAATGAAGTGCAGTGATACATACTGTATATAGAACGATAGCTGTCACAGTGGGAAAAAATTGCATCTCTTTTAGAAACTACAGTTACAGTCATTTGCACAGTTATAATTTAAAAGTTGAATGATCTCTTCTGATGATCTGTATGCCCTCTGCTTTATTTCTCTGTGCTACTGAATAATTTCCTGGTGTCACATTTATATGTAATTACACAAAGTACTTTGTGCGTGGTTTGTGCCATAAAGAACATAATATATGAACATCATTAAATGGAATTTTCACATATCAAGTAATACAGTTATGGAGTTTTCTAAATATTATTTGAATTCTGAATCTGAACTCTCTAGTGCCAATATTCACCTCATCAGGATGTTTTCTGTCCCGTGACTGGTAGTTTCAAATGTTCTCATCCATCTTCTTGTCCCCTTACATTTTGTTTGAATGATGCTCTCTACCCATTAAAATTGATGGGAGAGAACAAAGAGAAGAAAAATGTGTCCTTCAATTGATTGTGTCTTTCAAAAAGCAAATGAGGCTACTGAGAATAGGAAAGCAGTAAAAATTTCTGCTTCTGTTAATATAATTTGTGAGTAGAGAATCTAATGGATACATCTAAATTCATTGGATTTTGTTTATAACCTAAAATATTTTATTTTTAAATGTTATATTATTAAAAATGTATAATACAGATACATAGGGCTCCTCCGCTGCTTCCTCTGACCGGTACCAATTATATCCACGGTCCCTTGTACTAAACACGCATGCGCTTATAATACAAGGGAGCGTGAGTGATGCCGGGAACTGTCAGAGGAAGCAGAGGAGGAGCATCATCGCAGGAAAGTACTCTTAGTTCCTTCCTGGCTTTTGTCGGATTAATTGAAGAGCGGGATGTATCTCCCGTTCTTCAATTAAAGGTAAAAAACAAAGTACTTTTTTTAGGTGGAGATGCCCTTTAATTTATTAGCACTATATTTCAGGCCAGATCTCCAAGCTTTGTGTTTTGTGTATCATTGATTCCCACATTCCTTTGCTATTTTCACAAGGGTCCACAATATTGTCATTACCTTTAGAAAGTCTAGGACCATAAATATAATTTCCCAGGAGGAACAACCTTTAGTCTACAACATAAAGGATTGACCTCAGGTCATGATCTCTACAGAGGTCAGAAACTCTTACACTTGTGTTTGATAAGGATAAGACCTGTAGATGGGAGAAAATCTATTTAAGAAAGTATTTTGCCTCAATTAGAAGTGATAATACTTTTGACTCATAAGTTATACCTTTCACTTTTCATTTCCAACATAGCCAAGAATTCAAATTAAAGAACAAATAAACAAAGTAAACCATCTCATTCCATGGCTCGTTCACACTGTACACATTTCTGTGCAGTTTTCTAACGGACAATTATTTTCCCATAGGATTGCCATATTAACATTCCTATTGAATTTTTCTGATCCAGTCCATTTATATAATGCACCGCTGCAAGCATTCCTGCCCAGAAACACAGTCAATGAAAGTCTATGGGGAAGGAAAAAACAGCATAAAAATGGTCACAACTGCAAACAAAAAAGTGTGCATTTGCAGTTGTATACATTTTTTTCCTATGTTTAAGCCATAGATGCACAACAAAGCTTACTACAAAACGCATTGAAACACATTCAAATGTATACAAAGTCAAATGTAAATGCATACAAACGTGCTGAAAAAAACCACACAACTTGCGTTTGAATATTTTGAAGCATAAATGAATTTGAGATTTTTCATAGCCCATGTAGTAGAAAATACTAGGATCTTAAATATGGCCTTCAAAAATAAATCACTAAATCTTGAGCTGACTAGCTTTCATCTATAATATCCCTCCATCTGTGGAGCCTAGGTGGAAGGGTTGCATGTCATTGACAAAGTCAAACAGGCCTCACTGCACGTTCAGATGGCACCTTTTCCTGCAACGGGATTCGTCATGTGAACGGTTAACTATGGATTGGGAAAATGATGCGAATAAATATTTCAATTTATACTTCACACTGACCATCTTATTACATATAACTCCATCCAATAGAGCGTTTGGGCAATATAAAATATGTATAAAATCATTAATTGCCAATAAGCCAAATGTTCATCAAATTATTTTATTGCAGAACAAGAAATGTAAAGTGGGACAAAATAAATCCCTTTAACTTTATTGAAAACTAATCTGTATAATTCAACAGCATACACATAAATTAAACCTGACACACTTCTGTTACTGTAACAGATTCATTTCTCATTCTGAGAGAACAGTGCCCTTTATTACCTGTGTCTAAGAATGACAGATGCAGTTCCCATTAAACGAACATTAGTTTTAGAAAAATGTAATTTTAAGTACATTTACAGCTGACTGCATGTGCAGAGGCCAAAAAGAAACATAATTACCTTTGTTTCCTTGTTATGAGATAGGAACAAGGTTCTTTCTGTGGGACATCGAGGATCTGCAAATGGCTTGCTCCTGAGTGATGGTATCCATGTGATTTTAGTTCTGCTTCATTACCCCTTTATGAATAAGTGGTGATCTGTTCAATTCATACATTCCCTGTCAATGGATTAGAAATGTCAGCCAGACTGGCCATGTTTTCTAATGATGATCCAGACACATTTGTTACAGATTAAGGAGAAACTGCAGTTTGGGTATTTTTCCTTCTTCACAGCTTGGCATTTGCAAGTTTTTGGTAATTCCTTTACATTATAATTGAGCAGTATAGTTTTGTCATTTTGACAGATTTGATATTAGATGATTTTTTTAGCAGATTTTCCGGAGAAAAATAATGTGACATTTATTTTGCATCCCTGAATTATGTGGTGATAGTAATTTCCACGTTTCTTGACTATGACTCCCCACTTTATGTAAAGGAGACGTACCAACAATACGTTTCATCTTCTAACCTCTAACCTGAAATGTACACATTCAGTACTCAGTACTTAATAGCTAAGGTATTGGGAGTGGGGGCCCATCCTACCCAATTAAGAGCATTTGGGGATATTTGTTTACAACGCATCATTTTAAAGGGCATGTCCCCCCAAAACTATAATCCCCCCCACTACTGGCCCCATCATGTAGTGTAGGTATACTTACCTCACATCCCAGCTCCATATGGTTCCTGTAGTCCCCCAAAGTCCCAAAAACTGCCACAGGAGGACAGCGAGTCCATATAGGACTCTGCCTCCTACCTGGCCTCCGGGAGAAGTTTGGCATGCGTACTGCAGCCCTTCTCCCCCTCCCTCTCCCTCCCTCTCCCTCCCCCTCCGGATTCCCTCCCCCTAGCATAAATCTCCTTTGATATAGTATTCCCCCTGGTCTCCCAGCCCCAACCGCTTCATTGACCGACAGCCGCGTCCGTGATTGGCTGCCGCTCAGCCAATCACAGACGCGACTGCCGGTCCTGCCCCTCTGCTTGCATTTTCTCGCAAGCAGAGGGCCGGCAGCGCGGCGGAGGAAAGAGGGGAGGTAAGTAAAACTTTGGGGCACTTTCTAAACATAAAAATGAAGCGGTTGAGGCTGGGAGACCAGGGGGAATACTATATCAAAAAAATAGTTTTAAGGGTGGAACCCCATTCTTTTAGTCAGTTTTGCACCTGCTAGATGACTGGAGTCCTTTTGTCAGTGTCATACAAAAAATAAAATGCTCTAAAAAAAAAATAAAACGGCAACAATAATATTGTCCATACACATAACAATTTTTATTATAAATTGGCATCGCTGTAATGGAATAGGTGAAAAATTAACCTTTTTATCTATTCTATAGGCTCCTGATCAATTTCAATTAATTTTTCAAATGAAAAACAGTCTGACACAGTGGACTTTTTTGAGTTAATACATAGGTGGCCACAACATCTTAAACAGATTTCTAGTTGAAACCTGACAAAAATACAGATACACAGTCATACATCAATTGTACCAACAGCTAGTTGGTCAATCTATGTATGGCCAGCTTAAAGGGCATAAGGGCAACTATGAACAAGTTGCCCTTTAAGAGGTATTCAGGCTATATATATATATATATATATATATATATATTACACAAAAGACTTCCAGCACTCAACTACACATACAATTATAAATTAATGGGATAAAAGAATTAGACATGTATGCAAGCGATGAAGGATAATCACCTGCACTGAAGTTCAAATGGATACCTTTAGTTACATTGTTTGTACAAACATGTTCAAGATGATGCGCCACTTCAAGGCAGTATCCTAGCATCAGTCCTAACTAAGTGAAAAAAATATATGTTCCCTGGGGCAACAAGACCATACCTACTTCTCTCTTTATTTAGTATGGCCTCTTCCAGGAACTCATGTGAGCTTACAGACCTTCTTTACCTTCTATCTGGACTGCCTTCAAGGTGCAGATAATACATTTACACAGGGAGCAAAACATATAATAGGGCTTTGGCCGCACTGCCCTTAATTAAATATGTGATCTGCACCAAATCGTCTAAGTTGGTGAAGGAAAATGAGAAAATTATACCTAAAAAATAATTGAGAATTTTTTAAAAATGTGTTCACCCCCTTGCCATGAAGCCCCTAAAAAGTCCTGATGCAACCCATTTCCTTCAAGTAGCACATAAGTCTAACTTTGTGCAACCTAAGTGTCACTTGATCCGTCAGTATAAACACACCTTTTGTTCAACACCACCAAGCAAGAGGCATCACACCATGATGAAGACCAAGTAGTTTTCCAAACAAGGAAACTTCTTAACAAGTTGTTAAGAACTACAAATCAGGGTTGGGTTATAAAAAATATTAAAATCTTTGATGATCTCCTGAAGCACCATTTAATTTATCATATTGAAATGGAAAGAACATGGTACCACAACAGACCTACCACAGCAGACACTGTAGTATCTATCCATAGGACAACAACAAGCCATACACTCCATATATCTGGGCTTTATGGAAGAGTGGCCAGAAAATATCAACTTGATGTTGAAATACGTTAAATAAGAAGGCATGTTGTTTTCCAAAAGGGACTCTCCAAATGTATGGAGTAAGGTGCCCTGGTCAGATGAGACTAAAATGTAACTTACCGGGCACCAAGGAATATTTGGCACAAACCCAACACATCCCATCCCAAGAACACCATCACCACAGTGAAACATGGTGGTGGCAGCATCATGCTGTGGGGATGTTTTCTAGAGAAACTGGTCCGAGTAGAGGGATTGATGTATGATGCTACATACAGGGATATACAAAAGTATGTGATTTAAAACTGGGATGGTGGATCACCTTCCAGAAGGACAATGACCCAAAGCATACTAGTATAGTATATTATAGTATTTGAGGTTGAATAAAGATATACGTCCATCCAATCTAACCTACTCAGCAATACCCACATTTCCTGCCTAACCATTAATACAGAGGCGAAAAAAGAAAAACGAACCAGAATAATGAAGGGGATAAAAATTCCTTCCTGACTCTAAGAGGCAATGGAAAATATCAATGGATCAACCCTACTTTATGTATCAATGCCAGTAACCTGCAACATTCTTTGTTTTCAGAAACTCATCCAGCTTTTTTATTTTAACCTGCTATCACAATGTCCAATGGAAGACAGTTCCATTGTTTTACTGTTCTTACAGGGAAAAACACTTTCTGAACTTGAAGACTAAACTTATTTTCTTCAATATGCTTGTGAAGGTTCTCATTCATCCAGGTCATGGTCTAACTGTTGTATTCAATTAGATCAACTGGACTTGAAGTTTAGTTCTTGAAGACGTTTCACTAGTCATCCGACTGGCTTTCTCAATTCAGAATGACTACATTCTGTACATTAATCTGTGGCCACAGATACTATTCGTTGTTTGCTTCACAATTAAAAAAAAAGACTTCAAAGTTGTAGGCATGTTCTGTAAATAAAATGGTGTGCCAATGGTGTGAATAATAATTTTGCAAGGCAAAGTATAATTTTGCAAGAATATATAAATACATATACACTATAAGGCAGATGTCAGGGATGGCACAATCCATTCCAACCTTTAGTCGCCTCTGGTCCTACCCAGTAATTCACATCCAATACCAGTAAGCACTCAGGAGGTCTTTTTAGTGAAATTTTTATTGTGCAAAAAGGCAATGTTTTGGTCCAAATCTGGGACCTTTCTTGGCTTGATAAAGGTCCCAGATTTGGACCGAAACATTGCCTTTTTGCACAATAAAAATTTCACTAAAAAGACCTTCTGAGTGCACCTATCTTACTGGTATTGGATTTTATATATATATATTTATATTGTTTCAACAAAACACTATAAATGTATTTACAGGGCGGTGCATGGAGAGGCGCTAACGGCTCTACCGTGTAATCGCTCCGGCAATGGTACATTTGCATACCACCTCTCCGTGCATTCCAAAATGGAGTTCACCATTCGCGATGTGCATTGCGATAGCATGTGCACTAGCGCATGCCAATGTAAAGTGTATGTAAGAGGCCCCACTATATCCATTACCTCGTGCTGCGCTTTTTCCCATAACCATCTTTGGTGCGCATCGCATGCTTTACCATAGGGTAACATCAAACGAATCACAGCGCAAGCAGGCGGTAGTGCGCTCAAATTGTACGAAGTGCTGCGTTGCACAATTCATGAGTGCCTCCGTTAGCTGTGTAGTGGGGCCTTGCCTTTAATAAACATGAAGTTTGAAGCTCAGCTATTTAATAAGCCATAAAGTATGTATAGTTCTACATCTTAGCAAATCTTAAGCATTACTATAAGCTCTTATGTAAATAAGATGCCCAGGGTCCCATTTTATTGTGGATAAAACAGAAGCACTGATATAACCATTTTTTTTAAAAACTCTTTTAATGAAATGAAATGAAAATATCATTCAATATTCAGCCCTTTCTAGTCATTTTTAATTTTACAATAAATGGATGTCATAGTACAATTACCTACATGTTTACTGTTTCTGTCATTTCTGGCCCAACCAGCTAACCAGTGCAATATTTTGGCCAAAATATAGCTTGAAATTATCACTGCAACTTATATTTTTTGGCAAGTTTTTCACCAAAATCAGTAAAATAGGTCACCAGTAACTTCCCCTGACCTGCATATTGGCTGTACACCTGTTATCTATCGACAGACTACCAAGCAATATATATATCTATTTGTAGAAAAGATTAGGTGGTGGTAAAGCCATGTAAAAAAATGGTTCTTGGTAAATTTAAGTGATTGAGAATGGTATTCTCATTATGTATTCCAAGGGGGTAATTGTTTTGAGGTTAGCCTCTTTGTTTTTAAAAATATTAAATTATAGCTAGTGTGGGGTGCCTTTTAGACAAAATACTCTAAAGTCTATAGTCTCCAAAGGTCATTTGTTTGCCTGCATGGCTGTATATTTAGAACTTTTAAAACAGCGGGAAATGCTTATTAGCCACCAACAATGAATACATAGAAAATGTCAATTTGGTTTGTAAATTGTCAGATGTTCTTTTTTTTTGACAAGCTCAGGGTTATTGCAATATTTCAGTCTCTTCGGGGACAGAAGAAGAAGAACCATTTGATATACATATTTTGTACTTTTATTTTTTTTCTATTTCTGTTTGCTGATATGGCTGAGAGTTAACTTTGAAAAATTCTCTAGAGTTAAAATAGTATCATCCCATGCCCATAAGGGGGCCATGCACATATCCGATATTCAGTAAATTCTGTAGATAGAATGCAAATCTACAAGCTACCATCATCTGCATCTTAACCTGTCCGCCTGAACAGAATTTTGTTTTGGTTAGATTTTTATCGGCTCCCTTTACTACAGTATAGGGAGCCGATAACATTGTTGGCTGGTATGTGTGCCAGCGTTCTGTATATGTGTATATATATATATTTAATTCGGGTTCCATCTTCAAAGTAAATTATTCTCAAAAATAAACAATATTTGAAAATAGAAGGTATTCATTAGATATTTTTTTGCAAACAAAACTATTAGACCTTTTCATTAAGAAAAATATTTTTCAAATTTTTTTTTGCTATTTTGTAATAATAGTTTTTGCTGTTTTGTTTCAACAAAATAGATTTTATTAACTGATGCCACGAAGATCCCTCTAGGGCAGTAAATAAAAGACACTGAAGGAACTGCTTGGCAGCTGTTAACTATCCATCACCCTAACTAGTTTGCTTATTTTTGGTTTAATTTAGTTTTAAAGGGCATCTGTTACCATTGTCTATTGGTCTTTGTCTGTATTCTAGTCTACTAACCTTTGATTAATTTTGCTTATTGTTTGAATGGTCAGTTATCCTAAATATATATATTTGTACATTATGTACAATGTCTTGTATGGAACTGGACAAAAAGTTAGTAATGATTACTCTTTACTTAAAATGTATAAAGTTACTTAAATTTATAAACTAGCCATTTTAAATATAGAAAATACTCTATCCACGATCCATAAATTTTCAATCCATACAATTCCAATGGTGAAAATTTCCTAGCTAATATTATGTTGCTTATTATCATGTGACAGAACAAAAAACAAAACATGCAAACGTAATTTGCAGGATGAATCAGATGTCATCAAATGTTTTCTAACTGTAGTAGACCAATAAAAAAACATCTGATTGGTTGATGCACAGGCTTATAAAAAAAAGCCTGTTTGAGTTAAATTCATGGTATCAAATTAAAAGATGTTTCATGCAGTATTTACAGTACAAGTTAATTTATTCCCCAAAATTCATTTCACATTCACAATATTCAGAGAAGTTTATTGTGTTGTAAAATGCCTTTTTATGTATCATTTTTATTTTATTAAATTGTGTCTATTCTGGGTTAGAATGATATGGCTTTTATCACTGAGAAGTAGAATGAATCTTTTAGTTCAGTCAAAATAACAGCTTGACTCTTGAGACAAGGGAGTTGTGCAAAATTATTCTAAGAATTAAGAGAATGAAGGATCCCCTGTGCCTCTCTGACATTCAGACGGGTTTTTTGTGTATCCGACAGTGCTTTATTTTTCGTCATTCTTTTGTAAATCTTACTGGAATACTGATATAAACTGTAGAAAAGAAGTCTCCCTTTAGAAGGTTTGACAAAGTTGTCTGTTCCATTGGAAAAAAAGAGATGGTGACAAGGAGAGGGGTTGCAAATCTATAGAGTGGCTTGTTTCATAGATATTAAAACTAGATGTGAGAGTTTTCCTTTGGAACTGAAAGAGAGACAGATCACATAATGAGGACAAAGAGACAACCATTCCACAAAAGGGCTGGTGTGAATAGTGATAGAGGAAGTGTAACATTATGCAAGATATATCCACTGCACCCAGCTAGGGCTGATAAGCATTCCTATGACTGCACCAAATGCTTATTTGTAGGTATGGTAATAAGTGTATGGCAAGCATTACAGGGATCTTAAAGCAGTTTTACATTTTTCTCTATAATTCCTAACTAATGGTGTAACTGAAAGAAAAACATTTCACTACAAACATCCCTCCACCTATACTTCCATACTTACTACTTCTTTCCTTTAGGCCAGGGAGATGCAAAGTAGATGATTAGAGAATTCCTCCCTCTCTTCCTGGGTGAACATGCTTGAGCCACACAAGGGAAGAGGAAGGCTCTCTATACTGTAAGGTTCATAGAAAGACAAGATACATTGTGGCATATTCGCTAACTGCGTTATACGAAGTTTCCGTCCACGATAGTACATTTGCGACAATACCATGCGGTAGTAAAACTTTACTGCAACCTTTATAAATGAGGCCCATTGTTTTGATCAGCAATTTCTGGACAATAAATCAGGCATTAATGTATTTAGGGTGACCTTTGCAGTTTATGTTTCCTTTACAGTCTTATCTACAATATACACAATGAAATACACATTGCTCACCATTTCACCATTTTCATCTTTAGTGGATAAAATAAAATTAATATCATTTATCTCAAGGTAGGGTGGAAACTCCAGCTCATTCTATGTGCAATGGAGCAGAAAACAAATAAAACAGTTCTTAAGCCAGAAGATTAGCATATTTTGTGCATAATGATCATTTCTGTGGCTGTTTATTAAAAGTAAGCTGGTTTTTATTCATTTAAACCCCACCCCCATTTTTCTTTTACTTTATTTATTTATTATCTATTATAATTCTTCTAGGAATTTAATTGGGTTTCCCATTAAATAAATGGCACAGAGATATATTAAAATATTTACAGTGCTAAAGAATACATTTTACAGTCGAATGATTGTTAATCAACCAAGCCATTCATATAAATGTCATGGCAATTATTTGTTAATCCTTGGAGTGCAGAAAATGATCAGTGCACGGCTGTTTATTGTAGGTATTGAAAGTAACATTATCTGGCTTTAAATGACTTAGGTGCAAGTTTGGGAAAACATAACAGATCCAATATAACAGAATTTACAAAAACACACTTGTAGTCTAAACATACAATGGAGGGTTTCTTACAAACTGTTCTAATGTGAAAACGAATTTTATTATATAGTCACATGATATGCAACATTTTTCTCCCAAGAAAGTTATTTTAGTCATATAATTCGCCTTAACCAAATAATGTAAAGTATGATCTGGATATCTACATGTTTTACAACCTTTCAATTGATACCCACTACTCTTGTTTAAAGAAGGACTAGAACTCGAACTCGAACCCGAGTTTGAGCCGAACTCGGACTTCTTGAATTATCCCGGACCCGGATTTTCAATATTTTCCGGATTTTCCAATAATTATCGAATGTTCGAACATTCGATAATTACGAATATGCGAGTAAAATGTCTATTTAAGTGGATAAATATTGAATATCGAATCCACGTGTAAAATGTCTATTATACCTATACGCGAGTAAATATCGAATATTGAATCCGCGTGTAAAATATCTATTATACCTATACATGAGTAAATATCGAATTCTCGAATCCGCAATTAAAACGTCTATTATACCTATACATGAGTAAATATCGAATTTTTGAATCCGCAAGTAAAATGTCTATTATACCTATACACGAGTAAATACGGAATTCTCGAATCCGCAAGTAAAATGGCTATTATAACAATACGCGAGTAAATATCGAATCCGCAAGTAAAATGTCTATATACCTATACGCGAGTAAATATCTTATTATCAAATCCGCGAGTCGTTCATGGGATAATTATCCCTTAAGTTTGAATGTGAGAGCTCGAAAGCGTGCGTGAGAGTAAAATCGAGTTTTCAAAAGTCCTGAATATTCTAACGTGTTCCCCAGACCATTTCCCAGGTCCCACAGCTATTTAAATTAAGATATCATTGATATTTTAATTGTATTTCATTTTAACTTTTCGAACTATTTGACTCCTATTGACTTTAATGGGTCCGTTTTCGAACTTTTAAACTTTCCATATAGTTCGGAAGTTCGAAAACAGACTGAACTTTCGAAAGTTCGGCCATCCCTACTCTTGTTGAGTATACTCAGTCACTATGTCTCTTTTTTAACAGAATAAGACACCAAACTCGAATTCTAACATATTACTTTACAGCAAACAAAACAAATCTGATTGCACAAAGAAACATGTTTGAAAATAGTCACTGCTACTGTTGCTGCTACTTCCCTGTATCTCTAACATACATGCATATTTATGCACACCTGTAATAATACTTAGATAAGAGCTAACAATATCATGTTTAAAAAATATATCATTATTTCTGGTGTATGGTGAAGTCCTCCATTATAAACTATGTTAATTTTGGACACTTTTATCATATGACTTGTGAAAACAAGAAAATAATGTACCCATTACTCTAAAATGAATTATTAGAAGTCACCTTCATGATCTGTATAAAATATAAACTGTAAGATATAAAATGATTAAAATTTATGATAGGGGGTATATTATACATTGAATAATACAGAGTAATACAGTGCAAGGCATTGTTACTTAAAAGAGAATTGAGGGACTTGCCCCCCCCAAAAGAATGTAAGAGATATAAGTAAAGCTGGGTACACACGGTGAGATATTTCGGTCCGATCGACCGATAGTTCAGTGTATCGGTCGATCGGACCGAAATTATCGCATCCGAATGTGCCCATGTCCGATCGACCATTCGTCCGAATCGGACGAAAGGACGATCGGACATAGTGGAAAACCTTGTCCGATCGTGCGATCCTCTATGGAGGTAACTATCGGACGCGGCTGCTTTTGCCGCGACCGACAGTCCTTCCTCCTGGCCGACCGGTCGAAAGTATCGAACGGTCGGTCAGGAGGAAAAATCGGTAGGTGTGTAGACAGCTTAAGATGATGCACACAGGCAGCGTTTTTGGTGATAAACCTCCCAGTCAACTTACCATTGTTTTGTGCCTAGAAATAAAAGACCTACAGGGTTAGTAAATAAAAGTTCTTATCATTTAAAATGGTGCTAATCTTGCCCCAACCAATCAGACCTTATTTAAATTTGAAAGCTAATATCGGATTGGTTGGGGGAAAATTAGCACCATTTTAAACGATAAGAACTTTTATTGAATAACCTTTAATTCGTCTGATTTTAATAATGGCAAAAATGGTCTACAACAGATTTTTCTTTGGATCCTAATTTTAATTAAAGTTTAAATTAATCTACTGTCATAAAGATGCTATAGTGCTCTCCGAATACCATCTTTCCTGTACTATTTCAGTTCTTTCCTGTACTGTTTCAGTAGCAATTATCAGTATCTTCTTGTGGGTCATTTCGTACTGGGAACAACTTTCATTATTTGTTTCCATAATCAGATTCTGCACAGTGCACTCACACAGGCTAATTTAAAACTATGCGTGGGCTCAGACTTGAAAAGGGACATACATACCTAACCAAGTATACTTAGGTATTGCCCCCTCTCATGCTGACAAATGTGACTGGCCAGCAGACTTCTCCTTCAAAAACACAAGAAAACAGATATCATGTCGGTACAAAATATACAGTAGAATTAGTAGGAAGGTGGATCTGTGTGTTGTTCGTGTGGAATGATAATAATCCACAAATAGCAAAGTAAATATGTAAATGTATTACCAATAAAGGGATCTAGCTCAAATTATGACCTGAATAAAGTTATAAATTAGGTGTTGCTTAATGTGAAGCCATAATATGTATTTGTTAAAACAGCGAACCAGTTTCCATTCATGATATCATAAAAATAATCTATTCATATGAAAAATAAGGGTCAGTTTTCTGTGTTATCACAATAAACAATAGGTACAGGTTCTATGAGTTTCAACCACTTTCGGTTACTCTAAAACAAATGCTGCATGATGGTCATTTGGCTATTTTAGTCACTCATTGCAACAACAACAAAACCTTTATTTCTTTATATCCTCTGCATTTAAACACAGTCATTTCCAATTGTGCAAGTATTTAATGGACCTGCAATCATGCTTACGATCTATCCAGATAATAGCAATTATTTTCCAAGAACCATTGCTCTGTTTCTTAAACAATCATCACAAACATGTCTCTTTTCAGCCTGTGATTTGTGAAGCTGTTACTTTTGATTGCATATATTGATTAAAACAGGGTGAAAAAAATGGTTCTTGTCGTCTGCCCTGTACAGATATCAATTTACATAAAGCATTCCTAACTATGGCTCTGAGCATGTCAATAAAGTGAAACACACACGGAAATGCTTCTATCCTAACCATTAACGAGATATGATTGGAAGGCTTTGGAACCTTCCCATACAGATTGCCCAGCTACTTGCCTACTGTTGAGTCCATTTGTTCTATTTCCAGTATTATGCTGGGATAAGGTATATTTTGTTCTCACAGCAGAAAATACATATCTGCAGGAATCATGCTTCTCGTTCATATGTGTACTATATCATTAAAATGACAAGCATGATTTACATTGATTACCATCTCAGTATTTTTCATTTCCCCCCACTATTTTGTCAACATCTGTTAAGCCGTTCTGGTAAGCTAAATCTGTGTTGTGGTCCTCTGAACAAAAAATGTCAAAACAAGCACTTTAATAGCTTCAAACTACCTGTTAATGATCACAGCTGAGAAGCCTGCCTAACAGTGTGGGGCTTCAATTAAGCATCTGTCCAAGTTGAAATCAAGCCTCCTAATTGGTAGAAAGCAGACTCCCAGCAGGCTGCCCAAGAACGGCTTAACATTTATGTTGTAAAATGTGTGTGCTTTTTCTTTAGCTGCATATATAGTAGTTAGTTTCCATTTTCATCACTAGAAATTTGCTAGGATTTTTTTTTAAGTATAAATAAAATTAATAAAAGTATTATATTGGTATCCCTAAATGCCATAACATAGTATTTGTCCCGAAAAACAGGGGTACCTAGCCCCCCCCCCTAGAAAAATGTGTAACAGAGGAATGCCTAAAGACACTAACCCTATAACACTAAAAAGCAAATAAAACAAGTACCCTGTATAATAGCAAAGAACCTTTAGGATATATAAACAGAAAATATATTAGTGTAAAAATATGTATATAAAAACCTTACCTATGCAAATATATGCAGATATCTGGCTGGCCAGCTCACACTATGCATAGTATAGATAATTAATCTAAATGTGCTAAAAGAAAAAAGCCATGGATATATAGATAAAAGATGATCTGTGTGTGTCAGATTAGTCCTTAAGCTTTTTCCGCATGAATGAAATGAATGTTATAGAAATCAATGATGATGTATGCACACAATCAGTGTAGTAGTGACGTCACATACCCGGAAGTGTTAGCAGAACAACGCAACTGTAAATGGACTGTAAACAGCAGGCTGGTTACCACTATCTCTGAGGGTGGAGAGGAAAGAAAAAAGAAGGTGCAGCTTCATCTTCTGGCCTTTGTTTGTGGCCCCCAATGACTGTACAGCATCCAAGGCATACTACACTGCTATGCATTTGTGCATTCCTGAGTAGTGGCACAAATATAGATCTGCCTGCTAGAGACCGCAATCAGCTCTTTTTAAACAGCTGATTGGGTGTACCGTATATACTCGAGTATAAGTCGATCTGAGTATAAGTCGAGGTACCTATTTTTACCTGAAAAATTAGTTAAAACTGATTGACTTGAGTATAAGCCGAGGGTAAAAATTATAACCACTACTGCCTTCTGATTCTGTATTGTTTTGTGGCTAAGTTGCCCTTTAAATGGACAGCAGAATGCCCATACATTAATCCCATACAGTAATATCCAAATCCAGTACCAGTAACCCCCAATTCCTTGGCACTCCAGATGTTTGGAAACTACAACTCCCAGCATGCTTTGTTTGCTGGGAATTGTAGTTTATAAACGCGTGGAGTGGCAAGGTTCAATAAACTTTTAATTAAGCTTACCATCATTTACAATTCTCCAGACCCCCATATAGTAAAGGGCACTCTGGCCCCCATATAATAAAGGACACTCTGACCCCCATATAGTAAAGGGCCTTCTGACCCCCATTTAGTAAAGGGCCCTCTGACCCCCATATAGTAAAGGGCACTCTGACCCTAATAGTTAAAAGTGTAACCTGAGAGTGCTAGTTTCAAGATGTCACTTGCATTGCACTAGCAGATATTTTGCCCCAACGGAGAGACCCTCAGATTAACAGCATCCAGATGAGCAGTGACAGTGCTGAGTGAGTTCACAGTCAGACTACGGAAGCATTTTAGAATTTTAAGCCGGAAAATCTCGACTTCGGGTATATACGATACCTTGATTGGTACGATAAGCTGATTAAAAACATTTGTCATGGTATCTAGCAGGCAGACTATAGTTACGATGCACAATTGGGACTTGCACAAATGGATAGCAGCATAGAAAGGCTTGGATGCAGTCACCGCTATAACAGCTGATTGCGTATCTAGCCTGATACTGGGGAGTGGAGAGATTGTGTGATAAAGAGCCTTCCATTGGAGTTGGCCATTCCATTACCATGCCAGAAGAAGTGAGTGTTCCACATTAGCACATGGTCACCCCATAGGCAGGGGTCCCAGTCTAAAACAAAATGCTTCACACCCTTGCCCCCAATATGGGACCCGCTAAGTATCTTTTATTTGGCCCACCACTTGCTTGTTTTTTGGATTTTGGCCCCTTATGCGATTGAGTTTTACACTCCTGTCTTAAGCTGGGTACACACCTATCGATTTTTCCTCCTGACCGACCGTTCGATACTTTCGAACGGTCGGCCAGGAGGAAGGACTGTCGGTCGCGGCAAAAGCAGCCGCGTCCGATAGTCACCGCGACCGATCGTGCGCTCCATAGAGGACCGCACGATTGGACGAGGTTTTCCACCCTGTCCGATCGTCCTTTCGTCCGATTCGGACGAACGGTCGATCGGACATGGGCACTTTCGGATGCGATAATTTCGGTCCGATCGACCGATACACTGAAATATCGGTCGATCGGACCGAAATATCTCATCGTGTGTATCCAGCTTTAGACCCTAGTAGGATCCCAAGAGCCGAGGCCACAGACCAATATCTGGTCTGGGGGACAACAGAGACACTAATTGGCTCCACTGGAATCTCCTCTCATTACTGGTGATTTGCAGCAATTTGTATATCACACATGTGATGTCACTGTGTGCATGTGACATTACAACGATGTTGCTGCGTGTGGAACGTCATCGCACTGTGATGACATCACGCGCATACATGCGGCAATGCCACTGCGACGAGTGTGTGTTCGTGTGTACAAACCGCTGCAAACTAACCTGACACAGCAAGATGGTGGAGATTTGCACAATCTCATGGGGGCGGGGCTAAAAAAAAGGAAGTCAACAACATTCAAGGAGTAAAGGTAGGCTATGGGAGGGGAGTATAAAATGTACACCTTTTTATTTAAAGCCACAACTATCAGTAAGCCAAATTTGATTTTACAGTGTACATATCTTTTAAGAGGGGCATTTCTGATAGCAGCATGGTTAAGAGTAGAGATGAATGAATCTGGCTGGTTTCTTTGTGGAACCAATAAATGATACAAAAATCTAAAAATCCATTTTGAACCCAATTGAAATGGAATTTTTTGAATTTTCGGTCACAATTTTCTAATTAGTAGCATTTTCAAACCAAAATTTTCAATCTACTTTTCAAATTTTCTAATATTGTAATATTTCAAAAATTTAGATTTGTGGATTTTTAAAACTGGCAGTTCTAAATTGAAACCAGTTTTGTTTATAAATCAGGACTCATTATAGTTAATAAAGATGGCCGTAATTCCTAAAGTTCTGTTCGTTTTAGAACTATAGTAAACTTTAGTAAAAGTTCTAAAGTTTCATAGTTCGAAAACAAACCCATTAAAGTCAATGGGGGGAAAGTAGTTTGAAAACTTCTGATTAAAGTTAGCTGTTTTCAGTCCAGTTACAGTCGAGTGGTTCCACACTTCCGGGTATGTTACATCACTACCACGCATTTCACTCTCACGAGCTTCGGGTTTACCCACCATTTGTACACTTGGACCATAAACCACAGGCATCACTGGCATCTGCAGTGACATCGCCCGGTGTTGGCGACATCTGCAGAGTTGGTGTCGCCAGCGATATTGGCGGCTACGTTGGAGAAGAAAGAAGAGACTGGAGACCTGAAAAGGCCCTTTTTTAGGACCAGGGGTGGTCTTGGTTTCCCCTATCAGAAAGGCTCTTATTAGAGCCACAAGGGATCTTCTAAGAGCCAAAGGGGTCCTGGTTAAGAGCTGCATATGAATAATATAGGAAACCTGATTTCAGCATAGCTCTGCACTAGGTATACCTTATGAGTGTCCCTCTTCTTAAAGAAAATGTTTGGAGGTATATTTTAGTAGAGATTCATATATATTGGGCTAATTCTACCATTTGTATTGGAATTGTCTAATTACTAACACAATGCCAAGTGATCATATTTCATGAATATTAGTTGTTGATAACCAGATAAATATTGAACATGTAGTCTGGATGAAAAACTTGTTGGAATGATAATGAGCACCGTACATGCATGTTGCATTTTACCAATTGCATTACATGATATTATTATTAGTATTATTGCATTATACTTCCTTCTACAGCAGGCCTGACTGATATGGGCCTAAAGGTATCTATACATTATTTAAGAAACCTCCAAGCGTTACCTTGGCATTTAAAAAAGGCCTAGTTTGAG
Source organism: Hymenochirus boettgeri (assembly GCA_019447015.1). Taxonomy (NCBI): domain Eukaryota; kingdom Metazoa; phylum Chordata; class Amphibia; order Anura; family Pipidae; genus Hymenochirus; species Hymenochirus boettgeri. The sequence goes on along the minus strand of CM033471.1, from coordinate 119,802,200 downwards.
CTTTATGTAACCAACATTGCACTCATAATGCCATTTGCAAACCATGATCTGGCCAGGAAATATAACTGAAACATGGAAAGTCAAAACAGCTTCTCTGGTCATTGATATCAGTGTTGGACTGGCCCACAGGGTTACAGGGGAATCCGCCGGTGGGCCCACAGCCCATTCACCAAAAAAACAGAAAAAAATGCTACAATTTAAATACATAGCCAAAATGACAATAAGAAATTTTAGTAAATAATGGGATTAAGGCTCATACACACACACAGTTATCAATTCATAGTCTTTTTGTTTGAACCTATGCACACTCCTTTTGGCAGCTTGCCAGAGATTTTTAAGGCGCTCCCTCTGTGTAGTCCTCAACCTGGGGATCATATACTATAGCACAAGCACAAAAAATACCAAGGGGCACACTCTTTAAGTGGATTACTTTAATTAGCGACTCACACAAAAACACTAACAGGGAGATTTAATAAAAGTTCTTATTGTTTAAAATGGTGCTAATTTTGCCCCAACCAATCAGATCTTATTTAACATTTGAAAGCTAACATCTGATTGGTTGGGGCAAAATTAGCACTATTTTTAACGATAGGAACTTTTATTGAATCTCCCTGTAAGTTCTCTCTCTCTATCTCCCCCCATGTACAAATGGCCCCCCCTAGGCCAACAGATCTCAGTTTGTACATACGTCGCCTATGTGGCACAGTATCAAAAGCTTTAGCAAAATCAAAGTATCCCCCCCCCCCCACCCCTATTAGTTATAAAAATAGCTTTAAATAAAAAGTGACAAAAATAGCTCTAAAATTACACTAGAGAGCAATCTCTCTTCGCAGTGATAACCAACTTGAATTAGGCGAAAACTATCGCCAACACACGATCGCAAAGGCGAAAGCAGAAAACGAGTGTTTTATAAATAGTCGAAAATAACACATTTGTCATTGCGAGTCTGCGATAGCGAAAAAAATGGATCCTTTAAATATTGCCCCTGTGTGTCCTTTTGTCAGAAATCTCCAAGACATGGAGTTAAAGGGAGTTCAGTGCAAATACATATGTCTTTTCAGAAAAAATGCAGTATTTATTCATCCCAATGACTTTAATCTTTTTGCCAATTCAGCATTTTGTTTATATAAATAAATGCAACCGAACTACTGACTTCCTGTTTGCAGGGTCCCTAGTAGAGACCGTTATGGTCTTGCACTTGACCCAGCGCTGGATTCAGTTGCTCAGTAGAGACTGAGCATCTTTGAACCATCTCCAGCCAATCAGTAAAAATCACTGTTAGGAACATTACAAGGATGTGCATCCTGGGAAGAAGAAGGACTGAAATGTCACTCACTAATGTCAACAGCAGGAACAGCCAAGGTCAAAGGTCAACTGGTTTTTCAAAATGGAGGAGGAATTGTAGATACTAAGAAGACATTACACAAAACTAACAGTATAACAAAAATTGTTCCACTGAACTGTCTCCTTTAACGTAAAATACTTCGGTGGGTGGATTTCTGACAGGGTTAGAGAATGGGGAAGCAACTTTCTTTGGACTCAGATATGTTTGCAGTTGTCCGATATTATTTATAAATTAGTGAACTTCAGTTTGTCTGTTGCATGCTTGTAGATCAAATGATTTGAGAACTGAACTCTGTGTGGAACTCTCAAAGAAGCTTTTGCATTTAATTATTTTAGAACCATAAAAGCTAAAAAAAAAAAACTGAGAGTTCTACTGTTCGAATGAATATATCTGTACCGTTGGGAAAATGTGAAGCAAAGAGCCCCACACATGACAAGACAAATGCAAAAATGTATGTTAAAACCCACTAGGCTAACTACGTAATGCAGTCAAACTGATTATATACTCTAATGTCTAACTTACATGTTCTATATGCAGAGAATGTCATATTACAATTTATATTGTATAAACGGAATAAATATTTACTAGCAGTTAAGCCCGTTATAAAAACAGGCGCTAGAGCTACACAGAGCTCTCTCTCTCTCTCTCTCTCTCTGTCTCTGTGTTAACGCACCATAACTCCTGTCTCACTCTTGTCCAATTCAAAGCCAGAATCATCTTGGGATTCACGGACTATTCCCCACCCTCGACCATGCTAAAAGACAACATTACTGACAGCAATGCGCCAAGATCCCAGCCACTCTCCTCTACATCTCCCCCTCTCTTCTTACTCTTAAAGACGCACGTGCCAGAAGAGAAAAAAGCGACACAGGATTCACGGACACAGGTTTAGCCTTTTATTATATAGGATGTCATTATTTCTATCTAATAAAAACATACTTTGAAAGAAAATACCACTAAGGGGCATATATAAAACAGATGAAGGTTAATTTAAGTTCGTAATTCAAAAGTGCTGAAGTATAAAGTGCCATAAAAAAGTGCAATTTTTACCATATAAACATACACAATCTACGATACCCTTAAAAACATGCAATATACTGGATATTAAAGTATACATCCTAACAAAAACAACAGTTTATCTTATACAAAGTAGACTAAAGGACTAGAGTCTACTTCCCATAATGTTTCCTCTAACCCTTTTTTCATTAATAATAAGTGTAGTGTTTCCATAGTAAACTGAGGTGAATGTAGCATTACAGATGGTACATTATCAGATACTGCTCTTTAACCTACCTAAAAGTTAGTACAGAGGAAGGCAAAAGAAAAAAACAAGAATCCTTTCGACTCCAAATGTCAATTGGAAAGTATCTCGGACCAACTAAAAACTACAGTATAGTATTAATACCGGTAATTCATCTTTGCACTACTTTTACTGAATTTCTGTAAAAATCCTTAAGGTATTTGTAGCATAAAACTAAGCAAAAATTACAATAATTATAAAGTGGCTAAAAGTTAATTTTTAGTGCAAATTGTCTACACACTGAAAAATTTTAGAACACTCCAAAAAAAGAGAGGGGTGTATAAAAATATCCCATTGAATACATAGAATAGCTGCGGTGTACTTAATTAGCTTTTACAGAACTGGGTTAACCCCACCGACATGGGGAATAATTATAACAAGCTTTAGGGACTGTGGGGAGGTTAGTAAGAATAACAATCTTTATAAATTTGGTGCTGGGTGTGTACATGCCCTTAAAAATAAAATTATAAAAGGATAAGAATAAAAACATTTTATAATTCGCTTATTAATGTAATTGTCTACCACTTGTTTTGTTGGTGATTTCTTTGCAGTAAATAAAACCTTGAAAATACAATATAAAAACAGGCCAAACATGATTTGGGGGAAAATTACCCCCTTCCTCAGAAAAGAAAGAAAAGAAAGGGGGGCAGTTTTTCCTACTGATGTGTGGTTACATTACATTCATTCAATTGTGAGTATGACTTTCTGCTTTTGTAAAAGGAGACAGATACTAATACTGTGAGGTAGAATTTAAAACAGATCAAGCAGAATTTGTAGAGATCAAGCTGTATAAATGCATCTACAGCTGGTCATTGTAAGAAGTATCTTTCTGTGGTGTGATGCTTTTCTGATAAAGACCAATGCTTCAGGAATTTCTTTCTTCAGTGTTGATGGGAAAAGTCAAATCCCAGAGAGTAATAACCAACATTGGGTGTCTTTAAAATACAATGAGGCTGGTAAAGACGGTTTTATTACCCATTACTGTTAATGGTCATAACCATAGCTTTCCCTGAATAATGCAGTTGGCCCATACATTTGTAATTGTTTATATACAGCCTATAAACTAATAATGTAGTAGTTGTATACATAATCCCTTTTAAAGTGGTTAAATGGGTAGACTGGAGAAAATACATTAGGTATATGTAGGAGGAGCTTCAAAAAAGTACTAAGGGTGAATTTAATAAGGCTATTAGGTAAAATACCATGTTACCATTTGTTTTTACATAACTCCGGGTTAGTTTACCCGCCAGTGTTATCATAAATTAAACCAATGGCAACAATACATTATTTTACAATAAGCCCCACCCCATAGATTACTACAGGAATGTGGGCGTTATAATAATAAAAACATTATATCGTTAAGACTATATTTTATGATAACTCAGCGGTAAACTACACAGGCATTATGGAAAATAACAAATGGTAACAATCATTATTTACACTACATCCTTTAGACATTTTGCTTTGATAAGACTTGGCCCTCACATTAAAATGGAATGTTGTAGGTTTTTCAGTTACATTGAGGAAAAATGTTTTGAAGATTTGGAAAAAATATCCGTCTACCGAAAGGTACAGTGACTGCTTGATGCACACTACCGATACTTTCCTAAGGACTGCCACTCTAATAAATATGTTTTATAGTTATGTTTAATACTAATGTTAAGAAACGAAAATCAAATAAAATTACAATTTAATTACACAGGGGAATGTTTTTTATTCTTATTAGTCATTTTATTAATTAAAAGATTCCAATTTTCTTATGATATGGTTAGTATTGTCACTAGATTTATAACAGAGCCTTTGCCACAAGGAGATAATTGATCGTCTGAAAACCATTGTCTACAATACTGCAGCATTTCCAAACCCTAATTGTTGGTTTGTAGTGATAAAAAAGAAAACAAAGAAAGAGCATTAAAACATATAGGGAGATTCAATTAAAAGTATTTTTGTTTAAAAATGGTGCTAATTTTGCCCCAACCAATCAGATCTTATTAACATTGAAAGCTACATCTGATTTGTTGGGGCAAAATTAGCACCATTTTTAATGATAAGAACGTTTATTGAATAACCCTGATAATTTAATAATAGCAACACGTTTCCTGCTACTATTTTAATACTAATAATAATAATAGAATTTGGAATGTGTTTATATAAAACTAGCTTATTGGAAGCCCACATGGACACATTTTCATCCATACACAGCATCTTCTAATGTACCCAGTAAATCGCATGAAGTAGCAGGAAACTCAAAGAATTCATTTGGATACTCATTAGATTTTTGCACCTGAATACATACATACATTATTTTGGGAAGCGGTCATTAGATGTCTTGAAAAGGATCCATAAATTTTAATTAGTAGTTATTACAATTAACATAAACTAACTTAATATTGCACTTTTGCGAGTACTACCTAGATTGTAAAAAAACATTATTTTCAATAAAAACCCAGAAAGTCCAATGTGCCCAAAAAAATGGTTTGTTTGAGCAGACTAAGTGAATAAGATGTCCCAGTAACCCTCCCTAGAGATCAATACTTAAATGTAAAAGTGTGTGGGGTGTTTTTTTCTCCTGCTATCTGTTGTTACAAAAACATGAGTTCTATCAACCGCCAGTGGTTTTACTACAGGCAAGAAAAGGATAGGGAAAGATAAAAGACTGAAAATGTTATGATATCTAGCCTTTCACTTTCCTAGTTTTCTCGGTTCCTGTGTCTTTTAGTGTCTGACAAGAATAGGTTATCTAAAACCTCAATTTGAAAGAGAAGCTATTTAGAATGGCAAAAACAATAAAATCTGAATGGACATGTCAGAAATGCAACTGGATAACTGAAGAACGACATCAGGACGCCTTACACAATCTGGTGCCTGTTAATCTTTGCATAACACAGTCCTGAGTGATGGATGATCCATTTCCATTCAAGAACAAACAATAGTGGTTTGTTGCTTTAATCAAAAATAGGCCAAACAGACAATAGCAATCTAATAAAATATATAAAGGTAAAACCAATCCAGCTACTCGTATATCTGCACACTTGCATAAACTTTTTTTCCTCACTTTTCACACAAATTGCATTTAAAAAAATAGTCAATAATAATCAGAGTATAGCAGTCTTTATAAAACATCCCCCGGAAGTGAGCTAAAATAATCTAGTCCTCAGTAAAAAGGATCCCTGCCACAAATGTCTATTAAGAGAGAATCGTTGTGTATGGATGATTGGTTGGGCATTGGATGATCCAGCAGGTTGGATCATCCGCAAAACCTGACCAATCATCAATACATGAACCATTCTCGCCCGTAACGGGAGTTTGCCGAGCAGTGGGAATTGGGCATCATCAGGGATTCTTGTGTCTGTATTACATTAGTGCCTCAACTTCATCTCTTTTAGGCTCTGCACAATGATATTGTAGCAATTAATAGTAATAATAGGTATCAAAATCATTTTTTTTTTGTAATTGTGGATGTAAAACTATTCTGCAAATGCAGCGAATTTTTAATAATACAAATGTGTTTACAAAAATGAAATGTCTTGGCTCGTGTGTGTGGTACAATAGTATGATGTAGAAACAACAGAGTAGAACACATTTCGGCTTTTGAATCACATTGAGTGCATGCAAACACATTATAGGATTAACTGTATGTGAGTAATAAAAAGAAGTTCCTATACATAACACATTAGTGTAAATATTTAGTATAAGCATGACTGTGAGGCTAAAACCTATTAATTATTTTGAAAGTGATCATCAACAAGCATATATTTAAAAATACTTGACATACACTTGACATATACAAGAACACTCACAGGCCTCTACAGAGCAATAATTTAGCGAGTTAACTATTGACTGACATGGAATCCTAAAGAGATTTTATGTCATAAGCACTACTTAAAATGAGTGCAGTGATACATACTGGATATAGAAGCGATAGCTTGTCACAGTGGGAAAAAATTGCATCTCGTTTAGAAACTACAGTTACAGTCATTTGCACAGTTATAATTTAAAAGTTGAATGATCTCTTCTGAGATAGTATGCCTCTGCTTATTTCTCTGTGTACGGAATAATTTTCCTGGTGTCCATTTATATGTAATTACACAAAGTACTTTGTGCAGTGGTTTGTGCCATAAAGACATAATATAGAACATCATTAAATGGAATTTTCACATATCAAGTAAACAGTTATGGAGTTTTCTAAGATTATTTGAATTCTGAATCTGAACTCTCTAGTGCCAATATTCACCTAATCAGGATGTTTTCTGTCCGTGACTGGTAGTTTCAAAGTTCTCATCCATCTTCTTGTCCACCTTACAATTTTTGTTTGAATGATGCTCTTACCCATTAAATTGATGGGAGAGAACAAGAGAAGAAAATGGTCCTTCAATTGATTGTGTCTTCAAAAAGCAAATGAGGCTACTGAGAATAGGAAAGCAGTAAAAAATTTCGCTTCTGTAATATAATTTGTGAGTAGAGAAATCTAATGGATACATCTAAATTCATTGGATTTTGTTTATAACCTAAAAAATATTTTATTTTTACAATGTTATATTATTAAAAATGTATAATCAGATACATAGGGCTCCTCCGTGCTTCCTCTGACCGGTACCAATTAATCCACGGTCCCTTGTACTAAACACGATGGGCTTATAATACAAGGGAGCGTGAGTGATGCCGGGAACTGTCAGAGGAAGCCGAGGAGGAGCATCATCGCAGGAAAGTACTTTAGTTCCTCCTGGCTTTTGTCGGAATAATTGAAGAGCGGGATGTATCTCGCGTCTTCAATTAAAGGTAAAAAACAAAGTACTTTTTTTAGGTGGGATGCCCTTTAATTTATTAGCATATATTTCAGGCCAGATCTCCAAGCTTTGTGTTTTGGTATATTGATTCCCACATTTCCTTTGCTATTTTCACAAGGGTCCACAATATGTCATTACTTTAGAAGTCCTAGGACCATTAAATATATTTCCAGGAGGAACAACCTTTAGTCTACACATAAGGATTGACCTCAGGTTCATGATCTCTACAGAGGTCAGAAACTCTACACTTGGAGTTTGATAAGGATAAGACCTGTAGATGGGAGAAAAATCTATAAGAAAGTATTGGCCTCAATTAGAAGTGATAATACTTTTGACTCATAAGTTATACCTCACTTACATTTCCAACATAGCCAGAATTCAAATTAAAGAACCAAATAAAATAAACCACTCATTCATGGCTCGTTCACACGTACACATTTCTGTGCGTTTTCTAAAGGACAATTATTTTCCCATGGATTGCCATATTAAACATTCCTATTGAAATTTTTCTGATCCAGTCCATTTATAATGCACGCTGCAAGCATTCCTGCCCGAAACACAGTCAATGAAGTCTATGGGGAAGGAAAAAACAGCATAAAAATGGTCACAACTGCAAACAAAAAAGTGTGGCATTGCAGTTGTATACATTTTTTTCCTATGTTTAAGCCATAGATGCAAACAAAGCTTACTACAAAACGCATGAAACACATTCAAATGTATACAAAGTCAAATGTAAATGCATACAAACGTGCTGAAAAAACCCACAACTTGCGTTTGAATATTTTGAAGCATAAATGAATTTGAGATTTTCATAGCCCAGTGTAGGAGAAAATTACTAGGATCTTAAATATGGCCTTCAAAATAAATCACTAAATCGAGCTGACTAGCTTTCATCTATAATATCCCTCCATCTGTGGAGCCTAGGTGGAAGGGTTGATGTCATTGACAAAGTCAAACAGGGCCTCACTGCACGTTCAGATGGACTTTCCTGCAACGGGATTCGTCATGTGAACGGTTAACTATGGATTGGAAAATGATGCGAAAAATAATTTCAATTTATACTTCACCACTGACCATCTTATTACATATAACTCCTCACAATAGAGCGTTTGGGCAATATAAATATGTATAAAATCATTAATTGCCAATAAGCCAAATGTTCATCAAATTATTTTATTGCAGAACAAGAAATGTAAAGTGGGACAAAATAAATCCCTTTAACTTTATTGAAAACTAATCTGTATAATTCAACAGCATACACATAAATTAAACTGACACAACTTCTGTACTGTAACAGATTCATTTCTCATTCTGAGAGAACAGTGCCCTTTATTACCTGTGTCTAAGAATGCAGAGTGCAGTTCCCATTAAACGAACATTAGTTTTAGAAAAATGTAATTTTAAGTACATTTACAGCCGACTGCATGTGCAGAGGCCAAAAAGAAACCATAATTACCTTTGTTTCCTTGTTATGAGATAGGAACAAGGTTCTTTCTGTGGGACATCGAGGATCTTGCAAATGGCTTGCCTCCTGAGTGATGGTATCCATGTGATTTTAGTTCTGCTTCATTACCCCTTTATGAATAAGTGGTGATCTGTTCCTTCATACATTCCCTGTCAATGGATTAGAAATGTCAGCCAGACTGGCCATGTTCTAATGATGATCCAGACACATTTGTTACAGATTAAGGAGAAACTGCCGTTTGGGTATTTTTCCTTCTTCACAGTTGGCATTTGCAAGTTTTTGTAATTCCTTTACCTTATAATTGAGCAGTATAGTTTTGTGCATTTTGACAGATTTGATATTAGATGATTTTTTTAGAAGATTTTCCGGAGAAAAATATGTGACATTTTATTTGCATCCCTGAAATATGTGGTGATAGTAATTCCACGTTTTTGACTATGACTCCCCACTTTATGTAAAGGAGACGTACCAACAATACGTTTCATCTTCTAACCTCTAACCTGAAATGACACATTCAGTACTCAGTATTAATAGCTAAGGTATTGGGAGTGGGGGCCCATCCTACCCAATTAAGAGCATTTGGGGATATTTGTTTACAACGCATCATTTTAAAGGGCATGTCCCCCCAAAACTATAATCCCCCCCACTACTGGCCCCATCATGTAGTGTAGGTATACTTACCTCACATCCCAGCTCCATATGGTCTCCGTAGTCCCCCCCCAAAGTCCCAAAAAACTGCCCACAGGAGGACAGCAGAGTCCATATAGGACTTGCCTCCTACCTGGCCTCCGGGAGAGTTTGGCATGCGTACTGCAGCCCTTCTCCCCCTCTCCCTCCCTCTCCCTCCCCCTCCGGATTCCCTCCCCTAGCATAAAATCTCCTTTGATATAGTATTCCCCCTGGTCTCCAGCCCCAACCGCTTCATGACCGACAGCCGCGTCCGTGATTGGCTGCCGTCAGCCAATCACAGACGCGACTGCCGGTCCTGCCCTCGCTTGCATTTTCTCGCAAGCAGAGGGCCGGGGCGGGCGGAAAAGAGGGGAGGTAAGTAAAATTTGGGGCACTTTCTAAACATAAAAATGAAGCGGTTGAGGCTGGGAGACCAGGGGGAATATATATCAAAAAATAGTTTTAAGGGTGGAACCCATTCTTTAGTCAGTTTTGCACCTGCTAGATGACTGGGTCCTTTTGTCAGTGTCAACAAAAAATAAAATGCTCTAAAAAAAAATAAAACGGCAACAATAATATTGTCCATACACATAACAATTTTATTAAAATTGGCATCGCTGTAATGGAATAGGTGAAAAATACCTTTTTATCTATTCTATAGGCTCCTGATCAATTTCAATTAATTTTTCAAATGAAAAACAGTCTGACACAGTGGGCTTTTGAGTTAATACATAGGTGGCCACAAACATCCTAAACAGATTTCTAGTGAAACCTGACAAAAATACAATACACAGTCATACATCAATTGTACCAACAGCTAGTTGGTCAATCTATGTATGGCCAGCTTAAGGGCATAAGGGCAACTATGAACAAGTTGCCCTTAAGAGGTATTCAGGCTAATATATATATATATATATATATATTATATATTACACAAAAGACTCCAGCACTCAACTACACATACAATTATAAATAATGGGATAAAAGAATTAGACATGTATGCAAGCGATGAAGGATAATCACCTGCACTGAAGTTCAAATGGATACCTTTAGTTACATTGTTTGTACAAACATGTTCAAGATGATGCGCCACTTCAAGGCAGTATCCAGCATCAGTCCTAACTAAGTGAAAAAATATAGTTCCCTGGGGCAACAAGACCATACTACTTCTCTCTTTATTTAGTAGGCCTCTTCCAGGAACTCATGTGAGCTTACAGACCTTCTTTACCTTCTATCTGGACTGCTTCAAGGTGCAGATAATACATTTACACGGGAACAAAACATATAATAGGGCTTTGCCGCACCGCCTTAATTAAATAGATCTGACACAAATCGTCTAAGTTGGAAGAAAATGAGAAAATTATACCTAAAAAATAATTGAGAATTTTTTAAAAATGTGTTCACCCCCTTGCCATGAAGCCCCTAAAAAGTCCTGATGCACAACCCATTTCCTCAAGTAGCACATAAGTCTAACTTTGTGCAACCTAGTGGTCACTTGATCCGTCAGTATAAACACACCTTTGTTCAACACCACCAAGCAAGAGGCATCACACCATGTGAAGACCAAGTAGTTTCCAAACAAGGAAACTTCTTAACAAGTTGTTAAGAACTACAAATCAGGGTTGGGTTATAAAAAATATTAAAATCTTTGATGATCTCCTGAAGCACCATTTAATTTATCATATTGAAATGGAAAGAACATGGTACCACAACAGACCTACCACAGCAGACACTGTAGTATCTATCCATAGGACAACAACAAGCCATACACTCATATATCTGGGCTTTATGGAAGAGTGGCCAGAAAATATCAACTTGATGTTGAAATACGTTAAATAAGAAGCATGTTGTTTTCCAAAAGGGACTCTCCAAATGTATGGAGTAAGGTGCCCTGGTCAGATAGACTAAAATGTAACTTACCGGGCACCAAGGAATATTTGGCACAAACCCAACACATCCCATCCCAAGAACACCATCACCACAGTGAAACATGGTGGTGGCAGCATCATGCTGTGGGGATGTTTTCTAGAGAAACTGGTCCGAGTAGAGGGATTGATGTATGATGCTACATACAGGGATATACAAAAGTATGTGATTTAAAACGGATGGTGGATCACCTTCCAGAAGGACAATGACCAAAGCATAAGTAGTATAGTATATTATAGTATTTGAGGTTGAATAAAGATATACGTCATCCAATCACCTACTCGCAATACCCACATTTCCTGCCTAACCATTAATACAGAGGCGAAAAAAGAAAAACGAACCAGAATATGAAGGGATAAAAATTCCTTCCTGACTCTAAGAGGCAATGGAAAATATCAAGGATCAACCCTACTTTATGTATCAATGCCAGTAACCTGCAACATTCTTTGTTTTCAGAAACCATCCAGCTTTTTTATTTTAACCTGCTATCCACAATGTCCAATGGAAGACAGTTCCATTGTTTTACTGTTCTTACAGGAGAAAAACACTTTCTGAACTTGAAGACTAAACTTATTTTCTTCAATATGCTTGTGAAGGTTCTCATTCATCCAGGTCATGGTCTAAGTTGTATTCAATTAGATCAACTGGACTTGAAGTTTAGTTCTTGAAGACGTTTCACTAGTCATCCGACTGGCTTTCTCATTCAGAATGACTACATTCTGTACAAGAATTGTGGCCACAGATACTATTCGGTGTTTGCTTCACAATTAAAAAAAGACTTCAAAGTTGTGCATGTTCTGTAAATAAATGTGGTGTGCCAATGGTGTGAATAATAATTTTGCAAGGCAAAGTATAATTTGCAAGTATATATAAATACATATACACTATAAGGCAGATGTCAGGGATGGCACAATCCATTCCAACCTTAGTCGCCTCTGGTCATACCCAGTAATTCACATCCAATACCAGTAAGCACTCAGGAGGTCTTTTTAGTGAAATTTTTATTGTGCAAAAAGGCAAGTTTTGGTAAATCTGGGACCTTTCTTGGCTTGATAAAGGTCCCCGATTTGGACCGAAACATTGCCTTTTGCAATAAAAATTTCACTAAAAAGACCTTTGAGTGCACCTATCTTACTGGTATGGATTTTATATATATAATTATATTTTTCAACAAAACACTAAATGTATTTACAGGGCGGTGCATGGAGAGGCGCTAACGGCTCTAACGTGTAATCGCTCCGGCAATGGTACATTTGCATACCACTCTCTCGTGCATTCAAAATGGAGTCACCATTCGCGATGTGCATTGCGATAGCATGTGCACTAGCGCATGCCAATGTAAGTGTATGTAAGGGCCCACTATATCATTACCTCGTGCTGCGCTTTTCCCATAACCATCTTGGTGCGCATCGCATGCTTTACCATAGGGTAACATAAACGAATCACAGCGCAAGCAGGCGGTAGTGCGCTCAATTGTACGAAGTGCTGCGTTGCACAATTATGAGTGCCTCCGTTAGCTGTGTAGTGGGGCCTTGCCTTAATAAACATGAAGTTTGAAGCTCAGCTATTAATAAGCCATAAAGTATGTATAGTTCTACATCTTAGCAAATCTTAAGCATTACTATAAGCCTTATGTAAATAAGATGCCCAGGGTCCCATTTTATTGTGGATAAAACAGAAGCACTGATATAACCATTTTTTTAAAAACTCTTTTAATGAAATGAAATGAAAATATCATTCAATATCAGCCCTTTCTAGTCATTTTTAATTTTACAAATAAATGGAGTCATAGTACATTACCTACATGTTTACTGTTTCTGTCATTTCTGGCCCAACCAGCTAACCAGTGCAATATTTTGGCCAAAATATAGCTTGAAATTATCACTGCAACTATATTTTTGGCAATTTTTCACCAAAATCAGTAAATAGGTCACCAGTAACTCCCCGACCTGCATATTGCGGTTAACCTGTTTCTATCGCAGAACTACCAAGCAATATATATATCTATTTGTAGAAAAGATTAGGTGTGGTAAAGCCATGTAAAAAAATGGTTCTGGTAAATTTAAGTGATTGAGAATGGTTGTCATTATGTATTCCAAGGGGGTAATTGTTTTGAGGTTAGCCTCTTTGTTTTTAAAAATATTAAATTATAGTGTGTGGTGCCTTTTAGACAAAATACTCTAAAGTCTATAGTCTCCAAAGGTCATTTGTTTGCCTGCATGGCTGTATATTTAGAACTTTTAAAACAGCGGGAAATGCTTATAGCCACCAACAATGAATACATAGAAAATGTCAATTGGTTGTAAATTGTCAGATGTTCTTTTTTTTGAGAAAGTAGGGTTATTGCAATATTTCAGTCTCTTCGGGGACAGAAGAAGAAGAACCATTTGATATACATATTTTGTTACTTTTATTTTTTTTATTTCTGTTTGCTGATATGGTGAGAGTTAACTTTGAAAAATTTCTAGGTGTAAAATAGTATCATCCCATGCCCATAAGGGGGCATGCACATATCGATATTCAGTAAATTCTGTAGATAGAATGCAATCTACAAGCTACCATCATCTGATCTTAACCTGTCCGCTGAACAGAATTTTGTTTTGGTCAGATTTTTATCGGCTCCCTTTACTACAGTATAGGAGCCGATAACATGTTGGCTGGTATGTGTGCCAGCGTTCTGTATATGTGTATATATATATATTAATTCGGGTTCCATCTTCAAAGTAAATATTCTCAAAATAAACAATATTTGAAATAGAAGGATTCATTAGATATTTTTTTGCAAACAAACTATTAGACCTTTTCATTAAGAAAAATATTTTTCAAATTTTTTTTGCTATTTTGTAATAATAGTTTTTGCTGTTTTGTTTCAACAAAATAGATTTTATTAACTGATGCCACAGAAGATCCCTCTAGGGCAGTAAATAAAGAAATGAAGGAACTGCCTGGCAGCTGTTAACTATCCATCACCCTAACTAGTTTGCTATTTTTGGTTTAATTTATTTTAAAGGGCATCTGTTACCATTGTCTATTGGTTTGTCGTATTCTAGTCTACTAACCTTTGATTAATTGCTTATTGTTTGAATGGTCAGTTATCCTAAAATATATATTTGTACATTATGTACATGTTTGTATGGAACTGGACAAAAAGTTAGTAATGATTACTCTTACTTAAAATGTATAAAGTTACTTAAATTTATAAACTAGCCATTTTAAATATAGAAAATACTCTATCCACGATCCATAAATTTTCAATCCATACAATTCCAATGGTGAAAATTTCCTAGCTAATATTATGTTGCTTATTATCATGTGACAGAACAAAAAACAAAACATGCAAACGTAATTTGCAGGATGAATCAGATGTCATCAAATGTTTTCTAACTGTAGTAGACCAATAAAAAACATCTGATTGGTTGATGCACAGGCTTATAAAAAAAAGCCTGTTTGAGTTAAATTCATGGTATCAAATTAAAAGATGTTTCATGCAGTATACAGTACAAGTTAATTTATTCCCCAAAATTCATTTCACATTCACAATATTCAGAGAAGTTTATTGTGTTGTAAAATGCCTTTTTATGTACATTTTTATTTTATTAAATTGTGTCTATTCTGGGTTAGAATGATATGGCTTTTATCACTGAGAAGTAGAATGATCTTTTAGTTCAGTCAAAATAACAGCTGACTCTTGAGACAAGGGAGTGTGCAAAATTATTCTAAGAATTAGAGAATGAAGGATCCCCTGTTGCCTCTCTGACATTCAGACGGGTTTTTTGTGTATCCGACAGTGCTTTTTTTTCGTCATTCTTTTGTAAATCTACTGGATACTGATATAAACTGTAGAAAAGAAGTCTCCCTTTGAAGGTTTGACAAAGTTGTCTGTTCCATTGAAAAAAAGAGATGGTGACAAGGAGAGGGGTTGCAAATCTATAGAGTGGCTTGGTTCATAGATATAAAACTAGATGGTGAGTTTTCCTTTGGAACTGAAGAGAGACAGATCACATAATGAGGACAAAGAGAAACCATTCCACAAAGGGCTGTGTGTGAATAGTGATAGAGGAAGTGTAACATTATGCAAGATATATCCACTGCACCCAGCTAGGGCTGATAGCATTCCTATGACTGCACCAAATGCTATTGTAGGTATGGTAATAAGTGTATGGCAAGCATACAGGTCTTAAGCAGTTTTACATTTTCTCTATAATTCCTAACTAATGGTGTAACTGAAGAAAAAAACATTTCCTACAAACATCCCTCCACCTATACTTCCATACTTACTACTTCTTTCCTTTAGGCCAGGGAGATGCAAAGTAGATGATTAGAGAATTCCTCCCTTCTTCCTGGGTGAAATGCTTGAGCCACAAAGGGAAGAGGAAGGCTCTCTATACTGTAAGGTTCATAGAAGACAAGATACATTGTGGCATTTCGCAACTGCGTATACGAAGTTTCCGTCCACGATAGTACATTTGCGACAATACCATGCGGTAGTAAAACTTTACTGCAACCTTTATAAATGAGGCCCATTGTTTTGATCAGCAATTTCTGGACAATAAATCAGGCATTAGTATTAGGGTGACCTTTGCAGTTTATGTTTCCTTTACAGTCTTATCTACTATACACAATGAAATACACATTGCTCACCATTCACCATTTTCATCTTTAGTGGATAAATAAAATAATATCATTATCTCAAGGTAGGGTGGAAACTCCAGCTCATTCTATGTGCAATGGAGCAGAAAACAAATAAAACAGTTCTTAAGCCAGAAGATTAGCATATTTTGTGCATAATGATCATTTCTGTGGCTGTTTATTAAAAGTAAGCTGGTTTTTATTCATTTAACCACACCCCCACCCTTTTTCTTTTACTTTATTTATTATTATTATCTATTATAATTCTTCTAGGAATTTTTGGGTTTCCCATTAAATAAATGGCACAGAGATATATTAAAATATTTACAGTGCTAAAGAATACATTTTACAGTCGAATGATTGTTAATCAACCAAGCCATTCATATAAATGTCATGGCATTATTTGTTAATCCTTGGAGTGCAGAAATGATCAGTGCACGGCTGTTTATGTAGGTATTGAAAGTAACATTATCTGGCTTTAAATGACTTAGGTGCAAGTTTGGGAAAACATAACAGATCCAATATAACAGAATTTACAAAAACACACTTGTAGTCTAAACATACAATGGGGGTTTCTTACAAACTGTCTAATGTGAAAACGAATTTTATTATATAGTCACATGATATGCAACATTTTTCTCCCAAGAAAGTTATTTTAGTCATATAATTCGCCTTAACCAAATAATGTAAAGTATTGATCTGGATATCTACATGTTTTACAAACCTTTCAATTGATACCCACTATCTTGTTTAAAGAAGGACTAGAACTCGAACTCGAACCCGGTTTGAGCCGAACTGGACTCTTTGAATATCCCGGACCCGGATTTTCATATTTTCCGGATTTTCCAATAATTATCGAATGTTCGAACATTCGAGGCATACGAATATGCGAGTAAAATGTCTATTATAACAATACGCGAGTAAATATCGAATTCGCGACTAAATGTCTATATACCATAGTGGTAATATTAATATCGATCCACGTAAAATGCTATTACTATACGCGAGTAAATATCGATATTGAATCCGGTGTAAAATTCTATTATACCTATACATGAGTATATCGAATTCTCGAATCCGCAATTAAAAGTCTATTATACCTATACATGAGTAAATATCGAATTTTTGAATCCGCAAGTAAAATGTCTATTATACCATACAAGAGTAAATACGGAATTCTCGAATCCGCAAGTAAAATGGCTATTATAACAATACGCGAGTAAAATCGAATCCGCAAGTAAAATGTCTATATACCTATACGCGAGTAAATATCTTATTATCAATCCGCGAGTCGTTCAGGGATAATTATCCCTTAAGTTTGAATGTGAGAGCTCGAAAGCGTGCGTGAGAGTAAAATCGAGTTTTCAAAAGTCCTGAATATTCAACGTGTTCCCCAGACCATTTCCCAGGTCCCACAGCTATTAAATTAAGATATCATTGATATTTTAATTGTATTTCATTTTAACTTTTCGAACTATTTGACTCCTATTGACTTTAAGGGTCCGTTTTCGAACTTTAAACTTTCCATATAGTTCGGAAGTTCGAAAACAGACGAACTTTCGAAAGTTCGGCCATCCTACTCTTGTTGAGTATACTCAGTCACTATGTCTCTTTTTTAACAGAATAAGACACCAAACTCGAATTCTAACATATACTTTACAGCAAACAAAACAAATCTGATTGCACAAAGAAACATGTTTGAAAATAGTCACTGCTACTGTTGCTGCTACTTCCTGTATCTCTAAAAACATGCATATTTATGCACACACTGTAATAATACTTAGATAGAGCTAACAATATCATGTTTAAAAAATATATCATTATTTTGGTGTATGGTGAAGTCCTCCATTATAAACTATGTTAATTTTGGACACTTTTATCATATGACTTGTGAAAACAAGAAAATAATGTACCCATTACTCTAAAATGAATTATTAGAAGTCACCTTCATGATCTGTATAAAATATAAACTGTAAGATATAAAATGATAAAATTTATGATAGGGGGTATATTATACATTGAATAATACAGAGTAATACAGTGCAAGGCATTGTACTTAAAAGAGAATTGAGGGACTTGCCCCCCCCAAAAGAATGTAAGAGATATAAGTAAAGCTGGGTACACACGGTGAGATATTTCGGTCCGATCGACCGATAGTTCAGTGTATCGGTCGATCGGACCGAAATTATCGCATCCGAATGTGCCCATGTCGATCGACCATTCGTCCGAATCGGACGAAAGGACGATCGGAATAGTGGAAAACCTTGTCCGATCGTGCGATCCTCTATGGAGGTAACTATCGGACGCGGCTGCTTTTGCCGCGACCGACAGTCCTTCTCCTGGCCGACCGGTCGAAAGTATCGAACGGTCGGTAGGAGAAAAATCGGTAGGTGTGTAGACAGCTTAAGATGATGCACACAGGCAGCGTTTTTGGTGATAACCTCCCAGTCAACTTACCATGTGTTTGTGCTAGAAATAAAGACCTACAGGGTTAGTAAATAAAAGTTCTTATCATTTAAAATGGTGCTAATCTTGCCCCAACCAATAGACCTTATTTAAATTTGAAAGCAATATCGGATTGGTTGGGGGAAATTAGCACCATTTTAAACGATAAGACTTTATTGAATAACCTTTAATTCGTCTGATTTTAATAATGGCAAAAATGGTCTACAACAGATTTTTCTTTGGATCTAATTTTAATTAAAGTTTAAATTAATCTACTGTCAAAAGATGCTATAGTGCTCTCCGATACCATCTTTCTGTACTATTTCAGTTCTTTCCTGTACTGTTTCAGTAGCAATTATCAGTATCTTCTGTGGGTCAGTTTGTACTGGGAACAACTTTCATTATTTGTTTCCATAATCAGATTCTGCACCGTGCACTCAACAGGCTAATTTAAAACTATGCGTGGGCTCAGACTTGAAAAGGGACATACATACCTAACCAAGTATACTTAGGTATTGCCCCCTCTCATGCTGACAAATGTGACTGGCCAGCAGACTTCTCCTTCAAAAAACAAGAAAACAGATATCATGTCGGTACAAAATATACAGTAGAATTAGTAGGAAGGTGGATCTGTGTGTTGTTCGTGTGGAATGATAATAATCCACAAATAGCAAGTAAATATGTAAAGTATTACCAATAAAGGATCTAGCTCAAATTATGACCTGAATAAGTTATAAATTAGGTGTTGCTTAATGTGAAGCCATAATATGTATTTGTTAAAACAGCGAACCAGTTTCCATTCATGATATCATAAAAATAATCTATTCATATGAAAAATAAGGGTCAGTTTTCTGTGTTATCACAATAAACAATAGGTACAGGTTCTATGAGTTTCAACCACTTTCGGTTACTCTAAAACAAATGCTGCATGATGGTCATTTGGCTATTTTAGTCACTCATTGCAACAACAACAAAACCTTTATTTCTTTATATCCTCTGCATTTAAACACAGTCATTTCCAATTGTGCAAGTATTTAATGGACCTGCAATCATGCTTACGATCTATCCAGATAATAGCAATTATTTTCCAAGAAACCATTGCTCTGTTTCTTAAACAATCATCACAAAACATGTCTCTTTTCAGCCTGTGATTTGTGAAGCTGTTATTTGATTGCATATATTGATAAAACAGGGTGAAAAAAATGGTTTGTCGTCTGCCCTGTACAGATATCAATTACATAAAGCATTCCTAACTAGGCTCTGAGCATGTCAATAAAGTGAAACACACACGGAAATGCTTCTATCTAACCATTAACAAGATATGATTGGAGGCTTTGGAACTTCCCATACAGATTGCCCAGCTACTTGCCTACTGTTGAGTCCATTTGTTCTATTCCAGTATTATGCTGGGATAGGTATATTTTGTTCTCACAGCAGAAAATACATATCTGCAGGAATCATGCTTCTCGTTCATATGTGTCTATATCATTAAAATGAAAGATGATTTACATTGATTACCATCTCAGTATTTTCATTTCCCCCCACTATTTTGTCAACATCTGTTAAAGCCGTTCTGGTAAGCTAAATCTGTGTTGTGGTCCTCTGAACAAAAAATGTCAAAACAAGCACTTTAATAGCTTCAAACTACCTGTTAATGATCACAGCTGAGAAGCCTGCCTAACAGTGTGGGGCTTCAATTAAGCATCTGTCCAAGTTGAAATCAAGCCTCCTAATTGGTAGAAAGCAGACCCCAGCAGGTGCCCAAGAACGGCTTAACATTTATGTTGTAAAATGTGTGTGCTTTTTCTTTAGCTGCATATATAGTAGTTAGTTTCCATTTTCATCACTAGAAATTTGCTAGGATTTTTTTTTAAGTATAAATAAAATAATAAAAGTATTATATTGGTATCCCTAAATGCCATAACATAGTATTTGTCCCGAAAAACAGGGGTACCTAGCCCCCCCCTAGAAAAAAGTGTAACGAGGAATGCCTAAAGACAACTAACCCTATAACACTAAAAAGCAAATAAAACAGTACCCTGTATAATAGCAAAGAACTTTAGGATATATAAACAAAATATATTAGTGTAAAAATAGTATATAAAAAAACTTACCTATGCAAATATATGCAGATATCTGTGGCCAGCTACACTATGCATAGTATAGATAATTAATCTAAATGTGCTAAAAGAAAAAGCCATGGATATAAGATAAAAGATGATCTGTGTGTGTCCGAGTTAGTCCTTAAGCTTTTTCCGCATGAATGAAATGAATGTTATAGAAATCAATGATGATGTATGCACACAATCAGGTAGTAGTGACGTCACATACCCGGAAGTGTTAGCAGAACAACGCAACTGTAAATGGACGTGAAACAGCAGGCTGGTTACCACTATCTCTGAGGGGGGAGAGGAAAGAAAAAAGAAGGTGCAGCTTCATCTTCTGGCCTTTGTTTGTGGCCCCCAATGACTGTACAGCATCCAAGGCATACTACAACTGCTATGCATTGTTGCATCCTGTAGATTGGCACAATATAGATCTGCCTGCTAGAGACCGCAATCAGCTCTTTTAAACAGCTGATTGGGTGTACCGTATATACTCGAGTATAAGTCGATCTGAGTATAAGTCGAGGTACCTATTTTTACCTGAAAAATTAGTTAAAACTGATTGACTTGAGTATAAGCCGAGGGTAAAAATTATAACCACTACTGCCTTCTGATTCTGTATTGTTTTGTGGCTAAGTTGCCCTTTAAATGGACAGCAGAATGCCCATACATAATCCCATACAGTATAATCCAAATCCAGTACCAGTAACCCCCAATTCCTTGGCACTCCAGATGTTTGGAAACTCAACTCCCAGCAGCTTTGTTTGCTGGGAATTGTAGTTTATAAACGCGTGGAGTGGCAAGGTTCAATAAATTTTAATTAAGCTTACCATCATTTACAATTCTCCAGACCCCCATATAGTAAAGGGCACTCTGGCCCCCATATAATAAAGGACACTCTGACCCCCATATAGTAAAGGGCCTTTGACCCCATTTAGTAAAGGCCCTGACCCCCATATAGTAAAGGGCACTCTGACCCTAATAGTTAAAAGTGTACCTGAGAGTGCTAGTTTCAAGAGTCACTTGCATTGCACTAGCAGATATTTTGCCCCAAACGGAGAAGACCCATCAGATTTACAGCATCCAGATGAGCAGTGACAGTGCTGAGTGAGTTCAGCAGTCAGACTACAGGAAGCATTTTAGAATTTTAAAGCCGGAAAATCTCGACTTATATTCGAGTATATACGATACCTTGATTGGTACGATAAGCTGATTAAAAACATTTGATCATGGTATCTAGCAGGCAGATCTATAGTATGATGCACAATTGGAGCTTGCACAAATGGATAGCAGCATAGAAAGGCTTGGATGCAGTCACCGCTATAACAGCTGATTGCGTATCTAGCCTGATACTGGGGAGTGGAGAGATGTGTGTGATAAAGAGCCTTCCATTGGAGTTGGCCATTCCATTACCCAGAAGAAGTGAGTGTTCCACATTAGCACATGGTCACCCCAGGCAGGGTCCCAGTCTAAACACAAATGCTTACACACCCTTGCCCAATATGGGACCCGCTAAGTATCTTCTATTGCCTTTTCTTCCCCCACTGTTGTTTTTGGATTTTGGCCCCATTAGCGATTGAGTTTTACACTCCTGTCTTAAGCGGGTACACACCTATCGATTTTTCCTCCTGACCGACCGTTCGATACTTTCGAACGGTCGGCAGGAGGAAGGACTGTCGGTCGCGGCAAAAGCAGCCGCGTCCGATAGTCACCGCGACGATCGTGCGCTCCATAGAGGACCGCACGATGGACGAGGTTTCCACCCTGTCCGATCGTCCTTTGTCGATTCGGACGAACGGTCGATCGGACATGGGCACTTTCGGATGCGATAATTTCGGTCCGATCGCCGATACACTGAAATATCGGTCGATCGGACCGAAATATCTCATCGTGTGATCCAGCTTTAGACCCTAGTAGGATCCCAAGAGCCGAGGCCACAGACCAATATGGTCTGGGGGACAACAGAGACACTAATTGGCTCCACTGGAATCTCCTCTCATTACTGGTGATTTGCAGCAATTTGTATATCACACATGTGATGTCACTGTGTGCATGTGACAACAACGATGTTGCTGCGTGTGGAACGTCATCGCACTGTGATGACATCACGCGCATACATGCGGCAATGCCACTGCGACGAGTGGTGTTCGTGTGTACAAACCGCTGCAAACTAACCTGACACAGCAAGATGGTGGAGATTTGCCACATCTCATGGGGGCGGGGCTAAAAAAAGGAAGTCAACAACATTCAAGGAGTAAAGGTAGGCTATGGGAGGGGAGTATAAAATGTACAC
Organism: Hymenochirus boettgeri; assembly: GCA_019447015.1. Lineage (NCBI taxonomy): Eukaryota > Metazoa > Chordata > Amphibia > Anura > Pipidae > Hymenochirus > Hymenochirus boettgeri. The sequence goes on along the minus strand of CM033471.1, from coordinate 119,779,236 downwards.
CTTTTTATTTAAAGCCACAACTATCAGTAAGCAAATTTGATTTTACAGTGTACATATCTTTTAAGAGGGGCATTTCTGATAGCAGCATGGTTAAGAGTAGAGATGAATGAATCTGGCTGGTTTCTTTGTGGAACCAATAAATGATACAAAAATCTAAAAATCCATTTTGAACCCAATTGAAATGGAATTTTTGAAGTTTTCGGTCACAATTTCTAATTAGTGCATTTTCAAACCAAAATTTTCAATCTACTTTTCAAATTTTCTTAATTGTAATATTTCAAAAATTTAGATTTGTGGATTTTTAAAACTGGCAGTTCTAAATTGAAACCAGTTTTGTTATAAATCAGGACTCATTATAGTTAATAAAGATGGCCGTAATTCTAAAGTTCTGTTCGTTTTAGAACTTAGTAACTTATAGTTCTAGTTTCATAGTTCGAAAACAAACCCATTAAAGTCAATGGGGGGAAAGTAGTTTGAAAACTTCTGATAAAGTTGCTGTTTTCAGTCCAGTTACAGTCGAGTGGTTCCACACTTCCGGGTATGTTACATCACTACCACGCATTTCACCTCTACGAGCTTCGGGTTTACCCACCATTTGTACACTTGGACCATAAACCACAGGCATCACTGGCATCTGCAGTGACATCGCCCGGTGTTGGCGACATCTGCAGAGTTGGTGTCGCCAGCGATATTGGCGGCTACGTGGAGAAGAAAGAAGAGACTGGAGATGAAAGGCCCTTTTTAGGACCAGGGGTGGTCTTGGTTTCCCCTATCAGAAAGGCTCTTATTAGAGCCACAAGGGATCTTCTAAGAGCCAAAGGGGTCCTGGTTAAGAGCTGCATATGAATAATATAGGAAACCTGATTTCAGCATAGCTCTGCACTAGGTATACCTTATGAGTGTCCCTCTTCTTAAAGAAAATGTTTGGAGGTATTTTTAGTAGAGATTCAATATATTGGGCTAATTCTACCATTTGTATTGGAATTGTCTAATTACTAACACAATGCCAAGTGATCATATATGAATATTAGTTGTTGATAACCAGATAAATATTGAACATGAGTCTGGAGTGAAAACTTGTTGGAATGATAATGAGCACCGTACATGCATGTTGCATTTTACCAATTGCCTTACATGATATTATTATTAGTATTATTGCATTATACTTCCTTCTACAGCAGGCCTGACTGATATGGGCCTAAAGGTATCTATACATTATTTAAGAAAACTCCAAGCGTACCTTGGCATTTAAAAAGGCCTAGTTTGAGCTTTATGTAACCAACATTGCACTCATAATGCCATTTGCAAACCATGATCTGGCCAGGAAATATAACTGAAACATGGAAAGTCAAAACAGCTTCTTGGTCATTGATATCAGTGTTGGACTGGCCACAGGGTTACAGGGGAATCCGCCGGTGGCCCACAGCCCATTCACCAAAAAAAACAGAAAAAATGCTACAATTTAAATACATAGCCAAAATGACAATAAGAAATTTTTAGTAAATAATGGGATTAAGGCTCATACACACACACAGTTATCAATTCATAGTCTTTTTGTTTGAACCTATGCACACTCCTTTTGGCAGCTTGCCAGAGATTTTTAAGGCGCTCCCTCTGTGTAGTCCTCAACCTGGGGATCATATACTATAGCACAAGCACAAAAAATACCAAGGGGCACACTCTTTAAGTGGATTACTTTAATTAGCGACCACACAAAACAACTAAACGGGAGATTTAATAAAAGTTCTTATTGTTTAAAATGGTGCTAATTTTGCCCCAACCAATCAGATCTTATTTAACATTTGAAAGCTAACATCTGATTGGTTGGGGCAAAATAGCACTATTTTTAACGATAGGAATTTTATTGAATAATCTCCCTGTAAGTTTCAGGGATCACATTGTCCCCTTCATCAATTCATGCTGGCTGGAAAATAAGTAGATTTCAAAGTCTAACTAGGGACTTCTATATTGGTGTGGAGACATCTGGATAAAAAATGTGTATAGAGACAGTGAATAGTGAGACTCTTTGGATTGTGAGTTGTACTGGCAACAAAACAGTCGCCTTCTTAGTTACAGAATTTGCTTATTACAGTATGTGAACATAAATGCAACTTTCTAGAAAAGTATCTTACAATGCATAGGTGTTCTAGAGAGTAAAGCCTCTGTTGCTTTAAAAATGTACTAATACATTTATTTATCTTTTAAGATGCTAATGCAATATACCAAGGATGGACAAATTATTTTGACATTCAAATTTAGAAAACCCTAGTATTTTATGTAGTTAGTTCCATAGACATCAATAGAAACCACATGCACACGTTTCTGCAATAAAGCTTGTTTTGTCTTTTGCACAGCAGCAGTACTGTCTTCATATGCTACACCTTCTTTACTTTTTGGTCAGATTCATCTGGGACGTTGGAACCAATGGTGTAAGGCATATTTGTATTTTGGGGCTTTTTACCTGGATAACCGGACTAGATTATATCGTTTTTTTCCCTTTTAATGAATAATTTTGGTGATGTAAGAGAGTGTATTCATACCTTTTATTCTCCTTTATTTGCCCAGATTTGCCACCTGTTAAACCACAAGTACAAGAGTCTGCCAGTTCCCTGCTCAACTCCTGGCTTGGTCTCATTACTTCACATGAGCAGAGCATTCAAACTTTAGACATTAACAGGGAGATGCAATATCCCATGCTGAGGGGAAAAATAAGTGCAAAACCCATATCGGGTAAGCAAGGGCTTTGTACTCATTTTGTATTGCCTGCACCATTTCCAAAGACTTTTGGAAATAGCACAGTACATGCAATGCAATAAATTTAGCGAAGATTATTGAAGATCCTTTTTTTTCAGTTGTGGCTTTAAAGGGACACTAAACTGAAAAAAATGTCTTTTCTATATTTTTAGTGCTGCCAGGAACTTGTTCCTTTTTTGCTCTCAGTGCTCCCTGTCACTAGATCTCCTCGTGTCCTGTTCAACTCACTCCTAGTTAGTATGCATGTCTCCTCTCTATGTATCCACCCCTCCCAAAACTGCAGTGGAGATAATCTGTGCCCCCCTACAGCCAATAGCATTCACCCAGTGATTTTGTGTTATTGTGAAAGTAAAACTGCTTTGCAATAGGAAGATAAGGAACACTGGGAGCTGTAATAACTGCTTGAATCAAGTAAGATTTTCTTTTAGCAGTATGAGTTTGAAGGTGTGTGGTGAGGGTGTGCAGTAACACAAACAGCAGCTCAGTGCATGATTGGATGTTATCTGCACAGAAAAAGCAAAGGATAATGCTTATTCCCTTTCCTGATCTTAATGCTGAATCAATTAGCCATGCAGTGACAGATAAATAAACTTTACTTTTATAGAATGGAGAGTTTCTACATGTAGTGTGCCAGGGGGAGGGGCTGGGTGCTTGACAGTTCTTTACTGACTAGCTGTGCCCCTCCCCCTTTAAAAAGTAAAACTCCCAGAACAAAAAACAAGAGATAGGAAAGTCAGAAAAGAAAAAAAAAAGATTTAAAACTGGTGTTAATTAACCCTTTTTACTGTGTGATAAGTTAAAAAAAATGATTTGGCAATTTTTACATGTCCTTTAAAGCCAAACAAAAGATCGCAACTTACCGCTCTCATTCATATGATGCAACAAGAGTCGCAAGTGGTTACTACATCAAGGTCAGTTGTGATAGGAAAATTTATTGCATCTCCCCCTAAGGTGAGGGGGGGGGGGGTTTAGGAGTTGGTCAGGGAGCTGATTGAACTGGAGGTAGTTATACTTTGCTTGCTCCCATATAATTAGGTAATTATAAGATGACTTGTTAGAAAAAATGAAATAGGTAACCTGAGCACGTATAAATGTATCTATATCTTGTTGTACTTTTTTTTTTTTTAGAATTCATATCTTAACCTTTATGTGTTTAAGAAGTTTTAAAATACAAACATATTGATTTTTAATACAGTTCTAACATCTAAACCAGTTCAGCTCCTGTCCTGCAGAATAACTGGTGATAATACCCTTTCAAATAAATTACAGATAAAGGAACTAATAGTTCAGTATTACAAGAGCAAAAAGGTTTGAAACTAATTTTCTGAATAGCCCTTCATTAAACCGATGTCCAGTGATGAAATCTGCCTTAATTATTACCCTCCCACTCACAGGTATTAAGATATATTGTGCAGTGCTATTATTTTTTTAAATAGAACTGATTGCCTAATTGCAGATAAAAGATTAATGCAAATATAATGATTCCATAAGGGTGCTCCAGACAATGGTATCTTGCATCAGGCTGCATGTGTTCATTTTTCAATCTGGCCATAAATTTGACTGGGAATTACACAGTAAGTAGCTGTGATTGCAGCTCAGGTCTCTGAAGACACTGTAGCAATGAAAATAAATGAACAAGCCCTCACACACAGAATGCTTCATTCTGGCCATTAGATGCTCGATGTAGAGCAGGTGAAATTGACTACTGGAGACATTGTCACATGCCTGTTAAACATGCCAAGTGAAGGAATTAAGGTAAATTAAACAGCTTAGCCCAAATCTATTTAACTGTGGAGTGTTATTTGCATTCCTGATTTGCTTTGCTCTTCGTCTGTTGTGGATTTTCTGATGAATTTACATTTGGCTCTATTAGATAACCAGTTTGTTTATGTTAATATGAAATGCACTGCTACTGTTCATAAAGCTATTTCCAGAGCTCTGTATCTATTGTGTAAATGTTTTGGCAATGATATAGGGGTCAATGTGTTTGGAACATGTCTACCCAATCACCCAAGAGACTGTGAAGCTATGTCACTTTATTATCATATGCAGTTATATGTTGAACAGAAAATAGCATGTGCTTCACAAAGATATGGAATATCTACAATGTTACCTAGACTCTTGCCTACTGCCCAAGACACTTCAGGAGCCAAGTCACAGCAGATGGTTTAAAATAAAAAACATCTAAATAAAGTAAGGGATTAAATCTCAACCCTGCCTAAGGGCTCTATTCATCTGAATTTAACAAAGAAGAAGGCCTATCTTATGCACTTAGGCTATTAGCCATAATTTCATGAATGCCTTAGTATAACATTTCATTTTATTTCTGCTTCAGAACTAAAACTGGGAATAATGAAATCAACATGGTGAATAGCAGTAGAACAGAGGAAACACAGGGCGACTGGTAAGACAGTAGGGACTAGTGTACAATATCTTGTGGTACATTAAGCTGTTAATTACTGCAATGTAACAACTACAATGTATTTGTTTTTGTATATCATACCAATAGACCTACTTATGGTTTGGGGAGCACAGTAGATGTAGAGAGGAACAAATCATATGTGTCCTTTAATAAACTAACTACAGTATATGATCCAACCCGCCTTTCACGCTCCACTGCCAATCTATTTATAGCCTACTGATTCCCGCAACCTTATGTCTCACTCCATTTCCTGTAGACTGTAAGCTCTTTGGGCAGGGTCCTCGCTCCTATTGCATTATGGTATTGCTGTAAGAAACTCATCACTCTGTTTACTTATATTTGTATTACCTGTGTATGTAATATGCATGACTTTATATAACATGTATTACCCTATATGTAATGTGTGACTATATAATGGTAAAGCGCCATGGAAGATGTTGGCAATATATAAATCTGTAATAATAATACATTAAATTAAACTATACATATTATATTTATGGATCATGATGTATAAAACAATGCCTATATTTGAATTATCCGCTTTATAATTATGTAGCCAAACAACATTTGGATAACAGGAGAGACTGTCTGTCTAATACAGTCTAGGTAAATCTGGTTCTATACAATCTGATGGTTTAATCCCAGTACACAAAATTAAAAAAAAAAACGTAATAGTGTTTGATATTTAAAAAATAAACCATAACCCCTGGGCAGGTTTAAAATAAAGATTTATAAACGCAGGGCATCGTTATATAAATTCACTTTATAATACATCAAACAAATAATAGTTATACTGATGTGAATGGAAACATTTCTGTGTGGGGAATAGAATATTAACTAGCAATGTGATGTCCCCAGAACACCTATACATTGTATGATTGTTCTCTAGTTAGTTGCATTTATGTAGAAGACTTCTATGTCAGCTTACAACTTACAGTCCATGTGGTCTTTAAAGAAGGTATTGTAGCTTATTACTATTGTATTGCCTGGAACAATACAAAATAGTCAGCTGGATACCAGTCAGGTAAGGAGTGTGGAGAGTAATGCCTCTGTTTTAAAGGCTTTGTTTTCGCAGTTCAATATAGCAAACATTTTTTATTTTGCAATGGGTGCCTGTGCTGTTCATAGGAAATGACGCAGGCCCAAAGGGCCATATTTATAAACCTGTGGTATCGCTTTTTAGTGGGTACCGTGGGTTATTTAATTTACAATTGTGGTCATAAATGTACGATCGCGATCGTAAATTTACAACCGAACGTTCAGTTTAAAGAACGTTCGATTGTAGAATACCATGCTAATGATATTCAAGGGTGATCGTAAATCTACTATTTCGTTATCGTTATTTATGATCGGGATCTTAAATTTATGATCGTTAAACCGATAGTTAATCTCCGATTTGTTTAACGATCGTAAATTTACGATACCGATCGGTCGCGGTATCGCTAAAAAGCGATCTTAACGTAAATGTACAATATCAATCGTAAATTAACGATCGTTAAACCGATTGGAAATTAACGATTGGTTTAATGATCATTTTACCGATACTGAGCCTTTATAAATACGGCCCTATGTTTCTTTTTGTATGAATAGCAAAGGAATATATTATTGTTAGGGCCAGGAGTATTTAAATATGGAATCCCTGTTCTTTGTCAGTGAGAGGGAGGATCTCTCTGCTGATATATGATTGGCTGATGCAGCTTCCTATGAAGTGTCCCCAGCTAAGGGGGATTATCAGAGCTGTTCCCTAGTACCCCTAGTATTCACAGGTTAATTTTATAAATCACCCAGCAGCCACAGCAAAGGGGGAGATGAAACACAGCTTTTTTAATCTTTGTGAATGTGGGAAATGTTGTCTGGTGACTTTAGTTCCCCTTTAAGCATGCAAACAAAGCATGCTTAAACGCACCAACACCAAACCCAACATAAAATCTAATGACATAATATAAAATAATTTCTTTCCACTGGACAATCATAAGCACAACATCGTTTAATGGGGAAGGTTAATTGTTCAATAAAATTTTTCATTAATGTTGTGTCCCTGCAGTCATTTGGAACTAATCCCTTATCAAATCTTGATAAAAGACTATTGTAATAAAAGTTTTATTACCTCCCTACTCACTTCCCTCTGTATAGTGCAGGTTATTTCTATTTTTATACTAGTTTTCCTCCTGCATTTTCCAGTAAAGATGGGTATACACAGTACCAATCTTTAAAGGGCATTCCACCCCTAAAATCGTTTTTTTAAATTATGCTCCCCATGTCCCCCAGCCCCAACGCATGTTTCGTTTTTTCAAAAAGCTCCCCAAACTCTTACTTACCTCCCCTCGATCCTCCGCGCACTGCCGGCCCTTGCTTGCGAGAATGCAAGCAGAGGGGCGGGACCGGCAGTCGCGTCTGTGATGGCTGAGCGGCAGCCACAACGGACGCGGTGCCGGTCATTCAGTGCAGCGGAGGAAAGCGGAGAGGTAAGTAAGAGTTTGGGGAGCTTTTTGAAAAAAAAAACATGCGGTTGGGGCTGGGGGACATGGGGGAGCATAATATTAAGGGGGATTAATGCTGGGGGAGGGATAGTAGAACGGGAGGGGAGAGGGAGGGAGGGAGGGAGGGGAGGGGGAGGGAGGGGGGGGGAGAAGGGTGCAGTGCGCATGCACAATATCTTACCGGAGGCTAGATAGCAGGCAGAGACCTGCTATCCTCCTGGTGGTTAGTTTTGAGACTTTGGGGGGGGTTTACAGGAGAACCCTATGGAGCTGGGATGTGAGGTAAGGATTAAACTACACTACATGGTGGGGCCAGTAGTTGGGGGGATTATAGTTTTGGGGGTGGACATGCCCTTTAAAGGGACACTAAACTGATAAAATCATGTACCTTGCTTATTTGCCCCCTCCCTGTGAATAATAGAACTCCCGGGTTACACGGATAAACTTACCTACTGGCAATCCATTCGAAGCTTCTCACCTGCAGATTGCGCACTGTTTCGACCACGCTCCTATCTTTTGTGCCCGCTCCTTTAATAAAGATAGGAGCGTGATCAGGGCAGTGCTCTCATGTGCTTGATAGAAGCTGCGAGTGGAGCACGAGTAGGTACACGATTTCATAAGTTTTGTGTCCCTTTAACAGATGACAGACAGAATCTGGAAGATTCCATCTGTTAAAGATGTGGCAACACACAATCCTGAACAGTCAATATTAAAAGTTTCCATTCACATGCCACTTCAGTCTTAAATTCCAATGAAATCTGATTATGAATGTGCCCAATGCGCAAATACCGTACCTGGAATGATAATCTGCTGCCTGCATACACAGCAATGGTGTTATCGGCACCTTATGGAGATGATAACAATCCAACAAAAAATTTCCGTTCGGACCTTTGGGTCACAATGCAGATGGCGGTAGTTTGTTGCCATTGTGACCTATCCATACACATTCCCAAAGTTCAATAAATCCTGCTGGATCTGATGGGATTTGTGTTACCTCATTGATTTGTATGGCCATCATTGATGTGTATGTGTAGGGAAGATTGTTTGGGACTGCCCCACACCTAACAATTGCAGCCTACTCCCTCTACACTGGGCATAGGCAACCAGTAGGTCTCCAGATGTTTGAAAACTACAACTCCCAGCATTCCTTTACAAGCATTCTGTAATTAGGGAATGCTGGGAGTTAGTTTTTAAACATCTGGAGATCTACTAGTTGCCAATCCCTGCCCTACACAATAGTACAGGGAGCAAACTGCAGCCAAGGTAAATTTTAGGTCTGAAACAACCATTTCCAAAAGTGAACGTTCATCAGCTTCGAAAACAGTCATTTTGCCGGCTGTCGTTAGCGCCCCTTGAATTCCACATACATGTTGTTCTTCTAGTGGCATTATACCATTTACATGGGTTGTTTCCTATCTTTTATTTCTTTTCCCTTGCCCATTTTACAGATGTAGCACTGAACATATTTCAGTATTTCTTATAGATTGCTAAAAACCTTGTAGTAAATTGGTTTCCAGTGCTGAGCTTGTGTTTATCACTAAAAAATGCACACTGATAACTAATTTGTCCCAATCTTCCCAAGTTCCCAACAAACAGATTTACTGATCTTTCATAAGAGCTAAAGACTAATGTTAAGTGGTGTTTACAGTTTGGGATTTTCCAGTGCTATGCTAATTTTTGCTAAAAATACTTTGCAATAATCGACCCTGAACCTCCTCTTGCTCCCAGCTTGGTATACTTAAATGCAGACAACCTCACCATCACTTTTGTTCTTTTTGAATTTATTGTATAAATAAACAGGCCACAGCCAAAACAATATTGTTGCCAAAATAGTCTGTCCATTATGACCCACCCCATGATTAATTAGTTAAAAAAATGATAGGAATACATTTTTAGTAATGTAAGGGGTTAAATGCAAGCATTGGGGCCAATAGTAAACCACTTTCTTACCGGTATATCCCTTGTTTTAATGTTGTGTTTCACTGTCCATAATTCAAAGCACATCTATGTTTTGTGACACAGGATAGTGACGTGTGTATAGAAAACAAAGGTCTCAGTTGTTTGGGGAATTATTTTTGTTTCTTGCACTTTCAGGTGGGTCACATTATTTATATAAAAGTAATTTCCACAAGGAAGGGTGAAGGGAAATAACAAATGAGTATACCCAGTACAGTATATAATGGGCCCCAGGCCCTATACATAAAATACAAATCAAAGATTTATCAGCTAAATATTACATTATCTCTGGAAATCCAAATAACCCAGTATTTCACTGCCTAACGTTTATAAGGCAGGGCGACCATATGTAGGGAGGCATCTTGCGGCTTGGATACTTATTCTCTACAAGAATCTGTTAGAAGTAACCACCATTGTTCCTTACCTTTCATTTATTCCCTTGCTGCTCTTTCACAGCCTGGCGTTTCACATGGCTCTTACGATTGACTTCGACTTTCAGAATTTTCCGGCTATGCTATTCGCATCTTCAGCTATTTCCGGAAAGGTTTTTTGTGGCTTTAGCTATTCTCATTTTTTCTTAGCTGCTTCTGGGTGGTTTCGGTATTTAGTGGCGGATTTAAATCTTTTTAGCCTATCTTGGTCTCTGCACACATTTCTTTTGCTCTAATTGGTATTTTACAACTCCACCCTCATAATAAAATCTTTTAGATAGAATGGCCTCTTTAAAATATGTTGATATATCTTACATTGTCCGATGAATTCATTACTGTATGCCTGCTATGCTTCTAAATGCCTCATGGAAACTGAGCAATTTAGTGACCTGTACTGAGCCTGTACTGAGCCTGGGCATGCTCAGAAGAAGCAGCTAGGGGATTAACATTCAGTCATTGGCTGTCATGTCAACTGTCAAATCCATAACTGACAGTTGCTAACTGAAAGAACCAGGAATCAGAAAATAGGGGTAACAGGATATTGTGCAGGATTTCAGGTTAGACTTTATATTTCAGATTTCAAACTATTACAGTTTAGGGTTTGGGGGGGATGATTTACCTGTATATAAATTTTCATTTGAGGGGTGGGTTGCCTTTTAAGTTCCTATTTCATAGCTTTTATTTCACCTCTTGCTCTTGGTGTGTTTTTCAGAGCTGATTTCATGCTATTGGTTTCTGTTTTCCAACTGCCCAGTTGATAAGTGCCAGTTCTGCCTAGTTTTTCATTCTACTTCATTCTACTTGAGCATTCCTAGCCTCAGCACAGATACCTTGCGTTCTATGTCCTGAGGGAAACCGCGCCCGCTGAGGTGTTCCAAGTGTCCCGGCAAACGGGGGCTTGGCTATAGGTAAAGAAAACTATAAAGATTGGGTTATCTGTTCTGAAGGGATACTTGGGTATTGCGGAGCATTACAGAATCTTTTTGATTTGATTGCTATTTGTCTGCAACAACTCTGATATAGAGCTGTACTCCCGACACAGCAACACCCCTCTATCTATCTTGTGGATGTACATAACTGCACATCACTGTTTACACATCTATGTCTAAGTGCCATTATCCATACAAAACAGTTTAGTTGTAACTAATAAAGTATATTTCACTTAAATTTTCTCTAGATTGGCATCTTATTTGTTTTGGGAGTCCAGCCATTGTTGATGATTTTAAAAACAGCTTCTAAGTGTAACTTTTCCATGCGGCCTGCCTACTCATAGCATTTATATTTAAGAAGACAGTTTTGCGAGACATATTGCTATAAATGGTTTAATAATGCTAAACAATACCTAGACATTCTACATGTATTTCAAGCTCACGCACATGAAATAGAGCAACAATTTGTCTTTTAAGGTTTACATGAATGCAAGCATTTGTTTTTACAAATATAAATAATCCTTTCGGAGAAAAAAACATGTATGAAGAGATTATCTGTGTTCAAAATCTTCTATTTAGAATACATTTTCAGAATATCTGTATTTCCCCTCATTAAAACCAATCACTAATTACACAAAAGGCTGTTTTGATTAAACATACACTTAATTAGTTATGCTAAGCCCTTGCCAAAGCTTTTAATATTTACAGATGAATAATTTCTTTGGTACTTTTAATTAAAAAGATTTTTGAAGATCTACAGGTTGGCCACTTGTTTAAACTGACATAAAAGTTATTTCTTCAGAGTTTCATTGATTTCTAGGTACCATCTAATTAATCTTCACTGATTAAATGCTCATTGAATGTTCTGAAAAACAAATTAATGGGTGCAGTCATGGAACACTGGACTGCCACTATTTTATCGCTTCAAAGCCATTTATAAAAGCTAATTGTTTTGATGAGGTAAACAGATAAATATTTAATCTCATAGGTGTTCAATCAGTGCTTTTTTCATTGCAGTTTATTTGGAATAGAGCAATAAGGTCTGGAAGCATAATCCAGACATTTACATACATTTTTCCAAATTTCTAGGTACTTTTATTTTCTCTGTCTTGTGTGTAGACATGCTGATTTCATACTGCCTGTGTGTATGTTTAAATTCAATATAGTGTTTCCTGCATAATATTTAGTGGACATTTGTTGCAATGCACATGTCTAGAGCGTCCATCAATTTGCTTTAAGACAAACACAGCTTGAATATCATTCCTCCACAACTATGTACAGAGAGGGAGTGACACTATAATGGCTTTAGAAGCAGTAGGGGGGTTATGGGGGCAGTGCCAACCAAGATTAACCACCTTCAATGTTGCACCTATAAGTACTTATTGAAGTCTATAAGGGTGGGGGGCTCTGTCCAAGGCAACCACCTCAGGTCCCATCATGGCAGAGGCACCTCTATTTATCAGTGATTACTTTGCCCCTCTAGCATTGATACCTGTACCCACTAGTGCTGATAGGAAGAGTAAAGCCAGGAGTAGATCGCCCAGTGCCACTTGCCTTGGGAACACGCTAACATTGAACATGGTTGCCGTGCTGTATGCAAGATTTTTTACTTTGCTTCATGGACACTGCGGGCATGCCTGTATCCCAACAGCTGAAAAGCTGTCCTAATATACAGTATATATAATTAAACCTCCTTTTCAGGCACAGGAGGTAATATTGATGTAATAATTAAAATGTTACATTTTGCACTACAGTGTTGAGCAAAACCTAACGTCTATTCAATGATCGTCGATGCAGTAAATCTCACAAAGGGATTGTTGTATTGCCAGTTAAGTACGCCTTGCACTTATTTCATCGCCCTGTTAGAGTCGCCATCATCTACATTATAGAAGTTTTTTTCTGTTATATTCCACTGAAAAGAGTTTAAAAAGCTTTATTTAGCCAGCTTTTGTTTATGTTGATGGATGTATATCCTATACTGAAAATAAAATAAAAGAAGTACAATTTTTTAGACCTTGTGACTAATAATTAAATGAATTAGACTAAGAAGGAAAACTTTTACTTTAAATTATGTGTTTTAAATTCAATTACTTGAAATGTCATTTAACACAGTACCAATCAAACCCAAATTGATGTTAATACGATCCCACCAGACAAAAGTAAAGGGGTTGGGAAAAAATGATATTTTATTATATGCATTCCTATGGTTCTTTTGGAGACTGCAATGAAATTGCTAGTCTTAAAGGCAAACTAAAGTCCCAAGACAACATTGTCTCAATAGATAGAGCACATTCACAAACACACAACAATCTGTGTCTCATTAATTGCTGACAGGGCTAATAAGTAATGGACCAGTACATGTAGAGTCTTTATCTTTTGCCAGACACATAATAAAAACAAAAAAAGGGAACATGGGGAATCAAACCTGTGTCCCAATAGTCTGATTTTTTTCCTAACCCAGCACTTTAGCAGAACACGCCACAGGTGAACTCTCGAGCGATAGAAGTAAATGCAAGCAAAATCAGTTCACTATTTTGTATTGCTACTGGAAGACTGTCAGCAATTAATGTTGGTTGGTAAATAAATAACAGAGCTGCTATCTATAAAGTTTGTACATATGTAGAAACTTCATATTTTTCTAGAAACATGGAAACAAACAAAAAAAGCACTAAACTCAGGCAGTAGACTGTTATATTGTTTCATAAGTAAACTAGGGGATTTGAACTTGTAACTTCTTGGTCTGTTTGTTCCTAAGCACACAGCATTTACATGGTGCGCCACCAGCAACTCTAACTGTGATTCCAGGTACATTTAGAAACTTTATCTTTTGCTAGAAAGAGATGCTAGAAACTCTGCACATAGAGACAGTGAATCCTGGGGTCAGGGGGGCATGGCTTTTTGAAGCCAACATGGGCTGTAAGTTGTACTGGCAACAGCATGGAAGCCTCCTTTGTTACAGAATCTATTACTTATATCTACTAAATGCAAATAACTAGAGAAAAATCTTTCAATGTGGAGGTATGCTGGGGAGAAAAACTTTCACATTAGGATCTGAAAAAACGAAGTTTAGTTCTCCTTTAATAAGGACTTTATGTCCCCAAACCCAAAGAACTATTTCTAATCAGAACGGCAAAGTCCTGGTACTTTGTTTTTCAATTATATATCATGATGCTTGGCAATAAACAAGAAACTCCCAATATGCTACTTGTTGTGATAAATTTGAGATAGAAGTGTCAGCCTTTATTCTTCAAGGATACATACAGGAAAATATTTCATTCTATTTTGTGAAGTCTGTCATTTATTTTATTAGGTATTGAAAATATGTAAACTGCAACTGTTCCTAATAGGATATTCCAGTATAGCTGAAGCAGAAAACAAATTGAAAGAACCTTGACCCATATGCTATAATGCCCCTGTTTAGATTTTCAGAAATGAATTGGAAATCGTAAATCACTTGTGTAGTGGACAGTTCATTGATGCAGTCTTTGTTTTTGAAGCGGTCACAAGACATGGGTCAGCAGTTTTCTCTTTTTCATTGCACTAAATGAGGTTACATTCCCATGGAAATTACTTTCTTTGCATATAATTAATATGCAGTTAAATGTTTCCATAGTTAAATGCTCCCAAAGTTAAAGAACATTTAATCTGTATAGGTGCTCAATAAGTCATTTAAAAGTCTAATGTATTAAGTTGAAATTCTAATGAATTAGTTGCTAATTACAAACAAATGAAGGACTATTTATATTTTATTGAGCATTTTCACACTCTTGTCGCCCTAATTTTCCAAACCTTGACTACATTTAACTGTGATACCTCACTCTCAGGGCTTTTTCTATTTACTGCTAAATCGTTTCTGTGCTAATTTTATTTCCAATTGTTTTGTAAATTTTGAAGATTAAATTTGTGAACACTTAAATTACATTTAATACTTCAGCATCTAATAGCCATCTCCATATTCTTTACTGATTATATGTAGATAAAAGCCTGGAAGGAAGGTAATTTGTGCTGACATGGAACATTGGAGAGCTCTTGCCCATTCTTACCATGATTGTTTTATCTATTTGCAGCAATTTAAAGTGCCTTAAGTGCTTATTGTTTTGATGAGGCAAGCAAAACTTCCTCACTACGCAGTCAGCTATATGATTAAATAGATGAAGAATTCGTAATGTATTTTGGTATAATGATGCTTTTTTCTTACAGTTAAGAACATTGTTTAAATAATTAGATGATTTATCTGAATAGAAGTAGTTCACATCGTTAAGGGGATAGTTTAAAGGAGAACAAAAGACATGGGCTGTATTTCCAGGAAACTGCATCGCCAAACTGGAATTCTGTAACTTTTCAGTTTTAGCATTGTAACCACAATTTTGAGACAGATTCTATGGTAGTGGGTTCTGCTTCTACTTTACTTTTCCTCCAAGCTTATAAAACAGACCAATTGCGTGAGCAACTAACACAATTGATTCTATTGAAGAACAATAAAGAGGTTTCTTTGTATGTCTACGGCCAAATTGGAAACAGAAACCGTTTTTAAATGGTTCAAAAACATAACTGAAATCCCAGACTGGATCTTCTATACAGTTTTTGTTGATTGCCAACAAAACTATACCACAAAATGTCAAAGTTTCCACCTCAAAATTTTGTGATCTGGACATGGAATTTCGGTTTTGGCATCACAATTTCCTAAAAAACTTGTTCCAAAAAACTTGTCAGGTTCCACCATACCTATTTAAGACCCCCAAATCTTTAGCTATATATTAACACACTATAACGAATCGGTTATATATGAATGTTGAGCAAAATCCTGTCACATTGGTACAATTTACAATGGTTTTTCCTGCATTGTTATCCAGCATGCAATGCTAGGGTCCTATATGAAAATGATAATGTTAAGTGGGGGTATGGCTGCAGTAATTTGTGTCAGTTGTGATTACACTGGAGCCCAGAGGTTCTCTGCTTAGTAACAGCTTGGTTCATTATATATTATTTCTATTTTGCTGACATGTGTAGTATAAAATTATGAAACATTTCCATGTGGCTTATTTTATGCATGTGAAGAGCAGACTCTTGTTATTCTTATTGGATATAGAAAAAAAAAGTTGGAAAAAGTTCAGTCTGCATATAACACATATGTGAATATCATCTATAACATTAAGGGACACAGAATGAGGACTTTGGATCAAATTTAGCATTCATATGTACCAGCGGTTTTGAATGCAAATCATTATATTTTCATATATTAAAAGGAATAAAATATAATAGTAAAGTTTTTTTCTCTAATGAAGAATAGAGATTTTCATTCACATCACAATGAAAGTGTTCCATCTGTAACTCTGTAACCAAAGACAAACCAGAAATGTAAATTAATATAATGAAGAGTCTGCTGAGGCAACATTTTTATGACTCTGCACTTTCCCCTGTGTCTGTGCTGTTAAAGCTGTGGCTCAGCTGGCATGAAGTGATCACACCAAAAGCTAATAACGGTATCCATATCCTGCTTCCTAGATATAGGTTAAATGTGATGTTATATGGCTTAGTATTGGAATCTGATTCCTATCTAGATGAGAGTTTGCAAACATAACCATATAAATATGAAATCTTCTGGAATGAAATTAAATGTGATGGAACACCTGATGTTTTGACTATTGTGGGTTTCCCCAGGGGTAGACATGAAGTAAAAAAAAACAACTTTCTCAGAAATGCTCCCTAATGAGTTGGACCATTTGAAAATTTTAAATATGAAATGCCTGTTTCCTCGTAATACCATTAAGTGACCATTGATATCCTGGAGCTAGAACAGTCAATATTTAATTAAAGCTAGAGCAGAGATAATGCATGGGTAAAATTCATGGGGGGAGTTAGTACATGGGTAAAAATTATGCATAAATATCCATTAAACTGTGGCTTCTCTTTCAGCTTTTTTTAAGATGGATTCAGACAATAATGATACTTCAATACTGTTTGGTATCCAAATGGATCAGACTTTTATCGGCCAGTATAGGAAGATTGGGTCAGGACTATGTCTATCCATATATATCCATATATGTAGCAGAACATTGATGTAATCCAATGGAATCTGTCTATGGTCAGCTAAAGATTGGTACTGTGTGTACCCAGATATACCCAGATACACTTTACAGCATGGTAAACACATTTAACAGTCATTGCATATTTCATTGGTATCTGTTGGTAACATGTCGCACAACCTTACCACACTCTGCCTGGATCAGTTGTTTTAACTTATACTAGAGAAATAATTTACACTGCTAATGACATAAAGTACATGCACTGAACTCAGCAACCAGCAACAGGTATCAATATACAGTTGACAAACTTGTCTCCTTGAATAGCATGTAAATTATATTTAAACCTTGCTGATACCCCCGGTGAGTGAATCCTGACTTTATTATAATGGTGGACTGATAAAATAAGGAGATTCTCTGTTGCAAGAGGATGAAGATTCAAGAACCACTGAGCATATTTGTTGGTAAAAAATATCCTTGTAGGATAAGGGGCATATTTATAAAGGTTCATTACATTTATAGCCTCCCTTATCGTGACCTTTTAACCAAATTTGGACTTTTCGCAATTTATAAAGCAGTGACAACCAGTGGTGAAGTCATTACCGCTAATTTTCGCTTTTCACAATTTATTGCTGCGGTAACCGCTCAAGCATATTTATAAAATGGCGAAAAGTGTTTTTTTTGCCTTTTTAAGATCGTTTTTTTTTAAGGTTCCGATTTTCTTTACTTACCAATAAAGTCAAAATGTCTTAGGGACATATTTATAAAGGGGCATTATTTTAATTTTTTTTGCTACCATAATTCACCACAATTTTTTAAACTTTCAACTAAAGTTATTAAAAAGGTGAATTTTCATCAAAATCAAAAATTATGTAGCAAAAAGTAGCACTAATATTGCTGAAAATGTGGCAAAAGTTAAGTTCAGCCCAAATGATGGTAAATAGGTAATACTCCCTGGTGGATTTTCAAAGTAGTGTCCAATTAGTTAATACACACCGAACAACTGTCTTTGTTATTTAAAAATAGCACGTACATGTGGTATGTTTTTTAGCAAAAAATATGGTAAATAGTGTAAAACTCACCCAGGCAAATTTTCTGTATTTTATTAATATGAATAATTTTTAGTATTGTTTATTTTTAGCAAACTGCATATAATTATCAAACCAGTTAAACATTAAAGGGGAACTGTGGTCTCCAAAAAAGTTGAGTTTAAATTAAAGTCCAGTTTCCTACCTTTAAAACGAGCCATCAACCACCTCTCTACGTGCTCCACAGCCCAAGATATAAAGAAATGACTGACCAGAAAGTTAATGGGTGGGAGGTGACATGTGACATTCCTAAGGCTTCTCCTGCACAGTGCCACCAGCGAGGAACTCCTCAGACTCCCTCAGTGTGAAGTCCTGACAGAGTAGGTAAGGGAATCTACATCCCTTCTTTACCACTATGTGAAAACAGTCTTTTCAGGCAGAGTTCTCACTCTGCCTGAAAAGGCTGTTTCCGCAGAGTTTTCTGTAGGGGGGGTCTGAGTGGCCCAAGGCACCTGCGAGTGGGTGGAGCTTGAGCACCTGGGAGTGGGTGGGGCTTGTGCATCCACAAGTTGGCGGAGCTTATGCACCTGCAGGTGGGGGGCTTATGCACCCATGAGTGGGTGGGGCCACAGCACCCGTGGGTGGGCGGGGCCACATGGGGCTGTAAGAGAATGGGCCAAGGGGGGCCTGCAACTGTAGGGACCATAGGGTCCATAAGTGGGAGGGACCAGGGGGGCTGCAAAGGAGGTGGAGGAGGAGACACAGGGTAGATTGACTGACATGGTTTCAGAGCAGGAAGCAGGAAGTGCAGGGGACCTGGTGATGCTGCCACATCACACACAAAAATGCAAATCTCTTCAAAACTATGCAAAATAAACAATGAAAATAAATTGCAAAATTTCTCAGGAGAGCAATTCCTATCAATTTACCTAAAGTCATTTTTGGACCACAGTTCCCCTTTAAAATGTGAACATACCATAGTGCTGTGTAAGAAATAGTTATGTTAAAGGAACATTTCAGAAAGTAATGATGTTTGCCGTAAATTCTGGTAAAACTGCAAAAAATGCAACAAAAGGCAGAAAAGGTGGCAAAAAGGGGAAATTTCACCTATTTATAAAAAGCTTTAAACAAAAAATAGCAAAAATTTCACACTCTCTGGTCTGGTAATGGCCAACACTAGAGAGCAATTTCCCTTTTCGCTGTGATGTGATACCACACTTAATGCAACCAATAAGGCGAAGACTACCATCGCAGCAATACTTTTCCACCAAAGCGAAAGTGAAAACGAGCGGTTTTATAAATATGATGAAAATAGCGCTCTTTGTCATTATGATCTCCTGCAAAAGGGAAATGGCGAAAATAGCGATCGTTTATAAATATGCCCCTAAATACTAACAGAAATTCTGCAAGAACAATAATTGTATAAGCAGTTTTTAATTAAACATAATTTTACCACAAAACTGGTTTAACTGATTTCAGTTTTATCACTTTAATCACTTGATTTGTACATTACATTCAAAATATAAGAATTCATATACAGTCTATAAAATAGGAAAATGATGTGATAATGTAATGGGATTCTAAATATAGTAAGAATGTAACAATAGAACTTTTTGGCTTAGATTTTTGTATAAATATATTGGCCATAGCAAGAGAAATATTGCATCTGATTTCTCCATGGACAATTGGTTTATTTTAAAATATTATTGCAATATGTCGTTATCCAGTTTAGGGATTTTCTTCACAAGAACAAACCATGACCTACTACAGCTTACTGAATGCTTCCCTGCAAAATGGTGGTCTTTTGATGTTTTATTATCTAAAAGGATATGTTCAGAGATGGATTAAGGTCATATGGAGCCCTAGGCAGGGCCATCATTTAGGGGCCCCTTTTTTGCTACATATATTGTATATTGTATATTGTATTGTATAGACTGTATTTTTTTTTACTGCTTCTGAAGCTGGGCTCCCAGAAGTTTCCAGGGCCCTAGGCAGTCTCCTAGGGTTGCCTTGTGGATAATCCTGCTCTGGATATGTTTCATGAAATATTTAGATATGAATATGATCACCAAAGTGCACAGATGGGAGTGATTAAAAAATAATCTTAAATAATCTTTGCCTGTTAAGGTTCTTCAGTTTTGGAATGGCTGCTTAGTGGTATTTTTGTAAATACATTTTTTGACCTAATACAGACAGTAGCTGGTTTGGGAAGGAGCAAAGGGAGGATTTTGGGGATTTTAAAGTAATAACCAACGACCTTTGAAATTTGTAGATGGGCTGCTACAGAGTCTGGTGTCATTACTACTCAAATCCTATACAAACAGCACAAGAACGATATTTTAAAGGTCAAGAAGTCAAATGTTGTAACTTGTAACTAGCTGAAAGGTTATATATTGTACTTGGTGTGTGTTCATTAAGCAAACTAAGATACAAAGAATTAGGAAACATTGAAATGTACAGATTTGTATTTCTTAAGTGCATTTTAAATATATATTTGACATATGATTGCATATCTAAATTATACGCATATCACATATTTTTGGTTAGTTTCATGTGGTTAATTAAGTGAAGACTTTTAAAACCATGTAATCAATAGATTATCAATGAGAAAATTCTGGAAAACCCATTAAAATGTCACCATTGACCATTTCCCACATAGAGGTGGGTTTTTATTACGGAAACGTAATATATTTTTTCCTTGCAAGACACTTTGCTAGGGAATACATTTCACTGGAACCAATCTTGTATTACCTTCTCCTGTAACAAATGGGGTTCAAGAATATAAATGATATTTTACAGGTGTTTGGTACAACATTTTTATTCTAAAAGTTTTATCTACAAGCAACCTTTTTGTCAGTAGACTATAGCTTATCCTAAATATGCCCTGTAGTCACTACCTTGTGGGAGATGGCATTGAAACAAAAAAAAAATGGCAAAGACCTCCAAATACACACAGTTAAGAATAGAGTAAATAATTTTAAAAAAGGCTAAGACACTAAAGATAATTTTAAGTGACCATGCACGTTAAAAGAGAATGTAAAGTGCAGTATTTTTCAATTCAAACAGTTACCTATAGCTATTATAACTGTGCATTGTGTGGTGCCATGGAACCTATATAATAGTCATACATAGATAAATGCATTCCAAAATAAAATACATGTGACACAAATGAATATAATCCAAGTATCATGTTATCTGAATTGGCCCCATGAAATTTTCCTTGCATGTTCAATAAGAAAAAAATTCAGATCACCCATAGGACGATCTGCTACAAATGGACTGAAGGTCGTACAATATTGGAATATTCCTATACCATACAATCTGGATTTTCGTGTTTATGGGCCCAATTTCATACAAAAATATTTCCCAAGAAGGTTTAACTTCTTGATACATACAACATGCCAAACCTATGGCATTTCAGGTGAAAAAAGACAAACTTATTTTATTTGTCACATAAAAAATGATAGAAAAAGTGCCTGCCAAATAGGTGCTTAATGTAACATTGGAAATAGAGTGCACTGTGCAAAACACAAAATGCATTCATTAGTTTACAGAATGTCCCGATGTACCAGGATTCGTTAGTAATTGCTTCATTTAGTGTTTCTATAAGAGTGCTATCCTTTAATTTTTTTTCAACTGTTTAATTAAAAAATATTAACCATGGAACAAAAATTAATAAATAATTTTTGTAATGCTTGAAAGTAGTTATTAAAGACTTCAGGTAAAAATATACCGTACCCATTATATTTGGTCCATAATAAGGATGATTTATCATTCAAGATCACAAAATGAAATGGGTTTCCTCATGATAAGTTTATTGTAGGATAACAAATATCATGCAATAGTATTGCTATGAGTATGGTTGTTTTAAAAATTTTACAGATATTTGTCCAGTCTTCAAATTGCATACACTGCAGAAAAGGTTGTGTTGATTCCATGGATATACAGGGAGATTCAATATAAGTTCTTATCGTTTAAAATGGTGCTAATTTTGCCCCAACCAATCAGATGTTAGCTTTCAAATGTTAAATAAGATCTGATTGGTTGGGGCAAAATTAGCACCATTTTAAACGAAAAGAACTTTTATTGAATCTCCCTGATAGAGTATTATAGTCACTAATGACTTCATGGCCTCAGATGATAATACTCTTCAGGTTTTCTATTTTAGTTTAAGTGCAACATCATTTATTTACATACTGTATATCTGTTTAAATCAAGTTTGCTTATATGATACTATAAAATAACATGACATGTGGCAGTAGAAAAGTTCCACAATTTAATTTTATAATATGATTTTTAAACTGTCTATTCAAAATGAATCTTTATTAACACAAAATTTTGACAATGAATAGTTTTATTCTTTTTTTTTTTTTGTGTTGATGCACCTGTCTTTAGTGATCCTTCCTGACGCTTACACTTCCTTATCCTTACACTTCGGCCAAAGCAAGAGGAAGCTGTGAAAATTAGGGTTGCTTATCAGCCCTCTCTAGTGTTTATTTAGAGGGAAAAGTGAATACCGTGGCTAAACAGCAACAAAAAATAAAATGTTGTAGAGATGGGGGACATTCATGCACTTCATAATTTACATCAGGCAAACTTTTAGTTGGGATTGGGGATCCATTTTTGTTCCCTTTTACAAATTGTATTTAACAACTAAACCTATCCAGTGCCTGATATCTGTGCCTTGAACTATGTAGTTTTCAGCTGTACCATGTGGTTGCTTCCTTGGTTAGCTTCCAAGTTGTTCCTGCAGATATTAAGGAAGCATATTTAGAGTGTAGTGCATAGCACCAATTTGCTTACCAATTGGATAATTAAGAAATGATATCTAGCCTTGAGATAACATTTTTGATATGCAAAATATTTCTTCCTTTAAATATCAATGATTTTATCAGTGAATTTTTTTTTATCTGAATTACCTTAAAGGATATGTAAACTGAAAAAAATAACTTTACCTCATCTTAAAGGGTAACTGTGGCTTCGAATTCTTCCAAACTAGTAAGGGATATATAAAAAGCCTTCCATCAGACCTTTAAAATAAAACCTAAATCACATCTGTAGATAAAATGTGTGAGAAGCTATTGCTGGAAAGGTTCAGCAATATTACTTCCTGCTTGAACACTTCCTTTTTTCAGCCATGTGACCAGCTTGTAGTCATGTGATCAGCCTGACAGTCCACATCTCAACTGTCAATTTTTTCCCCAGGTACTTCCTGATTTCCCCAGCATTAAGTCTTAACTGAGCATGTTATGGGTGGGACAGAGGTCAGGTGATGTCACTCAACCTACTGGAAGCATGAAGTTTAAACATTCACCTCAATGTAATTTCTCACAGGCTCCAGCCAGAGATGTGATTGTCAGCTCATTTTAAAGGAAATACTGCAGGCTTTTATTGAACCCTAACTTGTTTTGAGACCACAGTTGCCCTTTAATCTATAAAGATATACATGTAAGTAGCACATACATGTGTGTTGCTGTGTGCCTTTAATCCAGTACTTGTTTGGCTTAGTATTCCCCCTCCCACTCTTAACCAACACACCCCTTTTCAGACACAACTCTTTGTGAAGGCAAGTATGCTCAGTAATCACTATGAGCCAGCACTGGGAGAGGGAATTTTCTGCAATGCAATTCACACATACCAACTGCCAAACCTAGCTGCACACAGCAGTTAGGTTTGGCAGTTAGTTTATGATAATAAGTCAATTGATTGACAGCTGAAATGTAAGATGCTTCATATTTGATATCTAAAGAAATAAAATCATAAAAAAATGGTTTTGTGGTGGTTGGTGCATAAGAATACATACTATCTTGCAAGAAAGAAAATAATTAATTCAAATACATTTAAATGTGCTTTAAAACTGTGACAATATTTTACATTGGATCCTTTCATCTTATTATTATTAGCTAGAATCAGAGGATTAGAGTTTCACTCAGTAAAATGTCTTATATATGTGTCTTATTTCTTTGTATTAGGTCAATGGAAAGGATTTGTCCAAAGCTACCCATGAAGAAGCAGTTGAAGCCTTTCGGAATGCAAAAGATCCAATTGTAGTCCAGGTTTTAAGAAGAGCACCTACGAACAAAGGCTATGGAAGTGTGCATGAAGTCCAGGTTGTGAATGTCAGCACACAAACCGACATTACCTTTGAGCATATTATGGCTTTAGCTAAACTTAGGCCACCCACGCCACCAGTTCCAGATATCTGTCCATATTTACTTTCTGACAGGTATAATTTTTGAATTCTTTATTTTCAAAATAAAAGCTATATTAAGTGTAAAATTAATATCTGGCACAGGGGATACAATTAAATACACCTTGAATGGTATCTTTGAATTTTATGTGTAGCTCCGTACAAGTAGTAACAGCAAGTGGTGGCATTGAATGAATCAGAGAACAAAGAACTCTCTATTTGGGTTACAACTGTGCCAAAGAATCAGGATACACTTCATGCAGCTTTTTTCCTATCAAAAGAATCTTGTTCTCTGTTATGAGAGATATTTAATGTGATCAAAAACTTGTTTCAAATTGATATCGGAATGAAGCCTACTATAAGCTATTCTTATGGATCATTCTTTTCTTGTTAGACGCCATAGTGAGCTTACACGGATATACCAAATTCTTAAAGAAAAAGAAATAAGGCTTATAACAATGCAGTGTGGAGAACCTGTAAACATTAAGGAAAATGATCATCAATGCATTGCAAATTCTTTTTTTTTCTATATCTTTTAGTTATTGTACTACATTTCTAGCATCATACAAAATAGAATTTTAGCAGTTGGCTCTATTAGTATAGGGGCTACATGTAAAAAGAAAAAAAGATGGAATTGGAATCCTGCAGCTAGCAAAACACTTGCTGCCCTTTGTTATAGATGTAATGCTGGATTTCTTTTGATTTGGTGCACAGATCATTGCCCAGAATCCAATTTAAGCTATGAAAATGACTACTCTAAGTGAGCAGAAAATGAAAAGAAACATATCTTTTTGTTCAGTGTTTTTTTTAGATTAGCAACCCATCCTAACCTCTTGAAATGAGAAAGCGACAGATAAGTTTGTCATATTTTAATTAAAATAAGAGTATTGTTTCATGGGCACTTCTTGGATTCATTTTTTCGTAGCTGCCATTCTCTTCATCCAATGGAGCATGAATTTTATGAGGGTAATGAGTATCTTTCCAGCCTGCCTACGGATGGTGACAGAACAGAGGACTTTGAATATGAGGTGAGATCATTTCTCATTGTGTAAGATGGCTCCTATTTGTCACCAGGAATAACAAAGCACATTAATAATTATGTTTACACGTACTATTTACTATGTGTAATCATTCTGTATGAAAACAAACAGGATTTGATCAGTATCTCTGCAGTATGATTTCTTCCAATCCAGATATTTAAAGCTGATTTCCATTTTTTTCCCATGCTAATTTGCAAGCAGTGTAAACATGAGTAACAAGTAAACATGGGATGATTCTTCTTCTTGAAGGAAGTAAAAGTCAAGCCACGTTGTGTATTTAAATCTCAGAAAGTAATAATAATGACAGATTCAAAAATCAAGAACAAGATTTGCAAGTTAATGTACTCATTTTTAATATAGATTTGCATGTGTAATGAGAAGTTGGTTTCCGAATCCTATGATCTTGAAGGTACTGTATTCTTTGCATTGCATTATCATTATAAATTGATTCATTTGATAAGAGATTATTATTATTATTATTATTGATTTATATAGCGCCAACATCTTCCGTGGCGCTTTACAATTACATAGTCATACATTACATACAGGATAATACATGTAATACAAAGTCATACATATTACATACACAGGTAATACATAATATAAGTAAACAGAGTGATGAGTTTCTTACAGCAATACCGTGATACAATAGGAGAGAGGATCCTGCCCAAAGAGCTTACAGTCTAGAGGATATGGGGGTGAGACATAAGGTTGTGGGAATCGGTAGGCTGTAAATAGATTGGCAGTGGAGTGTGAAAGGCAGGTTGGATCATATGGGGTCGGGTTGGATCAGATGGAGTGTGCACTTTGTAAAACTGTACATTGTATTTGAGTCAAGCATTTTCTTTTTTTTCTTTTAAAGCTTTTATTGTATTAGTTTAGTCTTTTCCTCTTATTAACCTGTGAATGCCCGGACAGGTGTTGTTTTGGCAGTTGAAGGAAAAGTCCACACAATGGATAGCAAAATAATATACAGAGCAAAGTACAGAGATGTCCTATCATTGCTATTAAGGTGGCCATACACATGTTCGATTTTACTAACCCGACCGATTGCTCCCACAATGTTAGACCGATCCTGCCGGAACCACCTTTCCCATTCTTCTATGCGACCGACATGCAATCACAAAATTAATGGGATTTGGGATTGCATGTCAGTCGCATATAAGAATGGTAGAAGCGGTTCTGGCAGGATCGGTCTTATGTTGCGGGATCGCTTGGTCGGGTAAGTAAAATAGTATATATGTATGGCCACCTTTAGTGTTTAGATTTTTCTGATTCTGCGTCACCCACCAGTATTTCTATTCTAATTTCTATTCTAATTCTAAATCTTGTTAAAGAGTCACAATACACATGCATAGTGTCTACATTGCAAGTTACTATGAAGCCTAAAGCACAATTGTTTTTAACAGCCTATGTCCGTTAAGGAGCTCTCTGTGATAATTAAAACCAAAATATATATATATATCCCCTGCCATGGTTTCCTTGACACTGTAAAAGGGCACTGTTACAGTATTAACTTACATCTTTTCAGGGATTTGCTATATAACAAAACATTACACCTAGACGCTCTGTACTACATTTGATTCAATTATGGGATTCTTCTCATTCGTGCTGCTTAAGGCAATAAATACATTTATCTTGTTTTAGCATGTCAGTGCCTCTAGACATTAAAATAGTCAAAGTCATTTTGTCAAATGTGATGTACAAGCATTTAATCATTTCCAGACCACTACCAAGGGACATCACACAAGAGCCCACTGTACTCTTTTTTTTCTTTTTTTGGAAACATTTTTCAAGGAAATATAAAGGTTATATTTCCAATATTCTCTGCTATATTCCTTTCTACTATGTTAGATGCCAGACCTAGTGACACATCACATCATCTCCCTTACTTGTTTTACAAGCAAGAAGATGCTATATTATAAGTTATGTCTTTAGACTTGGCCATAATAATAATAGGGCTCAACCATATTTTGGCATTATATTCTTAACTCACATTTTCTGCTTCAAAAGGTCCGGTAAGTTAACTATGAACCATTATTGCAGGTAACTGTATCAACCTATATTTCATCCCCTACTATAACATTTCCTATGTTTGCAATGTCTTATTTTTTTGAAGATGTGTACACACTTTAACGATAAAGGAACGATTCAGTCCGATCCAAGGGTATTTAAATTTGTACCACAGTTCCCAAGACCGACGTAAGTTCATCGTCACCCTGGGGATCACTCGGAACTGCCCGAAAAATCCAAGGTGGTGGTCACCTCCCTGTGCTATAGTATTGGGTGTCAGCTGCAGCTGCAGGAAAGTGTCAGTCCACGACGTTCTACATTTATATAGGGAGGGCTGTGTGTAAGCTGATCTTTAAAAATTAACTTTACAGTGTGTGTACCCACCTTTAGGGATCATCTTAGTCGCAATTACAATTTTAAATTTAAAAAACAAGTTTAAAGCCTTTAATATCACATCAGGTTTCTCATCAGTTTGGTATTTGCAGATAAATGGAACTGGAATAAAAAGTACCAATTTACCATAATCACTTCCATTTTATTCTTTAAAATATGAGTGCAAAGTACCTATTTTCATTTTAAAGCTTTGAAATAAATATGACCTCCCCTTAATAAATTCTGAAATACACCACATACCCAGAGTAGCTTGCCCACAGTAAAAAGACTTTCATTTAATGAATCTTAAATAATACTGTTAGGGATTACCGGAATCATATCTTCTTTCCAAATGAAGCTTGATAGAAAACACAAAAAACAATAAACAGAATGCCATGCGTATGGCCTGTGAACCAGGTAAAACACATTGTTTCATGCATTTAAATTGCAAAAAATATGGTTTATAATATTTTAAATTATTATTTGTATATGATAAATTTGCATATGAATTTGTCTTGAAACTATTTTGTGTTATTATCAAAAATGTATTAAAAATGTATTTCATTTTCATTCCATCCACTTACATGACCATACTGTCATATGATTTGTTTCATTGGATTATTGGATAGTGAGTATTGTTGAAATGCTCAGACAATCATCGGTAATCTTATTAGGTGGACGGGCCCTTAAAACAAGAATGAAAGTCTAATAATACATTAAGTTTGGTTGATTCCTGATGTAAAAAGAAAGGATACATGAACGGAACTACTTTTTTTTTTTTTTAAAGCTGACTTAATGTAAGAAACCAATCATTCTTGCTCCCTCTCTTATAATATCCCACAGTCCTTTGTTGCTGGTGAAGTGAGACCTATTCAAGGGCTGGTGGTAAATAAAGATTTGGCTCATGAGGAGCTGTCATCAGAAGCAGATAAGCTTGGGAAGAAAGAGCTTCTCCCAGTATCTTTAGGAAACAAAGTGGAAGAAATAGAGGATCGCACTCCAATCAATTTTAAGTCTTTATTGTGGACCACACATCACACACAAACACAGGGAGCACGTTATTCCCCCGAAACGTTGTGTTTGTGTGGGAGTGTGTGTCCACAATAAAAGACTTAAAATTGATTGGAGTGCGATCCTCTATTTCTTCCACTTTGTTGCAACAAGTATGGTGGAGGGGAGAACCTGCAGCACTTTAGGCACCCAGAGTTTGGACAAGAGAGCACCTCCAACTTTATTTCTTGCTGTATCTTTAGGAAACAGATTGCATTTCACAAATTAAGATTATAGCATTTCAGGTCCTCATTTTATGGGGTTTTGTACCTGAGTTCAAGTTCTGAGTGGAATTTTATATATATTCCTTTGGTATTAAGGACTGTGGTATTAGGGAACTGAAAAGAGAGGCATTAAAACAAGAAAGGTGGTTAAACAAGATGTTTGTTGGTGTTGTGTGGTTAAAAAGGACAGTTTTGTTGCTCCATGCAATGTGCATCCTGCCATATGTATAGGAACTTGGAGCAGTCGTCAGCCACGTGCTGGGTTAGGGAGACAACAGGAGTTTAGAAGTAATAATGTGTGGCTAAGAGGTTGGTGTAAGGAGGAGGGTTTTGGGTTATTAGAGAACTGCACAGACTTTTCTATTGGCTACAGGCTCTTTAGTAGGGATGTATTAAAGCTCCTGGTGGTGGTACAGCTGTTTTGGGGGTAGAAGGTGGCTAAAGTGTTGCACGAGATTTTATACTAAGTTTGGGCGGAGGGTTCTGTCATTCTCACAAGGGGTGCTACAAGCCACCAAATTTTGCTACATAAATATTTTCTTTCACAGGTGGTTGAAGTTTCTACTAAAAAAGGCCAACTGTTGGATCTGGAAATATTTTAATGACACAGACAGTATTATAGATATTAAGGTAACTGGAAGCTTAGTGAATTGTGACCATGAAATATTGCCATTTAACATGTGTTATGAAAAATGAAAGGTTTTACAAAGACTTTTAATTTCGGGGGAAAATATATTCTCAGGTAAAGATACTGAACAAAAGTGGATTGTTTTTAAAGGGGTTTTAACATCAAAATGTATACCCTTGGGAAATAAATACTCATGTGACTTAAAGGTTATCTCCACTTACAAAATACCTTAGAAGAAGTCAGAAGAAGGGAAGGAACAGAGACAACTTACCCGCAATCACGCTCCTGCACTGGCTTCTCTAACAGGTCCCGCCAGAGCTTGCACTGTATGCGCATACATTATTGTGAGTGGAGATACCCTTTTATTCTGATGTAATGGAATGGAAAGGTAGAGAATGGCATTTAAAATATTTTAGTCAGAGGGAATAGAATGGGTCTTTAGAAACTGAACAAAACAAAACTAACCCTATACATTTAAAATATATTAATAGTAAGAAGAGGAATGAAAATGTGGAGCAATTAAATAATGGGGATAAGAGAATAACAGAGGATGCCGATAAAGAAAATGTCTAAAACAAGTTTTTTCCTCTGCATACACTATAGAACATCTAAGTACATATAGCATAGAGTATAGTTGCCATAATGGTATAAAGGATGCAATTGCACCAGATAAAATACATCCTCGGGGGAACTAATGGCCATATTCATAAACATGTGGTATCGCAAGTAAGTGCGACTCTGGCCGTAAAGGTACAACTGCGGTTGTACATTTACGATTAATAAACGTTCGCTTGTAGAATACATGCGGTAGTAAACTACCGCAATGGTATTATATGGGCATCGTAAATCTGTGATCGCATTATCGTAGATTTATGATCGTTAGCAATAATTTAAGATAGCAATTTCTGATCGCTAAACCGATCAGAAATTAACTAAAAAGCAATACCATGCCTTTATAAATATGGCCTTAAGTTCAGTTTGATCTAGATCATTGTTTCTTATGATCTCAGAAACCCTCATGTCAAGATATGTCAGGAAAAGCTAATGTAATTCCAATATTTAAAAAATAAAATTGTTCACAGCCTGGTAATTACAGAACTGTGAGTTTAACTTCACTGGTGGGGAAGATACTGTTAGGTATGATACAGGAACATATTCTAGAGTATGTTTCTAGGACTGTCCTTATAAGTAGTAATCAGCAAGGATTTATGAGGAACAGATATTGTCAAACTAACTTGATTGGCTTTCATGAGGAAGTGAGTAGGAAGTTGGACTCTGGTATAGCAAAAGATGTGGTATACTTGGATTTTGCTAAGGCTTTTGATACAGTCCTCCATAGGCACCTTATGTATAAGCTAAGGTCTGTTGGGCTTGGGTGGCACATTTGTACATGGATAGAAAAATGGTTGAATGATCGGATGCAGAGTGTATGTGCTTCATTAATATGGACTAAAGTTCTAAGTGGTCTGCCACAGGGTTCTGTGTTGGGACCAATTCTATTTAGTGTGTTTATTAATGATTTGGGAGTGGGTATTGTCAGCATGAGCTCTGTGTTTGTAGACGACAAAAAACTTTGTTGACAATAATAAATTACAGACAATGGGCAATTGCTGAAGGCAGATCTAGACTTATCAAGATAGATGGACAGGTTTTATTCTTTTAAAGCTTACCTTTTCCCGAATGTTATGTGTGGTGTTTTTAACTTTTCAATTTACAAACATTCACAGGAGTGTTTCTAAATGAGTTCTCTGTAACCTAAAAGTAGCATTCTTAAGCATAAATGGGTCTTTTAAATTCTGATATTATTCTATAGAAGCATGTATACATAATAGTACTCCAGATGACACTCTAATCGCGCGTATCATTTCAGTATTTGCATTATATGATCTCATTTGAATTCAGGTTTAAACTGCAACCTGAGTAATAACTAAAAGTCTGTGACATGGAACCACTAGGGATCTTGTTAAAGAGAGGCAGTGTAATTCAAGATCTTTTTTTTCAAAAAATACATATTAAATATTGCTTTTTTATAAAATGTCCTAATATTATATTGCATGGTCTCTCTATTGTTTATTAATATACTCTCACTAAAGAAATTGCAATAAGTCAAAATTTACATTAGGATGATATTTCTAAAACATTTTTATCGCAATACTGATCGGTAATTTACGATATTGATTGGTATTTTACGAGAATGATGTGTACCTTTAGTTTCCTGTAAGTGAAATTACCTTTGGTTCTCATGATAACCAGCCATAATTAAGATGGCCGAACTTTCGAAAGTTCGGTCCGTTTTCGAACTTTCGAACTATATGGAAAGTTCGAAAGTTCGAAAACAGACCCATTAAAGTCAATGGGAGTCAAATAGTTTGAAAGTTCTAATGAAATACAAATGAAATATTAATGGTAACTTATACAATTATACTACCTTCCCTCCGCTCCTCTTCTTAGGTTTACCTTTTACCCAGGGTGAGGACCTGAACCTAGGTCCTCACCCCTGGGTTCACGAAAGTTAAAGCACAGCGTTACTGAAACGCTGCTCTGGCAGGCTCCGCCACCTCCTTCCTTGTGTGACGAGGCCAATAGGAAGGCACGCTCGTTGCAGAGCGTGCCTTCTATTGGTCGTCGCCGAAGAGAGGAGGGGGCGGAGCCTGCAAGAGCAGCGTTTCAGTAACGCTGTGCTTTAACTTTCGCGAACCCAGGGGTGAGGACCTAGCGGTTCAGGTCCTCACCCTGGGTAAAAGGTACAGACCTAAGAAGAGGAGCAGAGGGAAGGTGAGTATAATTGTCCTTTAATGTAAATGGTGTGGGACCTGGGAAATGGTCTGGGGAACATGTTCAGGACATTCGAAAATCAAATTTACTCTCACTGGCGCTATTTTCGAGCTCTCATGTTTGAACATTCGATGTTCGCGCCTAGGTATCATGTACATTTTACTTGCAGATTCGATGCTCGCGTATAGGCTTTAATGGACACCTTACTCACGGATTCGATGTTCGCGTCTAGATACCATGGACACTTTACTCGTGGATTCGATGCTCACGTATAGGCTTTAATGGACACTTTACTCGCGGATTCGATGTTCGCGTTAGATACCCTGGACATTTTACTCACAGATTCGATGCTCGCGTATAGGTTTTAATGGACACTTTACTTGCGGATTCGATGCTCGCGTATAGGTATAATAGGCATTTTACTCACATATTGAACGGTCGAACATTCAATATTTATTGAAAGTCCGAAAATATCGAAAATCCGGGTCCGGGTTAGTTTCGAGAAATCCGAATTCGTTCGAATTCGAATAGTTGGCTCGGACTCGGGTTCGAGTTCTAGTCCATCTCTAGCCATAATCAGCTGTTTATAATGGGAATTGGAACTAAGGGTGGCTTCAATTACAGGAAACTACAGGAATGCATTGGGTATCGTAAAAAAACGGTCGATATTGATCGTATTTCATATTTTTGTGTATTAAACTTCGACATCGTTTATGTAAAATAACTATTGATAGTTATTTTGTTATAACAATGTTTTATAAATATCGTCCTAGAAACTATACTAATGCATAACTACTGCTTTCTGGCTCCACCCATAGTCATTGTTAATGACACTTCTCCCATCTCTCAGAATATGTTAATGAATTTGAGAAAAGACTGGGAGAGGAGCAAACAGCTGCCTGTTACTGCAAAATTACAGTGTCCAGCTCCTCCTCTCCTTCATTAACATTGTCTACAATATCAGAGATGGGAGATCATCAGCAACAATGACTATGGGAGAAAGAAATCTGTTCCTGCATCATGAGTATATTTCTGTTTAATGCCTGGTAGCACTATGGTTCACTAACTTATTGTATTCTGCCATTGCAGTTATCATTAGAGAGCTGATATTATCTAACTTATTGCATGCCCATATTTCCAGGGGTTTCATTGATTCCATGAAGCTCATCTGCAGCAGTGAGTGATGTGTAGAAGGTTTCCCTGAAAATAATCAGGAAAGAATAATGCTCTGGGTAAATAACAGAAGTGATTTCCCTTTATGTGACTATTTAACGCTAGATCCAGTCGCATAGCCGCTGATGAATAGCTTCCAGCCGCCACAAGACAGTTGTTAAAGTCATGCTCATGGGACTTTAAACCATGCCTTCAGTACTGTGGCTGCAGATGAATACTCCCCAATCGTGTTTTTGGTTGGCGGTGCTTACATTCTGACGTTCCCCGCTTGCAACTTAATCGCAAAAAAATATCTGGTCAGGCGGTTCACATGACATGCGGGAACATCAGAGGGAATATTACATAGTCTTGCATGGATTTTGTTCTTATTTTAGCATTTAGAGTCTCCCCTGTGTTTTCTGAAATCTGAATTACATTTTTTTACAATAAAAGTTTCTTATACATACTGCTTATAAATTAGAATGTTAAATTAAAAGCAAAGCTCGCACAAATTACAGATTTTCAGCAGATATTTAAACTATTTTTATGATATTTAAAAGAAATTTGATATTGGAACTGTGATCATAAATTGGGTTTTTGTTAAAAATCTCATAGAATAAGAATGCAAAGCACTAACAATAGACATAACATTGATAAAGAAAAATAATTCATTCATTGTTTTTAAGACTACATTTACCATGGCATGAGCTTATTATGTGCCAATACGAGAAAGGACTGGAGAATAATACATAGTGAAATCCTTCTGGCCTGGCGTATCTTCATCTAGCACATGGAATTGATAAACACAAATGTCTTTTTACTGAACTATCAACCATATCTTTTTAAGTGAATCGGACATCAATTTAAGTTTGTCCCTCTTTTTCTGTGAGAAGTCATGGCATTCTCAGTCTGCCATCACTGATAAGTGAGGATGCAGTTGGGATTCAATTTTGTCTGTGATTGCAAAGCTGCCAACAGATTCAAATTGTTACTGTTTTGCAGACACACTTCTTTTTAATTCTTGGCTTTTCCTTAGATAAATGCCACAGTAATCTCTCTGAGTACATTTCTATAAGGTCACTGTATGATAAATTAGGTATTACCAAGATGTCAGTTCAAAAAATAAAAGCAAACATTTTTATGCATCCCAGTATGGCCCCTGTACTGGGGTGGTCACAAGCCAACTATGGGGGAGATGCAATAACTTTCCTATCGCGACCACTTGCACTGGTTCCGTAGAGCTTTTTAAGCACTTTGCAACCATTGATACATTGGGGAAACATGTGTGGTAAGTTCCAAAATTTTGTGGGGCTTTAAAGCCACAAATGAAAAGGCGTCATTTTTGCACCAAAATTATCATTGCAGAAATAATTGCAAAATGTATTGCATCGTTGCACTGCACTAATTACATAATCTTGCAAAATGAGTTCAAACCCCTTGATGACCTGTCCATTCTTTAACGTTGGTTTGGCACTTATTTTGCTTGCATCTCCCTGTATTGCTCTCTATAATGCTTATATTTTAAAAAATGCTTTATATGTACTGAACTATATTAAATAATAGGGACTGTACAAGTTCTAAAGATTTATAGAGAAGTTAACTCCATGAAATAGAAAAAAGGCCTCCCTACCTGTATTTCCTCAGGATTACAAGATCTAACCTATAGGCCAGGATTCTTTAAACTGTGGCTCTCCAACTGCTCAGTTTTGACACCTACAACAGTGTGAATTCTATCTGTCCTAAGGTAACCGTTTTAAAAGTCCATCTGCTATTTTTACATTTTAGCAGTGGTAAAATAAATCTGTTCAGGCAGTAGCCATTAAATTTATGAGAACCCTGGGAGAATTTTCTCCCCCCAACACCTAGACAGTTAACTGTCTGAAATTCCACGACAGAACTCACGTTGCCCATTATCCTTTCTAAAGCACACAGAAAGAAATACACTAAATAAAAAAGAAAGGTCCAGTAACATTCTGTATGAGAAATGTTGTTTTATTCTAATTTATCGTGTTCTGTAACATAGTAGTTAAGTAGCAATTAAGAATTCTGTTTTATGGTAAATATATAAAACATGTAATGAATATCTTTATAATATTCTGGTCACAGTTTTTTGGCAACATATACTATACAGATTAATGTATCGATTGGTAGTCTGGCTGCTAAAATGGAAGTGGCACACACATTATTTGTATATAATTAACCGCTAATCAGACCAAATATTGGCCTGTGTTATTGTCTGGGATAAATAAAAACAGAATCTGCCAGCCCTTGGACTAAGGCTGGGTACACATGGAGGATTTGTCCCGAGCAAGTGCTCAGCCGGGACAAATGTCCGTCGGGCGCAGCAAATTCGGGCGCGAATTTGCCGATCAGACGTGCTGCAAATTTCGATCGATCGTAATTTACTGACACATCCGACCGTTTTGTCCGATCCGAACGAACGATCGAGGTCGGTTGCTGCCGGCCGCCCCACACCAGGAGATATTTCCGGCCAACTGAATGAAAGTGACGTGAATTGGTCGGTTGCCCAAAAATATCTCTGGTGTGTACCCGTCTAAGGCAAATGTGTAGTTTTTTTAGTTCTATATATTATCAACAAACTATAATTTTTAGTGCTCATTTAAAGACGGGTTCTAGGGGATAATTAAGTACATTTGTTATACTAGTATATACTTTTCTGGGGGATAATATTTGTTAAGCTGTTAAATACATGTCCATGAACCCTTAAAAAATCCTGGCTTTTTCCATAAATTAATGGTTTGTTACAATTCGCTCATGTATCGCTACAATAAGTGATCTGTCAGTTTAGATGTCCATAATTTCATCACAATACTGATTTCAGCATTATCAACAATGTTAATTATATTGTCTTTTTACATTTTAGCAATAAATATTCGATTTCTGCAAAAAGGCCACACAAATTTCGGCCGACAAAGTGCCGATACACAGCATGATTATCAGCCAAAACGGCCGTGCAAACACACAAACACGATCGCATGCGTGTATGAAGCTTTAGTGTCCCAATAGTGACAGATATGACTGTTCATTGGACATGCAAAGGCATCTTTGTCAAAAATCTTTATGTGAAATATGTTGAAATCCCAACTTAAGGGTTGATATTTCATCAGTATCCGTATATATCAGTACATTTTTTATGTGCTTGGGTCAAAATTACATAAAATTTCCACACGACTGACAAAATTGGGGGAGGGAGAAAGGAATGGCTTATAGGGTGGTCCTCAATAGGCCACACTGAAATATCCTGTGTATCTATTAGTAGTCTGATGATAGGGAAGCGGGTCAAAAATGTCCATGTGTACCAAGTCCTAAGCCTAATTATACGTTTTCTTTATTTTCTGACAGAAGCTTACCATTTTTTAGTACATTATTTATTGCTCTAAAATATGTTTCACTAAATGTACAACCAAGTGCACAGAAAAAAATTAGCATTAACTAAAAAATCCATCTGACAAGTTGCAATTTAAGCATGCCATTCACGTTGTCGGTATTTCAATGGATTTGCACATTCGATTGAATCTTCAAAATATTGACGGTGGTTTTCCATCCAATCTTTCTATACTATATTGTGCGGTTGATGCAAAAAACAAAGATTAAGCCAGATGGAAATTTTTAACTACATTACCATTACAAATTTTTACTTTCGAGTCATTTTATTTATTATGTTCTTTGAAATGCAATAACAATATTAATAAAGTACTTATCATAAATATCATAAATTTAGCCCTCAAGTTTCCAGGTGCCTTGTTGCCATGATTTTGGACACACTTTTATTTCAGATTTGGAATAATTCGACCTTTCCTTATTAATCTTGCTTTGGAGATTTTCACAACAAGAATTTGCGAAACCTACACACCACCACAATTTCAATCTTAAAGTCTAGTTAATCCTTTGAAAGTAAGCAGCCATACACATTGCGCGTTGGGGTCGCCCCGTGATTGCACTTGTGTAAGAGGCTTAAGAAGGTGCTCTTATCACTGCTGCTCTAGGTAATCTTGCTGTATGTTCATTTAACTTTTACAGAACTTTTTCAACTTCCAGTGTATTTCAAGCCCAGAAATCTGATTTAAGCTACTAAGTAGGTTCCAAAGGGAATATTTAAATATCATGCTTTTATTCTGCTTTAGGAGATTGAACTGTGTCGCTCAGACAGTCAGGACAGATTGGGCATTACAGTCTGCTACCGGACAGATGAGGAAGAAGACATGGAATCTATGTAGTGAGGTAATAGACATAAAAATAAAATGCTAAACATCATGTGCATAAACCTAAAAATAAGGCTGGTAAGTGGTAAGACTGAATAAGATTTTTTTAAACATATAAATAATCACAAATTGGAATTCTAGTGGCGTTGACATGCTAGTGAAATGAAAAGACTAACATCGACAGATTAGACTTCACTTGGCAAACAGATTTATATAAACAGTAATTTAATGTGGTCAAGTTTAATAGGTCATTTACTTACAATAGCAACACTCTGAGGATTATAAAAAAGAGAAAAAGGATTCATCAGGGAGTGTAGAACAACCCACATAAACAACCATATTACAGTATATAGCAAAGATTAACAATATTATTTTCAGCCCCATTATAACTCTTTATTAGTCTTTGTTTAGGCTTACCATGATAACTGTCTTGAATTTTCTCCCATAAACTGAATGCACTTATTTCTATCTTATGTCTAAGATTGTTGATACATACCAATAATTTCACAGGGAAAACAGAAAGTTACATTGGTTATTTAATATGAAATTTTATCTGCCAATAGACAATAGAATGTCTCACTGCATGATATAAAATAGTTTGTACATTTTTAGTGTAAATCTAATCAAGGCAATTCTTCTTTTAACTAATCAACTCCCCATGTGGTGTCTAATATCATCAGCATGAAGACTGGGATTTTGTGCTTGTGCTCTATAAAAGGATTAACTGCATTACATTCGTTTATATGAGGATTATAAGTCAGAATGGAGGCATTTATTATACTCTTAGTAGCTTTTTGGAATTGCTTCCCAGCAGCTGGTTTAGATTATTGCTTTAGGTATAATTACCTGAGCTATTCATAGGGTGGAACACAATAAAAAAAATCTCATTTATTACACTCTATTGATTGTGAAATTGGAGCAAAACAGTCTTTTTGCACTGTTATTTTTAAAAAGTTCTTTGTGAAATTGATTGACAGTTTTTAAAATGCTTCTCGGATTGTTTTCTATTGTACCTTTAATGTAAATTGGTTGTAGGAATAAAATATATAATGGTTCATTGTTTAAACATACGATAAGAGAAACACTCTTAATGGAAAACCATTCCCCTGGCATGAATAGGCTAAATTAAGGGTTAGGATAATATTAAAGCTAATACAAAGTGCTACCTTTCAAACATTCTCATTAGTTTAAGCTAAAATACCATACTATGGATAACAATGATATACGTGTGTGCCTCATGCAGAATTAAGCTGAACTCATCTCTAAATTCATTAAATTCATTATTTATTAACAAAAATATGTATTAAATGAATTGTGAACTAAACTAACAGAAGAATTATAAAAATCCCTCATATTATATTTTACAAATAGTATTTGAAAAATTCTAAAATTCTCTAATTAAATGTCTTTGTATTTCTCTAAAGGATATCTAAACAGAAAATTTTATTTTTGCTGGGTACACATAGTCCCAGTGTCGGACTGGATGTTGGGGCCTACCAGGAAATCTGATACCAGGGGCACCACTTACTTTAGTACAGGGGGCTGACCATGGCTCAGGAAAATTTTCTTGATGTAACGAGCGATCCCGATGCTGTTCGTGGGGTCACACATTGCAGGCAAAGGGCTGATTCCCCTTCTGGTTCATGAGTAACCTAGCTTTAGTTTCAGTGATTGCAGATCCTGTCTTGCCAATAAAAGTATTTATAGATAATAGAAGAGGCTGCACTACCATCAAAATAAACAGGCTGGTAGGACGCTCCTATAATTTGAGCAGTGCCACACAAATATAACAACTATGTAAAATAGGGAGGAAAGTGTTCCCACAAAGGTAATCGTAGATGGTACTCTACCAATTAACCCCTAAAATATACCAATAATAATCGAATAGATTTGAAAGTACTTTAATTGTCACACTAGTGGCCAACAAACCAAATGCAATGTTTCCTATATAAATAACTAATACAAAGTGCCTATGTGCTGTATAAATAGTAATAAATATATCAAAAATTATAAAAACAGGAAAACTGATGTGCAACAGCCAAAGTTTAAATAGCAGCAACACTAATAACGTGAGTGGGGCGCTCCAGTAGGGTAAGTATAACAAAATAGTCACACCCGCAGTTAGTAAAGTATGGCGTCTGTGTCCCAACTTTACCGTAATCCCAAATCCAATGAATGTATCCAGACACAAAGGTAAGTGGCCAAACTTCAGTATGCATGGGTCACACTGATATTCATTACCAGTCCAGATACTCAGAGATCGATGAAGCCATACAGATCGGGGATTCCACAGACAAGCTGCAACAAATCCGGATACTTTTTCCTGATGTAACTTAGTCCAACTCGGCTTCTAATAAGCGCACCTACAGTCTTCCAACCTGCCTACGTACGTTTCGTCACCACTTGATTTCTTCAGGGCATTACACCAGGAAAAAAGTAATATATTCTTTGACATTATCTTACAATATTGGTGGAAGGAGGGTATGGCCTGAGGAGAGATCCAAGGGAACAATTAAGGAGATCCAATGGAACAATTAAGGAGATTCAAGGAACAATTAGTAGATCCAACAGAACAGAACCAGCAGAACAGACCTTTCCAGCATGACCCTACATTTACAGTGCAAAAGCAGAGGGCAGACAGGAAATGCTAGGAGTTGTAGTTTCAAAAACATCTGTGAGGGCCACATGTAGGATTTTAACAGAAGTATATAGTTTTCTTCCTACTACATTTTTGCTGGCATAGGGATTTTAACAACTGTGATACAGTATTTTCCCATACCCATTTTTTGATCTCACAAATAATTATGATGTTACCTGAATCATTTTTCTGTTGTTTTTTGTTGTAGGTTGATCCAAATGGCTCAGCAGCAAGAGATGGACGCATACGAGAAGGAGATAGAATTTGCAAGTAAGTAGTCTACATATCCTAAATCAGTTGCACTCATAAGGCACTCACTCACCTGCCTTCCACCGGATAAATAAATACAAATGGGTAGATCATCAGAGTAGGGCTTGTATATATTTACTGGATATCGCTGCATAAATACAGATGGGTAGCATCATCAGAGTAGGGCTTTGTACATACATTTACTGGATATCAGCTGCATAAATACAGAGGTGTAGCATCATCAGAGTAGGGCTTTGTACATACATTACGGATATCAGCTGCATAAATACAGATGGGTAGCATCTCAGAGTAGGGCTTTGTAATACATTTACTGGATATCAGCTGCATAAATACAGATGGGTAGCATCTCAGAGTAGGCTTTGTATATACATTTACTGGATATCAGCTGCATAAATACAGATGGGTAGCATCATCAGAGTAGGGCTTTGTACATACATTACTGGATATCAGCTGTATAAATACAGATGGGTAGCATCTTCAGAGTAGGGCTTGTATATACATTTGCTGGATATCAGCTGTAAATACAGATAGGTAGCATCATCAGAGTAAGAATAACCCCTTAGATTATAGCATTAAAAAAGTTAAGAAAGCAGCAGATGAGCAGAAGTAAAATCACTGAAACTGTAAGTAAATACAGGTCGATGGACCAACGGGCATGTTGCTCCTGTTCTGAGTTTAATTCATGCTAACCAAGTTATATCGGTTAGCGTGACTTAAACTCCTTCATTGCACAGCCGCTGCAAAACGATGTTATGTGGGCATTCTATTCCGGCACCTTAAACAAGCTAATAGCTGGCTTTAAAAGTGCCATAGATGCCAAGATGCTCCAAAGAGCCACTATCGGCGGGCTGTTTGCACCTGGGCTGGTTGCATCTGTTTGCACCTGGTTGCAAAACTCGGTGCATCGCCCGGTAGTGTTTATTTCTTCATTCAAGAAATGCTAGTGATTTCACCTTCTTCACTAACTTAACATAAAGCCAGATGCAATAATTACCCTCCTCTCCTTCCAGGTTCTCAGGCGCTCCTAACCTGCCTGGCAACCTCTACACTCCTTCTGCCTAGTAACCGTTGCACTACTTACTTGCCTGGTAACTTTTGTGCTCCTTAACTGCCTGGTAACCTCTGTACTCCTTACCTGCCTGGTAACCTCTGCACTCCTTACCTGCCATATTCTCATGATGCAATAAATCATGCTAAGTGAGTATTGCATCGCGGAGAACCAGACCGGTAGGTATGAGCGCAGATGATAAGGTGGCTTTTAAACAGCATAATTTTTATGCTACAAAGTAGTGCGAAAATGGGTGCTTGGGGAATTACATCAGGTACCTGTGCCGTTAACAGAAAACGGTGCAGGCCTTGGAAAAATGGAGCAGTAACCTGATTTACATCAGGAATCGTAGATTTAACTCAATTTTATCTCATACCCCAACATATTACATTTCCCTGTTAGTGTTTTAGGCATTTGTTAAGGTTTTCACACAATATATGGGATTTTGTATATCTATTGCCTGATACTGGTAAATATTGTACAGATTTTGCAAACCAGTCTTATTGGTGGGGAACTCAGGGTGGTAGATGCAGAAATAGATGATATTGGCCAAAAAAGTGAAAAAAAAAAAAACCATGCTACTTATGTAATATCGGGTTAGCGTGGGCTAATAGTAATTTGTGGGCCCTGCAATGTTTGCATTAACGCCACCTGGCACCAGATGCAATAGCCATAACATTACTATTATTTGCGCTAAAAGACTAGAATGTTCATGTTTAATGAAAATGTCATTGTTTGATATTATTTTTTCCACATGAAGCATTCTTGAAAAATCAATTGTATCCATGTGTAGTACTCCGTTTTGAGAGAAAGTAATCTTAAAGTTCAATTATAGCTTAAGATATCTGTCTCCTCTAAAGCTCATCTTAAATAACAAAAGTCCTGTTTAGCCAATAGCCATCTGCCTGTGTGGCACAGAAGGTGAAAGCTGACCATGAAACGATAGCAGTCACAGATGCACAACAGTGGAAGACAATGCTGTGATATACTGATAGGAGAGGCAGTGACTATCACATTCATTAGACTGGAGCACCCATGCAGTTCTGTATAAAATAAATTTGTTGCGTCAATATAAATTATCAAAGTAATTAATCTAATAGACATTCTTTATCTAGTTTTAAACATTCACAAATCCTACCCTTTGTTTATCTTACCCTCTTCATTTTAAATAAACTGCTATCTCTTAATAACACATGTACAATATATTCTTATTATCTATTGATTTTTTTTTACGCTCTTTAATGCTCATCAGTCACAACACTAGATTGTGCTATTGTATTGTTCAGCTTGTAGTGGCACAACGATTTCACAGTTTAGGTTTCCTAAATCTCAAATCACACCAATATGGAGGTTTTATTAAGTGGCCATGAAGTGCAGCAGTGTTGGAAATGAATCTGTGTTGAAAAGCAGAACAACGTTTACCACCAGTTCTCTATATAGATACATGGACAAGTATCATTTACTATTTAATTGATAAAAGCAAAAGTACATTGTCCCACTGCTTTTATTGTGTCTCAGTGGAAAAAAACACTTTAAAAATTAAAGTGTTTTCTCTATTACTGTGAGCATTGCTACGTTAACCCTGTTATTAAGTTCTCATTGAATTCAGAAGTAAATGGCAGTTGAAAAAACTGTGTTTCATGATCATATTTCCAAAGCATTGCATATTTCAATCCTAAATGAACATGTATCTTGAAACAACTAGATCTATGTGGTACAACTTTCATTATTAACTTGATATATAAACATGCCAAATAGAACTAATTAAGGGATAACAGAAAAAAAAACAATAAAGCTAATTTATAAAATGTGGCGCTGACAAAGAGAGGCTGAAATGAATGGTCCTGCAATGAAATCGGTTTGTAATTGTAAAAATGAAGCATGTAGCAGCTTTTCACAAAGAAAGTATGATATTAACTAAACACTTGGGATGTTCATATCATAATTGGACAGTTTTTTCTGTGAAATAAAAGACCTTTATCATGTACAGTACTTGATCCCCAGACCTCTGCAGCTATGAATTATAGTACTTCTGCTTTAGGTCATAATCGATGGAAAGCTTTTACAGCACACGGTAACTGCACATTTCACAAAACAATACAAAAAGCTTCAACAAATTTGGTAGTTTACTGTCACTTGATTTGTATTTCGATCTTATGGCAAATGCTATAAAAAATCTTGATTTTTAAAAACAGCAGAAATTCCTTTCAGATCCAATCCACTGAACGTTAGTGGGAAATGGTTGCTTCCTTAAATATTTTTCAACTGTTGATGAAAAATTTTACATTACTTTACTATAATTA
Organism: Hymenochirus boettgeri; assembly: GCA_019447015.1. Taxonomy (NCBI): domain Eukaryota; kingdom Metazoa; phylum Chordata; class Amphibia; order Anura; family Pipidae; genus Hymenochirus; species Hymenochirus boettgeri. The sequence continues at coordinate 119,735,287 of CM033471.1, read as the reverse complement.
AAGGTTTCTCTAGGAAACAGCACGCTTAACCAGTGTGATATTTGTCAAAGTAAAACTAAAAGAGATGTTATGAATGTACTGTACTGCTGATCTGCTAAAATATACTTTATATACAGAATGGAGCCTGCATGACTACAATATTCCATATGATACAGGATAACAAAGTGAGCAGGTTTCTGGCAAATGGGAGCAAATGCAAACAGTGATGTCAGGCTGCATGCCTAAAGAATGTTTGTACACCTTATTATAAAGAGACAGGTTTTATTCTTTTAAAGCTTACCTTTTCCCGAATGTTATGTGTGGTGTTTTTAACTTTTCAATTTACAAACATTCACAGGAGTGTTTCTAAATGAGTTCTCTGTAACCTAAAAGTAGCATTCTTAAGCATAAATGGTTCTTTTAAATTCTGATATTATTCTGAATTAATAGAAGCATGTATACATAATAAGTACTCCAGATGATCACTCTAATCGCGCGTATCATTTCAGTATTTGCATTAATATGATCTCATTTGTAATTCAGGTTTAAACTGCAACCTGAGTAATAACTAAAAGTCTGTGACATGGAACCACTAGGGATCTTGTTAAAGATAGAGCAGTGTAATTCAAGATCTTTTTTTTCAAAAAATACATATTATAATATTGCTTTTTTATAATAAAATGTCCTAATATTATATTGCATGGTCTTCTCTATTGTTTATTAATATTTACTCTCACTAAAGAAATTGCAATAAGTCAAAATTTACATTTAGGATGATATTTCTAAAACATTTTTATCGCAATACTGATCGTTAATTTACGATATTGATTGGTATTTTACGAGAATGATTGTGTACCTTTAGTTTCCTGTAAGTGAAATTACCTTTGGTTCTCATGATAACCAGCCATAATTAAAGATGGCCGAACTTTCGAAAGTTCGGTCCGTTTTCGAACTTCCGAACTATATGGAAAGTTCGAAAGTTCGAAAACAGACCCATTAAAGTCAATGGGAGTCAAATAGTTTGAAAAGTTCTAATGAAATACAAATGAAATATTAATGGTAACTTATACAATTATACTGACCTTCCCTCCGCTCCTCTTCTTAGGTCTTTACCTTTTACCCAGGGTGAGGACCTGAACCGCTAGGTCCTCACCCCTGGGTTCACGAAAGTTAAAGCACAGCGTTACTGAAACGCTGCTCTGGCAGGCTCCGCCACCTCCTCTCCTTGTGTGACGAGGCCAATAGGAAGGCACGCTCGTTGCAGAGCGTGCCTTCCTATTGGCCTCGTCGCCGAAGAGAGGAGGGGGCGGAGCCTGCAAGAGCAGCGTTTCAGTAACGCTGTGCTTTAACTTTCGCGAACCCAGGGGTGAGGACCTAGCGGTTCAGGTCCTCACCCTGGGTAAAAGGTACAGACCTAAGAAGAGGAGCAGAGGGAAGGTGAGTATAATTGTCCTTTAATGTAAATGGCTGTGGGACCTGGGAAATGGTCTGGGGAACATGTTCCAGGACATTCGAAAAATCAATTTTACTCTCACTGGCGCTATTTTCGAGCTCTCATGTTTGAACATTCGATGTTCGCGCCTAGGTATCATGTACATTTTACTTGCAGATTCGATGCTCGCGTATAGGCTTTAATGGACACCTTACTCACGGATTCGATGTTCGCGTCTAGATACCATGGACACTTTACTCGTGGATTCGATGCTCACGTATAGGCTTTAATGGACACTTTACTCGCGGATTCGATGTTCGCGTCTAGATACCCTGGACATTTTACTCACAGATTCGATGCTCGCGTATAGGTTTTAATGGACACTTTACTTGCGGATTCGATGCTCGCGTATAGGTATAATAGGCATTTTACTCACATATTCGAACGGTCGAACATTCAATATTTATTGAAAGTCCGAAAATATCGAAAATCCGGGTCCGGGTTAGTTTCGAGAAATCCGAATTCGTTCGAATTCGAATAGTTTGGCTCGAGCTCGGGTTCGAGTTCTAGTCCATCTCTAGCCATAATCAGCTGTTTATAATGGGAATTGGAACTAAGGGTGGCTTCAATTACAGGAAACTACAGGAATGCATTGGGTATCGTAAAAAAACGGTCGATATTGATCGTTATTTCATTATTTTGCTGTTATTAAACTTCGACATCGTTATTGTAAAATAACTATTGATAGTTATTTTGTTATAACAATGTTTTATAAATATCGTCCATAGAAACTATACTAATGCATTAACTTACTGCTTTCTGGCTCCACCCATAGTCATTGTTAATGACACTTCTCCCATCTCTCAGAATATGTTAATGAATTTGAGAAAAGACTGGGAGAGGAGCCAAACAGCTGCCTGTTACTGCAAAATTACAGTGTCAAGCTCCTCCTCCTCCTTCATTAACATATGTTCTACAATATCAGAGATGGGAGAATCATCAGCAACAATGACTATGGGAGAAAGAAATCTGTTCCTGCATCATGAGTATATTTCTTGTTTAATGCCCTGGTAGCACTATGGTTCACTAACTTATTGTATTCTTGCCATTGCAGTTATCATTAGAGAGCTGATATTATCTAACCTTATTGCATGCCCATATTTCCAGGGGGTTTCATTGATTCCATGAAGCCTCATCTGCAGCAGTGATGTGCTAGAAGGTTTCCCTGAAAATAAATCAGGAAAGAATAATGCTCTGGGTAAATAACAGAAGTGATTTCCCTTTATGTGACTATTTAACGCTAGATCCAGTCGCATAGCCGCTGATGAATAGCTTCCAGCCGCCACAAGCAAGTTGTTAAAGTCATGCTCATGGGACTTTAAACCATGCCTTCAGTACTGTGGCTGCAGATGAATCTCCCCAATCGTGTTTTTGGTTGGCGGTGCTTACATTCTGACGTTCCCCGCCTTGCAACTTAATCGCAAAAAAATATCTGGTCAGGCGGTTCACATGACATTGCGGGAACATCAGAGGGAATATTACATAGTCTTGCATGGATTTTGTTCTTATTTTAGCATTGTAGAGTCTCCCCTGTTAGTTTTCTGAAATCTGAATTACATTTTTTTTACAATAAAAGTTTCTTATACATACTGCTTATAAATTAGAATGTTAAATTAAAAGCAAAGCTCGCACAAATCTACAGATTTTCAGCAGATATTTAAACTATTTTTATGATATTTAAAAGAAATTTGATATTGGAACTGTGATCATAAATTGGGTTTTTGTTAAAAATCTCATAGAATAAGAATGCAAAGCACTAACAATAGACATAACATTGATAAAGAAAAATAATTCATTCATTGTTTTTAAGACTACATTTACCATGGCATGAGCTTATTATCTGATATGCCAATACGAGAAAGGACTGGAGAATAATACATAGTGAAATCCTTCTGGCCTGGCGTATCTTCATCTAGCACATGGAATTGATAAACACAAATGTCTTTTTACTGAACTATCAACCATATCTTTTTAAGTGAATCGGACATCAATTTAAGTTTGTCCCTCTTTTTTCTCTGTGAGAAGTCATGGCATTCTCAGTCTGCCATCACTGATAAGTGAGGAGTCAGTTGGGAATTCAATTTTGTCTGTGATTGCAAAGCTGCCAACAGATTCAAATTGTTTACTGTTTTGCAGACACACTTCTTTTTAATTCTTGGCTTTTCCTTAGATAAATGCCACCAGTAATCTCTCTGAGTACATTTCTCTATAAGGTCACTGTATGATAAATTAGGTTATACCAAGATGTCAGTTCAAAAAATAAAAGCAAAACATTTTTAATGCATCCCAGTATGGCCCCTTGTACTGGGGTGGTCACAAGCCAACTATGGGGGAGATGCAATAACTTTTCCTATCGCGACCACTCTGCACTGGTTCCTGTAGAGCTTTTTAAGCACTTTGCAACCATTGATACATTGGGGAAACATGTGTGGTAAGTTCCAAACTTTTGTGGGGCTTTAAAGCCACAATTGAAAAGGCGTTCATTTTTGCACCAAAATTATCATTGCAGAAATAATTGCAAAATGTATTGCATCGCTTGCACTGCACTAATTACATAATCTTGCAAAATGAGTTCAAACCCCTTGATGACCTGTCCATTCTTTAACGTTGGTTTGGCACTTATTTTGCTTGCATCTCCCTGTATATGCTCTCTATAATGCTTATATTTTAAAAAATGCTTTATATGTACTGAACTATATTAAATAATAGGGACTGTACAAGTTCTAAAGATTTATAGAGAAGATTAACTCCATGAAATTAGAAACAAAGGCCTTCCCTACTCTGTATTTCCTCAGGATTACAAGATCTAACCTATAGGCCAGGATTCTTTAAACTGTGGCTCTCCAACTGCTCAGTTTTGACACCTACAACAGTGTGAATTCTATCTGTCCTAAGGTAACCGTTTTAAAAGTCCTATCTGCTATTTTTACATTTCTAGCAGTGGTAAAATAAATCTGTTCAGGCAGTAGCCATTAAATTTATGAGAACCCTGGGAGAATTTTCTCCCCCCAACACCTAGACAGTTACTGTCTGAAATCTCCACGACAGAACTCACGTTGCCCATTATCCTTTCTAAAGCACACAGAAAAGAAATACACTAAATAAAAAAGAAAGGTCCAGTTAACATTCTGTATGAGAAATGTTGTTTTTATTCTAATTTAATCGTGTTCTGTAACATATGTATTGTTAAAGTAGCAATTAAGAATTCTTTGTTTTTATTGGTAATATATATAAAATATCACTTGGTAATGATCATTTTGGCCAACATATACAGTATACAGATTAATGTATCGATTGGTAGTCTGGCTGCTAAAATGGAAGTGGCACACACCATTATTTTGTATATACTATTAACCCAGCTAATCAGACCAAATATTGGCCTGTGTTATTGTCTGGGATGAAATATAAAACAGAATCTGCCAGCCCTTGGACTAAGGCTGGGTACACATGGAGGAATTTGTCCCGAGCAAGTGCTCAGCCGGGACAAATGTCCGTCGGGCGCAGCAAATTCGGGCGCGAATTTGCCGATCAGACGTGTCTGCAAATTCCGATCGATCGTAATTTACTGACACATCCGACCGTTCGTTTGTCCGATCCGAACGAACGATCGAGGTCGGTTGCTGCCGGCCGCCCCACACCAGGAGATATTTCCGGCCAACTGAATGAAAGTGACGTGAATTGGTCGGTTGCCCAAAAATATCTTCTGGTGTGTACCCAGTCTAAGGCAAATGTGTAGTTTTTTTAGTTCTATATATTATCAACAAACTATAATTTTTAGTGCTCATTTTAAAGACGGGTTCTAGGGTATAATTAAGTACATTTTGTTATTACTAGTAATACTTTTTCTGGGGGATAATATTTGTTAAGCTGTTAAATACATGTCCATGAACCCTTAAAAAATCCTGGCTTTCTCCATAAATTAATGGTTTGTCTTACAATTCGCTCATGTATCGCTACAATAAGTGATCTGTCAGTTTAGATGTCCATAATTTCATCACAATACTGATTTCAGCATTATCAACAATGTTAATTATATTGTCTTTTTACATTTTAGCAATAAATATTCGATTTCTGCAAAAAGGCCACACAAATTTCGGCCGACAAAGTGCCGATACACAGCATGATTATCAGCCAAAACGGCCGTGCAAACACACAAACACGATCGCATGCGTGTATGAAGCTTTAGATGTCCCAATAGTGACAGATATGACTGTTCATTGGACATGCAAAGGCATCTTTGTCAAAAATCTTTATGTTGAAATATGTTGAAATCCCAACTTAAGGGTTGATATTTCATCAGTATCCGTATATATCAGTACATTTTTTATGTTGCTTGGGTCAAAATTACATAAAATTTCCACCACGACTGACAAAATTGGGGGAGGGAGAAAGGAATGGCTAATAGGGTGGTCCTCAATAGGCCACACTGAAATATCCTGTGTATCTATTAGTAGTCTGATGATAGGGAAGATCGGGTCAAAACTGTCCCATGTGTACCAAGTCCTAAGCCTAATTATACGCTTTTCTTTATTTTCTGACAGAAGCTCTTACCATTTTTTAGTACATTATTTTATTGCTCTAAAATAATGTTTCACTAAATGTACAACCAAGTGCACAGAAAAAAATTAGCATTAACTAAAAAATCCATCTGACAAGTTGCAATTTAAGCATGCCATTCACGTTGTCGGTATTTCAATGGATTCTGCACATTCGATTGAATCTTTCAAAATATTGACGGTGGTTTTCCATCCAATCTTTCTATACTATATTGTGCGGTTGATGCAAAAAACAAAGATTAAGCCAGATGGAAATTTTTAACTACATTACCATTTACAAATTTTTACTTTCGAGTCATTTTATTACTATTATGTTCTTTGAAATGCAATAACAATATTAATAAAGTACTTATCATAAATATCATAAATTTAGCCCTCAAGTTTCCAGGTGCCTTGTTGCCATGATTTTGGACACACTTTTATTTCAGATTTGGAATAATTCGCCACTTTTCCTTATTAATCTTGCTTTGGAGATTTTCACAACAAGAATTTGCGAAACCTACACACCCACCACAATTTCAATCTTAAAGTCTAGTTAATCCTTTGAAAGTAAGCTAGCCATACACATTGCGCGTTGCGGGTCGCCCCCGTGATTGCACTTGTGTAAGAGGCTTAAGAAGGTGCTCTTATCACTGCTGCTCTAGGTAATCTTGCTGTATGTTCATTTAACTTTTACAGAACTTTTTCAACTTCCAGTGTATTTCATAGCTCAGAAATCTGATTTAAGCTACTAAGTAGGTTTCCAAAGGGAATATTTAAATATCATGCTTTTATTCTGCTTTAGGAGATTGAACTGTGTCGCTCAGACAGTCAGGACAGATTGGGCATTACAGTCTGCTACCGGACAGATGATGAAGAAGACACTGGAATCTATGTCAGTGAGGTAATAGACATAAAAATAAAATGCTAAACATCATGTGCATAAACCTAAAAATAAGGCTGGTAAGTGGTAAGACTGAATAAGATTTTTTTTAAACATATAAATAATCACAAATTGGAATTCTAGTGGCGTTGACATGCTAGTGAAATGAAAAGACTAACATCGACAGATTAGACTTCACTTGGCAAACAGATTTATATAAACAGTAATTTAACTGTGGGTCAAGTTTAATAGTGTCATTTACTTACAATAGCAACACTCTGAGGATTATAAAAAAGAGAAAAAGGATCCATCAGGGAGTGTAGAACAATCCCACATACAACCCATATTTACAGTATATAGCAAAGATTAACAATATTATTTTCAGCCCCATTACTACTCTTTATTAGTCTTTGTTTAGGCTTACCAATGATAACATGTCTTGAATTTTCTCCCATAAACTGAATGCACTTATCTTCTATCTTATGTCTAAGATTTGTTGATACATACCAATAATTTCACAGGGAAAACAGAATAGTTACATTGGTTATTTAATATGAAATTCTTTATCTGCCAATAGACAAATAGAATGTCTCACTGCATGATATAAAATAGTTTGTACATTTTTAGTGTAAATCTAATCAAGGCAATTCTTCTTTTTAACTAATCAACTCCCCATGTGGTGTCTAATATCTATCAGCATGAAGACTGGGATTTTGTGCTTGTGCTCTATAAAAGGATTAACTGCATTACATTCGTTTATATGATGGATTATAAGTCAGAATGGAGGCATTTATTATACTCTTAGTAGCTTTTTGGAATTGCTTCCCAGCAGCTGGTTTTAGATTATTGCTTTAGGTATTAATTACCTGAGCTATTCATAGGGTGGAAACACAATAAAAAAATCTCATTTATTACACTCTATTGATTGTGAAATTGGAGCAAAACAGTCTTTTTGCACTGTTATTTTTAAAAAGTTCTTTGTGAAATTGATTGACAGTTTTTAAAATGCTTCCTCGGATTGTTTTTCTATTGTACCTTTAATGTAAATTGGCTTGTAGGAATAAATATAATAATGGTTCATTGTTTAAACATACGATAAGAGAAACACTCTTTAATGGAAAACCATTCCCCTGGCATGAATAGGCTAAATTAAAGGTTTAGGATAATATTAAAGCTAATACAAAGTGCTACCTTTCTAAACATTCTCATTAGTTTAAGCTAAAATACCATACTATGGATAACAATGATATACCGTGTGTGCCTCATGCAGAATTAAGCTGAACTCATCTCTAAATTCATTAAATTCATTTATTTATTAACAAAAATATGTATTAAATGAATTGTGAACTAAACTAACAGAAGAATTATAAAAATCCCTCATATTATATTTTACAAATAGTATTTGAAAATTCTAAAATTCTCTAATTAAATGTCTTTGTATTTCTCTAAAGGATATCTAAACAGAAAATTTTATTTTATGCTGGGTACACATAGTCCCAGTGTCGGACTGGACTGTTGGGGCCTACCAGGAAATCTGATACCAGGGGCACCACTGTACTTTAGTACAGGGGGCTGACCATGGCTCAGGAAAATTTTCTTGATGTAACGAGCGATCCCGATGCTCGTTCGTGGGGTACACACATTGCAGGCAAAGGGCTGATTCCCCTTTCTGGTTCATGAGTATACCTAGCTTTAGTTTCAGTGATTGCAGATCCTGTCTTGCCAATAAAAGTATTTATAGATAATAGAAGAGGCTGCACTACCATCAAAATAACAGGCTGGTAGGACGCTCCTATAATTTGAGCAGTGCCACGACTAAATATAACAACTATGTAAAATAGGGAGGAAAGTGTTCCCACAAAGGTAATCGTAGATGGTACTCTACCAATTTAACCCCTAAAATATACCAATAATAATCGAATAGATTTGAAAGTATCTTTAATTGTCACACTAGTGGCCAACAACCAAATGCAATGTTCACCTATATAAATACACTAATACAAAGTGCCTATGTGCTGTATAAATAGTAATAAATATATCAAAATATCATAAAAACAGGAAAACTGATGTGCAACAGCCAAAGTTTAAATAGCAGCAACACTAATAACGTGAGTGGGTCGCTCCAGTAGGGTAAGTATAACAAAATAGTCACACCCGCAGTTAGTAAAGTATGGCGTCTGTGTCCCAACTTTACCGTAATCCCAAATCCAATGAATGTATCCAGACACAAAGGTAAGTGGCCAAACTTCAGTATGCATGGGTCACACTGATATACATTACCAGTCCAGATACTCAGAGATCGATGAAGTCCATACAGATCGGGGATTCCACAGACAGCTGCAACAAATCCGGATACTTTTTCCTGATGTAACTTAGTCCAACTCGGCTTCTAATAAGCGCACCTACAGTCTTCCAACCTGCCTACGTACGTTTCGTCACCACTTGATTTCTTCAGGGCATTACACCAGGAAAAAGTAATATATTCTTTGACATTATCTTACAATATTGGTGGAAGGAGGGTATGGCCTGAGGAGAGATCCAAGGGAACAATTAAGGAGATCCAATGGAACAATTAAGGAGATTCAAGGGAACAATTAGTAGATCCAACAGAACAGAACCAGCAGAACAGACCTTTTCCAGCATGACCCTACATTTACAGTGCAAAAGCAGAGGGCAGACAGGAAATGCTAGGAGTTGTAGTTTCAAAAACATCTGTGAGGGCCACATGTAGGATTTTAACAGAAGTATATAGTTTTCTTCCTACTACATTTTTGCTGGCATAGGGATTTTAACAACTGCTGAATACAGTATTTTTCCCATACCCATTTTTTGATCTCACAAATAATTATGATGTTACCTGAATCATTTTTCTGTTGTTTTTTGTTGTAGGTTGATCCAAATGGCTCAGCAGCAAGAGATGGACGCATACGAGAAGGAGATAGAATTTTGCAAGTAGGTCTACATATCCTACTAATCAGTTGCACTCATAAGGCACTCACTCACCTGCCTTCCACCTGGATAAATAAATACAAATGGGTAGCATCATCAGAGTAGGGCTTTGTATATACATTTACTGGATATCAGCTGCATAAATACAGATGGGTAGCATCATCAGAGTAGGGCTTTGTACATACATTTACTGGATATCAGCTGCATAAATACAGATGGGTAGCATCTTCAGAGTAGGGCTTTGTATATACATTTACTGGATATCAGCTGCATAAATACAGATGGGTAGCATCATCAGAGTAGGGCTTTGTACATACATTTACTGGATATCAGCTGCATAAATACAGATGGGTAGCATCATCAGAGTAGGGCTTTGTACATACATTTACTGGATATCAGCTGTATAAATACAGATGGGTAGCATCTTCAGAGTAGGGCTTTGTATATACATTTGCTGGATATCAGCTGTATAAATACAGATAGGTAGCATCATCAGAGTAAGAATAACCCCTTAGATTATAGCATTAAAAAAGTTAAGAATGCAGCAGATGAGCAGAAGTAAAATCACTGAAACTGTAAGTAAATTTACAGGTCGATGGACCAACGGGCATGTTGCTCCTGTTCTGAAGTTTAATTCATGCTAACCAATGTTATATCGGTTAGCGTGACTTAAACTCCTTCATTGCACAGCCGCTGCAAACGATGTTATATGCGGCATTCTATTCCGGCACCTTAAACAAGCTAATAGCTGGCTTTAAAAGTGCCATAGATGCCAAAGATGCTCCAAGAGCCACTATCGGCGGGCTGTTTGCACCTGGGCTGGTTGCATCTGTTTGCACCTGGTTGCAAAACTCGGTGCATCGCCCTGTAAGTGTTTATTTCTTCATTCAAGAAATGCTAGTGATTTCACCTTCTTCACTAACTTAACATAAAGCCAGATGCAATAATTACCCTCCTCTTCCTTCCAGGTTCTCAGGCGCTCCTAACCTGCCTGGCAACCTCTACACTCCTTACCTGCCTAGTAACCGTTGCACTACTTACTTGCCTGGTAACTTTTGTGCTCCTTAACTGCCTGGTAACCTCTGTACTCCTTACCTGCCTGGTAACCTCTGCACTCCTTACCTGCCATATTCTCATGATGCAATAACTCATGCTAAGTGAGTATTGCATCGCGAGAACCAGACCGGTATGGAGCGCAGATGATAACGGTGGCTTTTAAACAGCATTAATTTTCATGCTACAAAGTAGTGCGAAAATGGGTGCTTGGGGAATTACATCAGGTACCTGTGCCGTTAACAGAAAACGGTGCAGGCCTTGGAAAAATGGAGCAGTAACCTGATATTACATCAGGAATCGTAGATTTAACTCAATTTTATCTCCATACCCCACATATTACATTTCCCTGTTAGTGTTTTACGGCATTTGTTAAGGTTTTCACACAATATATGGTATTTTGTATATCTATTGCCTGATACTGGTAAATATTGTACAGATTTTGCAAACCAGTCTTATTGGTGGAACATCAGGGTAGATGCAGAAATAGATGATATTGGCCAAAAAAAGTGAAAAAAAAAAAACCATGCTACTCTATGTAATATCGGGTTAGCGTGGGCTTAACTAGTAATTTGTGGGCCCTGCAATGTTTGCATTAACGCCACCTGGCACCAGATGCAATAGCCATAACATTACATATTATTTGCGCTAAAAGACTAGAATGTTCATGTTTAATGAAAATGTCATTGTTTGATATTATTTTTTCCACATGAAGCATTCTTGAAAAATCAATTGTATCCATGTGTAGTACTCCGTTTTGAGAGCAAGTAATCTTTAAAGTTCAATTATAGCTATAAGATATCTGTCTCCTCTAAAGCTCATCTTAAATAACAAAAGTCCTGTTTTAGCCAATAGCCATCTGCCTGTGTGGCACAGAAGGTGAAAGCTGACCATGAAACGATAGCAGTCACAGATGCACAACAGTGGAAGACAATGCTGTGATATACTGATAGGAGAGGCAGTACTATCACATTCATTCAGACTGGAGCACCCATGCAGTTCTGTATAAAATAAATTTGTTGCGTCAATATAAATTATCAAAGTAATTAATCTAATAGACATTCTTTATCTTAGTTTTAAACATTCACAAATCCTACCCTTTTGTTTATCTTACCCTCTTCATTTTAACTAAACTGCTATCTCTTAATCACACATGTACAATATATTCTTATTATCTATTGATTTTTTTTACGCTCTTTAATTGCTCATCAGTCACAACACTAGTATTGTTGCTATTGTATTGTTCAGCTTGTAGTGCACAACGATTTCACAGTTTAGGTTTCCATAAATCTCAAATCACACCAATATGGAGGTTTTATTAAGTGGCCATGAAGTGCAGCAGTGTTGGAAATGAATCTGTGTTGAAAAGCAGAACAACGTTTACACCCAGTTCTCTATATAGATACATGGACAAGTATCATTTACTATTTAATTGATAAAAGCAAAAGTACATTGTCCCACTGCTTTTATTGTGTCTCAGTGGAAAAAACACTTTAAAATTAAAGTGTTTTCTCTATTACTGTGAGCATTGCTACGTTAACCCTGTTATTAAGTTCTCCTATTGAATTCAGAAGTAAATGGCAGTTGAAAAAACTGTGTTTCATGATCATATTTTCCAAAGCATTGCATATTTCAATCCTAAATGAACATGTATCTTGAAACAACTAGATCTATGTGGTACAACTTTCATTATTAACTTGATAATATAAACATGCCACTCAATAGAACTAATTAAGGGATAACATGAAAAAAATACATAAAGCTAATTTATAAAATGTGGCGCTGACAAAGAGAGGCTGAAATGAATGGTCCCTGCAATGAAATCGGTTGTAATTGTAAAAATGACGCATGTAGCAGACTTTTTCACAAAGAAAGTATGATATTAACTAAACACTTGGGATGTTCATTATCATAATTGGACAGTTTTTTCTGTGAAATAAAAGACCTTTTATCATGTACAGTACTTGATCCCCAGACCTCTGCAGCTATGAATTATAGTACTTCTGCTTTAGGTCATAATGCATGGAAAGCTTTTACAGCACACGGTAACTGCACATTTCAACAACAATACAAAAAGCTTCAACAAATTTGGTAGTTTACTTGTCACTTTGATTTGTATTTCGATCTTATGGCAAATGCTAAAAAATCTTTGATTTAAAAACAGCAGAAATTCCTTTTCAGATCCAATCCACTGAACGTTAGTGGGAAATGGTTGCTTCCTTAAATATTTTTCAACTGTTGATGAAAAATTTTACATTACTTTACTATATTAAAGGTTTCTCTAGGAAACAGCACGCCTTAACCAGTGTGATATTTGTCAAAGTAAAACTAAAAGAGATGTTATGAATGTACTGTACTGCTGATCTGCTAAAATATACTTTATATACAGATGGAGCCTGCATGACTACAATATTCCATATGATACAGGATAACAAAGTGAGCAGGTTTCTGGCAAATGGGAGCAAATGCAAACAGTGATGTCAGGTCTGCATAGCCTAAAGAAATGTTGTACACCTTATTATAAAGAGCTTTGTACATTTTGTATAACAAGAATAAGGAGTGTTCACAGATGTTATCATGAATATACCTTTACGTGAACATGTATATGTATACCTAAAGCATGAATATATCTTTACATATATGTCAGTTTAATTACAGGTATTTCATAAAAAGGAAATGTTAGTTTTGTTTAAATTAATAAAACTAAAACACAGTCAGTAGTGCCCTATACAAATTACTGAAATAGAATGTTGTAGCACTCTAATTGGCTCTTTCCACCTCTACAGTATGAATGATTTCAGCTGTACTGCTGCCATTCTTCCTACTACCAGCACTATTATCTCAGTATGACAGTTCCATTACTCTGTACGGAGAAAGATGAACGTCACCTGTCACCAACTGGTTAATTGTGTTGCTAGATGTATGTTACAGGGGCGCAGGTTAGACATTTATGAACATAACTGCTTCCTCAGATGTTCACCATCTTTCACCGATCAATACTGTTCTCATAGTAAGTGCATAATTGAGTGAAAGCATTTACCTCTGGGCCGAGGATGAGTCCTTTGTGCAAATTACACTGTCCACACGTTTAACACAAATGAGCATATATTGTCCTTTTATTATGTTTTGTCTGGTGTAAATGGAAACTAATGTGCCTATTTCATTTACATTTCTTTAGATTAACAGGCAAGATATCCAGAACAGAGAGGAGGCTGTGGCACTACTATCTAATGATGAATGTAAGAGAATCATTTTGTTGGTTGCAAGGCCAGAGATACTGGTAAGTTTGTGACGATTGGGGCCAACTCCCTATACTTTGTACAGGGGCTGACTAAGAACAAGGGAAATTTTCTGTTTGTAATAAGTGGTTCCAATGCTGAACGTACGTCGGCATCAGAAACCCTTGTTACAGACATACACACATTAGCGATAAAGGGCCAATTCCATTGGTACCGACGGGATCGGACCTTTATCGCTAATGTGTGTACCCAGCTTTAGAAAGAAAGTTAGCCTGGACATACCCATCCCCAAGCATCAAACCTTTTATATTCACAGCTCTATACAATGTATGTATATTAATATGCTATACACTTTTATCCTCTCAATCTGCTGGTTCTGAATACAAAGGATACCTTATTAATGCTGTTAATAGTAATTAATTCAATAGATTGTCATTCTTATATTTGGTTTACTCTTAATATTTCTGACCAAAACAAAGGATGGATTCCCCTAGGCTGGATGAAACAAATTTGCCATAATTTTTCATAGCTTCAATGCTCCATATTTTGTAACGACTTCCCATGGCAAGATTTATAATGATTTGTGTAATGTGACTACGGCTCTTTGAGAGCTGGTATGGTTGAATATTTTTCCAGTCTGAGATTTTCATCACTGCTATGATCTTAGCAGCAAAGTGATAAAAGGATACAGCATATTTTAAGGTCATTTTTAGCTTTTACCTACTTATCTTGGTGAATTTCCAGAAGTCATTAAACAGACTTCTTAGCTCAGTCAAGGAAACTGCCATATTCGATGAGCACAGATGTTTTTGAACAAGGGATTTCTCACTATGACAGAACAATCTTTACTGTCTTTAATTAGCTGGACTGGAAAACCATTTCTCCACAGTTTCTTAAAGATTAATGGCAAAATGATCCCTGTAGAGAATGCAGAATTCAAACTTCTTTCTCTTCTCTCCAGCTGTGTATTATCACATAGTGAAAGGAAGTTTTGCTTGCAGTTCACTATCTGCATCTAAATTCATGCTTGTTTATTATGTACTGTGCATTAGCTTCAAACTATTACCTTTATATAAGGTAAATGTGTTATTTTCTTGGATAAAATATGAATGAAATCGAAATATATTAGTTTAAAAAGTAGCGGTTCACAACAGTATTTTGGGACAACTGCTGAAATGTTTGTCTGCAAGGCTTCATACCTTCATGCTTTATTGGTGGCAGAAATACCTTATAAACAGTCAGGGTTATTCAATAAAAGTTCTTATCGTTTAAAATGGTGCTAATTTGGCCCCAACCAATCAGATGTTAGCTTTCAAATGTTAAATAAGATCTGATTAATTGGGGCAAAATTAGCACCATTTTAAATAAGAACTTTTATTGAATCTCCCTGAGTATTTCTAAGTAAAATGATATAAAATAAAAAACAACAGTCTTAGGCTGGTACACTGAGGCATTTTTTTTGCCAAACCAGATGATATTTTTGCCAGCGCTGACGATCGATGATGGTCACCAGTTCTCCCTGATTGGGTGAATCACAGACGATCGCGCAGTCCATAGGAGACGGCAATCGATTTTCACAGAGACGACGGCGATCCGCCACAGATGATAGTTCGCTTGTGGCAAACAGACAGACGGGCCGAAAAATGTGCCCATGTGTACCCAGCCTTAGAATGAATTCATATTAACTGTTAATGTTAATTGATACCTGATGACTAAAAAAACAGTTGCTACTGTCATAGCATTGACCCCCCCCCTTCAGGGACTTTCAGAATGTATTTATTAAACATACAAGCACTTACTTTGATTAAAATATTTATGTTTAAGTAATAAATACATTTCTATAAATTCACTGATATTCTTGTGTGTATATATATATATATATATATATATATTCAAATATATATGGGGTGGGGTGTAGTGTTGCATTTGTTTGAAGAAAATTATAACAGGAGATGTAACAGATTAGAAACAAGTAAGCTCTCTTGTTTAAAAGGTGGATGAAAGCACCAATATGAATATATTATCATTCATTTTCAGGTGTAAAGAAAAATATAACAAGCTTGTTTTTCAAAAGAGAGTCATTATGATGAAAGGAACTGTCCAGCCATTGCTATTAGGCCTTAAAGTACAATACAGCATCTCACTAATAATGTAATATAATGTGTTCTTTTCAGTTGGATGAAGGGTGGATTGATGATGAAAGGCATGAATTCTTGGAGGAGCTAAACATGGAAATACTAGAAGAACAACATAATGAAGCAATACAAAACACAGCTAATGAAGTACAACAGGTACAAATTATTACATATTGAATTAAGCATCTTTAATCTTTCTTATTTAGAGATTAATGTATATGCTTTAAAAATGTCCAAACTAACATTAACAACAAGGATAGCTTAATAGTTCAAATTCATTCTCATATTGCAAATGCTATAAAAAATATGTTTACTATTTATGTGTTCGTGTTCCTTTGCTACATACTATAAATATGTAAGACAACTGTCCTCCGTGCATGTGATATGCTAAGAGTTTTAAGTCCAGGGATTTTTCTGGATAAACATAATCAGACAAAATGTGTTTTGTGCACCCAATACTT
Source organism: Hymenochirus boettgeri (assembly GCA_019447015.1). Classification (NCBI taxonomy): domain Eukaryota; kingdom Metazoa; phylum Chordata; class Amphibia; order Anura; family Pipidae; genus Hymenochirus; species Hymenochirus boettgeri. Next base: position 119,718,561 of record CM033471.1, on the reverse strand, counting down.
ACTTTCAAAAACTAGATTCTGAGAGACAAATATAATCACAAGAGATATCTATAAAGTTGAAGGCAGCTGTGAAATAATTTTCTTCACCTCCAATATTCATTTCATGCAATGCATTTCATTGAAAAATAAAAACAAATGATGTTACCTCAGATACTTTTGCACTGAGATGGTTTGTCTGCTATATAAATTCACTTCAATATTCCATTTAATGTTGGGAAGAAATGCAAAAGAAATTGGTGATGGCAGAAAGATTGAAAGCTTTAGGCTTAATCAAACATTTTACTGGTTACTGCGTAATCTTTTTGAAACCAAATAATGGGGTCTCATCTATAGAATACTCATCAACTACTTTAAATCTAACCATATCTTTAACTAAATAGCTGCTGCAAGTTGTTCTGTCAACCTCTCTTAGATATAAAAAGAAATGCAGTATATAAATGTCAATACAATAACAGCAATGAAAATGCTATAGGGCTGCCCTGGCACAGGGGACAATGGGGATCAACAAATTTAAAATAGGGGTAATATACTGATTGATCATATAAAAGAAAAACAATAAACCAATGAATTTATTATTCAGGTAGCCAAATATTTACAACAAACCTTAAACTGAGTTCCAGTGTGCCTAATAAGACACTGCGTGCAGCATTTGTATTTGTACAAATACACGTTAAACAATTCAACTAGCAGGCAACTATGCATTGCTAATGAAAATCTTCAACTTCATCAACATATCTATAAACTAGTCTTTATAAAGAAACACAGCTCTCCTAGTCAAACCTTACCAGTCACAGTGACAGTGACAGTGACCCAGAATACTTAGACCCTGCTATTGCTTACTAGTTATAGTTAAATGTTTTTTATGCTGACAAATCTTAAATACTGTTTGTTTCACCATAATACGCTGTTTATTATTTATTTTTTTATATTGATTTTGTTTGTAATTAATTAAAATCTAATATGCTGGGTTTTTTTTTATTATTTAAAACTATATGTTTTTCCTCTCAGCCAAAAAAGCGGGAAGAGGAAGATGGCACCACAGATACAGCAACATCTTCATCAAACAACCATGAAAAAGATAGCGGCATGGGTCGAACTGATGAAAGCCAACGTAATGATGAGAGTTCTGAGGTAGAAAACATGGCAGACCATTGGAAACCATCTTTCCAGATATCAAATGATTTGAGGCCAATCCAAGAAACAGTAGGAAATTTTGAACAACAGTACAATGAAAGCTTTATTTCTGAAGAATACATTGATTCTGATATTTCAGGAAACCAAGATGAAGATTGTGAAAGGTTTAGACAACTTTTAGAACTAAAGTGCCAGATCAGAAATCGAGGAGAATATGATCTTTATTATTCTAGCAGTACAATTGAATGTAGTAGAGCAGAGCAAAGTGGTGTAGAGCATGAACTGCAACTCCTAAATGAAGAACTGAGAAATATTGAGCTTGAGTGCCAAAGTATTATGCAGGCACACAAAAGAAAAAATGACAGGGAACAATGCAAAGGCATTTGGACAGTTCATAATGATGAATTTAGAAACTGTAACACCAATGTTGATTTACACAAAGGAACATTTGGGGATACAATAGAGCATGCTGAACGATCTGATAAGGACAGCTCCAGTGCATATAACACAGCAGAGAGCTGCAGGAGTACTCCTCTGAATATAGACAGATCTCCAGATAGCTCTCTTCAAAGAATAATTAGCATAACAAATAGAAAAAATGTTAGAAGTACTATTGTTACAAATCATTTGTCATCTGGATTTAATAGCCTTCAACATTGTCCTAATAAGTCTACAACCAGCAAAGAGAAACCCACAAATGAGTTTCGAGATTCTATGTTAGAATGCAGTAAACTCTCAGATCAAAAAAAACAAGGTATAGAAGAAATACCTTACCTTTCCCCTTATCATAATTCAGCATATAAATATGGAAATATTCCAGTACATGCAAGGCATTATCAAAGTTACATGCAGGTTATCCAACAAAAATCTGCTGTAGAATATACCCAAAGTCAGCTAAACCTTGTAACCATGTGCAAAGACTCACAAAGGATATCAGAACCAAGAATGGAATGGAAAGTTAAGATTAGAAGTGATGGAACAAGGTACATTACTAAGAGGCCAGTACGAGATAAACTTTTAAAAGAACGTGCCTTAAAAATCAAAGAGGAGCGGAGTGGCATGACTACAGATGATGATACAATGAGCGAAATGAAAATGGGTCGTTACTGGAGCAAAGAGGAGAGAAAGCAGCACCTTATGAGAGCAAAGGAACAAAGGAGAAGAAGAGAATTTATGATGCGTAGTAGGTTAGAATGTCTAAGGGAAAGCCCCCAGAGTGGCAGCGAGAGTAAAAAAGAAGTAAGCATAATTGAACTGAGTCATAAAAAAATGATGAAAAAACGAAATAAAAAAATTCTGGATAACTGGATGACAATCCAAGAGCTCATGACACATGGTGAAAAGTCTCCTGATGGAAACAAAGTACACAATGCCTTTTTATCAGTCACTACTGTTTAGAGTGTGGCTGTCAATTAGTATGCTACCCTTCAAGGTAGAGTACAATTGCCTCGTTAAATGCGGCACTTTTATATATTTTGTGATGGTTTCTAGTTTTTTATTTTATAAGCAGAATTCTCTATCAATTTTACATTTTGTTTTTCATATCCAAGTGCTTTCTTTTTTAATATTTCATTACATGTAAAACCAATTGGATATTATTTTTTCCATAAAATAAACGCAGTGAAAGCCATTTGTTTTCTTACTATGCTATACCTGTAAGTTAATATCTGATTTTTTTTCTACTTTTATTAGACTACAATTATAAAAAAAAATGTTTTTTAAACACACATACAGCTTATCTTCCAATGTAAAAATTTGTATCTACAAAAATGTAATTTACTGCCATAAAATGTTTCTTTATTAAAACATTGTACATGGAATTTGTAAACTGCAACTGTGTTTGTCCAAGTGTCAGTTGGTTTTATAGCCAACACTGTAGTGACATATGACATGTAGCTAGATATGACAATTGTGAAGATGGAAATGAAATAAATTATTTATCATAACTGGCAAAACATGGCGATGGTAGTCTAATGTAGTTTTATTTGGTTGGATGCAATTAATGGAGGGATTCTATTGTCATAGAGATTTATTATTTTTTATAATTCTATTCCAATTTTACTCTTGTTTAAACTGTGATTTTGTAGTTTTCTTTTATGTAAAATATGTGGTTTACATAAAATTTTATATTTTAAATGAATTGTGACCTTGTCTTCTCTGTATGTGTTAACCTGTTCTTTCTTTCCAACCCTTTGATTGCATTTAATTCTAACTCACTGTGGTACAATAGAAGCTGTGACCCATTAGGATGACTCTGTATGACACATTTTTTTTAGAAGATTTGAAGTGGTCATCAAATAAGGGTAGATTTACTATTATTATTCATACTAAAGGGAATAAAATCACCAAGAGTATCTCACAAAAAGGTCACCATGTTTGTCTTAGAAATTCAAGTTTCTTAGTACATGAAGAAAAATAATGGAAATACAGAAAGTATGCAAAAGGGATCAAATTTCCCTCCCTTCATTTTGAAAGAACTGAACATTTTGAAATTAGAACTGATGTAAACCAATGCACATTCAGTGTATATAACACACAATATAATAGAAATAGTAATTTATGAACCAATTTTATAGTGTTCGATGCCATGGAGAGTCAGACATTCATCCAATAATTTTATTTTTGTAGGTTTTTTGTTACACTCTGTAGCCCCATATGATGAGGTTATAGCAAGTAAAATATACCTAACTCTGTCTCTTCACCATGAATTACTTCCTACTGCAGGAATATATAACAACAAGGAGATAAGAATGTGCAGAATCCTTACTTCTCGCTTCAGATGATGTTAGCCATGTGCTTTTGTTTTATGACCATTTAGAAAGGTAAAGGATTTTTTACATCAAATATTTATGCTAGTTGTTGTATTTTCTGTTTGGAGGAAAAATCCAAATATTTTTCTAGACTTTTCCAGACTGTCTGTGAATAGCTCAATAACCACAGTCTAAGCTAGGTGACTAATGAACCAGAAAAATATACTGACTAACCAGCAGTTGGTGAAGAACACCAAAAAATAAATATAGATATAAGCGAGAGAGACGATCACACTCACGCCAAATGCTTAGACTGCCTTGGTGCCGTCCACGTCCAGTAAATATGAAGATAGGAGAAGAAGCGCACTCTGAAGGTCTTTATGATAAAAAAAACCTTTTATTTACATGATTAAAAAACGCTAATACAACACGTTTTGGACATCTTGTGACCTTCGTCAGGTATAATGTCACTACATGTCACTTCATATTGGACCAAAGAACCAACCCTAACCATACTTCCCTCCCTCCTCTTACAGCCCAACTAAACAGAAATGATGCGCTTTAGAACACTTAGCAACAGTTGTTAATACACAATATAACCATACTCAGGTCCAAATCAGTGTAAGGTCAAACATAGAAGATAGACATCTGAAAAACATATAAAATCTGTCTATTATAATATCAATTACATCGCACAGGGACTTATACACGAGTAGCCACTGCCTATAAGAAACAGGACAGAACCAATTGCTTGTTTAAGCCTTTCAGGGTTAGGGTGTCTAGTGTGTGAATCCATCTAGCTTCTTTCCTCAACAACATTTGTTTGCGGTCTCCTCCATTGCCCACATAAGGGACCTGATGTATGGCCATCCATTTTAAACAGGCAACACTATGCTTCACTTCTATGTAATGTCTGGCAATTGAAAATTCCCTGAATTTGGGGCCAGTGCTGGTCGATTTCTTAACCCCGGCCCATAAAGAGGACCGATGGTTGGCCATTCTGTCACAGAGGGGAGTGATTTTTGCCCACACAGTACAACCCACATGGGCATACTATAAAATAAATGACATAGGTGGACAGGCAAGTAAGTCTATGTTTAATCATAAACCTCTGTCACATATGTGGGTCAGGAAAATCAGCTCCCACTAGCATAGACCTACAAGTAATACACGCACTACACCTATAGCACCCCAGCTACACACAACCAGGTCTCTTTAGTAGCCTGAGAGGTAGACCTGAGGTCTGTTTTGACCAAAATACTGCAGAGATTTCGTCCTTGCCTATGGCCATTTGATCAGGTCCCTGATGTCTAAACAAGGCCATACACAGAACAACCCTCAGATTTCATAAGTCACATCATCCATTGGGTGGTCTGATTTTTTTTCTCATTGGACAAACCAGGAAATATATCTGACCAATACTCATCATCCGATTATATGATCGTTATTGTGTGTATTGATCCCTTAGTGGCATATTTAAAAACCCACAGTATTGCAGATTTGCAATACAGCTGGTTATCGTAAAAGGATGATGTACCACATGATACAATACCATGCAGTAGTAAAATACTGCAATGGTATTTTATGGGCGATCATAAATCTATGATTGTGGTTGTAGATCTATGGCTATTACAAAATAGCGATACTGCAAAAATAGCGATACTGCACCTTTATAAATATGGCCCTTAAGGGCAAAGAAGGTCCTTGCACAGGTGCTGAACCCAGTCCTGCAAGACATCACTGCTAAACACCCTGTTCTGATGTACTATTTTCCAGTGCATTTCGCCATAAATCATTTTCTAGTTAATTACACTGCATCTTTGAAAGGAAAAATGATTAAATTTTATAAGAGTTAAATTCAAACACATAAACATCATCATTTATGTATCCCTTGATGTGTATTTGTCACTACTTGTTTTAATTCAGATTGATAACTGTTCAGAACTGAGCATCTTTAGAATTGGGGCTCACTATTTTTTTATCAAAATTGTATTGCAATTTAAATGGCTGCCACTTCTTTGTGATTTTAATGAGAGATTCAAGCTCCTCCACATATGCACGCCTTGAGGATTACCAGTGACACATATTCTGAAAATCAACTGTAAGATTAACTGTGTTTGTAATCTAGACAAACTTTCAGCAGAAACAGCAGTAACAGTATATCATTAAATCTTCAAACTGATGTTATTTCTTATTTCTTTTGTTCTCATCTCCTTTATCTAGTCAGACTGGAAAAGGTGCTCTTGGGATGTTCATGTTTTAATTTGCATTAATATATCAAATCAACGTATGACATCGCTTGACTGCAGTAATATTCTTATCATTTTAAAACATATACTAACTGTCAAACAATAATCTCTTGATATATTTTAGAGAAAAGTAGTGTAAAGAAAATAGAAGCTATAAAATCATTGTGTGGATTTAAGTGAATTAAAATGAAAAGAGAAGTTTGTTTGTTATTTTTTTATAAATAAAAATGTGCAGGGAGATTTAATAAAAGTTCTTATAGTTTAAAATGGTGTTAATTTTGCACCAACCAATCAGAACTTATTTAACATTTGAAAGCTAAAATCTGATTGGTTGGGGCAAAATTAACACCATTTTAAACGATAAGAACTTTTATTGAATAACCCTGGTAGATTTTACCCTTTAATCTTGTGTAGTACAAGATATTGGATGTAAGAGACATATTCTTACCTACTTGGAGATGCACTTTTTCCTGGGAATGTTCTAAAGATTCAGTTTTTGCATCATCATCTGGATCATGTTTGTTGCACCAGACAGACAGACAGACAGACAGACAGATAGATAGATAGATAGGTAGATAGAATCTACTAATAATCTAAAAGATCTAATGGGTTTCACGTACACTGATTGTAGCATCAACTTGATGTGTAATATTCATGTTTTATAACATTATTATTGGGGACAATAAATATATTTAACATATTGATATATAAAACCCTTAAAGGGAAATTAAACCCTTTTTAACAAACCCATCTTTAATGCCCCTATTAAAGTATAAACTTGCAATTGCCAGATCCAGTTCGCATCAGGGTCGTATATACCAGGGAAGCAGGGGGAGCAACTGTAGAGAAGGCCTGGGATCCAAGGAGGCCCCATCTTCTTATTTTTCCTTTGATAAATATAGCCTCCTCCCAGAAAGCCACTGTGGATGAAGCACAGATAGGGGCCCCATCATAGTTTTGCTAGGGGCCCAGTGATTCCTAGTTACGCCACTGGTTCACCTCTTCCCTAAGTCAACAGCCAAAGGAAAATTTCATCTGCATGAAATCTGTACCTCTATTTGCATAGTTTCCCTTTGAGGTTTTTATTTAACCGCATACTGAATACTGATGTCACCTATAAAAATGTATAAAAAAAAACTTTAATGTAACTGCAGTCTGAGCAGTCATGCAATGTTATGCACTGATTAGGTTAGATATTTGGGTTTTGAACCACACATAAGTTCTTCCTCCAGAGCGATTTACTTGTAAAGGGATTTTCTGTTTTAAAGGGGTTTGTCTGCTTTTAAGGGGTGCGTTAAGAAACAAAAGCTTTAATTAACTGTGGTTTGCAGTCTGGTAAATGTACTAACCTAGCACTATTTATTTTTAGGAGTGTGCCTGTGTAATTAATCAACTTGTGTTTTTTTTTGTTTTTGTTTTTTTTTTGGTTTTTTACTACTTACTGCTTGAATAAGGTGGTAGGAATTGTTTAAGTAAACTTAAGGCTCATACACATGGGCGATCGTGTGTCCTGACCCGCAACACACGATGTGTAAGAATGAAAGTTTCGGATGATAATCGCCCTTGTATGAACTTTATGAATGTAAATTTAGCCCTGCATACAAAAGTGACCCTTCTTGAGTTTAAATTTTGTGGACATCCTTAGAAAACATGATTTGTAAAAGGGTTTGAATAAAAATTTCAAAAATTCTTTTGACAAATGAATCAATCACTATTTCAAATTATGAATCAGTAAAATTCATATGAATTTGCTTAAATATACTGTAGTATTTGCTCAGTACAACAGCTTTACAATATAGTCTGTCAGTTTCTGAAAATAGCATTGCAGGATGTATGCAATAAACCTTATATACACAACTTGCTAATAACTTTTGCTATTTTGCAATAAAATATACAGCATTTTCTTTTCCGTGGTTTTAAGATGTGTATCAGTTTTATGGTTTCTTAATAACATAATTAGGAACTAATGTGCAGGTGAAGAAATGGCTAATTACTTGATTAGACTAGAGCTAGAAATATATGCTCCCCAGCGGATATTGGAATAACATCTGACATAAAAAATTAACTGGAGGAACAACACTTTGGGGATGAGTGTTACTAAACTCTAAAATAAAGTATAGAACAATTTAAAAAATACAATAGTTAAATATGTATTTTAAAAAAGTTATCTTGAAATGGGAAAGCACCTACATATTCTATTTACAGAAAATGTGTATTTTATCTAATCACGGTCTATTATTGTAAATAAAGTTATGTACAGAAAATTGTTTTTGGAATAACCAGCTAAATAACCAGCAATATTTTTGCAGGAATTGGGCTGAAACTTGTTTTAAGTGCAGTGCTATGGTCTGTGAATATAACATAGTAACAGTAATTGAGGTTGAATAAACACACGTTCTATCTAGTGAAACCTTTTTGGCATACTTACAAGCCCTACCTAACAGTTGATCCAGAGGAAGAAAAAACAACTGCTGGAGAGAGGGGAAAAAATACCTTCCTGACTCCAAATAGCAACAAGAACGGATCCCTGGTCATCAATGGAGATTCAAAAGTTCTTATTTAACGTTTAATATGTTGGGGAAAAATTAGCACCGTTTGTTAAATGATAAGAACTTTTAGTAAATCTCCCTGTATATTTCTTAATACCAGTAATATTTCTAAATGTTAAGCACCTGTGAGCAGGTGGGGCTTAGGCACCTGTGAGTGGGTGGGGCTTAGGCACCCATGAGTGTGTGAGGCCATGGCACCTGTGAGTGGGCAGGGCTGCAAGTGGGTGGGGCCACATGTAAGGGAATGGGCCATGGGGGGGGCCTGCAACTGGAGGGACCATGGGGTCCATGAGTGGGAGGGACCAGGGGAGGAGACACAGGGCAGATTGACTGACAGGTTTCAGAGCAGGAAGCAGGAAGTGCATGGGGACCTGGTGATGCTGCTGCCATATCACACACAAAAATGTAAATATCTTCAAAACTATGTAAAATAAACAATGGAAATAAATTGCAAAAATTCTCAGGGGAGCAATTCCTATCAATTTACCTAAAGTCATTTTTGGACCGCAGTTCCTCTTTAAAGATTCACCTCAGAGCAATTTATTGTATAGGTGACTCAAGGATTTTTAATCTCCAAATGCATCATTTTAAATTTATCAACATTAAATCTCACTTACCAATTTGCTGCTCATTATGACAATTTATCTAGGTTTGCCTGAAGCAATTTCCTTATCAATACAAGTGTAATTTAAATCCTCCATGACCAGAACTTGCCCCAAACCCATGGCCTTTACCAACTGCATGTGGGTGTGAATTTCCTGCTCCTCACTAGTATTTTATGGCTTGTAACTGTTTTAAAATTAGGGGGTTTATCAATTTATCATAGTATCATTTTAGGGTGGACCTGCTCTTTAAGACACATGGCCAATAGACTACTCTTACCTTATTATACAGACATGCTGACTGTGCAATGTAGTTGAGCACAGCAATAGCCAGCACCTTACCTTGTACAGGTACAGGTAAAATAGAAGTGGCATTATCCAGCCTCTCACAGGCACAACCCTCAAATTTGTCAGGTTAGCTGTGCATCACATCTGATTAAGTATATTAAGGTACTTGTGTGGAACTGGCTTACTGGTATTTGTAAAAGTAAAGAATTCACTAATGTTGTTGTTTAGGAGAAAAATGTAAAACTGATAATTGATTTAAACTATGTGTACTATAAGAAGGGCGAGGTATACATGCAATTAAATTGTATAACAAACCTGTATTATATGTAATAATCAAAAGAAGGAAAACCAACATAATTAAGGTATTATTTAAATTGCAAACTGACAACAGGGGAGAACAGAAGGTGATAGATAGATTCCTAGCTTTGAAGTGGTACCATTTTACTGGAAGTAAAATAGTATCTCAGACAATTTCTATCAATCAGCTTCAGTTTTAAGGCTAAGACTATTTATCCAGTGCTGGACTTTAACTTCAACTCCAAGCACCATCCATCATAATTCTGAGAGTTGTGAATTCATAATAACTGTTGAATTCTATATTGCAGACCTTCAGTTTCAGACTATGCTCCTTACCTGACTGTGATCCTGTGATGTAGTAAATCAGTTTCTTCAGTTTCTTCATCGGCCATGCACCATTAGTAGTAAAGGCGTTAAGAGAAGTACAAAATTGTTGTGCAAATCTTAACAAAGCCTTTACTACATAAGCTACGCCACTCTATTTCCAAACATTTTTGGTAATGGCTCAGCCAGCACAAATTTAGTGCAAAACCCACACTAACCGGATAGTACATCGGGTAGCACTAATTAAGCGCAAAAATGGCTGATGAAGCATCGGCCTGAAAGTGAATACAGGATAGGAATGGGGAGATTCTGTAGTTATATTACAGTTAAAATGTGAATTTTCAATAAGCCTCATATTTGTTCATGTGAAAACTTTAATATTTTGGATAACATTTTGAAAGGTATTCATGCCCAATGTGCTTGAGGCCTAAAATTCTAAAATAGATTGAAAAAAAAAATCACAGGGTATTGTAAATGTGTAAATAAATAGGATTTATGTGTTTAATTATTTTTGCTCTAGTAGAGCATTATCTATACTTCCTGTATGTAAAATAAACCAGCTTGCAAATACCAGATACCCTGCCTGCTTATCACAAGCTTAGTTTCTAGTGGAAAATGTAATTATATCTAGCATTTTAGAGAGGTATTAGTGTCACACTCTATGCCACACTGCTCGTTATAATTCAGTGGATAATGTATTGCCTACAATGATTTAGTAAGTCATCAATGAGTTGAATAACCTGATAACACTTTTCTACAGAGTATGGAACTCTGAGATGACTTTTAATCAGAAGGAGTTACATTTTACTTTGTGTTATGTGAATTACCTTTTTTTAAATAAAATGCACGGTTAAACCATTTCATTATGTTGCATGTTGAATTTCATCAAAGCTCAACAACTTATGTCACCCCTACACACAGAATGAGTAAATATTAGAATTTACTCACCTTCTTTTAAGCCTGTTTGTGAAAGATCTCATTTATCCAGGTCATGGTATATCTGTGGTATTCGGATTGATCAACTGGACTTGAAGTTTAGTTCTTGAAGAAGTACCGCTAGTCATCCGACTGGCTTTAATTCAAAATGATTTGTACAGAAACTGTTTAACATAAATACCATAGAATGTGTCTCAATTCTTTTTTTATGCAAAGTTTTTTCGATAAAGCTACCACTCCCCTTACATAATCACTGACAACTTCAGGGAAACCTAGTTCACTTGTCAGCTAATACATTTAAACAAGTTTCTACTTTTTCTACTCTACCACTTCCAAGCTGCAGAAAAAATAATATAGTACCAGCATGCACAATTGTCCACTACAAGTAAACTAAAGGTTTACACTAAATTTACCCGTAAAGAACAGGCACTTGGTACTATTATTATTATTATTTATTATCTGTTGTATTCAATTAGATGAACTGGACTTGAAGTTTATTTCTTGAAGACATTTCGCTAGTCATCCGACTGGCTTTCTCAATTCAGAATGGCTTGTACAAGAATCTGTGGCAATTATGTACCCTGGAAAATCCCAATTAGCATATCACAGCCAGGTGTTAAGGGCGGGAGTGCATAGTGGCTAAGAGGTGTTATAGGAATTCCCAGGGTAAGGTGTCAAAACAGCATTGTACATGGGAGACAGTTGGTGTCGAACCCCCCCACCTCTATTTAGGCTTGGTTTCTTTATTTTCACATAAATGGCCTCCTTGACACCTCTCTTGAACCAGTCACGTTCCTTTGCCAATATGTTAACATTACAATCTTCAAGGGTATGTCTTTATCCTTAAGATGCAGGTACACGGCTGAGTCCTGACCCGAGGAATTGGCTCTTCTGTGCTGGGCCATACGTTGATGCAGTTGCAGTTTGGTCTCCCCCACATACAAATCAGAGCATTCTTCACTGCACTGCATATGATGTAACTTTTCTTGTGTTTTGGTATTGGGTCTTTTGGATGTGCCAGTTGCTGCCTCAGTGTGTTGTTTTGACACCTTACTCTGGGCGTTCCTATAACACCTCTTAGCCACTATGCAATCCCGCCCTTAACACCTGGCTGTGATATGCTAATTGGGACTTTCCAGGGTACATAATTGCCACAGATTCTTGTACAAGTCATTCTGAATTGAGAAAGCCAGTGGGATGACTAGCGAAACGTCTTCAAGAACTAAACTTCAAGTCCAGTTGATTTAATTTAATACAACAGATATACCATGACCTGGATGAATGAGAATCTTCACAAGCATTATTATTTATAATTGTAGATTTATATAACGCCAACATCTTCCGTGGCACTTTACAGTTGCATTAAAATACATAAGGCAAACATACATGTTACATACAAGGGTAGTGCAAGTAATAAAAAGTGCAAAAAGTGCTGGTCCAGCAGCATTCAGTGTGGTAAGTTACAGTATTACTGTGGTACAATAGGAAGGAGGGCCCTGCCCGAGAGCTTATAGTCTAGAGGAGATGGGGAGGACACATAAGGTGAAGCAGATCAGTAGCTGTAACTAAGTTGTCAGTGGATTATAACTAGCGGGTCTGCGATGGGTCAGTAAGAGGGGTAGAAGTGTCCAGGCCCAGATTGTAACTTTGCCTGAAGAGATGAGTTTTGAGGTTGTGTTTGAAGATATGAAGTGATGGCGAGCGACGTATAAAGCATGGAAGAGAGTTCCAGAGCAGAGGGGAAGCCTCTACGTGGAAGTGCAAAACAACATTTATTTTTTACGTTGGTGCAGTCATTGCAAAATTAGAGCAAAACCCAGGCTAACCAGATAACAAAATGGCCAATGGTCACTTTTCTGTTCTTATCCTCCTTGACCTCTCCTCTGCTTTCGACACAGTTGATAATTCCCTCCTAATGTAGATACTTCACTCTTTGGGAATTCGGAATAAAGTGCCCGAACGCCCGAACTTACTCTGTATCTTATGTTAACAACACCTCTTCTCTGATTCCTCTTAATGTGGGGGTACTCCAGGGGTCTGTTCTTGGACCCTTATTGTTCTCCCTCTACACTATCTCCTTGGGAGATACACAAATCTACTTGTCCACACCTACGCTAACTCCTGACATCCAATCACGTCTCCAACTGCCTCCTTGCCATCACCTACTGGACGTTGTAACATTACCTCAAATTAAATCTTTCTGAAACTGAACTGATCATTTTCCCACCTAAACCTGGTCCTGTCCCATCTTTCTCCCCCTCTGTTGACAATACCGCCATTTTCCCTATCCAATCGGCACGCTGCCTAGGGGTAATTATTGACTCCTCTCTCTCCTTTTCTAACCACATTAACTATGTTGTGAAAACTTGACGCTTTTTCCTTCGCAATATAGCCAAAATCCGCAGGTTCCTTTCTCTCCCGACTACCGCTATGCTTATGCATGCTCTCATCGTATCGTGTCTGGACTATTGCAATCTACTACTTACTGGTCTTCCTGCTTCTCACCTCTCTCCCCTTCTGTATATACTTAACCCTGCCACACATATTATTTTGATCTCTAATAAACAGGATCCCAAATCTCCTCTGTACCAAACAACAACCTGGCTCCCCGTTTAACAGCGCATTGTATACAAAATCTTTTCCTAACACTTAAAGCCCTTCGTTATGCTGCTCCTTCTTATATTTCTTCTCTATTGTCTGCATATGTTCCTGCCAATACCCTCGAATGGTTTGGAGCTGCAGCATCCCCAACAAAGGCACTTGTCACAAGGGCCCTTCCAAGGGCTACAAGAACACTTACAAGTGCTGGGGAGGAGGGTCCTGGTTCGAGTTGTGGGACCCCTTAAGCCCCAAAAGGCACTTGTCAGTGCCACAAGGGCCCTTCCAAGGGCCGAAAGGGCACTTATAAGTTGGTGTTGTCGGCTGGGAAGAAAGAAGATACGCTCCAAGGGCTCTTCTAAGAGTCAATAAGGGCCCTGGTCTCGAGCTGCAGGACCCCCAACAAAGGCACTTGTCAGTGCTGCTATGGCACATCTAAGTGCGGCAAGGGCACATCTAAGTGCCAGGAGGAGGGTCCTGGTTCGAACTGCAGGACCACTTACAAGTGCCATTGTTGAGGGTGCAGCTCAAAACCAGGACCCCCATTGGCTCCTAGAAGTGCCCTTGGGGTATGTCTTCTTTCTTCCCAGCCAGTGACACTGACTCTGCTGATATCACTGGCACTGTGGCCCCCAGTGACACCTCTGGAGCTGGCGACATAAACGTTGCCAGTGTTGCCGACATCTTCTTTCTTCTGTCATTACCTCTTTATATAGGTTTGCTGATGGACCATATCCAGTTAATATTTCAGTGCTTGCAATCATATGATCACACATTAACCTATCATACTTGAATGTTGATCGGGCTATCTCTAAATGATAGCTAAAAAAAAGCAGTAAAATTTTGTATTGTTTCTTGTAGGCTGTCAGCTATTCAGGCTGGAAAATAAACCACAGGGTAACAAGCAGCTTTTAAAATCTTATCAAGAACTTCAATATTGGTATGGAGACATCTTTATTGAAAATATGTACATAGAGACATTTACCTCCTTTCTCCACCCACACTACAATAGTTCTCATTATTCAAAACATCTTGGGAGGCAAGCAGCAGTAAATATTTGCGAGGTCTGCAATCCTTTTGCTTAATCTCTTTAGCAATTACCTTTGGTATCGAGAAGGCCATTGCTATTCTGACTTGATCTAATTTCTATGCAAGTTATGCCCTTTTATAGGAGGCCTTCTATTATATGTTGCAGACCATTTTATCAACTTTTTTTTCCCCCAGGCAATATCTATACAGATTATAAACCCCCTATTTCCTGTTCACCTAAGCTAAAGAGCCTATTGTCCAATATCATGGGGATTAAAGCAACTTACAGACGCACATAGACTTACTGATACTCGCCTAAAAATGGGCATTTGTCTCCAAATGTAAATTTACATTGCAGCACCTCCCTAAACCCCACTTTTGTTTTACTTAACTTCCCCAAAGATGCACCTGAACAATACAAGACCTGGTTCCTTGTAACTGTGTTTACTGATACAGTTAAGACTTTTATCGTTAATTATGTAAGTAGAAGTATAAAGTGCATGTATGGTCTTGTACCTTATCTGTTTTGTATATATATATATATATATATATATATGTAGAACTGTGGTGTATGGGGGAGGGGCCATGTTAGGGTATAAGAGGAAGTTAAACTATTATATGTTATCCTGATGATGGTCCAATCGAAAAACAAAAGTGGAGGAGCATGCTACAGGTATAGTACACATTTGTAATGTGAAAACAATGTGATACAAGGTTTCTGGGGACAAGTTTTTCTGATGACAGCCCATCAGAGCAGAAACATGTTGATCACATTGTAGTGATAAAATCTTTATTTCTAAAAGACCTGAGAGTGCATTTGATTACAGTACATATTAATTTCATTGAACAACAACCGGCATTTATTCAATTGAGGAGCGCTATTTGTTCAAATATATATATATATATATAGTACATATGTACATAAAATAATTATATATAGGTGTGTTTCCAATTTCTGGTTAATAATTTACATAATGTTGGGAATTATAATACTGGATAAGAACCTTTGCCGGCAGAATATCGTAGACCAGCCAATAAATTAAAATTGACAGAAAATGAAAGAGTTCGTTCTAGTGTTTTTCAAGAAGCAAAGTAAATGGAAACATAGCAGATGAAATTTAAAAGTTATTAACATAACACCATTTTGCATTTCAAAACAACTGCATTTATTTTTAAATAGAACCCAGCTGGTAGTTTTTGCAATGCAAAACTAGATTTGAAGGGAGAGACTGAACCATCCTAAAGGTATTTAATTCTACACTGGGAACAAGATGAAAAGCATCAATATTTATGTCAACTGAGATGCTGTCAAGAACTTGTCAACATTCTATATTCAAATAAATACATTACTTTTTCCTTTTTTCTGTGTCTTTTCCAAAGCATTTCATCTAATATGAAGCATTTGTACAAAAAATTTACTCAAATTTGCTTCAGGTACAGAACTAAAAAGCTTAGCCCAACAGATTCATTTACTTTAACACCCAACGTATCAGATCTTTCTGGTAGACATTAACTTGTTAAATGAGTCTTAATTATACATAAGCAGATGGAGATTTGAATTAAAATTACCTTACACTTGAGTGGCTTTAGTTCATTACAACATATCTTTCCCTTAATCATTTAGGCAGCCTCATCATTGTTCTTATAGGAAGTTATTAAAGTATTGTAATTTCCATATTTCATTTGTTAGATCTACCATTACAAGGTAAAAAAAATACACTTACAATCTGACTTTTACCATAAGAGTGAATCATTCATGTCAGTTACAGTTTGTGTTTTTTTATGTACACTTTTTTTACACAGGGACTTTCATATTTTATTATGTATAGAAATTCACCTCATTAAGTTTCTGTTGCATATAATTTAACAGTTATTAGCATAAGGGTTTAATTGTGCTTCCCTGTAATACATTTAAGGGAAACTAAAGTCTCCAGACAACATTGTCCCAACAGACAGAGCACACAAACATACAACAAGCAGTGTCTCACATCTCAATTTGCTGTGGCTACTGGCTGATTTATTAAATTAACCTGTGGGTACTAGGGGTCAGATAAACAAAGTATTCAAAATCTTTCTACATGTAGAACCTTTATGGACTTTGTATTTCTAAAACAAGTGCTTTACTAGGTAAGCCACCATAGTATATACAAGATAAACAGGTACATTTCAAATTTGTTAGGAACAGAATAAAAAATGTAAATGTTAGTAAAATCAGCTGAATGTTGTCTATTGCCCCAGGGAGGCTGTAAGTAATTCATGCTGGCTGGTAATTAAACTGCAGGGTAACAAGCAGCATTCAGAGTCTTATCACGGACTTCTATATTGGTGTAGAAAATAGAAACAGTCTATAAAGACAGCGAATACTAGGGTCAGGGGGCATGGCTCTTTGAAGATAACATAGGCTGTGGGTTGTACTGACAACAACATGGAAGCCTTCTTAATTACAGAATCTATTTCTTACCTGTTCTAAATGCAGCTTACTGGTGAAGAATGTATAGGTGTTCTGGGAAGAAAAGCTTTCACATTAGGATTTTTAAAAATTAAGTTTAGTTCTCCTTTAACAATCTGGAATGAATGTGATCCAAACAGAAATAACATTTTGTAGACACTCAGCCGGCAACCTTTCAACAAGTTAAATGAAACTGATATCACCCTTTTAATCCCATGACAAAGCCCTGCTGGAAGGGGCTAAATACACTGGTCTGCTCTTACATCTAAGAGAGAAACAACACGCAATGGGCCCTATTCGTAAAGGCGCAGTTTCGCTTTTTAGAGACAACGTGCCTTTAACGATTGTTAAACTGCTAGTTAATTTCCGAATGGTTTAGTGATCATTAATTTACGATTGTTATTGTAAATGAAAGATAATGATCGTAAATTACCGATACCAACCATAAATCTATGCTAACGTGATGGTAAATTTACAATCTACATAGAATACCATTGCGGTAGTTTGCTACCACACGGTATTTTACCACTGAACGTACATTTATGGCCATAGTCGTTCATTATCGATAACGTGTGGTATCTTTAAAATGTGATACCATGCGTTTACAAATAGGGCCCAATGTGTACCCAAATGGAAATAAACTTGTTACTTCTGCAACCAGAACAAAATGTTTTTTGCAGTTCTCTGCCAGTACAGCCCTCCCTTGCTTTAGAAAATGAAAGATCTTTTCTTTAAACAAAATTTTGCTGCTGCAAATTACTGTTATTCCTTATTGGTTTTAATAAACAATGTACATCTAAATCTAAAGAACGGGGTTTCTGTTAAAGGAAATCTAGCTTATTATTCATAATAATAAACCAACCATATGGAAATTATTTTTTTTTTCTCTTACTCATTCTTGGATTCTGCAAACTCATTACGTGTTTAGAGATAAAAAAAACCCCATTAACATACTATCAAGATACCCAGACGGTACAAATCTAATAACTGTCTTGCTTGGCTCAGGGGCTGACAAGTCTTTAGAGGCCTTTTGAGGGCTTTCCATTCCAGTATAGTTGAAAAGTAGCATCGTGCATACTGGCTGTCTACTTGATCCACAAACTTTTGATCGTCCAGGAGAACCAATATTCATTCATATCTCCTGATAGTGTTGAATGGCCATTTAATAGTAGTCTGGTTTAGTGAGAAGAGATGTTTGCATCAAGACTGTAATCTGGAGATAAATACAAATAAAGACATTTTAAAGGAGTTAATCACATCAACTCCTCCTTCCTCCTCCAATAGACAGCTTAGCACCACTCCCACAGACCTCAAGAATCAACGGCTCACGTCCGGATAAAAGTATTCCCTTCTTTATTAGTGCATGATAAAATTGCCAAATTGCAAACAAATACAGCACAGCATGGTCTTCTTACACGTTTCGGATTTCACATCCTTACTCATAGAGACCCATTATAAAGGAGTGGTTTATATCCCATAACAATTACTGTATTAAAGAATGCCTTTGCAATTAAGCAATTAAGTAAAAATAAACCAAAATTAAAAGGTAGAATGAAAACAAAGCTAATAATAAAATATAAGTACTGTAAGACACCAAACAAAATATGGATAATGATTTATTCTTTTGTATTTAAGTGTACAATTTAAGTATAATTCTAATCTATTAAAAAATGCAAAACCCCCTACTTCAATCTAAATTAAAATGGGAACATTTTAGGTAAATCACCTTCTAAGCCATATAGTACATTGGATTTATAATGATTTCATTTGCCATAAGTCCACATATGCTTTCAATTTAATAACCAAATCGTTAAAGATTATTGCACAATTGCTCTTTTAAAGTCCACTCATCATCACATATCTGCAAAGGTTCAGCTAATCAGGCTCATTCTACCTCATTAACAAAAAGCTTTGCAATAAATTAGGAAAGTCATAAACAATACTGCAGTTGCTAGCAGAAGGTCTTATTTCTTGCCACAGCCTGGCGTTACCTATTTCTGCCTTTTTCAGTTTTTCACTAGGCTAATTTTTTCCCGTAATTATTAAAACAGAATTGATGCAATAATGTTGTTTGTATTTTGCAGGGCAGATCTAAACAGCACCTTTCAAATCAACTAATTACGATTTTCTATCTCTTTGTCATTGAAAACTTCCGTCAAATGTAATTAAAACGAAGCAGATGACAGAAGTGGCATTTGAAAGAATCATCCAGTGGTTCAAATAGCAATTCTGACAGAAATGTCAAAGTGATAGCACTACAGCCTTCCCATTGAATGCTAGGGAAGGCAAGAAGGACTTTTATTATAAATGCCTCACAGATAACCTTTAGGAATTGTGGAATACCAAATACTACACATGAAATTTCATTATCTAGAATGGCTCGCAGATGCTTACCTAGTATTAATTTATAAAAAAAAAAAAATTTACCTCCTTATTTTTCCCATAGCAATGAAGAACTTGATCCAAAATGATAGATATCTATCAGAGTCTCTGCTCTATAAAAGATAGGAAACATACCAAGGACAAGTAATATCCTATAGTTACAAGCTCAAGTTTCCTTGACTCAGCACTAAATAATAGAATTATCATGAATTTCTAAATGCAAATAGAAGTATGATACAGTCAAGAGATCTATCTGATATTTCAGCCCTTTGATTGGGTAGAACGCAATCAATGATTATTGCTTGTGTATTAGTTTGATTGCTTCAAGTTCTTATTACTAAAAAAACATTTCTTATGAGTAAATGCTAAATGACTGGGTTGCTGTTATAGACTAGCTTGGAAGACTATTTTTTATAAAACTGTATATTTCTATCAATGCCTGCCTTTCTGATTTATATTCTATAAAGGCCATAAAATTGTACTTTGTACTTTGTTCTTCCATTTGTCAGCAGATCAGATTTTTTAGAAATGTGTATAGCTGACATTAAATGGTGTATTGAAAGAACTGTGGTATCATTTTTTTATTTTTTTACCAATCACAGTATTTACTGAGCATAATAACTGCTAGCATTATTACTAAAAAAAATATACAAATATTTCATATTAAATAACATTGCATGGATCAGAGACAGGACAACTGTTGCAGGGGAAAGAAAATGATCCAGTAGATGGACCCCGCTGACACAGTCTTTGGTCTGTTTGGTCCCTTTGCTTCAGAGTTGCGATCTCCAGTTAAAATGCAAATCTATAACAGACTATACCACATTTTTGGCCAATCACTTTCTAAATCATGTACATTTTAATATGAAAAACCCAGGAAGAGGGAAAAAAACCTAGCTATCCTAATTTACAGAACTACAAATGATTGCAATTTGAATTAAGACACAAGCCTATCTA
This sequence comes from Hymenochirus boettgeri, assembly GCA_019447015.1. Classification (NCBI taxonomy): domain Eukaryota; kingdom Metazoa; phylum Chordata; class Amphibia; order Anura; family Pipidae; genus Hymenochirus; species Hymenochirus boettgeri. The sequence continues at coordinate 119,698,017 of CM033471.1, read as the reverse complement.
TATAGTGCAACATTTTACCCAAACCATAATGCCTGCCTAAAATTCGATCCAGCTCCAATGCAAAAAAAAAGGACTGAAAGGGAGGAAATCCTTCCGTTTGGTTTAGCTATCTCAACTCAGCAGTTATTGCATGGATCCCACCTATAATATTTGTGTTTAATCTAGTCTAGCTCTTTTATATAAAATGAAGGTACAGTAAATAACCAGATGATTGCAAACAAGCAGTATGGTGGCTCAGTGGTATAAATGCAAGAACTTATTCTCTCTGTATTTGCAATGGTATTTTGATCTCCCTCATATAATGGCTGTGTGTATGTGATAGGGTACTATCACAATAAGTTATCAGATAGCTGGAGCTGTAAGCTGTACACGTGTAGGTTTTTTAGTTCTATTCCCTTCCTACCCCCTTACCTCACTGTTGTTTTCTGCCTGGCTTACTCCTCCATGGTATGGTTGCTCCTAGGCCCACTATTAATAGGCAGGGCATTAAATAAGATTCCTCTCATACCTTTCAAACAAGCCTAGGATTATTTATCTAGGTTTTGCCAAAGTTATAAGCTTATATCTGGGAATAACGCTAGATTCCGATCTTTCCTTCAAACCTCATGTCAATTCTCTTGCCAACTCCTGTCGGCTCCAACTCAAAAACATCTTCCTATTGAAGGAAGCCACAAAAATCCTAGTCCATGCCCTAATCATATCCCAGCTAGACTACTGCAACACACTCCTGTGTGATTTACCAAACAACCACCTGGCACCACTTCAATCCATTCTCAACTCTGCTGCCCAGCTCATTTATTTCTCTTCTCGCTTCTCTAATGCCTCTCCTCTCTGCCAGTCCCTCCACTGGTTGCCCATCACGCAAAGGATCCAGTTCAAACTGCTTACCTTATCCTATAAAGCACTATCCAACATAGCCCCTCCATATATCTCAGAGCTGATCCAGCGATACTGTCCCAGGCGCAACCTCCGCTCTGCAAATGATACCTTCCTCTCATCCACTCTGGTCACCTCTTCCCATGCCTGCATTCAGGACTTTACTCATGCTGCCCCTCTGCTCTGGAACTCCCTTCCTATGTCTGTCCATCACTCACCATCCCTTAACAACTTCAAACGTAACCTTAAAACCCACCTCTTTAGGCAGCATATAACCTGGCCTAAACATTACCCCCTTACTACCCAATATGATTCAACCCACCTTTCACGCTCCACTGCCAATCTATTTACAGCCTACCGATTCCTGTCACCTAATGTCTCACCCCATATCCTCTAGTCTGTAAGCTCTTTGGGCAGGGTCCTCTCTCCTATTGTGTTATGGTATTGCTGTAAGAAACTCATCATTCTGTTTACTTATATCATGTATTACCCTGTATGTAATGTATGACTATGCAATTGTAAAGCGCTACGGAAGATGTTGGCGCTATATAAATCAATAATAATAATAATAAAGTCTATCTTCTTACTCTGTAATGTCTCTCCGTCTCTGTGACAGGTAAGTGTTGTAAGCTGTGTCATAAGTCTCAACCCCAAAAATCGATCATTGCTGAAGCTAGTTACAGGCTTTGTCACATTTAATAGGCAGAGCCTTGGTGGTGAAGGTAGCAGCAATTGCTATTCTTAGTTTGGGTGCACACCGTTAGAGATAACAGGCATCCCAGAACTAGAGATGTCCAAACTTCGCAAAATCGGGTCCGCTGGAGGATCCGTGAATTTTCGAAAAAATTTGAAAATTCAAAAATCCGCGAGCGGACCCGTTAAAATGGAAAATATTCTCAAAATTACAAGATTTCTCGTATTTTTGAAAATATTCGAAATTACGCGATTTCGAAAATTTTCGAAAATACGGGAAATCTCCTAATTTCGAAAATTTTCGAAAATCGGAATTTTCAAAAATACGCGTAATCCTTGTAATTTCGAAAATTTTCGAAAATATGTATTTACGAAAATAAGAGACATCCTCGTAATTTTGAAAATTTTCGAAAATACGTATTGACGAAAATACGAGAAATCTTGTAATTTCGAAAATTTTCGAATATACGAGAAATCCGCGGTTCGGAAGGCGGAAAATCCGGAAAAATCCGCCGTTTGCGAACGGGATGAATCCGCAAACCTTCAATCCCTACCCAGAACCAGTAGGGTAAATGCTAAAAATTGCCATTTTCGGCACTCTGGAACAGTCATCATTTAGCGAAGGAACATTAGTAATAATCTTAGGTGACAGATATGGAGATGAAGGAGGAAGCTGGGTAGCAGGAGTTACTTGCAGATTTTGAGACCAAGGTTGTACTGGTAGCATGATTAGGATGGCAGAAGTGGAGAAAGCTGTAGTGGTAGCAGGAGTACTGATAGATTTGGAGATCAAGGATGTAGTTGGTATCAGAAGTAACCGGAAGGTTAGGAGATCAAGGCTGTAACCAGGAGGCAAGAGCAGCTGACAGGTTAGAAGACTAGGGCTGAAGCAAGATACAAAGACACACAGGGAACAAGGCAAGGAGGACTGCAGTATTTTCTTTAAAATGAGCCGACAATCACATCTCTTGCTGGAGCCTGTGAGAAATTACATTGGGGTGAATGTTCAAACTTCCTGCTTCCAGTAGCTTTAGTGACGTCTCCTTACCTCTGCCTGCCCCTCTGCCCTGGGGGAGAAGCATGCTCAGTAAAGACTTAATGCTGGGGAAATCAGGAAGTACCTGGGGGGAGAGCCAACAACAAAGCCCCAAGAACAAACAGACACACATTTCATGGCCTCACTGGATGTGATATCATTCTGTACAGACTACTTTTATCACAGTTCTTTAAGGAGCCGTATCCCCTGAAGCTACAAAGGCTTACATAAATCTGCAATAATCAATACTTACACATAAAAACATAACCCTTGGCTTAGTCAATGGGAGTCCTTTAAGGACCTTTTTACATATATATTTACTGTACATAGGTACCATCCTGTATACTATAGGCCTACATTTAAATAAACTATACAATCATTCCCTAACTGCCACAGGTCTGAGCCAGATGGCTTATAACAATCAACAATCATCTTACAATTCTAAATCTGCGCATAACATTTAAAAAAAAAACAGGTATGCATGTCATCATTAAGACCTTCTGAGGCTGGGTTACTCATTTTAAAAATTAAAGGGCATGTCCACCCCCAAAACTAACTTTTTATATTTATTTGGCCCAAATAAGTGCTCCAAAACAAACTTTACAGCATGTAAATCGGTCCAGTGGTTCAAAAGTTACAGACCTTTGTAGCTGACTTAATCCTGCAGCATGGACCAATACAGCAATGAACAGAGACAGGTTACATTACCTTGTCTCTGTTCTTTTCATGTTCTTGAGCATGTCTGTTAGCATCCAGCAGTGAGAACAGAGGAAGTTGCATCAGTAATGGTCTGACCCCTGGATCCCTGGATTTTCCCTCTCAACCAATCACAGCTGTAAAGTTATGTGTACTGAAGAAATCCAGGATCAACAGCTGCAGCCAGCCAGCCCAGAGAGAGAGAGAGAGAGAGAGAGAGAGAGTGAGACACACACAAACACAGGCAAGAATTTTTTTTTCTAAGCTGCAGCTCGGGGTCATCTAAAGAGGAAGTGGAGAGGAAGTGCAGCCTGATATATATCTCATTAAATATCAGGCAAGGCAAATGATTTTGAGAAAAATGAATATGGCGTTTGAGGTTGGTGCTATTATATAAAGAACATATAAAAAGTTTATTTTTGGGTGGACATACCGTTTAATTTACTGTAGCTTTTTGAAGTAAGACCCTGCCCAGGTTCCTACCTCTTTCCTTTAGCCTGACCAATTATAATCCAACAAATGTAAACAATTTAAAATAATTTAATGTTCTCATATTTTATGTTTTGCAAATGAACACAGTAGATCACTTTCCTTCTTTACGAACTAAACAAACTTTTACAAATAAGCCTCCTAATAATTATAATTATAAATTATGAGGCATGCCTTTATTTGGCTGTTCAAAACTATATAATATTAATATCAATATAAAATTAACAGGGTTATAAACTATTGCAAAGCCCCATTTCTGACCATAGCTCTCATGATGCAGTAGTCACTTTGCAGCATAGTAAGGTAAGGAGCGGAACTTTGCAAGGCTTTCACAGCTTTGTTTTGATTTAAAAGTCATTTTATTTTGTAGCTTACAGTGCAGAGGAAAAGAGAGAAAAAAAATTAAATTATGCTGCTTTTTATACTGCCCCTAATGCCAAACTCAAAAGATTTCACTCATTTTGAAATAACCCCTTCTTTCATCATCATTGTGGAATCAGTATGAACTTGCAATTATTAACTGTATTCATTAAAAATAACTAGATTTATTGGGTAATTATTGGATTGGCCTGTTTTCTTTAAAAAAGAAATAATAAGAAAAAAACGATAGACATTTGCTGTGTCTTGGCCTTTCACATTCTAGTTGGCATTTTTTGTCTTTGGTTTGACCTTCATTAAAAAGACTTACTGAGAGCTCACCACTCTGTCTATATTTTTACTGTGAAAAGGTCTGTGAGAATCAATTGTAGTATTTGTGGAAAGCTTATGTTAAAATTATAATATTATGTCTTGTGTCAATGTACAGTTCTTACTTTTCATGTGATGAAGAAAAGGTCACAACTGAGCATCTACTTTTCAGGACCTCCGTATTTTATAATTTTTTTTCTACTTTATTCTTGCAGAAAACCAAGACCAACTGATAATTTAATATTGTTTTGTCATCTCTGTTCTAGTCTACTCTTTGCTTTAATTCGGAAAGCATGATATATTTTCTGTATTAAAGGAGAACTAAACCCAAATTTTTACACTCTAGAATCTAAACATATCCCCTCTGAAAACACCAATAAACTGCAAAATAGCAATACAGTAACTAGCATTAAAGTAAATGTTACCACTTGAAGATGGATGGTTGAGACTAGATGAAATAACTGTGTGTATGTACAGTGACTAGCCACACCCCTGACCTCAGTCACATGCAACCTTGCCTATTCTGTCCTGTTAAAGGATTGGCTAGAGGCTATTAGTAGGTGTGACCAACTGTAACAAGTTCCTGCAGTATCTTATGTGATACTGGAACACTGGGAAATAAGACACAAATCTCATGATAGAATGTTCAATTTCTCAACAACCATATTAAAATGAGAGGTGAGACACTGATTACTGCTTTTATATCAAGATGTGCCTTGTAATTTAATGTTGTTCTGAGGCTTTAGTTTAAATATGCTTTCCTTCTTGTCAAGATTAGAACATTCTTAAAGGGCATGTCCACCCCCAAAACTATAATTCCCCCCACTACTGGCCCCACTCTGTAGTAAATAAAAATCCTTACCTTACATCCCAGCTCCATATGGTTCTCTTGGAATCCCCCCCAAAGTAAGAAAAACTGCCCAGCAGGAGTACTGCAGAGTCCATATAGGACGCTGCCTCCTGTCTCCCCCTGGGAGAAGTTTGGCATGCGCACTGCAGCCATTCTGCCCCTCTCTCTTCCTCCCTCTCCCTTCCGTTTTGGACTCCCTGCCCCTAGCTCAAAATCCCTTTAATATACGGTAGAGCTTAGTCCCCCAGCCTCAACCGCTATATTTTTATTTCCAGAAACTTACCCATACATTACTTACCTTCCCTCTTTCCTCCGCTGTTCAGAACGTCCTGCAGCCCCATCCGTGATTGGCTGCCTCTCAGCCAATCACAGATGCGGCTGATGGTCCCACCCCTCTGCTTGCAGTTTCGCACAAGCAGAGGGCCGGGCAGTGCGGCGGAGGAAAGTGGAAAGGTAAGTAATGTTTGGGGAAGTTTCTGAAAATAAAAATATAGCGGTTGGGGCTGGGGGACTAAGCTCTACTGTATATTAAAAGTTTGTAAGAAGGGTGAACATACCCTTTAACTTCAGTTTTGTTTATTCTCTTCCACTCAGCAGTACACTTGCTTTTGTTTTTTTCGATTGCTGTCTTACAACGTAAGTTAAATTCAGTTCATCTTTAGCTTACAGATAATAATAAGACACAATCCTTTGATTCAAAATTTCCAATTTGGAGTCAGAATTTCAGATGGGACCACTAAAATTTTGTCCACATAGAAGAAGAATGTTGGGCTACCAGATACTGTTAAAAAAAAGAGTATTCCATAATAATAGGGAGTATTACCTTAGTATTTGGACATAATGTAAGTTTTCCTGTTCAGATGTTAACATTTTATATAAATCTAATGTTTCCACTTTTTCCTCTACTATGTCTTGAAGTCCCCATGTCATTATTATATAATTATAATATATAAGTGGCCTGGATTATAATGGGAGCAACAGTGGAATATATCCTTATAAAAATCACTCAACTAGGTAGTTGAGTGATTTTTATAAGAATATATACCACTGCTGCTCCCCATACATTTGCTGTCCTCCTTCCACTTTAACCAACACTTTCCTTGTCCAACCCTGCAATAAAAAAAATTGCTATAGCACACAGACATTTACTGTTCATTAAAACCTTATCTTAGTCCTTGATGTAAAGTCCGTTTCACCCGGTAACCTGGTCGGAATCACCGGAATCCTGTCAGCCGTGACAAGACAAATTCCTGCAGCCTGCGAGTGAGAGCGGCCATGTCAGCGTACTGACAACTTCCTCTGCACGCTCTCCTTAAGTTCACTCGCAGGGCTGCAGGAGTTTGTCTCACGGCTGACAGGATTTAGGTTACCGAGTGAGAGGGATTTTACATCAAGGACTAAGATAAGGATTTTACGAACAGTAACGTCTGTCTGTTACATGAATCTTTTTTATTGCAGTGTTGGACAAGGAAAGTGTTGTTTAAAGGGGAAGGAGGAAGAAATGTAAAGGGAGTAGGGAATTCCAGAAGAAAGGCTGCCAGAAGGATGTCCACTAAGAAGTTAATATCTGGTATGTATTCATTAATCTATTTTATAACAGGGCTGACAGAGGTTACTGTGTATTTAGTTTAATTATTTAGTGAAGGGAGAAAGGATAGTTAGGGATTTAGTAAAGGGACTAGCGAGTAAATTCATTTTTTTAAAACTTATATATTATAAGAAATAATACGCCCCATTACAGTGTAATATAAGGTTTATAAAGTCACCTCGGAGTTCCCTGTCCTGTATAAAAGCCCTCTACCTTCGGTCTCGTGCTTTTATATGGCCAGGGAACTCTTCGGTGACTTTATATCCTTATATCACACTGTAAGGGGCGTATTATCCCGCAAAACGTAACATTTTATTGCACCATTCGGTTCTCCAAAACTTTAAAAGAACAAAAACAACTAACCTACTGAAAAGAATAAAACATTTCAAATCCCCCCTAAACTACCCAAACTAACCTGGCTGTGATATGCTAATTGGGATTTTCCAGGGTACATAATTGCCACAGATTCTTGTACAAGTCATTCTGAATTGAGAAAGCCAGTCGGATGACTAGCGAAACGTCTTCAAGAACTACATTTCAAGTCCAGTTGATCTAATTGAATACAACAGATATACCATGACCTGGATGAATGAGAACCTTCACAAGCATACCCAAACTAACCTTTATTAATGCAAATGGGCTAGTATACAGCTTTGTCTTCCCCGCTCTCTCCCTACTACATCTGTTAGCTCTCTCTAACACACAAACCAATGAGATGAGAAATGGCTGCCATTTATTATACTCAGGGAGCTGGTACATCATTAGTTATTATTGGCTATTTTAACCCTGCTGATCAAAGACTGAGGATCTAGCAGGTCAGTGTTTGTCCTAAAGAAAATCAGTGGTACAATGATATAATGGACTGGGGAAATATGGCCAGTGTCATATAATAACTTTAGATCTACAATGCAAAAAATGGAAAAATGAGTGTGAATGTTTGTTGCTACAATAGTAAAAATAGTTGATGACCTCAGTTGTTAAATAAAATATTTAAGAAATTAAGAATATTTACAATAGGGTCTTGTAGGACCACATTTGCTTTTAATAGATTGGATGTATTTATTTCTTTGTAGAAGTATGAACATTGCTGATACAAGTAATAAATAATCTGTTTTCTGTGATGGTAAAAGAGGGACATTACACAAACCCAAGAGTCATAGTAATTGAGGTTGAATAAAGACATACGTCCATCAAGTCCAACCTATTCACCCTCCTTTTTTCTTCTTTTTTTTAACCCTACCTAACAGTTGATCAAACTAACGCAGAGGAACAATTGCTACTGATATTCACAAGGGTGTAAAATGTGTATTTATTTCAAACTTATAGACAAAGATATCCAGTACACTAAGTGGCCAATGCTTTAAAGGCAGTTTTTGCCTAAAAGTGTTCCAAAACCCATGCTACCGGATGTAATATCGGGTTAGTGTGGGTTTTGAACCACTTATGCACTGGCTGCCTGATTACCAACAATGTTTGGAAATAGCCCAGCATAGCCAATGTAGTAATGGCTAAGCGAGGCACAGATTGATGGAGATTGGCGTCAAACTGAATGGGGCAAAGAATTTCTTGCACATGGTGGTTACTACATGCAGCTATATTTACATTGCTGAATCAATCCATATTACTGTCACTTAAGTGACAGAAAGATACACCACATAATGTAGTTATTTGCTTAGTAATGCTTGTTTGGCTGGCAGATAATTAACGAATATGCAAGTAAAATGTCTATTATACCAATACGTGAGTAAATATCGAATTCTCGAATCTGTGAGTCGTTCATGGGATAATTATCGAATGTTCGAACTTGAGAGCTCGAAAGTAGCGCGTGTGAGAGTAAAATCAAGTTTTCAAAAGTCCTGGATATTCGAACATATTCCGCAGACCATTTCCCAGGTCCCACAGCCATTTACATTAAGTTACCATTGATATTTTAATTGTATTTCATTCAAACTTTTCAAACTATTTGATTCCCATTGACTTTAATGGGTCCGTTTTCGAACTTTTGAACTCTCAAACTTTCCATATAGTTTGAAAGTTCGAAATCAGACCAAACTTTCGAAAGTTCGGCCATCTTTAGTTAAGAGTACATTATCTAAAAAAAATTATATTCCACCATAAAAGGATATCACTATATACTACACTATTCCCCTTTTATTATTTTCTACTGGTTTAATATAGCAGCAACAGTTTTATCTGCTATTCTTTAAAAGAATAAAAAAATTTCTGGGGTTAAATACCAGTACACACGTTAGATAAATGTTTGACAGTGTATCCGATCTGCCTGTTCTGTGTTGAGGGGAGGGGAGGACCGGCAGATAAAAAAAAATGCTCCTTTTCTAACAAACTTTTACTTCATTTATCTAAAATATAAGAATTGCATATTTCCTCTAACTGTAAGTTTGGATTTTTTTTTAAATAATTTTATCAATTGTCATGAATTATATTTGCTCATTTGCGGCATAGCTAATGTAGTAATGGCTAAATTAAGGTTAGCGTAACAATTTTGCACTAATCTTAATGCCATTACCACTGTGGCGTATGGCCCGATGCTGAAAAAAAAAAGTTTAGGGAAATAACTTCATAAAGATTACTGTATACGTAATAGTTAAAGAGGCAACTTTTCAGATAAATGATAATTAACAGTGTGGTTAGTCGGGTTGGAACTAATTCATAAAAATGCCCTTTGTATTTTATAATGTCTCCAACAAAAACTTGAAAATGACCACCTTGGTAATAATCTACAGACAAGTATTTCTTAATGGGAAAACATTTGAAATCTATGTGGATTTGAATGCTGATGATATTATTAACAGTGTATGCCTTGTTATTTTCGAAATCTCCAATTAAATATGCAGTTTTACACTTCTGTCCTATTAGAGAAAGAATTTAAATAGCCCTCTGAGGATTCACAAGTGGAAATTACAGACATTCCACCTCAGTAGCAGATGAAGAAGCATCAATTCTGGTCTAATATTCATTTCAAAGAAACACTATGAATTGTCACATTGAAAGAGTGCTATATTAAATATAATGAAACATGGTGTGATAAGACACATGGTTTAACATTACATGAGTCACTTTTCTGTACTGAAACAAATATTGCAAATTGACTCCCAGCAGTGCTATTATAGCCCACCTCTGTGCAGTGTCCTGGGCATTTATTTACATCTCTCTTGCCATTGAGTAGGTAGTCTTCCTTGACCTCAATTCCCTGACCCTCTTGCAGAGACAATTGCAGAGAGACTCCACCCATGCCAACCGTCACTTGTATTCACTCCCAGTTTTAGATAACAATTGATTTTATTAGTGGCTAAAGCCTCTCCCATGTTATCCCACTATGTTTTTATTACTAAAGCTGGTGAGTGCTATTTTTGTGATGATTTTTGTTACAGGCACATTTATGGTAGGTGTCAATTTGGATGTAGCACAGATATTACTGACTTTAGGGGTTCAGTATATTGAATAGGGCACAGCTTGATGGACATGGGGGGAAGATTTTAAGGAGCATGGGGCACATGAATCTCTGTTGGAAAAGGATCTTGGGAGTTTTGGTGGATAACAAACTTAAATGTTGCAAGCAGTGCCAGGCAGCAACAGCTAGAGCCAGCAATATATTGTCTTGTATAAAGTGGGGTGTGGATTCAAGGCTGAAAAATGGTATTCTCTCTCTTTACAAAGCACTTATAATGCCTCATTTGGAAAGTGGGGTGCAGTTTTGGAATCCTGTGTACAAATAGGACATTTTGGAAATGGGAAAAGGGTTCAGAGAAGGGCAACTAAATTAATAAGGGGACTGGGGAAGCTTGAATATGAAGACAGATTGAATAAGTTACAATTATGCACACACTTGAAAAGGGGCTTGCGTGGGGATATGTTCACTATGTATAAATACATAAACAGACCATACAATAAACTAGTTAGAGCATGTTTCACCAATGTCAGAGGACACACGGACATTCTTTAAGACTGGAAGAAAAGAAGTTTGGCCTTCATGTTCTGAAGGGTTTTGTCACTGTGAAAACTGTAAAACTATAAAACTTCCATAGGACATCGTGATGGCAAGTTTCATAGTTTTAAAAAAAAGGCTGGATGAGTTTCTAAAAACAAAAAGGATGTTGCATGTTACTGGTAGATACATAAAGTTGGTGTTGGTCTAGGGATATTTCCGATTACCACTTGGAGCCAGGAAGGATTTTTTTCCCCTTTATACTGTTTTTTTCCTTTCTTTTTGCTTTGAACAGGCAGGAATTGTGGGTATCGCTGAGTAGGTTGGTTTAGATGGACATACAGTATGTCTTTTTTCAACCTCAAATACAATACATAAAAAAGAAGAGGAAATTTATAAGGGATTTTGGACATAGGGTTGAGATTGAAGGGTGCAAATGAGAATGTAGGGGTAGATTAGATGTAGGGATATGGATTGTGATAAGCAGGGGAAGATTTAAAGTGGAACAGATTAATGGCCCAGAAAATGGACAGATTAGATTGGGCACAGCACAGAACAGGCAGATCAGATACACTGTCTGTAAATTAAATGTTAGGTAAATATTGTTGAAATTATCATACAATTCCTGATACAGAAGCCAGAAGGGTCACATTGGATGTCTCACACATATGGGTGTGCAGAATGAGAAAGTTGCACAGACTGATGTGCGTTGGGGCGGACTGTATTAGAAAAAGGAAAGGAGAAAGGACAAGGATGGGTAGATTGGATTGGCCACATATAGACATGTATATACATGTGTGAGAATGTGTGATTGGTTGTGTTTTTATCTAGATTGATGTTTGGGGGGTCTGTACTATTTGAATGGATGAAACTGCTTTTTGTTGGGTTGGAGGAGCTGTGTTTTTCTTTCGTGGAGGGGTTGAGCTTAAAGGATAACTGTATTGCCTCAATGCATTATTTTTTTTAAAACTGCTTTCAAAAGAGTAAAGGTATGCAGCCTCCCCATGCATTTTTTCCCTGATTTCGAGAATTCACCAATTCTGTCTACCTCTAAGGGGAACAGATTGGTAGACTTGGTGCATGGGAAGATTGAATGAGGCACAGATTTCCAGACATTTTCGTCAAATTGAATGGGGCAAAGAATTTCTTGCACATGCAATTTCTTGCACATGCTGGTTAATACATGCAGCTATATTTTTATTGCTGAATCAAACCATGTCACTAAGTGACAGAAAGATACATCACAAAGTTATCTGCTTCATAATGCTTGTTTGGCTGGCAGATAATTGTGTCTCCTACCCTTAAACTGCATTGATTTGTTAGAAAAGTACTGGGGGGTTAGGGGGAAAAGTTCTTTAATGATGTGTCAACAATGTCTTAATAACTAAAAATATTGTCTCTAGGGTTATCCTTTAAGGTATGTATTAAAGGGTAAGAGTATATTATCTATAAAAAATCATCACTATACTGTATACTAAACTACTCCCCTTTTATTATTTTCTACTGGTCTAACATGGCTGCAACAGTTTTATCTAACATTTTTCTGGGGTTAAATCTAGGTAAATATGTTAGATAAATGTTGTTTGGAATAATCATTGTATGATCATTTCAACCATATTCAATTACTATACAGACAGTGTATCCGATCTGCCTGTTCTGTGCTGTGGAGAGGGGAGGAGAGGAGCAGCAGATTTTTTTTTAAAAAAAGCTCCTTTTCTAACAAACTTTTACTTCATTTATCTAAAATAGAAGATTTGCATATTTCCTCTAACTGTAAGTTTTGATTTTTTTTAATATAATATTATCAGTTGTCATGAATAATATTTGCTCCTTTGCAATTCTCTGCTGAGGATTTGGAAATATGTGTACATTATTGTTACTCTACCCAAACATTTCAACAGCTGTTACAGTGAATCTCAAAGTGCAAAGTTATTCCAAGCCATGCATAATATACTTATAAGAATGCCCTTCACACTTACTTGAAGTTACATAGGAGGACACTTTTCTTTTCTAAAATAATGCTCATAAAATCAGTAATGCACACAAGCATAAAAATCTCGGAATTTGGAATAAACTTGACTTACACAATAACACAATGACAAATTTGCTGGTTTCTCCTCAACCATATTAATCTCTTTATTTCTTTAGCCTATACATTTCTACAAAAAAATTTGACTTGACAATCAGCCTTGGTTCATAAGAATCTCTCTGTCCCATAGTTCCTTTAAACTTTTATAGCTTATTTTCTAAAGTATTGCAGGTATTAACTATCCATTGAACAATGTAATGCTATATTGCATAGACATTTTACATTAGCTTTCATCTTTCCATTTGAAAAGAGCCAGGTTTTGGCCATGTCTCAATTTATTTGCTTTGCTTCGGTAAAGAAGGGTCTCTGTCCTGAAAAATGAATTGGAAAGACAATCAATTTATATATTTTAATCAGCAGTTTCAGGAAAAATATGTTTAAGGCTAGAGTCGTCCTTTAAAAACATAACTTACTTTTATTACTTTTTATAAAATGAGTTTTAACAAACAAAATGTAAACACATATAAGGTAAGGTTCTCAATTCAACACATATAAGGTAAGGTTCTCAATTCCTGACTTCACTGCTAAAAAGTCCAATATTTACTGTAAAGTACAAAAGATGGAATAGTACTTCAGATTTAAGTGCAAAAAAAGTTAGATTTACAGTATTTGTTCACCCCTCTGTGCACAGCACGGCAAAACTGTGCCCTTTTCGGTGGACTGGAATGGCCATCTCAACCTTTGGTAAGTATTAAAAGCAATTAAAGTTAAACCCAGAACCGAGGACCTAGCAGTTGTCGGTTCCAAGTGGTTTTGGACTGGCAAGTGGACTGGACTGCAAACCTCAGGTAAGTATTACAAGTGATTAAAGTTAATAAGGACCTGGAAGTTGTCCATTACAAGTGGTTTTATTGTCTTTTAACCCTTTTAAAACACCAAGAAGCTTGGAAATGTAATTTTTCACATTTTATAAATACTGGGCCATGCAATATTTCGGCCCGATCGACCGAAAGTATAGTGCATCAGTCAATCGGCCCGAAAAAAAAATCGCATTGGGGTTTCGGCTACGACTGATCGGACGAATCGATGATCGGACACGTCTGAAAACTGGACCACACTCTTGGTCACAGCAAATTGTAGGTCGCGCCTGACCTGCCTTCCTACTGGCCCACCGGACTGAATTGCTGAAGGGTCGGTCAGGAGGAAGGATCTAAATATGTGTACCAATGCTTAGGGCTACGCCACACCATAGCATGAAACGATTGCAGAGCAGTGCAATGCCATGTGGGTGGATCCATTAAATGTGCTGCACTGCAATCTGTTTTCAGATGCACTCCAATTACACAAATTTGTGAAGATCGCAGCACAAACAGATGATGCATATGCAATGTGTCTGGCACAGTATGGCCTCAGTCTTAGGGAGAGAGACGCTAGTACTCACTGCACTGACTGTATGGTGCTCTGATAGCATAATACCATAATTCTTTTTAATATAAAGCAGTAATGTATATATATATATAAATTATGTATTTTCTGAAAATATACAACAGGAAACTGAGGATGTCATTAAAAGTGGCATATGTTAATATTTCAACTTTGATCAGAACATTTAAACATTGTAGCATTGTGGCTGAAAATAATAATTCTAGATTCAAAATCTACACAAATCTTCTTGTGGCTGCAAATACATTTAATTGCAATTTTACAGAAATAATGCAGTTGTGAGTTATTAGAAAAGAAATATTCAGGTCTACCTCATTTTTTGGGAACTTTTATTATAATAATATAGTGTAAAATTATTATTTTGTGATAGAAAACTATAAAAGTATAAATCATATTTAGGGCATGACAACCCCCAAAACTAAAATTTAACCCACAACTGGCCCCACTGTGTAGTGTTCATAAATTCTTATCTAACACCTCAGCTCCTTATGGTTCTCCTGCAGTACCTATTCAAATTCTCAGAAAGTGAAGAGTAGGAGCTGACTGTGAGCGATCTGGTGCCTACAGGGACTTAACTGCAGGGGCTGCCCCCCCCTGCGAGATTAGAGGTCCTACCCCCTCTTTGATCAGATGATCTTAAACAGCTAAACGCGCATATTTTTCATTCATACGTGCAATCAGTTGTTTAATCAGCTGTTTAAAAGACTGGACCCGAACTTACGGTTCAGTTCCAGAAGTTTGGGTCTAGTCTTTTAAACAGCTGATTGTGCATATGTTTAATTCATATACGTTTAAAAACAGCTATTCACAGAGTTTGTGGTGGGGGTCACGGCATGGAAGTTAGGCTACTGGGTGCCTGCTTCTTCCTTGTCCTCCCTGAGGACTCTCACATGTGCAGGGGAGCTCTACCTTCCTCCCACCCTCTGGATCCCTTCAGGCTGCTTCATGCCCTACCATTAAAAATCTTTTGCTATAGTGCAGTGTACCCCAGCCCACCCCAACCGCCATGTTAGCTTTTTAAAACAAGCCCCAGAACTAGACTTATGATCCTTCATTCCCTTGGCTCAAGAAAAGTGTAAAAAGGAACTGTAACCTAAAACGGTCAACAACATAAACGTTCAGCTTTTTCTGAGTTCTGTTATTTAGTGATCATACTGCATTAGTAAATATATTATTAATATTAGCAAAATAATGTACAATGTACAATGTAAGAATAAATGTAAGGTAAATATCACTATGAATATGATATTTGTACAAAAACGTATTATGCTTTTCCTCAAAGGAGGATTCCTCTTAAAAACCATTACTAACAACTTAAAGACATACAGGATTATGGGCCATATTTATAAAGGCGCAATATCTCTTTTTATCGCACTACCGTGCATTATTCTACGAACAACTTAAATGTGCAATCATGCCCATACATTTACGACCATGGTCGTACAGTTGCAAAACCCGCAGTATCGCAAACATGCGACACCGCAGGTTTTCAAACACAGCCTAATGTACTATCGCTCTCTATTTCCCCTCTAGGCAATGCACAAAGCCGATAGCGGTTTACCTGTTCCAAATCTTTAACGCCAGCTATCTGCTGGCATGGAAGATTCTGTCTTAAAGAGCAGCTGTGTACATTGGTTGCGGGGGTTGCGGGACACAGATTTTGCATACTGTTGCAACACCTGTTAGTTGTGTCTTAAAGTCACGTTAACCCTTGGTAAATCTGTTATCACAATTAAACGATAACGGCTCTCGGTACATAGCCCTGTTAAAGTCCAGAAACTGCCAATTAAAATGATAAATTACTTGTCTTTCTATGTAATTCCTAACTGAAGTTTCACCTGTTCCTATTCAATAAAAAAAAATGTTTGTACAGTATGCTCTCTTTCACTTCAATATTTACACCTTTCTCCCAATTGCAAAGGGAGATACAAAGAAGCTTTAAAAAATTCTTTCATTATCAGAAATGAATTCAGAGAGGAAAGACCAAAGGGAATTAATGCAAGCAGACTGCTTAACTGCATTGGCCTGCTTCACCTATGAACTGTTCTTCTGTAAACTCACAAAAACAGATTTACTACGTATTGCATTTTGTGCTTTGCTTTGTTGCATAGAAGTTCTGGTAATTCCGTCTTAGCCTGCATTGCATTAATTGCCACAACATAAGACAAAAAAGGACCATGCCGCAGCCACTGCAGTTACCTTCTTTGCAGCAAACTTATAAAGGATTGTTAACTTTTTCGGTAAATTTTCACCATTTCTAAAATGTAGCGAAAGGCGGCAATAACAAATTACCACCGCCTTTCACTACTTCACTTATTGCCACATATAACCTTACATCTCCACGGTAACCGCTCATTTTTGTAAACTGGCGATAAGTGTTTAATTGAATTAAGTTCAGCTTTTCAAAATCGCCAGGTCTAAGGTTGTGAAAATACATAAGTGGATATATATTTAGCCTGCCAGTGGGTGTGGAATGTATCAAATATAGATCCGGGGGGGGGGGGGGGGTTAAACTATTTTCCAGCACTTGCTCTAATACGATCATTGATTTCTGATTTTCTGATGATCGCTATTCTAAGTCCGCTTTTTCTTTATTTCCAACTAAAATCAAATGAGGGTCTTATTTCAACATACGGTAAATATGATTGTTTTTTCTATAACATAAATAGTCCCCCCTATAATATTGGCAAACCCAGTTGCAGCCCTGGTAATGGCCAATGTTATAGAACAATTTCTTTTTTCCCCACAATACTGTACTTAACACGATGAATACAGCAACATTGTCATAGCACATTGCCAATACTACTGCTGCACAATCTAAATATGGCTAAATAACGCTATTTGCCATTACGATGTCCAGCATTAGCGAATGGTGATATTACCGATTGTTTATAAATATGCCCCTTGGTCATGCTAATGCTTACCATATAAGGGTATGTTGGATTCTCCTTAGTAAACTGTTACAATAGAAGCCCATCAACAATCTGTTCCCTTCCTCTGTGCCTGTTTACTTTCCTATTCTTCCATTTCTACTAGAAATAATAAATGTATTAATACCATACACATCATTTTCTACCCATTGAGCCAACTTTCCCTTAATATATAATTACATGTAGGGAGCAATCAACAAGTGTATCCAACAGCCAATACCTATGTGATATTTACAAAATCAAAATGCTGGACAAGGCGCCAACCATAAAACTTAACAGTTATGGCCTAGGCACAGGAACATTTCCTCATCCTCTTTTTCATTCACTTTTTTCATACTAACAGGGTTATTCTATAAAAGTTCTTATCGTTTAAAATGGTGCTAATTTTGCCCAGACCAATCAGATGTTATCTTTCAAATGTTAAATAATATCTGATTGATTGGGGCAAAATTAGCACCATTTTAAACAATAAGAACATTTATTGAATCTCCCTGTAAATGTTTAAACTATTTCACTTTTACTTAATTCTTCTCACCAAGCCTCTACATGTGATCCTCAAACCATGGCCCTCCAGATGTTTAAAAACTACAACTTCCAGCATTCCTTTACTACAGAGGGAAGCCAGGGAATGCTGGGAGCAGTATTTTTTCCAAACATCTGGAGATGCCTGCTCTACATTTTAAGACTTTTCCCCTATTGATCGACCAGTGTTTCCCCTAGTGTCCTAGAACCCTGTTATATTTGGACACATTGCATAAAAATAATCAGTCAATGTGAAGGGAAGGCATATCTTTTATTCACAGATGTATTATTAACACTATGTTTGAAATCATTTAAAATAAATAACCAACATCTGTGAAATCTATTTATGATAAGATGGGAATTATCCTGTCTCATCTGTGATTTATTTTTTCATAACCTGTGGATTGAAGAAACTATCTTTGAAATAATGTTTCATTGTTCATTAAAAAAATGAACAAAAAAAAAGCTTGAATATGAACTAATTGAATATGAACTAATTATTAATTTACATGGGTTTATATAGCAGGTGGTTTATAGAGAACTGTAGGCAAGAATTTATAGATTATCCCAAATATCTTAAGAAGACACTTGGGTTGAAAATGTAAGTAAAATGTGTGGGGTTTAAAGGGCTATAGGCTGTGAAGAGTGACAGAGTAGAAGGGCATGAGTTTTAGTAATGGAGTCAGCTGGGAGAAGTCTAGACTATCAAAAAGTTCAGTCTTTTTTAGAGCAAAATGAAAATTATTATTGGATGTTTTGTGCATTTGGAAATATAAAGACATGTATAACCATTATGACACTTCTCCCTGCAAACAATAAAAATATTGAATTAAAGGATAATTGTATTACCACAATGCATTTTGTAATAACTTTAAAAAGAGGTATGCAGCCCTCCCCATAACTTTTTTCCTGATTCCGAGCATCTGTCTGCCTTCAATTAGCCTTGCTGTGAAGGGTTCGTAACAATTCTGTCTGCCCCTAGCTGTCACTCAAAGCTAGCAAGCGAGAAAACATTCCTCCACGCTCCACCCAGCACGCCTGTAAATGTGAGAGCAACACAGCTGTAAGTGATATTAGCTGCTGAAAGTGTGGACATGTAATGGGGGTGATGTTATTTTTTTATATTGTTGTCCTGTAATAAAATGTAAAAAAATGATGTTGTCTGTTATGTAACATGACATGCCCAACAGTAAAATACTACAAATTGCATGCAGTATCTTTAAACAAAACCATTATCTCATCTGTGAATAAATCCCACATATCTAGTCTATATTTAATATACTTTTTACTTTAACTTTAAGACATCTTTAGGCCCTCAGTAAAAGTTAGCAGCAGTTTGTTTTAAACAGGGTATTGAATCTTGGTAGAAAAGTATAATTTATCCTTTTAAAGGACAATAAAGGCTCCATAAACTTTTTTTCAACCCATGAAGTTTTCACAATTTAGTAATTTACTTCACTTTACTTTACTTTAATTTTGCACTAGCCCCACTGGATTCCCTAGGGGAAAAAAAGTATAGGGAGAAACAGAAAATGAAAACTATAAATGTTTTAGCATAGAAATTGGGAAAATTCTTATTTTCTTCTCAAAACTGATTTAAATACATAAAAAATTAATAAAAAAATACAGTTAGTCGCTTTATATTTATATGCACTAACAAGAAAACTTCAGTTACAAGATTGTTTTCTCGGCTAAATAACAGTTCGACAAAGCTAAGTGTCCCCTTTATTATGCTAAATCTCAATTTTCAATTGGTTCACAGAGATTTGGGTTTATTTTTTTGCTTTTTTTCCCATAGTTCCCACGTTTAGATGATCTTCAAGTGTCAGTATTGGTGTCAGTAATATATTGCCTGGTTTGCTACTAATGTGAAAAAAAATCTAATTTATTTTTCTAATACATTGTCAGGATTTTTTTTAACTTCTATTTATTTTACACAATAAGAAAATGATTGACTCCCAGGCAAATTATCTGCTTTATTTTAATCAAATTTCACTGCATTAATTTTAAACTTTGACCTATTTCTAAATATATCATATATCATTTAGCTGGAATTTGGAATCCTAATAACCTCTGGCAATTGCCTGGGGTTCTCTAAAATATTCCTGTTGGCACACCATCCTTCATGCAAGATTACCCATGAAAAGAAGATGCGTCAGCGTGGCTTATGGCAAAAACAATTAGCCTATTTACTAAGAAATAGTGGAAGAAAAATTCAGAGCCCAGCATGCTGTCTATGTAAAATCACAAGACATATCATTTGTCAGCATCATTTCCTTGTTAATGACTTTTTACAATTCTTTATCAGCCTGAGGCAGAAATAGTATTTATGGTAATTATGTGCCCTCCTGGTGTTATGTTGCCTTCACCCTTTACTCTGGTACCAATTTTAATTTAAATCACTGTGGATAACCATTTTCTGAGACCAATAATTATTCTATGCCTTTTCTATATTATACATATAAATTAAAAGTCATTGGAAAATTACAAAGAATTTTCATAGAATTTTATAGTGTTAATAATGTTTTTATTTCTTTCTTTCTACATGCATGCATACACACACAACACATATCAATCACATATTCTATAATACATTAATCACACATAGAAATCCCATATATTATATAACCTATATTAATCACATATGGCAATCACATAGATTACATAATATATTAGATAACATATCATATATCAAATATTAGTCACATGTATTGTATAAAACACATATCACATAGATTAATCACAGCTCATTCACAGTGACACATTTTTAAATCAAACAAATATAAATGTGGGCGCAAACTCAACAAAAACAAAAAACACCTTTAACATTGATAAAACTTATACAACATAGCACAAAGAAGGTGAGTTGAGGGGGGCAAATCACAGTGGTATAAAAACATCTTTATTGGAAGTTTTTACAAATATACAGGGAACACCACCCCATCGGGGGTTCGCTTGATGCGTTTCGTGGGTAAGCCCACTTCTTCAGAAATGGGCTTACCCACAAAATGCATCAAGCGTTCAGTTCAGTTTTTTACCCTAAAAAATCGCTTACTCACATTTTTTCCACAAGGCATGATCTGTCATATTGCAGAGTCAAACACAATGAAGAGGAATCAAAAAATTTGATTTTAAGGTAGTACCCATCCCCATTTTCCTGCCTTTATTTTTTAAATCTGCTCCTAACCTTTGCAGCAGCCTCCAGAAGTTCCACTCATTTTGGGGTGTGTGCTGTTAAGCATTACAGTCAAGCCTATTACCATGCGTTTTTGTCCCGCCCACTTGACCCTGTGACGTCTTCTGTAAATAAAACAAGTGTTCTTGCCATGCTACTTTATGTATGTGTCTATGGCTGGGGGTTTGGAAGCTGGGAGAATGTCTTATATTAATAAATAAAATAAAAATGTTGCTCTTGCCCAAAGTGTGGGTTCATGTGACTGCTTTCTTTTTTGCGCATAAACACACAGGAACCAAAACACACAAACATACACAAGAACAAAATGAAGAAACATCATTAAACAATAATAAATATCACACACACACACAAAAACAACACAGAAACATTAATATACACACACAAAAATACAAAAATACATGTTCCTACAAAAACAACTAAACACAGGCGCAAGTACACAAAAGTCAATAATTAAACATCCATTCCCAGAATCACACAAAAGTACACAATAACATCATAATAATCCAGTAATAGAGAAAAGAAGAAATGTGCAAATAGAATAAAATAATATTAGTTAAATATTTGATATTTATGCATCTTTAATTAATCATTTCACATATCACATATACTGTAAGTGCATAAAAAAGGTTTAAATAATAAATATTTGGCATCAAATATTATATATATATTTAAGCCAAATATTTATTATTTAATTTAATGTTACTCTTATGTTGGCTCTGTGCCGCAGCAGGGTCGGAGATTGAGCTCTCGGGCTGACAAGAGTACAAGAAAGTGACTGTGACAAGTGCAGTGGCTGGACCTATATCTTCATATTAGTCCATGTAAATTTAGTGAGTGGACATACACTTTAAGGAAACTATGTATTTGGAGATATTTATAAAAGTCATTTTTAGGAAGGTAAAATTATTTTATTAGGTCTTAAAAATGAAATTGGAAGATCAGACTTGAATAGATAGCTAATTTTCAAAATTATTTTCACCATGAAAATACGTAGACTAGTAATATTACTCCAATAGGGAGATTCACCCAGAGCCGCAACTGCTCTAGGGGAAACTCCCGTACAGGATTTACCCGAGGCTGCATGGCTCTGGGCGAATCTCACCCTGCGCAAGTTCCTGTTCCGGATTTTGCGCAGCCACCGCAAAGCAAGCCTTAACGTCACGCTAACTGAGTGTAAATCAGTTAGTACTATGTTATGAAGAGGCAGGAGCACTGCGCGCCGGCAGAGTTCCTGGGAATATACCGCATATACTCAAGTTTAAGTCAATCTGAATATAAATCGAGGTACCTATTTTTACCTGAAAAAATAGGAAAATCAGATTGACTCGAGTATAAGCCAAGGGTTGAAATTATGAACACTACTGCCTTCTGATTCTGTATTGTTCTGAGGCTTTAGTTGCCCTTTAAATGGACACTTGAATTCCCATAAAGTAGTCCCATACAGTAATAGCCAAATCCATTATGGCTATTACTGTATGAGTCTACTGTATGGGAATTCTGATGTACATTTAAAGGGCAACTAAAGCCTCAAAGCAATACAGAATCAGAAGGCAATCTTTTTAACAATAGATACCATCTTCCTGATTCTGTATTGTTTGAGCCCTTTAAATGGACAGTAATCCCATACAGTAACCCCTAATTCCTTGCCACTGCAGATGTTTGGAAACTACAACTCCCAGCATGCTTTAGTTGCTGGGAGTTGTAGTATCCAAACATCTGCAGTGGCAAAGAATTGGGGGTTACTGTATGGTATTTCTCTTTCCCTCCCCTGCCCCCCCCCCTTACAGGGGATGGGGAGGGAACTTAGTAGTGATGTCAGCTGGCAGATGCAGAGTGAGTGGCAGCCAGATTTCACACTGAAGTAAGTGACCCGAGTATAAGCCGAGGTTTGGTTTTCAGGCTATTTTTAAAGCCTGAAAACCTCGGTTTATACCTGAGTATATATGGTATATAGAGAGTGTTGCATGGTAATGGAAGTATTTTCAGGTTTGCAGAAATCTATAGGCATCGCACCCAACAGGGAAATTACAAATTTGGGTTAGCATTTTACGAAATGGTATCTCCACCCTTACAGCAAAAAAAAAAAGATCAGTTACTTGCCCCAATCCGAACAGATATATTGAGAACGTTATTAGATGTATTACTAACCAGATATTTAAGGATAATTATTGCTTCGATCCTGGCAACGTAAGCTGGCTCCTTCCTTCATACAGTCAATCTAGGCTGTGATTGTTATAATCACAGCCAATGATTGACCGCTGTTAACCTTGCTGCCTCCTTTGCATATACTTATTAATTAAAAGCTCATTAAGCAGAAGGAGGAGGTGGATACCCTGTTTAAATAAGGAGTATCCTTCAATATTTATGGTCCAGTCATGTGAATCATTTAGCCATGATTCTGCTATACTAATCACATCATACCTTTCCTTTAAAGTTATTAGTTCTAGTTACCCAGTTCTTCCAGTCAGACGTCTTGCATTTGTAAACATATATTTTAGAGTATCAATTAATTTACTTCCATACTTGGACATACATGCCTCTTTATCCTCTATGCTCCTGCATCTCCTCCCTCCATTATTTCATTAGCCCCCTGATCCCTAACCCCTCTATCTACCCCTATGTACTCTCCCCCATACCTAATTTAAAATCTCCTCTAATCATCTTCTCCCCCAAAACAGCTGCACCATCATCATTGAAGTGCAGTCCATCTCTACTTAAGAGCCTGAAGCCAACAGAAAAGTCACCCCAGTTCTCTAAAAACCCAAACCCCATCTCCTTACACCACCCTCTTAGCCACTCATTAATACTCCTAAGCTCCCGTTGCCTCCCTAGCGTAGCGCGTGGCTGCTTTAGTATTTCTGTAAATACTACCCTTGAGATCCTTACTTTTAACTTGGCCCCTAACTCTCAGAAATCATTTTTAAGGACCTCACCCTTACCACTAACTTTGACATTGGCATCAATGTGAAACAAAATCACCGGGTCACTCCCAGCCCCATCCAATAATTAGTCTACACGATCCACCAGATGTGAAACCCTGGCTACAGGCAACACACAATTCGGCATCATACATAAACGAAGAAGGGGACTCCAACAACAGTATTCAACTGCAAAACACAAAGTGTTTATTGCGACATGCCATGTTTCGGACTACGCAGTGTCCTTTCTCAAGGAATAAAAGACAATATTACAACTCACATATATAAACCCAACCTCCAATCAATAAGTGAAACCACACCCTTGATTTTTGAATTAACCAATTTAGGTGCAATCGCTGAAGTTGAATAACTCATTCATAATTCATAGTTTCTCGTTGTGAATGGATACATTTCTATAAATATAAAGTGACCTGGATAAAGTGCTAGTGCACTTTACCCAGCCGTCACATAAGATAACAGATTCATCTTTATATCCACTGGAAAGTAGGTGGTAAAGTTTGGTGATCACATTTTGGGATTTAAATCTTTGGTTAAGTGGGTTTGGGGTCTGATTTACTATAGCATGCTATGGCCCACAGGTTGGAGAGAAGGTCTAGCTTTGAGCTCCCTTCTTCTTTAACTGCTAGGACATGACCCACATAAAAATAAAATATTTATTAAATATTGTATGGGACAGATTTTAAAAAAAATAAAAGTAAAAATAACATGTGTTTTTGATAATGTTAAATTTAACAAGGGCTACAGTAAAATACTGTTAGGGTTATTCAATAAAGTTCTTATAATTTAAAATGGTGCTAATTTTGCCCGAACCAATCAGACCTTATTTAACATTTGAAAAATTCCAAACATTTAAAGGAACAATATAATTGCTTTCAGCCTCAAGTTGCATCTATTCAATACATAAACATGGATGTATTTATGGTATGTGTAATTCAGTCCAGCTGGGATGAGCATAAAATCATACTCATAAGAGTTTTTGCAGCGGAATTTCAAGTTTCACTGCATCACCCCAAAGACGCATCTTCTTTTTTCTTACCCACGTTTAATTTATACAGTATATGGGTTTGAGGCAGTATTAATTCTGCCTTATTTTTGAAAAATGACATTCCTATATTGCATAAGATAAACCGCTATTGCCATGTTATATTCACCAGTCACAAATGATATATATAAATTCTGCAAATGGTTTCCATTTTTCCTCTTTTTATTTAATTTTATGTATTTCTATCAAAACTGGTTGCAGTGCAACAAAGGAGCACTAGTTCTTTTTTTGAGTCAGTAGCCTTAGTTACCAGAGAACTTTAAGGCTGTGTACACGTCAGATAATTCTTACATGAAATGGTCAATGAATGATGAATAAATGCGTAACTAAATGATCATAGAATAAACCACATCTGTACTTGTTCGTAGCCTTGGCAAATTGTTCTTTTCACGCAATATTATCAATGTAGTGTGCAGACTCAATGCCACAGATATCAGCACATTATATACACAAGCATAACTTAATTGGTCAAAGAATGTTTTTTAATCCCATTCTTTAAAAGAACATCAGCAATAGTTCAATGTTCCCTACAAGCTCTCCAAACTTCAAAAGGCATGTCAGATATTTCTTCCTCTTCCTGAACATCTTTTACATTAAGTTATGGACATCACTTGCTTTACATACCTCTCCCTATATGGATAAATGCTGTTCAAATGTCAATGCCACACAAGCTAAAAAGGATTTAGTGATAAAATACTTACATTCGATAATAAGCAGAAAGGGTCCGCCAAGTCAGTTTTTTGTATATACATTGGAAAATTCATTGGCGTATAAAACTTATCTGACTAAACAAGGATTAAAAAACTTTTCTATGCATGTATGTATAGTTTATTTAAAATGCACCACTTGGGGACGCAGAGCTGTACAATATCAAAACACAAAAAAGTCATACAAAGGGAGCAAATACATAAATAGTTCAGTACATAAATATATACATTATATACAGTAACTATAACTATATAAGCCTTGCCACAAGAGGAAAGGAGGTCCCTGCCCCGTAGAGCTTACAATCTAATTAGGAGGGTAACATACAGATACAAAGGAAAGGGGATAAGTGCAGTAGTGAGACTTATGCAGTGAAAAAAAACAATCATATACTCATATACTGTGCTGGTTACCAAATAGGATGTAAGGGTAGATTTAATCCTATGGTTTTTTGACGAAGAGCGAATAGAATTCCAGAGGTAGGGAGCCACAAGAGAGAAAGGTTTAGGGAAGAGGAAGCAGTATGAGTGGGGGGTCTGTACAGGAGATTGTTCTGTGATGATCAACGTGTGCAGGTGGGAACATATGGGGACACTTAAGAGGAAATATAAAAAGGTGCAGCAGAGCAAAGGGATTTAAATGTTAGGAAAATGATTTTGTATACAATAAACTGTTTAATTTGCGATCTTGTTTATCAGAAAGTGAAACAATATGTGCAGCAGAGTTAAGTAACGAATAAAGGGGAGAGAGGTGGGAAGCAGAAGGAAGTAAGTAGTAAGTTACAATAGTCCAGGCACAATAGGATGATAGCTTGCATAAGCATAGTATAGCATGGTAGTCGAGAGAGAAAGGAACCAGCTGATTTTAGCTAGATTGCAAAGGAAAAAGTGTCAGGTTTTTGCAAATTAGTTAAAGAGTACCTCCACCCTAAAAAAAACTTTTAATATGCTGTAGGGTACCCTATCCCACCCCCAACTGCCAGGTTTGTTTGTTAAAAAAAGCATCAGAACGGTATTTATATCCCTTCATTCCCCCGGCACTCTGATCTCGGCCCTCTGCTTGCTGGAACTGCAAGAAGGGGGCCGGACTGACAGCCACGTCTGTGATTGGCTGAGAGGTAATGATGCGGCCGGCAATGTAGAACGCCGCGGGAATGAAGGAATACAAGTAGAGTTCTGATGCTTTTTTTTACAAACAGACTTAGCAGTTGGGGGTGGGATAGGGTCCCCTACACTACAGAAAAGGTTGGTCACCAGGCTGCAAATATAGAGGGAGGGGGAAAGGGCTCCCCTGCACATCTCACTGTCCTTATTGAGGTTAAGGAAGCAGCAGGGACCGTACTTTTCACTTTTTGGGACTTTGGCACTGCAGGAGAACCGTTTGGAGCAGAGGAGTAAGGTAAGGATTTTTTAACACTACACAGTGGGGCCAATAGTGGGTTCAATTTTAGTTTTGGGGTTGGACATGCCCTTTAATGAGGTTAGAAAAGGAGAGAGGAGTCAATAATTATCCCTAGGCAGCGTGCCAATTGGATTGGGAAAATGAAGGTATTTTCAACAGAAATAGAGAAAGATGGGAAAGTCCCAGGTTAAGGTGGGAAAATTATAAGTTTAGTTTTAGAAAGATTCAATTTGAGGGAGCATTGTGATATCCAGGAGGAGATGGCAAGGAGATGTGTCAGAAGTTAATGCAGATTTGTGTATTATCTGCATATAAGTGATACTTAAAGCCAAAAGAGCTAATGATATCAAGTAAAAAGCATAGAAGGAGAACAATAAAGGTCCAAGAACAGACCCCTGCGGTACCTCCCCACTAAGAGGAACTTGAGAAGAGGTGTTAGGATAAGACAAAGTTGATAGATGTACCAAGAAAAGCTTTGACTTCTGTCTGACAAACAGATTGCTTTCCAATAGCAGAGGTTGTTTTCACTTTTAGGGTAGACTGCAAGGTGAGATTTGATTGTTTTCTATGCTATCAAATTGCCTATTTAAAGCGCATGTCCACCCTAGCACTAAAATCTATACTTACCTTCCCAAACCAATGGGCAAGCATAAAGAATATAATCCTATATAGAAAAGATGCAGCAAAGGAATAACAAGTACAGTAATACAATTAACCAGGGAGAAGCACATTGTGCACACTACAGATAACGTTTTCTTTATTAAAGGGCATGTCCACCCCCAAAACTATAATTCCCCTCACCACTGGCCCCACTCTGTAGTAAATAAAAATCCTTACCTCACATCTCAGCTCCAAATGGTTCTCCTGTAATCCCCCCCCAAAGTCCCAAAAACTGCCCACCAGGAGGATAGCAGAGTCCATATAGGACTCTGCCTCCTGTCTCCCCTCCGGGAGAAGTTTGGCATGCGCACTGCAGCCATTCTTCCCCTCCCTCCCTCTCCCTCCCCCTCCCTTTCCCTCCCTCTCCCTCCCGTTTTGGACTCCTACCCCCTAGCTACAAATCCATTTTATATAGTGTAGGGCTTAGTCCCCCAGCCCCAACCGCTATATTTTTAATGTAAGAAACTTCCCTGATCTTTATTTACCTTCCCTCTTTCCTCCGCCGTTCAGATCTACCGGCAGCCACGTCCGTGATTGGCTGCCACTCAGCCAATCACAGACGCGGCTGACGGTCCCGCCCCTCTGTTTGCATTTTCGCGCAAGCAAAGGGCCGGGCAGTGCGGCGGAGGAAAGAGGGAAGGTAAGTAATGTTTGGGGAAGTTTCTTGCATTAAAAATATAGCGGTTCGGGCTGGGGGACTAAGCCCTACTCTATATAAAAAATTAAAAAGAAGGGTGGACATACCCTTTAAGCAGGGAATTAATTAAAACCAACAGTACAAACAAAACACTCTCCCTATAAAGATAGTCAATGCAGTTAAAAGAAAAAACTATATAGTGTAGCTCGAAGGATGGCTAAAAAAGCCTAAATCTTTTAAAGTATAGAATCTAATAGTAAATATAGGTGTACTATAAAATACAAAATAAGTATACAAACATTGTAATAAGGATGTTCTAAATTAATGTTAAATTGCATAAAGTGTATGTACCTACATACAGTAAACAACCTGGGTAATCATAAGAACCAGCATGAGTAAGGAAAAAGTGATACCTGTAATGTAGAGTAACCCGGGAGATGGCCATTGGAAATCTGCCATAGGAGTCTGCCATGGGAAGTAATGCCACTAAACCCCAAGATTGTTATACTAACTTACCTCCCCGGAGTCCCTGAAGTTCCTTTCATTTACCTCTTTCATCTGGTTCTTGTCTTCCGGTCTTCCTCCTCGGTGTACTTAATGAGCTTTCAGAGAGCTCATGTAACTGCAGAGGAGGCAAGACTGTTTGCAGCAGTAAGTCTGTAATGATTAGATCAGAAGGAGATGCAGAGAAGAGTGGTAAGTAAAAGGAGATTTAGGGACCACTGAGAGTAAATGTGAGAAAGTAAGTGTGACAATCTCTGGGGTTGGGGGTGGATTTTAAAAGTGGGGTGGACATGTTCTTTAATGGAAAAGTGTTCTTTAAAGGAAAAGTGGCTACATGGGCACAGATCCACAAAGCTGCAGCAAGCAAATGGCCCTAATCACCAGATCCTGTCTTGTGACCTACTACCAGTTGAGGTCCTTTTTGAAGATCTGAATCCTAGAATGTAGTCTCAAAGATTCATATTATAACCTGCTACTACCACTGGCTTATAAAAGGTGAACAATGAAGGGCTAGAGTAGGTAGTTTCTTCTCACATTGAAACGTGAATACTTTTTATTGCACGTGTTCCAAAATAATTTTACTGCATCTAAAATGGAAAACATTTTACAGACATCAAAACAGAATAAGCTATTCATCCCAGCTAAGGATTTAAAGTGACCAAAAGACTGTGATTTTACATACATTTGAACAAATTTAGAGTGGTGTCTCTTCTGGATAAATGCATGACAACCAGTGATCCGTCTCTGCCTGGGAAAGAAGCTGAATGCCAATTTACATTTTAGTGAATAAGTCTTTGTCAGATCCAGCTGTGAACATTTGCTCATCCTCAGTACCTTGGTAGAATGTGTTCTCTCTTTTACTGGCTTTTTAAATTCATCTACATCTGTATACTTGTCTATATCCTATTGAAATAGCTTCCTGGCTAGGTATCCTGCTGATTCACCTATCTACTCAAAGCACCTAACCTGAGGTTTTAACATTTAGAATCTATTTTTGTATATTAATCAGTTAATATTCTGTCATTAACCTTTTTCAATGACTGGGCTGTCTTGGAAAATATTGTGTATCTGTATATAGGTATATGAAGGTATAATGGTGTACTATAGCTAGCGTAGACTGTATAAGCCTTGGAAATAAGACTATAGTGCAGACACGCAGCTCTTTTTTCAAAACTTAAAACTCTTTTCGACTCGCACTTGGGACAGCACTCGCGTAGCTGTCCCAAGCCTGTTTACCAGAGGCTGCGTGACTGTATCAGTTTAAACACTTGCTTCCAGTTGAGATTTTCCCAGAGCCTGTTAAATCTGCTACGGGAGATTTGCCCAGAGCACTTACGGGTAAATCTCCCTATGGGTGTTTTTTAAAAAATGGTGGAACAAAAATAATAAAAAATAAATACTTGGTATTTCATTTCTTTAGTTTTACCCTTAAAAATAAGTATTCTAGTGGACAAATAAAGCTGCATACACACAAGATTTTTCTGTCCGACTGAATGAAATTTCAGTCAGCATTTTTGTGCTTAATAGAAAACGTTGTTGGCCACCCGTTTATCCAAATTGGATGAACAGACGTTTGGACATGCCAGTAAATCATGCCCTTGTATGGACCGTATGATCAGTCCCTCAAAATCTTCGGCAAACTGTCGGTCTACAGCTACTTTCCCCACAACCGACAGTGATTCTTTAGAATCTTGCCATGTGTACCCAACCTAATAAGACTTTGGGGTAATGTTTGTTCTTTATTAATTGACAGGGATTGTTCAATAGATCTCAAGTAAACAAGGGAAGATATCTAATCACGTGTTATTTTACTGTTATGTAGATAAATCCTCACCTGGCAGTATGTAGCTATTGCCTCATTTAAAATAATAACACGGCTCTCTAATACGGGAAAATAGCAAATGGATATAAAGTGAATTATTTGAAACAACCAAAAAATCATCACTGTATAGTCCTCTACCTAGTGTTTTAAAGTGTGAACACAGTTGAGCTATTATTATTAGAGAGAACTGACATAATATTCTGATCATTTTAGAATAATAAAAGCTAGAGAGTAACAGGTTAAGGAGTGTTTTATGGAGGAACTATACCCTCAAAATGGCATCTAAATGTAAGGGCTTGCTTTAAATATAGCCATTTAGCTATCATTGAGCTAGAACTCCCAGCATACAATGCAAGCAGCTCCATGTGGCTGGAAGGTCACAGTTAGGGCATCATTGATATAGTAATGTAAAATTGTTATCTATATTTAATGATTGCCTTTGACATAACAATTCTGAGTGATTCAGCTTGTTTAAATAGCTTTTCCCTGAATTGTTTTTTTTAATCAACAAGCTGCAATTTTTTCCACAGTATTTTCCATTTTACTCTGACAGCAGGGTACTAACCAAGCTATAGGACATAGTTACAAAGGCTGCATAGATCGTCCATGTCAGATCAAACTGCACATTCAGGATGCATTAAGTTTGTAATGCAATTTTTTTAAAGATTTTTTTTTTAAGACAGGTAGAGTTGAGCTGATAATTTATTAATGCGGAGATGTGGTCTGAAGCTCCAAAAGTTTGAAAATAAACATTGTTTAATTTCTTGTCCAATATCAATATTAACTGTGTTCTAATTGCATGGATACCTGGGAAATGGCCTGTTCAACATGTACAAATGCAGACAAGTTCAAAATAAAATAGTGAAATCAATTTCTCAGAAGTAGAGATGAAGTTTGGAACCGTTCAGAGCTTTCAACACTTTCAAGTTTTTTGGTAAGTTCCAATTAAAGGTATAAATAGTAGTAGTATGATAGTGTAAATGACACAGAGAACTGGGGAATGGTTGGAAGCTATTTTTGAGGTTCCATTGGCTACTTTCGAGGTTTGCCGAAAGTAGGCTTGAATATTTGGCAACCCGAATTTCCAGTATGCACCAGTCTCTTGCTTTGTTGGAAGTTTGTGTATTAAACCATGTGGAGCAACGGGTCTGGGAGGCTGCACCTGGACCAATGATTGGAATTGGTGAGCTGGTGAATTTCTTACTAAACTATATATGTTCGAATGGAAGTTGATATATACATATACTCCATCCTAAGTTTATTGGACAAATGTAGTTAGAGACGGGTCTGGGGTATGGCACCCAGACCATGCTTACCTTAAGATTTAACAACCACCTGCATCTATGGATTTTATAGAATATTCAGTGTTATATTCAGTCAATAAAAGTTCTTCAGGGTTATTCAATAAAAGTTCTTATCATTAAAAATGGTGCTAATTTTGCCCCAAACAATCAGATGTTAGCTTTCAAATGTTAAATAGCATCTGATTGGTTGGGGCAAAATTAGCACCATTTTTAATGATAAAAACTTTTATTGAATATCCCTGATTGTATTTAATCTCCTTTTTCTTTGAGTCCTATATGAATATAGTCTTGATGTATTTGTTGCTGGACAAAAAACCCTCGAAAGTATAATACAATACAAGAATACTTTTGTTAAACCTTTAAAATTAGCAAGTGGAACCACAAAAATAGCACCAGACCATTTTCCAGGTCTCTGTGTCATTTAAACAAACACAATATTCCTATTTATGCCTTAAATTTAATTGGAAAGTTTGTATTTAATTTTTCTTTTTGAAACATAACTCGATTTTGCTGTATTATGAGTAATTATTTCCCATGAATGAGCTTAGTAATGGAAATGAAGATCTTAAGGTTGAATTAATTAAAGCTATAATGTTATAATGCTCCTATAAGGCACTGCAGTTAAATAATCTCCAATCATACTTCGATAGTCTTTCAGTAATACTTGGCTTTCGAAGCAGTTAACAAGATGGTGTCTATAACAAAGTTTGGGCAGTACTGGTACAGTACAATGTGTATATGTCAGCTCAACACTACACATGAAAGACAATCACAAATAAAAACATGCATTATTAGGAATTTATTTTAGAAAAAAAGGGAAGATGTCATCCACAAACACCTGTGTCTCACATAAATAACGGTATTTTAGGACACTGACAATCATGACAGCAATTAATATAAATTGTACTGTGGTTACACAGCTTGAGGCAAAACCAAGGGAGGTTAACGAACACGTAAAATTCAATACAACATCAAATGCTTGCACAAACTTTGTTTACCGTAAATTCTGTTCATTCTATTTGTTTTTCTTTTCATGTTTCCAGAGACGTGATTTGCATTTAAAATATTTGAGTCATTTTGAAATGTATCTTTGTAACTTCAGTGCAATGAGAACCTTCACAAGCAAACTTCAGTGCAACATTTAGTTAAATATATTGCTTTAAAATTGAATGCAACATGTTTTGCACATTAGTCAAACTACTACTTTTGAAAATACTGTTTGAAATATTTTGATCAAAAACATTTCATTAGAACGGTTCATCCTAAATCACACAGAGTATGTCTCTTTGCAAGCTTTGATCAACTTTTAAAAACATGTCAGGATTAGAGTGGCCTCCACCTTTAATTTTAAAAGGTGAACTGGCTCATTAATTAGTCTAAAAATGTACATAAGAATTCATGGTTTTCCAGCTGAGTGTGCTGTCATGTGACATACACGCTACCTGTCTTTAACAGATTAAGAGGCTAGGAAATATTTTTGGAATTAATTCATTAGCCTGTATCAAGTTGCAGATGTTTGATTAACATTAAACTTGTGTTTTTAGTATAAAAGTATAGTATTTAAAGGGTAACTGTGGTCTCCAATTTTTTCAAACTAATGAGGATTATATTAAAAGCCTTTCATCATACCTTCTAAACAAAACCTAAATCACATCCCTAGATAGAATTTGTGAGAGGTTATTGCTGGAAAGGTTTAGCAATATTACTTCCTGCTTGAACACTTCCTGATTTTAGCCATGTGACCAGCTTGTGTGACAGTCTCTGTCTGCATTAATAAGCTCCCCTTCTCAACTGTCATTTTTTTCCCTAAGCACTTCCTGTTTTCGCCAGCATTAAGTGTTAACTGAGCATGCTTCACCCCAGAGGGTGTGGCTGAGGTCTGGTGATGTCACACAACCTACTGGAAACAGGAAATTTGAATATTCCCCCCCCCCCAAAGATGTGATTGTTAGCTCATTTTAAAGTAAATATTGCAGGCTTTCATTTAACCCTAACTTGTTTGGAGACAACAGTTGCAGGTTTTAATATCTATCTATTCAACCTTCTCAGCAATACCCAAATCTCCAGCATAACAGTTGATCCAGAGGAAGGCAAAATAAACAGTATGAAGGGGGAAAAAATCCTCCCCCGGCTCCAAGTGGCAATAGGACATATCCCTGGATCAACTCTACTTTATGTATCAATACCAGTAACCTGCACATTTCTTTGTTTTTAGAAACTCATCCAGCTTCTTTTTGAAATTATCCAATGAACCTTCCATCATCTCATGCAATGGAAGACAGTTATCACAGTGAAAAACCCTTGAAGACTAAACTTATTTTCTTCGTCCTTGTGTCCTCTGACATGTTCTTGCGGTGGAGTGTCTAAGGGGGCAGCTTGCAGCATTGCAGGGATTGGCAAATCTGGGGGGACAGCAGGCAATGGCAGGGGCCAGTATAGAGGTGGGTGGAAGTGGGACAGGGAAGGTTGAGGCGGGAGGTAGTTTTATAAAGGTTACTAGGTTACTAAGTGGGGACGGAAGGGTATGGTTGCTTCTTCTCAGCTTGCCTATCCAAACAGATTTGCTGCCTTAGGTGATGAAGTGGAGGATGACAGCTCAGAATTAGCATGTATGGAAGGGGCTAATCCCTTAAGCACCCCCTTGAGCAAGGGTCAGCCATATCATATACAAGGGAGGAAGAACCTAGGATCAGGAATGCTAGGCAGGTGGTAGTGTTAGGGTAGTATTAGGGTAATCTCCCACCAAGACCCTACATGCCAAACTGTGTGTTGCCTGCCTGGGGCTAGGGTTAAGCATGTGGTGGATCATGTAGACAGATTATTGGGTGAGACTGGGTTCACATTGGTGCCAGTGACAAAGTTAGAGGAGGAGGAGAGGTCCTTAAACACGATTTCCAAGAGCTAGGAAAAGCAAGGACCTCTAGGGTAGTGTTTTCAGAAATACTACCACAACCAAATGCTATGCTAGGGAGGCATTAATGCTAGGAGCATTATTGCGTGGCTAAGAGAGTGGTGTAAGGAAGAAGGGTTTGGGTTTATAGAGAAATAGGCAGACTTTTCTGTCAGCTAAAGGCGCTTTAGTAGGAATGGGTTGTACCTCACTGATGGCGGTGCAGCTGTTTTGGCTGGTGAGCAGCCCAGGTGGCAGAGGAACCAATATGGAGGAGTTATTCAATACCCGAAGAGTTTAGGTGAATTGGTTTTAGGAGAAAAGATGGCTAGAGCGTTAGTGGAGATTTTAAACTAGGTTTAGGGGGAGGGTAATATCAGTCTCACTGGGATAGATAGCTTAGGAGGATAGCTGGGTATAGATTGGCCAGTGGTGAGTGGAAAGGGGGGGGCTTAGCATATGGGATAGGGAGGCATGTGTATTAAAATGTATAAATAAATTACAGGATCATAATCTAAAATGTATGTTTGCAAATGCAAGAAGCCTAGCTGACAAAATGGGGGAATTGGAGATAATAGCGTTGACTGAAAAGTATGATGTAATAGGTATAGCAAAAACGTGGTTGAACACCTCTCATGACCGGGCTGTAAATTTAGAAGGATACTCCTTGTTTAGGCAGAACAGATAAAAAGGAAAGGGGAAGGAGTATGTGTTTATGTTAAAAAAGAATTAAAGGCAAATTTAAAAAGAGATAAATGGCAATAAGGATGTTAAAGTGGAGGCAATATGGGTGGAATTAGGCAACAGGAAAGGGGGTAATGTCATTTTTGGTGTCTGCTATAAGTCGCCAAATGCTAGCAGAGAGGAAGTAAGTGAGCTTCGTATGCAGTTGGCAAGGGCTGCAAGTTTGGGAAGTGTGCTCATTATGGGGGTGTAGTGGAACTGCCATCACAGAAAAGGGCGATGAGTTCCTGAATTTGCTGCAGGATAATTCTCTCTCAAAGGTGTTTGAAGTTCCTACTAGAAAAGGAGCTCTGTTGGATCTAGTAATATCTAACATTGTGGAGAGTATTATAGATATAAAGGTAACTAGAGGCTTAGGGAATAGTGACCATGAAATAGTGTTGTTTAGTGTATGTTATTGAAAGGTAAAGTGCCCTGGGTAAACAAAGACTTTTAATTTCAGGAAAGCTAATTTTCCCAGGTTAAAAGTAGCTCTTCAGCATGTCAACTGGGATAAGGTATTAATTATCAGGTAAAGGTACTGAATAGAAGTGGACTGTGTTTAAAGGGATTTTAAGCGATTTCACATCTAAATTTACACCTTTGGGAAATAGGTGTAAAAAAAATAAATCTGCTCCCATGTGGCTGAATTCTGATGTAAAAAAAACAGTAACAAGGAGTGTAAGGAAGCAATCAAGCTAATAACAGGCCTGTAAGTTTAACTTCAGTGGTGGGGAACATACTCTAGAGTATGTTTCAAGGACTGACATTATAAGTAGTAACCAGCATGGATTTAGGAGGAATAGATCTAACTTGCTTGGGTTTTATGAGGAAGTAAGTAGAAATTTAGACTCTGGCATAGCAGTAGATGTAGTTTACTTGGATTTTGCAAAAGCATTTGATACAGTCCCCCATAGGTGACTAATGTATAAGCTAAGGTCTGTTGATGTTGGGTGGCACATTTGTACATTGATAGAAAATTGGTTGATTAATAGTATACAGAGAGTAATTGTTAATGGGGCTTCATCAATATGGACTAAAGTTTTCTGTGTTTGCTGATGACACAAAACTTTTGTCAACCATTAAGAGGATGTGCAATGGTTGCAGGTGGATCTAGATTGGGCTGCTAAGTGGCAGATGAGATTCAATGTTGATGTAAGGTGATGCATTTTGGACTTAAAAATCCTTGTGCTGCTTGTACTATAAATGGCTCTGTGTTAAAAGAATCCCTGATGGAAAAGGATCCTAGAGTTTTGATGGATAAAAAACTTAAAATTAGCAAGCAGAGAGGTATGGATTCTATGTTATTCTCCCTCTTTACAAAGCATTGGTAAGGCCTAATTTGCAGTGACATTTTTGAATCCTGTGTACAAAAAGACATATTGGAAATGGAAAGGGTTCAGAGAAGGGCAACTAAATTGATAAGGGGGTTGGGGGAGCTTGAATATGAAGAGATACTGGAAAAGTTACAATTATGTACGCTGGAGAAAAGGCGCTTGCTTGGGGATATGTTTACTGTGAATAAATACCGCGCCATACAATAAACTATCTAGGGCACTGTTCACCAATAAAGCATGTCAGAGGACATTAAGACTTAAAGAAAAGAAGCTTTGGCTTCAAGTTCGGAAAGGGTTTTTCACTGTGAGAATGGTAAAGCTACGAAACTGTCTTCCAGTGGACGTTGTGATTGCAGGTTCATTGGAGATTTTTTAAAAAAAGCTGGATGAGTTTCTGCAAACAAGGAATGTTGCAAGTTACTGGTATTGATACATAAAGTAGAGTTGATCCAGGGATATTTCCGATTGACACTTGGAGTCAGGAAGGAATTTTTTTACCCTTCATAAATTTGGTGGGTTTTTTTTGCCTTCCTTTGGATCAACAGTTAGGCAGAAAATGAGGGTATTGCTAGATGGGTTGGACTGGATGGACATATGTCTTTATTCAACCTCAAAAATACAATACTATATAGTACACTATACTAACTTCATTAGATAGCTTAAAGGGGAAGTTCAGTGAAAATCCATATGCTTTTCAGAAAAAAGAGCAGTAATTTCCCATCCTAATGACCTTAATCTGCCCATCCAGCATTTTGTCTGTGTATAAATAAATGTTTATGAAATACTGACTTCCTGTTTGCAGGACCCCTAGTAGAGACCGTCATGGCCTTGCCCTTGACCCAGCGCCTGGGTTGATTCAGTTGCTCAGTAGAGATCTGAGCATGTTTGACCCATTCAACAGCCAATCAGTAGAAATTACTGTTAGGAATATTCCAAGGATGCGGTGCATTCTGGGAAGAAGAAGGACCGTTAGAACCTGAAATGTCAGCTCACTAATGTCAACAGCAGGGAACAGCAAAGGGTATGAAATCAACTGATTTTTCAAAATGGAAGAGAATATGTAGAATAACTAAGAAGGCATTACACAAACTAACAATTTAACAAATATTGATAATTTCCACTGAACTGTCCCTTTAACTTCTTCTTTTTTACAATCCTTGTTACAGTTTTTATAGCTCCTAAATGCCCTTTCCTTTAAAATGCCATCCCTTCCTTTACATTCCCCCCATTACATCAGAAATTAAGCCACAGGGGTGTAGACTTATTTTTTTATATTTATTTCCCAAGGGTATAAAATTATATAAATTTAGATGTGAGCAACAGTATAGAGTATCTTAATGTTCAACTATTTAAATAACTAAAGCACAAACAACAGATCCGTGACTAATTTATACATTTTTGTAAGTTATTTTGCCAGATTTAATCAGGACTTCTGTCCCCATTAATAGCTGGGCCCTTTTAAGAAAAGGTGAGGCTACAATATGATGGACGGAATTGTGCATTAAAAACACATGTTGCCTTTCATGCGTGTTACTAGCCATTTGCCTTGCGATCTGCGCAATAGTCAGCAATTGTGGCGTATTAAATCTGCAGAAAAATGGTGATAGCAGCGCAGACATGCAAAGTGGCCATCCACATTGACAAGCACTGTGCTGCGATTCATAAGCAATATTGGATCGCAAGCACCTAGGCCTAATGTGTTAATGGGAAACTGCCCCCCATATTTTCAAACTGCTTCCATAACTGGAATGGTGCTTGATGTTGATAAACAGAGCTTTAATGTTGGTGTCATTGAAAAGAAACATTAATGACAGTGGACAGACACATAACAGAAATAAGACAGAAAGGCAAAAGCTAACGATGGGTTTACAATCTAAACTCATTTGGGGAGATTTACCCAGAGCTGCAGCCGCTCTGGGTAAGATCTACACAGTGAGATTTACCAGCATCCATGTGGCTCTGGGTAAATCACCTCCATGATTTTCCCTTACGTTACTATTTACACAGCTGCTGCAAGCAATGGGTTAAAGTCACGCTAATTGTGAATCAGTTAGAGTGACTTTAACCCCGGATTCCTTCTGTGCGTCTCTCTGTGATTGCTGTCATTTCAGCAATGTCTCTGGTTCCATCCATAGCTTGTTAAAGTAAAAAGCTAAGCACCATTATTTTTAGTTATCTGACTAAGAACATTCCAAGTCATTTCCTAATAATGGTACAATCTGTGGTGTTCATGGACTCTTCCTTTGGGGCTGAAAAGAATAAACCTTTCATTTACTATGTGAATCTGGATGATTGTGTGTTAAGTTTGGGCAGCACAAGTCTTTGATAAACTAAATTAAATAGAATAAAAATAAATTAAATAAATGGAGAAGTAGTGAGAAAACAGGGTACTTCAATAATATAACAGGATAAACAGCAATGTTATTGTTTAAAATAAGGGGGTAGCCCTAAAAGGTAGCTATACACAGGTTGACTTGTGTGTTTGATCAAACAGTCCATTTAATTATGACTATCAATCCAATCAAAAATGTACTACTTTTTTCACATTTGATCAATTGGTCAAAAGTGATCTATATCGAGTGTAGAATTGATTGAACCATGATTGGTTGAAAATTCGGTCGATTGGGATTGGTTTTTGAGACCTTTGATTGAAATAAGCATATTTACTTGCTCATGAATCTGTATTGAATCGATATGGTTGAACCAAATAATGATCAATATAGCTTCAGTCAACCGTCAATAGCTCCAGGTGGTGATAATGTAGTAGGGGTGACAGCATGGGAGATGGGAGGTGGCTAGTTTTTTGTGAAGAGGATCTTAAAGATGACCTGCCAGGTTACATTCCACCAGTAGTAAGGTAAGTTTCAGTGCAAAATTTCAACAGTTGAAATTCTGCATCAAAACAGTAAAATTTCAAACACAAAACATAGAAATTTCAACACCATAGGTATTTGTACAAAAAATCCTGTCATTTATGGTACATGAAGATTATTATATTCTGCTGGAACCCCACCAAATGTTTATATTTCTGTTAACTACATTTCATTATTTTTACTATATAGGTTTGCCTGATGATACATTTATACAAACATATACAAACATAGAAAAGATAATCAATGCACATTCCTAGGCCCCATACAATATCATATTATCTGCACACTGGCATACTTTATAAACAAAGGGGTTTTAGTATAAATTACTGTGATCACATGAATGAAAAGCCTTCCAACCACGTCAAGGTAACCCCAGTCTGAAAGGTCCTAACTTCTAACCTTTTTTACTTCAATTACCATTAGCAAACTTTTGCATTTCCCAAAGTTATGCACTGGATCCATATAACAGGCTATCTCACTTCCCCACAGCCCTTTGGCTTTTTAAAATGAGGGAAGAGGCCATTCCCCCAGTGCTTTATATTAAAGGCATAGGAACTCCCATAAAAGGGGTGTGTTGGGGGTGATATAACCACATGGAATCTTGACCTGGCTTCCCAATAAATACATACAATACAAGGATTGTGGAAGCACTCCAAGGGGTTTTAGTATACATTACTGTGATCACATGAATGAAAAGTGCTTCCACAATCCTTGCATTGTATGATAATACATTTACTCAAGAAAAAACTGTCATAGAAAAAACTGTCATAGAAAAAAATGAAGGGTCTATTGATTGGTTTGTTAGGAACTTTATGCATTTCATCCTTCATGCTAGCTTTAGGCTTTCAAGAAAACTATGTGTTCTCAATATATACAGTATACATGTTTAGAAAGCCATGCATGTTTAGATATTTAGTACAGTCCATACATTCTTTGTTTTTCTACTGCATTGCTTTTTTTTAATATTGTGCTTTCTGGCATTGAAATTACATATTTCTTTTCTAAAAATCATGTCATTTCAGCAATGTCTCTGGTTCCATCCATAGCTTGTTAAAGTAAAAAGCTAAGCACCATTATTTTTAGTTATCTGACTAAGAACATTCCAAGTCATTTCCTAATAATGGTACAATCTGTGGTGTTCATGGACTCTTCCTTTGGGGCTGAAAAGAATAAACCTTTCATTTACTATAGCAGGTTTCCATATGGTATGCTTTTCATGCTTCATTTTATTCCTAGGGAATTGGTAACTAGTTACTTGAACAATGTGTTGCCAAAGGATATTCTGTCAGGGAAATGTGGTATCATCTTTCTTACAGACGTGTCTCCATCTAATGATCATAACAACCATTTACTGAGCTTTATTATTTTGTCTGGTCTTTTTATTCATGTATATCAAGGTTTAGTTACATTTATAATCATAACGTTATTTTTGTGCATTTCTGTGCATATAATGGATGTTGGGCATCATAAAATACACTTATGTCACACATATTTCACATTTTACATGAATATCTATGCTGAAAATGCTAATTTTATTAGAGCAGAATGCAAAATTATTTACAGACATACAGTCTACTTAAATAAGTGTTGACTGAAATGAAAACAATGATATTTCTTCTGGAATATACAGTGCAGCTGTTGTGGTCTATGACAGATGAACCCCTACCTTAAAAACCCTGTTAAAATTTTACCAAACATTTATTTTTTAAGCGTTTATTGTTTGAATAAATCTATATAGACAGATATCCAACAGGTTAATAATATATACTATATTGTCTTTTTATTGTAATGGTCTAGAAAAAGGGAAAAACTCGAACTAGTTCATAGTTCAGGAAGTTCTTAAAAGTTCGAGTTCTTCTGAACTATTAAAGTTCGGGTGGAATTGGGTTTTGAATTTGGTTCTAGTCTATCTCTACTGCCATGTCATGTTCTATAGATCAGAAAGTAGAAAGAATTTGAGCTCTAAAGATTCACATAAGTTTGTTTTAATTAAGGGTAAAATTGAGTCTTGCTTTCAGAACCAAAAATTTGTATTTTTATTACAATAACCTTACACTTCCCACCCTCTGATTGGTCTGTGCACCCATAAATGCTTCTAAAGTATTGGCTACCTGTATGCAGGGCCCATGACAGTTGGGCTATTGCTGGACCAGAAATGAATTATTTACTTATGCCAAAACTGGATAATGCCTAACCAAACACTTTATTATTTTTTTAAATTTAACAGGCCACTGGTCTAAAAATAAACATTTTCTAGTTATTTACTTTTCTTATTTCTCCCTGGAGAATTTCTGCATAGTATTTTCTCACATAATATTGTATTTTCCCCATCCAAGAATGGTCTAGATTTTAAACATTTCATTAACCTAGTTCAACTTCATCACTTTGGCATCTTATTGGATTTCGAATGGTAGCTCTAGTCATTTCTCATCTTCTGATAGCTTTATTCTAAATTTAACTTTTTAAATGGAAATTGGGTTTTCCTTGCTGGTGTTGCTTATACAGGGATTTCTGGTTCATTGTTCATGAAATCAAGGCAAACCTTGTATCCATAAATGTCAATGTATTTCTAATAATGTTCCAAAACCAGCTAAAGGCCTATACTCTATAAACAGATGACTTAAAGAAAAATAGATTCATCATTAGTATTTAAATAAATACCAATGCCCTTGGAATATTGTAAAATGGTAAAAAGCGCTAAAATCACCTTATCTTCTCAAAAATGGCCTGTTTTGCATTTCTTTTATCATCATCATTTGACAGTAGATAAATTGAGTTTATTTGTAGTGCCAGTGAGACAATAACAATATCATTTACGAAAAGCAAGAGAATTAAATACATAGAGTACAAAGCTATAGAATATTCAGATATAGCATGCAAATGCCAGCCTAGATAACATTTTTAGTAGGCAATCATAGTTAGGTGAAGCTATTCAGTCTGTGAATAAACTAAATAAAAAGAGGGCTGATAAAATGAAATTACACTGTTCAAAGGCATGGCAAGTTGACAGCTCTCTATTGCTTCAGAACAAGTTTGAAATTAATTGTCAAAATGAAAAATACAAAGTATAAATGTAAATATTCACGAGATAAATATAACTTAAGAATGTCAATCGTGTATTAATTGAGTGGAATATAACAATTCCGGGATTTCATTCGACAAATAACAACCTTCAAAAAACACTTCACACACTCCCCTATGCAGTCATTATAACGATTTAATACCACAATTGTGTCTCTCCTTAAATTAGATTTTTCTGTTATGTTTGATATATGTACATTATGTTTGATGTACGCCAGTGTATGGAGTTGTCACACTGCTGCAATATTAATTTTAAATCACAATAAGAGGTGTAGCTATTTCCTTCTAAAAATCACACTAAACCTTAATGGTTTAGTGTAAATGGTTCGACACCAACTGTCTGCCATGTACAATGCTGTTTTAACACCTTACTCTGGGTGTTCCTATAACACCTCTTAGCCACTATCTAATCACACCCTTAACACCTGGCTGTGATATGCTAATTGGGATTTTCCAGGGTACATAATTGCCACAGATTCTTGTACAAGTCATTCTGAATTGAGAAAGCCAGTCGGATGACTAGCGAAACGTCTTCAAGAACTACATTTCAAGTCCAGTTGATCTAATTGAATACAACAGATATACCATGACCTGGATGAATGAGAACCTTCACAAGCATAAACCTTAACGACTTTTAGTGGGGAATTACGCAGTATGTTATGACTTTTGCTAAAGTATGGTATCATTATTAAAATGATTATTACAATAAATGTTTATAATCACTCAGGATTTGTATACATATCTTAGCAGTACTTGTGGCTTTAAAAATGGAATTAACTATGGCCAAGGAAATAGCCTCTCTGTGGATATTTAGTTACCTTCAAATTTGCTTTTCCACCTGATGACATTAAGGGCTTGGTCCCACTATGTGCATTGCTTTGTGCTCTCCATTTGAGTGCATTTAGGACAATGCATTTTGTCCACATTCCAGTCCATTTGCAGGTTATCAGACATGCGTGTCCAGTCCATTTGCGTGGCATGTGCAGTTTTTGGAAAATCAAAAGGAAACACTAGAGAAAACACAGAAAAAAGCAATAAATAAGTTTGTCCACGTGTGTCTCCTTTTTTTTGCATTTCCAAAGACTATTATTAAATTGCTGGGAGGCTGGGCTGTAGTATGAATGGTATGAATATGAATATTGTATGAATGGTTGCTATGAAAGTGGAAGGGTGGGTGGGTGCTGGGGTGCTTCAGTATGTGTGTGTACCTGTGACTGTGTGGGGTTAGGATGTATGTTTTTGCATTTTAGACAATACAACTAAGTATTTTGCTGGTTTATGTATGGTTGCCATGGAAACAGAAGGGTAGGTTGGGTTGTGAGAGTATATCAGTAGGTGTCTGTGTAGTTGTTTCTTTGTGGTGTTAGGGGTATGTTTTTGCATTTTAGAATTAAAACTAACTTTTTTTAATGGTTTAAGTATGTTTCCCATGAAAACAGAAGGGTAGGTTAGCTTGTGAGAATGTACCAGTAGATGTAACTGTGTCTGTGGGGGCTGGGGGTTGTGTTTGTGGTCATAAATGAGAAATGTCTTTCCGGTGGGTCTGCAGATGTTAAAAAGCTCTCAGCATTCACTAACAGCAGATGGCAAAAGGGGATGCTGAAAGTTGTAGTTTGCAAACACCTAGAGGAGCACAGGATGGGCATCCCTGCTTTAAAACTAAATTCCATACATCATTCTAAATACTTAAAATTTTAAATAGATAAACCATACATTGTGCTTTACATAAATGTATTATTGTGTTTATTGTATACATTTTAGGACTTTTATTTTGTGTAGATGTCTGTGTTGT
This sequence comes from Hymenochirus boettgeri, assembly GCA_019447015.1. Taxonomy (NCBI): domain Eukaryota; kingdom Metazoa; phylum Chordata; class Amphibia; order Anura; family Pipidae; genus Hymenochirus; species Hymenochirus boettgeri. The sequence goes on along the minus strand of CM033471.1, from coordinate 119,653,326 downwards.
GTAGAGATGGGCTAGAACTCAAACTCGAACCCCAGCTTTAATAGTTCGGATGAACTCGGACTCTTTAGAACTTTCCGAAAGTTCGTTGGTCAGGTTTTACGAACTTGTGGACATATTTTCGATAATAAGTGAAAATGCAATACACCTCTAATGTACTGTTTCGGCGATAACCCTCGAACGGGGGTTTTTGTCGATATCCCTCGAATGTGGCGTTTCGGCAATAACCTTAGAATGTAGAGTTTCGTCAGTAACCCTCAAATGTGGTGTTTCTGCAATAACCTTAGAATGTAGAGTTTCATCAGTAAACCTCAAATGTGGCGTTTCGGCAATAACCTTAGAATGTAGAGTTTCGTCGGTAACCCTCAAATTCATTTTTTACGCGATAACCCTTGATTGTAGCAGTTTGTTCGGTAACCCTTAAATGTAGCGGTTCAGCAATAACCCTTGAATGTTTGCTAACCCTCAAGTGTATCATTCGGTAACCCTCAAATTGGCGTTAACCCTCGAATGTAGCATGCGGAAACCCAAAAATTGCCCGTTCGTGGGATAAGGTAATGTTTAAAAAAGTCAAACCCGCTTTCTGAGTTTTTCTGAACCACATTAGAAAAATGAATGGATTAGTAAAGGATTTAAAAATATACATATATCCTTTATATTGTAAAAATATATTTATAAGCTCACAGGCGGGGATGGGAACTTGGACCTGGTTCCGAAACCCAAATGTTCCATTCGAAACCAGATGTATCGTTCGTATTTCGGGACTTCTGTGCGAGTTCACATTTTCGTTGTATGCTCTGTGGGGGGCTTTTTCCTTCTTTATCTCCATTAATCTATAAAGCTAATCAGTATCCTGTGCTCCCAAGTCCTAACCCCATAGCAACTGTAAATCTGGAACTTGCTGTGGTAAATACTAAGTATAAACATAGCATGTTATTCTGGATCCTATTTAGAGTCACAGCTTATCTAATGGTGCTTTTTAGTTTGAACTGCACATTGTAGCTGGATTGCTTGGGTCTATTCTCAGACCTGCAGTTTTATTCCACTTAGACTCTCTGGATTCTAAGTTGCAGGTACTGTAGGTGGAATAAGAAAGGGAGGAAAAGTTTAATAAGATTTATGACTCCTACTGCCTGTAGTGACCTTAACAATCCCTTTTTAGGCCAATAGTGAAAAAGCTATGGATGTAAAGGAAGGACAGATGGATCACTTGCATGTTTGAGCTCTTGGGTAGGAATCGCTAAAGCACGACCATGAGATTTTAAAGGGTATGTCCATAGTTATTTTAAACTTGTATGTTTCCAGTTTAACTGAAGGACAGGAGGTAAATGCGATATGTCTTACCTCCTGTCCTTCAGTAAAACATACAGGAGAGCAGAAGAAACCACGTATCGCTCCAGCGCTGCTGACAGCCTCCGACTACACTGATATTCCACGATGGATCCACAGTCCTTTGCATTGTGTGTCCGTGTGCACACAGTGCATAGGAGCATGGACGCGGCGGAGACTGTCAGTGAAGCTGGCGCTGAAGCGTATCGCTTCAGCGCCAGCTTCACTGACAGTCTCTGCCGCAGTAAGTTTCTTCTGCTCTCCTGTAAGTTTTACTGAAGGACAGGAGGTAAGACATATCGCATTTCAGTTAAACCGGAAACATAAAAGTTTAAAATAACAGAGGACATACCCTTTAATGTCTGTAGGTAAGAAAAATGGCTTTATTCCTGGATGTATGAAAACGAAAATTTCCAGCATTCTGTGCAGTTATGCTGCAAGTTGTAGTCTTTAAACATGTGAAAAGTTCAACACCCTTGCTCCATATAATTAGGCTGTATTGCATCTGTATGAACTCATTAGCCAATGGACATAAAGGAGAAACTCACTGCTAACAGAGAATGCTGGGAGTTGTAGTTTTCAAACATGCAAAAGGTCACAAGTTCAACATTCCTGCTCTATACCATTAGGTTGTATTGCATCTGGCAACATGCCTTAGCTACAGGACATTAAGATAAAACTTACTGCAAACAGAATGCTGGGATTTGTAGTTTTCAAACATGTGAAAAGTCACAAGTTCAACCCCCTGCTCTATATCATTAGGTTGTTGTCACAAACTTACCTGCCGCTCCGGTCCCGCGCTGCGCTGCACTTCAGGGTGGGCGGCGTCGTAGAAGTCATGACACCAACATGCCAGGCGGCGCAAGGATTCAAAAACCGGCGTCCTCCTGGACCCGGTGCCTGATTGTAGCATTAGCTACCTCCCCGGCTCCTTCTACTTACCTGCCCTAGTTCCTGTTACTTTCCAGAATTAGACTTACCTTACCTGGTCCTGCATCAGAGACTTACCTTGCCAGCTCCATCATCAGAGACTTACCATGCCAGCTCCATCATCAGAGACTTACGTTGTCAGCTCCATCATCAGAGACTTACCTTGCCAGCTCCATCATCAGAGACTTACCTTGCCAGCTCCATCATCAGAGACTTACCTTGCCAGCTCCATCATCAGAGACTTACCTTGCCAACTCCATCATCAGAGACTTACCTTGCCAGCTCCATCATCAGACTTACCTTGCCAGCTCCATCATCAGTGACTTTCCTTGCCAGTTCCAGTATCCATACTCACCTGACCTGTTTCAGTGCATGTTTCTGCCTTGCCTGTTCCCAGTATCCTGCCATCTCTCCAACAGCACCTAGTCGCCATTTCTCAGCCTACAGTTCCCAGCAGTCTCTTGTATCCAGTTCTGCAATCCCAACAGCCATCAGCGCACCTCCTCCTAAAGCGTACTCATAACTACCCCGGCCTCCCGGCCGATTATTACAGTTGTATTGCATCTGGACACATGCCTTAGCTACAGGACATTAAAGGGCAACTATACTGTAAAAATTTACTTTTAAGAAATGAAACGTACCTGGAACAGGAAGGTAGAATTGATTATTCCCACCTCCCAATATTTTTTCATTGAGGAGCTATAGCACATACAGTTTTGATTTGCCCGGTTATGGCCCTGGGTCTTTCTGTATTAAAGATAGGGCCAAAGCATTCAGGAAGCCTGGCAGAAGCAGTTTTCTTTCTGCTGCCGCTTCTCATAGAAATAATATTGGGAGCTAGAAAGTACCAATCCTACCTCCCTGCCCCAGGTACTTTAACTGTTTTTGAAACAAGTGTATACACACTATAGTTCTTCTTTAAGAAGGAACATACTGCTAACAGAGAATGATGGGATTTGTAGCTTTGAAACATGTGAAAGGTCACAAATTTAAAACCCCTGCTCTATACAATTAGGCTGTATTGCATCTAGAGGCATGCATTAGCTACAGGACATTAAGAAGAAACTTACTGCAAACAGAGAATGTGGGAAGTTGTAGTTTTCAAACATGTAAAAGGTCACAAGTTCAATGCCCCTGCTCTATACCATTGTGCTGAATTGCATCTGGACACATGCATTAGCTACAGGACATTAAGAAGAAACTTACTGCAAACATTAGTTTTCAAACATGTCAAAGGTCCCAAGTTTAACACTCCTGCTCTATATCATTAGGCTTTATTACATCTGGACACACGCCTTAGCTACAGGACATTAAGAAGAAACTTACTGCAGACAGATAATTCTGAGATTTGTAGTTTTCAAACATGTGGAAGGTCACAAGTTTAAAACCCCTGCTCTATACCATTAGGCTGTATTGCATCTAGATGCATGCATTAGCTACAGGACATTAAGAAGAAACGTACTGCAAACAGTAGTTTTTAAACATGTCAAAGGTCCCAAGTTTAACACTCCTGATCTATATTATTAGGCTATATTACATCTGGACACCTGCCTTAGCTACAGGACATTAAGAAGTTAAAGATCACAAGTTCAACACCCCTGCTCTATACCATTATGCTGAATTGCAACTGGACATGTGCATTAGCTACAGGCTATAAATCACATACTTTGCATGTCCTTGCCTATTTCTCTAGGTAAGCTGGGAAAGAGAAATATGTGTTTATATGTTAGATTATTAGGGCTATGCTATTAAAATAACATGAGGCTGTGAGGAGCCTTCTGTTATAAGAAGGCTTGATTTCATTTTATACTTTGTGGGGAGCATTCAGCTGCTTTAACCTCACCTCACCTTAACCTATAAAGCAAATCAGTATCCTGTGCTCCCAAGTCCTAACCACATAGAAACTGTAAATCTGGTACTTGCTGTGGTAAATACCAATATGTAAGACCATAGCATGTTTATCTGGATCTTGTATAGGGACTCAGGTGTCCTAATGGTGCTGTTCAGTTTGAACTGCCCATTGTTCCAGGATTTCCTGGGTCTATTAGACCTGCAGGTTTAATCCACTCTGGATATGTGCTGGCAGGTAGTTAGAATAGGAAAGGAAAGGCACATTTGGTTCATGACTTCAACTGCCTTAAGTGATCTATATTGTTCTTCCCTATTCAAATAGTGTAATAGCTATGGAAGTAAGGGAAGGGCAGATGAATCACTTGCATTTTCAAGTCCTTGGGTAGGAAATTCTAAACCACAACCATGGGGTTTTAATGTCTGTAAGTCAAAAAAATGTCTTTATTCCTGGATGTATGAAAACTAAATTTTCCAACATTCTGTTATAAGCAGGCTCTATTTCATTTTATACTCTTTGGGGAGCTTTCCTAGTTACATCACTTAAGCACTGGGTGGTTAACTATGAGAAATGCAAATGTTTGTTAATGGTAAAAAGGTTAGAAGTTGGGACCTTCCAGACTGGGGTTACCTTGATGTGATTGGAAGGCTTTTCATTCATGTGATCACAGTAATGTATACTAAAACCCCTTTGTTTATAATGTATGCCAGTGTGCAGATAATATGATATGAGTAAATAAGAATAATATATACAGGCAAAAACTGACAAAGGCAACTAATTAAACTAAACTAATTAAACTAATTAAACTATAAGAAACATTGAAATGCAAGCTGCTCATTGAGTCCCTTAGGGGATAAAGTACCCAAGGTGTGTATCCACCTACCTGTAAGAGCAGCTTGTCATGATCAATGTTGGCTGCAAGTTCTAGTCCAGAGAGGCCATCAAATATCATACACTTTAGGGTGGAAAGGGGATGTCCCGCTAGTCGAAAATGCCTGGCGACTGAGAGGTCACCAGTGCTGAGCACTGTATAGTTTTTAGCAACCAAGATGTGACCTTTATTATATACAATGTTGCTGTGATTGTGATTGTTCTGCCCTGGTTTCTTTCTCTTCCTGTGAGTTTAAGAGATGGCATTAATCAATCATGTTACACATGTTTCTAATTTGGTCAGTGTTTGCTCATCAGGTGGGATGGTTATAAATACTTACCTCTTAATGAAAACGTCATATCCTAAGGACGGCTTCACTCCTTAAATGCGTAAATAGCGTTTTTATTAGTAGTTTATCTTCGGCACACACCGAAGATAAAGGAAATAACCCAGTGGAAAACACCCACCAATAGAGACAAGTAGTGTTAACTTAACCCTGTATATTCAAGGATGGAATCCCCAAAGGTCGAAGCCAAAACCTCGTGTGAGTAAAGTGTCTAAGTGCAAGAAAGTGATACATGCCTGATATAGAAAAGACATCTATGACCAACATACATTTTAAAATATAAATAGTATAAAAAGTATATAATTAACAAGGGTTACTACTCAATACCGGCTACACATCCTATAATTATTAGCACTATGCTATAAACCAAGTATAAGGTCGACTAACTCTATATATTTCTGCTGGTTGAAACTACCAACAGAATTTTGCCACAAAACTACTGAAATTTTAATGGCAACTTTTTGTCATTTTGACACAGAACTTCCATTTCAATGGCAGAATTTTCAAACCGAAATCTATACCCCAGTCTAGCAACAAATAAAAAAAAGTTTTAAAAAGATTAAAATGCTGTGCATATTTCAGTTGTGACTTAAGCAGTTTTGTGAGGGTGTTAGAAATACAGTATATAAAGCTTTACAATGACAATCTGGATTTAATACTCCAGGCATAAAGATGATTCCCTAAGGACTTTAATTGGTACATTACCCTTTAAATCTTGTTGTGCATTTTTGTCTGTGATTAAGGACAGCCAGTCTTAAAATGTATTAGATTGCTTTTAAGGATAGACATAAAGGTTAAATTTTATTTTAAAAGAAAATCCATCTTCCCATCTGCATTTTTTTTTAATACTGGACTAAATAAGAATAACTGATCACAGATTACCTACAGTTTTCATGCAGAGGTATCATTTATGTTTTATATAAAAGTACCACTTGTGGCACAAAACCACCAATATACCCCGATGGGTAGAAATGGAAAATGATCTTCTCACACCCATGCATATTGACACAATAGAATGGATCCCAGCAAAATTAAGACCACAAACAAAAAACATAAGCATATTCACAAAAAAAACACTGAAAATATGGGACAGAGTAAAACATACATATGCACTTTTGAATCAACAATCACTCCTTGTATCAATTACACACTCACGAAGCCTGGCTACCTAAATCAAGAATTCACATGGTGGAGAAAAAGACAACTATACAAATTAGCACACTTTTATAACAAAGGTAACACCCTACAATACGACAAAATCACAGAGAACTACCAAGCACCTTGCAGAAGTCTCTTCCAACATATGCAAATCAACAATTCTCTAAACACAACACTAAGATCAAAATCAGACTATGCTTCTACTTCCCTCATAATAAGAAACATCTCCCATACATCTATAAATGGCTATCACAACCCCAACATGACTTCAATAAAGAAAAATTTATGCAAAAATGGGAACAAGACTTACAAATTGAAATTGAGCAAACCCAATGGCAGGAGTTCTGCCTAAATATTAATAAAGGAAGCCTAAATATAGCACTCCGCGAAACAGCTCTCACCGTGATGCACAGAACATACCAAGTCCCCACAGTACTAACAAAAATATATCCATCACTCAGTCCACTATGCTTCAGAGAATGCCAACAAACTTCTTTCATTTATGGTGGCAATGCCCAACCACAAGCCAATACTGGTCAAACATCTTTTCCATAATATCAGAAACATTACTAACTACTATTGACAAAAATCCCCAAATCGCATTTCTGGGTCACGAATGTGACCACCATGGTAACCTGTTTGTACTATATGTGATGCTAGCTGCAAAGATTCACATAGGTGCCCAATGGAAAAAAACAACCCTTTGTATACAGGCAGTGATTAACAGAATCAATATGATAATGATGTGTGAACACGCCTTCCACATACTACAAGATACAGTTCATATGGTCCATGTAGCTAAACAGAAGCTATGCAGCCCACCTATATAATAGTATCAACTACTGAATCTAAAGCAATATATTCCACTATAAATTGACAAATAAATAAAAATGTAACCTCTATGAACAAATGTATCCATACAAATATAACTAAAGTTACAAAATGATATGTACCTATATTGACCATATATGTTAACTGTTAAATTGTTCAACTGTTCAATTCTTATATAAAAATTATTGACAACTAAAAAGTACCACCCATAAGTTGTTGAATGGCTATTACTAGAGATGTTGGAAAATCTGAAGTTTCATTCCCTTTTCGGATTTACAGAACTCGGGAAAAATCTGAAGATTAGAAAATCCAAAATCTGAATGTACTTTCAAGGGTTCGGAACATATATTCAAGGGTTACCGATTGTACGAATTATCTTTGGTAACCCTCAAAAATAACCTTGTACATTCGATAACCCTCAAAAATAGCATTGGAAACTACTTTCGAGTTTCCGACTGTATATTCGTAGGTTATCGAACGTACAAGGTTATTTTCGAGGGTTATCTAAAATAGCTTTGAACATTCGGTAACCCTCGGTTTGGACAGATATTCGGATTTCAGTACTGGGCGGTTCCGTGACAGATCCGGGTCTGAGTCAGACCCGGATCCCATCTAGCTAATACAGTAAAACCTCTTTAAAGGGCAACTAAAGTGAAAAACTTGGGCTACAGCCAAAGTACATAATGCATTGGACATAATGCACTTACTCAGCCCAATGACAGTGAAGATACATGGTTCAAAGTTGTCTCATGGGGGCTGCCATCTTTGCTCCTCCTCCTGTACCCACTAGGTATCCCACATGCCCAATAGTCATGCCATAGGGTCTGAGGCATTTTTTTTATTAGATAAGCTGAACAAAACAACCCTTTTCTGGGAAACTTCAAGGTCTTGTGTGTCCAGGTTAAAACATACTCTTAAAACAATTACCTTTAAAATGTGTCTGAAATGTCTGTAACTCTATAATTAATTTATTTTCCCTCTTTAAATAGTAATTCGGGATAGTATAGTATAGTATAGATTTTAGCAGACCCTGTACAGCACATTACTTAAATGAATACATAATGTCAAATTAATATCACATATGCTGCAACATATTCAATATTGTGCCAAAAATATACCCTCCAACATTCCCCATTCAAAAGGTACATTTCTAGAAACAACATGGTGCAGAGTTGCAGAGGAAGGGTAATGAGTAAGCCTGATCTTAGCACAGCTCTGTTCATTTCACTTCTCATAAATGTACCTTATAAAAAAAAATTAATTATTATTCTTTTAATCAGGTGGTAATGTTATGTTTCGGTATTGGGTCTTTCGGATGCACCAATTGCTGCCTTAATGTGTTGTTTGGTTTAAAGCAGACAGGGATATGGTGTTTTTTTTTATTTCTGCTTAATTCCTCAGAGACCCCTGCTACATATGGGATATGTTCTTTCTCCTGTCTTGCTTTCCCCTTTACTGTTTTCTTTCCTTCTACCCCTTTTGACAAAGGCCTTTGTGCTAGTGGGGACTTTCCAGGGAATTTAATTGCCAACAGATTCTTGTACAAGTCATTTTTGATCCTTTGTATACAACAGGATTTGCAGTTTATCTTGCATGTGTGTGCCCACTTTAAGGTTGTCGTTCAATTACTAAATAAAACACTTTTTATAATGCACTGTAATTTCTATCATATTTAGTGGATAATGTAAGTTAGTTCACAAATAAAGTGACACTGCAGATATTTTGGCCTGACCCACCACATGGTCCATTTAAAGCAATTTAATTGCCATGAACGAGTCACCCCTTTTTCTCAGAGAGTAAGTGCTTAATAATGGAACATATATTAAATAATTTGATATGTGTCTAATGATTGTCCCTTTTAGGGACTATATATGGAATATATGGAAGATAACCTTTTTATATAAACTTTCGAAAAAATCTAAAGGGCACTAATAAATGCATATATACATATATCACACATACTTGAGTCCTTTTATTCAATAAAAAGAGCTCATTCTACCTGACTGGCATAATAACCTGTGATCAAACAACTTTATATAATACTTCACTTTGTAATTTGTTACGGTTACTCTGTGAGCTTCTTTCATAAGTCTGCATTGTAAGATAAGACTTTGAGCCACAAGTTAGATCAGCTTGTAGAGAAAGCACCATAACAACTTGTCAACTGTTGAACATAATATCAGAATAGAGATGAAAATATTCATTTGAAAGATTCAGTTCAAAGTGCTTCTTAAATGCCCTTTCATTGGGCACCTAATCTCTTTTATTCAGCATTTTTAATGGAGCTTTGCATCCAAATTTTTAAATGGTTAGCTGCTATTATTCATGAAAAAAAATGCAAATTTTCCCTTATTTTGAAAATTTTAAATTCTATTTAAAGGGCTCAAGATAAATATTGTTTAAACTTAAGCATTTGCTGCATTTGGAAAGGATTTTTTATCATCCAATTCTATTATAATTTTGTTAGATATTTTTATTAATAATATTAATATATAATAATATATAATAAGTAAAATAATAAGTAAAATACAACAGCTTCCTCCCCATTAACTAGATAAAGGCCAAATGACATAACCTCCTTCTACCTCACCCAATCGAGGGGTGACAACTGCAATTTTTGTTAATTTTATTTTTCTTGTTAACGAATGCCCCTCTGTAGTGACCAGAGAATATGGGGGAATGAGTAGAATAAATTCAAAACATTGAATTTAAATATTGAAGTATTCAGTATGTTTGTAATTCTTTCACACAAGGCATAAAAAATAGCAACACAGATGTTAGTTTTGAAATAAAGGCTAAAAGAGAAACTCCCTGTTGTTTTTCATATTGGTTGGTACAATCATAGAAAACGTGGCAGTACAGCTATAGAGAAAATGTGCTGATTTTGTAAAAATGTTGCCAGCACTCACAAGCCAATTTACTGTAAGGCATGAATGTGCAGCCTGTGTCCCTTCAGATGTTTGAGAACAACAACTCCTAACATTCTGCAACATAGGAATGGTGGGTATTGTAGTTTACCATCATCTGGAGGGCTGCAGGTTGGACGTTGGCTTCCAAGTAAACCACGGTGTGTTATAAACCCCTATAAAACTAATGGGCAGGAAACTTGAAACAAAATATTTATTCCCTTTGCTTCTCTGCAAATAATTTTTAAGTTACCATAATTTAATGGAACCAACATATGAAATGTATACTTGTATTTATGCCTTTTCTGTGCACATTAGACACATTAGCGATATTAGGACCAAGGGGATTTACCTAATATCGCTAATGTGTAAGGCCACCTTTACACATAACTTGCATTATGTACTTTATTAGTATAGTATAGTATAGTATTTGAGGTTGAATAAAGACATACGTCCATCCAGTCCAACCCATCTAGCAATATCCTCATTTCCTGCCTAACTGTTGATCCAGAGGAAGGCAAAAAAAACCACCAAATTTATGAAGTGGAAAAATTTCCTTCCTGACTCCAAGTGGCATTTGGAAATTTCCCCGGATAAACTCTACTTCATATATCCATACCAGTAACGTATTATTTACTAATAGGTTTTAGTGGATCTTAATTTGCTCTTTAAAAGTTTGTAATTCACAAGTTGCTCGTTAACCTTGGATTGAGTTAAAACTGTTAGTGATGATGTGTTAATAAAATATTAAACAGACTGTGTGCTCATAAGGGGCAATAGACTTACTGTAAACCATTCTGAAATAAATTATATAAGAAAACAATAATTTTTACACAATTTCACAGTTTCTGAGGTTTCCCTTGACTTGCTGTGGAAACTGCTAATCCACAGGAATGTTTACTCTACATGTTATATTATTCATCTTTTTCAATAGCATCCCTATCATTCTAGGCAGAAGCACTACACCTCAGCTAATCCTTATTTAGATATTCTTTTATACAAATCCTTACAGAAACCGTAACTTCAAATTCATCTATTGCCAACCAATGGTCCATCATATTACTTCCTGTTTCTGGCTTTGCCTTATAATATTGGTCTATATCAGTGGTTCCCCAGCTTTCTCAGACATTTTGCACATTTGACAATGCAAATTGTGTTCTTAATGTTGGACTATGTACTGTGATTACCCATATTTTATTCAGTTTACAGGGTATATTGTAATCAAATTAGTTTATAATGAATATGGTGAAAGATACATGACAGTGACTCCACTGAAATGTTAGCACAATATATAATTTTAAAAAATGTAAATGGTACTGATAAAAATATCTCTATTACCAATATCTAAAGGCTTTACTATACCTATACTACAGGCACACCCCTGGCTCTATGAACACACACCAATGTGACATGGGACACCCTTTGAGAAACCCTCATCTATAGTTGCCTATTTGACTTTGACAATGCTTTCCCAAAAAAGTTTGTTCATCTCCCTCAAAAACCCATAGTTTTTGGATTATTTTGGATTATTTTGCTTTGATTATTTTGGGTAACATTTCAGCAGCTCAGCACTAGACCCATAGCCCAATGCAGATGTTAAAGAAAGAAGAAGCAAAACAAAGAAATACTCTGCACCAAAACAAATGCTTAAAAGACAATGTTTCATTCCTGACCTAGTAATCTTTTTCAAGATTTAATAGTTTTTTTTGGCTTTAAATTTACTTGTATTTTACAAATAATGTATGATATGCCCTACTGAAAAGAGCCAGGTAGCATACGCTATAAAAATTAATTGGGGAAAAGGTAATACAATATGGGTCATAATTATAAAGCACGGTATGTCAATTTAGCAACACCATGCTTTATCGGTAATGTACAACAGCGGCCTTTAAAGTACAGCCGTAGTCATACATTTACCCCGAATGTTCATTAATTAAAGAACATTCGTCGCAGAATACCATTCGTTAGTGAACTACTGCAATAGTATTCTATGGGGATTGTAACAATACAATAGTTAAACCAATTGTTAAATGCGCGGTATCGCTATATGGCTCTATATTTTAAATCAACTGCTGTAAGTGCATTCACAATTAAAAGAGAATTTGTATTATACTGTATCTTTAATATGATTATAATGTGCTGGAGTTTATATTTTAAGATAATTATGCTCTGTGAAATGATCAAAGAGGAACTAACATTGCAGTTAAATAATTACAAATACAAAAGGTCAAAATATAAATTTATGGCTAGCGTAGCACTTATCCTTTCAGTGCAGAAAAATTATGTCCACTATTAGAGTAATGACAAAGCAACTGTTAGTGCTAATGTGGAAAGCCTAATGCAGTAGCAGTCTGAGCAATAATAATAAATAACCAGTTTGTTGCTTTTACCTTGACAGATATAACTCATTTTTCCCTTAAGTTCTTAATTGTTTCCTGCTTCTTTGAAGATAATGGTTACATTTACCTCCTATGGTAATAAATATTATTTTCTAAATTATTTGCAATAACTCTTATATTTGGATGGATGTGGGCCATTCTCTATGTTTTAATGTACAATTTCATATTTAATATCCATATGATTGTCACCATTTGTTGTAATTCGCAGGTGCCCATGTTAGATATACCTGACCTCATTTTCATATCCTGGGATAATATCCAAAATAGAAATCTAAGGCTATGAATGTATTTGTGCAATGAAGGAATATTAAAGAAGTATTTTTATATACTAATTAAGTAATGTTGCAATGGTTTAACTATTGTATGTGATCCTGAATATATATATATATATATATATATATATATATATATTCATATTCAGGATCACATACAATATATACATATTCTGGGCTTAAAGCAATTAGTTCAATAACTTGGCCAAATTATTTTAATTTATCCAGAGAGAAGGGCAGGCTTTTTAAGTCGCAATACAATGGTAAAGTAAAATATAAGCAGTGCAAGACACAGTGCAAGACGCAGTGCAATACAATGCATGCAATAAAAGTTTTTTGCAGTTGAAAATCTGTCTGTGGCCTTCCTACATTTCCTGTGATTTTGAGCAATTACAATTAAATTCACTTCTAACACATCTGGATTTTATTTTCACCCTTTTGTCATTTTTTGTGTTATTGACGTCCTGATGTCCTGTGGTCAGCTTTGAAGTTGGCCCTTGCTGTTCATACTATTATGGATTTCTCCTTTCTGGAATTTCTTGATTCCTGGTTCTGTTCTTAGTGAGTTTTTCCCTTTTATTCTAAAGTTCATATCAATATAACATTTTTCTTTCTTAAATTCTCATATTTTCAAAATGTGAAAACTGAAAACTGAAAAAATAAGCTCATTTTTCCAAACATGGTATTTGAACATAGAAAGGTGCCCCATCTCAGGATATTTATTTTACAATTTAAAGTATTCACACAATGTTGCCCAGTAGAGTCTGTATATATTTTTCTCCTGACACAGCAAGCCTGAGAATCTTCCTCTAGATATGTGGCACCTCCAATTTTAGGTCATGCTGGACCAAAAAAAAAAACCCTGAATTATTTGACCCATGTTTTCATTCAGTCAGATTTATCACAGTAGAACAATAAAGAATATAGCTGGTAAAAGATTTGCAATGATCCCAGTGGGCAGTAGGCAAACACAGGATTTACTCATATGGGATGGACAAACACACTATGATTTTTCCTGGAATACCAATTAATCTATTCTGGGAATAACTACTGACCTAGCAATCAAATCAAACTTGGATTGAAGGGCTCGGGTTCTCAGTGAACTATTTATTTCCTTTATAATCTATTTAGCTGTTAAATGCTTTGTCTACTTACTTATTTGTCATTTTTCAATTACCCTTGTGGTTTCTGTTCTTTGTGTGCAACGGAATTGAGCATCACAACCACTATACGTCAATGTATAATATATGGATTTGACAGACAGATTACACTACAACCTCTAATTTTGGTTTAATATCATCTTTTTTAAACTTCTTACATGTAATATGGAAACAAATATTTGGTCAACATGATCCTTCACACAGATCTTGTGCCTTTAGGTTATAAACTACCCAAGGCAGGAACCTTTGTCACTAACTTTGCTGTTCATTTCATTATTGCAGAACACTGTAAATGAAGGTAAAAAATAGAAATATTCCTTTAAAAGGATGTCAATATCACAGAGATCACAGTAATTAATAGAACCTCAACATTACATTAATAGCAATTATACATAAGTCAAATCTTCCCACCAATAAGCATAAAGTGCACTGTATAGACAAAAAACAATGATATAAATATGATGATCAAAAATCCATGATCATGGTAAAAATACCATCCCAAAATGGAAAGCTGTAAATCCAATGTCCAGCACAGCTGGACATTGGATTTGTCATATATAGAAAAAAATTAAAAAGCACACAGATTTACCTAAATAGACAGCCCCAGCAGATGACCAGCAACAGGAAAGCTGGAAAACTTATACCCAATGGGGAAAGAATCCCATCAACCAAGTTCAGTTGGAATTCACTGACGTGCACCTTCCCAGAGCTGTGCGTCTCAAGTATGTATCCCGATCCAACTACCAGTGGTTGGTGTATCTTCCTTAGCATGAAACTCCGATGGCCAGTATGGATGTGCTTGAGAATATGCTCTTTAATTCTTGCATGAAGTTCCCTAATGGTCTTGCCAATATAACCTGAAAGGGCAAGTAATCATACATATGACCATTTTATACTTACAGTTAAGAAATTTGTTTCACCTGAAGAAGGGGGCACATAAACCCCCCCGAAACATTGGGTTACGTGTGATGTGCGGTTCACAATAAATTGAATATTATTTTGGAGTGCGAACCTCAGTTGTTTTGTTCATTGGACTTGCTGGTTCCTGAGGGAGGACTACCCAAGGCGTCTGCACCCACTGGTTGGGATAGAGTGCACCTTCATCTTTAGTTACTTGTAGGAAGCAGGAAGACCAGTAAGTAGTAGGTTGCAATAGTCCAGGCGCGATAGGGTGAGAGCGTAGCGGTGGTCGGGAGAGATAGGAACCTGCGGATTTTGGTTACAGTATATTGCGAAGGAAAAATCAGCAGGTTTTCACAACATAGTTAATGTGGTTAGAAAAGGAAATAGAGGAGTCAATAATTATCCCTAGGCAGCATGCCGCTTGGATGGGAAAAATGAGGGTATTCTCAACAGAAATAGAGAAAGATGAGACAGGACCAAGTTCAGTTTTAGAAAGAAATGATCAGTTCAGTTTTAGAAAGATTTAATATGAGGTAGCATTGAGACATCCAGGAGGAGATGGCAAGGAGGCAGTCTGAAACACATGATTGGATGTCAGGAGTTAGCAAAGGTGTGGACAAGTAGATTTGTGTATCATCTGCATATAAATGATACTTGAAGCCAAAAGAGCTAATGACTTCTACCAAGGAAATAGTGTAGAGGGAGAACAATAAGGGTCCAAGAACAGACCCCCAGCAGCACCCCAACACTAAGAGGAACCGAAGAAGAGTTGTTGTTAGCCTAAGATACAGAGTAAGTTCAGTTAGAGATATAGGATAGAAACCAGGATGCCACATCATTCCGAATGCCCAAGCAGTGAAGAATACGCATTAGGAGGGAATGATCGACTGTGTGGAAAGCAGAGGAGAGGTCAAGGTGAATAAGAATAGAAAAGTGACCATTGGCCTTTGCAATCTGCACATCATTCACAACCTTACACAGGGCCATCTCAGTGGAATGTGCAGGATGGAATACAGATTGCATAGGATCCAATAGGTTATGAGCATGAAGGTAGTTAGCGATAGGGGTGAAGACTACTCATTCTAGTAGTTTAGAGGCAACGGTAAGAGAAAAACAGGATGGTAGTTAGCTGAACTAGAGGAGTCTAGCAAGGACATTTTTAGTATGGGCTTAACATTGGCATGCTTAAAAATGGAAAGTAAAATTCCAGATGTAAGGGAGGCATTGAATATGTATAGGGGTAAGCACATGATTACAGTGCTTCAGTAATACAGAGGGCATGGGATCAAGAGGAAAGGTCATCAAAGCAGGCAAGTGCAGACGAAGGAAAGGGTTCAGCAGGAGAGGGGTAAAGAAGTGATTTGAATATGGAGAACAGGCGATGTGGGTTAAATTTGTTGTTATTTATAAGTTTCCGTTAACAGATAGCCGAGTCATGTTGGGAAAGCCAGGTTTCAGTAAGGGCAAGAAAGTCAAAATTATTAGAGCAGAAGATCATGGATGAGGGTAGATTTGTTAACTAGAGAGCGAACATTAAGCAAAGCACAGGGGAAGAGCAGACAATACGAAGGAATCAGAGGAATGGATAGAATGTTGGATGGAATTGAGCCACAACAGGGGGCAATAGAGGGTAAGACAGGACGTGGACGATGGCAGACCGAGATATTACATGGCCCAGGATTTGGGGACACATCACCAGCAGACAATGTCGGACTTGACTGTTGGGGCCCACCAGGAAATCTGAGACCAGAGGCCCACCAGGATGAGTTTAGGGGCCCACCTATCCCTTCATATATCACTCGTTTACATATCTATCCTAGTGATAGTGACTCCTATTGTTTATTAAAATGTATTTATTGCTGTCCCTTTTTCTCTGTATTTATATTTTAGCTATTTTCTCTGTTTTCTTGGGTGAACGAACTGTGGGCACACCTTCTCCTTTAGTGCTAAAGTGCTACACAAACATTTAGGTGAAATGCGTCCAGCTTTCCTATATGATGAGGGCTCCGTCTGGATTGTACGGCAGAAAACCATAAGTAAATGCCTCTATTTGTCTTGTGCACTTGCATTAAGCCCATACCGGGATGTTGTTAACAGACATTTGTTTTTGTCTCCCGTTTTTTATTCCTCCCCTCCTATAAATAGTAAGATTGTACTTTGTCACTCACCTCACTATTTTGAGGGGGTTGCTTGTGTCTTTCTGCCTTTATTCCATATAAAAGGTACACTGATACCCAATTTGATTAATAACCTTTATTACCTATATCCAGTTAAGGTCACTTCTATATGGTTATGATGATATACCTGATTTATATTAGGAGCCCAAGATTCATGATAGGATATGTGTTTTTAGGGTGCTGGTATGTTTGTGTAGCACTTTAGCACTTTGTCACTTTATTATGCTTTAACATTCCTTAAAGCAGAAGCCCAAATATAAATTAATATGCTCAAAATACTAGATCATTGTTATTATTTTATATTAATAAATAAGAATTAACGTAAATGTGAATTTTAATTCAGACACAATTTAAAATGGGGTTTTATGGGGGGATAGATACTGGCCATTTCTTACTATTGTTATATTATTACCATTATTATATGGTTGATATGGTTAAACACTCATTAGTAAATCTGTGTTCAGGGCTGTCCAATAACTATGGAAAGTTGAAATAAAATGACAGTGGCTCAGTGTTGCTAGGAATTCTGAATCAGGTGTATGCTGATCTGACATAAGTTATTTCTGAATTAAGTTAAAACATCTGAAATTCATCACGAGAACACATTTCCTAGCGATCAGGTCAATGATTAAACAAGAAAGCCTGAGGATATAGCAACTGCATGAAGGAGCCTCTTCATATTTAACATTCTACATAGCCTGCTGAGGAATTTTGTGTCACCTGCTGCCTGACTTGTTGTGATATAAAATTTCTACTGATGATTTTCATCACAGGAGGGTGCATATTGACTTCTCTGAACTGCAGTTCACAGGAAATGATCGTTTTCTAATCCTATGGAGGAACAGAAGTCTCCTTTCCCCAGGTGAGCATCATGGTTTGAGCTGATAGCACAAAGAGCCAAAGTAGTTTACTGATGTGCAGTTCTAAGTTGTCCTAATCTAATATATATTAATCTGACCTGTGTTTACATTTAAACAAGTTGGTCTCTAAGAATTCTAGTGTTTGTTTAAAAAAAAGTTAATGGTGTTTGTGCCCAACTTTAAAACAAAAACTCATTTATTATTTATTTATTATTTGACATAAACTATAGTATATCTTGATTGAAGAGTTCCGCTTGCTCTTATGCATATACACACTGTTCGCTTTCAAATGTTAAACTAGAAAGGGAAAATTTAAGTATACACTTTGAATTTGGCTTGAAAGACTGCATTTTGGAAGGGAATTTGTGTGTTTGTGCTGCAGATTTTAAAACTCAATAATGTCAATGATGAGGACATTGTTGTTTTTTACTTACCCTTTAAATATGTCACATGCATTAAATGTAGGTCAGTTGGTGTTTGTATTCATATCAAGTTGGGGGATAAAATACTAACTTTTTTGATGATTGGTCAAAATGAGTTTTTTACTTTAGTTACCCTTTACGTATAGCTGCCATAGTAATGGATAAATAAGTAGATCAGTAGATGTGTGTACCTGTGTCGGGTTGAGAGTTAAAAAAAAACAAATAATTTTTTTGATGATTGGTCAAAATGAGTTTTTTTGACTTTAATTACCCTTTAAGTATGGCTGCAACAGTAATGGAGGGGTAGGTCAGTAGCTGTGTATACCTGTATCACGTTGGGGGTTAAAAAACAAAGTTTTTTTGATTATTGATCAAAATTTGCTTTTTTGACTTTAGTTACCCTTTAAAGTATGGCTTCCACAGTAATGGATAAGTAGATCAGTAGGTGTGTGTACCTGGGTCTGGTTGAGGGGTATGTCTTTTTTGTGTTTACAACCATAAAACTATTTTTTATTGAGGATAAATCTAAATTAGTTTTTTTTACTTTAGTTACCCTTTAAGTATGGCTGCCACTGTAATGGCTAAGTAGATCAGTAGGTGTGTGTACCTGGGTCTGGTTGAGGGGGGTATGTCTTTTTTGTGTTTACAACCATAAAACTATTTTTTATTGAGGATAAATCTAAATTAGTTTTTTTGACATTAGTTATCCTTTAAATATGGCTTCCACGGGAATGGAAAGGTTGGTCAGTAGGTGGGTGTACCTGGGTCTGTGTGGGGGCTTGGGGGTATCACCATTTGTATTTATGACCATGAAAAAAACTGTTTTGAAATATCCACATTTGAGGATTGTTACCATTACAGTCTATGGGAAAAAATGTTCGGAAATTCGCCGATAACGCCGTAACGGATTCCTTAGCTAGAAGATAGCACACTTCTCCTATATGCCCCGCACATCTGTACAGAATTTCATGTCTCTAGCTCAAAAACTGTGGGAGGAGATACGTTCCAAAAAAGCGGAAGAATAAAACGGAAGAAAAAGAAGAAATAGAAAGAACAGTAATTTGGCTTTTTCAAGCCAAATTAAATATATTCTCTACTTGCCATCACATTTGGCCAATACAGATATTCCCTTTTGTTACAAAGTAAATTCATTAAGCCTGGGAACACACAAACAGATCTTTTAGTCCGATATTTCCACGTATTGGTCGGTTGGGCTGGAAAATCTGAGGGGATTTTGGCGGCAGCAGTGAATGATGTTGTATACCCATTTGCCTGGATCAGATAAACGGGCGATGTGACATGACAGTAAATCACCACCGATCGGTCCATAGAAGACATTTGCCATGACCGACAGTGCCCGGTAGCGGTGAACAGTCGGGACGAAAACTCAGTCCGTGTGTACTCAGCATAATATTCTGATTTACTGAGAAATCCACATTTGCACTTCATTTCTGTTACAGACTCCCTTTACTACAATATAAGGAGCCGATAACATCGGACCATGTACAGGCATTGAATGATCATTCTGTATAAAGAATATATGGAACAATCACTCAGCTATACAAACACCTCCTGGATTTCCTAATTTCCCTATTCCTGCTTACTAAGCTCCATCACAGTGTAGCAGGTACAGTAAGTAATGTATATAAACCCAGTCTCAGCAATCACCTCAGGCAGCTGCAGGGTTAATGTTGATATAGATATCTATGCTGCTGTCAATCACGGGGCAGACTGGATAAACCTTTGAAACAAAAAAATCATTGCTTTTCACTCACAGCTCAATTAACATTGTACCAATCTATGTCACAGTCTATAAGTACCAGGAGAAATGGAATAGCACTGAATAGGCAGAAAGGGGGGATTCCAGGTACCTCTAACCCCCCCCCTAAACACGTCCGTTGAGATTAGTCTACCATTAAATTGTTTTGCTAATGGTGCTCAAAGTTGATTGATTGATTTGTTTACTTCTAAAAACTTTAATATTGCCTCTTCTCCAGTATACATTACGCTTTGAGGGAGTTCTGGTATAAAAAAGAAAATCTATTATTATGTTTTGTGTTGCCTGTAACTTTTGCAACTGTTGCTATAATGACCTCCCAAATGTTTTCCTACATATATATTTGTCTAGGTATGTATGTTAATATTATATTATTTGACCGGTACAAATAATAGTGTAAGCATTAGTGAAATGTTTATGTTCATAAGTCAGTTGGTTGCATACCTAAGTGACTAATATGAAAAACTTATATTCCATCATTGCTCCCAGGAGAACTGATTCTGCCTGATAATTCCTGTTTCAGTCCTTTTTTTTAGGTCCTTTCAGTCTCCCTCATGTGCACTCTGTTAATAGTGGGATGTAAAGGAGTTGAGAAAACCTAAGTTTGGGTACACAAGGGGCTATTATTTGTCCTGACTGAGCACTTGCTGTGAGTGTGCGCTCGGCTGGGACAAATGACTGTCGGTCACGGTCCTTAGGGAACTACACGATCGGCCATTATTTACCAATGGACCTGATCGCCTGTTCATCCGATACGGACTAAAGGGTGACCAAGCTCGGTTGCGGAAATATCCGCTGGTGTGCACCCAGCCTAAAAGACACAGGAACAAAATAAAATAAGAAGCATCATGGGAACACCTTATATTACAAAAAGTAATGCACCCCTTTTGTGTGGGGGGTTGGGCGTATCACCATTTGTATTTATGACCATGAAAAAAACTTTTGAAATATCCACATTTGAGGATTGTTACCATTTTAGTCTATGGGAAAAAATGTCTGGAAATTGGTCGGTAACGCTTCCGCGAATTCCTTAGCTAAAAGATAGCACACTTCTCCTATATGCCCCGCACGTCTGTACCGAATTTCATGTCTCTAGCTCAAAAACTGTGGGTACGGTCCAAAAAAGCGGAATAATAAAACGGAAGAAGAAAAAGAAGAAATAGAAAGAACAGTTAATTTGGCTTTTTCAAGCCAAATTAATAATATCTGATTGGTTGAGGCAAAATTAGCACCATTTTTACCGATAAGAACTTTTATTGAATCTCCCTGATAATGTCATATCATACTATACATGTTACCCAAGGACCTGCAATCGCTTATTAAATACAGTGTTTTAGAAAGCTACCTATCAGGCCAAATGCATTTCCCTGAAAATGGTTTTAACACAAGTCTTTTTAGTGAACCTGCACTTATCACCTTTAAGCTAGGTACACACCTACCGATTTTTCCTCCTGACCGACCGTTCGATACTTTCGACCGGTCGGCCAGGAGGAAGGACTGTCAGTCGCGGCAAAAGCAGCCGCGTCCGATAGTTACCGCAACCAATCGTACGGTCCATAGAGGACCGCGCGATCGGACGAAGTTTTCCACCATGTCCGATCGCATATATTACATGGCCAGGATTTGGGGACACATCACCAGCAGACAATGTCGGACTTGACTGTTGGGGCCACCAGGAAATCTGGACCAGAGGCCCACCAGGATGAGTTTAGGGGCCCACCTATCCCTTCATATATCACTCGTTTACATATCTATCCTAGTGATAGTGACTCCTATTGTTTATTAAAATGTGATTTATTGCTGTCCCTTTTTCTCTGTATTTATATTTTAGCTATTTTCTCTGTTTTTTGGGTGAACGAACTGTGGGCACACCTTCTCCTTTAGTGCTAAAGTGCTACCACAACATTTAGGTGAAATGCGTCCAGCTTTCCTATATGATGAGGGCTCCGTCTGGATTGTACGGCAGAAAACCATAAGTAAATGCCTCTATTTGTCTTGTGCACTTGCATTAAGCCCATACCGGGATGTTGTTAACAGACATTGTTTTTGTCTCCCGTTTTTTATTCCTCCCTCCTATAATAGTAAGATTGTACTTTGTCACTCACCTCACTATTTTGAGGGGGTTGCTTGTGTCTTTCTGCCTTTATTCCAATAAAAGGTACACTGATACCCAATTTGATTATAACCTTTATTACCTATATCCAGTTAAGGTCACTTCTATATGGTTATGATGATATACCTGATTTATATTAGGAGCCCAAGATTCATGATAGGATAGTGTTTTTAGGGTGCTGGTTGTTTGTGTAGCACTTTAGCACTTTGTCACTTATTATTGCTTTAACATTCCTTAAAGCAGAAGCCCAAATATAAATTAATATGCTCAAAATACTAGATCATTGTTATTATTTTATATTAATAAATAAGAATTAACGTAAATGTGAATTTTAATTCAGAAACAATTTAAAATGGGTTTTATGGGGGGATAGATACTGGCCATTTCTTACTATTGTTATATTATTACCATTATTATATGGTTGATATGGTTAAACACTCATTAGTAAATCTGGGTTCAGGGCTGTCCAATAACTATGGAAAGTTGAAATAAAATGACAGTGGCTCAGTGTTGCTAGGAATTCTGAATCAGGTGTATGCTGATCTGACATAAGTTATTTCTGAATTAAGTTAAAACATCTGAAATTCATCACGAGAAACCATTTCCTAGCGATCAGGTCAATGATTAAACAAGAAAGCTGAGGATATAGCAACTGCATGAAGGAGCCTCTTCATATTTAACATTCTACATAGCCTGCTGAGGAATTTTGTGTCACCTGCTGCCTGACTTGTTGTGATATAAAATTTCTACTGATGATTTTCATCACAGGAGGTGCATATTGACTTCTTGAAATGCAGTTCACAGGAAATGATCGTTTTCTAATCTATGGAGGAACAGAAGTCTCCTTTCCCCAGGGGAGCATCATGGTTTGAGCTGATAGCACAAAGAGCCAAAGTAGTTTACTGATGTGCAGTTCTAAGTTGTCCTAATCTAATATATATTAATCTGACCTGTGTTACATTTAAACAAGTTGGTCTCTAAGAATTCTAGTGTTTGTTTAAAAAAAGTTAATGGGTGTTGTGCCCAACTTAAAACAAAAACTCATTTATTATTATTTATTATTTGACATAAAC
This sequence comes from Hymenochirus boettgeri, assembly GCA_019447015.1. Lineage (NCBI taxonomy): Eukaryota > Metazoa > Chordata > Amphibia > Anura > Pipidae > Hymenochirus > Hymenochirus boettgeri. Next base: position 119,629,953 of record CM033471.1, on the reverse strand, counting down.
TATAGTATATCTGATTGAAGAGTTCCGCTTGCTCTTATGCATATACACACTGTTCGCTTTCAAATGTTAAACTAGAAAGGGAAAATTTAGTATACACTTTGAATTTGGCTTGAAAGACTGCATTTTGGAAGGGAATTTGTGGTGTGTGTGCTGCAGATTTTAAAACTCAATAATGTCAATGAAGAGGACATTGTTTTTTACTTACCTTTAAATATGTCACATGCATTAAAGGTAGGTCATGGTGTGTGGTGTGTATTATATCAGGGTGGGGATAAAATACTAACTTTTTGATGATTGGTCAAAATTAGTTTGTTTTACTTTAGTTACCCTTTACATATGGCTGCCATAGTAATGGATGAGTAGATCAGTAGGTGTGTGTACCCGTGTCAGGTTGGGGGGTAAAAAAACAAAGTTTTTTGATTATTGATCAAAATTAGCTTTTTGACTTTAGTACCTTTAAAGTATGGCTTCCACAGTAATGGATAAGTAGATCAGTAGTGTGTGTACCTGGGTCTGGTTGAGGGGTATGTCTTTTTGTGTTTACAACCATAAAACTATTTTTTATGAGGATAAATCTAAATTAGTTTTTTACTTTAGTTACCCTTAAAGTTGGCTGCCACTGTAATGGAAAGTAGATCAGTAGGTGTGTGTACCTGGGTTGGTTAAGGGATTATTTCTTTTTTGTGTTTACAACCATAAACATATTTATGGAGATAAATCTAAATTTGTTTTTTGACTTTAGTACCATTTAAATATGGCTGCCACCGTAATGGATAATAGATGTGTAACTGGGTCTGGTTGGGGGTATGTCTTTTTGTGTTTACAACCATAAAACTATCTATTATTGAGAATAAATCTAAATTATTTTTTTTTTACTTTAGTTCCCTTTAAGTATGGCTGCCACCGTAATGGATAAGTAGATTAGTAGGGTTGTGTACCTGGTCTGTTGAGGGGGGTATGTCTTTTTGTGTTTACAACCATAAAACTATCTATTATTGAGAATAAATCTAAATTAGTTTTTTTTTTACTTTAGTACCCTTTAAGTATGGGTGCCACAGTAAGGATAAGTAGTCAGTAGGTGTGTGTACTTGGTCTGGTTAAGGGGGTATGTCTTTTGTGTTATAACCATAAAACTATCTTTTATGAGGATAAATCTAAATAACTTTTTTGACTTTAGTACCCTATTAATATGGCTTCCATGGGAATGGAAAGTAGGTCAGTAGGTGGGGTGTACCTGGGGCTGTGTGGGGGGTTGGGGGTATCACCATTGTATTTATGACCATGAAAAAAAACTTTGAAATATCCACATTTGAGGATTGTTACCATTTTTCTATGGGAAAAAATGTCTGGAAATGGTCGGTAACGCTTCCGCGAATCCTTAGCTAAAAGATAGCACACTTCTCCTATATGCCCGCACGTCTGTACCGAATTCATGTCTCTAGCTCAAAAACTGTGGGTACGGTCCAAAAAAGCGGAGAATAAAACGGAAGAAGAAAAAGAAGAAATAGAAAGAAACAGTTAATTTGGCTTTTTCAAGCCAAATTAATAAATCTGATTGGTTGAGGCAAAATTAGCACCATTTTTACCGATAAGAACTTATTGAATCTCCTGATAATGTCATATCATACTTACATGTTACCCAAGGACCTGCAATCGCTTATTAATACAGTGTTTTAGAAAGCTACCTACAGGCCAAATGCATTTCCTGAAAATGGTTTTAACACAAGTCTTTTTAGTGAACCTGCACTTATCACCTTTAAGCTAGGTACACACCTACCGATTTTTCCTCCTGACCGACCGTTCGATACTTTCGACGGTCGGCCAGGAGGAAGGACTGTCAGTCGCGGCAAAAGCAGGCGCGTCCGATAGTTACCGCAACCCAATCGTACGGTCATAGAGGACCGCGCGATCGGACGAAGTTTTCCACCATGTCCGATCGTCCTTTCGTCCGATTCGGAGAATGGTCGATCGGACATGGGCACATTCGGATGCGTAATTTCGGTCCGATGACCGATACATGAAATATCGGTCGATCGGACCAAAATATCTCATCATGTGTACCCAGCTTAAGAATTAAAGGACAATTATACTCACATTCCCTCCCTCCTCTTCTTAGGTTCGTACCTTTTACCCAGGGTGAGGACCGGGCTAGGTCCTCACCCCATGGTTTTCGAAAGTTAAAGCACAGGTTACTGAAAAGCTGCTCTGGCAGGCTCCGCCCCCTCCTTCGTCGGCGACGAGGCAATAGGAAGGCACGCTCTGCAACAAGCGTGCTTCCTATTGGCCTCGTCGCCCAAGGCAAAATGGCAAAAATGTAGTCTTCAGAGAAACAGGTATTGGCTGGAGATTTATGATATAACCACCCCTGCCCTATAATAAAAGACTAGAATAATAAATCTAAAATTTTACTCAGAGAATAAATAAGATTGCACCAGTTTAGTATTAAACCATTTAAAACCCCATTAGCTATAAAATGGCTGATCAGCCACAATTAAAATTATAAAATATAATTAGTGTCTTCCCCTCATTGCTAAAAATCCAAACATATTAAAAATGAACAGGAACCTTAAATGTAAAGTATATGCCTCATTCAACAGGCTTATGAATATTTGAGCCTTTATTTTTGTCATTGGTTCTGCAGCCCTTCAACTAACTGTAGTGGGGTTGATTAAGCTTGACAGTTAATAGACTGCTTAAAGGATAAGTGCACTGTAAATCAAGTTATGTTCATTTGGAAGCTGCAGCTTTAAAATACTGTTGCCATTTTTTTTTACCTATGCCCCTCCAGAGCCTAGCTTTGTGCCTTGCTGACATTCTGTATGGTTGCTGAATGTTAAGCTCCGCCCTCTGAGATTTCCTCTGCTACTCTGCTTGAGCCTCAAACAGTAATGCACGTGCACGTAACTCACAGGCATTACGTGTGAGGCTCAAGCAGGGAGAAGAAGCAGAGGAAATCTCAGAGGGGCGGAGCTTAACATTCAGCAAACCAGTAACAAGATGTCAGCAACTTTCAAGGCACAAAGCTAGGCTCTGGAGGGGCATAGGGGGAAAAAATATGGCAACAGTATTTTTAAAGCTGCAGCTTCCAATTTAACATAACTTTATTTTACAGTACACTTATCCTTTAAATATTACTAGTTTACACAGAAGTTATATTGCTCCTTTGTCAACCTCATACCCAGTTGATCATCATATTTTATACAGGCTTTTGTTTTGATGGGTTGGGGAAGATGCCAAAGTATTCAATACAGTAGCGTGAGATATACTGAGCCATTTGGAAAATTACCGTCATTCAAGAATTTTTTTGTATTTTAGATCAAATGTATTGTACAAAATATTACATTTGTGAATATTGGTACCATTTATTTTCAGGGAGATTACGGGCACCCTTAGTATCACTCCAACAGAGGACCTGGTGGAGTGACAACCTGTGAGGACCTGGTGTCATAACCTGAATACAAAGTTGGGTTATACCAGATTGGTATAGTCAGGGATTAACGTTGTTTTTATTATATCACTTTATGTATAAACTAGACATCAGTTGTTTCACTACTAGGGTAATGAAACAACCATTTCACTACCCTGACAGTACTACATCCAATCTAGTTTATCTGAAATAAAGTGATATAATAAAAACAATCTTACTGGTAAATCTAATTTATTCATTTTGAAACAGACATACAGATAACCCAAAAACTGCCAGAATTGTTTCCAAACATGTTACTAACACAGTCAAACTAGATAATAACCTTTAAAGTGATGATTTCATCAAAAGTACATACAACACCATTGAATCAAATGATGTCTGTGCAACTCCATCACTTTTTAGGAGTCAATGAGATAAGTAGGAAATTGTCCAAGAGCGTAACTACCAGTGATGCAGACCCCGTGACCACAGAGGGGCCCCAAGAACACCAATAAGCTGCACATTACCACCCGAGTAAATGGCATTAAAGTAAATGCAATCCCATGAAGAACTGGATAAGGTAACTGTGTGTATGTGCATTGTATGACCACGCACCCTGACATTAGTCACATGGTCCCCTGTCTAATAGTAGACAGGAGACTACAAGTAGGCGTAACTTGCTGTAACAAGTTACTGCAGTAGCACAGAACTGAGCATGTAAAAGACATAATGGTCAGTAACCACACTGTGTGATACTGGGATGCTGGGAAAGAAAACACAAACCCCATGTTAAGAATGTAAATTTTTCAGTACCTGAATCGAAACGAGAGATGAGATACAGATTACTCCTTTTTTCAATGTACTCTATCTTCTGATTCAGTGTTGCTCTAGTTGCCCTTTAAATGTATTTTTGTTTTCCTTAGCATTAATCAATTACAGCTAATAAACCATAATGAAATTTCGACATCCTAAAATTGGAATAAAATTATTTAAAATGACATTTTAAATGTTAGATGAGAGTAACTTCTGTTAAATAAATCTTTCTTTGTTCATTATTACATTTGTATGGGTATAATGTTATTTGATTAGGTTGAAGAAGGGTCCTCATTCCTTATTTTCTCAGTTTTTGTTTTTGTGGTTATACAGGATGGTAATTTTCTCAACCTATTTCTGTCATTTTAAGATGGATAAAGTATGTTCTTGGAACAGATGTATTCAGCACATCATAAGAAAATAAGTGATTCTGATGGGTGCTAGAGATGGTGCAAGTCTGCCCTCAAAAAAAGAACACTGGAAACCAGGCAACAGCTGCAATTCGAATATTATAAAAAGAAGAGTTTTATTTAACAACCTTTCAGAGAGTGCTATAGAAGGTGGCTCTTATCAACACTGAAGTGTGGTGATTTACATATATATACATTAAATATTTTCTGGTAAGTGGTAGTAGTTTGTTTGGTGCAAATATGTATGGTCTGTGATTGGTTCCCTTTAATTCAATCAGCAGGACCAGATGCATCATCTCTCCCAACAGTCTTTGCAGCCAACATTTAATGAACTGGAAATCTCTACTGATTGCCTTTCCATTGTTTAACAATGTTAACAATGAGCTAATATCTACAGTTAGAGATGGCCGAACTTTCGAAAGTTCAGTCCGTTTTCGAACTTTCGAACTATATGGAAAGTTCGAAAACGGACCCATTAAAGTCAATGGGAGTCAAATAGTTAGAAAAGTTCTAATGAAATACAATTAAAATATCAATGGTAACTTAATGTAAATGACTGTGGAACCTGGGAAATGGTCTGCGGAACATGTTTGAATATCCAGGACATTAGAAAAATCAATTTTACTCTCACTCGCGCTATTTTCGAGCTCATTCGCGCCTAGGTACCATGTACATTTTACTCGCGGATTCGATGCTCACGTATAGGTTTTAATGGACACTTTACTCACGGATTCGATGCTCACGTTCGCGCCTAGATACCATGGACATTTTACTCGTGGACTCAATGCTAGCGTATAGGTTTTAATAGACACTTTACTTGCAGATTCGATGCTCGCGTTGGTGCCTTGATACCATGGACTTTTTACTTGCGGATCCGATGCTCACGTATAGGTTTTAATGGACCCTTTACTCGCGGATTCGTTGCTCGCGTATAGGTTTTAATGGACCCTTTACTCGCGGATTCGATGCTCGCGTATAGATATAATAGGCATTTTACTCGCACATTCGAATGGTCGAACATTCGATATTTATCGAAAGTCCGAAAATATCGAAAATCCGGGTCCGGGATAGTTTGAGAAGTTGAATAGTTCGACTCGAGTTCGAGTCCATCTCTATCTACAGTATGTATGTATTTATGTATAGTTTATTTATATAGTGCCTCTTGGCTACATTACAATAAAAATATATATGTTTTATTGTCTATGCTTATTGAGAACATGTTTACATGAATTACAATAAATGTTTAAAAGAAAATTACAGATTGCAATAATTAATTGTCATAATATACAATTAAACAAGGAAAATGAATGTACATATCATCCTTTATAATAAAACCTTAAGTGTGCATCCCTGTGTCCGTGTGTGTGTGTGTGTCACTGCAGTTTCTATGGACTCACCACTAGAGGGAGAGTCTCTGCAGTTTCTATTGACTCACCACTGGAGGGAGAGTCTCTGCAGTTCCTATTGACTCACCACTAGAGGGAGAGTTTCTGCATTTCCTATTGACTCACCACTAGAGGGAGAGTGTCTGCAGTTCCTATTGACTCAGCACTAGAGGGAGAAACACAGGAAACACACGGAGGGAGAACTGCAATTAAACAGACTGCAGGTAAGATTGCTTGGGACAGGTGCCCCTGGATTTGGAACAGAGGGGCCCCTGGATTTGGGACAGATGGGGGCCTTTGGATTTGGAACAGAGGGGGGCCCCTGCATTTGGGACAGAGAGGGGGCTGGATTTGGTACAGAGGGGGGGCCTTGGATTTGGTACAGAGGGGGAGCCCTGGATTTGGGATAGAGGGGGGGCTGGATTTGGGACAGAGGGGGGCCTCTGGATTTGGGACAGAGGGGGCCCCTGGCCTTGGACAGAGGGGGGACTCTGGCCTTGGGACACTTAGGGGGCACTCAGTGCTTCTAGCGCCTGTTATTGTAGCAGGCTTTATGTCTAGTCATATATAATACTGCAACAAAATATGCTTTATGCCTTATCTTAAAATAATGGATGGATAATTATTTTTTTTAATACTCCATAACAAAAATAATATCAATTCAAATTATCAAGAATATTTATGAATTGGAAGATTAAATGTTCAATGATTTCAAGAAGGACAGATTAGAGATGGCTGAAACTCAATAGTTTCGTTCCGTTTTCGGATTCCTGGATCTCTGGAAAATCCCAAAGATCCAAAAATCCGAAACGAATTTTCAAAATTTTTCAAATGTACAGAGCTATTTTCGATAATTTTCAAAAATACATTAGACATTCGAAAATCCTCAAAAATACGACCGGAGACCACTTTCGAGTTTCCGATCGTATTTTCTAATGTTTTCGAACATTTGAATCTATTTTAGAAAATTATTAAAAATAGCTCCGTACATTCAAAAATACGTTCCAAAGTCCCGAAATCTGGACTCATTCGGATTTTGGAACCGAGGGGTTCCATGTCGGACCCGGATCCCATCTCTAGGACAGATGATTACCTTGTGTTATGCATCATACTTCATAATGCTTATTTAAGGTAAGAAATAGAATTTTATGAGAATTTATTTTGAGTTATTATTTGACTTATTATTTGCACAATATCTGTGTATGATTGCTCTATTTAAATTTTTACCACAAGGTTCTCTGGGCAACTTGCTCTGCGATCTTAACATTGTCTTGTTATGAAATCATGAGTTCGATTCCACTCTTGGACACATTTGCCAGGAGTTTGTATGTTCTCCCCGTGCTTGTGTGGGTTTCCTCCGGGCACTCTGGTTTCCCCAACAATCATAAAGACATACTGATAGGTTGTATGTGTCAAATAAATGTGCTCAGATTGTAAGCTCTTCGGGGCAGGGCCTGTGAATGTATACAGTACGTGTAATTGTAAGGCGCTACGGAAGATGTTGGCGTTATACAAATCCACAATAAAAATAAAATCTGCAATGCCACGAATAAAGGAAATAACTCCTGTAGTTGTAGATAAAGACTATCACATGCAGATACTCTTAAGCAGCAGAAATATTATCTTGTGTCATGCATGATGTTTATACAGTGTGCAAAGCTAGTTACTTAGAGAACATTCACTCTTTTTGAATGTCTGAATTGATAATTAGTGATTAAATGCAAGTCTAATAATAAATTAAGCTCACGTAATGAGTAGAGATGTCCGAACTTCGCAAAATCCGGTCCGCTCAAGGATCCGCGAATTTTCGAAAAAATTCAAAAATTCGAAAATCCTTGAGTGGACCCATTAAAACGGAAAAAATCCTCGAAAATACGAGGATTCTTCGAAAATACATATTTTCACGCATTTTTGAAAATACGTGAAATCCGCGTCGTTTTGAAAATTTTAGAAAATACGTATTTTCACGCATTTTTGAAAATACGAGAAATCCTCGTAATTTCTAAAATTTTCGAAAACGTGGTTCGAAAAAGTTCGGAAGGCGGAAAACCGGAAAATCCGCGATATCCGCCGTTCGCGAACTAGGTAAATCCGCCGCGGATCCAAACCCGGATAGTGAACTGGGCCATCACTAGTAATGAGAACCCAAAATGCTTTATTTTTAATAACAATGCTAGAAATTGCCTTCCAGTTTTGTATTGTTGGTGCTGCTCATCCTCTTCTTTACAAGACCTTCTGCTTTAGGCATCACTTTGCTGTCAGACAAATTGTTATTTTGGACCAGCTGCATAGAATTAAATGGGCTTTCAATGGAACAACGTAAGCAGCTGTTGACATCTCCCTGCTCTACTTACATTAGAGAGCAAACGGGGGGTATGAGTTCTTTCTCCTACCTCTCTGCCTCATGTAGCTTTATTATTTGCCCTTTAACTTTATACCCTATGCATTTCTAACAGTGTGGGAGGTAGGAGAAAGTATCTCATGATTTGCTGTCCTTAAAGTGTTAACAGCTTTTAAAATAATACACAAAAAAATTATTATCAGATCTCACTCTGCCTACATTAAATAGGATATAGGCGAATGGAATACTAGCTCCTCTGTTCCATACAATTATAGATTATGGGGCAAATTGTTGCAGTGACTTCAACTTCCTAATTATATTGAAACTTATGACATCAAGAACAGATTTCTAAATGCAATTTAGCATTTGATGGATTTTTACAAATGTACAATCACATCAACACTATCTAATGTTAGGATTAGCTTCCTATATGTTCTACCTTGATATTTTTCTTGGTTAACTTGTCTACCAAATCCTTAAAGGGACAGTTCAGTGGACATTAACAATATTTGTTAAATTGTTACCTTGTGTAATGCATACTTAGTTATTCTACATATTCTCTTCCATTTTGAAAAATCAATTGATTTCATGCCCTTTGCTCTTCCCACTGTTAACATTAGTGAGCTGACATATTAGGTTCTGTAATGGTCCTTCTTCTTCCCAGGATGCACCACATCCTTGGAATGTTCCTAACAGTTATTTCTACTGATTGGCTGTTGGATGGGTCAAACATGCTCAGATCTCTACTGAGTGACTGAATTAACCCAGGCGCTGGGTCAAGAGCAAGACAATAACGGTCTCTACTAGGGGTCCTGCAAACAGGAAGTCAGCATTTCAGTTGCATTGATTTATACAGACAAAATGCTGAATTGGCAGATTAAGGTCATTGGGATGAAAGAATACTGCTCTTTTTTTTAAAAAAAAGTACATGTATTTGCACTGAACTTCGCCTTTAATTAAGGCTCCTATCCAGGGTTGCCAGGCATCCCTATTTGGACAGGATTGACCCAACTGCAGGGACAAAATCCCAAGTCCTGCAGTCAGGGTTGAAATCCCGTCCAGAGACTGGCCCTTGCAGCCCTGCCCAGTTACACCCACTCCCCGCACAGTTACGACCCCAAATCAGCCTAATCCCGCCTTTGCCATGCTTGGGGCTGGCGAAGAGCTGGCAACCCTGTTTATATAAAACAATATCATGTTCATTACCCAATGATATCATTTATAGAAATGAAAAAATATTTTGATCATTCCCTCATAAATTATAAAAATTAAAAGGTAATGTCTGTAAAGCTGCTTTGTTTTTGTGCCACAAAAATGTTTTCAGTACAGGTAAAATAACATCCAATTATTTGAAATCTTACTCAAAGAAATCCTAATTGCTGCCAAGAAGCTGAGTTTGTATAAAAATAATTCTTCCTTTCAAACATATTGCAAAGCAATATTTAAATAATGCAAATTGCAAAAGCTTTTTCTCTATATTTTATTGCATTTTATCTTTAATAACACTTAATTAGCAAATGCAGCCTGGAACAGCATGGAATATGACAATACTATATATTTTTATATTCTGAAACAGAATTATACAGTAACAGAATTTCAAAAGGTTGATTTTGTTTTTATAGCACAACTGTTATCAACACCAAAGTAAAATAGTATAATTTGTGGCAGCAGCACATACAAAACATTACTCAATATGTGAGTAACTAATTAACCATACCACATTAATTACAACAGCAGTAACAAGTCAAAGCAATAAAAATGCAAAAATGATATATGTACCCATAGATCTATTATTATTTGTCAAGCCTTTAAATAAATGCAGTATGTATTTATAGATATTGACATATTTTTAAGCTACATTCATCTTCTCTCTATTCTACCTCCAAAACTACATATTTAGCTTCATGTTGAAAAGTTTTATTGTAGTTTGATTAAGTACACAGTATACCAAAAAAAAGCATGCAATCCCTGTGATTAAATATCTTGTTTATAGTAATAATAGTAATGAAATTAAGGGGGAAAAATAAACATGCAATTACGATTTCGGTAGATGTATTGGAGCTTTTTTGTGAAAGTAGGGCACTACTTTACAATATTACCCTTATGTGAAGTGCCACCTTGAAATGATACCCATGCATGTCCTTATGGTTATGCATTTCTTACTGATGTCTTATTGTGAGTAACATAATTATTGTGCGTTATCCTCGTGAAGGTTCTCATTCATCCAGGTAATGGTATATCTGTTGTATTCAGTTAGATCAACTGGACTTAAGGTTTAGTTCTTGAAGATGTTCTTGAAGCGCCTGTGTTTCCACTTCCTTCATGTAAAGGTTTGCAACAATGGGTGAAAAATGGGATCTCCAGTTTCACCCATTGTGGCCAACCTTTACATGGAGGAAATGGAAACACAGGCGCTTAATACATTTAAGGGCATAGCACCCAGCCACTGGTTCAGATACGTGGGTGACACCTGGGTTAAAAATCTGCCAGAAGGAAGTACAAGCCTTCACAGAACACATCAATGCTGTAGACCAGAACATCAAATTTACAAGGGAAGAGGTACAAAACAACACACTGGCTTTCTTGGACTGCTTGGTAGAAGTCAGAGAGAATGGTAAACTAGAAGTATAGGTTTACAGAAAACCAACCCACACATATCAGTATTTGATGTTTGACTCACCGCCACCACCATTTAGATCACAAGCTGGGTGTCATCAGAACCCTGCAACACAGAGCAGAAAACATCCCCACTAGCACAGAGGCGAAGACTAAAGAAATGAAACATCTCAGAGGAGCCCTTAAAACTTGCGGATATCCAGACTGGGCCTTTGTCAAAAGAAGAAGAAGCAAAGAAAAGAACACAAATACCAACAGTGAAGGGGAAAAGCAAGACAGGAGGAAGAACATGGTCCTCCCATATGTAGTAGGGGTCTCCGAGAAATTAAGAAGAATTTTCAAAAAACACCATATCCCTGTCTGCTTTAAACCAAATAACACACTGAGGCAGCAATTGGTACATCCGAAAGACCCAATACTGAAACACAAGAAAAGCAACATTATATACGCAGTGCAGTGCAGTGAAGAGTGCTCTGATTTGTATGTGGGAGAGAACAAACAGCAACTGCACCAACATATAGCCCAGCACAGAAGAGCCAATTCCTCGGGTCAGGACTCAGACGTGTACCTGCATCTTAAGGAAAAAGGACATACCTTTGAAGATTATAATGTCAACATCCTTTCAAAGGAACAGGACTGGTTCAAGAGAGATGTCAAGGAGGCCATTTATGTGAAAATAAAGAAACCAAGCCTGAATAGAGGTGTGTGTGGGGGGGGGGTTAGACACCAACTGTCTGCCATGTACAATGCTGTTTTGATGCCTTACCTTGGTCTTTCCTATAACACCTCTTAGCCACAATGTAATCACGCCTTGTCCTTAACACCTGGCTGTGACATGCTAATTGGGACTTTCCAGGGTACATAATTGCCAACAGATTTGTGTACAAGTCATTCTGAATTGAGAAAGCCAGTCCGATGACTAGCGAAACGCCTTCAAGAACTAAACTTTAAGTCCAGTTGATCTAACTGAATACAACAAATATAATTATTGTGCATTATTTAAAGAATCATAAATATAAAGACAAAAAATAAATAAATGCTTATATCTTGGGAATGGGCTTTTTTTCCACGACCATGTGTGTACCAGTAAAACTTCCATTTCCAACACTGACAAACATTCATTGTCAGCATCCAGAACGATGATTTCAGTCCTAAAATTTCTCTCGACCATGGTTGGCTCCCAGCACTGTAGTACATGGAGCTGGCCCCAATCATCATTTAGTAGTCCCGAACGATTTACCCTATAATTCAGTAAAATGAGACCAATCTCCACATGTCTTTGTTCATAGAGCCATGTAATCATAATAAAAATTTTGATTTGATTTCTGTTTTTACAAAACTGTTTATTTTAAAGTCTCAAATGTTTTTACATGACAACTTTACTGAAGATTAGAGATGGCCGAACTTTCGAAAGTTCGGTCCATTTTCGAACTTTTGAACTATATGGAGAGTTCAAAAGTTCGAAAACGGACCAATTAAAGTCAATGGGAGTCAAATAGTTCAAAAAGTTCTAATGAAATACAATTAAAATATCAATGGTAACTTAATGTAAATGGCTGTGGGACCTGGGAAATGGTCTGGGGAACATGTTCGAATATCCAGGACATTTGAAAAATCAATTTTACTCTCACTCGCGCTATTTTCGAGCTCGTTCACGCCTAGGTACCATTTTACTCGTGTATTCGATGCTCGCGTATAGGCTTTAATGGACACTTTACTCGTAGATTCGATGTTCGCGCCTAGATATCATGGACATTTTATTTGCGTATTCGATGCTCGCGTATAGGTTTTAATAGACACTTTACTCGCGGATTCGATGCTCGTGTTCGAGTTCTCGGGTTCGAGAACTCGGGTTCGAGTTCTAGTCCATCTCTACTGAAGATATAACTTTGTCTCATCTTCAACTATAAATAAATGTAAGTAGCCCTTGTGTATCTTGCCTTCAATCCAATACTTGCTTTGCATAGGCTCAGTATCTCCTTTCCACTCTTAACCGACTCCTTCCATCTGACATGACTTTCTAGAGAGTCCAGCATGCTCAGTTATCACTATGAGTACTTAAACTCCACCCTCATAAGAACATCTTTTAGAAAGAACGGCCTCTTTAAAATATGTTGATATATCATAGTTTGTCCTATGAATTCATTACTGTATGCCTGCTATGCTTCTGGATGCCTCATGGAAAGTGAGCAATTTAGAAACCTGAACTGAACCTTTACTGAGCCTGAGCATGCTCAGGGGATATTAACATTTAGACATTGGCTGTGATGTCAACTGTCAAATCCATAACTGACAGTTGCTAACTGGAAGAACCAGGAAGCAGAAACAGGGCAACAGGATATTGTGCAGGATTTCAGGTTAGACTTATGTATTTCAAATTTTAAACTATTACCATTTAGGGTTTGGGGGGGTGATCTACCTGTATGTAAGTTTTCGTTTTGGGGCAGGACTTGCCCTTTAATGGGAGAGGGAATTTTCTACCAAATGAGTCACACATAGCAACTGTCATCACTACAGTTAAAGCAAAACTGGGCACAGCAAAATAGTTTATGATAATAAGGCACTTGAATGACAGCTGAAATGTAAGTTGCTTCAGATCAACAAATAAATGGTTCAGAGTTAGTTGGGAATTTAAAAATAAAATATTTCATTATAGATGCTTTTAAAGAATGAATTAAAAAAAACCACAAATGACCTCATTTACCAAGAGATGCAATCGCTCCAGGTAAATGTCCTGTACGCAATACAATATTGCGTTTGCGCTTCCCACTAAGGTGAGATATGGCATTGCCATTTGCTAAATTTTAACATCAGCTATCGCAAATGCAATAATGAAATGCTTGCACAGGCTGCATGGGTGTCTTTTGTGAAACCCACGCAGCCAGCGCAAAGAACGTGTTACGTGTTGTAGTCGATATCAGTAAGCGCGACTCCGGAAAAGTGTGCACCGCCCAAGGATAAATGAGCCCAAAAATCTTAAAACATATTTTATCTCTAAATACAAAACAGCCCAAAAAAGGAAAGAAATAAAAAATGTAAAATTGTATCAAAATGTATTGATATAAAAACAGTAAGAGTCTATTGAATGCATACATATAGTGGTTAAATGTGTTCCTGTAGGTAACTTTAATGTACAACATCTCCTCTCTCAAAAACCAGCAGGAAGTGACAAGGGCAAAACCAATTTAATTAGGGCTATTCAACATTGCCAAAATTTAAGAATTAAACAGCACAAGCAAGTACAAGATATTTTTTATTTTTTGAATCACAAAAAGCTAATACATTGCTGCCACATGAACATGCAGTCTTACACTCCTATACCATACTTATTGTTGCTAAATATGTGCCTTATAATATTTGGTTCCTAATCTCTACTTTATTTGCTTTGTCAATTGCTGAGGGATTCATTGTTTGAAGAATGTATCAAGTAGACTGTAATAACTTGAAAAGGCTTTTACATGATTTAATATTGTAGTGTCTACGCTTAATTAAACATTAGAAAATTAAATCTGCTATACTTGGTTCATAGTTTTCAAACACACTTGATTGGACTAATAGAAAAGTCAAGGATAGTGCATACTGTTGTATCTCTGAAAATATTGACAATTAACAATGACATTTTCTCAAAGGATCAGCCAATGTACGTGCAGGAAATTGCTTTTGTGTTTTAACTCTCGTTTTATAACTGAAACAAGGGTGTGTGATGTCTATTTAAGTCTCTAACTAAAAAGAAAATCTAATTGTTAAATAAATAGTTTATCTAGCATAGGCTAATAGTAATCTTTATAGTCAAAAACTGGGAGTTATAAAAACTCAAGAAGAATATATATTTCTTTCATCACAAAACAAATGGCATGTACCCCTTTACACCCCAGCAGTTGGTATAGACCCTGGCTGTATCCATAGATATATGTGAGTATGTATGTTTCTGTGATGGTAGAATTCTTTATAGGGGAAATTCAGTGCAAAAAAGAGCAGTATTTTTCTATCCCAATGACCTTAACATTCAGCATTCTGTTTGTGTATAAATAAATGCTTCCAAAATACTGACTTCCTGTTTGCAGGACCCCTAATAGGGACTGTTATGGCCCTTGACCCAGTGCCTGGGTTGATTCAGTTGCTCAGTAGAGTTCTGATCATGTTTGACCCATCCAACAGCCAATCAGTAGAAATAACTGTTAGGAACATTCCACGTTACTGTGCATTCTGGGAAGAAGTAGGACCGTTACAGAACCTGAAATGTCAGCTCACTAATGTTAAAAGCAAGGAATAGCAAGGGGTATAAATTCAACTGATTTTTCAAAATGGAAGAGAATATGTAGAATAACTAAGTACTGTATTAGAAACAACAAAAAATCCACACTAACTGTTGGGAGCTCTAACCACCTAGTGCCCCCATTACTATCTGGCGAGCACTACAACTGAAGTGCCGGTCCAGCCACTGGATAAAGACAACAAAATGAAGCAATACTGGTGAGGCTCCAGCTTTGAATAAGAATCTTTACAGATTCTAGATTAATAAAACTTACCCTTTATTCATCCATGTAAAAACACATAGCGACACAAACAGAGCTGGTCTCAGTACACATGGGGAAGGGGTGTGGTATGCATAATATAAACTAAGGGTTTTAAAAATAATGATATTTTCCACTGAACTTAATATTAGACCAATTAATGGCTCTTAGTATCATAAATGTTATAACAAATTGGGAAACTGATGGAATTACATTTAACTGAAAAACATTTGACATCAAATAAAATTATGCTGAATTAGATGCAGCCCTAACACAGAAAATCAGAAGACTCAATGAGACGGCAGACTTAAAAAAATCAAACAAGCTTGATAGAGATCATCATGAATATAAAATGAATATAAATGTAATCAGGTGCATGTATGATCAAAACAACCTTCTTTTAGATATCATACTAAACCATATTTAATGGTATGATCAAGAAATATGATAATTTTACTCCATACTGAAGTTTAGATTAAAATACAAAGGTACAACCAGCAGTGGAGTACCCTAAAAATAAAATTCCCCACAAACATCTGGTCATTATTAATTTGGCTTGAAAAAGCCAAATTCCTGTTCTTTCTATTTCTTCTTCTGTTTTATTCTTTCACTTTTCTCCTCCCACAGTTTTTGAGCTAGAGACATGAAATTCGGTACAGACATGTGGGGCATATAGGAGAAGTGTGCTTTCTTCTAGCTAAGGAAACCGCAGAAGCGTTACGGCGTTATTGATGAATTTCAGGACATTTTTTCCCATAGACTATAATGGTAACAATGGTAATGTGTTTTATGGTCATAAACACAAACGGTGATACCCCCAACCCCCCACACAGACACAGGTACACCCGCCTACTGACCTACCTTTCCATTTCCATGGAAGCCCTACTTTAAGGGTAACTATAGTCAAAAAACTAACTTTGATCAATCATCAATGAAAGTTAGTTATATAGTCATACATGCAAAAACACATACCCCCAACCTCATATGGGTACACACACCTACTGACCTACCCTTCCATTCCTGTGGCAGCCATACTTAAAGGGTAAATAAAGTAAAAAAAAAACTTTGACTAGCCATTAACAAAGTTTGTTTTTTTTAACCCCTAACCTGACACAGGTACACACACCTACTGATCACACACGGCCGAAACGTCGTGTGTGTTTGTGTACTGCAATAAAGAGGGATTACCCCTTGCAAAGGAGAAACGAATAGACAGCCCTACTTTCTTTATTCTTGAGAATCAAAAAATTAGTTTTTTTAACCCCCATGGGGCACAGGTACACACACCTACTGACCTACACCTCCATTACTGTTGCAGCCATACTAAAAGGGTAACTAAGGTCAAAAAAACTAATTTTGACCAATCATCAAAAAAGTTTGTTTTTTAACTTCCAACCTGATCCAGGTACACATGCCTACTCAGCCATATTTAAAAGGTAACTATAGTAAAAAAAAACTATTTTGACTAATCATCAACAAAGTTGTTTTTTTTAACCCCCAACATTACCCAGTTACACAATACTGACCTACCCTTCCATTACTGTGGCAGCCATACTTAAAGGGTAACTATAGTCAAATATACATTTTTATCAATAATCAAAAAAGTTTGTTTTTTTTAACTTCCAACCTGACACAGGTACATAGACCAACTTAGGTACCCATTCATTCATGTGGCAATCATATTTAAAGAGTAAGAATAAAAAATAAAAAAAAAACACATTTTGACCAATCATCGAAAAAGTGTCAGTCTTTTATCCCCCAACCTGACACAAGTACACACACCAACTGGCCTACCTTTAATTCATGTGACAGCCATATTTAAAGGGTAAGTAAAAAACAACAAAATCCTCCTCATTGGCATTATTCAGTTTTAAAATCTGCAGCACAAACACACACATTCCCTTCCAAAATGCGTTCTTTCAAGCCAAATTCAAAGTTTACATTTACTATATACTTAAACTTTGCCTTTCTAGTTAGCATTTGTAAAGGTATATATATATATATGAAGTGTTTTGGGTTCCATTTTGCATTGGAAATCACCTTAAAGTGTATGTATACTGAAAAAATGACTTTGTGTCATCTTAATCTATACCAACTGTCAATACTGCATGCAATATACAGCACACCAACTGTCAAATCATTTCAGCTACAGCAAAACTGCTTACAGAAATGCTGAAATGTAAGATGTTTCAGATAGGATATCTAAAGACATAGGGGGCAGATCAACAAAAAAAATTATACAGTTATAGTTGGGATGAATTATAGTTTCCACTAATGGGCAATATAAAAAAAACTAATTTTCCAGTATACATATCATTTAACATTTCCTAAACTTTAACTTTCCTGTACTGCATGTTAGTATCTAAGTAGCTTGTTCCTCTCAAGAGAAACTGTGTATTTCATGATGATCAATCATTGTTTGTTTAAAACTACATCTGTGTAAGGTGCTTTAATGTTTCCTCTAAGATAATATCTAAAATATATTATAAGGTAAATAGGCAACCAATAACTGAACAGAAACACTAGAATGACTATTTTATAAAAGTAATTCCACAACATTATCTAAACAGTCAAATTGCTGTAATGGCTGTCAGATACTGTAGCTGAAATGACTACCAATACATTTGCAATACATATTATTAAAGTATTATGTTCAACATATAATTTAAAGTTCATTTCTCTGTGCAGAAGACTTTGTAATTATGGAAATTACTGTGTAAATTTGAAGTATTTTGCTCCATAATAGAAATAGTCTTATAAATTTCTTACTTTAGTATATTTAATCTACACAGTATGCTGCAATTGTTTAGGTCAAATGAAGGTGATGTTGCACCTTAATAAAAGTGCAGAACAAAAATACATTGCCCACTTCGCTTTGCTGATCCCCAGAGCATTTTAGACAAAAACCTTAAAACAAAATGTTCAAAAGCTGTTTACTTCACAGTCCGTAATGCTCCTTGAGGAGCTTTGGAAGAAACTTTCTTTTATGAACAAAAACATTAATGTATTATCAGTTTAGCAATGCATTTAGAATGCATTTTAACAGTTGCTAGTTTAATGTGTATTGACTACAGTTATGTGGCTAGTAAAAACTTTATGTAATGCTTTGAAATTTTGAGTATCTCTTTAGCACAGATACCTCAATCTTCACCCAGAGCCATGCAGCCTATGGTAAATCTCTTCCGGGAGATTTGCTAAGTGCAATTGCAGCTCTGGGTATATTTCCCTGTACTGTATGTGTTAGGATGTCTCATAACATGGGCTTGAATGTAGATAACTGGCATAGCATTATACCTTACTGGGCTAACATGTGATTCAGAATCAGATGTAGTTTTGTATAGTATTTGAGGTTAAATTAAGATTATATGCCCATCTGATTCAGCTTACTCAGCAATATTTTATGCAAAAAAAAACCCAGTATGAATTAAATACAGTATGAAGTGGTTTTTCCACTTCATCCTTCCTTGCAATCAGAAATATCCCTTGATCAACTCCAACTTTATGTATCAATATCAGTAACATGCAACATTCTTTGTTTGAAGAAACGAATAGTTTTACTGTTCTCAGAGGAAAAAAAACCCTTCCGAAAACTACATTTCTTTTCTTCCAGCCTTAAGGGATGTCCGTGTGTCCTCTGACGTGTTCAATTGTTCATTAATATTCCCATGCAAGCGTCTTTTCTCTAGTGTGCATAATTTAACTTATACAATTTGTCTTTATATTCAAGTTCCCCCAGTCTTCTAGTTGTTCTTCTCTGAACCCTTTCCTTTCTGTACACAGGGTTCCAAAACTGCAGTGCATATGAGGCCTTACCAGTGCTTTGTAAAGAGGGAGAATAATTCTGTGGTGTTCAGTTAGATCAACTGGACTTAAAGTTTAATTATTGAAGATGTTTCGCTAGTCATCCAACTGGTTTTCTCAATTCAGTATGACTTTTACATTAGCATATAACAGCAAGGTGTTAGAGGACTCCAGAATGCAAGGGTAAGGCATCAAAACAGCATTGTACATGGCACACAAATGGTATCAAACCTCCCACCTCTATTCAGGATTGGTTTCTATATAATATTTTTACGCTTTGCATCCATACCCCACTTTTTACAAGACAATATATTGCTGGCTCTAGCTGTTGCCACCTGCTTGTTACATTAAAGGGCATGCCCACCCCCAAAACTTAAATTTAACCCACTTCTGGCCCCATTTTGTAGTTTAAAAAAATCCTTACCTTAAATATCTGCTCCTTATGGTTCTCCTGCAGTGCTTGTCTTAAATCCTGGACACAGCTGTGGGAACAAAGGGCTGTAAGTATGATTGTGCAGTTGTTGTTTTTTTTGTAATCCAACAAGGCGCTTGGGGGTGGGCAGGGGTGCCCTACAATATATACAAAAACTTTTATTAGGGAGGAGATATCCTTTAAAGTTTGTTATCCACCAAATCTTTTTCTAAAAGAGATTCACTTAACACAGACATATTCTTTTATAAGCAGCACTGAATCTCATCTTCCACTTAGCAGCCCAACTAAAAACAAAAATGAAACAAAACCTTTAAAATGTAGATGAAATAATTATATTTAGTCATATGGCTTTGCAATTCTAAGTTTATACTATAGTTTTCATTTTTGATGAAGTGAATCCTATATCAACCTGCTATATACACAGCATTTATGTGAGATTTTTAAGATGTTTCAAATAATTAAATATAATTGGGCATTGAGGCTGCATTTAGCCCTGTCTGCTTTTTCCTAGCTGTAATGGAAAAATAAAGAATGAAAGCTATTATTAATATTTCACAGTGTACATTGCCTATGTAGAACAGTATTAAATGGTTTATCACTTGTCTTTATATTGCATCTCTTCTTAACCTTTGTACACAAATTAGATAAACAATCTAATATGTGTGAAAACATTTGCT
Source organism: Hymenochirus boettgeri (assembly GCA_019447015.1). Taxonomy (NCBI): domain Eukaryota; kingdom Metazoa; phylum Chordata; class Amphibia; order Anura; family Pipidae; genus Hymenochirus; species Hymenochirus boettgeri. The sequence continues at coordinate 119,609,557 of CM033471.1, read as the reverse complement.
GGCATTGTAAAACTATCAGGGTTATTCAATAAAAGTTCTTATTTAAAATGGTGCTAATTTTGCCCCAACCAATCAGATGTTAGGTTTCAAATGTTAAATAAGATCTAATTGGTTGGGGCAAAATTAGCACCATTTTAAACGATAAGAACTTTTATTGAATCTCCCTGTATGTATGCTACCATAACCAAATATACCAAAACCAACCGCCTCTCCTAATAGTACCTAAACTGCTAGGTCCTCATTGCACCACCTGATTCAGCTAAATACACACTGCAAAAGCAGCTTTTAGCCTTTAAATTTCCTATAAAGTAGAATGTTAAGTACTAGACTCTCAACAAGCCTTAAATTAGAACATTTATTATTTTATTCCTGTACAACCTTTTTATTTACATTTTTATGCCCATGTATACATGATTTAAAATGAATTTATACTTTATTTGTACCAATGCTTACCGTAAGTTCAAATTTTATTTAAGATCAGATAAGGTTTTACTGAACCTTCTTATTAAAGCTCTCTGGCACTATTCTATGGGCAAGGATAACTAATATATGTAGCAAGCAGGACAAAATCCCAAAGTATACAGAATTATCCTAAAAATAGACATGAGGTGAGTAGTTTGATCGTGGTTTCTATGCTGCCCATCTCTTTCCTGGTGATATACTGGAATCATTTTCATATATCTGAAAAATATTGTTATTTGTAATGTTATAAGCTGTTTAATGAATGGAGGTAAAATAAATAAATATCTTTCCTTTTAAAGAAGGCTATCTGATTCCTCACTTTTCCCTTGGGGTCTGGAGAAAATAACCTCTGTACAGTATTAATGTATCTCCTTTTTTAGGAACAAAGAAATGTAGCAACATGCACAAGCTAGATAAGATCATAAGTTGGAAGACATTAAATATTCTTTTATTATTGTGACAGAGTAAAAAGGCAACAAAACCCAGAAGCAGTACAAATAAATATCTGCTCCATAAAACTGAGGTTTCTAATACCAGAAGTGGCCTCATATTGCTTGCAATGTATTCTGGTGTGCAACTGTTCCTTCTAGGCAAATCAATAGCTTTTTATTAGTTGTATACCAAACTGCATCTGCTTGTTTTTAATAAAGGATTTGATGCCAATTCAAGAACCAATTTCAAGGCTTAACACTCTCCAGCCGTGCATTGTTATTATAAAGCCATAGTTGTCAAGCCAATGTCTGAGGAACATAATTCTCTGCATTATTAAAAAGATATAATAAAACACAGAAAATCTCAAAAGACAATTTAATGTTGGTGCTTTTTCATAATGGTATTTAATGGCGATGTGGTATTTGGTGTGGTGAGAAATGCTGCATTTCTTGATTATGAGGATGCTTTAAAAGAGAACTGAAGCTAAACTGAAGAGTTTTATCTTTTTATCTTTTTGATAAACATTCAGCTCCTAAATTCAAGATTCAGAATTCACATTTTTTTCCAGTTCTCATCTCTCCCTTGCTGTTGGCACATATGTAAAGGGGCCATGTCATTGCCTGTAAGGGACATACCAGTATGTATATTACACATTACTAACAACTGTAAAATGAAGGTATGTTTTTGTAACCAGTTTAGAGTTTTAACCCAGTCTCTTAAATAATCAACTCTAAAGGGGGCCACACACAGGGGATCACCATCAAAAGTATGCCAAAATATTCCATATGCACATACAATGTAGTACAATCTTAACAGTTCCTTTTACATAAATTGAAGGGAACTGATAATGACTGATTGAAATATTCCTTCAGTACCGACTGCAGCAGTTTGATAGCATCAGACAGAATTTGTGTAATATCACCCTTGTGTATTTTAGACTTAAATAGAATTACCCTGGTTAAATCTACGATCTGGTTTATGTATTATGTATGATCATGTATTGTAGGCCTTTTTTTTAAATGCATAAGTGATGAAATCCTTAATTTCTGAATAAAGGGCTGCTCACAAGTTTTTTTTTGTATGTGTAAGTTATCTATATAATACACATTTACAGATGCTACATATTTGGAACTATTACTTAGATTAACTGTGAAATTTTAAAACCAGGATATGAGAGACTATGATTATTCATTAACCACATTTAACCTTATGTTACATGAATTAAAATATATTATTCAAACTACAGCAGGTTTCAGGCACATTTGGTATGATTAACAGGATGCATATTTCATGCTAACCTTTACAAACAAAAATCTGATTTCTATAAATAAGTCCCTCATTTCCAATTGCAATTCTTGGTATGCATAACAAATGCTTTTAAACAGGCAGTAAATGTATATATTTGTTGATATTTATTCTTTTAGGGGGAGGGGGGACTTTTTATTATTTATGCTGCTTGCTCATAAAATTATTTAGGGCAATGTCACGTGATTTTAAATACTAATCCAAACATTAACCAAGTTGAAAGCTTTCTAAACCCTATATAGTATCAACTAAAGGAAATGGAAATCAGACAACACCCAGGATCAATTACTACTTATATTTTAATAATCATACATACACTCATTTATACTTTACTGCTATAAGGCATCCAACTCATTATAAAACCAGACCAACGAGTGACAAATTGCCTCCACTCCCTAACTTGACTTTCCTCAAAGAAAGCCCTCTGGTGTTGGTGAAAAAAAAACTATTTTCGTCCAGTCACAATTAATGTTCTTTAGCATAATAAACCATGCTAAGGGCCAAAGAGATAATTGAACATATTTGTTTATATTTTATTGTATATTATTATTGTATATTACTAAGCTGATCTTCTAAAACATTTATAACTAATTCATTTAAGGAGCAAGCTAAAGCTATGGTACCCGATCTAAAGCTTTTGTTTGTTATGACTAGATCACGAAGAGATTAGAAATAGCAGCTCTGTACGAAGGTTTCTTGTGGGCAGAAGCTTTTATCCCTTTTAAAGGGGACGTTCAGTGCAAATACATATGCTTTTCAGAAAAAAGAGCAGTATTTTTTTAGCCCAATGACCTTAATCTGCCGATTCAGCATTGTGTTTGTGTATAAATAAAGTCAACCGAAATACTGACTTCCTGTTTGCAGAACCCCTAGTAGAGACCGTTATGGTCTTGCCCTTGACCCAGTGCCTGGGTTGATTCAGTTGCTCAGTAGAGATGTGAGCATCTTTGACCCATCCAACACCCAATCAGTAGAAATTACTGTTAGGAACATTCCAAGGAAGTGGTGCATCCTGGGAAGAAGAAGGACCGTTAGAACCTAAAATGTCAACTCACTAATGTCAACAGCAGGGAACAGCAAAGGGTATGAAATCAACTGATTTTTTAAAATGGGAGAGAATAGGTAGAATAACTAAGAAGGCATTACACAAACTAACAATTTAACAAATATTGATAAGTTCCACTGAACTGTCCCTTTAACTACCATAGTACAAATTAACTTATATTTCACATCCTGGATATTGCCTCGTTAATAATATAGGAGGAGAACCAATCTTAACTGTTGTTCTATGAGATCTTCAATGCTTAGTAAGCATGCATTCTTCCTGCCCAAAAATATTTTTATTATGTTTTTTGGCTTTCAAAAATCTTCCGGCTAGCTCACCATTTAAAATGCTGGAATTCAATACAATAGTAAAATGAGAAATTTAATGTAATAATAAACGTGCTGTGTATGCAAATAAACTAAAAAGTCACTTCTCATAATTCAGATTTCAAATCCCCAATATTGTTGGTCCTAGTATGAAACAGTAAATAATATCCTGTAGGAAATGAGTAGTAGCTGGGAATGCAGCAGCAAATCTGCGATCCTTAATTTATGTCATTTTCCAAAAGCTCTTTTACATCTGTATAGTGGGATTCATCAGATATTCAGCAGATAGCAAAATAATGTGACATGATGAGATAATAAAAAGTGAGAATGTAGCAGAAAGCAAAACGAAAATGGCTGATTATATTCTGTTAAGATCAGGAATTGTCTAATAAAGACAGACATTTTTAAAATGAGGGGGAACAATGTTATCATTATATCGGCACATCATGTTAGATTTATCATATTAGTAAGAAAATGTAAGGTCATTCACTTTATTTTTGTTGTGGAAATAAATAAGTAGTTGAGTCCTAAAAATACATCATGATTGATAGTATTGATAGTCATATGACTTCTGACATGATGATCATACTTCTGTATCAAAATCAATATGGGATATTTGCAAATCTTCACTGAATGTACCAAGCCAGGTGTTGTATCGATACTTCAATAAAAAAAACCTGTTCCCTCATTTTGGAGTGCTTTAAACTTTATAGCTAGGCCTTGCCCCTTTCACAGCAACATGAGCCATTGTCTAGAACGAACCTTCTTGAACTAATAATCTGAAAATTACAACCACTTAGCTCAACCAGGATGCTCATTTCCCAATTTTCTTTAAAACAAATTAAAAGAGAATCTGGCCTCATTCTGATTTTTTTCAAAGTGTCTTTTGATTTATTTTAATGATTTTCATCAGAATATATCAAAGGCCTTTTCTGTTGTTTAATATTTTAGCAGCTGGACATAGAGATTGACTTCTTTCTATGATTTTAATTCTTAATGCCCTTAATTTCCTGAACTATGTGAAAGGCTTCATTCATTTAAATCTCATCGAAGATCTTTCTGTAGTAAGACCTGCATTAAGATATTATTTAAACTGTGTATTTTGTCTCAGAGATGGGGGACTATACAGTGATCTTTTATTTTTACACATACTGTATACTGTACAAATAGTAATATAAAATCAAAAACAATTGATACTTATATGTGCGCAGAATCATTTTCAGTAAACAATAAAGAGTTTTTATCAGGAAAAAAAAATAAACAAAGAAAACGGGTGTTCCTTATTCTAAATATGCAGTTACAGTGGTATTGTAAAGCCTTCTCACATAGATCAATTATAAAGATGTTGACCACAGAACAAGAGTGATTCACATTCCTAGATTAGGCTATTAGTCATCAAGTTCTCACTCTATCCTAGAGTGCTTTAACCAATAGAGTCATGCCAGGGAGACCAGATTTTCAAAAACTTAGATACATACCCTATGTTTATATATGGTAGCATAAGAGTTTCTATTGTCTTCCTAGTTTAATGTTTCAGGATAGTTGGGGACATCCATGCTAGTATCAGGGTCGCCATCAGACTTTTTTTGAGCCCCATACTGGCCTTACTGGGTACATTTCTGGGGGGCCGTAAACATGCACCAACTTGTTACACTTAGATAAGAACACATATTTATATTAAACAGACATACTTTGCACGCACATACCACACACTGACCTGTATATATAAAATACCTGGTCCAGAAACATACACTGATCTGTATATATAACATGTCATGTCCAGAAACACAACTGACCTGTATTTATATACAATTCCAGGTCCAGAAACACACACTGACCTATATATATATATATATATATATATATATATATATATATATATATATATATACACAATGTCATGCCCAGAAACACAACTGACCTGTGTATATATAAAACATGCTAGATCCAGAAACACACACTGACCTATATATATGAAATGTCATGCCCAGAAACACACACTGACCTGTATATATAAAATGTCATGTCTAGTAGCACACGCTGATCTGTAAATATAAAATGCCCCAATGTCCAGCACACACTGACCTGTATGTACAAAATTCCCCCATAGACAGTAAAGTCACGTACTGACTAAATCTCTGGATATCAGGGCAACAGGGAACTTGCACCAGACACAAGGAACTCCAGCAAGCAAGCACACGTCCCATTTCTTTACTTCTAGGAATGGAACTGCTGTGTTGTGCACCTAGTGGCTGAAATGCAGTATTGCAGTCAGCCCTGGCTAGTACGACTGTTCATCTGGTATAGTACAAGGTCTCCAAGTGGAGAGATAATTGGGCTGTGTTCCAGTAATCAGTTTCAGGTATCCCTAGGATACATAGTCTGGGTGCTGGCATCTGGGGCAGGTCGGAGAGTGGGCTGGTGACATTTAACCAGTCTGTGTGGGGATATGTATAGTTACTGAAAGATATAAAATTGTATGCATTTATTTGGGGCGGCAGGGGAGATATACAGATGTGACATTATTCGTTATAGTTGAGATACATTTAGACCCTTTAGCTATTATATTTTTTTTCTCTCTCTGCTGCCTTAGCCTCCAGCAGATAAGTATACAGTCTTGATATTAACAGGGAGATTCACGGAGAAGAGGTTTACCAGAGGCTGCATGGTTCTTGGTAAATCTTACCCTCTTGTAAGTATTTAACAGCAGCTATCAGCATACAAATACATTGATCATCTTTTTATTTGTTTGTTCTAAAGTTTTGGCCAGATCAGTAGGACTTCTGCTACGGTTCCCCTTTTGTGTATGTGATATAGCAGAGATGCTCTGCAGGAAGATAAACTAAGCTTCCATGTGGTAGTAGCACCCCCAACAAGGCCCTTTAAATGGATATCTTGTGCTTTTAATATTTAGCATTGGATGGGAGGCCTCTTCCCTCCTTGTTAAAAGCCAGTAGCCTTTAACACTAATCCAATGAATGCTCAGGGAGTTGATAGTTCACATTGAAGCTAGGATACTGCATGTCACAAGTATTGAGCTCACTAACTCGGGTTGGATTTTGTCCAAACCATGCTGCATTAGGGAGACATCAGCTTTCTTCTCCTTCATCATAGTAGTAAGAGACTTTTTGAAGTCCTGTATATCTCCAAGTAGCTGCCAGGGGTGTAACTACCAGGGGAACAGGGCAAGCAATTGTAAGGGGGCCTGGGAGCCAAAGGGGCCCCATTATTTTGTTTTTCTGATAACAGATATAGCCTTCTCCCAGAAAACCACTGTGGATGAAGCACAGATAGGGCCCCCATCATAGTTTTGCAGGAAGCCCAGTGACTCCTAGTTACACCACTGGTAGCTGCCAAAGGTGTTCCTGAGGTGTGGGCTTATCAAGTACTATACTAACGCTGGAGGGGGGTTCTCTTTATGTGGATTTGAGGTTCAGGCTTTATTGTGTAATGCTCCATGGTCAAATGTGTTTGTCGCTGCTGATCTGGATATTGTTGAAAGACTGTTAGGGGCACAAGTGCAACGGATGAAGACTTTGGCTGGACACAATAGTTTCAGAGCCCGGAGAGTACAGAGAGGCACCTAGAATCGTAAGTCCTGCTTTTAAGTCCTGGTTTGCAAACCCTCGTAGCACCTGTTTGCCTTTAATTTCCCCCCCCCCCCTACAAGGGACTATATTATTAATATATTTATTTTGAGAGTTTGTTTGTGTGTCCCGGATAGCACCGCACTAACGTATGAGGCCATACCGTTGTACTAATAGTGCACACAGAGCATATTGTATATTTTAATTGTGTAACTCCACACATGCAAATCTCTCAAGCTGCCTGGCAGGAGCTGTGGGTTTTTAGGTTTAGTCATTTCCCATGAGGTTATAGTGAGGGTTAAATTGGAAAAAGCAATAGTATATAGGCTTAGAATCAGTTCCGATGCCACCATACTACTCCATGTGAGCCTAGACTACGCCCCCCATAGTTATCTCTATAATAAAGTAAACTCTATACTGACCTCTCTCCCTCATAGGGTCATCAAAAAATATGGCAAATCCAATTCAAAATACTTATCTAACCAGTAAGGGGGGTTCATTCATTGGGTTCCTAGTTAGTGCTCTTCCCACACCATCCAAAATATACAGAAGTAGAAAATTAGGTTCTAGATGTATAGAGTAGGCAAAGCAGTGTCTGCTCGATAGGTTAGTTAATGTGCTACAGTGTATGTGTTTCAGGCTGAGTGTACTTTTAAAGGGGAAGGTAATATAAATTATTAACTTTCGTAGGTATTGCAACACAGCAAACTAGCACACAGGATTACTGTCTTGAATGCCTGAAATGTTAATATTTTAGGAGCTATTTACCTTCATTCTGCAGCTGAAGTGATGTCACAAATTCACATGCTCCTCAGGCATCAATCATCCCTCTTTCTGGAGTGTGCACAGATCAGACCCCTTTTCCTTTTGTTGCTGCAATACCAATACTGTAGTAGGGACAGGGCTTCTGGTGACATTACATAGTAATTGAGGTTGAATAAAGACATGCGTCCATCAAGTCCAACCTTTTCACCCTCCTTTTTTAACCCTACCTAACAGTTGATCCAGAGGAAGGCAAAAAAAAAAAAAACAGCTAAAAAAAGGGGGGGGAAATTCCTTCCTGTCTCCAAATGGAAAGTATCCCTGGATCAACCAGAACTGCGGTATATGAATTCATACCAGTAACTCTCAATATTTTTTAGTTTTAGAAACGTATCTAGCCCACTTTTAAAGCTATTCAATGAACTTGCCATTACCACATCTGCTGGAAGACAGTTCCACAGTTTCTCACTGTAAAGAAACCTTTCCTAACCTGAAGATGAAACTTCTTTACTTATTACTTATTCTCCCCTGTGTATCTGGAGGAAAAGAATAAAGGTAAGTCACTAAAAATATAAACTTTTGCACAATTTATGGCAACAATACTTGGTGTTTTCTCTTATGCCAAAAGTTCATGTTTTGTGTTTAGTTCAGGGGCTTCTTAAGGGGGGATTATAGGTGCCTGTAATTCCCCCTTTCTGCCTGTTCAGTGCTATTCTACTTCTCCTGGTACTTATAGACTGTGATATAGATTGGTACAATGTTAATTGAGCTGTTTCAAAGGTTTATCCAGTCTGCCCTGTGATTGACAGCAGCATAGAGAAACAGATCAAATATAACCCTGCAGTTACCTGAGGTGATTGCAGAGACTGGGTTTATATTCAGTACTTACTGAACCTACTACACTGTGATGGAGCTTAGTGAGCAGGAAAAGGAACATTAGGAAATCCAGGAGGTGTTTGTATAGCTGAGTGATTGTTCCATATATTCTTTATACAGATGATCGTTTAATGTGGTTCCCATACATAGTCCAATGTTATCGTCTCCTTGTATTGTAGAAAAGGGAGTCTGTAATAGAAATGAAGTGCAAATGTGGATTTCTGAGTAAAACAGAATATTAGGCAGGGTACACACTGACAGAGTTTTTGTCCCGACTGGAGGTAAGTATAATTGTCATTTAAGAACAAAGAGAAAGAGGATCAATGCACTCTTAGGGACTAGATGTAAAACATTCCACTACCAATCAACAGGGGCTTCCTCCTCGACAGAGGCTTAACAGAACCAAGGACATGTGTCATCAGTTACAATTGGTGCTCAAATATGTCATCAGTGACCCATGACTTGCTGATTTGTGTATAATGTACCCCTTCTTTTAAATATATGCATATCATAAGTCAGTGGTTTTCAAACTTTTTCAGACTGTGGCAAACTTGGCAATGCAAATTTTTTATGTGGCCCACCTGTGTTATCATATTGGTCTTAGTATTGTAATAATTCATATTTAATGCACTTTACATTGCAATCAAATTATATTTTAATCAATGTAATATAAAGTTACACTATACTGACTGCATTAAATTTTAACAGAATACATATTTTAGAGTAAAACATAATAAAAATTTAAGTGCCACTACCTAAATTCTCAAATTCTGGCTCTCTGAAGGCACACCATTAGAGAAACCCTGTCATAAGTCACCTTAGAGTAACCAGTATAAAAGCAAACAGCATGTGGCATTATTACCAACTTCCACAACTTTGAAGAAATCAAATTTATCCAGATTATTAACCTTCACTTAAAGGGTAACTGTGGTCTCAAATTCTTTCAAACCAGTAAGAATGATATAAAAAGCTTTCCATTGTACCTTCACAATAAAACCTAAATCACATCTCTAGATAAAATTTGTGAAAGTTATTGCTGCAAAAGCTCAGCAATGTAACTTCCTGGTTGAACTCTTCCTGTTTTTAGCCATGTGACCAGCCTCTACCTGCATTAATAGGCTCTCCTTCTCAACTGTAATTTTTTTCCTCAGGTACTTCCTGATTTCCCCAGCAATAAGTCTTAACTGAGCATGCTTCTCCCCCGGGGGAAAAGGACAGGTCAGATGATCTCACTCAACCTACTAGAAGCAGGAAGTTTGAACATTCACCCCAATGTAATTTCTCACAGGCTCCAGCCAGAGATGTGATTATTGGCTCAGTGTAAAGGAAATACTGCAGGCTTTCATTTAACTCTAACTTGTTTTGAGACCACAGTTGCCCTTTAAAGTCTGAGGAATCAGTTATGTGTAAAAAAGTATACAATATATATGGTTAAGTATACAGATCATAATTGTTAATTCAACATGACTCTTCTGCCAACACTAATTAAAACTTTTCCAGTCTCTCTTCATATTCAAGCTCCCCCAATCCCCTTATTAATTTAATTGCCCTTCTCTGAACCTTTTCCATTTCAAAGATGTCCTTTTTGTACACAGGATTCCAAAATTGCACTGCATATTCCAAATGAAGCCTTACCAATGCTTTGTAAAGAGGGAGAATAACATTTTCCTCCCTTGAATCCATACCTCTCTTTATATACAAGACAATATATTGATGAATCTCCTCACCACTGGCTTGAGCTGCAACATAAGCCTTTCCCAAATACTCTTAATTATTTCTAATGCTAGCCTCAATGGAAATGATAAAAAGGGAAATTCTTATAAAGGAAAATTATTTCTCTCTCCCTGAAGTGTTCAAAGGCAAAGATAGAAGAAAGCATTTCAGTGTTCTCCTTCTTTTTAGGAACAGCCAAAACTTGGAAGATTTTTTTAATTTTATTTCATGGTCTAAGTTAATATTACCAAATAGTTTAACATTTCTATTCTACTCAATTTATAGTGTATTACTTACAGAGCAAAAAGATAATTAGAAACAGATGCAAGACCAATTTTCAATAAAAATGAACTGTTAATAGGCTACTGATAAATTATTTCAAAGCAGTTGCTTGCAACTTCATATGTTTACATTAATAGCTTAACCTAATTCTACATGCTGAACATCAAGCCAACCTGTAACTTGTAACACCATCTGCTCTATCAACATTGGTGTTTTTGCCTTTTTTAATCTTTATAAACCCCTGTTCAAGTAACTATTTACTTGTGACATGCTAAGTAATGATGAGAAAAGATATTGGCAAAATGTAATATCCTCAATAAATAGTTTAGTTAATTATATTCTATAGCATTTAATTGAACCATTATTTTATCTTTTGCAGGACTGCTGTACGAAAAAAGGAGTAAAGGCAAGAAATAAATCTTTAACCAGGATTGGTTTTCTGTATACTTGCTAAACAAAGCCAAAGAGCCGTATAGCCACCATCTTCAGGATAAAAATTAATGTATGTTTCAGTGCTTTTAGGGCTTTTTCTGCGTATTTACAATGATTGTGAATTTACATATATGCATGTATGAAATCTAAATATCTGAAAGTCAAGGCATGTATGTATTTTGCAGAGAAACATTCAAAAGGCTGGGGCAATTTAAATGACATTTGGTATACATACAGTACATTTCAGGACCCAGAAAAAAACATAGGCTACTTTAAAACTTTTTACAACTCTACTTACTCTGCTAGTTGACATATAAAGTAAACATAAGATTTAAAGGTTGCTTAGCTTAAGATTCACAAGAGAAATTCTAAAAAACCTATTTGTATAGTTGATATGATATTTACAATTGCTGCTATTACAGTATGCTTTTATTGAGTCAGTGTGTCTGATAACTGATCAGCCTTTTGTTTAAAAGTTGCTACAGGGGTAAATGTTTTGGACTACATTTGACTTAGCCCTCATGATGCTAAGCAGTCATGTGAAAGACTCATAGTGTTCAGAGGATAAGGCAGAATCATCCTCTTGCAAAAATAATATAAAAAAAATATAGATAGATAGATAGATAGATAGAGATATACACAATACATAAACTTACTTTCAGGGATGAGATCCCTATTTGAACAAGGATTGGTCAAAATGGGAGGTTAAACCACACCCCAGTTTCTGCTCCATGTGAAAGGAAGTGTAATCCAAAGAAAAGTTTCTGTCTGCTACACAGGATATGTATTGTAATGGACATATACACCAAGGCTCCTTATATACCACCTCCAGCCTGCAGGTGGTGTCAGTGAGTAATAAAAGACAAGACATCCCTGCTCTCTATGGCTAGGAGGAGAGAACATGAATGTAGATTGTGGTGTGTGCTTTAGAGTGATATTGCCTGCAAAACAAGGTCCTGTGTATAAGATCCTGTGTATAAGGTCCTGTGTGTAAGATCCTGTGTATAAGATCCTGTTACCACCTGTTGGGAGGACAGATTATTGGACAGACAATTTACCTTATTGGATACAAACTCTGAAACAACAGATAAGTGTACACCAACTTACAAGGACACACAATATACAGGCCTGGTCAATATTCAAAGTGGTGCACCATAGACAGGGACACTCCTGATTACTGCACATGTTATGTGGGGAACCTGTTTATGTGCACTGTCTGCTTTGTGCCAGACCACCAGAGTAACCCACTGTGTGCCATTCCCCTATTAGTCTCAGTAGCTCTACCAGGCCCAATTGCCAAGCTTATTTTTAAACCTAATCCATTTGATAGGGTAGACTGATTGGCTAGAACAATTTGAATTGGCAGCCACTATTAATGGTTGGGATGAAGGTGCTTGCTTGCAAGTTCTTAGCCTTTTGCTTAGTGGTAAAGCCAGGCAGTTATCAGTTATTAAAAATTGCTCTGAAGCAATTTTTTTTCAATTATATCTGTATAAAAGAGTATATAAAGGATAAATGTTTGTTTATACTTTAGATTATTAGGACAATGCTATTATAATAACATGACGCTGTGAGGTACCTTCTGTTATAATATATTAGGTACCATCACCACTTGCCGTGGTAAATACTAATAAGTATTAACTTAGCATGTTTAGTTTTAACCACACAGTGTGGCAGGATTGCCTGGGTCTACTCTCAGACCTGCAGGATTATCCGATTTGGTTCCTCTGGAAGCTGGTGACTGTCTGAGTAACAGTTTAAAGGGCAATTAAAGTGAGAAAATTGTTTTTTTTTAATTTCTTCTAATGTATCCTATAAGTCATCCCATCCACCAGGGTACCTTTAGTTTCTTTAAATTCTACATAGTCCCCGAGATATAAGCCTTTGAATATGCTGTGATTTGTAGGAGCTGCTACACCTCATCTGTCACTCAAAGGCACACACCCACACAATTCAAAGCTCCCCTGCAGTACTGTCACACACTCTCTCACCCACACTATATGTACCATGTGCAACATATAGTCAAATGCTGTAGTGCTAAACACAATCAATAAACCATTAACCCAGCAATATGAGCATAACACACTATAAAACAGCCCCTCCCCCCCAAAAAAATCTTATATACATACAAAACCAGTGACTCAAATGGAACACTAATACAGTATATATAATACAGTAATACAGACTATATACCAAACAAGACACACAGTGCAATCTATGAAATATATAGACTAAAGAAACTGAAATGTAACAGGACAACAAGCAGTGTCACTGTGTTTGTGAAGGTCTCACTACAAGCTGCTGTTACACTGACTCTCTCTTCAGTGATTATGATCTCAGCTAAGCAGGGGGAGAGATATGAACTTTAGGTAAAAAGTAAATAACAATTAGCAAAGTTAGAGAACAGGCAGAGTTCAGTAACTTACTTGTAAAGAATCTCAGCACCACTTGTCCTCCTCTCTCCCCCTCTGCCCCTCCCTTCAGCATATTGCTACTTTATTCCACACTAGCTCTGGAAGGGAGGGGTCAACAGGATGTCAGCACTTCATTTAAAGTCCTTTCAACTGACAATGCTCGGACTCTGTATACAGCCCGTCACTGCTTGAGGGGGAGTAGACAGAGAGGGGAGGGGGACTACACAGCTTGGTACAAACTTCTGCCAGTGTGAAGAAACGAAGCCACACAGAAACATGAAAGTAAGGCAGCTTATACTAAGTGATCTATACATTGTATACAGACAAAGTTTTTTTTTCCACTATAGTTGCCCTTTAAAATATACCTGTGTAAAGATTCTATATCCACTATATCCACACATAGCAAAACATACACACACCAGGCTAGAATTAATTAATGACATCATTGATTAATCTGTGGCTTAAAACTATATGGGGGGGGGGAAAGCCTTTTTTCATTTCAATGCCCATAACTTCTCTGTGCATAATTAAATGCTTCTTAAGTAGTGATTCTTGTTTTCAGGACCCCTAAAAATGTCATTTATGGTCTCAGTCCTAGTTTGTTTCAGTTGGAGAGTAGAGATCTGAGCATGTTTGACCCTTCTAACAGCCAATCAGTAGAAATAATTTTTAGGAATTGTTTAAGGAAATTTGCATCCTGGGAAAAAGAAGAATTGTTGCAGAACCAGAAATGGCTGCTCTCTTCTGAGCAAAAATGAGGACTATATAGAATACTTATGTATGTATAATATAGACAAATAATCTAAATCCTAATAGTATTTTTCACTGAACTTATCCTTTCATCTGCTGTATGCAGAACCCTAAACTTATGAGACAGGAATGAAAATTTATTAAATTGATATAACGTTTTTGATAAACAATGTATATATATATGTAACTGCTATAGTATCAATGGAAAAGATGATCCCCAGGCAGCAGGACTTTATATAACTTAAGCTGGCTCAACTGTGTGTAGAGGGCACACCAATCCTCACACTTTATAATATTACTGCACCTGAAGAAAGACCTGTGGGTCTGAAACACGTTGTGCCACATCTCCATACAATAAAGAATCACTGAAGAACTGCATATTTGGTTCCTGTGTAATGCTATCTTTTCATATGTAACCGCTAGCCTTATGGCTTACACCAGGGATCCTCAAACTATGGCTGTCCAGATGTTTGAAAACTACAACATTCCTAGGCTTCCCTCTATAGTTGAGGAATGCTGGGAGTTGTAGTTTTCAAACATATGGAGAGCCGTAGTTTGAGGATCACTGGCTTACACCACCATGTACTGGCAAAGTCAGACAACAGAACATAATATGAAAAGTACATGACAAGAAAAGATAGTTTGAAAAATGTTTTTAGCATTAAAGAACAACTGTACTTATGCTTTCAGAAACAATTAGTCAGGACAAGAAGGCTTGTGTCTTCATATGGTAATAAAAATGGCTGCGTCCCTTCTAAAATCCTAACATGACACAATACAATATAACATATTTTATAGATTGTGTAGTAGAAACTAATACTAATAAATAATCAACAAAGTTAATTTTCCTCAATAAAAAGGATTTTCTCTTTATTATTTAGAAATGTTATCTAAAATGTCAGCTAATAATGAATTCAAAATAAAAAAAAATGTGCCTGCTCAATCTATTTTATGTAATCTGGTCCAAGAAGGATACTGATCAAACCATGTGGTATATTTAAAAACCTGCAGTATCACATGATGGTTCTCATTCATTCAGGTCATGGTATATCTGTTGTATTAAGTTAGATTAACTGGACTTAAAGTTTATTCTTGAAGACGTTTCGCTAGTCATCCGACTGGCTTTCTCAGTTCAGAATGACTTGTACAAGAATCTGTTGCTAATGAAGTACTCTGGAAAGTCCCAATTAGCATATGACAGCCAGGTGTTGGGGACCTTTTGAATGCAAGGTATGGATGTATTGGGGCTAAGAGGTGTTATTGAAACTGCCCAGGGTAAGGTGTCAAAACAGCATTGTGCATGGCAGACAGTTGCCATCTAGGAAAGAGTAATGGAGTCCACCAAACAAGCACAGCTTTCTCAGCACTGTAAGGGCAAGCAAAGGCAACAGAACAAGTTCTCTATTCTGTCAGCCCAGTAAACCCCCAAAGGAGAAGAAGTACCTTGGAGACAAAAGGAGGGAATTGTCACTTTATCAAACAAGGAGGAATGGGTGAGAAACTTTACTAACTGGACCCTGACCCAGCCGGAAATGGAAGTCCTAGCTAAGGGCTTGAACTTTTCCATCACTCTTAAAGCCCTTCCTGTGGTGGATATTATAGCAGCCACAGAAGCCTCAATCCTCAATAATAAGGTATCACAGAGCGAGGCAGAACAAATTTGCCTTAAGGTATCTGCAGCCTTAGCCAGTGCTAAACCTCACAGGAAAGAAGAGCCTAAACATATCTCAAGAAAGATTCCAGTATCCCCATTTTGCTGGCAGACAAGGGAAAATGCACAGTGGTACTTAACACCTCAGACTACCATGCTAAGGTGACCACACTCCTGGCCAATAACAACACATATGAGCTTTTAACAAGGGATCCCACCAGCGCTACAAGTTATAGACTTACTACAACAGCTTCAAATTTATAATGCCATTGATCGAGAAATGTATCATCGCCTCTATCCAGGTGAGGCACATTCATGTATATATGGACTCCCAAAGATACATAAGGAAGTGGTCCCACTAAAACCTATAGTCAGCAGAATCAACTCTGTAACATACAAGGTGGAAAAATACTTAGCCAACATCTTAGGGCCATTGGTTGGAAATTCTAAATATCACATTCAGAACTCACCAATGAGATTCAATATGTAGACCCAGTACCGAAACACAAGAAAAGTAACATCATATATGCAGTGCAGTGCAGTAAAGACTGCTCTGACTTGTATGTGGGGGAGACCAAACAGCAACTGCACCAGAGTATGGCCCAGTGCAGAAGACACAATTCCTTGTACCTGAATCTAAAGGAAAAAGGACATACCTTTAAAGATTGTAACGTCAACATCTTGGCAAAGGAACATGACTGGTTCAAAAGAGATGTCAAGGAGGGCAGTGAAACGTCTTCAAGAACTAAACTATAAGTCCAGTTGATCTAACTGAATACAAAAGAGATATCCTGCAGTATCGATCATTACCAGCACTTTACATCGGTGTCCTTATTTTACTGCTGGTGTTGTAAAATTCTATCAATTAACACAAAGTCCAAGGTTGTTTGGACAAAAATACAAAGGCTATTGAGGTACAAAAATCTCATGAGGCATAAAATACCTATAATGCACAGTATTTTACAACTCTATAACAAATATACCCTTTACAGAAATCATCAATGGTATCCAGAAACAGGCTTATATATCTATATTGTCTCTAGGATTTTGATCTTTAAGGTAGCAGACAAATGGCCGATAAATGGCAAATTCCATTGCATCTGACGGGATTCGCAGAGACTCGGAAAGGTGTGGAGGCCGGCCAACATTGATGCCGATGAATTACCACTGTTAGCACCACAGTCGATGATTCCAGATTGTTAACGCCTCCCTTTATTTCAGTAAAGGCATGGGAGATTGGAGGTCTGTCAGGAGATTGTCAGCAACAAAATGCTGTTGCTTAGAATGTAGAGTCCCTTTTCCTGTTTCCCACCCAATTGCAGTTTAAGAAACAAAAAAAAATATTTTTAAATCTGGTCTGTTTCTTTAATATTCTAAGATGACTTTCTTCATAATGTATTAAAGACATACATTTACCCTTGTTCATTCTAATAAAAAGATCTGGAAAGCAAGCAGCTTATCTGCCTTGACGGTAGATAACCTCTCACTCTTTCAAGCAAAGAAATATCTTTATGAAAACATACTGAGCTGAATTTCTTAACCAGAGAAATAATAGGGCTTCATTTCTGCTTTTTTTGTGTTGGAAGATAAAACAGAAACACAATATCTATTCATTATTGCATGTTGTCGCTTACTGCATAATTAAACTTGGACAAAGGCACTAACTAACAAGAACACGCAAAGTCAAAAGGATCCAGAAGCCTGGCATTGATAAACAGGATTTCCAAACATCTCATAAACATTTATCACTTGGTTTTCCAACTGAAAAGATTTACAGACTTTTTATTTCTGCCTTGCTATCTACCAAGAATTGCTTGTTATAAATGTTCCATTCAGACATAAATGAGCTAGCATTAAAAGACAAAATGCTTCCAGAAATCTAGACAAATGCTACCGCATCCGCTTGGTTTTCACAAGAATAAAAATGATTCATTTCTAGAGTTGTTTCTCCCAATAGTCTGTATTTTACAGAGTTTGAAATATGATATGCAGAGTTGAAGATTTGTCATAGTTCATAGTTTTTTTTTTTTACTTTTCTTTGATCAGATTATTTTGTTTGTTCAGCAATCCTTTTTGAACATAGTTTGCTTTTTTATTATATTTATATATTATTAGGGAGATTCAATAAAAGTTCTAATCGTTTAAAAAGGTGCTAATTTTGCCCCAACCAATCAGATGTTATTTAACATTTGAAAGGGAACATCTGATTGGTTGGGGCAAAATTAGCACCATTTTAAATGATAAGAACTTTAATTGAATATATATATAATTAAGCATGCACCAAGGCAATAAACAAGATCAGTTCTATTTAGGGAATCTAGCAATTATTTGGTTTTCAAATCTAAAAATAATTATTGGGTTTATTTGGTCGGATAAAATGTTGACACATTTTTAAAATCATAGTTCAAAGGGAATTTATTATTTAAGGTCTTCCATGAATTTGTGTAACTTTTTCCTCCTTTTATTTGTTTTTATCTTAGCTGTACAATTGTACAGATAAGATATTAATTATTTCTCAGTGGGATTTTTTTTTTGTTTAATCTTAATTTAAACTTTATTTTTCTATACCTTCTCATAGATCTAGTGCCTGCTCCCTTCATCACTGTGTGACCTGCAAGAGCTGAGGACATCACTACAACTTCTTCAGGGTTAATTAAAATGAAAAACCTTAACTTAAGAAAAGTTAAAAGTAACAGTCCAGGGTACTGAACTGCTTCCTAATTTTCGCTAAAAGTTTGTCTGTTTTGGTTTAATTTGGGTTACTCTGGGGATTCAGACTCTAGTATAAAAAAAATGGGAAAAGCAGGGCATTCAGCTCAGAAAGCAAACCATACCAAAGTGGGGTAAGCTTATTACAAAATAGCCATTTTCACTGATCTACACAATCCCAGCATATCTTATTAGTATGAACATACTTTAATATTTTCATTAAAATGTATATTAACAGAATGAAAGTATAATTTTTGGATTAATCGACAGATTACAAGAAACATTTTTAAACATTCTTATGCACAGATGTAAACTGTGAAATTACTAGTGAATAACTGTGAAGTTACCAGTCTTAATTATTATTATAATAAATTACATACCAATATCCAGATTAGGAGCGCTCACCAACGGCGTCTGTGTTATGTCCGCTCTATGCTGTATTCCAGCATGCAGATCCTCTCTCCCAAAACGAGACTTCAGCAAAATCTCACAATACTTAGAATGAGAAACAGACATCAGGGAGTGGACCGCTCCGAAACTAGGAATCAGTCATGGCGGATAATATCATGGTGTGCTTTATTCAATCCCACACGTGTACAATTGTACATCAAAAGGCAGTGCCATAAATCAAAAACAATGGAGGTGCAACAAGTCAGTAGTTTTACGCATTTCACAGCGTCATGGCCGCTTCATCAGAGACTCACTGAGGGAGAGGATTTACCCATAATCCCTACTCCCTTAAATACCCATAACTGAATGTGGGTTAATTGAAAAAAAATTTTTAGGGTGGGTTAATTGAAATTTTTTTTTTAGGGTTATGGGTATTTAAGGGAGCAGGCATTATGGGTAAATCCTCTCCCTCAGTGAGTCTCTGATGAAGCCATGATGCCGTGAAACGCGTAAGTCTACTGACTTGTTGCACCTCCATTGTTTTTGATTTATGGCACTGCCTTTTGATGTAAACATGTGTCGGATTGAATAAAGCACACCATGATATTATCTGCCATGACTGATTCCTAGTTTCAGAGCGGTCCGCTCCCTGATGTCTGTTTCTCGTTCTAATTATTATTATAACTATTATTAAATAGAAATATTTAAGAGCAACAAAGGCTCAAACATGAAGGGTTCACAGAAGCTTTCTAATGTGGATTAACGTAGCACCTTTGATTGTGAACTATTAATCTCATGCTTTGAATGATGTGGTATAGAATAAACCACCATTAGCCTCTCTAGCATTGGAAGCACAGTATTTGAGATGTTTCACTGCCTGCTGAAATGTTAATAATGAATTTTATATATTTATCTATCATCACTTATGACAAACTATGATGGCCGGTGAAGGACAAATTTCATTTGCTCCTTGTAAGCATGAAAAATGAGAATAGATTTTAAGAATTGTTTAGATAAGACATTGCTGTTATGGTTCAGAATAAAAGACTTAAATGGGGTCACAAGGCAACAATTTTTTTATTTAAAATGATGAATTTATCATAACTCTGCTTGTATCTGGTTTACAGGTTGCAAAGTACACCTTAAATTTTTACATTTTTTGAAAAGCAGAAATGTAAAAAAGAAAAGGAAACTAAAGCCTATTGATATGTTCACCCACAGATTCCTGTTTAAACCCCGTATGTCTATTTACAGGGCACATAAAAAAAACATGCTACAAAATATGTAGTATGTGAATCAGTTTAAATCTGCATTACCATTGCATGATCCTGTAAATGATGTATTTGAGTTGAAAGAAATGGTGTGTGTAGTATGTGTAGTATAATTTAATTCTGTACCTGTTAGAATATCAGAGTTTTCCTAAGGTGCCATACACATGCAACCACGGTCACAAACTCACAATCCGATTCCGATAGAATCGGGTCATGAGTTGCAGATGCGGCCATACAAAGGTACAATATATACTTATACGGAAGGATGCCATTTGGGCAATAGATGCACATGATCATTATATGCGCCCTATACTTAGTAAAAGGGGATTAAAGTTCATTACCCCTTGTAGGGATTACTGGTAGGCGAGAAAAGCGGCCTTATGGGATAGGGCGTGGCACAACTTAGGTGATACACTCAAAAGGCAGATAAACAGTTGTCTGGCAGCATTCAGGTTTTTTTCAAACAATAAAACAACAAACCAAAGCCCTCCAGCTCTAACAATACAAAAGAGATACCCTCTCTATTGGGGTTATGGGCCTAGTACCCAGCCCCCTACAAAACAAACATCATACTCACATAAATGAGACAGACTCTTTCAGTCAGTCCCAGCACCTGCTTCCTTTCCAAGGCATAGTAGAGAGAGAGTGAACACATTGTTGGGTTTTAACTGAAACATCCTTACCCCTACAGGTGTAGCTTAATTAGCATCAGAAGTGGAAAGATAAAAACCCTGGAAGGGCCTAGGAATGGAGGACCCACCCTTCTCTCCTCCATTCACTCCAGGGACCCATATACCAGCTTGAAACAAAATCTATTGCTTTTCCAACTACCAACCCCCTGGAGTTAGCATAGTACAGGAATTTTGGCGAAACATACACCCCATCACAAATCTGCCCCATGCTTCTCTTACACACTATAGGCATGCAAACGAAAAAGAGAGAAATGCGCAGAAAAATGCTTCTACCTTCTTATGTTAATTCTGGCACAGTTTTAAACATTCTGTTGAGTTTATACTGCGCCCTGACCAAATATGCAACGAGTAGCAATTAATAGTCCTAAACAACTTCAACATTTACCGTGATCAGCTAAGAGATAAAAAAACTGCTACCTTTTTATTTCAACAGGTACAGAAAGTTTTGGTCGAGGTTGCAAATTGGTATTGAATAGCTGTATACTGTTTTCATTAAGGTTTGGTATAGAAATGATTCTATACCCAAATCTATATGATTACCGTATATACCTATAAGAATATAAACTGACCTGATCTGATAACGTACTATTTTTAAATATAAACCAGTAAAAACTGATTGAATCGTGTGTTGATTGTTTTTTCTCATAGACAGCCCCATAGATAGTTCCACAGACAGTCTCAAAGAATGCCTCACAGAAATCCTTATACACAGCCCCCATAGAAAGTCAAATACACAGCCCACTAGAAAGTCCATACCGCCCCATAGAAAGTCCCATACACAGCCCCATAGAAAGTCCATACACGCCCCATAGAAAGTCCAATACACAGCCCCATAGAATGTCCCATACACAGCCCCATAGAAAGCCTAATACCAGCCCATAGAATAGAAGTCCCATACACAGCCCCATAGAATGTCTCATACACAGCCCCATAGAAGCCCATGAAATCCATACACAGCCCATAGAAAGTCCAATACACAGCCCCATACAGAGTCCCATACAAAGCCCCATACACAGCCCTATAGAGAATCCCATACACAGCCCCATAGAAAGTCCCATACACAGTTCCATAGAAATTCCATACACAGCCCCATGAAAAGTCCCATACACAGCCCCATAGAAAAGTCCCATACACAGTTTCCATAGAAAGTCCCATACACAGCTCCAAGAAAGTCCCATACACAGTTCCATAGAAAGTCACATACACAGCCCCAATAGAAAGTCCCATTACACAGCCCCATGAAAGCCTAATACACAGCCCAATAGAAAGTAATACAAGCCATAAAGAAAGTCCCTACACAGTCCATAGAAAGTCCCAACACAGCCCATAGAAAGTCCCATACACAGCCCCATAGAAAGAGCCCATACAACAGTTCCATAGAAAGTCCATACACAGCCCATGAAAGTCCCATACACAGTTCATAGAAAGTCCCATACACACCAGCCCATAGAAAGAACCATACACAGCCCAATAGAAATTCTTATTACACAGCCCCATAGAAAGCCTATACACAGCCCCATAGAAAGTCCATACACACACCCCATAGAAAGTCCCATTCAAAGATGTGCCCTGCATACCTTTTTGTGCATCCTGTTTGTTGAATCCTGTTACTCTATGTTTTCCCCCTTCTCTTGTAGTCTGGGCTGAGTGAGCAGGACAACAATTGCCTTAACCCACCAAAATTAAGAAGATTTGTATGTTACAGTGTACAGATTTTGTTTTTCCAGGGTATTTGTTTTGTCCATTAAGCTACCAGATCAGCCAGACCTGAGTATAAACCGAGGGATGACTTTCAGAGATGATTTAAAAGGTAAATAGTCGTTTTACTCAGGTATGTGTGGTACTCCTCATTTAAAAAGAAAAAACAAAAAACTATTAAGCCCAGCTACCGCTTAAAAGTTTTTTTTAAGATGGTTCCTACTCTACCAGTACATCCCTTTTATAGAGCTGAAAGTCTTGTGCTCTGTGACTAGCTTCCTTGATATTAATGCTTCTGTAGTAATATCAAGGAAGTGAAGTAGTATTCAAAGAGTATATAACTAATAATATGCTTTGATGACAAAGACCTGTGGGTGTGGAATACTTATATGTTTACATAAAAATGAAATTGTGTACATCCACACTTTGTATAGTGCAATTACCGTTTAATTTAATATTATATACATGCAACAATTGAATCCCAGTGCACATGCAATTCATTTTAAATTGCTTACATGTTCTATTACCTTTGTAATGTGCTTTAAAAGCCTGTCCTTCTCTATGGATAAATGAAAGCAATTAGTTCAAGAACTTTGTAAAGCCCAGCTACCATTCCATGCAGTGTTTCCAAACCAGGTTTATGGACCCTTTGGGTCTCTGACAGCTTAGCTAGGGATTTCTTAAGTTAAAGTGACAGAAACTGTATAGATCCACTTTTGTGAAAAATGTAAGTGCATTTTTATATCAATATTTATAGATATAAAATGTCACACTTGTGGGGGGTTCAATGCAAATCAGCTGTACAACACTTGACATTGTAAATACATAAAGCAAAAAACTATGGGGTCCCATGGATATTATTGGGTCTTACGATGCATGAACGAGAGAGGATTTACCCCACAGCATACTCTGGTACACTGCGATATTAATAAATTTGCTTACAGCAAAAGAAAAATATAATAATACAATATTCATAATAAACTGTTAGGCAACATTTGAAGTATGGGTTTAATTGTTTTAACTTGACTAAAATTCTAATAATACTGTGGAAAAAATCATTAAGGATGGTTACGTGTTTCCTCCAAGCTTTGATATCAATATCTATAATATGTTCCAGAGGGACAAGCAAGCGTTTCGTTTTTATTACCCTTTCTCACAAAGAAAAAGTCCCTCTTTTTCTATTGTCTTGGAAGCAAAACACAATATCAGCTATAAAACGAACTCTGCACCAAAGACCCGCTTTAATTTGTAGGTGTTTTTCTATTAGACTGTCCTTAAAAGGAAGTCATTTCTAAGAGACAATTGCTTACAAAGTACTTTACATCTATTGCATAAAGCAGTCTACATCAGGCAACAATGACAATGTAATGATATTACTGTATAGTTAAAGAAAATCACATTAATGAAAAATAAAATACTTTCACTTTTATATGGTAATTAATATATAAGCATAGCTAGTCACATTCTGTGAACAATTCACAAGAAAACTTATGCACTGTAAATGTTCTGCTGAAATAATTTGCTTTGTTATACCATTTAAAAAATAAAAAAACAATGTAAAAATGTGACCTAATTTCGGGGGTCAGGGGGCTACAACATTCAATAACAGCCTTAGACTGGCTACATAAGTGACCATTCTAGTTAAAGAATGGTTGTTTTATACACCTGGTCATCTCTAAGAAATCATGAAGCTTGAGTGATAAGATGGACTGCATACAGCCATTTCGCTATTCGATGCATTTCACCATACATCATGGTGGTGACCACTCAATTGTATTTATAAAGCATCCAAAAATGTGTTTTTGCAAGTTAAGCCTTTATAAATCACCAATACAAATGGGGGTTCAGAGTGAGTCTGTTTTCCATTTACTGCAATCAAACATTTATTGTCGAATTTCCAATTTTTCTGCTTTTAGAGTGTTACACATTTTGCTATTTCACAAAAGGGGGTTTGATTTCCACATATAGTAAGTGTTTTAACTGCTAAAGACCTCCCTGTAATGTTGCCTAATTCTCAGCACTGGTCTGTTGATTGGTATGCGTTCTGGTGCTAATTCTTTTTTACACTGAATACTGGACTTAACACAATAAACAGAAGGTTATTAACGCCGTATAAAAACTACTAAATACATGGAAAATAACGAAATTTTACATAGGAAGTCTGGCGTTACCGAAATTGTGAAAATAATGCTTCTTTATAAATATGCTAATAAATATCTTTCTGTGAATAAATCGGAGAGGATATTGACCCTCTTAAAAGTATGAAAGTTCCAGCCAGAAAGACTGTAATGACAGGGACAGATTGCTGCTACATCATATTTGTAGATAAAACTCGGTAATAACAATCCAAGGCTTCAAAGAAGGTCATAAATAGAGTGACAGGAATGATCAGAAATGAAAACTAATGAGTGTCTACTGTATCAATTTTGTGATGCCTTTAGCTTAGCTGTAGATGTGGACAAACCATTATATATTTCACGGTTGAATGCGCATTTTGTCTCAAAGTTGGAGTGCAGCTATGTTAAATGTGTGTAATGACGTGAGATTTTGACAGGTGCCTGGAGATAAAAGCAGCCCAATTTTCAGTGTTTCATACATTTTATTTTACTTGTTTTGTCGTAGGGAAAGTTGTATTCTGCAACATATTGTGTAAAGATATGTACTTCATGTACAAAATATGGGGACTCACCTTAATCATTAAATGTATGTGTTTCATTTAACCCATTATATGGGTGCATAAATGTGAGGGTTTTATTCAGACTTATTGCCAAAGGTGTAAAAAAAAGTAAGTCCTAGTCATGAAAAAAACCAACCTGGCACTGTTTAGGATTGCACCTTCACAGTAAATACGTTCTTGTTTTCTCCCCTGCCAAATATTCCAAGCCAATTGTAAGTAGATTATGCACAGTGGACACATTTAGTAACTACGGAACTCAGACACTACAGGAAATATAATACTTACCCTCCACACTTCGTTTTTTGGTTCTTGCGATGCGTATTAGGGAGTTACGCATGTGAGGCTAAGTTAGGAGAGCACGAACGCTCATTTAAAAGGCGCTACTATGTAGTTTCAATAATGCAATGTGCAGTTTGAAAAATGGTGTTAACCCTCGTTAACCCGATATTACATCGGAAGTGGGTTAAATATTACCCCACGTGTGGGTTATTACATCTACCAAATAGTGGCAGAGACCATAACAAAATTCTGGGCACTTGCAGGGAGATTCAAAACATTCTTGTGTAAAAATGGTGCTAATTTTGCACCAACTAATTAGACGTCACTTAATAAGATCTGATTGGTTGGGGCAAAATAAGCACCATTTTTAACGATAAGAACTTATTGAATCTCTCTGAAGAACTTTTATTGAATTTTCCTATTAGTGGGTAAAATTCTTTAATGATCAGTACGTATTGTTGAAGGTTTTCAAAACAAGAGTTAAATTTGTTTGGATGAAGCATATGTAAAGTGTGTAATATACACTGTGCAATCTATCAAATCAACCATGACTACCAAGAGACAACTGTGGTCAAACCACATGATAAAACTCAAATATGTAAAAAACAGCATTGCACAAAGGCACTTGGTTCTCCCATTCTGAACCAGCACTGCAAATATAGCTTGCGTGGCTTCTAAAAAGACTTAATGGTGATTTTATTACAATTATATAGGGACCAGGTAAAACAAAGAGGGAAAGAAAGTGATCACTATACTATTCAGTGTTACTGTGTGTTCTATCAATTCAATTTAATTTTAAGATCCTCTGCGAACAAATAAATCAATGAGACCTCTGTACAATGTCAGTTCTTGGTAATGTAGTTTGCTGGGAGATTTAAACTCCTAGACACACGCATAATTTGATTTTTTTATATTCACAATGAATATGGTTTAATGTTGCTATTACTGGTTTATAATGTATAAACCAAACTAATGCACTTAATTAATAAAATTCTGCTCCCTTTTAAAATAAGGCAACTGAAATATTTCAGTATTTTTGCGTTTTCCTCTTTTGATAGGGATAGGCCCTGCTATGGTCAAAATGTAAGCAATGTGATCTATTTTTTCTGATGCTTTTCAGACTGCAGTTGGTGCATGCGTTGCTATTCAACTAAATTACAGGGGTTAACAGAAGCGCATACTATAAATGCCCAAACACTCATCCCACCACTCCAAAACCTTACCTTACCCTAAATATCCACGGATAGTAAAAGCAGACTGTGGATTAAACATGGATTATGTCGGATTAGCAATAGCTGCCTAATATCCAATTTCATGTGCCATAATCTCCACTTTTGCATTTTTATATTAGAGTTGTTAAAATATTTTAATTATGAATATGTGCTATTTAAACACACAGCCTTAAATCAAACTTTTTAATGGCTTAATAAATCACAAATGAGAAATCACATTTTAGTTTTTGTGCACTTAAAGCAAAACTGGTGATATACATGGCAATTTTAAGACCGAGTTAAAAAACAACCCACACAATGATGATACCACTGATGCTTTTGTTAATTGGTTGAAAGTCTTTATGCCACTAGGGAATGGCCAATCCATTATGATTTATCCTTTTTAATTTCTGCATTTAGTGTTTTTCAGGACTATCTTTGTTTTATGGGATAAACTTGTAGAATTATTATTTATGTTTTTAAATGTGTGCAAAAAAAATCTTCTCGCTAAAGTCATTTCCCAAGAACTTAAATTTAAACCTCCAATAACATAGGAAACGAATGGTTTCTAGAGTAAAAAAAAGAATAAAACAATACGGTTTATGCAATACTGCACGGTGTACTATAAAAGGCCAAGATGAATAATTCCCCTTATTTATTCAGGCTACCTTTCAATAGATTCACAACAGTGTATGATCAGCCATGCTCATTAGCATATTATGAGTACTGCTCTTGCCCTGGCTAAAATAGCAATTAGTGCCACTATTGATAAATCTGTCTCTTCATTTTCCCCTCTAAAATAAGTATATCACACAATTTATGCAAGAAAATCTAAGCACCGCTGAGAGTCATATTCCTATTTTTCCTGGTAACCTTTATTTTCTGCCTTAAAAGAGACATTAGTTTCTCTTCTATCGTTCATACCAACATATCTAAATGGCGAAAATGCTTGTTTTAATGAGAGTCACTCTGGGTTCTATAGGAAATTGTGTTCAATGCATTTGAATATGTCCCCCTTTAAAAAAAAAAGTGCTAGCAACAAAGAATGCTTAGTTTTTGTTTTTTGCTTAAGTGTCCTAGGAGGTGTAGGTAGGTAGGAGAGAGGTACGTTACCGGTACCATTAATTTGGGTAAGATAATTACACTGCTTTTCAATAGCTACATTCTAAGCCTGGACTGTTTCATGCGTTTGGCTACCAGGTGGAGTTGGTTGGTTGTAATTTCAAACAAACCCATTTAAATAAAGATGGCCTACCAAAGATTTAATGAATTCTTCAGAGACTAGTGATTGGTACAA
This sequence comes from Hymenochirus boettgeri, assembly GCA_019447015.1. Taxonomy (NCBI): domain Eukaryota; kingdom Metazoa; phylum Chordata; class Amphibia; order Anura; family Pipidae; genus Hymenochirus; species Hymenochirus boettgeri. Next base: position 119,581,296 of record CM033471.1, on the reverse strand, counting down.
AAACAACCTGTGTTTTACACATGTGCCAATTGGATTTCATAGGATCAGCCATTAGTTATAAGGACATCTCCCTGTCTGTTATAAAATCCATCTATAAGAGGAACTTGTCTTAACTGTCCCTTTCTTTCAGTTTTTTTTGCAGATTTAATTTTACTCTTAAAAGGCTACATTATAGAAGTACTGAAGTTATTTTTTGAGAGCTATTTACTTATGTCTGTAGATTTCCTGGGAGTAAAGGTGCCCATACGAGATGCTACCTGCCGACCGATTCATTCATTCTGGAGGAACTGCCTTTTTAGAGCTTTTGCAACCGAACATGATTGGAAAATGAATGGGTCAAGCGGAACCTTGTGATCGTTGTTGTTGTTGTGAAGAAGATCCGAAAAGGCGGTTCCTCCAGAATTAATTGAATTTCAGGATCGGTCGGCAGGTAAGCACTAATGTATGGGCACCTTGAGAAGTTTTCTTTTACCCAATTTAGAACGTACAAAGGGCAAATGTAGTCTTTATCTCACAACTGACAGATGTATTGATTGATATACCAATCATTAGAATGCCTGTCAAGTATTGAGATAATGCTGATATTTCAGCTAATTGGCTTGAAATTTACCAACATGTTGATAATTTTTTTAGAAACTTATCTAGCCCACTTTTAAAGCTATTCATGACTTGCCATCTGCTGAAAGACCTTTCCTAACCTGAAGATGAAACTTTTTTTCTTTCAATCTTAAAGGATGTCCACGGTCCTCTGTATGACCTATTAGTGAAAAATGCACCAAAGAGTTTAGTGTATGGCCCATTTATATATTTGTATAAAGTGATCATATCCCCACGCAAATGTCACTCCTCTAATGTAAACAGCCCTTCTTGTAATCTGCCTGCATATTCAAGCCCCCCTCATTCCCTTTATTATTTTAGTTGCCCTTCTCTGAACTGCTTCCATTTCCAAGATGTCCCTTTTGTATATGGGATTCCAAAACTGCACCGTTTATTCCGAATGAGTCCTTACTAGTGCCTTGTAAAGAGGGAGAATAATATTTTTCCTCTCTTGAATCTATTCCCCTCTTTATACAAGACAATATCTTGCTAGCTCTAGCGTTGCTGTCTGGCATTATTTTGCTACAGCTAAGTCTGTTATTACCCGAACCCCAAATCTTTTTCCATTAGAGATTCACTTAACACAGAGTTATTTATGTGTGTAGGTGGCACGGATTATAAACCCCAATGATCACCTTACATTTATAAACTTGAATCTTTTCTGCCATTGCTGCCCATTTGATAATCTATCTAGTCAGTTTGCAGCAATTGCATCTCATTTAAAGTTTTAAAGCTCTGCAAGTTTAGTGTCATCAGCAAAGACAGAGACCTTGCTCTCAATGCCCCCTTCTAAGTCATTTCTAAACAGATAAAAAAGTGGCCCAGTACAGGACCCTGTGGCACTTCACTTAGAAATTTAGCCCACATAGATGTAGCTCCTTGGACTAACACTCTCTGTTTGCGATCCAATAACCAATTCTCTATCCATCTACAAATGTTGACAACTACATACTGCTATGCCTGAATCGAAATTCTTACTCTACTTCATAAAAACCAAGTAAATGTGTTTGGCACAATCTATTTCTCATAAATTCATGCTGACTACTACATGTTAAAGACAGGTAATTCCCTTAAACTTCATGTAAATCAGGCATGTTGTTATATTTTGGCCAATTGTTGGCCTTCTATAGAACATGATCAAAAAATACCAAAAAATGCTATTTTTGCAGACAGAAACTATTGAGCCGGCTAACCAGTTAATTGCCTCATCCATTTTGCCGGGTCGAAATATGACCCAGCCTAAGAGACTGGGGAAAAGGTTATGGGGCAGAATGTGTAACTGAGTAATAATTTTCAGCAAAAACACAACTGTTACATGTAAGTACTAGATCAAGTGCATTGAACATTTTATGGCTTGTTTATTTCCAATTTTTTCTTAAATCTCTGAATACTTTTTTTTTAACTCTCTACCAAAGTAACCTCTGGGTATTGGTCACATGTTGTTTGCTTAACCCATCTAATTTATCTCATTAACAAACTTGCTTGGCTTTTAAAAGAAGAGTAAGTAGGAAATTGGAGTAAATGTAGTTATCTTAGATTTTGCCAGGCTTTTGATACAGTCCCCATAGGCAACTATGTATAAGCTAAGGTCTGTGGTTTGGGTAGCACATTTGTGCATGGATAAAAAATGGTTGATTGATGCAGAAAATAGTTGTTAATGGTTTTTCGTCAATATGGACTTATGGGTTCTAAAGTGGTATCCACAGGGTTCTGTGTTGGGTCCACTTCTATTTATTTGTTTATAATGATTTAGAAGTAGGTGTTGTCAGCAGGGTTCTGTGTTTGCAGATGACACAAAACATTGTCAACCATTAAAATGTACAGAGATGTGCAATTGTGCAGGTGTATCTAGATTGATTGTCACATTGGGCTTCTAAGTGGCAGATGGGATTAATGTTGATAAATGTAAGGTGATGCAATTTAGATATTAAATCCTGTGCTGCTTATACTATAAATGGGTCTGTGTTATGTGAATCTCTGTGGGAAAGGATCTTGAAACGGATCGAACAAATTTAAGAGCGCGCGCAGCAGCTAGAGCCAGCAAGATATTGTATAAAGAGTAGTATGGATTCAAGGAAGAAAAATATTCTCCCTCTTTTCAAACCATCATAAGGCTCATTTAGAATATGCGTGCAGTTTTGGAATCCTGTGTACATAAAGGGCATCTTGGGAATAAAAGGGGTCAGAGACGGGCAACTAAATTAATAAGGGACTGGGGGAGCTTGAATATGAAATAGAGTTGATAAGTTATGTGAGCTGTGTGTATAAATACATTAAACAATTAAACTATCTGGGGGCTGTCAGAGGACACACAGACATCCCTTCAGACTGGAACAAAAGTTTAGTATTCACGTTCAGAGTTTTTTCACTGTGAAAATGGTAAATCTATGGAACTGTCTTGCACTGGACGTGGTAATGGCCGATTCATTGTATATTAAAATAAAACTGGATGAGTTTCTAAAAGTTGGGACTAGATGGACATGTGTCTTTATTCAACCTCATATTCTATATCTATACTATGTATACTATACTATACTAATGAGCCAGAATAGTTCTCACCAAGAAATTAAAAAGATAGGGAGAATAAGGCATTAGAGTTCCCCTATATCTAAATAATGCTCAAAACATTGATGCTGCATATAAGGACTTTAGTTTTCGTGAACGCATTGCTACAAAACGCTTAACCCTGGATAAAGGTACTTTATGTGAAAATGTTGCCATGCCTGGTGACAGTGCTATTTATCTCAGGTTATGGGCCTAAGGGATATGTGAACAGCTGAATATATTTGATCTAGTGATTCTTGAATTGTTAATCTGGTCACATAAGCTAGTAGTCCCAACAGATTTGCATTTTAGGTGAAGGCGTGGAGGACGATGGCTCAGAAGTAGCAAGGTAACGTTGGGCTAGTGATTCTCTGAAATCTGTTGATGGTCACATAAGCTAATCAATCCCAACTGATTTGCCATTTAGGTAACAGTGTGGGAGGACAACGGCTCTGAAGTAGCATCTATGGAGTGGGCCATTTCCTTGACCACCCAGGGGACCCCATCTCTAATACAAGGGAGGGAGAACTGGGTGCTAGGAAGGATAGCGGTAGAAGTAGGGGACTCCAATATTAGAAAGGTTGATAGGGTAATCTACCGCCAAGACCCTACATTCCAAACAGTGTGTTGCCTGCCTGGTGATAGGGTTCAGCATGTGGTGGATCATGTAGACAGGTTATTGGGTGGGGCTGGGAGTGACCAGGTGTTCTTGGATCATATTGATCAATGACAAAATTAGAGAAGAAGCGGATGTCCTTAAAAATAATTACTGAGTTTAGAGGCCAAGTTAAAAGTAAGGACTTCAAGGGTAGTGTTTTCAGAAATACCGCAGCCACATGCTCTGCTAGGGAGGCAGTGGGAGTTTAGGAATATGTGCTGAGAAATGAAAAAAAGACTTAAAATTTTGAAATCAGAGGGAAACAGGTATATAATCTGAAATAAGGAGTGCAAGAAAGCAATTAAAATAGCTAAAATAGAAAATAAATACAGATAGCAGAACAAAGCAGGTTTAACCCCAAAATGCTTTTTAATTATATCAATAGTAAAAAGAAGACAGTGAATGTGAGACCATTAAATGATGGGACTGAGATGGTTATAGAGGATGCCAAAAGGCTAAAGTGCTAAACCATTTTTTTCCTACTATAGATGAATCCTAGTCCTTATAGCAGGGACTGTAATAATATGAAGTTTAAATGAGAAATATTCACTCTGGCTGCAGAGGATATGGTATGAAAACAATTAAACATGTTAAAATCATAAAGCCCCAGGACGTATAAAAACATCCTCAGATCTTAGAGAGCTTAGTCCAGTTTTATCTAGACCACTGTTTCTCTTTTTCAGATTCACGCTGGAGATGTGGAAAAAATCCAATGTAAACCAGACAAAAAAGGTAGTCGTTCTCAGCCTGGTAACTATAGACCTGTAAGCCTAACATCACTGGTAGGTAAGGTGCTGGAGACTTCAGTACTTATTTTTTATAGGTGACTAAATATAAACTGAGGACGTTGGCCTAGAAATAAACCTTTGTACATGGACAGAGAATTGGTTATTGGAATCGCAAACAGAGAGTGGTGGTCAATGGAGGTACACCTATGTGGTCAAAGTTCTAATTGTAGTGCCTCAGGGTTCTGTAGTGGGGCCAATCCTTTTAATCTGTTTATAAATGACTTAGAAGGGGCATTGAGAGCAAGGTCTCGGTTTTTGCTGATGAAACTAAACTATGCAGAGCTTTGGAAACTTCAAATGATGTCCATTGCAGCAAGCTGATGTATATATATTATTAAAATGGGCAGCAGAATGGCAGATGAGATACAATGTTGATAAATGTAAAGTGATGCATTTGGGGTTCAACAATCCTGGTGTACTTACACCATAAATAACCTGTGTAATGAATCTCTAATGGAAAAAAGATTTGGTTGTTCTGTGGAGTAGAAAACAGACTAGCGTACCAAGCAATGCCAGACAAAAAAATATTATTCTCCCTCTTTACAAGGCACTGGTAATGCTCATTGGAATATGCGGTGCAGTTTTGTAATCCCATATACAAAAGGGACATTATAGAAATGGAAGCAGTTCAGAGAAGGGCAAATAAAATGCAGGCAGATTAGACAAGTTAGGGCTGTTTACATTAGAGAAGTGCTTTTGTGTGGGGAGATCACTTATACAAATAAATTAATGGGCCATACAATAAACTCTATGGTGCATTGTTCACGAAACAGTCATATCATAGGAATGTGGACATCTTTAAGAAAAGAAGTTTTATCTTCAGGTTAGGAAAGGTTTCTTTACAGTGAGGACAGTGAAACTGTTAACTGTCTTCCAGCAGATTGTGGTAATGGCAAATTTATTAAATAGCTTTAAAAGTGGGCTAGATAAGTTTCTAAAACTAAAAAGATTAAGAATTACTGGTATTAAGGAGCAATTAACCCCCCTTCCCTTTTTAGCTGTTTTTTCTTTTTTGCCTTCCTCTGGATCAACTGTTAGGTAAGGTTAAAAAGGAGGGTGAAAAGGGGACTTGATGGACGTATGACTTTTGGGTATCTGTGCACAATGTATTCATTCAGGATATTTGACCTACAAATGCATTCTGGCAAATTCTATTTATAAAAACATAAACCGAATCATGAATTACTTTTCATTTTACCCTATCCATATAGAAAGAAAAGATTACAAACAAAAAAAAAGAGAGAAATTTTTTGGAAGTCTTATTACCATATTTGACATCATCATGCAAAAGGCATATTGATTAATACATTAGGAATCAGGTAACATGATAATCACTACCCGGAGACCAATTTAAAAAATGCATTATAAGAACTAAATTAGGCTGAAATTGACCTCCACCATAGTTAACATGAAGATTTATGACGTTAAGGAAGTCCTGTTGGTATTGAATTGAAGCACATATTAAGAGTCATTAACTCTATATAAATACATTAGTCTCTCACAAATATATTTTAGAAGGATTTAAAAACTAAGCGCGTACATATAAAATACGACACAACTTATTAATATTTCAGAAATCAGAAATTGGTCATATAGAGTACTTTTGGAAGAAAATCCACATTTCAGAGCTTTCACCAGGTAACAAGTATAAATCAACCCATTCGCTAATTGATATTCTGTGAACAAGATTTTAATGTCTTTGTGATTCCTCTGAATGTGTCAAAAACTTGACCTGATTATTGTCAGAATTTGTGAATGATAAACCAGTAAAGAAAAAAAAATAAAGCCAACAGATCATATTTAATTAATAAATAACAGTAATTCGGAATACTTTAAATAATTGCAAGTTGTGAACTACATACATTTACATACAATATGAGAAAAAGAATGTACACCCTTTATTAATTCTAAAGTTTTAATTATAATAAAAACATTTGGTTCTTACAAGGTTCGAAAGTTATTTAAATTAACCACTGGTGAAAAAAAAAACCACATAAATACAGATCATATTTATTTAAAAAAAGAAAATACAGAAGCAGTGTCTGAAGAAATGCACTTGAAAATGAACCAGGGTGACTTAAAATACTCACTTTAATAAGTAAAGCAGCTAGTAGAATTCTGACCCTAATTTCCACTCTGCTGGTCCATCAATTCATCCCACTTCATAGGCTGGCAGGCACACTATATGTGGGCACCCTCTGTAATAAGCACAACCTCCCATAGCTGAATATCCCCAGCTTTCCCGACCAAGAGAGGGTAAAGCACTGGAGTGGGGCAAGAGTTGAAGCTCCGGGTTTAGTATTTCAACCATCTACTGTAATCACAGGGATGAGGTGTGTTATATTCTCACTTTGTGTATAGAAAAAGTCCCAAGAAAGAAAGAACTGAATTAGGAACAGCAGAAGCTAGGAGGTAAATTCCATTTCTGTTGTAGTCCCAGTGGTGAAGACCTAGCAATTTAAGCACTGTACAGATGTTAAATTTCGTTCAGGTGGAACACTTGAGAGCTGACCAATGACTGAGTGTTTTGGCCATGGATTGTTATTGTATAGGCTCTGGTCAGCAGTCATTCATTGATCCACCATGACAGATCCTTGACAAGAATGCTTGGTCAGCCATCAGGTGATCCCCCAGAGCAGAAGAGTTTAGCTCCCTTTATTAATTGATCCTCAGCCAGTGTGACCACCTCTATAAAAAAAAGTTTTATCAGTTTCCTGGTCTGTAGAAAGTGTTTGCGATTGTAGAACGACATTAGCAATGATCTTAGATAAGCAATAATGCTGCTCATCTTTTAGAATACATTTAAAGCTATTTCAAAAAAAGTGTCCATCATTTTAAAGTGAAAAATATTATTAACAATGGAAAACATTTAAGTTTATAACATCAAAAAAATCATGTCGGCATGACTTATGTTCCATATGAACATACAAACCTGTGGGCAATGTCCTTTGGATAGACAGGACCATAGTGGAGATGTTTGTCTTAATACACTGTCACATTTGGCAAACCTCATACCTATTGTAATGTATAGTAAAGGAGGGAATGATGATTTGGGTTATTTTGCAGCTACAGTATGTTGCCACCTTGCAAAAACACGTGGTGCCTGCTGAAATGTTAACGTGTTTTTGCAAGGTGGCAACATACTGTGGCTGCAAAATGTGGATTAACGTAGCACCTTTGATTGTGAACTATTAATCTCATGATAAAACCCAAATCATCATTCCCTCCTTTACTATACATTACAATAGGTATGAGGTTTGCCAAATGTGACAGTGTGTATTATAGACAAAACATCTCCACTATGGTCCTGTCTATCCAAGGACATTGCTCCACAGGTTTGTATTGTTCATATGGAACATAAGTCATGCCGACAGATTTTTTGGATAGTTATAAACTTAAATGTTTTCCACTTTGTAATAATTTTTCACTTTAAAATGATGGACACTTTTTTTAGAAATAGCTTAAATGTATTCTAAAAAGATGAGCAGCATTATTGCTTATCTAAGATCATTGCTAATGTCTTTCTACCAATCGCAAAACACTTTCTACAGACCAGGAAACTGATAAACTTTTTTTTATAGAGGTGGTCACACTGGCTGAGGATCAATTAATTAAAGGGAGCTAAACTCTTCTTGCTCTGGGGGATCACCTGATGGCTGACAAGCATTCTTGTCAAGGATCTGTCATGGTGGATCAATGAATGACTGCTGACCGAGAGCCTATACAATAACAATCCATGGCCAAAACACTCAGTCATTGGTCAGTCTCAAGTGTTCCACCTGAACGAAATTTAACATCTGTACAGTGCTTAAATTGCTAGGTCTTCACCACTGGGACTACAACAGAAATGGAATTTACCTCCTAGCTTCTGTGTTCTAATTTCAGTTCTTTCTTTCTTGGGACTTTTTATCAACCAAGTGAGAATAAAACACACCTATCCCTGTGATTACCGTAGATGGTTGAAATACTAAACCCGGAGCTTCAACTCTTGCCCCACTCCAGTGCTTTACCCTCTCTTGTCGGAAAGCTGGGGGGATATATCAGTATGGGAGGTTGTGCTTATTACAGAGGGTGCCCACATATAGTGTGGCCTGCCAGCCTAGTGAAGTGGGATGAAATTGATGGACCAGCAGGTGGAAAATTAGAGGTCAGAATTAGCTAGCTGCTTTACTTATTAAAGTGAGTATTTAAGTCACCCTGGGTTCATTTTCAAGTGCATTCTTCAGACAGCTTCTGTATTTTCTTTTGTGTAAAAAAATGATATGTAATTTATTGTGTTGCACCATGGTACTTAATAACTTTCGAACCTTGTAAGAACCAAATGATTTTTATATAATTAAAACTTTAGAAATAATAAAGGGTGTACATTCTTTTTCTCATAATTGTATGTAAATGTATGAGTTCACAACGCAATTATTTAAAGTATTCCGAATTACTGTTATTTATTAATAAATATGATCTGTTGGCTTTATTTTTTTTCTTACTGGTTTATCATCACAAATTCTGACAATAATCAGGTCAAGTTTTTGACATCATTCAGAGGAATCACAAAGACATTAAAATCTTGTTTCACAGATATCAATTAGCGAAATGGGTTGCATCAGGAAGGGATTCAGACTATTAAAGAAGCCCTTGAGGAAGATAATACGAGCACACAAACATGGCAGGACTTTAACCTAACCCTTCTAGAAATTACCTTAAGAAAAAAAAATTTCGTTTTGAAGAGTCATATTATATGCAGAGTACAGGTACAGCCATGGGTGCGGCCATGGCGCCAGCATACGCAAATTTATTCATGGCCAAATTTGAAAAAAAAGTACATTCTGGATATACATAAAAATAACCTCATTTTTTACTGTAGATACATAGACGACCTTTTATCATTTGGAGTGGCTCTGAGGAACAGTTCATTGGAATGGTGGACAATTTAAAGTAAACGCCATACTACTATCAAATTCACCTACAGTCAGGTCAGTAAACCAACATTAACTTTTTGGACTTAAATGTAATACTTATAATCTTAAGCTTGAATACAGCCTGTTCCGCAAATTAACGGATAGGAACACCTGCTTCATTCAACAGCAGCCACCATCCCTCTTCACTTAAAAAGGCACTACCCATATCCCAATTCTGCAGGGTTATGAGAAACAACTCAAATTCTGACCTGAAAGAAACCAACTAAGAGAAATGAAGAGAGATTTTTGGAAAGAGGATATCCGAAACAGATACTTAAGACGCTCTAGTTAGAGCACAACAAAAAATTAAAAAAGATATAAGGAATACAAGTGACAACACAGTAGATACAAAGAGAGACAACAAATTTATATGCACACGACATCCTCCACAATAGGAGAACATATAAAAAATATTCTACATTCTGACAGCAGATGACTAACTAAAAACGCTTACCCAATAAGACCCACTGTTGCCTTTAAGAGGGGAAAAAATCTCAGAGACATGTTGGTCGAATCAGACCCCATAAAATATATAAAAATGACACCAATTGGCTAACAAGCAAACCTAGCGGTTTGTTTCAGTTGTCACAAATGTAATCGTGCAAATCTATGATCCCCAGCTCTACATTCTTACATCCCCATACAGCAAACAGATGAAGATCAAACATCATATACTTGCCAAACTACACACGTTATTTATATTATAATATGCCCATGCAATCTTTACTAGTTGGGAAGACAGATCTGACCCTGAGACTTCGCATCGATGGACATAGGTCAGCCATTAACACTGCATACAGAGACCTCAAAATGAATAAACCAGTAGCTAATCATTACTTGGAAAAGGACATAATTAAAGGATCTTAAGTTTTGTGGCATTGACCATATACCTTCACAGACAAGAGGAGGGAACAGGACTAATTTATTGTTAGAAAAGAAACCTTCTGAAAAACTTTGAATACCCTGACACCTCATGGTCTTAATGATTTTGTTCCTTTAAATATTTTATAGATAACCTAATCACTTTTTATTTCTATATCTTGTTCTGCTTATTTCCCTATGCAGTTACTACCTACAGGTGCAGTTCCCTTTATGGACTGCTAAATAGGTCCTCCCCCACCTTGTCTTCAACTTGTTTTTACTTATTTAACAAATATTTATTCTAGCACTTCTTAGCACTTTTTTTAGCATAGTTTTTAACATACTTTTTTCATATTTAAGTACACGGTAACACTAATTTAAGGCAGTATAATAGCACTGTCACAATCTATTTTTTTTATCTAGCACTGCCACTTAAGATTTTGGAACTTTGGGAGATGTTGTACTAGAGGTGTGTTCCTCCACTAATTGTATGGGGGGTATTTAAATCCTCTCAGTTGCACTTAATTGTAAGCTTGATAAAGGCCTTGAACCGGGGCCGAAACGTTGCTATTTCTTGCACCTTGCACTTGTTCAAAGTTAATAAAACTCGTTCACAAGACCTGTGGAGCGTTGGTCTCTATCTACATTCTTTGCTATATATATATATATTATATATATATATATATATATATATATATATATATATATATACTGTCCTCTGGGTCCCGCACACCAGCATTTGTGTTCCAATGCCTCGGTGCTTCAAAGGAAATTAGTATTGCAATCGTGAGATGGAGCACTAGTGGGACTTGTAATAACAATCTTTTATTGTAGTCACATCATATCGACGTGTTTCGGCTAAAACATAAGCCTTCTCCTCTCTTGAGAATTGCTTTTGTTTTAGCCGAAACGCTTCGATATGATGTGACTACAATAAAGATTGTTATTACAAGTCCCACGAGTGCTCCATCTCACGATGCTTATATATATATATATATATATATATATATATATGTTTGTCTTTCACTGGCGAGCACTCCTCTTGTAAAGCAACTGCCCAGTTGCCGCCACACGGTATGCATAAAAAGTCCTAGGAATTGAGCACACTCGTGGGACTGAATCAAATATCAAACGTGTTTATTCACAAACTGGTGGTTGACATGTTTCCGCCCAATCTCAGGCCGTCTTCAGAACATCTGTAACATTCCACAGTGCAAGTTTAAAAAACATCCCCAACCAATCGGTAAGTGTTTGGTGGGCGGTACAGAGTGACTCACTCCGGCTACGCCCCTCTAATCCCAAAGTCTCAATATTAACCCCTAAAGTGTCTATGTGTAATAAAGTGCGAGTGTCGATAAAACATAAAAACTATAAAAACTACAAAGCCATTTACACAGTGTAACCTCATCTACAATCATGGTAAAAATATGTATCAAAACGTATCCCAGTGGGAGAAGATAATAGAGTGGCTATCGATCTCATTAAACCACCTAGTACAGCGAATCCTCCTGACGAGCCTCTCACTCTAGCTAATACAGCCCATACATGACTACTCTATTTATAATGTATCAAAATGTATCAAAATACACTTCTATCTAATGATAAAGGATTCTAGCCAAAGGCTTTCAAAACTATGCCAGGGTCAATCCACCCCCTTATGCGTACCTACCTCTGACTAAAACAGTCAGTTCACTGTTCCTGCTATTGCGTTGGATACTCAGCTCACCCATTGGTTAAACTAAGCCAGGTAGATACCTCGAAGATGTTATATCTTACCTCTCACTCGCTAGGGTGCGAGGCAGGTAGCACTCCCTCATCTCACCCATTATCGTGGACCCCGACTCTCTCATCGATAAATTACTACCAAGGCCATAAGGTAAGTTCTCTACCCCCGTACTCGAACTTAAGACCCGAATAATAAACTACAAAGGGTAAAACTAAGCAAAAGACTATGGAATGGCCACCCAAAGACCGTCCCCATCAAGAATAGCACGGGCTAAAAAATTTTTGGGTTAAGTCCATTACACATTAAGACTGCAACTCCATTATAGAAGCTTTGTAGGGCCCTGTTCGTTTAAAACCCCTTAGTGTAAGTGTACCAAGCGATGGATCCATCTAGATTCTCGACATAATGTATATATATATATATATTATATTTATATTTAGCTTAACAGAGCCTGTTTGGTTGGTGGGTCCCAGGTCCAGGTAAGTCATGTTCAACAGGTGTGGCCGTGGTATCCAACCAGGAAATGGTTTGAATAAGTTCCGCTGCCTTGGACACTCTGTCTCAATGATTAGTCCCACTCCCACAGCCTGATTGAGCCTCTCTGATTTCCTGCTGCTGTTTTGCAATGATCATAACAGAGCTTTGCTGACTGAGCCACTGCCCCTCCAGTGAGCTGCCTTACTATTAGTGGAGACATCACTGCAGGTAGGGAGAAAAGTGAACATTTCCTAATCCTTATTTATTAAAAAGTGTGGATAGTTTCAGAGTGTGTGTATACTGTGGGTGTGTATATTGTATGGGTGTTTATATATCTGTATTGGTGTGTTTTATACAAATAAAGGTATGTTTCTACATTGATCTTCCATAAAGGTGTGTATGTGTTACTTGTGTTAAAATGGCTACCCACCCCTACCACCAAAGCCACGCCTACCTTATCACCGTGGCAGCACGCAACTATAGGCACCATTCAAAGTTTGGTTCAGGTGCAAAAACCCTAGAGACAGCCCTGACTGTAAACATACAAAATATGTAAAAATTATATTGAACAGTAGAACTATAAAATATTTGCATTTTTATTTTATTTGAAAATGCAATTTGGTTATAAGCAATGTAGAGCAATAGCGGGCTGTGTTTATATTTGATTTCTATTAGGTACTCGGCTTTGTAGCTAAAGGACTAATATGCAGGATTATCCTGATGCTGCCATTATAGATTTTCTAACTTGTGTTTTTTGTTAGGGATAATGCACCCTAAATGACAATTTAAAATAGGGTTATATAGTCAGAAATAGTTGCATAACAAACAAGCATAAGATCGAAGGCTGAATTTTTTTTTATACAGGTCAGTAATCTCCAGGGTGACTAAATACTGTTATATTACAATGCACACGGTGGTATTAACTCTTATAATGTGTTTTGAGTTTTTTTAAATTGTCTCCATACAGAAAGATTAAATTATTAAATCATAATATGATTGTTTTAAGTGCAAAAAAAAAAAAACTGGTGACGTTTTACCAGTTTGTTGCATGCATTTTTAACCAGATTTTAATGATAGGTTCTCTTCCGATCTGGAAAAAGTATCTGCCTCCTCCCCAAGCTCAATGAGCTTGAGCATGTGCAGAGGAGGCAGCAGAGGAAAGGCATTCCTTTAAACAGCAGTCACAGTTTATAGTCACTTAACTATATTACACATCACTGCGATATGGCTTTCCTGTAGTTCCTATTCAGAATAGGTGCCTTCCAATATGTAAAAAGGTTTCTCTACTCTTCCCGGTCTCCTGGAGGACTCTGGCATGCGCAGGATCCAATCACAGATGTGGCTGCTGGTCTGGCCCCTAATGCTACCTCCATTCCCAGAAGTAGCATTAATGGCAGAGGCTGAAGGAATAAAGCTTGGTAAGTAAGTTTTTTTTACAATTTAAAAACTGTCAGTTAGGGTTGGTTGGGGGTCCCTACACTACAGAAAATATTTTTGGGGTGGACATACCCTTTAACATATAGTACCGATAACACATAAAAGCAAGCTTTAGAAAACTCTCTCTGTCTACAGTAACACCGTTCTGGTTTGTTTTTTTAAACTGTTCTTTCATTAGTAAGTGACTCTTTCAGTGTACTGACAGTGTTTTTTCCCCCTATTATACTTACTCAGCTAGTGGTGACATAGGACAAATATTTTTTGGTATTTCCTTATCTCTGGGGAAAAAAACTCTTAGCTGCTGTTGTTGTGGAAATCTTCTGTTCCCAACAGTTGTTCAAAGCTTTTCAAGGTTATTGTAATTTCCTCTTCAATAGCACTTTCACACCGAATTTCTATAAAAATGTGATAAAATGATTAGACTTGGCTAAATGTGATTAGAAGAGCAACAGCTGCTTATACCCTAGATTACTTTTTATTATTCACAATATACTGTATGCAACAATTCTTTACACTGGAAACTTTATTACAGGAGAAATGACATCAACATTTTTCAAGTTTGCATTCGTTAAAGGCCATTTCTAAAATGTCCACCCCCTAAACTAAAATTTAACCCACTTCTGGCCCTCTGTGTAGTTTAGAAAATCCTTAGCTTACATCTCTGCTCCTTATGGTCTTCTGCAGTGCTTGTCCAAAGTCCAGGAAACTGAAGGTTAGGATCTGTCTTCCTGACCAAAAGGTTTCTCCTCTTCTTGTCTCTGAGAGGACAGTGGCAAGTGCGGGAAGCCCTTTCCCCCTCCCTCCCACCAACTGGATCCATCCGCCGCCGACCTTCCACCTAGCATAAATTCCTTTGGCTATAATGTAGGTTACCTCTGCCCACCGCCAACTGTTATAGTTTTGTAAAAAAAGATTTAGATTTGTCTTACAGACCTTCTTCCAGGGGCGTTCTCTATTGACGACAGCCGCGTCTGTGATTGGCAGCCTCTAAGCCAATCACAGACGAGGCTGCCTGTCCGGCCCCCTGCTTGCAGATCCATTAAGCATGGATCCGGATCGGAGCACCAGGGGAATAAGGCATTTAAGTACAGTTTTTACAGTTTACTAAACTTACAGTGGGGGGGCAGGGGTAACCTATATTATTACAAAGTTTATATTTAGACTGGACATGCCCTTTAAAAGAGATGCGAACTGAAGAGCATGGATTTATTGTATTGATTTACGCAATCAATGCTTGATTTCTATTGCTAATAACATAAGTTGGCCTACTCATGTTATGCATATATAATTTAACAGTCCATCTCCCTATACGTGTATGAAAAGATTGTTTAGTTTTGGGCCAATAAGCACGAAAGAAAACGTTCCCTCTACTGTAGAACAACAATCCCAGATGATCCTGCCTTTTGCTGTGGCAGAATTTCATATTTACTTATAGTAGTTTTGTTTTTTTTAAATAAAGCTTGATTTATGTATAGAAATGTTACTTTTTTTTTTTTTTTAAATTCTAAAAAACACAAAAGTATAACATAATTCATGCACAACTATAAAGTACATTTGTATTTTCGTATTTTAAAACCCACTGGAAAGAATTGTCAGAAAAATAAATTTAATGGGGACTTTGGTCCCAAAATAACTTCTGTTCCTATAACTACAGTCAATGTCCTTAAGTATAAAAGGGCATGTCCAGCATAAAAATGTGCCCATTTTGTTCCCCACCTTTACTGACTATTATTGAATAATTAAAAAAAAAGTGTTGCACAATATGTTTCGAACACACACGTTCGAAATGGACTGCTGAGGAACCAGAGGACCAGAGAAGTAAGGTAGGATTGTTTTAGTAATTTCTTGGTATTGGATAGAGAAGAATATTTCTGATTGTCCACTTTGGGGGGTCAAGATTTTTTATTTTGTCTCTTCCATTAAATTTGGCGGGTGGTAGTGTGTTTTGCAGGATTATTATATGCTGATGGGTTGGACTGGATGGACATTTGTCTTACACCTCAATACTATACTATACACATGGGGCCAGCAATGGGTTTTACCTGACTAGATAGTCCGGGTTGTCCACCCTACAATCGATCATACTATGGAGCGTGCCGGCAAATATAAAATCATTGGTCTACACAATTGTGATGTAATGTTTAATGTTAACCTCTCCCTTGTCACAGTACATAAAACAATTTAATATAACTACAGGAGATGCTTTTTCTACATAAAAATACCCTTATATTTTAACAAACTGTGATTGCCTCCTGTGTGACTTGAAAACCAAATGTCCCCAAAGAATTAGCTTTTAAGCAACATATTTAATACCTTGATTAAGTAATAGCTTTAGTTGTTTTGTTTCTCATATTAGACTGGTAAATATTTCAAAATTATGAAAAGATTGTTTACCAAGTTCCTTTTTGCAACTGATGGTTGTAGCTCAACCTTCTCTATCCATCATTAGGGCAAAAGTATATGTGCCCTGTTTAGTAATTACAATAGTTTGTGGGTATAACGCGGACACCAGTCTTAAATTTCGGAACTCAACTGGTTCCTTCCTCAGGCAAATATTTATAACGGTTTGTCTGAGGAAGGAACTAGTTGGGTTCTGAAACATCACAATAATTGTTGAATTTAAACTGATGTGCCTGTTATACCTACAATATTTTACTTACACTGTTGACTTCAGTGCTGGAGCACCCAGCATTCATCTATCACTATTGTGTTTAGGTGTGCAGGATCCCACCCCATTGCCTGTTTAGTAATTGGTTTGGAAATCAAATCATTTCTGTCCTATAGGAGAGCTTTCTGGAAAGCTGCTGTCAGCAATGTCATGAGTAACCCCACCTATCCAAAATTTCATTGCTGATGTACGTGACTGAGAGACAAATTCCTCAAACACTGAACATTTCCTTTTTAATGGGCTGGAGTTTGCATGGAGAATGTGTTGTCCCGCACTGTCTATCACATAACTATTGGTCTAATGACCTTATCTTGGGATCAAATGGAAAAATCTAAACATTTAAGTAAGGGACACCGAATTTATAGGTGAACTTTAAATTTAAGTCTCGAGTTAATGACATTACAAATTCAATTAAGCCATAACCATGCAATTAACAGGCATCAATGTAGCGCTTGTATAAATGAAATATTGTTCAGTGACCCTCAAATGTATCATTCGATAACCTCGAATGTAGCACGCGGAAACCCGACAATTGCCCGATCGTGGGAAAAGTTAGTGTTTAAAGAAGTTTTGTTGATATGTACATGTTCCCTGACCATTTCCCAGGTGCCACACCATTTACAGTAATTTACCATTGCTATTTTAATTGTATTTATCCAACTTTTCAAATTATTTCTCCCCATTGAATTTAATGGGTTAGTTTTCGAACTTGCGAACTTTTACGGAAGTTTGGAAGTTTGAAAACTAACCACTTCAGGAAGTTCAGCCATCTCTATTTAGAGTTTCACATAGTTTGTGTTTAAGGGTGGAGAATACCAATGACAAGGAGGCATTGAATATTTGGGTTAGTATAGGGAGACTGTGCTTTAGTATTAAAATGCATGGGTTTGAGGTGACATGTAGTGAATGTACGGACTGAAGCAGGTAAGAGACCTCGGTGGATCACTGATTAAAAGGTTCAGGAGCAGCAGAGGGATGTGTTGGTAAAATAATCTGAGAGCTATACCAAAGATTAGGAATCTGTGTACCAATGGACTCTATTTTTATTTATGAAGTAATCCCAAAATGCTGGGTGATTGTGGAACTGAAGATAATCAGAGGGCAAGGGACGGAGAAGATTAGTTAAATATGGATATAGGCGGCAATATAGTAATTTTGTTTTGCTACCGAAGTGCAGTCTTTGTAGAATAAATTTTTAATAAGAAAGTCGTTCTGTGACGAGCCTTTTCCACATCGGCTCAGCACCACGTGTGCACCTCAAATAAAATGGATTGAGGAAATGAGCCAGGAGTTGTGAGATTGCAAGGGGGCAAGATAATAACTAGCATTAGTCAGGGCAGAGGTTTAGGAGTTAACAAGCAAGTCAGGGACAGAGTTTGGTATAAGGGTGAGACACAATGGACAGTGAAAAAACAGTACTGGAAGTTTTATGGCTTGGATTCAGCACCACACAAAAGGACGGTCTGGAGAAAGAGGAGAGTGTTGGTAAGAAAGGTAATAAGATGGTGATCACAAAGATGTAGGGGGTTAGTTTTAAAAGTAAGACAAGTGAAACAAGATTCAAGAATTGGCCATCCTATCGTGAAAATAATGAAGATGTTAAGTGTAGAATAGAAAGAGCCAGGATAGAGCAGAGTTATCAATGTAACAGTCACCCATAATTAAAGGAGGACCTCTTGTAGAGAAGAAAAAGTTAAGCCAATTCTGAAAGGTATGTAGCTGGGGGAGTTGTGGATGGGGGTCTGTATACCACCCACACATAGCAACAGAGGGATGAAATTAAAACATTATGAAACTTAAATGATGTAACGAGAAGGCCGGTCAGGGGATAATCAAATTAAAACTACAGATGGGGAAAAAAAGGAGGCCAACACCTCAACATACATGAGGTACCAGTATATGGGAGAGATAGAGATCTCCTATGAAACTGAGTACAGAGTCATGTGGGGGAGAGCCAGGTTTCAGTAAGGGCAAAGGTGAACATTCTTAGAACAGAAAAGTCAGGGATAAGTGAATTTGTAGAAAGATGTATTTTATCCCCTATGATTGAAACAAAAACCAGAGCAGGCTCAAATGTCTTTTCTACTTTAGCATTGAAATAGCAAGAGACACATGTCTACTTAAATATTAAATGACTGTTATTCTACTCTTAGGAGCTGTGTTTCCTTAATGTGCAAAGTCAACTTTTTTTTCTCGCTTCCATCACCAAAGTTCCAAAATCTTAAAGTGGCAGTGCTAGATAATAAAAGTAGTGCCCATACAGGCAAACAGATGAAGATCAAACATCATATAACTTGCCAAACTACACACGTTATTTATATTATAATATGCCCATGCAATCTTTACTATGTTGGGAAGACAGATCTGACACTGATGGCATCGATGGACATAGGTCAGCCATTAACACTGCATACAGAGACTTCGCATCGATGGACATAGGTCAGCCATTAACACTGCATACAGAGACCTCAAAACGAATAAACCAGTAGCTAATCATTACTTGGAAAAAGGACATATATTAAAGGATCTTAAGTTTTGTGGCATTGACCATATACCTTCACAGACAAGAGGAGGAAACAGGACTAATTTATTGTTAAGAAAAGAAACATTCTGGATAAAAACTCTGAATACCCTGACACCTCATGGTCTTAATGAATTTTGTTCCTTTAAATATTTTATAGATGAACGCTAATCACTTTTTATTTCTATATCTTGTTCTGCTTATTTCCCTATGCAGTTACTACCTACAGGTGCAGTTCCCTCTTATGGACTTCTAAATATGTCCTCCCAGCCAGCCTTGTCTTCAACTTGTTTTTAACTTATTTAACAAATATTATCATCCTAGCACTTCTTAGCACTTTTTTTAGCATAGTCTTTAACATACTTTTTATCATATTTATCTACACGGTAACACTAATTTAAGGCAGTATTATATAGCACTGTCACAATCTACTTTTATTATCTAGCACTGCCACTTTACGTGCTAGATAATAAAAATAGATTGTGACAGTGCTATTATTACTGCCTTAAATTAGTGTTACCGTGTACTTAAATATGAAAAAAGTATGTTAAAAACTATGCTAAAAAAAGTGCTAAGAAGTGCTAGAATAAATATTTGTTAAATAAGTAAAAACAAGTTGAAGACAAGGTGGTGGGAGGACTATTTAGCAGTCCATAAAGAGGAACTGCACCTGTAGGTAGTAACTGCATAGGGAAATAAGCAGAACAAGATATAGAAATAAAAAGTGATTAGGTTATCTATAAAATATTTAAAGGAACAAAATCATTAAGACCATGAGGTGTCAGGGTATTCAAAGTTTTTACAGAAGGTTTCTTTTCTAACAATAAATTAGTCCTGTTCCCTCCTCTTGTCTGTGAAGGTATATGGTCAATGCCACAAAACTTAAGATCCTTTAATGTATGTCCTTTTCCAAGTAATGATTAGCTACTGGTTTATTCATTTTGAGGTCTCTGTATGCAGTGTTAATGGCTGACCTATGTCCATCGATGCGAAGTCTCAGGGTCAGATCTGTCTTCCCAACTAGTAAAGATTGCATGGGCATATTATAATATAAAAACGTGTGTAGTTTGGCAAGTTATGATGTTTGATCTTCATCTGTTTGCTGTATGGGGATGTAAGAATGTAGAGCTGGGGATCATAGATTTGCACGATTACATTGTGACAACTGAAAAAACCGCTAGGTTTGCTTGTTAGCCAATTGGTGTCATTTTTATATATTTTATGGGGTCTGATTCGACCAACATGTCTCTGAGATTTTTTCCCCTCTTAAAGGCAACAGTGGGTCTATTGGGTAAGCGTTCTTTTAGTTAGTCATCTGCTGTCAGAATGTAGAATATTTTTTATATGTTCTCCTATTGTGGAGTATGTCGTTGTGCATATAAATTTGTTGTCTCTCTTTGTATCTACTGTGTTGTCACTTGTATTCCTTATATCTTTTTTAATTTTTTGTTGTGCTCTAACTAGAGCGTCTTAAGTATCTGTTTCGGATATCCTCTTTCCAAAAATCTCTCTTTCATTTCTCTTAGTTGTGTTTCTTTCAGGTCAGAATTTGAGTTGTTTCTCATAACCCTGCAGAATTGGGATATGGGTAGTGCCTTTTTAAGTGAAGAGGGATGGTGGCTGCTGTTGAATGAAGCAGGTGTTCCTATCCGTTAATTTGCGGAACAGGCTGTATTCAAGCTTAAGATTATAAGTATTACATTTAAGTCCAAAAAGTTAATGTTGGTTTACTGACCTGACCTGTAGGTGAATTTGATAGTAGTATGGCGTATTTAAATTGTCCACCATTCCAATGAACTGTTCCTCAGAGCCACTCCAAATGATAAAAGGTCGTCTATGTATCTACAGTAAAAAATGAGGTTATTTTTATGTATATCCAGAATGTACTTTTTTTTCAAATTTGGCCATGAATAAATTTGCGTATGCTGGCACCAGGCCGCACCCATGGCTGTACCTGTACTCTGCATATAATATGACTCTTCAAAACGAAATTTTTTTTTCTTAAGGTAATTTCTAGAAGGGTTAGGTTAAAGTCCTGCCATGTTTGTGTGCTCGTATTATCTTCCTCAAGGGCTTCTTTAATAGTCTGAATCCCTTCCTGATGAGGGATGTTAGTATACAAACTAGTCACATCCATAGTTGCTAGGAGTATTTCCTTGTCATCCGGGATTGTTACATTTTGAATTTTATCAATAAAGTGTGGTGTGTCCTTGATATACGAGCTGTTTTTTTTTACAATGGGTTGTAACATATCCAATATTTACCTAGTGGTTTGAGAGGCTACCCTTTGCTGAGATTATTGGATGTCCAGGGGGTGCTTCAGGGACTGTGTGAATTTTGTAGAGTATAGAATACTGGAAAGATGGGAAATTTCTGAAAGAGAAAATCACCAAGTTGTAAGTTATAAATACCAGATGCTAGAGCATTATCAATGACATTTTTTATGTAGTTTTGTATACCAATTGGGGATTCTTATTCAATTTGATATACACTCCTTTCTTGAAGTTGTCTAATGTTCATTCTATAATATGAAAGTTCAGAATAGCAATACCCCCTCCTTTATCAGCAGGTTTTATTATGATGGTATTATCCTCCTTGAGTGCTCTGAATGCCTGGCGCTCCCTGAGAGAGAGATTATGGTGGATTTTTTTCTTAATAGATTGTTGTGTTGTATGTCTTCCTTGTTGTTTGTACAAAACTTTTTTAAGCAATATTATTGATTGGGGATCAATGGTACTTTTCAATCTCTATTTTTATTATCTAGCACTGCCACTTTAAGATTTTGGAACTTTGGGAGATGTTGTACTAGAGGGTGTGTCCTCCACTAATTGTATGGGGGGTATTTAAATCCTCTCAGTTGCACTTAATTGTAAGCTTGATAAAGGCCATTGAACCAGGGCCGAAACGTTGCTATTTCTTGCACCTTGCACTTGTTCAAAGTTAATAAAAACTCGTTCACAAGACCTGTGGAGGTTGGTCTCTATTACATTCTTTGCTGTGTATTGGAATTTGAAACCGGCAGCTCCAGGCAAACTAAACAGAAGGAACACTGAGTGCACACTACTTGCCATTTGTATATTATAATACTATATAATATATATAGAATATAGATATATATATATATAGATATATATATATATATATATATAATATATATATATATTATATATATAAACTATAAATATAAAAAAAACTATAGACTTAAAGGTGAACTGTATAAAATTATTTAACCTGTGATGTCATTCATCATATGGTCAGATGTCTCCTTGTGTCATAATATCCTTCTGGCACATTATCCCTATATATTTGCTATCCTGTTGCAAACAAGACACTATTAAAAAAAATAATAAAAAAAAAATAATTAAGGGTTGCAAAGTAAGGACAAAAACAGAAAAGATAATAATAGATGGTCCAAAAACTCAGGGTGGTTTTGTCCTGAAATGACTTCTCAAAAAAAAATTCCATTATGAATGACTTGCATACATTCCAAAGCAGAAATAACAAATCAAAGGTGACTGCTCTTCTAATCATTTTTAGCACAATGTAATCATTGTTATCACATTCTCATCTCTGACTATTTCTATGGCAGTCAGTGTTGCTGAAAAGGAAATTGCAATGACCTTGAAATACTTTGCTGTGAGTCTGACAAAAAGTCTAAAAAAACAAAGAAACGAATATCTGGTGTATTCAATTAGATCAATGGACTTGAAATGTAGTTCTTGAAGACGTTTCGCTAGTCATCCGACTGGCTTTCTCAATTCAGAATGGCTTGTACAAGAATCTGTGGCAATTATGTACCCTGGAAAATCCCAATTAGCATATCAAGCCAGGTGTTAAGGGTGTGATTGGGTAGTGGCTAAGAGGTGTTATAGGAACGCCCAGAGTAAGGTGTTAAAACAGCATTGTACATAATTGCCACAGATTCTGTAAAGTCATTCGAATTGAGAAAGCCAGTCGGATGACTAGCGAAACGTCTCAAGAACTACATTTCAAGTCCAGTTGATCTAATTGAATACAACAGATATACCATGACTGGATGAGAACCTTCACAAGAATAGAAACTAATATTTTCCATAATGATAAGATACTAAAACAATACCACAAACTACAACTGTATATTCACATACTTTAAAAATGGACAATTGTTCTATTAGAGATGATTCAAAACTATTCAAAATTGGCTGTACCAAAAATGAACACATTTTGGTCCAAAGTCAACATTATCCAGATAAAATCTGACTTGAGCCCTTTACCTAAATAACCCAGAGAATCTATAAAATGTTGATACATGGATTATTGTAAACACTAAAGGCAGATCACGAACATCATGTTCTCACGTAAATTGTGTTTGTTCCCTATTTTGTGATCATAAAAGCACTGTCCAAGTTACGGCCATTGAAAGATTGCTGAACATGGTTCTATTCTAATATGCACTTTAGACCAATGAGAAACTATGGACTATGATTCGAAGCTATCTAACCAATGATAATTCTGGACTGAATTGTAACAGATGTGCCAGCCAATCACCCAACAACTGTTATTATGAACAAAATTTTTGAAGTTATATAGTAGTAAATATACATAAAGGGGTTTTCATTTAAAAGAAGATACAGCAAGATCCCATACTCAAACTTTTTTCAGATTTTAAAATCGGAGCTGTTGATTCTGAGAAATCATCATTTGAAATCGCAGCATTTCACAGAAGTAGATTTATAATATGTCCCATCCCTGACCTCTTATGCCTGTTACACACATACAATCTTACCGCCAAGGAACAACCCCAAGGCACACGGACGACGAACGCCCATTTCGTCCGCTAATCGCACATTCGTCATGGTAAATCAATAAACGATGCCCGACTGAATGCATATACACATGCATGTTCATTGCATGTGTGCACGCACTCAGGGGTCATTCGTCAGCGGTAAGATCGTATGTGTGTATGAAAATTCTGGCAAACCACAAAAACTTAAGATAAACCAACCCTTATCCTCCATGGTTATAAACACAGTTTACTTTTTTTTTTCTTTTTTTTTTACAGTGGGAAAGTTTATTTCAAAAATAATTCATTTACATTCATGACTGCGGCTTTGGGAAAGTTTGCATAATGCCAGTTTATTAAGTTTCTGAAAAACAACGTTTAATGGAATTGTTTGCCAGAAACAATCTCTAGTAAACAGCTTGTTGCAAGACTTAATTAGAACTTATCACTCACCAACAGATCAATTGCAGAATTCACTAGGTGCATGCAGTGCAAGGGTGACTTACTCGTTAAGTATATTTTAGCTAAAAAGACTTTGCATTTAAAAATAACATATATCTAGCAGTTGCCCGTGTGTATGGTATTTGTTAAAAGCGGTGTGTGGTGGTGTTTTAGTTAGAGAGACGGGTAAAAAATAAGTGCACAGTTGGTAATGTAGTCATGTATTTAATAGCTATACGATATTAATAGCCAAAACTTCATAAACAATGTTATCAGCTTTTCCACTTGGAGCGTAAATATGCAAATGTTGTGGTGAACCTACTCGTGAACATGCTACATATAGTTTGCTGTGGGAAAAATGTGTTGAGTATTGAGTAACTGACAGGTGTCATGCTGTTCTTGTGCCTCTGAGCATGTGACATGTGGGCTCTTTGTCTATGTTAAAGTCCGGGCTTCTTTTTGTTGCATGTTCTGTGAGCTTTATGTGTTTTTATTAAGCATGCTCTATTTTTTGCACATTTGTAGCAGTTGGTCACTTACTGCTATCAAATGGGCGATAGTTCATTACTGTTCAAATATGCCGTAAATGTATGCCACGATTGTAGATTTAAAATGTTCATCGTAAATGTATGTAGAATATCCATGTGGTAATAAACTACCACTATTGTATCAATAGGCGATCGTAAATTTACAATCACTGTGTTAGATTTACAATCACTATCCTACATTTACGAATACTATTGTAGATTTATGATGACAATCGTAATTAACGATCCCCAAACGGTCGTTAAAGGCACAGTATCACTAAAAAGTGATACCATGCCTTTATAAAATAGCAAATATGGCTCACGGTATAAGCATGATGTTTGGGGGCCTGGCCATGACCCAATTTCTGGGGGCCGTGGTAGTTACTTTGGGTGCTTGTACTTGACTGTTGGGGTATGAGCATGGCCATGAGGTTTGGGGCAATGTGTGGGAGTGTGGGCATCCGAGGGTGTAGCCTCATGTGGGTGCATGGGGGCATGACTGAGGTGAGCACATACAAACATAGGTTTTCTACTTTATATAGTACTAGCAGTTGTACGTGGTGTTGCCCGTGTACACTTGTTGGTATGGTATTTGTTACGTGCAGGTGTGTGTTTGGCTAAGATGGAAGAGGCAGGGGGGAAAAGTGCACAGTGGTAATGTACGTCTATTTTATAGTTATGAGTTGAGGAGGTGACATTGCTTGAGGGACGTGTTTTACTTTTTCCACTTGGAGCATAAATATACAAATGTTGTGGTGAACCTACTCGGAACATGCAATATAATTGTTCATGGGAAAAACATATGAATACAACTGAATCCCACATTCATTGAGTAACTGACGGGCATCACACATTAATGTGTCTCGAAGCATGTGACATGCGGGTACTTTGCGTTGTTAAAGCCGGGCTTCATTTTGTTGCTCTGTGAGCTTTGTGTGTTTTTATAAAGGGGAACTGTGGTCCAAAAATGACTTTAGGTAAATTGATAGGATGTGTGTGATATGGCAGCAGCATCACCAGGTCCCTGCACTCCTGCTCTGCACAATGTCAGTGGATGACAGTCAATCTGCCCTGTCTCCTCCTCCCCTTGCAGCTCCAATCCTCTGCAAGCCCCCCCTGGCCCCTCCCACTCATGGACCCTCCATTTGCAGGCCCCCCTTGGCCATTTCCCTTACAGCCCCATGGAACCGCCCACTCACAGGTGATTTAGCCCCGCCCACTTGCAGGTGCCGTGGCCTCACCCCCTCACGGTGCTGTGGGTTACTCAGACCCAGCCCCTGTACAGAAAATTGAGAGAAAAGGGCTGAGTTCCCTTACCTTCTCTGCAGCTGCAGGTCCTTCACACAGCGGGAGGGGGAGGGACTTCCTGTCTCCCTCACACACTGAGGGAGTCTGAGGCTGTGTCGTCAGCGGTGAGGTGGAGGAGCAGCCTTAGGAATGTCACATATCAGCTCCCACCCATTAACTTTCTGGTCAGTATTTCTTTATATTTGGGCTGTGGAGCAGGTAGAGAGGTGGTATATGGCTCGTTTTAAAGGTAGGAAATGGCCTTTCATGTAAACTAAACTGTTTGGAGACCATAGTATCCCTTTAAGCCTGCTATATTTTTGCACATTAGTAAGCAGTATGTTTCTTTGTTTGCACTTAACACAGGTTGTTATTCCATGTGCCATACCCCCCAACTTCCCGTGTTAAGGGGGACGGGGGCAGTTTGAAAACATGCTAGTGAGGCTATATCATAAGTTTTAAGACCTATGAGAAACCATACAAAACAAAGATTTTTAGGGAGGGGATATAGTCCAGATAAACATATATGAAAACTGGGTTTTCAAGTCCAAGTGACATTTATGGAAAGAACCCTCTCATACCTTTAAAACAAACCTAGAATGAGTAAAGTAACAGGCCTGTAAAATCTCTTCTCCCAACAATAAAAAAGGGAAAAGCCAGAGATCATTATTGGGAAATTAGGATGTCAATAACTTGTTATCAGAAGATCAATTTATCTATTAATTCAAGACGTACCAGAAATCAGGGCTAGTGATTGGGACTTTTTGAACAAATACAACATTTACTATATTAGTCGAATGGTTTGGGAACTTATGCCCAGAACCTTCCCAATGCCACATTTAGTATGTTTATCAGTATCCAACTGTCACAATATGTGTTGCACGCAATAATGAAACCAGTTTTATAGCTTTCTAAGTGCGTTAGGTAATTGTCACACGATAGCCGAAGAAACAATATGGCACAATTGTTGTGCAAAAAAAAAGTACCCATCAACAATCCATGACTATCTCTGCTTTTTGACCGACCAACTTGGATTATTGCATGCATGTGCAGAATTGTTAGATTATCATTAGACTGACACATGATGGCAAGAAATGCACATGCACAGCCTTACAAGGGGGGGGGGCGACGGTAGCAGGGCCGCCACAAACCCATAACTTTTGATCCCGGGCCTATAACCTCTGCCATCAGCTGTTTTCAAATTATTCTTGATAATTTCCTAAAAATTTGATTATTGAATTTATCAAATCGTTAACCTCTAATTAACATTCGAATTTGGTAACCCTCGAATGCATTCAGTTTCGGTAACCCTCAATTGTAGATTCAAGTTTCGGTAACCCTCAAATCTATCATTCGGTAACCTTGAATGAAGTGGTCGATTTCGGTATCGAATGTAGCAAGCTGAAACCCAAAAAAATGCCCGATCATGGGAAGAGAAATGTCCAAACGCGTTTTGGTGATATATGTATTCCCAGACCATTAGCAGGTGCCACAGCCATTACAGTAAGTAATCATGTTATTTTAACTGTAATTTATGTCAACTATTTCCTGCCATTGACTACCAGCTTTCATTTTCGTACACAGGAAATAGATAAAAATATGGTACACAAATGGTATTGGCATTGACCCATTTACCATTTATCCATATACATGTACCTGTATAGTTCTGCAGATTTGTCTCAAATAGAAAAAAAACAAAACCAATTTACCAGATTTTTACAAATTTGGAATATGTTTTTAGTAAATATTTTCATTCTTTGGAAATGCTGGGCAGCAATCTGTTCAACTGCTTTTATTAATTGGCATTTGTCCATTGAAGCAGGACTTAAAAATAATTGCAATTGTTTTACTCCTTTTAGAAAAACATTGTATCATTTCACCAAGGAAAAATTATAATGATCATCTTTAATTTCAAGGATAATTACAAATGTCTCTGGCATAATTTACACCATTGTTTGAGATATTATTAGTCTTATAACCAAGTGGAACAAAACAAGTGATTATTCTATCGCTTCTCTGTTGGAAAAGCTCACGATTACTGCAAAGCAAATAGTTACTGTTAGCGTTTGTTTACAATGGATCGCTCAGGGTCAGCCCATATCCCTGTGTGTTAGCGCTAATGTGAGTAAGTCCTGATGCTCGTTTATATGAAGCTTGCAGGGTTTTTATTCTCATACACCCATTTATGTATTCTAAAGGAATTGCTCATTCCTGTTTTTTTCTATAAACATTAGCCTACCGCTTGAATGATAAGTCTCCTTTCTGCGAGCAGATGCTTGCTGTTTCTAATAGGTTCAGGCTAGATCAGAATCAGGGGTGAAGTAATTACCCTTACAAAATGAATTATTTCCTCATTTCCACCTGACTTGGTTTACTATATTTCTTTTGTTATTCTGTTATTTGCCTTCTTGTTATGATTTTTTATTATCTGAAGGTTGGTAAAATGTGTACAATGTGTAAGTATAAATTTAGCATTTAGCACAACATGGGGTCACAGTGCAGCACTGTATTACAATACATAACATTCAAGCTAGGGAAAATAACCTGAAAAATGTAATAGAAACAATAACTTTGACAATGTATAATAAAGTGATAGATGCCTTAAAAGTGCATGTCCATCCATTTTACTTACAAAGACCAGACGTGCAGCTGAGTGAGTTATTCAGCCCAATCCCGTAATGATTTACTGGCATTACTGAGCACAGTAAAAGCTCAGAGAGATTTTACACATGCTCATCTAAGCTTCAACTGTGCCTAATGGCCAACATCCCCAAGTGCCGAGTAGTGCATGATGGGAAATTACTGGGGTTTGTCAACAAAATTTCACAAATGAAAACTTCAGACACATTTTCGCCATCAGACTCTTACATTATGCTACAAAATTGCTGCTTGTCATTTAAATTTATCTGATATCACAAAACCTGCCACCAGAACGAAACCTGGTGGGTTGGAACATCTGTAGATAATGTTAAGAATTAAACCTACTTAAATAGTTTCCTGATAAAGGATAAAAGGCTGCACATTCATCAGCTGTTTTGTCTTATTAGAATTATAAATTTTGTCTTGTGCTAAGAATTATGATTTTAATAAGGATAATGAGACATGGTGGGTAAGAAGAATGACTGGTCTGTGCTAATAGACGGCTATAACTTATAGGTGGGATCAAAAAGGGTGGAGGAAGTTTGTATATGTAAAGCAAAAGTAAAACCTTGCATCAAACAAAGTATCAATGCTAATACAGGTGACACGTCTAGGCCTTACAGGTAGAGCTTTAGTTAGTCAGAAGTATAGATTAGAAAATCTAATAGTTCTCAAAATTTTCGAAAATTCTCTCAAAAGATTTGTCATTATTTTGTAAAAAATGTAGGTGATCCAAACCCAGGTAAAGGCTAATAGGTTACCTCTTTTTATGCCTCGTCCAATTGTGCAAGTGTAATCCAATATAAGTATAAGAACAGTGGTGGCGAACTATGGCACAGGTGCAGAGGTGGCATCAGAGCCCTCTCTGTGGGCACTCATGCACAGCAGAGTTCACCAGAGTTTTATCCAGAAACATCCTGGTCTGCCCTCTTTTTAAAATCCAGCCCTGAAAAAGTGTAGCGGCTGTCCTAGCAGAGGGAAGTCAAATGAACTCAGTTCTCTTTCTCTCTCATTCCAGCAAACAAGGATGGGTAGTCAGTAAGTGAACCAGCTAGCAAGCTCACTCGCCAGTTGACTCACTGTTCAGGCTGCCACAGCATGCTTAGGTAAGGAATGTCAAATTACTCCCTTTACGTATCGTGTCTGCTCTGCATAGTTTGAAGGGAACTGGGGTTTTGTACTGGGTTTCCTGTTGGGGGGAATGAGGCACCTGACAAGCCAGCAGAAAGATGATTTCTTACAAAAAATAAAAAATAAATTGTTTATATTTGTTCACTTCTTCTTGAGTCACTATTTGGACCTCAAACTCGTCTGGTAATGTGGTATCTATCTACTGTATCTGTCTGTGTCTAGTGTCTGAGTTGTTTCAATCAAGTCTCAGTATTCAGGTTAAATTGTCATGTTGGCACTATGCAATAAACAAGTGGGGTGTTCGGGTTGCAGTTTGGCACTCCGTCTCTAAAAGGTTCGCCATCACTGCCATAGAGGGTGTACTACTTTCGAGATCTAGCATTCGAACATTTGATAATTATCCCATGAACGACTAGAGAATTCGACATTTACTCGCGATTGGTATAATAGACATTTTATTCGCATATCGTTATCGATATTTACTCGCGTATTGGTATAATAGACATTTTACTCGCGTATTGGTATAATAGACATTTTACTCCGGATTCGATATTCGATATTTACTTACGTATAGGTATAATAGACATTTTACTCGCGGGATCGATATTCGATATTTACTACGGTATAGGTATAATAGACTTTTACTTATGGATTCGATATTCGATATTACTTGCATATTGGTATAATAGACATTTTACTTGCGGATTCGATATTTTCTCGCATATAGGTATAATAGACATTTTACTTGCGGATTTGAGAATTCAGATATTACTTGCGTATAGGTACTCAGAGTTTCGATATTTTCTCGCGTATAGGTATATAGACATTTTACTCGCGGATTCAAGAATTCGGTATTTACTCCGTATAGGTAATATAAAGACATTTTACTTGTGGATTCGATATTTGATATATACTTGCGTATAGGTATAATAGACATTTAACTCATGGACCCAATATTTGATATTTACTCGCGTATAGGTATTAGACATTTCACTCGTGCATTCGATAATTCGATATTTACTCGCATATTGGTATAATAGACATTTTACTGCATATTGCATGCTCGAACGTTTCGAACATTCAAAATCATCGAAAGTCCAGAAAATATTGAAAATCCGGCTCTGGGATAGTTCGAGAAGTCCGAGTCCATTCAGCACGGACTGATTTTAGTTCTACTCTATCTCTTGTGGGAAACATAACGGAAGGTATTCACCCACTGCATGACATTAATGCCAGCTATCAGCAGTAGTTAGTCACGCTCAAACTAGTGCAAACCGTGTATTAAATAGGTTGCAACTGCTGAATGGTGTCTTTTGCGATACCTGCACAATGAAGGATTTAAAGTCACGCTAATCAATACTGAATTGGTTTAGTGTGACTCAGGGTTCTCTCTAAATTCCCCCATAAATCCTTATATAGTCATGTGGATATGTCACAGATCATGTGACCCAGTAAAAAACACTCAGTATAAGAAAATAAAAAAAACAAATTATAAGACTGAATGCAGCAGATCATGTGGCAGAATCTTTGAAAATATCTTAATTCAGATCATTTTATTTCATTCCATTTTTTGTGCACAAAACTTTTCTACTTTTTGTGGTTGTGAAAAAGAAACGAAATCAGTCCTAAGCAACTACATATTCCATTTTGGGCAATATTCTTTAGAATTCCTTTGAGGAGAAAAGAAATGAAGATGTGAGGCTTTTAGCTGATATCCTTAGGAGACATGATGATAGGCAAACCAGTCTTCACCGTACAGTGAAAGATCGAACACTTTCCCTACTTGCCATAAAGCAAAAAGCTTTTTTAGGAAAAAAAAGTTTGTCTTGCCAGAGGAGTGCTAACAATTGCAGGAGAAGTTTAGCATTTGATAACATTAAAGATGATATCAGGTATTCAAACTGCATTTTATATCAATCCAGACCATAATAAATATTAGTATTTTTAAAAAGTCTCTTAGCAACTGTTAAGTTGACTTACTAAATTAAATAGAACAATTAAACCTGTATTTAATAAGAAATAAAGGCTCGGCCACACTAGTGCGTTTCTCACATGATTGCGTTGGAAATCAGCTAGCATGTGAGAAATGCTCATGCCAGGCTAACACAATAGTGTGCCCTGTGATCTGTTTTCAGGGTGCATTGATTAACTTTTTTTTAAAATTAATTTTGTATTGCATCCGCTCTAATAAGGAATATTAGCAGAATTGCAGACAAAAAATTTGCGCATTTCACACATTACCGTGTGTTGTAGTGTGGCCGAGCCTAAAGCTCAATATTAATGGACCCTGCATGAGGTTTAGAAATCAGACATCCCACCCTGCCCTTTCAGGCTTCCGGGCAAGTGTGAGAAAGGGGGTGGGGTGAGGTAGGCATTACGTCACGTGGGGGTGGGGCGTG
The DNA here is from genome assembly GCA_019447015.1 of Hymenochirus boettgeri. NCBI lineage: Eukaryota > Metazoa > Chordata > Amphibia > Anura > Pipidae > Hymenochirus > Hymenochirus boettgeri. The sequence goes on along the minus strand of CM033471.1, from coordinate 119,548,877 downwards.
AAATCATGTGGAGGAGGAGCTAGCCTTCTAGGGTGGTGGTGGAAGTGGGGTTAGGGAGGAGTTTGGGCATTCCAGGGCATGACCCTCAAAAGGGGGCATGACTGAGGAGACTAGAGTCTCCTCTCAGTCGCGGGAGTCTGGGGTGGTCTCGTGGGAGACCCCCTCAGAATTAGGGAGACTCCCAGACAATCCGGGAGAGTGGGATACCTGAGTAATGCTAAATAAACAGCTTACGCATCTTTTATGGACCTCCGCATTTGGATGTATGATGTAATAGAACTTCAGGATAGCACACAGGGATACAGGATACATACATTTCAAAGCAGAATTCTCCAAACTGACTTTAGATGCAAGCTGTGTCTCACCTCTCCCTTTGCTGTGGCCATTGAAAACAACCTGTGAGTACTAGGGGTCAGCTCCCTCAATCCACCTTAGCTGGGTAAGCCCCCAGATAAGTGTCTGCAACAGGCACATGCTCTGACTGCTAGACAGATCAAAACAAGGAAGTTGCAGCCTGCTTCCTAGAAGCGGACAGCCACTCAATTATAGCACAGAGAAGCTCCCGACACAGCACAGGGATTTCAGTTTTCAAACACATTCAATGTTCCTGTCCTACAATGATATAATCCTTTACTTTTCATACAAAAGGAAAAGCAATCATTGCAGTGTATTCATAGATCAAAAAACAGAAAAAACTAGAGGAAAAACGGCTGATTTACAAAACATATATTTATTAAGTCTATTAAAAATATCAAAAGTAGTAACTTCACAGAGTAGAAGTCATGCAATAAGTGTGCAAAAGCTTGTAAATAGAAAATACAGTATCACAAATTATATATAGATATATATATATATATATATATATATAGATACACACAAATACAACTACATACATACATAAATACACACACCCCACCTAGGCATACAAGTGCATATATTTCCATCACAACCTATCATACTATAGTCATCAGTCAATAGTCAAGTCATCCGTGACGGACAGTCAGAATGTAAGCAGAATATCAGGGGTAGAAGCCATAAGACCAATGTCCGACTTCCAAACCTAAGATAGGAAAGATCCTGGGTGGGGGGAGCACCCCAAACGCGTTTCGCTCCACAACAGGGGCTTTTTCAATGGTGCTACCTTCGGGAGTATCTGCCGGGTTTAAATGCACAGAAGGAGTCAGCTGATCGTTACGTCACAGGTCACATGACCGTGTCGGCCAATCAAGCCGAAGCCTATACGAGATCTCTGCGAGTAACCTACATATAGCCAACAATGTATCACAATATACTAAAGGTAAAATGTAACAAAAAGGTAAATTAACGAATTCCCTACAGGGAATCTTACAACATGCAGCTCCACATAAATATCCAACATTTAGAAACAGTGATTAATAGTTAATAGTACCATATCCAAAAAGTCCAGGAAGGCGATATAGAATATTTCAAAGAGCAATGATAATATAAGACATCATAAGGTCAAATCCTTTTGTAGTTTTAATTTAAGTTGTTCAATCCAGTCCAAGTTATAAATTAAAAATAGACAAAATAGGCACAAAGTAGAAATATGTCCGTCTTCATCCTCCTTTATCCATAGATGTTATTGAGAAATAAAACCTGAGGCAATTAATGAGTTTTTGTCCATCCTTTTATCACTCTCTGTGAGTAGATTTCAAAGATTGACCCAAGAATGTAAGGTACAACAGAACAATGGTATCGGGGTCCTGTACAGGAACCCATGTATTCCGGACATCCATTTTGCAAATAGAATCACCAGACTCAACCTGGTCCGTATGTATGTCGCCCAATATTTAATGATGGAAAGAACTCCTCAGTGATATCCACAGTCCAGATAAGCCTCTGCCAAGAGCATCCACAGAGAGCATAAAGTCTATAAAGAAAATGAATTAACAAAGTCACACAAATGGAAATAAAATCCATTTCCTCGTTTAGACCACTAGGACTTAGGGTTTTTAGTATAAGATAAAGCGAGTCTCTGCACGCAATAATGCGTTTTCCAGATCCCCCCCTCTCATACTCATGCTTATTTCCGACAGTCCCATGCTTAACCCTTGTGTTCTGCTCTGATGGGATTCCAAAAATGTTTTGCCACGCTTGTAAGCGCAGTGTAGGCGCAGTGTCGTAGTACGTGTAGCTAATCTTAATATTGGACAAAGGGTAGCCAGTCTCATTTTAATAACTGGCTAGTCTTACCAACATAGATTTTATTGCATGGGACAGATTAATGCGTATATCAGATTTTGATTTGCAATTAAAGTACTTACTGACCTTATATACATTATTCCCATCTGAGCTAGAAAATATAGGTCGTGCATCCATAAATTGGCAGTAGGTGCACCCTCCACAAGGGAAGGTGCCTGTCAGTCGTGTAACCCCTCTGTAAGGAAATAGATCTTCTAGTTAAAATGGCTCTTGACCAACTTATCTCCAGATTAGGCAATCTCTAGCTGTAATAGAAAGTTTAGTGGTCACAAAATTATTTCAAGATCTGATCATTCGTCAACAGATGCCAGTTTTTTTGTAATGCCTGTCTTACCTCACTCCACTGGGTTATATTTGGTAATTAAATTTACTACACCACTACTCGAGTTTCTGTGCTTTTTTAACAAGACCATTGTAATTACGTGTGATGTGGAATCTCTTTATACGAGTATTGCACATACACAGGGTCTTACAGCAGTGGCTATTTTCTGAATACAGAGGACAGCTCACATGAAACGTAGAAATAACTTCATTTTGAAGTTATTGGGGTTGTATTGAATAAAATTATTCTTTTTGATAAAAATTTTTACTTACAAACCCGTGGGGTAGCTATGGGTGCAAATGCACCCCGGCATACGCCAATTTATTCTTGGGTGGTGGGAGAGGGAAAAATGTGTGTCACTGAGGGATATTTTCTTATACGAGCAAATCGATTTATGGCAGAGATATATAGACGATGTCTTTATTTATGGAACGGCACCTCTCATGAGTTCTTGGACTTCATGAGGTATTAAATACCAAAACAGTTGAACATTTTTTTGACCCATCAATACTCCCATACTCAGTTGAATTTCTGGATTTGTTGGGCTCAAAAGGAGATGAGTGTTGATAACATCACTGTTTAGGAAAAAAACAGCTACGAATACACTTTTGACTATAAAAAGTCGCATACTCCATCCTTACTGAAAGGTTCCCAAGGGGCAATTCTTGAGAGTAAGGCGTAACTGTACCAGACAAGAGGACTTGTGAGGGAGTAGGACTAGCAGACAGGAGGATACCCAAATAGATTGTTAAAAACCTGTGCTTTGCAGCATCAAGACATTCACAGGCTGATCTATTGATCTCCCAAAAAAAGCACAGAAACTCGAGTAGTAATGTAGTAAGATTTATTACCAAATATAACACACAGTGGAGTGAGGTAAGACAGGCATTACAAAAAACTGGCATCTTGACGAATGATCAGATCTTGATAATTTTGTGACCACTAACTTTCTTATTACAGCTAAGAGATGTCCTAATCTGAGAGATAGTTTTCAAGAGCCATTTTACTAGAAGATCTATTTCCTTACAGGGGGTACCAGACGACATGCACCTTCCCATGTGGAGGGTGCACCTACTGCCAATTTAAGGATGCACAACCTAGTATTTCTAGCTCAGATGGGAATAATGTATATAAGGCCAGTAAGTACTTTATTTGCAAATCAAAAAATCTGATATACGCATTAATCTGTCCATGCAATAAAATCTATGTTGGTAAGACTAGCCAGTTATTAAAATGCAGATTGGCTAGCCATTTGTCCAATATTAGATTAGCTACACGTACTACTGACAATGCGCTTACAAGCGTGGCCAAAACATTTTGGAATCCCATCAGAGCAGAACACAAGGGTTAGCATGGGACTGTCGGAAATAAGCATGAGTATGAGAGGGGGGGATCTGGAAAACGCATTATTGCGTGCGAGACTCGCTTTATCTTTATACTAAAAAACCCTAAGTCCTAGTGGTCTAAAGAGAGGAAATGGATTTTATTCCGTTTGTGTGACTGTTAATTCATTTTCTTTATATAGATTTTGAGTATCTTGGCAGAGGCTTATCTGGACTGTGGATATCACTGAGGAGTTCTTTTCCATCACTGAAATATTGGGCGACATAAACGGACCAGGTTGAGTCTGGTGATTCGTATTGCAAAATGGATGTCCGGAATACATGGGTTCCCGTACGGGACCCGATACCATTGTTCTGTGTTACCTTACATTGCGGGTCAACTCTTGAAAATACGTACTACAGAGGGTGATAAAAGGATGGACAAAAAACTCATTATATTGCCTCAGGTTTTATTCTCAATAACATCTATGGAAAAGGAGGATGGAAGACGGACATATGTCTACTTTGTGCCTATTTTGTCTATTTTAATTTATAAACTTGGACTGGATTGAACAATCTAATTAAAACTACAAAAGATTTGACCTATGATGTCTTATATTCATTAGCTCTTGGGAATATTCTATATCGCCTTCCTGGACTTTTTGGATTGGTACTATTAACTATTAAATCACTGTTTCTAAATGTTGGATATTTATGTGGAGCTGCATTGTTGTATAGATTCCCTGTAGGAATTGAGCTAATTATACCTTTTTTGTTACATTGTTACACTTTAGTATATTTGTGATAATTGTTGGCTATATGTAGGTTACTCAGCAGAGATCTCGTATAGGCTTCGGCTTGATTGGACGTCACGGTCATGTGACCTGTGACGTAACGATCAGCTGACTCCTTCTTGTGCATTTAAACCCGGCAGATACTCGCCGAAGGTTAGCGCCATTGAAAAAGCCCTTGTTGGGGGAGCGAAACGCTTGGGGTGCTCCCCCACCCAGGATCTTTCCTATCTTAGAGTTTGAAAGTCGGGACATTGGACTTATGGTTTATACCCTGATATTTTGCTTACATTCTGACTGTCCTGCACGGATGACTTGACTATTGACTGATAAGTATGAAGGGTGTGATGGGAAATATATGCACATTGCATGCCTAGGTGGGGTATATATACTGTATTATATATATAAATTTGTGACACTGTATTTTCTATGTACAAGCTTTTGCACACTTATTGCATGACTTTACTCTGTGAAGTTACTACTTTTGATATTTTAATAGACTTAATAAATATATGTTTTAAATCAGGCCAGTTTTTCCTCTAGCTTTTCTGTTTTTGATATATATTTCTAGAGGTAGGCTTTTACTATTACCTTTTATGAGGTTTGGATATCTTTGTGTATTCATAGATAGCATGGATGTAAGAAACAGTTATACTAACATTTCAGCAAAAAAAAAAAAAAAATAAAAGTCTGGGGAATAGAATCTGCAACTTGAACCTTACTTGTCTTGCTAAAAAGCAGAGCTCTTAGTCTAGGATAACAAGAGATACATATAGAACACTGGACATGTAGACTCTTTTGTACATATGTTGTGTATGGGGATTGAACTGTGTGTTTCTTAAACTGACATTTTACCAGTGTGCGCCACCAGGAAATAAGATGAAATTTAGGTATACTTAGAAGCTTTATTTTGCATGGAATATAATAGAAACAAAAAAGTAAGAAGGCGTATTGAACTTGTGACCTTCTGACTGGTTGTTTCAAACCTGATGCCTTACCCGGTGCGCCAACACTGAATAAGCAGATAATCCCGGTACAATTTGGAGGCTTTATCTTTGCTAGGAAAATAATAATAACATTTTTTTTAATATGGAAGTCCCTGATGAGACTTTGAAAGCTGTTGGTTACCCAACAGTTTATTTACAGCAACTCACACTGGATGGTAAACTGCAGGGTAACAAGCAGCTTTCAAAGTCTTATCAGGGATTCCTATTGTATATAGAAAACATCTGTGCATAGAGGAAGTGAATACTGGGGTCAGGGGGGCATGGCTCTTTGATGACTTCATTTACAGTCAGTTACCATTGGTAATTGATCTGTTATATATGCATGTGAAGGTTCTCATTAATCCAGGTCATGGTATATCTGTTGTATATCAATTAGATCAACTGGACTTGAAGTTAGTTCTTGAAGACGTAACACCTCTTAACCCACTATCCTACCAATCACGCCCTTAACACTTGGCTGTGTGATATGCTAATTGGGATTTTCCAGGGTACATAATTGCCACGATTCTTGTACAAGTCATTCTGAATTGAGAAAGCCAGTCGGATGACTAGACGAAACGTTCTTCAAGAACTAACTTTCAAGTCCAGTTGATCTAATTGAATACAACACAATGGTATATATGCACATTTTTTAACTATATCTCTCCGTTGAATTTAATGGGTTAGTTTCTGAACTTTACTGAAGTTCAGAAACAAACATGAACTTCAGGGAGTTCGGCCACCTCTTCCAAGCGTCCATATTTTGTTGCACAAGTGAAAACTGTATGGAAGCAAATCAATACATAAATAATGCATTGTACAATCCATGTAACATGATCAGGGAAATCTGGGCATTAATACTGTCAGTAAATGCAACTCCGAGAATCACATTTTATGTTTTACAAAATGCTGGTCCCCATGCAGAGAAAAGCGAGAGCGAGATCAAATTATTGATCTATTTTCCTATTAATTTTTATTTTTTTGTGAGCTGTAAAGGGTTTACATAACAATTCTCCTCTTGGCCCACACCCGCAAGGAGGAAAATATATCGCAAGAACGTATTGTGCCCTTGTCTTATTTTTATTGTGGACAGGAAAAAAAAAGGCACAGATGACACCTTAATTCAGGGTTTTCATTTTTTTAGAAACAAATAGACTATTAAAAGAAAATTGTAAACCAGAAAACTAGAAGGTAAAATAAATCTTTCTAAAGACAATTCGTTCTGTGTCAAGATATTTTAGATAAATGAATAAAAACAAGCACACATGGTTTTGTCTTAAATTTTTCTAATCACAATCGGTTTAATTACAGTAACTTTCTTAGAAAAATTATGATAAACACAAAGCCGCCAAGATGTTTGCATTCTCTATAGTTGGGATGGAGTTTACAATGGAAATTGTCCATACTCACAATAACAGTGTGTGTGTTAGAATTATTTAAAATTAATGAGCACAACTCACTTTAATGGGAATGTATAATGTCACCTTGGGCTTAAATTGCCCAACAACTTTATTTGTGGACTGATTTTATTAATAGGACTTTACAGCTGTGCATATTTGGCTTCATACATAGAGAATATTCTAGTCATCCACAATATTATGGCCAATGAAAACATTGACAAAAAGTTTCACGAACCAAACGTGTTCATCTGAAATCAAAAAATGGGGATTGGATGTTTCGATACAACTCTGTCTAAGTGTTGAATTGCTTTAAAAAACACACAATGACCTTATGCACACAAGCCAATGTGGGTGCCAACTTCAAAGATGCTTCAAAGAAGACATTTTAGAAAAAAAAAGGGGAGATACAATATGGCCCATTCTGTCTCAAAACCCATGTTAACCCGAAAAAAGACGGCTTTTAGAGCACAGCACCATTTCTGAATGTTTTTGGAAATAGCGCTGTGCCAAGATCCAAAACTGTAGATTAATAAGTTTGCGCTACTTTGTAGCGCAATACTTAACGTACGGCTTCTGTGGAGCGTTAAAGTCCCGCTCCTACCTTAGCCCGATCCCGCGATGCAATAACTGATGTAATCTCATCAGCCTGGGATCACGTCTAAGGTAAGTAACGCTGCCCGCAAATTGAATCTCCCCGAAAGTATCTAAAGTCACAATCCAGTTAGTTATTATTATAACTAATCACTCAGAAAACACCAACTCACTTGGAGTGTGACTTTAGGTACAGTTATTTGATTGCTTCAAAAGTCTATGGACCAGTCACACAAAATATGATTGATCATTTTTTATTTGACCATTTTTATGATCAGTGGTCTATCAGAAGGCTAGGCTTAATTGACCTGTGCATGCAGAAAAACCTTTAGATGTGTTTAAAACCAGCAAGATACATTTATTGCATACTACTCAATGCACCGCCTTGTGAGAGGAGCTGGGGGGTTAATAAATTTAAGTAGTAAAGTAAATCTAGCTGGTCAGGTTGGTATTAGGTGGAAATCAGAGCAGATAAAGTGTTTTTTTTTCCGATAATTGCTTTTATAACAACTTTATTTCATGTATTTAGATTGAGATTCGATGGTACTATGGATAAAGTCAAGTTTTTTATAAGAACCTGGTATCAATTCAGAACTAAATGGTTTTGAAAATTGACAGATCTGATTTATTTCTCTGTGCAAAAAGACTGAAAAGAGATTGCAGCAGAAAAAAAACTTTAGGTAATTAAGGCTACAGTTTTAACAAAACCATAGGGTGAAGACCCAGTAGTTTATGTCCTTACCCAGGGGGACAATGGTAAGCAAAAGAGGAGGGGGGGGGAAAGTATAATCTTTAAAAAAAAAAAACACTAATGTGGGGATACTGGAACGGGTACGAAGAAATGAGAATAAAGCAAATGCTTTATATGAGGTCAGTTAATACACATTAATTAAAGCTGAAAAAACAAAAACTATGTTGTTCTTGAGTGCTTTTATAATTTTCATCATGACTTGATACAGTATTTATTAAAACATCTGTGCTTCACTAATTATAGATCAACTTACAGTACAATTCTTGATAACGTGCACAATCATTTTAACTACAGACTGGATTAACACTAAGAATCCCAAAAAAGGAAATGAATGAAAACACACCCTGCCTCTGTAAAGAGTAGTCCGAGAAAATGCTTATCTGCCCCTAAACAAACAAGGCCATCACACAAAACAATCAGACTTTTTTAAAAACAAGCAACTCTTGCATGTAGTGTGTTTATTAACTTCCACTTTAAGATACTTTAATCCACTTGGTTACTGTATATATATATTTTTATCTTTAATTACACAACAATATTGTTATAAAAAGAACGCATATCTACAGCGTACATTACTGAAGTCCATAACAGAGTGTCAAATAGGACGCTGTAAAATATAAACCAAGTTAGTGCAAAGAAAATACATCATTAATGGGGAGGCGGTGGCTTTTTCAGAAATTAAAGTCACGCTAACCTATTTAAATCAGTTAGCATGAATTAACTCTTAGTTCCAAGCTGCCTGGGTTTCGCCTAAGAATCAGCACAAGTGATATAATCTTTGCTTTGCACTACTATTAGGCAAAAGCTGCATTTACAAGCGGCTCTGAGTAAATGTACCAATGTCATTTATCAATCCAGTATTTTTAGATTGAGGAAATGCAGAGTTAGACAGGCAAACTAGAGGACCAGGGAAACCCTGATGGGTTCAGGCACCGTAGGGCCACCCATTCACCAAACCAAATAGAGAGAAACTTTTTAATAGATTTTAATGGAGAGGGGAGAGGAGGAAATAAGTAGATTTGCAGACAAGAGGATTTGCGAATAGATCATTGAGTGAGGAAGGGAGAAGAGAAAGATGGGTTTCTGGTCTGAAGGTTTCCAGGCTTTTCCCAGCATCCCACTAACTGAGGGTAAAGCATTTTTTCAGCGAGATAATTCTTTCCTACTGACCACCTCCCTTCTACCTTATGAGTAAATTATTTAACCGTTATACTCCTCCCAATTCTTCTTCTATAACTCCACCACCGTTTATTCATACCTTCGCCTCCATTATGCCACATTACGATGGGCTATAATGTTGATGATACAATACTACCCATATCAAAGCTATAGTTAATATTTTGTGTGCATGTACCAGTAATTGTGTTTGGCTACATAGTAAATAGAGACAAATTAGCATTTCAGTTTGTTTCGAAACAAGATTTCATCTGTATGAATGTATGCTATTGCTATTAAATGCTTGCATTCTAATTATCTAATAATCTATAAAAGTTTATCTTCATTTTAAATGCTAGGTAAGTCCAAATAGTTTCAGAGGTTGATGCAACAAAAATATGTCAAAAGTTTCTAAAGTAGAACACAGTTAAAAAAGGTAACATTTGATTGGTTACTGCAAATTAATGAGTAAACAATTACACATCTTAGTGTATTAGCCCTTTAAACTTATCTTATACTAAAAGGGGTTGGATTTTTTCCAGTAATTAAAATTAATTTTGAATCATCAATTGGAAAACTGCTAATTTTCTTGTCATTTTTGACTCACATTAAATTTCTCGACAGGATTTAGAGATAAAAATAAAGTAAATTGTATGGATCATATCTCTTCAAACCTTGTGAGAAACATTGACAAGAACAAGAACAAACTGAACAACTTGTACTGGTCCTGATGTTGATGGTTAAAATATAAATAACCTTAAAGGGTTTTACAACTCCCATAAAACAACAGGTGTATCCCCTACCTCTATTCCACTGTGGAAGAAATCTATATAATTCTGCAGGTTTACTTAATTGCACCATTATCCCCAGTGATTAATAATGGTCTGTTTGACGCTCTTAAGTTTAAATTACAGAGGGTACGCAGTTACTTGACAATCCTGGGAGGGGGGGTGGAGGGGCTTGAGAATTGTAACTATGTATCTGGGTCAATGTTTACTACAGGATAAGTTAGTGGGGGTTATTTAGTAAAACTAAAGGTGGCTGGGTTTTAAGTCAATGTTTGCTGGCATCAGTATTGTAACCTGTAATCCGTGATAAGAAATATAATTAAAATCATGGAAGAAAGATCAAAAACTATTATACCAGGGACATAGATATGAGATCCAGGTATCTCTATAGTTGTAAGCATAGGTTTTAATTCAGATCTAAACTCCTTAATGTTCTATGAATATAGTTTTGATTGTATATTGTGGAGGATCACACTTTTCCCAGATAGTTCATCGCAACAAATTTCCATCTTAGGTGAAAAAGCAGAGGACAGCTCAGAAGTTGCATGCATGAATATTTACATGTACTGTATATGTCAATAGAAGACAATGGCCAGAAAGTTCTGAACATTCAGAGGTAAGTTAAAGTATAAAATAGCAATGGTAATTAATCTACAGTAAATGGTTCAGGACCTGGGAAAGTGTTGGGGATGGGTACAAATCTCCCAAAACTATATTAAAAAGTAACTTATTTTGCAGATGGCAATTTAAAATATTCTGCGCAAATATTTTCGATAACCCTTGAAAGTAGCCTTGTATATTTGATAACCCTCGAAGTAGCTCCGTATTTCGATTAACCCTCAAATTAAAATGAGATAATTAGATAAATTAGATAATTACTGAAAATACAGAGAACTGAAAAGCCCTAATGGTTCAGACAGAACTTCAGAATGTCCGAGTTGATGGAAGAAAGTAAAATGGCATTTAAAATTTAAATCAGAAGGAACAAAACAAGCTACAATGGCACAGCAAATGGAGAGATGAAGAACAGCTTGTTGTATGTTTGTGAATGTGCCCTGTCTATGGGACAATGTTGTCATTAGAATCCTACAGCAAAGATACAGAGAGAATTCATTCAGAAAATTAAAGGAATAACGAGGACAGTAATGCAAAATCCTCGTTACTGTGACGTTGAATCTCCTTATTCAAATGATAGGACATAAAGAAGGAATAAGGAGCCTACAGAATTCAATTATTCAAATCTGGAGGTAAGGTAGGCAATCAGAACAAAAATGAATTTATCCTCAAATACTTGAATTTTGTGTACATCACAACTACTTGTCTTCAATAGAAACTATTTTTACAGCTAAGGCACGGCGATGGGCGCTCTTTGCGCGCCATCATAAGCAAATACTTTTAGGGTGGGTGGGAGAAACAATAGTTAGAGACTTCTTCCTCTAGCAAAGGCATGTAAAATTATGGACATGATTATAGACGATATATTTATCATATGGAGAGAGGACACAAGACCTGCAACTCGTCATAGACACATTTAACATCAACACCCTTAAATATATTTCTTACCCGAAGAGGTTTCAAGTACAATATAACATTTTCTGGGCATAAGAGTCAAAAAAGAACAAGATAGATGGTACCCACGCTTTACAAGAAGAAGAAAACAGCCAACTAACTCTTTTTGACTGTAACAGCTCACATCCTAAAAGAAACTGATCAAAGCAATACCAAAAAAGTTCAATTCATGAGGGCTAAACGTAACTGCACACTTACACCAGATTGGCACAAAGAAGCCCGGGACTTAGAATACAGATTCAAAAATAGAGGATACCCAAGAATCTATAGGAGGATAAAAACCCTCATACACAGAATCTACAAACAATCAGAATTGTTGTTAACACCCAAACCGCCCAAAAGACGGTTTATAAAGGATATATTAAGATTAATTTAAGTTTTTTAGTTATATCAATAAGTTTATATAAGGTTATTTATTTTTAAAGTTTTATTATTAATAAGATCAGATCATTTTTACTAGAAATATGCAGAATGGTCAAAAATCAGAAATATTCTTGAAAAAAAACTGGCACATATTAATAAACACAATTATTCGTTCCAGGACCTGCCATACTAATCCATCCATGACAGCAAGAAAAGCTAAAACGATTTCCGATCATCTAACGCACAGTCATTTTACGGCCCATGTACAGATAGAACAGACATGGTAGAAGGAATGACAGGTAGGATCCATGTGGTGATGATTGATGTTTTTTGCAAATTCATTGAAATAAACAAATACAGTACATTAGTACAATCGGAAACAAATCATACAAAATCAATAATACTTTCACTGCAAGTTCCTTCAATGTGATTGAGGTCTCTATGCCCATGCAGAAAAACTCTATATCGGCAATGACAATGATGAAGAAAAGACTTTGTAAGCCACATATCGGACATTCGTTTCTGGCGAAAGAAAAGCAAAGAAGGAAAGAATGTATTCTAAGGTGGCTATGCATTCTTAAGGAAACATAATAGTTCGATACCAGACTCAGATTTTTGTTTCGGAATCGACGGGACTCAAATACAATATCAGAGGTGGGACATAACAAACAAATATTCGCATGGAAACAAAAGGGATCTATCATTAAACAGGCAGAACACCTTTTAGGTATATATGAACGCGGATTGGACCTTACCCCCAACATCTAAAACCAGTTGGGATCAACTACTGATCACAGGATGTTGCTTGACTTATGCAGATGACCTTACCACATACATCTAAAATTATGGGGATCAACTACTAATACGGATGCTGCTCTGACTTATGCAGATAAAAACTGTTTTTTAGTTCCACAGGAGATTGGAAAATTGGAGATAAGTCTCTCGATGCTTAAAATGGACCACATGGGACACAGCTACACTGTTCTTCCATATATATATAATCCTCTCCTCTAATAAGTTTGAGAGCTAGGCTATATGCAAGTTTTATATGATTTATGTATACACCTGGATTAATTACAGTTCTCGGCACGGCATCATGAGGAAAGTACCATTCATTACATGGTAAGGGTGTTACCAAGAATTTCGGGATTTGCCATTATAATAACATGGTTATAGTATATCATTGTTACCTTTCCTGGATATACCCTTACAAAGGAGGAGTGTACCGTAATTCTACTATGTTGTAGTAGAGAATTGTTATGTTGAGTTGCATTTGTGGCGCTGACTCCGGTTTTTATGAAGGGACTTACGAAACACTCCCTACAAAATTCCCCCACTTACGGTAAGAATACACATGCGACGAACGCGACGAATGTAGATCGCGTTATAGCGAGCATGTGGAGTGGAGTCACTCCGGCCGCGCGACACCTGCAGTCCGAGGCTATTTAAAGAAAAAAAAGATGGTTGGGGAAACAGAGCAGTATGGCTGAGAAAGCTCCGATGTAGGATTAACAGGAGCGAAACGCGTCAAATATGCTTGTTCTATACAGGGCCTCGCATACACACCACATGGCTCACTTGACTGAGAGACTGAGGACTGGTTGCTATATGGCACTTTATCAATAACTTATCTTAGCCTTATCTATATCTATATCTATATCTATGATTTATGGTTTTAAGAAATAAGTATCCCTTCAGAAATAAAGGACTTTAGTTTTGATAAATATCTACAGAGTGTTGCAGGGCCGATATTCTTTTGTGTATAAATGGCATCTTCGACACTTTTGATCAACCATTCCTGTTTCCTTTGCCAATATGATAAACATTACAATCTTCAAAAGGTATGAACCCTTTTCCTATGATGCCAGGTAGAAGCCGAGTCCTGACCCGGAGGAATTGTCTTTTTCGTGCTGGGGCATACGTTGATGCAGTTGCTGTTTGGGTCTTCCTCGACATTACAAATTCAGAACACTCTTTTTTCTTGGGTTTCGGATTTTATTGGGGTCTTTCGGATGTACCAATTGTGCCTCAGTGTGTTGTTGGTTTAAAAAAAAGACAGGGATATGGTGTTTTTTGAAAATTCTTCTTCCTTTTTCAGAGGCCCCCTAAAAATTCTGTGCTGCCCCTGGGATTTGATGCATTCCCATGGGCACCAGCAGGGGCACTCTAGGTTTTTGCTGCCAAACATTTGAATACCGTCCTTGATTATTTCCAGGCGGGTGCGACGAAGCTGTTTAAAGGTGTGCTTGAAAGTGGATGGGTTGTCAATGGGCGCGTGGCAAATGGACCATTGAAAAATCTATCACATAATATTAAAAACAAGCCTCCCTAGACAGTCAATTAGAAATTAATGTAAATTACTCGAACCATATTGCTTCCTTTCAGGTTTTTGTTGATCAAAATAACCTTTGTAATAGACTTGCTAAAATGTCGGTACAGCTATTACAATAATTAGAAATGCCAACTTCTGTAGCATAAAAGTATGCCTAGTAACGTCTTCCAGACTAAACTTCAAGTCCAGTTGATCTAATTGAATACAACAGATCTTTTACCATGACCTGGATGAATGAGAACGTTCACAAAAATGTAGCTATAAAAGATTTTAGCCAAAACGATTTGATAAGCCACCCGTGAAGGTTTTAGACAACCTCTTTCAGGGGCCCGAACTACCTAGCTAGTATAAACCTAGACTAACAACTACTAAACGAATCTCAAATGATTAGGAATCCGATTGTAAAACAATTCGACTGGAAAAGAATGTGATTGGTTAGTCTACCAATCCGATTCTTTCTGAAGACTTCTGATTGTAACTAATTAGAATTGTTAACAATCAGATTCTTTCAGAAATAATCTGATTGTCTGTCTCCAGACCATTTCCAGGTCCCAGAGCCATTTACAGTAAGTTACTGCATAATTTTTACAAAATTAAAAACCATTCAAAATTTTCAAGAATTTTCGAAATTTCTCGAATTTGAAAATGTTCGAGAGGACCGCAGTTTGGAAAAAACAATTTCGGCCATCTCTAAGGCCTGGTTAATCCGGTTTGCATTTGCAATTTGGCGGATGGGGGGGAAGTTCCCTTAGAAATTTTTTAAAGGTTACTGCCTCTCCTCTGGGCACAAAATTCAGTATGGTGCAAGAACCCTCAAAAGACGGAATTCGTTTTGTTTCTAATCATTAAATCTGCTTCACGCAAGAGCTTTGATTACTTACAAGATCCTGGGATCCACAGCTGATTACTGGCTATGCCACTGCGAGCGTGCTATGTTTATCTCTGCTTTTTGCCCAGAGGGGGGACAGTTACTTAAGGACAGAGCAATGCTTGGATTTGTAGGCTGTAAATAAAATTAAATGGTAGGATTTGTAGATTTGCAAGGAACAGTGCAAAGAAAAATATTTTAAAGGCAATTACACTTTTTGCAACAAATGTTGGTAAAGATTCAAGTCAACTCAAGTTCAGTATTGGTCTGAATGGGCTTACATTATAGTAAAGGGTTGGGTTATTGGGGTTATAATAAGGGAAAACATTCAAACATAAGGGTATGGAACTTTAAAAATATGAATGATTTATCCACTAATATTCATTGCACCAAGTCGTAGGTGGCGCACACAATTGAATTTCATTGCCGATTTAAAAATTATAATTATTAGTACTATCAGTATAAGACTTCTTACCTTGTATACACTAAAAAATTTGTCCATATATAATATATGAGATCTGTATTAATATATAATAATTAATAGTGTGGTTATAAAACTAAACACTTTTGTTTTTATCGGTTTTACAGTTTCAAAAAATTATAAAATTGATGACATAGAATGGGATTGTATAGTATAGTATATATTATATTTGAGGTTGACTTAAAGACATACGTCCATCCCGTCCAACCCATCTAGCATATCCTCCCTTTCCTGCCTAACTGTTGATCCAGGGAATGACAAAAAAACCCAACCAAATTTAGAAGGGGAAAAAAATTCCTTCCTGACTCCAAGTGGCAATCGCGAAATTTCCCTGGTTCAAACTCTACTTTAGTATCAAAACCAGTAAACTTGCAACATTCATTGTTTGCAGAAACTCATCCAGCATTTTTCTGAAACTGACCAATGACCTGCAATAACACGTCCACTGGCAGACAGTGCCATAGCTTTTACTGTTCTATAGTTGATTAAAACCCAGTAACTGTTATCATATTACTTTGGATAAATAATTCTCCATTTTAATCAGATTAATATAGGTCTACAATTTACTAAGGACATTATTAAATATTTAAAATGGCATTTTTCTTAAATAAAGGTATGTGCTTATTTATATCCACCTCTAACTAGCAACATCAGGCATTCATCAATGGTCTGCTGCCAATTAATTGCTGACAAACAGGGAAACTGGCCAGATCACATATATTAGGGCACAGTGCCATTACTTTAGAGACAGTGGGCATATAGGATTTTATGGCAGTCATTATTTTGGACTAAAATTTCCAATGTGGTTAGTTTCTTTAGACCTGTTGACTTTTTGGAAATGCTCAGGTAAGGGGGCATGTACTGTATGTCACATTAGGAATCAATGTTATTACACATTGGACTGTACTCATTAGTCACATTGTATGCTTGATCCTGGTCAAACAAATTGAAATAGGAGATAAATTTCATTTTCCAATTCTATTATTTTAAGTAGCAGTGATAGTATTAAAGGGAAGCCCAACCTTAAAACAAATAATTGTTGACTTTTTTTGGGCTAGAACCCTAATGCTATTTACCAGAAAAATTTATCTTCCTTCTCTCTCTGCTGCCTCCTCTGCTCAAGCTGTGCAGAGGGCAGAAGCGGAATCAGCAGCCAATCAATAGTGGGGTGTCAGCAGTCACAGCCTTGATTAAATGCATGGAGGGAAGGATCCATCTTACTCTGCCAGAATGAGCAATAATTATTCTTAAATATTGATGAGTAACACATCTAATAATGTGCTGAGACATCAGTGGGTTTGGGGCAGTAACAGTGTTAAGGGGGACATGCCCTTTAAATTCTCATAAAAAAGTTGAAATCCATTATCATCATGTGCAACTACAAATATATATGCGCTATATCGATATACTTTAATCTAGGCATGAACCTGTTAGGTTTAAACTATCGAGATAATTTATTAACTTATAAGTTTAACCTTTCTACAGTTGTTTCTTTAAATAACACTGTTATCACAGCTGCTGAATATGCAGAAACTACGGCCCTATGGACTAATGCTGCACTGATCATAAAAAGTATAAAGTCGCGCAAATGTTCTAAGCGGTATTTATTATCTAATGTAAGTGGGCTACCAATGAATTTTAAAGAGAAAATTCTGATGGCACGGCACTAATACCATTTCACAATGGTGAAGAAGAGTGTAAGACAAGATGGTCTCTATTAAGCCTAAACAGTGCATGGAGGTCACATATTGCTAGCTTGGTGTAGAAAATGTGTTTGCTTTTTTTTTGGGGCTAAAGTTTTATAACAATCTATGTAAATAGTTTAAACATTTAAAACAAAATAGATGGCCACAAAGATAGAAAAGATTTTCTATATTATTTTGGACCTGCTACCCAAAAGCACCAGCATTCAAATGTTAGAATAGAATGGTAATTTTTTATAATTAGGGGGAATTAAAGGTCTTCTTCTTCATCTATATATTATTACTATTTTATCACCTAGTTTGTGAGAGAAAATTACATAATTTTATCTATGACTACTATATCCTCCTGCCATTTGAGAAGTTAATAGGAAACTCCTCTTGTAGTCAAGCAAGATAATCTAGTCACTTCCCACAGAAGCTCCATGCACTCGTTGTTTGGTTGCTGTAGGTATCATGCTAGACTTAAAAGACATGCCACCCTAAAAAAACAGCTATTTTTGATATTAGGTAAAAAAACCAAAAAAAAACTGTTAGATAATTACTTATAGCGGTCATTACTCCCGGCTCTGAAAATCACCTTCTTGTGAAAGATAAACGATTGTTCATAGTTCACCAAAAGAGGGGTTTTTTAAGGACAAGTTTTGTTTCAGAGAATTAGATGATTGATTGTAGGTGATTGATAGATAGATGTATGGGAATGCACAATCTGGTAGCTGGGGTGCTTTGGAAATGCGGCAGTGTCACTGTCCCGAAATAGCAAAATACAAGAGACACACACTTCCACTCTTATAGGTTTTAGAGCTATTGTCGAGCATCTTCATTCAGAATACCGACACAGAACCCCTCGGTCCGAAATCGAATGTCTTCCGAAGTCCCGAAAATCTGGAGGATCGTCAAATTCGTGACGGAGCCTCAAGATTTCGGGATCTTCGTGAAGACATTTTTCAATAATTTTCTAAGTACAGGGATTTATTTTCAATTATTTTCAAAAATAGTTTGAACGTCGAAAAACGATTGAGAGACATTTTCGAGTTTCTGATCACATTTTCGAGAATTTTTTAAATTGCCCTGAACGTCGAAAAATGATTCGAAAATAGCCCCATCTATTTGAAATGATCGAAACATGGTTCCGTTTTTTTCAGATCTTCAGGATTTATGAGATCCGGGAAAATATAGGAGTTTTGACATCTCTAGACAAAACAAGTGATTCAATATTTATAGCTGTGACCACACCCCCAGTGCAACTCCCTCTGCATTGCTCTGTGTTACGGTCCATTAACCCTTAGCTTAGCCAACATCGTCTTCAATTTGGCATTCATAAAAAGTTGCCATAGTGTTAAAGCAATTCAGTTCCATACATATTAAAACTCGATGATGATAAAAAAAGTGCCATAGTGCTTGAAAACAGTAAAATACATATATATTTTAAAAATGCTGAAAAAAAAAACCCCCATAATCTTGATATAAAATGTGCTTATAATGCTACTGATTTAAAATAGGCTTCATGTTTTCCCACATTATTCAAAAAATATATCCTTTTTACATCGTTTCAGGGTACCTATATGTGATACTTCTGTGCAATATTGAAAATAAGACTTACGACTTTCTGCAACCCATTTTAAACAATTTTTAGAAACAATTTTTTTTTTTTACATTTCTTAAAAAATACATTGCAATCATATACATAGAAGCCAAATTATCATAATCCAGTCCGAATTCGTCCACGTTTTACTTTAAGTGTAATATACAGCTAGCAGGGCAGTCCATATTACTGACAAATGGAAAATAAACTAGCAAGTCTTCCAGGACTAGTGGATTTTGAATGAGATGTACAGGTGGAGGGAAATCTAAGCTTTGACAATCGTATAGACATATACGAGTTACCCTGTAAATTCCAAGGTGCAAATCCATATTAGTTGGGGATTTTGCGATCTTCCAGAGTGATATCGGATCTATGTAAGTTCCCATGCTTTGAGCTTTATTGTAATTGTATCATATCCGGGGATTTAATCAGCCATGATTCCGCTTGTAATATAAGTCTGCATCTTGGCTGGTGTTAAGGGATAGACACACTGCCATGATTTCTCAAGTGCTAAACGGGTACGTTTTTGGGGGTGTATGCAATCACCAGTATTTGCGGATTGCATGCACAAAATTGCTACAGTCACGGCGCAGCAAACGGAAAGAACACGGATGTTCACATGCTTTACAAGCATGTGAACGGGTATAGTGTGGCCTCAACTTAAAAGAAATGATAGCAGGGCCCAAATATTAATGCATAGTAGCTCAAATATTCTGGACCACCTGTATTTGAGGAGGATACAAGGTTCCTATTGAGCTTTTTTGCATGGATGCCCATTGGAATGATGCAGTTAAGTTCCACCCAATTTTAGTTTTATTATTTATTTATTTATTAACTTTGAAGAGAACAAATCATGAAAAACAGACCCCTGATATATAACAGGAAATATCTGTGGGCTCTTTAACAGATTAACGGTTTAGAGTAATGATGTCATACTGCAGTTGCGGCCGCAGAATGGACAAAGAATTGTGGCTTTTGTCTGGTATAGTTGGGGATCACACCAAAGGTAGACAATATAACCAGAAAGCTTTTTAGAGAATGGCGAATCTAGACATTTATTATTGTAGGTTGTGTTAGCTTTAGTAAATATTCCAAGATTCGGTAGTATAGAGGGTTTAAACACTAATGAGGTTTCTGAGTAAATCATTCCAATAGAAGTTTTTGCTGCCCCTGGGTTTTTATACCTCATTCTCACTTTGCTACTTTATTTCATGATATGGACGGCTTACATAAAATATTAATGCATATCCTGTGTATTGCCAACAGATTAATTTACCTCGACTATCAAGATCTATAAGCAGAATCAAGTCATGCACTTCTGCAGGTTGCTTGCAAGTGGTAGCTTTGAAGGGATGTTGTAATATTGCAGATTGGACCATACTGAAAGGTTGCCCAGACACTACAGCACCTAGCAGAACAATCCACGACATACCAACAAGCACGGGATCCGCCTTTCCGGACCTACTTTGCGGACTGGCATACAATCACAATGAATGGACAACTAAAGGACTTAGCAATCGTATGTCAGCTGCAAGAAGATCCGGAAAGGCAGTTAGTTCTTCTCCAAAAGGTAAGGTTGCATGGATTTGGTCTGCCACGGTAAGCGTAATGTACGGGCACCTTAATTCAAGCTTCTAAAACTGCAATCTCTTCTAACAATTATAATGCAGAGGCTGCCTACACCACTTAACTAAATTATTCTCAGATAGTGCCAGAATTAATTCAATTGTTTGGAGCAAAGGTAGAAGGAAGATTCCCAGCCAGACAACAAAAACAGCTGCAATAAAGGGCTTAATTACACTTTTCTGTGAAGCAATATGAGAAAACCTTCTATGACACAACAGTACCATAATAATAGGCAACAATTACCAATAACTTTTTTTTTTTTAACTGAATGTGACAAACAAACGATAAAAGCTTTTCTTTCAGCTCAGGGGAATAGGTTTAGGGGCATATTAAATAAATGATTTGCATAAGAACAAACCACATTTAAAATAAGCAATCTGAGGTTTGGTGGCTGGTAGCTAATTGATAAGGTTGTTTTAAATGAAAAAAGGAATCTCAAAGCTTGAACCATACGTGTTTCTCACGTAGGAGTTTATACAGTTTCATTATTCCCACCTCTCATTAATTTAATGCAGGAGATTTTTGAATGATTTCTGAACATTTCTCCATTTTGTTGGTTTGATATTCTAAAATATGGTTGCACAGTTTATCAGGGCTGGGAGAGGGTTCTTCCTATTTCAAAGTAAGACTTATTACTTTAAACTTCTTTTTTTATATATATATTCTAGAAGATAAGAATGAAGGAAAAGTCAACAAATTACTTAGCTTGAGTATCTTATTGCGAGTTGTAATATCAGATTGTAAGTGTTCTGCAGGGCATCCAAAGAGTAATGTTTCTACATTCCACTTTCCAAGGAAGGTCATGCAGTTAAGATTGTATAGAGAAGGTTTACAGCTGTAGTTAAAAAGATTTTTATCAACCTTTGCATGAATTCACTCCCGAGTATTTGTATGCTTTAAATAGATGGTATCATATATTTAGACTGAAATGTGGATCAAAAGACTGCTGTTCCTGCAACATCAGAAACTGAGCAAGATGGCCGAACTTTCGTCCGTTTTCACCCTTTTGAAAACTCTATGGAAAGTTGAAATTGGACCATTAAAGTCAAAATAGTTCTAAAAGGTCGAATGAAAATTCAAATATCAATGGGAACTTAATTGTAGAATGGCTGTGGGGACCTGGTTATGGTCTGGGGACCCATTCAACTCCATTCAAAAGCCGATTACTATAACTCGCGCTTTACTTTCGAGCTCTCGCGTTCGAACATTCGATAATATCCATAAACAACTTGCCAGATTCGATTAATTGATATTACTGCGTATTTGGTATAATAGACATTTTAATAGATATTCGTTTATGATATACTGCTATTGGTTTATGGACATTTTTAACTGAATATTTTTTATTCGATATTTACTCGCAAGTAGTGAGAATCGAACGTACGTTGACATTCGATAATATCGAAAGTCCAGATAATATAGGAAAGCTTGAGAAATCCGCTGTGGTCAGGGGGAGAGTCGAGAGGTCCGGGGCCTGTCGAATCGAATAGTTTGGTCGAAACTGGGTTTTGAGTTCTAGTTCCATCTCTAATCAGAACAACCCACCCCCCAATAATTTGTCTGACATATGTTGCAAACTGGTTGCAAATAAATGGGCCAGTATGGTTAATGTCATGGAAGTGGAAGTAAAAAGTTCAGAAGGTTTAGACATTTAATAGATTTTGCCGACTGCAGTTAAATATATCAAATGTATTCCTAAATAGTGTCTTGGACAACTTTTTCAAACTTTTTTTTACAACAGATGGACCGGCGTTTTATGATGGTGGATCATATGGCGGGGATCACGGGCATCTTACCTCCGGAACCCCTACCAGGCACCTTGCGGGCCCATAGTTCACCACGCATGCTATACCTTTACAAAAATTAGCATTTTAGAGCTCAGAACAATCAAGTTGAAGGGTTGGAAGAAAAATGTTTGGAGAGGACCATGGCTGCTTTACGATCGGCGCATTGGAGTTATAGGTCATGAGTGCCATAAAGCCGAGTGCAGTCATAAAGGAGTGCACTGAAGATTTTTCGAACTCTTTACCTCAAATAGCTTTTTTTGTTTTATGCGGGGAAAAATCTCTCAAAAGAGTTGTCAGGTATATATGCTATTTCACAAGTGTACAAAACACATCTTTTGTATTCTCATTTTTCACTTGAAATCAGGAAGGAATTTTTTTTCCTTCATAATTTGTTTTTTTTTGGCCTTCCTCAGATCAACAAGTTAGGCAAGAAATTGGGGTATTGCCTGGAGGACCTAGGTGTGATGTGGGAAGTATGGACTGGGTTGGACGTATGTTTGATTCACAAATACTATACAAATCGCAGGAATATGCCACTCTTAGATGGAGCATGACCCTTTTCACCGTGGAATGAGAACTAACTTCAGAAATTTTCAAAATAGTTGCTAAAAGTTACATAGTAGGACTCTGAAGAACGTGAGAAGATTGCGGTTTTTATTACAGACAAGCAGGATAGTGCACCAGTGTGGTTCGTAAATGTTTGCACTATCCTGTGTCTATATAAGAAAAAAACAGCCATGTGTTGGCGAAAAATTTAAAGATTGTGACAAAAAACGATGTTTTAAGGAAGTGATGCTCTTGACTATTTGGATTGCAGACTGACTAAATCTTGGACAGTTTGGTGCAATCTGGAAAGCATTGAACCAGCAGACTTTGTTGTGGCTTTGGATTAAACTGGTTGAAAGGAAGGCTGGTGTTACAGACCTCTTAACTGTGTTCCAGTTGCTAAAAGTTCTCACAACCTGGTCTTTATACCGTCTGTATAATAAACAGATCAGTTCTATTTAGGGAATCTAGCAATTATTTGGTTTTCAAATCTAAAATATTATTGGGCTTATTTGGTCGGATAAAATGTGACACATTTTTAAAATCATAGTTCAAAGGGAATTTATTATTAAGGTCTTCCATGAATTTGTGTAACTTTTTCCTCCTTTATTTGTTTTTATCTTAGCTGTACAATTGTACAGATAAGATATTAATTATTTCTCAGTGGGATTTTTTTTTGTTTAATCTTAATTTAAACTTTATTTTTCTATACCTTCTCATAGTCTAGTGCCTGCTCCCTATCCACTGGTGTGACCTGCAAGAGCTGAGGACATCACTACAACTTCTTCAGGGTTAATTAAAATGAAAAACCTTAACTTAAGAAAAGTTAAAAGTAACAGTCCAGGGTACTGAACTGCCTCTATTTCGCTAAAAGTTTGTCTGTTTTGGTTTAATTTGGGTTACTCTGGGGATTCAGACTCTAGTATAAAAAAAAATGGGAAAAGCAGGGCATTCAGCTCAGAAAGCAAACCATACCAAAGTGGGTAAGCTTATTACAAAATAGCCATTTTCACTGATCTACACAATCCCAGCATATCTTTTAGTATGAACATACTTTAATTTTCATTAAAATGTTATTAACAGAATAAGTATAATTTTTGGATTAATCGACAGATTACAAGAAACATTTTTAAACATTCTTATGACAGTGTAAACTGTGAAATTACTAGTGAATAACTGTGAAGTTACCAGTCTTAATTATTATTATAATAAATTACATACCAATATCCGATTAGGAGCGCTCACCACGGCGTCTGTGTTATGTCCGCTCTATGTGTATTCCAGCATGCAGTACCTCTCTCCCAAAACGAGACTTCAGCAAAATCTCACAAACTTAGAATGAGAAACAGACATCAGGGAGGGACGCTCCGAAACTAGGATCAGTCATGGCGGATAATATCATGGTGTGCTTTATTCAATCCCACACGTGTACAATTGTACATCAAAAGGCAGTGCCAAAATCAAAAACAATGGAGGTGCAACAAGTCAGTAGTTTTACGCATTTCACAGCGTCATGGCCGTTCATCAGAGACTCACTGAGGGAGAGGATTTACCCATAATCCTATCCCTTAATACCCATAACTGAATGTGGGTTAATTGAAAAAAATTTTAGGTGGGTTAATTGAAATTTTTTTTTGGGTTATGGGTATTAGGGAGCAGGCATTATGGGTAAATCCTCTCCCTCAGTGAGTCTCTGATGAAGCCATGATGCCGTGAAACGCGTAAGTCTACTGACTTGTTGCACCTCCATTGTTTTTGATTTATGGCATGCCTTTTGATGTAAACATGTGTCGGATTGAATAAGCACACCATTTTATCTGCCATGACTGATTCCTAGTTTCAGAGCGGTCCGCTCCCTGATGTCTGTTTCTCGTTCTAATATTTATTATAACTAATTAAATAGAAATATTAAGAGCAACAAAGGCTCAAACATGAAGGGTTCACAGAAGCTTTCTAATGTGGATTAACGTAGCACCTTTGATTGTGAACTATTAATCTCATGCTTTGAATGATGTGGTATAGAATAAACCACCATTAGCCTCTCTAGCATTGGAAGCACAGTATTTGAGATGTTTCACTGCCTGCTGAAATGTTAACGTGTTTTTGCAAGGTGGCAACATACTGTAGCTGCAAAATAAACCCAAATCATCATTCCCTCCTTTACTATACATTACAATAGGTATGAGGTTTGCCAAATGTGACAGTGTGTATTATAGACAAACATCTCCACTATGGTCCTGTCTATCCAAAGGACATTGCTCCACAGGTTTGTATTGTTCATATGGAACATAAGTCATGCCGACATGATTTTTTTGGATAGTTATAAACTTAAATGTTTTCCACTTGTTAATAATATTTTTCACTTTAAAATGATGGACACTTTTTTTAGAAATAGCTTTAAATGTATTCTAAAAAGATGAGCAGCATTATTGCTTATCTAAGATCATTGCTAATGTCTTTCTACCAATCGCAAACACTTTCTACAGACCAGGAAACTGATAAAACTTTTTTTTATAGAGGTGGTCACACTGGCTGAGGATCAATTAATTAAAGGGAGCTAAACTCTTCTTGCTCTGGGGGATCACCTGATGGCTGACCAAGCATTCTTGTCAAGGATCTGTCATGGTGGATCAATGAATGACTGCTGACCGAGAGCCTATACAATAACAATCCATGGCCAAAACACTCAGTCATTGGTCAGCTCTCAAGTGTTCCACCTGAACGAAATTTAACATCTGTACAGTGCTTAAATTGCTAGGTCTTCACCACTGGGACTACAACAGAAATGGAATTTACCTCCTAGCTTCTGCTGTTCCTAATTTCAGTTCTTTCTTTCTTGGGACTTTTTCTATACACAAAGTGAGAATATAACACACCTCATCCCTGTGATTACAGTAGATGGTTGAAATACTAAACCCGGAGCTTCAACTCTTGCCCCACTCCAGTGCTTTACCCTCTCTTTGTCGGGAAAGCTGGGGGGATATATCAGCTATGGGAGGTTGTGCTTATTACAGAGGGTGCCCACATATAGTGTGGCCTGCCAGCCTAGTGAAGTGGGATGAAATTGATGGACCAGCAGAGTGGAAAATTAGAGGTCAGAATTCTAGCTAGCTGCTTTACTTATTAAAGTGAGTATTTTAAGTCACCCTGGGTTCATTTTCAAGTGCATTTCTTCAGACACTGCTTCTGTATTTTCTTTTTGTTAAATAAATAATGATACTGTAATTTATTGTGTGTTTTTTTTTTTCACCAGTGGTTATATTTAAATAACTTTCGAACCTTGTAAGAACCAAATGATTTTTATTATAATTAAAACTTTAGAATTAATAAAGGGTGTACATTCTTTTTCTCATAATTGTATGTAAATGTATGTAGTTCACAACTTGCAATTATTTAAAGTATTCCGAATTACTGTTATTTATTAATTAAATATGATCTGTTGGCTTTATTTTTTTTTCTTTACTGGTTTATCATTCACAAATTCTGACAATAATCAGGTCAAGTTTTTGACATCATTCAGAGGAATCACAAAGACATTAAAATCTTGTTCACAGAATATCAATTAGCGAAATGGGTTGATTTATACTTGTTACCTGGTGAAAGCTCTGAAATGTGGATTTTCTTCCAAAAGTACTCTATATGACCAATTTCTGATTTCTGAAATATTAATAAGTTAGTCGGTATTTTATATGTACGCGCTTAGTTTTTAAATCCTTTCCTAAAATATATTTGTGAAGAGACTAATGTATTTATATTAGAGTTAATGACTCTTAATATGTGCTTCAATTCAATACCAACAGGACTTCCTTAACGTCATAAATCTTCATGTTAACTATGGTGGAGGTCAATTTCAGCCTAATTTAGTTCTTATAATGCATTTTTAAAAATTGGTCTCCGGGTAGTGAATTATTCATGTTATCCTGATTCCTAATGTATTAAATCAATATGCCTTTTGCATGATGATGTCAAATATGGTAATAAGACTTCCAAAAAATTTCTCTCTTTTTTTTTGTTTGTAATCTTTTCTTTCTATATGGATAGGGTAAAATGAAAAGTAATTCATGATTCGGTTTAGTGTTTTTATAAATAGAATTTGCCAGGAATGCATTTGTAGGTCTAAATATCCTGAATGAATGACATTGTGCACAGATACCCAAAAGTCATACGTCCATCAAGTCCAACCTTTTCACCCTCCTTTTTAACCTTACCTAACAGTTGATCCAGAGGAAGGCAAAAAAGAAAAAACAGCTAAAAAGGGAAGGGGGGTTAATTGCTCCTTAATACCAGTAATTCTTAATCTTTTTTAGTTTTAGAAACTTATCTAGCCCACTTTTAAAGCTATTTAATAAATTTGCCATTACCACATCTGCTGGAAGACAGTTTAACAGTTTCACTGTCCTCACTGTAAAGAAACCTTTCCTAACCTGAAGATAAAACTTCTTTTCTTAAAAGATGTCCACATGTCCTATGATATGACTGTTTCGTGAACAATGCACCATAGAGTTTATTGTATGGCCCATTAATTTATTTGTATAAAGTGATCTCCCCACACAAAAGACACTTCTCTAATGTAAACAGCCCTAACTTGTCTAATCTGCCTGCATTTTATTTGCCCTTCTCTGAACTGCTTCCATTTCTATAATGTCCCTTTTGTATATGGGATTACAAAACTGCACCGCATATTCCAAATGAGGCATTACCAGTGCCTTGTAAAGAGGGAGAATAATATTTTTTTGTCTGGCATTGCTTGGTACAGCTAAGTCTGTTTTCTACCAGAACAACCAAATCTTTTTTCCATTAGAGATTCACTTAACACAGAGTTATTTATGGTGTAAGTAGCACCAGGATTGTTGAACCCCA
This sequence comes from Hymenochirus boettgeri, assembly GCA_019447015.1. Classification (NCBI taxonomy): domain Eukaryota; kingdom Metazoa; phylum Chordata; class Amphibia; order Anura; family Pipidae; genus Hymenochirus; species Hymenochirus boettgeri. The sequence continues at coordinate 119,520,831 of CM033471.1, read as the reverse complement.
AATGCATCACTTTACATTTATCAACATTGTATCTCATCTGCCATTCTGCTGCCCATTTTAATAATATATATACATCAGCTTGCTGCAATTGGACATCATTTGAAGTTTCCAAAGCTCTGCATAGTTTAGTGTCATCAGCAAAAACCGAGACCTTGCTCTCAATGCCCCCTTCTAAGTCATTTATAAACAGATTAAAAAGGATTGGCCCCACTACAGAACCCTGAGGCACTACAATTAGAACTTTAGACCACATAGGTGTACCTCCATTGACCACCACTCTCTGTTTGCGATTCCAATAACCAATTCTCTGTCCATGTACAAAGGTTTATTTCTAGGCCAACAGTCCTCAGTTTATATATTAGTCACCTATAAAAAATAAGTAACTGAAGTCTCCAGCACCTTACCTACCAGTGATGTTAGGCTTACAGGTCTATAGTTACCAGGCTGAGAACGACTACCTTTTTTGAATACTGGTATTACATTGGATTTTTTCCACATCTCCAGACAAAAGTGAATCTGAAAAGATAGGAAACAGTGGTCTAGATAAAACTGGACTAAGCTCTCTTAAGATCTGAGGATGTTTTTATACGGTCCTGGGGCTTTATTGATTTTAACTATGTTTAATTGTTTTCATACCATATCCTCTGTCAGCCAGAGTGAATATTTCTCATTTAAAACTTCATATTATTACAGTCCCTGCTATAAGGACTAGGATTCATCTATAGTAGGAAAAAAAATGGTTTAGCACTTTAGCCTTTTTGGCATCCTCTATAACCATCTCAGTCCCATCATTTAATGGTCTCACATTCACTGTCCTCATCTTTTTACTATTGATATAATTAAAAAGCATTTTGGGGTTAAACCTGCTTTGTTCTGCTATCTGTATTTCATTTTCTATTTTAGCTATTTTAATTGCTTTCTTGCAATCCTTATTTCAGATTATATACCTGTTTCCCTCTGATTTCAAAATTTTAAGTCTTTTTTTCATTTCTCAGCACATATTCCTAAACTCCCACTGCCTCCCTAGCAGAGCATGTGGCTGCGGTATTTCTGAAAACACTACCCTTGAAGTCCTTACTTTTAACTTGGCCTCTAAATCTCAGTAATTATTTTTAAGGACATCGCCTTCTTCTCTAATTTTGTCATTGATCAATATGATCCAAGAACACCTGGTCACTCCCAGCCCCACCCAATAACCTGTCTACATGATCCACCACATGCTGAACCCTATCACCAGGCAGGCAACACACTGTTTGGAATGTAGGGTCTTGGCGGTAGATTACCCTATCAACCTTTCTAATATTGGAGTCCCCTACTTCTACCGCCTATCCTTCCTAGCACCCAGTTCTCCCTCCCTTGTATTAGAGATGGGGGTCCCCTGGGTGGTCAAGGAAATGGCCCACTCCATAGATGCTACTTCAGAGCCGTTGTCCTCCACACTGTTACCTAAAATGGCAAATCAGTTGGGATTGATTAGCTTATGTGACCATATCAACAGATTTCAGAGAATCACTAGCCCAACGTTACCTTGCTACTTCTGAGCCATCGTCCTCCACGCCTTCACCTAAAATGGCAAATCTGTTGGGATCGACTAGCTTATGTGACCAGATTAACAGATTTCAGAGAATCACTAGATCAAATATATTCAGCTGTTCACATATTACCTTAGGCCCATAACCTGAGATAAATAGCACTGTCACCAGGCATGGCAACATTTTTCACATAAAGTACCTTTATCCAGGGTTAAGCAGTTTTGTAGCAATGCGTTCACGAAAACTAAAGCTCCTTATATACAGCATCAATGTTTTGAGCATTATTTAGATATAGGGGAACTCTAATGCCTTATTCTCCCTATCTTATTTAATTTCTTGGTGAGAACTATTCTGTGCTCATTAGTATAGTATAGTATAGCATAGTATAGTATAGAATATGAGGTTGAATAAAGACACATGTCCATCTAGTCCCAACTTTTAGAAACTCATCCAGTTTTATTTTAAAATATACAATGAATCGGCCATTACCACGTCCAGTGCAAGACAGTTCCATAGATTTACCATTTTCACAGTGAAAAAACTCTGAACGTGAATACTAAACTTTTGTTCCAGTCTGAAGGGATGTCTGTGTGTCCTCTGACAGCCCCCAGATAGTTTAATGTTTTAATGTATTTATACACAGCGATCACATAACTTATCAACTCTATTTCATATTCAAGCTCCCCCAGTCCCCTTATTAATTTAGTTGCCCGTCTCTGACCCCTTTTATTCCCAAGATGCACTTTATGTACACAGGATTCCAAAACTGCACCGCATATTCTAAATGAGGCCTTATGAGTGGTTTGAAAAGAGGGAGAATATTTTTCTTCCTTGAATCCATACTACTCTTTATACAATATCTTGCTGGCTCTAGCTGTCTGCCGCTGCTTAAATTTGTTCGATCCGTTTCAAGATCCTTTCCCAACAGAGATTCACATAACACAGACCCATTTATAGTATAAGCAGCACAAGGATTTTAATATCTAAATTGCATCACCTTACATTTATCAACATTTAATCCCATCTGCCACTTAGAAGCCCAATGTGACAATCAATCTAGATACACCTGCAACAATTGCACATCATCTGTACATTTTAATGGTTGACAATGTTTTGTGTCATCTGCAAACACAGAGACCCTGCTGACAACACCTACTTCTAAATCATTAATAAACAAAATAAATAGAAGTGGACCCAACACAGAACCCTGTGGAATACCACTTTAGAACCCATAAGTCCATATTGACGAAAAACCATTAACAACTATTTTCTGCATCAATCAACCAATTTTTTATCCATGCACAAATGTGCTACCCAAAACCAACAGACCTTAGCTTATACATAAGTTGCCTATGGGGGACTGTATCAAAAGCCTTGGCAAAATCTAAGTATACTACATTTACTCCAATTTCCTACTTACTTCCTTTTAAAAGCCAAGCAAGTTTGTTAATGAGATAAATTAGATGGGTTAAGCAAACAACATGTGACCAATACCCAGAGGTTACTTTGGTAGAGAGTTAAAAAAAAGTATTCAGAGATTTAAGAAAGAAATTGGGAAATAAACAAGCCATAAAATGTTTCAATGCACTTGATCTAGTACTTACATGTAACAGTGTGTTTATGCTGAAAATTATTACTCAGTTACACATTCTGCCCCATAACCTTTTCCCCAGTCTCTTAGGCTGGGTCAATATTTCGACCCGGCAAAATGGATGAGGCAATTAACTGGTTAGCCGGCTCAAAATAGTTTCTGTCTGCAAAAATAGCATTTTTTGGTATGTTTGATCACATGTTCTATAGAAGGCCAACAATTGGCCAAAATATAACAACATGCCTGATTTACATGAAGTTTAAGGGAATTACCTGTCTTTAAGCATGTAGTAGTCAGCATGGATTTATGAGAAATAGATTGTGCCAGACACATTTACTTGGTTTTTATGAAGTAATGAGTAAGAATTTCGATTCAGGCATAGCAGTGGATGTAGTGTACAACATTTGTAGATGGATAGAGAATTGGTTATTGGATCGCAAACAGAGAGTGTTAGTCCAAGGAGCTACATCTATGTGGGCTAAATTTCTAAGTGAAGTGCCACAGGGTCCTGTACTGGGTCCACTTTTTTATCTGTTTAGAAATGACTTAGAAGGGGGCATTGAGAGCAAGGTCTCTGTCTTTGCTGATGACACTAAACTATGCAGAGCTTTAAAACTTTAAATGAGATGCAATTGCTGCAAACTGACATAGATAGATTATCAAAATGGGCAGCAGAATGGCAGAAAAGATTCAATGTTGATAAATGTAAGGTGATGCATTCGGGGTTTAGTAATCCCTGTGCCACCTACACCATAAATAACTCTGTGTTAAGTGAATCTCTAATGGAAAAAGATTTGGGGGTTCGGGTAGATAACAGACTTAGCTGTAGCAAATAATGCCAGACAGCAACGGCTAGAGCTAGCAAGATATTGTCTTGTATAAAGAGGGGAATAGATTCAAGAGAGGAAAAATATTATTCTCCCTCTTTACAAGGCACTAGTAAGGACTCATTCGGAATAAACGGTGCAGTTTTGGAATCCCATATACAAAAGGGACATCTTGGAAATGGAAGCAGTTCAGAGAAGGGCAACTAAAATAATAAAGGGAATGGAGGGGCTTGAATATGCAGGCAGATTAGACAAGAAAGGGCTGTTTACATTAGAGGAGTGACATTTGCGTGGGGATATGATCACTTTATACAAATATATAAATGGGCCATACACTAAACTCTTTGGTGCATTTTTCACTAATAGGTCATATCAGAGGACACGTGGACATCCTTTAAGATTGAAAGAAAAAAAGTTTCATCTTCAGGTTAGGAAAGGTCTTTCAGCAGATGGCAAGTTCATTGAATAGCTTTAAAAGTGGGCTAGATAAGTTTCTAAAAAACATTATCAGACATGTTGGTAAATTTCAGCCAATTAGCTGAAATATCAGCATTATCTCAATACTTGACAGGCATTCTAATGATTGGTATATCAATCAATACATCTGTCAGTTGGTGAGATAAAGACTACATTTGCCCTTTGTACCTGTTCTAAATTGGGTAAAAGAAAACTTCTCAAGGTGCCCATACATTAGTGCTTACCTGCCGACCGATCCTGAAATATTCAATTAATTCTGGAGGAACCGCCTTTTCGGATCTTCTTCACAACAAACAAACGATCACAAGGTTCCGCTTGACCCATTCATTTTCCAATCATATGTCGGTTGCAAAGAAGCTCTAAAAAGGCAGTTCCTCCAGAATGAATTGAATCGGTCGGCAGGTACGCATCTCGTATGGGCACCTTTACTCCCAGGAAATCTACAGACATAAGTAAATAGCTCTCAAAAAATAACTTCAGTACTTCTATAATGTAGCCTTTTAAAGAGTAAAATATTAAATCTGCAAAAAAAACTGAAAGAAAGGGACAGTTAAGACAAGTTCCTCTTATAGATGGATAATTTAATAACAGACAGGGAGATGTGCCTTATAACTAATGGACTGATCCTATGAAATCCAATTGGCACATGTGTAAAAACACAGGTTGATTTTTGTACCAATCACTAGTCTCTGAAGAATTCATTAAATCTTTGGTAGGCCATCTTTATTTAAATGGGTTTGTTTGAAATTACACCAACATCCACCTGGTAGCCAAACAGCATGGAAACAGTCCAGGCTTAGAATGTAGCTATTGAAAAGCAGTGTAATTATCTTACCCAAATTAATGGTACCGGTACGTACCTTCTCTCCTACCTACCTACACTCCTAGGACACTTAAGCAAAAAACAAAAACTAAGCATTCTTTGTTGCTAGCACTTTTTTTTTAAAGGGGGACATATTCAAAATGCATTGAACACAATTTCCTATAGAACCCAGAGTGACTCATTAAAACAGCATTTTCGCCATTTAGATATGTTGGTATGAACGATAGACGAGAAACTAATGTCTCTTTTAAAGGCAGAAAATAAAGGTTACCAGGGAAAAATAGGAATATGACTCTCAGCGGTGCTTAGATTTTCTTGCATAAATTGTGTGATATACTTATTTTAGAGGGGAAAAATGAAGAGACAGATTTATCAATAGTGGCACTAATTGCTATTTTAGCCAGTGCAAGAGCAGTACTCATAAATATGCTAATGAGCATGGCTGATCATACACTGTTGTGAATCTATTGAAAGGTAGCCTGAATAGAATAAGGGGAATTATTCATCTTGGCCTTTTATAGTACACCGTGGCAGTATTGCAATATACCGTATTGTGTTTTTAATTCTTTTCTAGAAACCATTCGTTTCCTTATGTTATTAGGAGGTTTAAATTAAGTTCTTGGGAAATGACTTTAGCGAGAAGAATTTTTTTGCACACATTTAAAAACATAAATAATAATTCTACAAATGTTAATCCCATAAAACAAAGAATAGTCCTGAAAAACACTAAAATGCAGGAAAATTAAAAAGGATAAATCATAATGGATTGGCCATTCCCTAGTGGATCATAAAGACTTTCAACCAATTTAACAAAAGCATCAGTGGTATCATCAATGTGTGGGTTGTTTTTTAACTCGGTCTTAAAATTGCCAATGTATATCACCAGTTTTGCTTTAAGTGCACAAAAACTAAAATGTGATTTCTCATTTGTGATTTATTAAGCCATTAAAAAAGTTTGATTTAAGGCTGTGTGTTTAAATAGCACAATATTCATAATTAAAATATTATTAACAACTCTAATATAAAAAATGCAAAAGTGGAGATTATGGCACATGGAAATTGGATATTAGGCAGCTATTGCTAAATCCGACATAATCCATGTTTAATCCACAGTCTGCTTTTACATATCCGTGGATATTTAGGGTAAGGTAAGGTTTTGGAGTGGTGGGATGAGTGTTTGGGCATTTTATAGTATGCGCTTCTGTTAACCCCTGTAATTTAGTTGAATAGCAACGCATGCACCAACTGCATCTGAAAAGCAATCAGAAAAATAGATCACATTGCTTACATTTTGACCATAGCAGGGCCTATCCCTATCAAAAGAGGAAAACGCAAAAATACTGAAAATATTTCAGTTGCCTTATTTTAAAAGAGGCAGAATTTTATTAAATTAAAGTGCATTAGTTTGGTTATACAATTATAAACCAGTAATAAGCAACATTAAACCATATTACATTGTGAATATAAAAAAAATCAAATTATGCGTGTGTCTAGGAGTTTAAATCTCCCAGCAAACTACATTACCAAGAACTGACATTGTACAGAGGTCTCATTTGATTTATTTGTTCGCAGGAGGGATCTTAAAATTAAATTGAATTGATAGAACAGCACAAGTAACACTGAATAGTAATAGTGATCACTTTCTTTCCCTTTGTTTTACCTGGTCCCTATATAATTGTAATAAAATCACCATTAAGTCTTTTTAGAAGCCACGCAAGCTATATTTGCAGTGCTGGTTCAGAATGGGAGAACCAAGTGCCTTTGTGCAATGCTGTTTTTTACATATTTGAGTTTTATCATGTGGTTTGACCACAGTTGTCTCTTGAGTAGTCATGGTTGATTTGATAGATTGCACAGTGTATATATACACACTTTACATATGCTTCATCCAAACAAATTTAACTCTTGTTTTGAAACACTTCAACAATACGTAACTGATCATTAAAGAATTTTACCCACTAATAGGAAAATTCAATAAAAGTTCTTCAGAGAGATTCAATAAGTTCTTATCGTTAAAAATGGTGCTTATTTTGCCCCAACCAATCAGATCTTATTAAGGTGACGTCTAATTAGTTGGTGCAAAATTAGCACCATTTTTTACACTAAGAATGTTTATTGAATCTCCCTGCAAGTGCCTCAGAATTTTGTTATGGTCTCTGCCACTATTTGGTAGATGTAATAACCCACACGGTGGGGTAATATATTAAACCCACACTTTCCGATGTAATATCGGGTTAACGAGGGATTAACACCATTTTTCCTAAACCTGCAACATTTCGCATTCATTTTAAAGCTACATAGTAGCGCCTTTTAAATAGAGGCGTTATCGCTGCTCTCCTAACCTTCCAGGCTCCCACAATGCAGTAACTCCCTAAATACTGCATCGCAAGAACCCAGAAAAAAGCGAAGTGTGGAGGGTAAGTATTATATTTCCCTGTATGTGTCTGAGTTTCCGTAGTTACTAAATGTGTCCACTGTGCATTAATGCTACTTACAATTGGCTCTGGAATATTTGGCAGGGGAGAAAAACAAGAACGTATTTACTGTGAAGGTGCAATCCTATAACAGTGCCAGGCTTGGTTTTTTTCATGACTAGGAACTTACCTTTTTTTTACACCTTTGGCAATAAGTCTGAATAAAACCCTCACATTTATGCACCCATAGTAATGGGTCTAAATGAAACACATACATTTAATGATTAAGAGGTGAGTCCCCATATTTTGTACATGAAGTACATATGCTTTCAACAATATGTTGCAGAATACAACTTTCCCTACGACAAAACAAGTAAAAATAAAATGTATGAAACACTGAAAATTGGGCTGCTTTTATCTCCAGGCACCTGTCAAAATCTCACGTCATTACACACATTTAGACATAGCTGCACCTCCAACTTTGAGACAAAATGCGCATTCAACCGTGAAATATATAATGGTTTGTCCACATCTACAGCTAAGCTAAAGGCATCACAAAATTGATACAGTAGACACTCATTAGTTTTCATTTGCTGATCATTCCTGTCACTCTATTTATTGACCTTCTTTGAAGCCTTGGATTGTTATTACCAGGTTTATCTACAAATATGATGTAGCAGCAATCTGTCCCTGTCATTACAGTCTTTCTGGCTGGAAGCTGTCATACTTTTTAAGAGGGTCAATATCCTCTCCGATTTATTCAACAGAAAGATATTTATTAAGCATATTTATAAAGAAGCATTATTTTCACAATTTCGGTAACGCCAGACTTCACTATGTAAAATTTCGTTATTTTCCATGTATTTAGTAGTTTTATACGGCGTTAATAACCTTCTGTTTATTGTGTTAAGTCCAGTATTACAGTGTAAAAAAGAATTAGCACCAGAACGCATACCAATCAACAGACCAGTGCTGAGAATTAGGCAACATTACAGGGAGGTCTTTAGCAGTTAAAACACTTACGTATATGTGGAAATCAAACCCCCTTTTGTGAAATAGCAAAATGTGTAAACTCTAAAAGCAGAAAAATTGGAAATTCGACAATAAATGTTTGTATTGCAGTAAATGGAAAACAGACTCACTCTGAACCCACATTTGTATTGGTGATTTATAAAGGCTTAACTTGCAAAAACACATTTTTGGATGCTTTATAAATACAATTGAGTGGTCACCACCATGATGTATGGTGAAATGCATCGAATAGCGAAATGGCTGTATGCAGTCCATCTTATCACTCAAGCTTCATGATTTCTTAGAGATGACCAGGTGTATAAAACAATCATTTCTTTAACTAGAATGGTCACTTATGTAGCCAGTCTAAGGCTGTTATTGAATGTTGTAGCCCCCGAAAATTAGGTCACATTTTTACATTGTTTTTTTATTTTTTAAATGGTATACAAAGCAAATTATTTCAGCAGAACATTTACAGTGCATAAGTATTTCTTGTGAAGTTGTTCACAGAATGTGACTAGCTATGCTTATATATTAATTACCATATAAAAGTGAAAAGTGATTTATTTTTCATTAATGTGATTTTCTTTAAACTATACAGTAATATCATTACATTGTCATTGTTGCCTGATGTAGACTGCTTTATGCATAATAGATGTAAAGTACTTTGTAAGCAATTGTCTCTTAGAAATGACTTCCTTTTAAGGACAGTCTAATAGAAAAACACCTACAAATTAAAGCTGGGTCTTTGGTGCAGAGTTCGTTTTAGCTGATATTGTGTTTTGCTTCCAAGACAATAGAAAAAGAGGGATCTTTTCTTTGTGAGAAAGGGTAATAAAACAGAAACGCTTGCTTGTCCCTCTGGAACATATTATAGATATTGATATCAAAGCTTGGAGGAAACACGTAACCATCCTTAATGATTTTTTCCACAGTATTATTAGAATTTTTAGTCAAGGTTAAAAACAATTAAACCCATACTTCAAATGTTGCCTAACAGTGTTATTATGAATATTGTATTATTATATTTTTCTTTTGCTGTAAGCAGAATTTATTAATATCGCAGTGTACCAGAGTATTGCTGTGGGGTAAATCCTCTCTCGTTCATGCATCGTAAGACCCAATAATATCCATGGGACCCCATAGTTTTTTGCTTTATTGTATTTACAATGTCAAGTGTTGTACAGCTGATTTGCATTGAACCCCCCACAAGTGTGACATTTTATATCTATAAATATATTGATATAAAAATGCACTTACATTTTTCACAAAAGTGGATCTATACAGTTTCTGTCACTTTAACTTAAGAAATCCCTAGCTAACGCTCAGAGACCCATAAGGGTCCATAGAACCCTGGTTTGGAAACACTGCATGGAATGGTAGCTGGGCTTTACAAAGTTCTTGAACTAATTGCTTTCATTTATCCATAGAGAAGGACAGGCTTTTAAAGCAGCATTACAAAGGTAATAGAACATGTAAGCAATTTAAAATGAATTGCATGTGCACTGGGATTCAATTGTTGCATGTATATAATATTAAATTAAACGGTAATTGCACTATACAAAGTGTGGATGTACACAATTTCATTTTATATGTAAACATATAAGTATTCCACACCCACAGGTCTTTGTCATCAAAGCATATTAATTAGAATACTACTTCTACTTCCTTGATATTACTACAGAAGCATTAATATCAAGGAAGCTAGTCACAGAGCAGCAGAGACTTTCAGCTCATAAAAGGGATGTACTGGTAGAGTAGGAACCATCTTAAAAAAAACTTTTAAGCGGTAGCTGGGCTTAATAGTTTTTTGTTTTTCTTTTTAAATGAGGAGTACCACACATACCTGAGTATAAACCGACTATTTACCTTTTAAATCATCCTGAAAGTCATCCCTCGGTTTATACTCAGGTCTGGGCTGATCTGGTAGCTTAAATGGACAAAAACAAATAGCCCTGGGAAAACAAAATCTGTACACTGTAACATACAGAATCTTCTTAATTTTGGTGGGTTAGGCAATTGTTGTCCTGCTCACTCAGCCCAGACTACAAGAGAAAGGGGGAAAACAATAGAAGTAACAGGATTCAACAAACAGGATGCACAAAAAGGTATGCAGGGCACATCTGTGAATGGGACTTTCTATGGGGCTGTGTATGGACTTTCTATGGGGCTGTGTATTAGGCTTTCTATGGGGCTGTGTATTAGGCTTTCTATGGGGCTGTGTATGGGACTTTCTATTGGGGCTGTGTATGTGACTTTCTATGGAACTGTGTATGGGACTTTCTATGGAGCTGTGTATGGGACTTTCTATGGAACTGTGTATGGGACTTTCTATGGGGCTGTGTATGGGACTTTCTATGGGGCTGTGTATGGGACTTTCTATGGAACTGTGTATGGGACTTTCTATTGAGCTGTGTATGGGACTTTCTATGGGGCTGTGTATTAGGCTTTCTATGGGGCTGTGTATGGGACTTTCTATTGGGTGGGCTTTGTGTTGACTTTCTATGGAACTGTGTATGGGACTTTCTATGGAGCTGTGTATGGGACTTTCTATGGAACTGTGTATGGGACTTTCTATGGGGCTGTGTATGGGACTTTCTATGGGGCTGTGTATGGGAATTTCTATGGAACTGTGTATGGGACTTTCTATGGGGCTGTGTATGGGATTCTCTATAGGGCTGTGTATGGGGCTTTGTATGGGACTCTGTATGGGGCTGTGTATTGGACTTTCTATGGGGCTGTGTATGGGACTTTCTATGGGGCTGTGTATGAGACATTCTATGGGGCTGTGTATGGGACTTTCTATTGGGCTGTGTATTAGGCTTTCTATGGGGCTGTGTATGGGACATTCTATGGGGCTGTGTATTGGACTTTCTATGGGGCTGTGTATGGGACTTTCTATGGGGCTGTGTATGGGGACTTTCTATGGGGCTGTGTATGGGACTTTCTATGGGGCTGTGTATTTGACTTTCTATGGGGGCTGTGTATAAGGATTTCTGTGAGGCATTCTTTGAGACTGTCTGTGGAACTATCTATGGGGCTGTCTATGAGAAAAAATCAACACACGATTCAATCAGTTTTACTGGTTTATCATTTAAAAATAAGTACCTCGGTTTATATTCAGGTCAGTTTATATTCTTATAGGTATATACGGTAATCATATAGATTTGGGTATAGAATCATTTCTATACCAAACCTTAATGAAAACAGTATACAGCTATTCAATACCAATTTGCAAACTCGACCAAAACTTTCTGTACCTGTTGAAATAAAAAGGTAGCAGTTTTTTTATCTCTTAGCTGATCACTGTAAATGTTGAAGTTGTTTAGGACTATTAATTGCTACTCGTTGCATATTTGGTCAGGGCTGCAGTATAAACTCAACAGAATGTTTAAACTGTGCCAGAATTAAACATAAGAAGGTAGAGCATTTTTCTGCGCATTTCTCTCCGTTTTAGCATGCCTATAGGGTGTAAGAGAAGCATGGGGCAGATTTGTGATGGGGTGTATGTTTCGCCAAAATTCCTGTACTATGCTAACTCCAGGGATGTATGGTAGTTGGAAAAGCAATAGATTTTGTTTCAAGCTGGTATATGGGTCCCTGGAGTGAATGGAGGAGAGAAGGGTGGGTCCTCCATTCCTAGGCCCTTCCAGGGTTTTTATCTTTCCACTTCTGATGCTAATTAAGCTACACCTGTAGGGGTAAGGATGTTTCAGTTAAAAACCCAACAATGTGTTCACTCTCTCTCACTGCCTTGGAAAGGAAGCAGGTGCTGGGACTGACTGAAAGAGTCTGTCTCATTTATGTGAGTATGATGTTTGTTTTGTAGGGGGCTGGGTACTAGGCCCATAACCCCAATAGAGAGGGTAATTCTCTTTTGTATTAGTTAGAGCTGGAGTGGCTTTGGTTTGTTGTTTTATTGTTTGAAAAAAAACCTGAATGCTGCCAGACATACTGTTTATCTGCCTTTTGAGTGTATCACCTAAGTTGTGCCACGCCCTATCCCATAAGGCCGCTTTTCTCGCTACCAGTAATCCCTACAAGGGGTAAATGGAACATTTTAATCCCCTTTTACTAAAGTATAGGGCGCTAATAATGATCATGTGCATCTATTGCCCAAATGGTCAATCCTTCCGTATAATGTATATATTGTACCTTTGTATGGCCGCATCTGCAAACTCATGACCCGATTCTATCGGAATCGGATTGTGAGTTTGTGACCGTGGTTGCATGTGTATGGGCACCTTAGGAAAACTCTGATATTCTAACAGGTACAGAATTAAATTATACTACACATACTACACACATTTCTTTCAACTCAAATACATCATTTACAGGGAATCATGCAATGGTAATGCAGATTTTAACTGATTCACATACTAACATATTTTGTAGCATGTTTTTTTTATGTGCACTGTAAATAGACATACAGGGGTTTAAACAGGAATCTGTGGGTGAACATATCAATAGGGCTTTAGTTTCCTTTTCTTTTTTACATTTTCTGCTTTTCAAAAAATGTAGAAAATTTAAGGTGTACTTTGCAACCTGTAAAACCAGATACAAGCAGAGTTATGATAAATATCATCATTTTAAATAAAAAAAATTGTTGCCTTGTGACCCCATTTAAGTCTTTTATTCTGAACCATAACAGCAATGTCTTATCTAAACAAATTCTTAAAATCTATTCTCATTTTTCATGCTTACAAGGAGCAAATGAAATTTGTCCTTCACCGGCCATCATAGTTGTCTATAAGTGATGATAGATAAATATATAAAATTCAGTTTCTATCAGACAATTCAGCAGCCCATCAATCAAACTGTTGTAGGAAGGGGGCACATTTATCTACACATCTGTAGTCCTATACACCCAAAGGATGATTGTGTCAATGTGTTTTATCCTTCTACTCTAGGCCAAACTGTACTACAGCAAGACCAGGCAATCCATGGGCTTCAGTAATCCAGAGCAAAACACAATTCCATCTGTCTTTAGCTTTATGAAAATCTATGAATTGTTTTTCAGTTTAAGAGGAAATACATCAAATGTGGTCTTTCCAAACACATTTCTTATTACTGTAGATTGTCAGGAAGTAATGTCCTTATTCAACTGTGACAACTATAAAGCACTTTAAATTAAATACTGAACTATTGGGAACAAAAATATATTTTTTTTTATCTCCAGACAACACTGCCCCAATATACAAAGAACATTCACAAAGCATTACAAAATGCTGTCTCACCTCTTCCTTTGCTGTTGGATGATTTATAAAACTAACCTGCAGGTACTAGGGGTCAGCTCCCATAATCCTCCTTAGCTAGTCACACCAAGCTAAGTTTACTTAGTACACTTCACAGGAAACCACAGCTTTCCCAGAAAGCTGACAGCCAATCATGTTACATCTCAGAGATTATTTCTCTATCTGACACAGAACAGAGGTTTCAGTGCTCCTGTCCACTAACAATTATGTATACCTTTGCTTTTCATACAAAGTAAAAGAAAGTAAAGTAATCTTTAGGTTTTAGTATACTTCATATATATTTGTTAGCTAGCATGGATGTAAGAAACAAAATCTTAACATTTTAGTAAAAAATAAAAGTAAGTCTTGGGGAATCGTACATACAACCTCATGTACCGGTACTCAGTCTTGCTATTAGAAAAGCTTTGTATCCCTATACCATTAGAGATTCTATTTTTTAAAGTCTGTACCTCTACAAACTTTATAATATCCTAGAAAAAGAATGGAAATTAACAAAAAAATTTGTATGTATGTTTTGCGCCATGAAAGCTGCCACAAAAAATGCAGATACAATTCAGAAACTTTCAGGGATATTCAATAAAAGTTCTTATTGTTAAAAATGGTGCTAACTTTGCCCCAACTAATCAAATGGAAGCTAACATCTGATTGGTTGGGGCAAAATTAGCACCATTTTAAAAAATAAGAACACTTATTAAATAGCCTTTTTTATCTTTTGCTAGAAACAGAAGCAAAAAAACAGACTTTTTTTTTTATTGTTCCATGCTCTCAGTAATGCATACTGACAAGAAAACACTGTGGGGTAACAAGCAGCTTTCAAAGTCTTATCTAGGACTTCCATATTGGTGTGGAGACCTCTGTATAGAAAATACTGTGCATGAAGACATGAATAGTAGTGAAAATACTGTGTAGAGACATGAATACTGGGGTCAGGGGGCGTAGCTCTTTGAAAGCTACATGAGCTGTGGGTTGGTTGTACTGGCAACAACATGATTAGAGCATAATCTTGCGTGTATGTATAGGTGTTCTGGGTAGAAAAACTTTATATTAACATTTTAAAAAGTTGTTTGTGAAGGTTCTCATACATCCAGGTCATGGTATATCTGTTGTATTTAGTTAGATCAACTGGACTTAAAGTTTAGTTCTTGAAGACGTTTCGTAGTAATCTGACTGGCTTTCTCAATTTAGAATGACCTGAACAAGAATCTGTGGCAATTATGTACCCTGGAAAGTCCTAATTAGCATAGATAATTGCCACAGATTCTTGTACAAGTCATTCTGAATTGAGAAAGCCATTCTGGTGACTAGCAAAATGTCTTCAAGAACTAAACTTTAAGTCCAGTTGATTTAACTGAATACAAACACATAATACGTTTAGTTCCGCTTAAAGGATTAACCAGAGAAAGCTTAAGTAGAAACTTTAAATTTGGCTTGAAAGTTTACATTTTGGAAGGGAATGTGTGTGTCTGTGTAGGTTATAAAACACATTCAGGGTTATTCAATAAAAGTTCTTATCGTTTAAAATGGTGCTAATTTTTCCCCAACCAATCAGATGTAAGCTTTCAAATGTTAAATAAGATCTGATTGGTTGGGGTAAAATTAGCACCATTTTAAACAATAAGAACTTTTATTGAATAACCCTGATTGATCTTGCTATGGCAATAGAAAAGGGGGTTTAAATTTCATAATTCATTCTGATTAAATACATATGGGGAGATTCAATAAGTCCCTCACCACTCCTACTCTGCCACTGACAGCCACTCCACTTCCTGGTTGCAGCTGTCAGTTAAGGCGTGACTTAAAGTCAAGCCCAATCACCAACAGCCACGACCAGGAAGTAAAGCGGCTGTCAGCGCAGAAATCCACTGCTTATGTTTTTGCACAAAATGACCTCGAAACAGGAGCAGGAGGCGGCGCATAGATGGCGAGGGACCTGGTCAGGTAAGGAAGTTCAGGAGCCAGAACAGAATTACTGCACAATACATTGGGCAATCTTGACAAAGTATATTTATCGAGTGGTCCCGCGAAAGAGCCCAATGAAAATTCATTAAAACTTTTGGATCTATATTCTAAGGAGTCTAAGTTATGGTGGAATGTCTCGACCTTAGAGAAATATTTACAATTGCAAGTCATACCTAGGGGCTTGCGAATGCAAACTTTAAGATACAATGGGAAGCAACGAATGAATGTTCGTTTAAATTAATGAAATTGTTTATTGATCATGATACTGCCATGTTGGAACAGATTAGGAAGGATATTTATATAAGTGTCAAAGATTACTTTTTTTTTTTTTTTAGGGGACAGACATACCTGCACTAGAAAGGGCAGAAAGGGGGGGTTGCAGATGGCATAAGACAAAAGCAAGTTACTGAGAGCCAACACTCTTATGCAACGCATTTCAAAACCCAGACAAAGAGGGAGCTTCCCAAGAGACAATGGAAGAGAACCCAGTTTAATTGCAGAACACCTCGCAACTAGAGATTATTAATTGTCCACATATCATCTCACAAATTCCAAAAAGTTAGTTCTCTTAAAAGGTCTTAATTTTTATCTGACCTGGGATGTTAATACCTTTTGATTTATCAAAGGATTTATTTCTCTTCTGTCGTAGGTTGGCCTTAAAATCCCACTTCCACAATAAGGACACTCTACCTACAGAGGAAACCCCTAGTCAGACCATAGACATCTGTGATCTCACACTGAAATAAAAAGGTATTCGACGCCTTAGACCTAAATCTTTCTTTACCCCTTCAATTTCAGATCATCCAAATATTTTCAGCTTTTACAATTGTATAATGTCAGAGATACAAAACTGTCCTCCACCGAAATGTATGTTTTTGAATTTGTCGTATCAGGAGCGGGCAGCTATCAGCACCCTCAAAGCTAACCCTGACTTTATCATCAAACCTTCGGATAAGGGGGTTGTACTTTGGCCACAAGATATGTATGTGGAGGCAGTGCATACTTTGTTGGATAATACTATTAATTATCGCATTCTACCCTCTGATCCAACAGTTTCCTACCAAAGGGCACTTGCACACATCATTGACAATGCCAGGGAGGAGGATATCATACCTCACAGACTGGGTGAATTCTTGAAGGTAGACTCACCAGTTACCCCCACTTTCTAGGTCTTACCTAAGATTCATAAAGATCTAGCATGGCCATCAGGGGTACAGAGTCTATTAGAACCCTCCTGTTTATTTTTAGATGCCTACCTTCAACCTTTTGTATTATCTTTTGATTCGTATCTGAGACACAACAGACCTCATTAAGAATTGCAAGATGTAGAAGTGGGAAAAGGTTGTCTCCTGGTCACTTTAGATGTCGAGGCACTGTACACCAGTATCGAAGATCGTCTTGGGCTCCAAGCAGTTCAATACTTCCTTAATATGGGGGATACACGTAAGACCTTTTTATTACAGTTATTACGTTTTACTCTTAACCATAACTTCTTCCTCTTTGATACCGTCTATTACCTGCAGACCAGAGGGACCGCCATGGGCACCAAGTGCGCTCTGGCATATGCCAACTTGTACCTGGGATAGTATTTTTAGATCTATTGATTTCCATATCCCAGAGTGGCATGATTGAGACTAAACTGTATCGAAAACCAACAGCAACCAATCTTTTTCTGCACTTCAACAGTGCTCACCCAGAAGCCCTTAACAAAGGGATCCCCAAGGACCAGTTTAATTAAGCCAGATGTAATTGTACTCATGATACTGACTTCTTTAATGAAGCCGATATTTTGACACAAAAATTCAAAGAAAGGGGTTATCCACAGGCAGTTATCAAAAAAATGTAAACAACGGGCTCATCAACGGAGTCAAGTTGAGTTATTAGAACCTCGCCAAAAAAAGATCTACAGAGGTGAGGTTCATTACTACCTATGGCAAGCAATGGCATTGTATCAAACAAATGCTGCTGAGATACTGGCTGAGCTTAACCAATGATCCAGTACTAACCAATTATGTAGCATAGTTTCCACAAATATATGCACGATGGAGTTAATATCTGGGGGACTCTTTGGTAAACAGTCGTTATGTTAAAGCGACTCAGTCTAGGCAGAGGCAAACTGAAGGGCTTTTTGTGAGGTAAGCATTAAACTACACTACATGTTGGGGCCAGTAGTGGGGGGGGGGGATTATAGTTTTGGGGGTGGACATGCCCTTTAATGTATCAATATTTTGCATAGGTTCTGGCAATGTGATGTACATATATCTATTTATAAGGTCTTTTCAACCAGCGACTGACATAATGGTGTTCAGCCCTTGCTTGAATTCCCCGGCCAGGGTACTGTATCCTTATTTCTTATAACCTTGTATTGTTATGGGTCAAATGTTTATTATATATCTAGATGTGTTATTGTGGAATGAAATAGGTACACTGTAATTATGGTATTGTCAGATTTGATAAGGCTTACGCAGTACGCACTGACGCCTAGTTTTGGCGTATCCCTCTAAAGATTTAAAAAGATCCGGAGCCCCACCGTAAGTAGGCCACTGTAGAAGCTAATGTAGCGAAACACATCCAGCTCTTCGCTCCCTGGGTGCTCTTACCATAGACCGGTCCCCACTCCTTCTAAAGTACTGTTATGCTTCCAAATGCTCCATAATTTAAAATGCCTCTGCCTGACTGTAGAGAGACTCTTGACTGATTATCCGGGTATCGTGGGACAGCTAATTATAGGAGCTAATTAAGCACTTAGTAGTATAGTATATACTAATCGTAAGGTTTGCACTTTGCTACTGTGTTCAAAGGGACCTGCCTCAGGGGCTGATACTTGAGTGTATTTTAAATGCTTTTATTTTTTCTGTGTGACATGGACTTAATAAAGCTATAACTTTTGCATTGTATTACCTGTCAGAATGAGCCTAGTATATTGGTCCTTTTTTTCTTTTGGTTAGCTATGTTATAATTATTCTTACCCAGACGCCCCTCCCGACTCATCTGAGGGTTATATTGACGGGTATACTTATCATACTACCTTTGTAGTTAATATATAGTGATGCTCTGTTATATTATTTTTTTGTGGTTTAAGGAAGTTCAGGAGCATCTTTGGAAACTGTAAATATTGCGAAAGTGGGTGGGAAATCTACATTTTAGAACAACGTTTTTTGAGTGGACTTGCCCTTTAACATTTTAAAAGATAACATCTGATTGGTTGGGGCAACATTAGCATCATTTTTAACAATAAGAACTTTTACTGAATTTTCCTGAAGTAACTGGGTGCAAAGCCTGTGTTGTCCATCAAAATGGTGATGGGGATACATCCAATTAAAAAACAAAGGGAAATCTGTTCACACAGATATAAATCCCTACTTACAAATATATAGACTATACCCCCACCTATGAAACAATAAAACACATATCCTCACAATAGTATTAAGACCAATGTAGTTGTATGTGAACAGCTATAATAAAACTAAGCAGAGTCAAAAGGTATACCAGCACATAAAGAACACTCAGTTCATGAAACCCCTTGCCTTTAAATCCTATAATAGCTTCAGAATCCAAATTGCATGTCAATACAGTATCTGATGCCGAGTTGCAGGGGATGCCGAGTTGCAGGGGATGCCGAGTTTGCAGGGCAAAAAAGAGTGCCTACTCTTTTTTTTTATTTTTTTTTTTAGGTCCTGAACAAATCAATACTACTTTAATTTTGTTGACTGCTTTGATTTTTATCCAGATAGCCATGATTTTTGACATTAACATAATGCTGTGACAATTAAAATTCAGCTATTCATACAAAAGCTCAGGTGTAAGTAAATACTGTTCATAAGTAAATAAATGTAAGGCTTTAAAGGTTTGTGTTTAAGGGGAAATATTACAATACGTTATATATTCATGTTTTCATTTCAGTTTACATGGCATATAATAATTTTGAATCAGAAACCAAAATAGATTTAATATTCATTACAATCTCAAAATGCAAAAATGTGGAGTGTCTGAAAGCAAATTAAACAAACTAGACCCAGGGTTTTGCATCACCTACATGCTAATTATTAGCTTTATAAATATATTTTAAAGGCCTAAAAGTTGGTATGGAAAGGCACATCCATGGCTTTGAAGGCAATGCAATAACAGATCAAATGTAAGTCTTTGTTTAAAAACATTAAACTCTTTTAATAATTGAAAATGAATAACACTAATGGATAGATCTGGTCCAAAAGCTTTATTGATGTCGGCTTTGTCTGTTTATCTACCAAAGTGCAATTTACACTGTATACTTCTTTAAGAACCAGTTGCTCTAAAGAATATACAGAGGGAAAGAATTGGTTTAGTGCATTTGCTTCTTTTTAATTTTTCTCAATTTTTCCCTAACTTATTTCTTAAATGTTTTCATTTGGTATTAAAATAGTTTAATGCACTAAAAAGCAGTTCACTTTTCTTCAGTATCGTTACCTGAGAAAATATCACAATCTTCTTTCCTAAAATTAGTTGTTGTTTTTTTATTTTACACTATACTTGTTTATTTTGGTAACATTTTAAAGTACTTTGTGTACTTTCATTGTTACAAAGGCTTTTCATTACTTTTGTAATCCTCTCTGTGATGACCTGACATTTATTAAGGGCTGCCATGGGAAAATGGAAATTACGCAGAAGTCTTCTCTAATCAGGAAAGATTAATGAAGAAAATTTAGGAAACACCTTTGCTGTGTTGGTAGCTCCACTGCTGAAGACTGCAAAGGTCGTAAAAAACGTGATTTTCAGAAATTTTAATGCAGCAATCCACGGCACAGCATTTCCGATTTATTTTTTTTTTCCAATGTTAAGTTGTTGGCTTAGTTCTCCTATTAAAATAGGAGAATTATTTACATGTTTTTATGCTAACCCCCTACTCGATTGAGGCAAACCTGGATACAATAGGAGCTAATCACCCCTTTAAACCTTTTAAAATCCCCAGGTGAATATATGTACTGCTGTAGAAATGAACAGTGACTTAAATAGCATGTTCGCTATGGTTCTGATTGATGTTTCTTCCAATACTTGGAGCATCTACCTACTACTTACCTTAAGTGATACCCTTACTACTTTTACTATAATTATGCCCTACACTACCTAGTGTTTCAGGATATCATGGACATCTACAATCAAACTTAAGCAGTCTTTTTAAAAAACCTTACTCAATTCTTACTCTACCCGCTAATACATTATTCACCCTTAAGATGTTCCAAGTGCCAAACTAGTTTCTCTGGGAATACTACAGTAGATTCTTTCCTTTGATCTTGTACCTAATTCGAAGAAATCTCTTTTCTCACAGGGGAAGTGTGACTCACTGGGTCTTTTCCAGCCAAGGATAATAATCACTGAGAATTCTATAACATGTGAATCTTAGTAGACAAGACACTGCTCAGCATTTATTTATTACAATATGCCACTATCCACCAACCAATGCAACTTGCCCAACCCTCCCATTTCCCTGTATTTGAACTTCAAGTTCTTCCTTCTCTGTATTAGAACTTCTGATACTCTGGATATTTAGAGAGGCAGCTTGCTCCATATATGCTACTTTTGAGATGTCTTACTTAACACCGTTACCTCAGATGGCAAATCTGTTGTAATGGGTTTGCTGGGATCTTGCCCTTCCTACCCCTACCTATTCTGGGAAACTTTTCAAATCAGTCTCCCTTCTTCCACTCAATTGCCCTATCTCCACCTGCAACTTTACTGGCCCCTGCTAAATGTCCCTTTCTTCAAGACTCCGACATCATTGTAGACACCTGAAGGCAATCATTCAATTGTCTTTATGTCTTTTGACTAGCTACATATTCTAAATTCTACATTGGTGTTATAGAAATGCTGTGGGGGCCTACCCTAATCCTTATTTGTCTGTGTCCACATTTATTAGCTAATGTGTCTAACTTTGTACATTTATCTGTTTTTTTTTTTTGTTTGCTTTAACATATCAAATCTTATTTATCCTAGCACGTTTAAAAGAAACATTAAGAAAGATTGAATAAGGATATATCCATATTTATTGGTTGTTTTAATAGCTTCGGTAGTAAGATAATGTAACGGTTTTAAAATCATATATGTATTGCAGCATAACAACAACTCCAGTTAAAAAAAAAGGATAAAAACAGAAAGACATTAAATAGCAAGATGCAGAGGTCACCGAATATCAAACATTGATTAATGGTATCTATAAACTGGGTAAGCAAGATAGAGCTCTTCATAAAAAGAACATAACTATTGATTGTTTGTAACCTTCGGCAAGATAAATCCCAACTAAAATATTGTGTTGATACTGAAGAGAATCTTTATGACAAAGCCAATCATATTAGAGATTTTTCGTTGATCTAACCTGATCATTGTTACTTTCTTATAAGGCAAAGATTAAAGATTTTTTTTAATTTATCTTTTACAATCTGCAAAAGTTAGTAGAAACTGTACCGAGGGCACAAAGCATTTCTAGCACCTCACAAACTCACAGAGGGAGAAAGCAGTATAGCACTGTATAAAACAAAACTTTTGTCCCTCTCCAATGGTACATTAAGGCAAATATAAAGAGGGGATAAAAATATCCATTACTATAATTAGATAGTTAGCCTATGCAAATATTTAGATGTCGCTTTAGATACTTTTTTCGATTGTTTTCTAAACAGCATCTATTTCTAGAGACTCTGCCTACTCTAGAGACTCTTACTCTGCCTACGCTAGAGACTCTTACTCTGCCTACGCTAGAGACTCTAGACTCATTAACCTACCCTGTTGAAATAAAGACTGAAGCAACTGAACCAAATGCAGCTTTTACTGTCAGTCTGCAATAGTTCCTGTATGTCTACCTAAACTTAATTTGTTTAATCATAATGTGCTTTTAAAAAAAAAAAACTGTTCTCCCCAGAACACCTATACATTGAAATGTGAACTTATTAGCCACACAGCCTAACTGACTCTAAGCACAAATTTTCTATCCAGATGTCTCCACATCCTATAAAGAGTGATAAGAATGATAAGAATTTGAAAGCTGTTACACTAAAGTTTATTTTCCAGCAAGCATTGATTGCCAACAGCCTTCCAGGAACAATACAAAATAGTCAGCTGATTTAATGCCTTTATTTTTTTGCTTCTGTTTTAAGCAAAAGATAAAGTTTGTAAATAAACTTCAAACATACAGAGGATCCTGATACTACAGATGAGGCTAGTCCCAGTCTTTCCCAGTGCTTCTGTCCAAGATCACTCCAATAAGTACAAATAGATAAAGCGAGAGATGGAAAAACTGCAGGATGCGGTAAATACAGTTTATTGAGACATATTACACAATATGTTTAGGGTGAAAATACCCTTTCTCAAGTAAAAAAACAACAAAACAAAAAAAACAAGCCTATAAGGGTGTGGGACAGGAAGTGACAAACCAAATAATTTTGAAATCACTCTAGCACACCAGGGCTGGCAACTGCCAATAATCGGTAGGTGCAAACCTCCAGAACCACCTACCCTAGAGTTAATTAGGTCCAACAACAAAGATAAGAGGAGCACACTACATACAGTAGGTGTATCAATATTTATTGTGCAAAAAGCATATATAACGTTTCGGGTAGCTGAGGAAGGGAGCAGGTGGCTCCCTAAAAGGTTATACAATAAATATTCATACACCTTTTGTAATGCTCTGGATTCACAAGAATTCCTTCAGCCTGGATACCCCAATCTACAACCACTATCTTCACCAATAGACAAGCTCCCGTTTGCTGGGAGGCTAGATGCGCCTTACCGAACACAGTTGCCCCCTGGACTAGAGCTGAGGCCCAGAATACGTGAGAAGTCTAAAGTGAAATGAACAGGCAAGGCACAAGGAAGAGGAAAAAAGGGGACAAAGACCAAAATACGAGGTAGAGACTAGGAGTAGGCAATAGCAGAGTCAAAAATAGAGCAAGAGGTCAAAAATAAGGAATCAGGCCGCCGAGCAAGGTACAAAGGGTTGAGCAAGAAGCATAGTCGGGAACGAGCAGAGGTCAAGGCAGGCAGATACGAATCAAGGTCCAAAAAACAGGCTAGGGTCAATAAACAGAGATTATACAAAGAAACACACCACCAGACAGACAAACTAACCGTTATATCGGGCAAGGACCAATGGGCTAAGGGATTTAAAAAGACTAGAGGGACCAATAGGAGAACGGCCAAGAAGAAGAAGAGAGCAGACTGGATAATAGAAGGATTTTGAAAAAATAGGAGTACTGTCACTTTAAGAGCGGGACACGCTTTCGCAAAGTATAAAAAGTCGCGTTTGCGCGCACCCCACAAACATTCAGGAAACTGCCAAGATAGCCGAATGTGAAGTCGCGCCGAATGAACCATGAACGACGCTGAATATTGAGGAGCACCGGAAGATGCAGGAGAAAGCCGAAGGCGCTTGGAAGTGGAAGATGCTCTGCGGGAGCTCCAAGCAGGTACGTTTTCATTACATTACCACCACCCCCCCTTGAGGAGGGGCCTCTGGACCCTTACTATTAGGTTTTTCAGGAAAGTAATCATGAAACTTTTTGATCAACTCTAGCATGAATACTAGAAGGAACCCAAGATCTTTCTTCGGGACCATAGCCCTTCCAGTCAACAAGGTATTGGAGAGAGTTTTGAACAAATCGGGAATACAAAATCCTATCAATTTCGTACTCTGCTTCACCTTGCACTTCCACAGAGGGAGGAGGAACATCCAGAAGATCAGAATTATTCG
The DNA here is from genome assembly GCA_019447015.1 of Hymenochirus boettgeri. Lineage (NCBI taxonomy): Eukaryota > Metazoa > Chordata > Amphibia > Anura > Pipidae > Hymenochirus > Hymenochirus boettgeri. The sequence goes on along the minus strand of CM033471.1, from coordinate 119,496,226 downwards.
ATGGTTTGAGTAAAGGTACATGAAAAGTGCCAACATTTTAAAGATTTTAGGTAATGTTACCTTATAGGTCACCCTATTGATCTTTTGTTCAATAGGGTAAGGGCAATAAATTTAGGACCTAGTTTAGAGGAAGCTTGGCATAAAGGAATATTTCAGGTGGACACCCAGACCAGATCTCCAGGAACTAAACTAGGTTCTACAGAACGGTGGCTGTCCGAAAAACTTTTCTGACGATTGGTTGTCTGAGATTAGAAGATACTTGGTTTCACATTCCTGTTATCTGGTTGAGCCAATCTTCTAGAACTGGTATATCTGAAGGTGAACTTGAGAAAGAAGAAAATTTAGGATTCATGCCATAATTACAAAATAAGGGTGAAAATTTAGATGACGAATGGACAGCATTGTTAAGAGCAAACTCAGCAAAGGGCAAAAACTCTGACAACTTTTACTGTTGTTCAGCAAATGATTGGTTTGTTCTTTCGGTTTGACCATTAGTTTCTGGATGGAAACCAGAGGAGAAAAAAAGGGAAATCCCTAATCGGGCACAAAAAAATCGCCAAAATCATGAAATGAACTATCTGTTGTATTCAATTAGATCAACTGGACTTGAAGTTTAGTTCTTGAAGACGTTTCTCTAGTCATCCGACTGGCTTTCTCAATTCAGAATGACTTGTACAAGAATCTGTGGTATATAATTGCCACAGATTCTTGTACAGTCATTCTGAATTGAGAAAGTCAGTCGGATGACTAGCGAAACGTCTTCAAGAACTAAACTTCAAGTCCAGTTGATCTAATTGAATACAACAGATATACCATGACCTGGATGAATGAGAACCTTCACAAGCATACGTGAAATGAACTGGACTCCCCTGTCAGAAACAAGTTTAAAAAATACAGCAAGAACAAAGGATACCACTTGCTGCAAAATAGTTTTTTTTACTGGTTATGTAAATAACAAGTCTACATATTTTTTTCCCTTTAATGCAACATTTTAGAAAATGTAACAAACATTTTAGGGTTATAGATCTAGAGATGCATATATTACTTAAATCTTAATTAGGACATTTCTGTAATCATATTTCTCTGGATCTGAAGCATCAAAAGGGCCTATAAATGTTAATGTAATCAAGTGCTGTCGAATTATTTTATCAGGGCTTTCGACCAATTACCATTTCCATTTAATGATCTTTATTAAGCATACATAATGTTTCAAATGTTTTTAAGAAGGAATACATTTGTAAGATGAATACAAATAATTCCATTAATGCGTTTGCTTGTTACTTACCAGCAGACGTTTTCTGGGTGATTTTTGCTTTCTACTGAAATCAGGTTTTCTACTGGTTTTCACACCTTACAAATACATTCCTGCAGAGAAGAGCATTTATTAAAATAACTTCCTATACCCTCCTCCATATATATATACTGGGCTTACTGCTACACCATTTAATGTTACAGTACTCAGATGATCTCCAACAAGGCAGTCTTATAGAAAGTTGGGGGGGGGGGTTGTGCAATACACTGATATTTAAAAATTATTTCAATAAAATCTATAATTCCTAGAGAGGTAGTAGCAATTACTCCTATCTTCCACCTGTACAAGTCCCCAGTTTGATAAGCAAAGGATCACCATGCCTGTAGCTCTGACAGCATCTCCATCTGACACCGCACATCACCCCCGAATCACCTCTATCTCTAACATAGAAGTGCATGTGTATTTCTTGCACTGCCCTTGATGACCTAGTTTGACTTGACCACACTCTTTTTTAAATTTATGGGATGGGGGAGAAATTGTCTTTGACCGGCTTTGTAAAGCCATGACATGTCTCCAATCTTTTTTTCCTCCAAGGAAGATTTAAGACTGGATACACACGGGTCATCCCTGGCATATTATCTCCTTCAAACAGATTATCAAGCGATAGAGTGATTGGTTGTCTGTGTACCTAGCTGTAGTACATAGGATTTAATTAGCATACCAGCAATGGCAGTAAAACTATGATGGGCCGTGCTTCATCCACGGTGGTTTTCTGGGAAGAGGCTATAACTGTCATAGGAAACAAAGGAACATGGAGCACCCTTGGCTCCCGGAACCCCCGCGGTTGCTCCCCTGGTAGTTATGCCCTTGCATACCAGGAATTTACAGATGAATAGAAAAGGTCTATTTACCTCTGTCTTACTTGCACATAGGCAGATGCAGGATATATGCACTTTACAGGTTTGTAAAAAAATGTATTTGTGGCATGCAAAGGTATTCCTCTGTGTCAAAGTTTGAGAGGAAAGACTGCAGCAAAATATCACCCTGGGCAAACTATGTAGTTGAGGAATGTTGGGAGTTGTAATTTTCAAACATCTGGGGGGCTATAGTTTAAGAGTTATTATTATTATAGATATCTATAGGGCCAACATCTTCCATATCGTTTTACAATTACATTTAAATTACCCTACCCAGAAGAATTTATAATCTAAGCACATTGCACTTTCTTGGCTATCCTCCTATCTCTCTTGTAGGACCTTTAGTGTTTTCCACTCTGGAATTAGCTCCACTCCTCGCCCCCTCCCTGTGGGGGTCCCGCATGGTTCGGTACTCGGTCCTCTTCCTTTCTCTATCTACACCTATGGCCTTGGACAACTCATTAGTTCATTTGGGTTCCAGTATCAACTGTAAGCGGAATGATACCCAAATTTACATCTCTGCCCCAGATCTCCCCACGCTGACATCCAGGATCCCCGACTGCCTTAGTGCCATCTCCCGCTTCCTCAAACTTAACATGGACAAGACTGAATTTGTCCTTTTCCCACCCTCACGATCTGTTCCCCTCCCTAGTCTTACTATTAATATTAACAACACACCCATATCCCCATCTCCTCATGTCCGCTGCCTAGGAATAACGCTGGATTCCAATCTTTCCTTCAAACCTCATGTCAATTTGGTTGCCAACTCCTGTCGGCTCCAACTCAAAAACATCTCCCGCATTCGACCCTTCCTCTCGAAGGAAGCTACAAAAATCCTAGTCCATGCCCTAATCATATCCCGGCTAGACTACTGCAATACACTCCTGTGAGATTTAACAAACAACCACCTGGCAGCGCTTCAATCCATTCTCAACTCTGCTGCCCGGCTCATTAATTTTTCTTCTCGCTTCTCTAATGCCTTTCCTCTCTGTCAGTCCCTCAACTTGTTGCCCATCACGCAAAGAATCCAGTTCAAACTGCTTACCTTATCCTATAAAGCACTATCCAACACAGCCCCTCCATATATCTCAGAGCCGATCCAGCGATACCGTTCCAGGTGCAACCTCTGCTCCGCAAACGACATCCTCCTTTCATGCACCCTGGTCACTTCTTCCCATGCCCGCATTCAGGGCTTTACTCGTGCTGCCCCTCTGCTCTGGAACTCCCTTCCTCCATCTGTTCGTCACTCACCATTCCTTAACACCTTCAAACATAACCTTAAAATCCATCTCTTTAGGCAAGCATATAACTTGGCCTAGACATTACCCCTCTTACTACCCAATATGATCCAACCCGCCTTTCACGCTCCACTGCCAATCAATTTACAGTCTACTGATTCCCGCAACCTTATGTCTCACCCCCATATCCTCTAGTCTGTAAGCTCTATGGGCAGCGTCCTCTCTCCTATACTCTCTCGGTATTGCTGTAAGAAACTCCACACTCTGTTTACTTATATTATGTATTACCTATGTATGTAATAAGTATGACTTTGTACAACATATATTACCCTGATTGTAATGTATGACTATGTAATTGTAAAGCGCCACGGAAGATGTTGGTGCTATATAAATCAACAATAATAATAATAATTGATTTGACACATACAACCTGTCAGTATGTCTTTATGATTGTGGGGGAAACCAGAGTGCCTGGAGGAAATACATGCAAGCACAGGGAGAACAAAAACTCCTTGCAGTTGTGTTCAACTCAGGACTTAAGTGCTAACCACTAAGCCACGGTGCTGTCCAGGATCCCTGCTAAACAATGTTAAACAGTGAGAAAGTATAATAGCTAGTTATGTTTTACTGCAATTGCTTGGCAGGCTTCATTTGCAGTACAATTATGTGATGTCCATAGAAAATAAATTTAATAATTTCAACATTTATAAAAAAAATGTTCTCTGTAATATTTTCTATGATAAAATATGTAAACCTTCTCACCAGAAACATCTGTATGCTTTGTTGTTTGACTTTGTTGTCTTTATTCAACCTCAAATACTATACTATACTATTTAATCTCACTTAGATGCAGCATACATTTCCTATTTGTTTCTAGACCGCTTCTATTTTGCCATTAGATAAAGCTGTAAATCAATTAAACCTGTGTATTCATTTTGTTACTTTATTATCAATTACTTTTCGAGACCTGACTTTGGATTCCAAGAAGAATGTGATTATGAAGAATAGTCAATATTAGTAAATAGCTTGACATCATGATGAAGACCTTAATCTATATTCCAATTATACAACAATTAGTATAGTATAGTATTTGAGGTTGAATAAAGACATATGTCCATCCAGTCCAACCCATCTAGAAATATCTTCATTTCATGCCTCGCTGTTGAATCAGAGGAAGGCAAAAAAAAAAAACCCACCAAATTTATGAAGGGGGAAAAAATTCCTTCCTGACCTAAATTGTGATTAAAATAATATTTTATCAATAAAACACATCTGTGTAAGCAAAATGTAAAAGTATAATAAAGAACTAATTCTATGTGTGGTGCAGTAGTTTCCTCCAACAATACTAAAGATATACTGAGAGGTAGTGGCCAAGTGTTAGAAAGGACAGGCCCCGATATGAATGACATTGCACAGTGCTAAGAAACTAGTTAAAGCCATTAACTAGTTAGATGTTAAAAATGATTAGATGTTTGTTCCAACAAACGTCTATTCAGCTTTAACATCTAACTATTCAGCGGTTCTTACCTGTGATGTTCCCCGGGCAGATAACACCTTTACGAATATAATTTTGGCCGTAAAGTTATAGGGCGGGGCGGCTGTTGGGAACATCTCCAGGTAAGACAGTGTAGAGAAACAATCAGGGAGATTCAATAAAGTTCCTATCATTAAAAATGGTGCTAATTTTGCCCCAACCAATAATAAATAAGATCCGGTTCGTTGGGGAAAAATTAGCACCATTTTAAACGATAAGAAACTTTTATTGAATCTCTTTTATTGAGTTTCTTTGATAACAGGCTGAAATAGAATTTAGCAGCAAAGTGAACAAGTAACTACTTAGTCTGGAACTCCATTTGGTATTTACACAGCACAAAATATTACATTAAGATTCAATAAAAGTTCTTATCGTTTAAAATGGTGCTTATTTTGCCCCAACCAATCAGAACTTATGTAACATTTGAAAGCTAACATCTGATTGGTTGGGGCAAAATTAGCTCCATTTTAAATGATAAGAACTTTTATTGAATAACCCCCCTTAATCTTTTAGCTTAATGAAAACAGCAGTCCAGTAAATATATACTTATCTGTACTCTTTTCTCTTCCAAAATGGAACTTTGAAAACGGCAGATTGTGAAATGTGAATTCATTCTAACATAATTTTGTTTAATTGGAAGATAAATTACACTGTTGCAGGGAGCCCATAACACTCTTGTCAAAAAAGAAAGTAAGTAATAACTTCGTATTAACTTTAAACATGTCATTTAATGCTAATTTATTTTAAAATCAGAGCTAATTTTTAGTAATCAGACTTTGATTAATTACATATCAAGCATGCACATTTGACATGTCCCAATGAACAAGACAAAATAAGAAATTGTTCATATACCGGCTCGCTGTACAAATCACCTGGGCTGGAGCAAAGTAGATTTATATCCATTTTTAATGAGCTTCTAGATGACAATATATTTTCACTTGTGTTAATAATTATTCCACTGGATTATTTATGTAGGAAATTGTTGGCAAGCAAAAGAGGGAATGTAATGTTTTCCGACAAATCACATTTTCTTAATAAATTACATGACTTTGCTTAAACTATAATTCATTTTTTATTGATTTGCAACCAAACAACAAGAAATCTTAAAAATGTAAAGAAAAAGCTTAGTAGAAGCACTGTTTAACTGAAATACACCATTAATACTTAGAATTGTATTTGTACCTATATTATATTAATATGGTAGATTGTTAAAATAACCATGTACTAATTAAATGCCACTATACTAAACCTATAACAGGCTGCAGATCAGTAAGTAACTTACCATTTTGCACTATAATTCTAAATCTTTTTGCTCAATTGTCATAGCAATTTCTGTCTGGCCAGCAGAGAGAGATACATATTAAACTGCTTTTCCCAACTGAAATGGCAGATGTCAACTAACACAATGTGAGAACCATGAAAGACATCTATCAGAAACAAGTCCCACCCTCTGCCTGAACCATGAACCAGTATTAAGGGCTTGTTTAGATCCTGCAACATGATCAGTTGGCTCAGGTAGGATTTTCCTGAGGTCAATGTAATAATGCAATAACAAAATACAGCCTGCAATTGCAAGAATGTTTTATATTACAAATAGAGCTAAATAGTACCATACATGCCACGTAATGAATAAAATCTATTAAATCTCCATATTTTAGAAGGGTATATGTAGCTGATTTCCTCTTTTTGTTTCCACTATGTTTTCTATGCCTAAGTGCTGCCATACACGTATCATAAAATGCTCTTAACTACTGATCCATCAGTTGTTTATCAGAAAATTGTCAGAAAATGCTCTTAACTACTGATCCATCACATACCATGATGCATCAGTAAGTAGACCACCATTCTCCCCCCTAAAGTAGTTGAATCTAATATAACACTTCTGCCAGCACCTCTATGTGCATAATGGAAACTTTCAAACATGCCCAAGTGACAATTTTCAGTCATTTAGTAACCAAGAGTTGCTGGAAACTCCATTTTGGGTGACAATATTGGCGCGCATATAGCCAGCTTAAAGAGCATGTTCACCCAAAAATAAACTTTTTTCTGAAGCATAGTTTTTTTTTAAACCTAAAAAAGTGCCCAGAAACTTACAACTTCCAGGAAAATAGTAGCATTAGAGGCCAGAACGCCCCGTCTGTGGTTGGCTAAGAGCCAGTCTGGTAAGTACGTTTCTTGCCACTTTTTTAAGATTTAAACATGCCGGTTAGGGTCAGGAGGGGGGTCCTTACGTTACAGAAAAACGTTTAATTTTTACACGATCGCTGCAGAGACAAGGGATTCAGGGGGTGGGAGTGAGGGAGGGGGCTTCCCTGTGCATGACAGAGTCGTCCAGGAGGACAGGAAAAGGCAGAAACCTTTTGACAAACATGAAGACTCCTACTCTTCAGTTTCCTGGACTTTGACTAGACACTGCAGGACAACCATATGGATCAGAGATGTATGGTAATGATTCTTTAACACTACACAGTGGGGCTAGTAGTGGGTTAAATTTTAGTTTTATGGGTGGCGTGCTCTTTAAGAGACAGCAGCTTGCAAGCCATTCATATATAAATACATATAAGTGAGTGCAATGAAAACCCAGCACACCAAGATAGGTAATCAGTGCATAATCCCTACTTGTTCAGGGGCATTGGGAAATACATTATCACTGAGTAATGAACCATATTATAAAAATGCAGGGGCAAATAATAATGTCTAAGAAAATCCATTGAAGGAATCCTAGTCTATGTCCATAGAATTACATAGGTGTAAAGAAATATTTTAGAGTAGAAAAAACAAGATTGACATTAAAATCCATTTTGCAGGATATTACCCCCTTTAGCCCCATTTTATTTACATTGTCAGAATTCAAGCCCTTTCTAAATTAAAATCGAATTCAGACGTGTTTATTTAAAGAACAGACTGTTGCTGTAATTTCTGCTTAGAAGATTGGAAGATTACCGTTAAACAGAAGAATGTTTGAAACCTTAAGATTAAGATGAATGGACTGGGGTGTGTTACATTTTTATTAAGACTAAAGGGAATCCCATGGTTTCTAAAACCGAAATGAAATTATTGGAAATCACTTGGGCAAATGCTCACTTAGATGTATTTCACAAAACGGTGAAAGCAATCCTGCATCTTGAATAAGGGTCATGTCCTTTCCATATAATCAGAATCTATGTAGCTTTCCTTCTGGTATGCTAACCTTGAAAAAATCAATATGTAAAACAAATATATATATGTTAATAAAGTGTTTTCTCTCTAGAGATAATTGTTCCACAAAGATTTTACTGCATTGCTTAGACTGCAGAAAATAGCTTCTAACCTCCTATTCTGCAAGATAATCTCATTGCCAAGCTACAATAGATACATTTAAATCGCAATTTACTTCTCTACAGCGTATCATAGGTCAATTTTGAAAACACTGCAAGATGTCAACAGTATATAAGCCAATTATACTGAAATGATAAATATGTTTCAGGGGTAACCTAGTTAGTGTCTGAAATTTTAGGAGTCCTGTTTTCTATGGTTTTTTTGCTACCAGCCTCACGAGGATGCCTGAAAATGAATAGCTTTTTAAAATGCTTTTTACATAGTTTTTTTTTATAGTTAATTTAGATTGATGGTATTTGCAACATACCAGGCTCTTTAGAATAGGAATTGTATGCTGTGTACTTGTTCTCTGTTCTATTTAAACACATTTGTCCTTATATGTATGTACTGTAATAGAATGTGTCAGACAAGGAAGGATTATGTGTTCACTTGACATTGGTTTCTATCCACTAGCCAATAAGCTGTTGAAGTGGACATATTCTCATCAAAAACAATTTCAGTGCCCTTGATGAAACACCTAATTGTGTCAGTGCTACAACTAGTTAAAGTATTGCATGTTTCATTACTATGAGACTTTGGTGGGTTGTGATATTTATACAGAGCCTTCATTTTGTAGCAGAAAGGAAAAAAACATGTCCTAGTTCCTTCCTGCGAGTCAGGGGAACCCCCTTATCAGATTGTAACATTACTACAGTCTATAAAGTTGGGTACACAAACCGGGACTTTTTGTCCCGACCGAGCATTTTAAAGTAAATGTTTAGACTAAAACATATTTTTCAAAATGTACTGAATATATATCCAAGAAGCTGTTGATTAAAACAAATGAATATACCTGTGCAAATACAAAAGCTCCAAAAGTCACATCCTTCCCAATCCACTGGCTTAAAAAAACTAAATGTACATCACCCAAGGAAACAGCAAGGACCGGTGCACTCAACTGCTTTATGTCTGTGTTTCAGGGAGAATTAAAGTAATACAGGGCTTCCTTTTCTAGTAAAAGATTTCAGACAGGTATATCATTTGTAAAGAATTACTTGCAGGCTGACCAACAAATTTTTTTTTAATTCATAAGGCACCTAAAGTGTAGGACTGGCCCACAGGGTAACAGGGGGATCAACCGGTGGGCCCAGAGCCCATTCATCCAAGAAAAATGCTAAAATTTAAATACAGAGCCAAATGGAGAGTAAGAAATGTATTTCAATAAAAAATAGGAGTCAGTAGGCGTAAGATAGATATGTAAATGAGTGATAATCAAACTCATCCTTGTGGGCCGTTCAGATCTTCAACCAAACGGCCATTTCGGCCGTCAAAGTGCCCATACACATCGTGTGTTGCGGGTCAGCCCCCACAATTGCACGTGTGTATGAAGCTTAAAGGGCATGTCCACCCCCAAAACTATAATCCCCCCACTACTGGCCCCATTGTGTAGTGTAGTTTAATCCTTACCTCACATCCCAGCTCCATCTGGTTCTTCTGTAGTCCCCCCCCAAAGTCCCAAAAACTGCCCACCAGGAGGATAGCAGAGTCCATATAGGACTCTGCCTCCTACCTGGCCTCCAGGAGAAGTTTGGCATGCGTACTGCAGCCCTTCTCCCCCTCCCTCTCAATTAGCATTCCCTCCCCCTAGTGTAAAACCCTTTTGCTATAATAATCCCCCTGTCCCCCCAGCCCCAACCCCTATGTTTATTTTATTAGAAAGTGCCCCAAACATTACTTACCTCCCCTCTTTCTTCCGCCGCACTGAATGACCGGCAGCCGCGTCCATGATTGGCTGCCGCTCAGCCAATCACAGATGCGACTGCCGGTCCCGAAAGCAGAGGGCCGGCAGCGTGGCAGAGGAAAGAGGGGAGGTAAGTAAAGTTTGGGGAACTTTGTAATAAAATAAATATAGTGGTTGGGGCTGGGGGGACAGGGGGATTGTTATAGCAAAAATTTATTTCAAGGGTGGACATACACTTTAAGTAGGATAATTTTTGGTAACATCATGCTTCAATTGCCAAATTCACTAAAACAATGGCATTCATTTGAAATTCATTCATTTTGAAATTGATCATTTAATTAATCCTGCTCTGACAGTCACCTCTGCATGTGTCTGGAAATCAGATTAAAACGGGCATTTTTCTAAAAACCACAGAGACACATTGATATTCATGAAACGTATAAGATGAATATTATAAGTGATGGCATACTGCAAAAAATGAGATGTTTCCTAAATGCAAACTTATATGATGTGACAATTTAATTTATTATTTGTATATTCAAATGCCAGGTCATCCCAATAATTCATTTTTGAAATTTTCTATCAGTGTTTAACCATTTCTACAATTCAATTTTTTCACACATGTAAACGCTAAATCCAAGTGTCAAATCATTGTTAATCTATCTGACAAAGAACTACAACATGTGCAATCTACAGAATACATATATCTGGTGACAAAGCCAAACATTTTAGTTACATGTTGTTATGTTATCTGCATGTAGTTTTAGACATTAATAACCAGAACTAAGGCTGTAAGATTAGATTATTGGAAATGATAGACTCATGATTCAGAATTAAATAATGACCTTATATCAGAGAAGAAATGTATTCCTTAGGTAAAGCAAGCAAATTCAGGTGGAAATATCTGTGATAATATAACTGTTCCCATTCACATTCATTTCCTAATTTGGTTGATTACCTAGTGTAAATCGTCAAGGTATATAATTTGCAAGGAGAAGCACCTGTCAATTTGATATGGATTGGTTTATATTGGGACCAATGTGTCAAGGACATTGTAGGGGAAACAAGCCTTATAGTGTAAAGGCTACCTTTACAAGCCTTTATAGTGTAAAGGCTACCTTTACACTATACAAACAAGTTTTGATTTTTAATTAAGGAATAAATATTATGCTTCCAGAATAGAAAGAGAAGTTGGATTGACTATTAATGTACTGGCCATACAACATTTTCTTACCTTCCAACATTTTCACTGTGTTCTCACAATATTGTTACAACCAACCAACCCGATCAATTTGCAACCGACATTATTATTGTAATGTTGAATGCAAACCTCGATTCATCTGGAAAATGGTGCAGGAAACTTTGGCACCAAATGTGACAACTGTCAAATCAAACTCTGAATTGATGTAACGTTGGGTAAGTGTATGGCCAGCATAAATGACCATTATGTCATTACAGAATGGATTTGTATTTATAGATGAATTTAATGTTAAATGTAGATTAAAATGTGGCAGGTGACCTTGGTTACAGCTGAAAGGAGTTTGTATTGCTAAGATTGTAAGTTAGGGCATTATGTAAATGGACTAAATTCTAAAGTGCTGCTTAAACATAACTATAACAGAATAATGCACCCCTTTCCATGTAATATAAAGATGTCACCAAAGAGTACCCCTGATCATATAAAAACAAGAGTTCACAGACTAAATTAAAGGGGTGCATTACTTTTTGTAATATAAGGTGTTCCCATGATGCTTCTTATTTTATTTTGTTCCTGTGTCTTTTAGGCTGGGTGCACACCAGCGGATATTTCCGCAACCGAGCTTGGTCACCCTTTAGTCCGTATCGGATGAACAGGCGATCAGGTCCATTGGTAAATAATGGCCGATCGTGTAGTTCCCTAAGGACCGTGACCGACAGTCATTTGTCCCAGCCGAGCGCACACTCACAGCAAGTGCTCAGTCAGGACAAATAATAGCCCCTTGTGTACCCAAACTTAGGTTTTCTCAACTCCTTTACATCCCACTATTAACAGAGTGCACATGAGGGAGACTGAAAGGACCTAAAAAAAAGGACTGAAACAGGAATTATCAGGCAGAATCAGTTCTCCTGGGAGCAATGATGGAATATAAGTTTTTCATATTAGTCACTTAGGTATGCAACCAACTGACTTATGAACATAAACATTTCACTAATGCTTACACTATTATTTGTACCGGTCAAATAATATAATATTAACATACATACCTAGACAAATATATATGTAGGAAAACATTTGGGAGGTCATTATAGCAACAGTTGCAAAAGTTACAGGCAACACAAAACATAATAATAGATTTTCTTTTTTATACCAGAACTCCCTCAAAGCGTAATGTATACTGGAGAAGAGGCAATATTAAAGTTTTTAGAAGTAAACAAATCAATCAATCAACTTTGAGCACCATTAGCAAAACAATTTAATGGTAGACTAATCTCAACGGACGTGTTTAGGGGGGGGATTAGAGGTACCTGGAATCCCCCCTTTCTGCCTATTCAGTGATATTCCATTTCTCCTGGTACTTGTAGACTGTGACATAGATTGGTACAATGTTAATTGAGCTGTGAGTGAAAAGCAATGATTTTTTTGTTTCAAAGGTTTATCCAGTCTGCCCCGTGATTGACAGCAGCATAGATATCTATATCAACATTAACCCTGCAGCTGCCTGAGGTGATTGCGGAGACTGGGTTTATATACATTACTTACTGTACCTGCTACACTGTGATGGAGCTTAGTAAGCAGGAATAGGGAAATTAGGAAATCCAGGAGGTGTTTGTATAGCTGAGTGATTGTTCCATATATTCTTTATACAGAATGATCATTCAATGCCCGTACATGGTCCGATGTTATCGGCTCCTTATATTGTAGTAAAGGGAGTCTGTAACAGAAATGAAGTGCAAATGTGGATTTCTCAGTAAATCAGAATATTATGCTGAGTACACACGGACTGAGTTTTCGTCCCGACTGTTCACCGCTACCGGGCACTGTCGGTCATGGCAAATGTCTTCTATGGACCGATCGGTGGTGATTTACTGTCATGTCACATCGCCCGTTTATCTGATCCAGGCAAATGGGTATACAACATCATTCACTGCTGCCGCCAAAATCCCCTCAGATTTTCCAGCCCAACCGACCAATACGTGGAAATATCGGACTAAAAGATCTGTTTGTGTGTTCCCAGGCTTAATGAATTTACTTTGTAACAAAAGGGAATATCTGTATTGGCCAAATGTGATGGCAAGTAGAGAATATATTTAATTTGGCTTGAAAAAGCCAAATTACTGTTCTTTCTATTTCTTCTTTTTCTTCCGTTTTATTCTTCCGCTTTTTTGGAACGTATCTCCTCCCACAGTTTTTGAGCTAGAGACATGAAATTCTGTACAGATGTGCGGGGCATATAGGAGAAGTGTGCTATCTTCTAGCTAAGGAATCCGTTACGGCGTTATCGGCGAATTTCCGAACATTTTTTCCCATAGACTGTAATGGTAACAATCCTCAAATGTGGATATTTCAAAACAGTTTTTTTCATGGTCATAAATACAAATGGTGATACCCCCAAGCCCCCACACAGACCCAGGTACACCCACCTACTGACCAACCTTTCCATTCCCGTGGAAGCCATATTTAAAGGATAACTAATGTCAAAAAAACTAATTTAGATTTATCCTCAATAAAAAATAGTTTTATGGTTGTAAACACAAAAAAGACATACCCCCCTCAACCAGACCCAGGTACACACACCTACTGATCTACTTAGCCATTACAGTGGCAGCCATACTTAAAGGGTAACTAAAGTAAAAAAAACTAATTTAGATTTATCCTCAATAAAAAATAGTTTTATGGTTGTAAACACAAAAAAGACATACCCCTCAACCAGACCCAGGTACACACACCTACTGATCTACTTATCAATTACTGTGGAAGCCATACTTTAAAGGGTAACTAAAGTCAAAAAAGCAAATTTTGATCAATAATCAAAAAAACTTTGTTTTTTAACCCCCAACGTGATACAGGTATACACAGCTACTGACCTACCCCTCCATTACTGTTGCAGCCATACTTAAAGGGTAATTAAAGTCAAAAAAACTCATTTTGACCAATCATCAAAAAAATTATTTGTTTTTTTTTAACTCTCAACCCGACACAGGTACACACATCTACTGATCTACTTATTTATCCATTACTATGGCAGCTATACGTAAAGGGTAACTAAAGTAAAAAAAACTCATTTTGACCAATCATCAAAAAAGTTAGTATTTTATCCCCCAACTTGATATGAATACAAACACCAACTGACCTACATTTAATGCATGTGACATATTTAAAGGGTAAGTAAAAAACAACAATGTCCTCATCATTGACATTATTGAGTTTTAAAATCTGCAGCACAAACACACAAATTCCCTTCCAAAATGCAGTCTTTCAAGCCAAATTCAAAGTTTATACTTAAACTTTCCCTTTCTAGTTAATATTGTTATATGATCCATATGTAATAGAATACGTGGATGTATTCGATTATGAACCTCCTGCTGGGCCTGTTCAGTGGTAACCCATTTAGGAATCCCCCCCCACTTGAAAATCCTGCTCTTGCCTTGCCCAATAAGAGTGGGGATTGCTACATTGCCAATCAAGCTGGGGTCAGCTCCAAACACAAGGCAGTAAAGAAACATGAAAGTGTGATCTATGTTGGAGAATTGCTGGCATATCTTCTGATAAATATGACATCACACTGATGATGGCGCAGCAGTTTTAGGTAGAAGATGGCTAGGGGGTTGGAGGGGATTTTACACTAGGTATGGGGGGAGGGTACGTGGGCTACAAAGGAGTAGATAGAGGGGTTAGGGATCAGGGGTCTAATAAAATAATAGAGGAGATGGGGAACGGGGAGCATAGAGGATAATTAGGCATGTACATTCCAAGTATGGAAGTAATTTAAAAGGTATGTTTTCAAATGCAAAAATGGGGAACTAGAGCTAATTTAGCTTTGAATGAAAGGAATGATGTGATCGGTATAGACGAAACATGGCTAAATGATTCACATGAATCTACAGTAAATATTGAAGGATACTCCTTATTTAGACATGACAAAGTTATTAAGAAAGGAGTATGTATGTTAAACAAGAATAGAAGTCAAATTTAAAAGATGAGATAGATGGGGGTATAAACTATAAGGCAGAAACAATACAAATGGAGCTGTGTACAGGAAGCAAAAAGGTGTGTAAATTAATTGTTGAGGTATGTTATAAACCGCCAAATGCCAGTGAGGAGGTGGAAATTTATTCTGAATATTTTCTTTCATAGATAGTAGAAGTTACTACTGGTGAGATCGAATAACCCTGAGCTAATTTTGGAGATGAAGGTAATGGGAAGCTTAGGGAATAGTCATCATGATAGTGAGCTTAGTCCAGTTTTATCTAGACCACTGTTTCTTATCTTTTCAGATTCACTTTTGTCTAGTGATGTGCTGCTGGAATGAAAAAAAAGCCAATGTAATACCAATATTTAAAGAAAGGTAGACGTTTCCAACCTGGTAACTATAGACTATAGACCTGTATAGACATCAGTGGTAGGGAAGCTGCTGGAAACGTTGTTATGGAATCATATCCTTATATCCAGAACTGATCTTATTAGTAGTAGTCAGCATGGATTTATGAGAAATAGATTGTGCCAGACAAATTTACTTGTTTTTTATGAAGGAGTAAGAATTTAGATTCAGGCATAGCAATGGATGTAGCATGCTAAACTTTTGATACTGTGCCACATAGGTAACTAATGTATAAACTGAGGAATGTTGGTCTAGAAAAAAACATTTGTACATAGATAGAGAATTGGTTACCAGATCGCAAACAGAGAGTGGTGGTCAATGGAGCTACATCTATGTGGGCTAAAGTTCTAAGTGGAGTGTCTCAGGGTTCTGTACTGGGGCCACATTTGAATCTGTTTATAAATTATTTAGAAGGGCGCATTGAGAGCAAGGTCTCTGTCTTTGCTGATGACACTAAACTATGCAAAGCTTTGGAAAATTCAAATGATGTGCAATTGCTGCAAGCAGACCTAGCTAGATTATTAAAATGAGCAGCAGAATGGCAGATGAGATTCAATATTGATAAATGTAAGGTGATGCATTTGGGCTTTAACAATCTTTGTGCCACCTACACCATAAATAACTCTGTGTTAAGTGAATCTCTAATGGAAAAAGATTTGGGAGATTGGGTAGATAACAGACTTAGCGGTAGCAAAAAATGCCAGACAGCAAGATATTGTCTTGTATAAAGAGGGGAATAGATTCAAGAGAGAAAAATATTATTTTCAGTCTTTACAAGGCACTGGTAGGGCCTCATTTGGAAAATGTGGTGCAGTTTTGGAATCCAATATACAAAAGGGACATCTTCGAAATGGAAGCATTTCAGAGAAGAGCAACTAAAATAATAAAGGGAATGGAGGGGCTTGACTATGCAGGCAGATTAGACAAGTTAGGTCTGTTTACATTAGAGAATCAACATTTGCGTGGGGATATGATAACTTTATACAAATATATTAATGGGCCATACTGGGCCATACAATAAACTCTATGGTGCATTGACTCGTGGACATCATTTAAGATTAGAAAAGAAGTTTCATCTTCAGGTTAGGAAAGGGTTTCTTTGCAGTGAGAATGGTGAAACTGAGGAACTGTTTTCCAGCAGATGTGTTAATGGCAAGTTCATTGAATAGCTTTAAAAGTGAGCTAGATAAGTTTCTAAAACTAAAAGATAGAGAATTACTGGTATTAATACATATACTGCAGTTCTGGTTGATCCAGAGATACTTTCAGATTGCAAATTTTTTACCACCCGTTTTTGCTGGAAGTTGCAAACAGGGGCCAGACCAGCAGCCACTTCTGTGATTGGCTGAGAGGCAGCCAATCACAGACGCGGCTGCAGGCTATGTAGACAACAGTGGGAACAAAGCCATGTAAGTATGTTTCTGCTGCTTTTTTTTAACAAATCTTGGCAGTTGGGGGTGGGCAGGGGTGCCCTACTTTCCAGAAATTGCATTTATATGTAGGGGGTGAGGCAGCCTTGTAGGGAACTGGAGGGTGGGAGGGAGGGCTCCACTGCGCATGTCAGAGTCCCAGTGAGGACAAGGAAGAAGCAGGTACCGGATTACTCAAAGACAGCTCCTACTCTTCAGTTCCTGGACTTTGGACTGACACTGCAGGAGAACTATAAGGAGCTGAGGAATAAGGTAAAGATTTTTTTACACTACACAGTGGGGCCAGCACTAGGGCAAATTTTGGTTCCGTATTTAAGCAGTTCAGGCTATCCAGGTTTAAAGCCACCAATGCAAATATGAATTACACCACCAGTTTTAACCTTCCCGGATAGATTAAAGATAAAGATAGGTGTAGAATATGATGACACAGGACTACAGCTGTGCAAAAGACCAAAAAAGCTTTTATTGCAGAAACATGTGCTAAATGTTTCGGACAAAGGTGCTTCCTCAAGCAAGGACCTTTGTCCGAGACATGTAGCACACGTGTTTCTGCAATTAAAGCCTTTTTGGTCTTTTGCACAGCTGTAGTCCTGTGTCATCATATGCTACACCTATCTTTATTTTTGGCAAATTTTAGTTTTGGGGGTGGACATAAAAAAACCTTCCTCAAACATCCATACCTGCACTCCAAACAGCAATACCCTAATCATGCATTCAGTTCTTCTATTGCAAAATATGTGAGATATACCAGGAACTACAGTTGAGTAGAAACACACAGAAAAGACACATTCTGAAGACATTTATCTAAAGAGTCTTAGATAAGGAGAAGGAGGGAGGGGAGAGTGATTCAGGGCACTCCTGCAACGGGAGAGCTATAGGAAAGCTTCTCAAGCAACTTTAAGTGGCTGACCAAATGCGTAACTTATGATACCTTAACTTTACAAACTACATTGTAGGGGTGAGATAAACATGGGTGAAAAAGTAAAGTACTCGTAAAGAAGTAACAACACTGTATATAGTTCTGCATAATAAGGCTATAGATGGGTAGATTTAGAAATGTTTTACATTTTGCCATCTGCCGATTTGTATGGGGGAACACCTGTGTTCTTAAAGGGAAACTGGACTCTTATATCATGATTCTAGCAGTCCGATAGGTGTTTTTTTTCTTGCTAGTACTGTTAGCTGTGATTTCACCAGCACCAGTGCTCTGCCACCAAGTCTCAGGTCGGAGCATGCCCACTGCTGGGACACATCATCGTCAGCTGTATCATTTGTAAAGGTAGACACAGGCCTGAAAAGATTTTTCTTTCTCTGCCTCAGGTTTCCATAGGTAGAAGAATAGACAGAGAATAGTTGCAGGTCTGCAACTAGCTTCAGAAAAGATACATTTTTGGGGGAGGGCTAATGACACAGCTTTTAGCACATGCCTGTCAAAGAGACAGGGCAGCGTGGGAAGTGTTCTTTTCAAAGTGAAACCCAAATATCATCATACTTTTCCAAAGATGCTCCAGAAAGGTATTACAGATTCAGATCCCTCACTGTCGTTGTCTGGGAGGCCATTGACTAACAGCCAATACCAGAAAGCAGAAGGACAGAAGGAGAGCGTTGGCAAAGGGGTGGGATTCTATAATGAAGTGTATATAATGAAGTGTGGGGGGCTGCTTACCACATATATAAATTATTAATTTAAAATACACTGATTATATTTAATTACTTTACAATATGTATTTTTATAGTGAAACATGAAAAAAAATTAAATTAGGCATGGGGCGTATTTTTACTATTAGAATTTAGCAGCACACTTCTGTCTTTTAAGAACTCACAGTTAATAAAGAAAACAGAATGTCAAAGGATACAGGCATAATTATCCTCTGGAGTCAATACTTGTTTACTGTGTCTACTTTAACCTGTAGCAGCAAACTATCAAATCTCTTTCCTTGAAAATGTTTAATATGTATGTATATGTTTATTTATGAAGTACAGCTTACACACCAATAAAAAGATAAAGGCAAGCAATTATATTTTATAAATATTAGAGGATTACAATACAGAATCATAAAGAAAATTATAGCTGGCTTGTCTAAATAAAATTATAGAAATAAGTAAATAACAATGCATAAATATATACATAGTATATCATGTATTGATTGTACAAATATTACAAAGGTGTTGCTTGACATATTTGAAGTGTGGTCCCTGGCCCGAAGTTTATTTTTGGGTCACTTTAAAGAGAATATTAAATCATTCACAGCAGCACCTGCCCCAGTCACATTTACAATATTTTCTTTCCCAGGCTGCAAAAATGCACCATGGTCAATTAATTCCGCACTTAAAGGACATATACTGCACTACCATATACTAGGCAGAGATTTTCAGTACAGCAACAAACAAAAGGAAGGTACCGCACCTTCTAGACTTAAATCATTAATCTTTATACAAACATCTAAAAGAGCAGCACTCAGTCTATAGCTGTCTGCTGCATTTTGGGCATGCATTACTTGTTCAATCTCAGACCAAAAAAATTAATTTCTCTCAGAAATCAAGAACATAAAGCATAAAACAATGCTTTTCTTTGGGGGGGAGTAGTAGGAAATAAGTTACATAAGTAGGAAAAAATTACTTAGTGTATTTCCAATTTTTACTAAAGCTTTTGTGAACACTAAAATGTAATAAATTTTAACAAAACATGTTTTTATATTCCTTCTGCAAGGTGACTGGGTTTATGTAGAATGCATTAAAAAAAAACGATTTTTTTCCTTACTTGTCCTTGTAAAAGAATTTATTTAGGACAGTTTCTGTTCTCTGCAGATCTCATTTACAGAGCATTATGCCATGCAGTAATATTAAACTGTATAATCAAAGTGACCTTGCCAATAATAGGTGCTCTATCATCTCCAAAAATGCTTTCTTATATATATATATTTTTTTTTTCCAAATTGATTTTTACAACAGTCAAGGCATAAATATAATTTAAGGATGCAATACTAAACAATTTCATTTCTATCATTTCAATTAAAAAAATACTGCACACGGTTTAGCATGTAACGTAGGACACATCTCATTATTGGTAAAGGACTTTTGCACCTAGCTAGTTATTTCATATACACAGAAGATGCAAATTTATATTTTATAAATTTATATCACTATAAATGAATCAGTTGAGGTTTCTTAAAGGGCATTTCCACCCCCAAACTAAAATTTGCCCCACTGTGTAGTGTTAAATAATCCTTTCTTCTCTGTATGCACATACTCTACGGGACACCCCCTAACCCTAAACGCTAAATTTAAATTTCAAAAATGGGGCCAGAAATGTACTTACACATCTTCATTCCCTCAGCTCCTTTGAGGACCAGCAACCGCATCCAAAGACACAGCTGGCAGTCCCGTCTCTTCCTGGAAGAAACAGAAGAGGCAGAGGAAACAAAGGTTGGTAAGTATGGTACATTTCTGGCCCGATTTTCTAGATTTCAATATAGGGGTTTGGGTTGGGGGGTGTCCCCTACAGTGTGTGCATTTTTAGATTTGGTGGTGGAGATAACCTTTAAATTACCATTTTTTCCCCCTTTTGGATATTTGATCATTTTAGCCAATCGAAAATTCAATTGGAAGAACTGATCGATTTCCTACCTTGCGCCACTGATCTTCCTTAGATTCTGATCTTCCTTGAAATATGTGGAAGATGTACACTGAAAGATGGAGTCAAAGGAAACTCTTCTGCCTTGGATGATCTTTGTTTTTTCCATAAACTTCTTGAATTCACACAATAAAATCAAAATATTGATGCCATGTAAGGGTGGCTTAACTACATCAAGTAGCCACACAGAATACAGTCCAATAATGTTTACGTCTTACAGTTGCTCTTAGACAAGCTAATTTAGAACACCAGCTTTTGAGCAAAGGAAATAGTTTACAATGTATAAAAAATAGGTTAATACTAATGCTAAGGACATAAAACAATAGTCTCAGCCCTGGTATAGCAGAAAAATATAAAACTTACCTGGAATATTAATATCAAGTCCAGCCTTGTACCTTATACTCAACATTTTGCTACAAACTCTTTTGCTTTGACAATTAACCTATATGCTATAAGGCTATTGCTGCTCACACAATACTCCTTGTGCTGCTTCATTCAAATACACTATAAATGAAAATAGTGCACTCAATATACACCTCTCGTCTCAGACATAAAAACACTCTGGTTTTACTTAGCATACAATCCAAACTGATAACTTGACAGAAAATGTTACATGTTTATGATATACAGTATACAGAATGTTATTTAATCCCATTGTTCATACTGTTGGTTTTATATATATATATATATATATATATATATATATATATATCCAAAGTTCCAAAATCTTAAAGTGGCAGTGCTAGATAATAAAAGTAGATTGTGACAGTGCTATATGAGGTCTCTGTATGCAGTGTTAATGGCTGACCTATGTCCATCGATGCGAAGTCTCAGTGTCAGATCTGTCTTCCCAACATAGTAAAGATTGCATGGGCATATTATAATATAAATAACGTGTGTAGTTTGGCAAGTTATATGATGTTTGATCTTCATCTGTTTGCCTGTATGGGGATGTAAGAATGTAGAGCTGGGTATCATAGATTTGCACGATTTACATTTGTGACAACTGAAACAACCGCTAGGTTTGCTTGTTAGCCAATTGGTGTCATTTTTATATTTATTTATGGGGTCTGATTCGACCAACATGTCTCTGAGGTTTTTTCCCCTCTTAAAGGCAACAGTGGGTCTATTGGGTAAGCGTTCTTTTAGTTTGTCATCTGCTGTCAGAATGTGCCAATTAGAATGTAGAATATTTTTTATATCCTCTCCTATTGTGGAGTATGTCGTTGTGCATATAAATTTGTTGTCTCTCTTTGTATCTACTGTGTTGTCACTTGTATTCCTTATATCTTTTTTAATTTTTTGTTGTGCTCTAACTAGAGCGTCATTAAGTATCTGTTTCGGATATCCTCTTTCCAAAAATCTCTCTTTCATTTCTCTTAGTTGCGTTTCTTTCAGGTCAGAATTTGAGTTGTTTCTCATAACCCTGCAGAATTGGGATATGGGTAATGCCTTTTTAAGTGAAGAGGGATGGTGGCTGCTGTAATGAAGCAAGGTGTTCCTATCCGTTAATTTGCGGAACAGGCTGTATTCAAGCTTATGATTATTAAGTATTACATTTAAGTCCAAAAAGTTAATGTTGGTTTTACTGACCTTGTAGGGGAATTTGATAGTAGTATCTAGGTCGTTTAAATTGTCCACCATTCCAATGAACTGTTCCTCAGAGCCACTCCAAATGATAAACAGGTCATCTATGTATCTACAGTAAAAAATGAGGTTATTTTTACATATATCCAGAATGTACTTTTTTTCAAATTTGGCCATGAATAAATTTGCGTATGCTGGCGCCATGGCCGCACCCATGGCTGTACCTGTACTCTGCATATAATATGACTCTTCAAAACGAAAAAAAAAATTTCTTAAGGTAATTTCTAGAAGGGTTAAGTTAAAGTCCCGCCATGTTTGTGTGCTCGTATTATCTTCCTCAAGGGCTTCTTTAATAGTCTGAATCCCTTCCTGATGAGGGATGTTAGTATACAAACTAGTCACATCCATAGTTGCTAGGAATATTTCCTTGTCATCCGGGATTGTTACATTTTGAATTTTATCAATAAAGTGTGGTGTGTCCTTGATATACAAGCTGGTTTTTTGTACAATGGGTTGTAAAACATAATCCAAATATTTACCTAGTGGTTCGAGTAGGCTACCCTTTGCTGAGATTATTGGACGTCCAGGGGGTGCTTCCAGGGACTTGTGTAATTTTGGTAGAGTATAGAATACTGGACAGATGGGAAATTTCTGAAAGAGAAAATCACCAAGTTGTAAGTTAATAATACGAGATGCTAGAGCATTATCAATAACATTTTTTATGTAGTTTTGTATTCCAATTGTGGGATTCTTATTCAATTTCTGATATACATCTCTTTCTTGAAGTTGTCCTAATGCTTCATTTCTATAGTATGAATAGTTCAGAATAGCAATACCCCCTCCTTTATCAGCAGGTTTTATTATGATGGTATTATCCTCCTTGAGTGCTCTAAGTGCCTGGCGCTCCCTGAGAGAGAGATTATGGTGGATTTTTTTCTTTATAGATTGTTGTTGTGTAATGTCTTCCTTAGTTGTTTGTACAAAACTTTTTATAGCAATATTATTTGATTGGGGATCAGTGGTACTTTTCAATCTCAGGTTGTTTGCCTCAGTGTAGTTACTAGCAGTCCCAAACATTTCCTTAAAGCATATTTGCCTATTAATTTTATACAAGTCTATGTCACATTGAAAGGCATTGAAATTATTGATAGGAACAAATGACAAACCTTTTTGTAGAACACTGGATTCAAATGTGGTAAGTTTTCTATCAGAGAGATTAAAGATGGGAATCAATTTTTGGTGCTTGATCTTGTTCTTATTGCTTCTACGCGTTGGATATCTTTTCCGATTCCCCCTCCTTTTTGTGCTATCGCTGTACCCTGTTCTAAAAAAGACACCTTAGTCGTGTTCGGTTCCTCCATTGTCGGTCTACTGTTTTCTCTGCCCCTTCGTGGCTGCATTCGGTTCCCGTCATTTGCGTCATCGGACTCCGTCCAATCGGAGTCTCGCTCCCTTCGTTCTCGCGTGAATTGCCTCCTCCCACAGGATCTCGAGAGGCCGTATGTGTTCCTATTACCTCGGTAACCATGTTCCTCCATATTATTGTTGTTGGTCCCATTGAGCCAATTATATACAGCTGCATGTTCATACTCCTCATTGATTTTATTCATCTTAATCTTTTTATACCGTAGTATATCATTTTTGTACTGCTTTACCTGGGAATCCAGTCTAGACATTAAGTCAGTATTATCCACACTATTAAGAGTCTCTGTGTGTGTAGTTTCAAAGGTTACAAGTTGTGTCCGTACCTTATTTATTTCAGCCGTGATCTCCTCAATTACCAACACCATCAGATCAAGTGAGCAGCGATTCAGGACTCCAATCCATTTTCTACAGAACTCAGGTTTGTTGCGTCCTATAGTAGGGATATTTTTGATACGAAAACCCCTTGGGATCTTTTTTAGACGGTAGTAATCTGACAAGAACAGTCCGTGTAAGTCAAGATCAATTTCCCTTTTTTTAGCTTGAGGAGTTCCGCTACTGTTTCTTTAGGTGGTGTGGTAATTGTATAATCTGTGTGTGTAGCATTCCAAAGTACTTTCTCTGCATCTGCCTCTGATACACGCCAGGTATCTGTGATGCTTGAGAAGATATTGAAGCAATCCACTTGTTCCTCCATTATAGATGTGTATTAATCCTAGGCACTGGTGCTACACTGGGAGTGGAAAAGGCTCCCAATAGACAACAGAAATGGCAGTAGTGTGCACTCAGTGTTCCTTCTGTTTAGTTTGCCTGGAGCTGCCGGTTTCAAATTCCAATACACAGCAAAGAATGTAGATAGAGACCAACGCTCCACAGGTCTTGTGAACGAGTTTTTATTAACTTTGAACAAGTGCAAGGTGCAAGAAATAGCAACGTTTCGGCCCTGGTTCAATGGCCTTTATCAAGCTTACAAATAGCAACGTTTCGGCCCTGGTTCAATGGCCTTTATCAAGCTTACAATTAAGTGCAACTGAGAGGATTTAAATACCCCCCATACAATTAGTGGAGGACACACCCTCTAGTACAACATCTCCCAAAGTTCCAAAATCTTAAAGTGGCAGTGCTAGATAATAAAAGTAGATTGTGACAGTGCTATATAATACTGCCTTAAATTAGTGTTACCGTGTAGATAAATATGATAAAAAGTATGTTAAAAACTATGCTAAAAAAAGTGCTAAGAAGTGCTAGGATGATATATTTATCTCAGTTGCACTTAATTGTAAGCTTGATAAAGGCCATTGAACCAGGGCCGAAACATTGCTATTTCTTGCACCTTGCACTTGTTCAAAGTTATATATATATATATATATATATATATAATATATATTATTATATATATATATATATATATATGTTCTGTATCGTATAGCCAGGAAATGCACCATCATTAGTATTTGGCCACTGTATTATTTACCATTGGAATTTAATAGTTTATAGTTTTTGAGGTTGAATAAAAGACATATGTCCATCAAGTCCAACCCATCTAGCAATATCCTCATGTTTCTTTACTAACACAAAGAGATCAACAGAAAAAACTTTTAACAAAGTTTTTACTTACGATTCAGGAAAATTTAGTCGAACTGCTCAAAATATTTTAAGGTGTATGCAGTTTTTTTCAATATCGAGCGGTTCATCAGAAAAATGAAGTCCCCATCTCCCACAGAGTTCATGGGGAAATCTGCAAAAAGATCAATCGCACAGGGAGACCTTGACCGGTCCTTCCTATCACATTTCTGATTACATCTTGCCCATGTATGGGTATACATGGGCAAGATGCAGCAATCGGAAATGTGATAGGAATAGCTTTACAGTTCAGAAAAAAACAGATCGCTTTAGCCAAGCTAAGCTGTTTGTTTTCATTAAAGGGTATACCAACCGGGAAAATTTCAGTTTAATTGAAGAACTGGGGTAAAGGAGCTATTTATTACATTTTGTTCTTTAATAAAACCTGCAGGAGCCACGAGAGAAGCTAGGGAACTTACACGGTCTTACGCTCCTCTTGTGATCTTCTGACAGATCCCAACGCAGTTTGTACTGCATGCACAGCGCATTTGCACAAGCGCATACAATACGAAATTCATCAGGACCTGTCAGAAGAACAGAGGAGGATCACAAGACCGGGTAAGTTCCCTAGCTTCTCTCGTGGCTCCTGTAGGTTTTATTGAAGAATGGGAGGGTAATACATAGCTCATATACCTCCCGATTTACAGTTAAACAGCAAAAACATGAGTGGACATACCCTTTAATATTTCTTAATTTCTAAAATATATTTGAATTCAAATTCTTACTGTACTTTTATCTTAGACTTTTTAATTTAAATACTCATTTTGCAATTCCTTTTCTGGAACATTTTGAATACATATTTTACTGTATACATTTATTTGGTTAATAAGGTTCTGTTACATAGACTCTCTCAGAGCTTTGATATTTAATCCAATTTTAACAGAATTCTAATTAAAATGTCCATCACTTGCACATAATCATAATGAGTGCCTGTGTATTTCAAGAAAAGTTCTTCCCTTCCAGTACGCAGACATAATCTCCTGCTTTCATTTCTTTAATCCCGACTGTGGTCTCTGTCACCAATAATCCTTTAACTGCATTAAACTGCTAATCCGACACGGTGAGCCATTAATGAGATAACTTGGCTAAGAGATAAGAAGCTTTTTTTATTCATTAATATGATCTGAAATTCCCTAATGAGAGTGTCCATACAGTGATGCTATTAAATCAAATTAGAGCCTAAAACTTTAGTTTAGAATTTGACTGCACAGTTGCAAAACAAAGAATTGCAAAATATTTAGTGGATCATGTTTTCGTTAACCCTTTATCCCTCACCTGAGCTCTCCTGTGAAGGATTGAATTGCTTTATTAATTTATTGGAAAATAAATAGTATTAATGTTCTCTTGTGCTAAATCCCTGCCTTAGATGTGTTGAAGATTTGATTGTTAAGACCAATTATTGTTTGATCAGCATTAAGAAGCAGTTAGTTCAAACTGGCTGTTCAGCATTACCTAACACCTTTTAGCAACTAAGCATGATAGATCAGTAAACTACAATGATAGAGACTGTCACACTAAAAGGTGCCAGATGTTTGTCTGGCACTTCAGACTACAATTATCTAATATTTGCCCACATGTGATTAATGTCAGAACAACAGCTTGTTTGACAGGTGTCGTGGGTAGAATTGCACATGTTTACAAAAGGTGCAAAATTAGTTTTATTCATAATACAGGTGCAAAATTGTGCAGTACATACCTTTTAAAGGTGGTTCTTAATTTTGGTATGAACATGTGCTTGTGAAGGTTTTCATTCATCCAGGTCATGGTATATCTGTTGTATTCAATTAGATCAACTGGACTTTTAGTTCTTAGAAGACATTTCGCTAGTCATCCGACTGGCTTTCTCAATTCAGAATGACTTGTACAAGAATCTGTGACAATTATGTACCCTGGAAAATCCCAATTAGCATATCACAGCCAAGTGTTAAGGGCGTGATTGCATAGTGGCTAAGAGGTGTTATAGGAATGCCCAGGGTAAGGTGTCAAAACAGCATTGTACATGGCAGACAGTTGGGAACTGGGTACATGGCAGAGCAGGGAACATCCCCACTAGCACAGAGGCGAAGGCTAAAGAAATGAAACACCTCAAAGGAGCCCTTAAAACTTGTGGATATCCAGACTGGGCCTTTGTCAAAAGAAGTAGAAGGAAAGAAAAGCACACGTATACCAACAGTGAAGGGGAAAAGCAAGACAGGAGAAAGAACATGGTCATCCCATATGTAGCAGGGGTCTGCGAGAAATTAAGAAGAATTTTCAAAAAACACCGTATCCCTGTCTGCTTTAAACCGAACAACACACTGAGGCAGCAGTTGGTACATCCGAAAGACCCAATACCAAAACACAAGAAAAGCGACATCATATATGCAGTGCAGTGCAGTATGCTATGATTTGTATGTGGGAGAGACCAAACAGCAACTGCATCAACGTATGGCCCAGCACAGAAGACGACTCATGGGTGTACCTGCACCTTAAGGATAAAGGACATACCTTTGAAGATTGTAATGTTAACATATTGGCAAAGGAACGTGCCTGGTTCAAGAAAGGTGTCAAGGAGGAAATTTATGTGAAAATAAAGAAACCAAGCCTAAATAGAGTTGGGGGGGTTTGACACCAACTATCTGCCATGTACAATGCTGTTTTGACACCTTACCCTGGGCGTTCCTAAAACACCTCTTAGCCACTATGCAATCACGCCCTTAACACTTGGCTGTGATATGCTAATTGGGATTTTTCAGGGTACATAATTGCCAACAGATTCTTGTACAATTCTGAATTGAGAAAGTCAGTCTGATGACTAGAGAAACATCTTCAAGAACTAAATTTCAAGTCTAGTTGATCTAATTGAATACAACAGATATTTTGGTGTGAACAGCTTAGAGGAAACTAAATTATATGCAAAATGGCAAACAACATTTACTATTTAGAAATGCAAAGTTTTGGACAGAAGTTGGTTTAGTTTCTTCTGGAAAACAGGTACATGTATTGGAAGGAACAGGAGAACTTCTTCAAAATATGTTTGAATAGATTACAGGCAATCATAAGGGAATATTTTTTACAGACATGGTGAAATGGGGGCAAAAAGTCACCATTTATAGGTCAACTATACCCCCATGTCACCACCACACTGTCCAGTGGGAAGAAACGCTTCTTTGACCCAGATGCAAATTTATATTAACCGTAATCAATTGAGGATTCTTAAATTTCTTAAATTGGTACATACCTTTCTGCCTAATATTCCTGCCAACAGATCTATTTGAATGGGCCTCCAATATCAAGAGACAAACATAAAAATTGGTCACCCACTTCTTATACTGTAAACTTTAATCAATCCTTAAAAATAATCAAACCTACATCCCTGCCTCAGTTACATTTACATTGTTATTAAAAACAATAAATACTGTATAGCTGAGAATCCTGCATATATGTCATAGTAGAGGCAGATCTCAGACTGTTGAATACAGAAATGTTTTGGACAGTGGAAGGGAACCATATGTGGAGGTTTTTGGGATGTTTGATTGTTCTCTTAAAATTTAAACGTTAAAAAAAAAACAAAAAAACAAATGCTTACATTTAAAAGGCACCAGTTGCAGGCCCCCTGACTAAATTTTGGCAGTATAAGCCTCCACTACCTCCGTACGGCAGCGTATGGAGGTACTTTTACCTAGACCTTTTACCTAGACCTAAAATTGGTTGGAGATCTAGGAACGGGTCAAATTATAACTGATGTCTATAGGAAGGAGGTTGCAAAGAACACTGTATTATTGGCTGATAGTTGTCATCCCAAACAGACCATAAAGGGAATACCATATGGTCAGTTTATAAGATTACGACGAAATTGTTCCAATGAAGAACGGTTTACAAGAGCTTCCGAGGAACTAAAAATTAGATTACTGAAGAGGAAATATGATAGAAAATTAATAGAGAAAGCATACAACAAAGCAAAATTAAGATCTAGAAGGGAATTATTGTTCCAGCAGAAAAAGGAAAAAGGGAGCAATAGAAAAACTTACCTGGTAACAGACTATAATATAGAATATGATCAGATTAAACGTATTATCTATAGACATCTACCAGTATTGAAGAGAGAACCAACTTTGAAACAGATATTGAAAGATGGAATCAGTATAGTCTCGAGAAGAGCAAGAACGATAGGTAACAGAGTCTCACCAAATCTTTGCTGGAATGATAGGTTAAGAGGAAAAAGATCGACCTGGCTAAATAACCCAGGAAATTATAAATGTGGAAAAAATATTTGTAAAACGTGTCATAGAATAGAAGGAGGGACAACATATAAATCGACAGCCACAGGGAAGATCTATAGAATTTCTGAATATGTCAATTGTGATACATATAATGTTGTTTATTTAATTACTTGTACAAATTGTCAGAAACAATATGTAGGCAGAACAACAAGACCTTTGAAAGAGAGAATTAGGGAGCACCTGAATGCTAATGAGAAACAGGATAAAAAGTCCCCAATAGGGAAACATTTCTCAGAATGTAATGGAGGGAATTCTACTAAATGTAAGGTACAGATTATTGAAAAGGTAAGATGTGGTTTACGAGGAGGAGACCCGATTAAATTACTTGACAAAAGAGAGGCATATTGGATCCTAGAGTTAGAGACAAGGATACCAATGGGTCTTAACTCAAGATTTGATATAGCATGTATAGTATAATCAGATGGATCCTGACATCCCTTTGATCCTAAGAGACAGTGTAATATATGTAATATATAATGTATAGTATAATCAGATGGATCCTGACATCCCTTTGATCCTAAGAGACAGTGTAATATATGACATCCTTAATATCTGCAATATTGCAACATTGTAACTTTGAATGAAGTTCCAACTATTCTTTGACACTTAGTATAACTGTTTAATTGTTTCTATCTGACAATGTATGAAGGAAGTCATAAGTAGAAGAAATTTGCAGCAAATTGGAACTGTTATTTAGTTAATAATTATATTCCAAGTGATAAGATGTTTTTTAATATTTGTATCTGAATAATGTGTTTCTTAATATTTGTATCTTAACAATGTGAAATATGTTAAAAGGCTTTTTCCTGTATAGCAACATAAGAGAAAGGGTTAAATGGACTGATATGAAAGATAAATAAAGAGATTAAGGGGTTAATTAGCAGGAAAATAAGGAAGTATTTTGATTGGCTTGTTAGCCTTTTTTAAAGGGTGTGTTATTTAACAAACATAGGTCTGTAAGAGTAAGGATGAAAATCCGAAACGCGTAAGAGGACTGTTTGGATTGTTATTTGCTTGCTAAGTGGCGATTTTAACATGCACTAATAAACATATTTTTTTATCGGACTGGAGCCAGTGAATTGAATCATTGAAGCTGTGGAATGGAGTGGTGCTACGCTGCCGTACGGAGGTAGTGGAGGCTTATATTGTAGCGGGGTTGGGACGAGCCCCGGGCAGTAGCACGCCAAACAGCAAAGAGTGCCGAGACCGAAGGACCGTACAAAAAGGAAACTTTGTTTGAGGTCGCGGCGGAGGGAAGGTAAAGCGGCTTGAGCCACCAAACCTTTGTATTGACTAAATTTTGGCAGGGCAGTCTTGTTTGTGTACCACTGCCCCTCTCTGAATGGACATGAAGTTAGTAGGCGTGCTTTCAGATCTTGCATGTAATGTGACAGGCATTTTCTGCTTGCCATTGTCCTTGACTCAACTAAATAAAATGCAATCTATTCTCTGTATGTCCAATATTATTGCCCCTTGCTGCCCAGCTAAAAAATAATAGGCACCCATGTGGCTGAATTCTGATGTAAAGAAGGAAATAGAGGGGGCGTGACCTGACTAAACATGGCATAGGACATGTTCCACAGGAACTCCGTTCACTTCACCTACCAAAGTAAATATCCTGCACGTTCTGTAACCCCCATCTATCACCCGAACATCCACACTACAACCGGGGTCTGAATGACATGCCACGGGAACAAAAGATCCCTAACAGCGGCTGCCAAACTGCAGAAATTTGCACAATACATGAGACACACAGCTCTCATAAAACAGCACCCGATTATATTGTTTGTAAGGTTGTACAATCCCCCCTAACATTAAGACATGGGACATCTCCAATACAGTTATTGTGATATTGGAAATACAGAGCTTGAAATGTTAAGAATATAATTCTGTTTCAGAATACCTATTTTTTCTCTTCCTTCCCTTACCCCTCTCTCTCTATCCCTCTCTAACAGAACACTACTACTGTATATAAAAGTGAACAGAACAGCAACACTCTTGCACTCAGGTCAAAAGAGCACTTACCAGTGCTGCTCTGTAGTAAAGTTATGATACGACAAATGTTATATATAATAACACTGGCTATCATAGTTAGGTTATGTTAAACAAATATACAGGGAGATTCAATAAAATTTCTTATCGTTTAAAATGGTGCTAATTTTGCCCCAACCAATCAGATGTTAGCTTTCAAATGTTAAATAACATCTGATTGGTTGGGACAAAATTAGCACCGTTTTAAACGATAAGAACTTTTATTGAATAACCCTGTTTGTTTGTTATGTTTATGGCAATGTAATTTCTACCAAAGGATATTTGCTCTTTACCTCTGTTTATACCCCTTACCCCTTCCTCTCCTGTGCCATAGCCTGATCCAGACAAAATATAGGCATGTTGGAAACAAACCAAATATGAAGACACACCCTCAATGTCTTAAAGCACCCACCCCAACTTAAAATACTTACCTGGAATGTCCGGGGCCTGAACAGCCCAACCAAATGGATACAGGATTTTTCAATGCTATCTGCAAGATTAAACCAGACATCACCTGTCTACAGGAAACCCACCTACTAGAATCCACGCAACATTGGTTAAACAAACCCTGCATAACATGGGCGACCCACAGTACACACTCTGTATACTCCAGAGGGGTCTCCATTCTAATTAGTACATCGCTTCAATTTAAAACAATTAAAGTACAAAAAGATGACGGGGGACGTTATATATGTATTGCACTAGAAATGGAGGGAGCAACCTATGTTATACTAGGTCTGTACAATCCGCTGCCAGCCTCCCTCCATCTACTTCAAAAACTAATATCCTTCGCTCTAAACTTCCCCTCTGCCTCGGTCATCTGCATGGGTGACTTCAATATGTTAATGTGCCCACAGAGGGACAAGCTTCCACCCTCCCAATGTCTGGGAATCACAGGTGAACCTTCAGTTCTGGCCCACCTGATGACTGAGGTCAGCTGGGTTGATGTTTGGAGATGCCGGAATTCCCACTTGCTGCTTACTCATGTTTCTCTCCATCACATAATGTTCTTTCGCGCTTGGACTACTTCTTTGTGAATACCAGTCTGCTACCCCAGGTAACCCAAGTTGATTATCTTACAAGGGGCATTTCAGACCACTCTCCAATGGTGCTATCCGTATCCACCTATCAGAGTATGCCATCCCCCATATCTCTTAAAATACACCCCTTCTGAATTTCACAAATAGAAGATGACGACCCTACGGAAGACCAAATACAACTTTACTTTGACCTAGACCATGATCACACACCCAAGACACCATCTGGGATGCATTTAAGGCATATGCTAGGGGTCTTCTAAACAGCACAATAAGTTTCCTCAAAAAACAATCCAGACTAGAAGAAGATTCTCTCACTCACGGATTACAGGAGGCAGAGCAGACATTCTGTAACGAACCATCCAAAATAAACCAAAATACCTAGCAACAACTCCAGAGACGATATATTAATTAAAGATAAAGCAAATCAAAAATTCTTCTTTCAAAAACACAAATTTTATGAGCAAGGCAATCAGTCTGCAAAACTTCTAGCACACCAACCAAAAGCAACTAACAATCATCAAAATACAGGACCCCCAAAAAGGTCCTCTTACCAAAACTCCTGAAATCCTGGAATCATTCGCAGATTACTTCCAGCCTCAATACAATTTGCAATAGCAACATTCCATCCAAGTAAATCTGGATTACTTACAAGATCTGCCATTCCCACAACTAAATGCTGCTCAAAAACAACAACATTAGACGAGATAACTGAGACACTCACTAATATGAAAACCGTCAAGGCCTCAGGCCAAGACGGCTTCCCTATCGAATTCTACAAAAAAATTTGACAAAATCATATTGGAACAACTACTCCTTACTTACTAAACAGTATTCACTGACCAGAAACTGCCCCCCTCTATGTCCGATGCAACTATAATTCTACTCCCAAAACCGGATAAAGACCCCACAGACCAGGACGCATACAGACCAATATCGCTTCTAAATAGCGATTATTACAGGAAAAAATTCTAGCCAACCGCCTACAAAAAATAATATCTAATATCATACATGATGATCAAACAGGTTTTATGCCAGGAAAAAGCACTTAAATAAACATTCGTCGGGCACAAATCCACACGTAGATCCAGCACAATAATATGGGAGACAGCGATCCGGCCATTAGACGCAACTAAAGCGTTCGATTCTGTTGAGTGGAACTTCCTGTGGGCATACATGATGCAGTTTGGATTTGGTCCTAAATATACATATACATTGGATTAAACTGTTATACTCCCTAGAGCCACTGTGGTAGTAAAACGGTCAGACCCATTTTCCCTAAACTGAGGGACTAGACAGATATGCCCCCTTTCTCTCTACCTCTTCTCACTTGTTATTGAATCCCTGGCAATCAGACTCAGATCTGACCATCTCATCAAAGGACTAAGTAGAGGGCCACATACAGATCTAATCGGGCTATACGCCGATGAAGTGATTTTATTCCTATCAGACACCGGACAATCCCTGAAGTGGAGAAACATATCACCCACTTTAAACCACACTCAGGGCTTGGTATCGATTGGGAAAAATCTTCCATATGTCTTCTAGATGCAGACAATATATCTACACAGACCTTGACCTGGAAGATCCCGAGAGATTCCCAATTCAAATATTTGGGCATATGGATTTTCAAGAACCTGAAAGCATTCAGAGTATTAAATGTCAACCCCCTCCTCCGTACCATACGTCAAAAAACACAATCTTGGGCTGCTCTTCCCATCAATTTAGTTGGAAAAATTAACCTCATTAAGATAATCCTTCTACCCAAAATTCTATACATCATAGAACACTCCCCTGTCTACCTCCCCAAGAAGCTACTTTCCGAAATCAGAAGTCTACTAACCTCGTTTCTGTGGGCCAATGGTAGAGCCCGCCTCAAGATCAGAAAACTCCAACAACCTAAAGATGAAGCCGGCCTGGGACTTCCAAACCACTGCTTGTATTACCTGGCTGGGCAGATTAGATTCCTTAGGCAGTGGGTGGACTCCAACGAAACCCCTACCTCGGCAGAACAAATGCTGGCCTCCTATAGCTTAAGTCACCCCCTCGCCGCAATGGAAGCACCTGGACTACACTTGACAAATATGCCTACCCCATTACACAACCAAACCCACAAGTAATGGAAAAAGATCAATGAGTTGTTACAATACTCAGGAATACCATATGAAACCCCCGTGGACAAACCAATGCTACCCACAACTTGCACCTTTCGTTACATCAAATGACTGGGAAAGCAAAGGGATACGAAATAGTATAGTATTGCATAGTATTGTCTTGTATAAAGAGAGGTATGGATTCAAGGGATAAGAATGTTATTCTCCCTCTTTACAAAGCATTGGTAAATCCTCATTTGGAATATGCAGTGCAATTTTGGAATCCTGTGTACAAAAAAGACATCTTTGAAATGGAAAGGGTTCAGAGAAGGGCAACTAGAGATTGGATAAGTTACAACTATATAAGCTAGAGAAAAGGCGCTTGCGTGGGGATATGATTACTGTGTAGAAATACATTAATAGGCCATACAATAAACTATATGGGCCATTGTTTACCAATAGAACATGTCAGAGGACACACAGACATCACTTAAGACTCGAAGAAATGAAGTTTATGCTTTAAGTTCGGAAAGGGTTTTTCACTGTGAGAACAGTAAAACTATGGAACTGTCTTCCAGGGGACACTGTTATGGCAGGTTTATTGGTCGGTTTCAAAAAAAAGCTGGATGAGTTTCTGCAAACGAGAAATGTTTCAAGTTACTGGTATTGATATATAAAGTAGAGTTGATCCAGGGATATTTCCGATTGCCACTTGGAGTCAGAAAGGAATTTTTTCCCCTTCATACATTTGGTGGGTTTTTTTTTGCCTGTCTCTGGATCAACAGATAGGCAGGAAATGAGGATATTGCTAGATGGGTTGGACTGGATGGACATATGTCTTTATTCAACCTCAAATACTATACTATACTATAATATACTATACTATACTAGTAGTGGTGGCAGTTATGCAAATAATCCTGTCAAATGTGTTAGCTTAGCCTTTTGAACTTTCTATATTAAGATTTTCAACTAACATCCAATATACCCTTGTATTTGTTAAACATCTTGCATGGCTAATCAGTATCTTGAAACTTCATTAACTTAACTTCATTAACTTCTTTAACATTAATATATATTTAATAAACATGCAATGTGGCAGAGATGATTCAAGCTGGGATTTGGTAACCAGAGTCGTGTTCCTCTAGTCATCCAGTAAAATATCAGGGTTTTTTGGAGAATGGAAGAAAATTATACTAATTTGTATGATCAAATTTACTAGCAAAACAATTTAAATTTGATCAAATTTACTAGCAAGCTTTAAAAATAACACGTACCATGGAAATGGCCCCATTTCCCTATTCACACGAAATTTGAAAATGTTTCAAGCATGACTTTGTTAGCCTATGCAACATACACTAATAGAATAATTATTTAAAAAAATGTTGTTTGATTCAGCAATCTAATTAGTTACCTGCTACATGAATTAAATGAACATGGCTCTTGGCTCAAGCTGCATATACATTTCTGCTTTGTATCCCTCAGAATGCTAAATGCCCAGCCTTACCATAATTTGATTAACAACCACAGATTTGCTTATGGAGTGTGTAAAAAATCACAGGCAAGATTAGCAATCTTATTAGTGAAATAAATACTACCTAGTTTCATTAGTATGTCTATTATATTAACAGCTTTTGATTAATACACCACAAGGATTATAGAGAAAACAGTCCAGCAAAATCAGTTTAAATCAGTGCCTTGACAATCTAAATTTAAATTTTGAGTTTAAAGTGTATTGAATAAAATTCTAAATTGGATGAGAGGAAAGTATTTCCTACCAACAAGCCTACACATCTATACATTCTAAAATACTTTTGGACAAAAAAACTGAGTGAATCTCTCTCCCTACTGCACTCTTGAATACAGATATTTCTCCTTATGGAGTCAATTGTAGAATTAGGTTACCTAACTATCTTAGGTCAGGTTCATTAAGGTACCAAGGTGGTCGCTTAAAGTTAAAAACAGGAAATTTTGACATATTACTGTAATTTCGGTTTGCCAGTCATTTGTCATGGCAGCATTCACCAGGTGAGTAGCTCCTCCCAGGGCCATGACAGGAAACTTCTAAAAGATTCTCCTCCAGTCTTTGTACTAAAGAATACTTCATACATGATAGGGAGGGTCCCAGTGAAAGCTGCCATGAAGAATGACTGGGAAACAGAAATTACAGTATTATGTCGAAATGTCCTGTTTTACCCAGCCATCATGGCAGTATTTACCAGGTGGGAAATCACAAAGCCAATAAGACTAAAGGGAGGGACACCAACAGTTCAACAAAACAAAAAAATACATTTATTTCTCTTTCTTGAATGCTTTCAGTACTTTTTCCCAAATTCGAGATTCCCATTCCCCAATGGGAATACTCTTTTCAAGTTTCATCGTCAGCTCTCTTTTCACCTCTACTGGTAGCTTTAAGGTCTTTGACATGTTTTTTTTTTTTTACATTTTTTAACAGAAAGGTGCCTCCTTGACCACTTTACCATGGGGATCGCTGCTGACATTAAGCCTAGAACTGTAGGGCAGCTTCGCACAGTTACTTTGTCAGCTTTTACCAGCTGACCTACTTGTTCCTTTACTTTGACTTGTTTGCTTATTGGGAGACTGACTTGCTATTGCTAGTTTGTTGAACTCTGTCCCCAAATAAACCATGTTCTATCGCCTGCAGAGGAAATAATAGATCGATATACACCTCCATAAAGATTCTCTTCTCTTTCTGAAATGGTACTTTTGTAAAATTAAAATGATTCTGACTTGGAGTCGGGAATTCTGCCCGATATCCGTCTCTTACAACCTTCTGAACCCAATGATCTGGAACACCATAGAGGACTACAAGATCGGCTGTGGTTTTCGGACATGTCTAATCGTGCGTTCATCCTATTTGGATGTACGAACAGTCGGTCACGACCAAAAAAACATGCAATTATTTCGGCCCGATCGACAGATACACTGAAAGATCAGGCTGAAATATTGCACGGTGTATACCCAGCTTAAATGTTTTCTTACCATATTAGGCCATTAAAATAGTAACTTCTGATTGGTTGCTTCAAATTAACAACACAGGTGCTTTTTTGCACCTCTTATTAAATAATCCTAATATTCCTTAACTTCTGCTAAAAATCATTTTACGTGCCATTCTGAATATGTCCCTTCAATGCAGTTGTGACTAGGGATAAGGGGAGTAATACCTCCCCCTACTGTTTAAAGGTAGTAATTGAAATATTTCTTAAATAAAAAAAAAAGTTGTGTTAAACATTTAAAAATTAACTGAAAATATTGTAAAATTTCTAAAAGTACTAGTAATACAGAATATACAAGAAAGTAACTTCATTTTATTATAACTTTTTTGATATTATAAGTTAAGTTCTGTTATAGACCATTATTGAAATTACGATAAAGTATAGAACTGGATTAAAAATGTTTTATCTACAGGAAGCAAAAGGTGGGTACTTTATTCTAAAAGCAGACCACTAAACAGACTAGGTATGTGTCTGGCTGACGGTCAAGGGGTATTGTACAAAATAAATTATATTTCTGGCGTGATCCTTTCCAACTACAGCACATACTATTTAAAATAAAAATTAAAATTCAATTAGATTTCAAAAATCCATTGCTAAATAATATTTATAAATAATGGCATTAAAAGGACTGTATAAAGTATATGAAAGAAAATTCAGGCTAAAATAATTTTTTTCTTACTTCCTCTATGACAGAGACAACTTCCCCAGACAACCACTGTAGATGAAGAAGGGAAGGAGCCCCATTGTAAAGTTTTGCTGGGGGCCCAGGAACAAGTAAATATTTTAGTATAGCAAGCAAAGAACGAATGTGTTTATTGGACAGCTCCAGCAGAAAGAGAATGTATGAACCAGTGGCATGGGAAGAAGGATAGGCTTAAAGGGACTTTTCACAGTTTTTTCTATGATTAGAAATGGCTTTAAAAAGCAAGCATTTGCAGAAATGCCGGTTTTAAAGGTCTGTCTTAAATGAAATAAATAGTTATTGATGCCTACCCGGAACAGAGCTCCATCTGCCTGCAAACCTTCAGGGGACTGAACAAGAGAATTTTAAAGCTCAGCAGCTCTTTAGGATTACACTTCAAAGGGTAACTGTGTTAAATAAAAGTCTGCAATCCTTTAAAATGAGCCCTGGATCAAATATTTGACTGCAGCCTGTGAGCAATGACATTGTGGATACTTTCCAAACTCTTGCTTCCAGTAGCTTGAGTCACATCACCTTCCTTTCCCCAGTGGAGGAGTGAGTTCAACTAAGTGATGCCATGCGTTCCTGCCCCCCAGATTTCTAAATATTCTTGGGACAGATTAAAAACCAGGAAAATTACAATCTGCTTCAGCCTAAATTTTACACAGATAGAGAAGGGCAAATACAAGTTGCAGACTTGAAAATAGCTGTAAAAAATTACAATTGGGAGGTTGAGGCAATGAATGTAGGCAGAGACTGGTCACATGACTATAAGCTAGTCACACGGATATAGGATGCTAAAAGCAGGAAGCTATGCTGCTGTTTTTCTAGCAATATAACTTCTCACAGGTTTTACCTCGATATGCGATTTAAGAGGGTGGATTTTAATAGTTTGATAGAAGGCTTTTTTTGTAAGCAATGTATGATTTGCTGGGAGGCAAGGGGAATACCCCTACTTTTCATTTTTTTGGGGGGGTTGGAACAGCAAGGACAATTGCGTGAAGTAAGTGGTTTGTGGGTGAAGTAAGTGGTTTGTGCAGAAGCTGTCAGCTGTTTTGCTATTTCTTCCATCTGCCTCCTCCTAAGTGCATGTGCCCCAATGGCATAAATGGGAGAGACTAGCAGGCAAAAAACCTTCAAGTAGAGATTATCATTATTTACATATTCCAGGTAGGTAGGAAACATTACTCACCCACTTGGGTTAGAGATCAGAACAGGTGGTTATTAATACGGTCTCCTATTTCCCCAGAAAATAATTAAAAACAAACAGAAAAAAAACACACTACTCTATTTACTACAACACAAAGTGCTAATTTATAAATCATGCTTCACCATAATCTATAATATGGTGTATTATAAAAAAAAAACTGTTCTTAAAAACCTTTATATTACTTTGTAAAATTACAGAAGTGGTATCACATAAAACTAAAATGTAAAACCTGATGAGCCGGGCTTTGGTTTTGCAGTTAATTCCTCTTTGTGCTGAATACTGTATAGGTTCATCATTATGTTTTATGATAGGTTCATCAATCTATTTATTACATTTTCCTGCCGTTGGCAGTCACAATAACTACGCAGATCCAAAATAAATGTCTATACACAGTTGTCTATCAATGGTAAGATTTTAACAAATCTAAAAAATGGATTTTTTTTGTGTGAATAGCACATAGGGCAAAAAAGAAAAATGCAACTGCAAGTAAGAGATATTGATTTAAAGTATTGATTTAGAACTCCAGGGGACAAGCTGATTACTTACTTTGAAAACAGC
Organism: Hymenochirus boettgeri; assembly: GCA_019447015.1. Classification (NCBI taxonomy): domain Eukaryota; kingdom Metazoa; phylum Chordata; class Amphibia; order Anura; family Pipidae; genus Hymenochirus; species Hymenochirus boettgeri. The sequence goes on along the minus strand of CM033471.1, from coordinate 119,456,085 downwards.
TCTCACAGGTGACTTCCCAACATTTCTATATCGACCTATAAACTCTTGTGAGATGCTGTCATTGCATCTGTAGAGCATAGAAAGTATTAGGGAACAAATGATATTTTATCTTGATGTAGCACTGCAGGTGTAAGAACCTACTTTCTATTAATACATTTTTTAATTAAAATAAGGAAAACCAGGCCTACTTTCCTATACTATACCTAGTTATTAAGTAAATAATAAGTTAATAATAATATGAGGTATAACATCTTATAAATAATAGTAAGTAACTTATTTATATTAGATAAAGTATGACCTGAATAATTAAAAACCTTTATAGACAGCTTGCCATCCATGGCTTACAGTACAAACTTCACAAAGATTTAACAAGATTTTAACCTAATTTCCATACAATTAGCAGCGATGAGGGTACAAACAGCTGTATTTAACTAAAGTTGTAGAGAATTATTTATAGTTTTATTGGCATGGTAAAATGGTCATAGGGCTTCTTCAATGCGATATCTTTGTAGTAATCAATACTTTTTTTTAACCCTAGCAAGAAACCCATACCAAGTACAGTACATCCAGTCCTGATGATACATTGCTTACTTCTTGCAGACATTTGCAGTTCCTGGAAAGATGTACTGTATGCATGAGCTACGCAGGATAGACTACTATTAGCCTTTGGTGCACTTACCTTAATAGAGTACACAGCACTCAAGACTAGACTAGACTAGACTTTTTAACCACTCTGTGTAGACATCTCTTTTCTCTCATACACAAATGTCTTTTTACATTTGCTACTGCTAAACATTGCTCATCTGCTATTGCTCATTTGGGTACACCATCCCTGCTAGATTACTAAAATACAGAACAGATTTTGGGATGGATTAAAAATAAGCATAAGAGAGGCTGGAGGTTCAGTTAGTAGAAGGTCGCAATCCAAGCATTATTGGGATAAGAACATGCATTTTGGAAGTTGCTAGAGAAGGAAGAATACCTGTAGTCTAATGGGTATTTTACAGGTTAAAGAGAAAGGTATTGGAAATTAATGTGATATAATTAGATAAATAAATAGTCTAAAGCTCTGTACATAAGTGCAACCGCAAGGCCAGCTAGCAACACAGAGTAGGAGACAAATTGGTGATTCAGCCAACAATCGGTTGGTATGGTTTTTACTTATGCGTCGTATGTCGGCCCCTCAATCACCCATGTGTACAGATATAAGGACAGCCATACACTTTTTTTTTTTTTTACAGATTTGAACAATTTGATTTAAAAAAAAAAAAGACCCAGGTAAACCTTCTCAATAGACTGATCAGTGCTAACAGACAGATAATCAAACAGAAGCTGATTGGATGAGTCAGAATTTTTTATGACAATCCCACCTATAATGTTTTAGCTGGATTAGCACTGTAAGATTATACCACAGCTACATACAAACCTAACATGGTAAATTATTTGCACACAACTATAATTTAGAGTAAAATCTATTTCATAAACTTGAATTGAATTTTAACCTTAATAACTCATAAGCTGTAGTGTCCTATTAAGCTTTGAAGTTGTGTAAAGACACTGGTTTTCCTTAATCAAACTGTCAGCTGGCAATGTTGTGTTGTGTTCCTGAAAAGCTGCTTATAAATTGTTTATTGAAACATTAATTATAATTTATATAACTATATGAAAATCAGATACATCATCCCTAGGAAAAAATCCCAAACACAACAGCCAGCAGGGAGGACCTAACCCTGTCAAATCCTTCACAGAGGGGGATAAATAGATAAATAAACAATCGCTGAAAATATGAATAAAAGTATATTTAATAAAAATCCAGGAGAAATAAATTATCTATAATGTCAAAAAAGTAGCCTATATATTAGCTATAATAGCCATAAGTACAATTTACTTGTATTGTGACAATATAAAGTGTAAAATCTCAAGACATTGGTCTAAAGTAGAAGTAAAGTAAAGTATAAGTGCAAAATCTCAAGATATTGGTCCAAAATAAGGTACAGAAGTGCAAATGTTCCTTAGTATATCTTGTAAGATTATGTAGCACTCTGAGTTCAATATATAGAGTGCAAAATCTGAAAACAGAAATCGTCTATGTGTGTAGAACATCTCCTTAAACCAAAAAAGAGAAAAAGAATACACTAAAGGAGAAGTTAAATTAGTTTAAGACTAAAGTAAGCACTCTTGGAAAGTGGTTGCAAGTATTGGAAAATATTGACATAGAGGAAGATAAAAATTTGGAAGGTATATTGGGAGAAAAACACAATATTATTTTAAGAAAACCCCTAAATTAAAAGGGAACAAATGTTAAAATAGAACATCAGAAAAAAACAATTGTATGAGGGGACTGTAGCAGTAAAAAGGGACATTGAAATATGGGAATTGTTCCTTATGTAATCATGTGTTTTGTACAGATTGAATCTATAATAAGAATACTAGTGATATATAATATAAAACAGTTTTAATTGTAAATCAAAAGGAGTGGTATATATGTTGATTTGCCCTTTCAATTAAACTAGCCAAAAGAATTTGAAAACATATGTTAAAAGGAATATAGAAAATAATCTAAAATCGGTAAAAGGGAAAGTTATACAATATATATCATATTGCACGCAAACAGTTTTATTTTAAGGAGTAAAATAGCATTAGATATGTTGGATTTCAAGGTGAAATATAGGGGAAAGGGTTGCAACAAAGAAATCTTTGATACGGCTTATCCATGAGGGATAAGGGTAGAGTTGTGCCCATTTTTAGGATAATATGATACTTACCTTTATAGATCTTAACTGTTATAGATACTAATTCCCCCCCTCTCCCCCTTGTGTGTAATTATTCTATTTGGTAATTCCATAGATTTAAAAAAAGAAATGGTAACTGTGTGCTTTTAATCGTGCACAAGGAAGCTTTTTAGTGATACGAGTAGCATGTGTTTTTTTAGTAATATAAACATCTTGTATTTACCAATCTGTGTGTACTGGGCATGGGGGCATTTTATATTCAACATTTAGTGTGTGCTGGGCATGGGGGCGTTTTATATTTACAAGTCTATGTGGGCATCGTGTATTTACCAGTCTGTGTTTGTTAGGCATGGAGCATCTTATATTTCCAAGTCTGTGTGGGCAAATCTTATATTTACCAGTCTGTGTTGTGGGCATCACCAGTTCACCAGTTAGTGTAAAGTAAGCTCTGCAGTTCAGCCAGTGTAAAGTCAGCCCTTTAGTTCACCAGTCAGTATAATGTCTGTCCTCCAATTCACCAGCCAGTGTTAAGTCAGCCCTCCAGTTCTACAGCCAGTGTTAAGTCAAGCCCCCGGTTCCCCAGCAAGTGTTAGTCAGCCCACCACACCCATCTCCATAAGCCATGAGCAATGGATCGCAGCATACAAATTAGTGCTGTCTGCATTACCGTTGATTACCCTACATTTTGATGAGTTTAGTCAAAAGTTAAAACCTTAAATGGATTGGCTCATTACTAAAATAACATCTAATGTACTAATATATTAACATCTAATCTACTATATATGCACTTTTGTACATTATTTGCTGGGATGTGCGAGAGATAGTGAAAGTTCGTGCATTACATTAAAATGATAAAATGCTGCATGTTATTTTAGCTGCTTTTTATCTTCATTGAGAACATTTTGCTTAATAGCAAGTAGGAAAAAATCTTTAGAGACTTTTAATAGAAACACTTTTGTATCTGCCGGTTATGCAGAAAATAACTTCAGAGCTTTTGATTTCTTTCACAAGTGCACTTCAAACAAGGATATAAATTCACTAGGGAGCATGGATAGCTTTTGCCTTTAAAACACAATGTTTCTAGGCAACGGTAATGCATTTTGGGACCTTAAGACCACCAGCATGTGCTAAAGAAAAAAGAAATGAACTAGAAACAAAAGAAAGCTTGAGAAAATGAGTGTCCAAAATCAAAAAACAAAGAATGTCATCTGCAGGTACAATAGAGGATCCTCTTTGCTACAAGCTCAGTACAAATGTACAAGGTTAAGAATGCTTTCCAAATAAATACATACAAATCAATATAGTACATCCACACTGACTAGAAAAAATGACTTTTCTTGTAGCTGTCCTTATTGATGTATTTGAAGAAAACATCTCACACAGACTAAGAATATTAAAGAAATGTACCTTACTCTTAAAGGGTAACTGTGGTCTCGAATTCTCCCAAACTAGTAAGAATTATATAAAAAGCCTTCCATCTTACCTTCAAAATAAAACTTAAATCACATCTCTAGATAAAATCTGTGAGAAGTTATTGCTGGAAAGATTCAGCAATATTACTTCCTGCTTGAACACTTCCTATTTTCAGCCATGTGACCAGCTTGTAGTCATGTGACCAGCCCAGGCGGGGCAGAGGTCAGGTGATGTCACTCAACCTGGAAGCAGGAAGATTGAATATTCACCCCAGTGTAATTTCTCACAGGCTCCAGACATAGATGTGATTGTCGAATCCTTTAAAAGGAAATACTGCAGGCTTTCATTTAACCCTAACTTGATTTGAGACCACAGTTGCCCTTTAAAAGGACACTAAAGTGAAAAATTTGCCAAAATTTGATCCCTTTCACCATATTTCCTCATGTTCTCTTTAGCTCACTCCTTTTGATATGCATTACCCCTCTTTCTCTGTAAACAAAAAGATTTGTGTTTTTCAACGACATGTAGTATCTAGGTGGAAAGTTTTCAAGCTGATTCTTATTTATATAAGGTTAGTAAATGGCTGGTGAGTATATTAGAAGGAAGGTGGAGGATGCGTTACATTTGGTAAAGCCATAGAGCATGCATTTAATGAATTATTATTTAACCGTTTCAGCAAGTAGCTTACATATTTGTGGTAGACATGGGGTAACCTTAGATCCTTGACTTTTATACACATGCTGGCTTGGTTGCCATTGTCTGTGCAAACACTCCCTGTTTCACCACTTGTAACATGAGGATAAGGAAAATTCCCCATCTGAAATATGCAACCTTTATAGTACCATTAAAAAAGAATTCTCTGGTCTGAAAGTAAAATTGTGGTTATGGACCAGTACATTTCAGGACATTTGTCTCTTTAAAGGCAAAAATATTTGCAGTGAGGAAAACAAGTGTGATTTAAAATGAAAATCTACTGAAAACTAAGTTGAATATTTGAATTTATAAAATAGCAATTTCTTATATTACATATATATCAATAATAATGATAACAGAAGTATTTTAGCTGCTTCGCTTTAAAGGAAACCATGCATAGATGTCTAATTAAAAGCAGCTAATCTACAACTTTCCTAGAGCTACATTTTCAAAGCATAAATAAAAAACATTAATCCCATAGGTCCAGCCTGCAACTCTATACATCAGATTTAATTAACTTGGTAGAAGCAATGCAAAATAAAAATCCAGGATCCTAAATATAGCAACAAATATTGTTGCAGGCTCGAAGAAGTTCCATCAAACCCGTTTCTTCTAGCATAATGGGAGACCCCACAGGAGACCCCCTTGCAAGCACAGAGAGAAAATACAAACTCCTTGCGGATGTGCCAAGGATAGATTCAAACCCAGACTTCAGTGATGCAAGGCATATAATTGCCATATACATTTATAGCCTTGCATGCAAATCTATAAAAAAGTGGGGGGGGTTGCATTTGGTTATCTTAAGATTTGTACACACATAGGATTTTCCCCAGACCTCCGAGCCCCTATCCACCTATCCCAACAAACACACGCGATGAATGGCCGTTCCAGCTGATAGCGCTTATGTATGTGTTTTGTCGGGGGTTGTTCTTCGATCTGCCTGGCGGATCGACAAACGACCCCCGACCAAACACATACACACGCGAGACTATCGTCCAAAAAGGCCGTTCGCCGCAGGTGTTTATAGGGATCGGCAGCCAGGGCTCGGAGGTCTGGTGAAAATCTTTAGGTGTGTACAAATCTTTAGTCACACACTAGTTTTTGCAGGATTTGTATGATTCTGCTGCATTTGATTTTTCTACAGGTGGTCACCTGTCATATATTCAGAACTATAAGATGTATTAACTATATATTTAAGGGTAATTATCATCTGGTTCCCCCCTCCATGCAGTCAATCAAGGCTACGACTGCCAATTATTGACTGCTGTTTCCCCTGCGGCCTCCTCTGCACATGCTCAAGCTAATGAAAATCTCATTGTGCAGAGTGAGGAGGCCTTTGCCAGAATGGAAGAAAATGTAAAATAGCAGTTGGGGTTTTGAGCAGATAACAGACAATTCAACAGTTTTTTGTTTTAAGGGTGGTCATGTCCATTGCATAAGGTGGCTCATGCCTGCATTGTCCATTGACATTACAAATGATGCCAATGGACACCGTTGGGAACTGCCACACGTACGATTGTTGGCCAAAGTGGTCTTTTTTACATGTGGTCACTTTGGCCGACAGTATTGTATGTCTGTACAAGGTTTTAGTTAAAGAGTAACTGTGGTCCAAAAACTTGCTTACGGTAAATTGACAGGAGTTGCTTTCCTGAGTATTTTTACAACTTACTTAAATTATTTTTTTACAGTTTTGAAGATATTTACATTTTTATGCGTGATATAGTCGCAGCATCTCCTGATCCCCTGCACTTCCTTCTTTGAAACAATGTGACAGTCCCACTTCCCTGTGTATATATTTATTTAAAGGTAGACACACTCAGGAAAACTTCAAACGATAATTTATTGAGGTGCTGAAAAACATATACACAACATTTCAGGTGGTCAACAGCCCCCTTCCTCAGGCTACCTGAGGAAGGGGGCTGTTGACTACCCCAAAATGTTGTGTATATGGTTTTTTCAGATTTGAAAATCTGAGCTATAGATTCTCAGAAATCTTCATTTTAAATAACAGCATGTACAGGGAAAGACCTGCCACTTAAACCAGGTTTGCTAATTTGTGTCCCTCCAGTGACCTCTGTCTGTCTGATCTATCTATCTATTGTATATCAATCTATGTATCTATTATCTATCTTTGTCTTTCTGTCTATCTATTATATATTAATCTAGATGTCTGTCTGTGTCTTTGTGTCTGTATCTGTAATAAAGACTTGGTTTTATGCTGAAGATATTGCTTCTTCTTATTGCGACCTGAGTGGTTGCAGGAGCCTCTACCCTTCTCTATTTATTAAGCTGTTCTATTGGGAACGATGTCCGGACGGGTTCCTCCCACCTGGATGCTCGAGCTGCCCTGAGATTTCCTGTATAAAAGTGCTGCAGCCAGGAGGAAGCCTGGCAGAAATAAATTCTTCATGATGGCGTTCCTCACAGAAACAATATTTGGAGGTAGAAATGTATGTATGTATATGTTTATTTATATAGCGCCACTTGGGGACGCAGCGCTGTACAGTATAAAATACAATAAAGTCATACAAGGGGGATAAATACATAGATAGTTCAGTACATAAATATATAACTTATATAAATATAAAAGTGCTAGGGCTTTGCCACAAGAGGTAATGAGGTCCCTGCCCCATAGAGCTTACAATCTAGTTAGGTGGGTAACACACAGATACAATGGAATGGGTATAAGTGCTGGAGTGAGACGTATGCAGTGCAAATAAAAAATCAAATACTGTGCTGGTTACCAGATAGGTAGGATGTAAGGCTAGATTTAAAACTGCTAATTGAGGTTTTATTGAAGTAGAGAGAGGGGAATAGAATTCCAGAGGCTACAAGAGAGAAAGGTTTAAGGCGAAAGGAAGCAGTACGAGGGGGGGGGGTCTGTACAGGAGCTGGTTCTGCGATGAGCGGAGGGTAAATGATCATGAAATGATCAATCAATGATCAATCCTATCTCCCTTTCACAGTGGGTAGGATAAATCAGTTTGCATCAAGGGAGATCGAGGCTGTGAGCAGCCCAGGCTGCCATCTTTTAAAAATCAAGATTATGGTTTGTAAGTTACAATCAGAGATAGTGCAAGTGTACAGTTATCTCTTTATGAATTATACATTCATTTAAAAGTGGTCGCAATTTATGACCCCTTAAGCTTCTTTAAATTAAATCTATATTTCTGTGGGAGGTGGAAGCAATTACTCCTACTTCTACTTAAAAGCTACAAGATCCCACACAGGCTGTCTGACAGCATCTCTCAGCAACACAGCTCATTCCCATGACACACCACATACACACAATGTTTATAGGAGAGAAATAGCAGGGTCAGAGTAAGAGCTGTTAGATGGAGACAGTCTCTGATATAGATGTCCTATGCACATCCATAGAAGGGGTGCTGATCCTTCCCACCCTTACCCCCTAAAAGGGGTTAATAAGTCCAAACTGGCAGATAAATTATGGAAGGTCCCACACCGAAGAAACTTTAAGGATTTTTATTGAACCAACACATCAAACACACGTTTCGGGGTCTGATAGATCGCAACTTGAATAAGTGTAAGTGGGGTAATTACTCCCACCTCCCTAGGAAATATAGATTAAGGATGAGGCCACACTACAGCGCATACTAGTTGACCGGAAACATGCACGGTTGTGTGCGTGTTTCCAGTGTGCTGCGATTGCAAGATCGGAATGCATGCGGCTGCACAGAAAAATGTAGATTGCATGTGCTCCGATTAGCGGATTGCATGGCACCGCACCTAGTGTGGCCAGAGCATGGCCAACACTAGTGTGTGCTTTTTATTGTGGAATCGGGTTGTACATACGAAATAAGCAGCTCAAAAGTAATGTGGAAAGCTAAACAATGATTCAGATGTTCTGCCACAAAAAACATACAGAAAGAAATTGATTGAGATTTTTATTTCCGTATCAGCACCCACGTGTGCCAAGCGAGTAACAGCAGGTTACATTTTAGATAGGACAGTCAATGATACAGTGTGACTTGCTAATGATGAATTAAAAGTGACTGCCAGGGGCTTGATCAAGGTTGCCAGATCAGTGAAAAATCAAGGAATACCTCTTAAAACGGCATAAACAGGGCTGAGTTAAAATTTTGTTAAATTGCAATCACTTTGCAATCTGTGCAGCACTCCTAAATAGATTTATTAAGCTATCAGATGCCTGGAAAACAAAGAGCAGTCACCTAAAATATGTTCTTGTCAAAATGCAAGCCAACAAAATCTTAGCATGTATTTTGCAGCTACATACTAAAGCTGGGTACACACCATGCAATAATTCGGCCTGACCGACCAACCCTTTAATGTTTCAGTCGGTCGAGCCGAATTATTGTATGGCTTCTTCTTGTGGCCGAGTCTGACCGCTTGTTTGTCCGAATCGGATGAACACGGGATTGGAAAACCATAGCTGAAAGTGCGGTCCTTTATGGACCGCACGCTCGGTTGTGGCAAAATGTCAGATGCGTCTGCTTTTGCAGAGACAGACGGCCAACCGGTCAGATGCCTTGATAGGTCGGCCACGAGGAAAGATTGTATACCAAGCTTAAGGTTCTGCTGGTGTCTAATACAAATTTAGCAGGTTATACTGTAATATCAGGATATTTGTATGTCTACACCACACAAAATTGTATCATTTTGCTTAACTTTTTATGTTAAGCTTTGAAATATGTTTGCATACATTGTTATTGAAATCTCTAGTCATACAAAACAATGGTACTTTTACACTTCATGTAAAATAAAAACACAATTGTGTGGTATTTGCATGTTCTTAAATCAGCCTCTTTATTTGGCAATCTATGGAAATACAAGTATAATTACTAAGAAAACAGCTGCATATGCTGCTGTGGAATGATTATGCCAAAAAAAGAAAAAAGACTAGTTGTGTATGACTTGTAAATTACAAAGAGCACAAGTGATTATAAACACATCAGGTGGTTGATTTCATAAATGCTTTCCAAAATGTGCACAGAGAACAGTTAATGTCATTAAACTCAATAGCATTAAAGATGAAACTGCTTTTCCCAAACAACCCAATCTTAATACCAGTGTCCTTTGCTGCCCCCAGGTTATTACATTCACATGACAGTATAGTGACAAAATCTCCATAAGGTGAATTTTCATTATCTAACAAACTTTTTTATAAAATCATGGTAGAGCACTGCTGACAACTTCAAATTTGCACTTTTTGGTGTCTAATTATATTAAGGTCATTTACTGTGTACAGCATAAAATGTATAAAATGCGAGTTCCTCTATGCAGTTCTACTACCAATATTACTCAGCTCCATTTACATGCCTTTTTCCTGTGTGGGCCAGCAGTGGTGTAGCCGGACTAGCAAGCATAGTGGGTAGCATTTTTTTCTGTCCCCATTGAAACCACATAAAATAACTCACTACATAGCAGTGCAAAATTTATAAAGGTTTTGCATCATGTAACCAGTGCTGTTTCCAGGAATTGTGGGTTTTGCATGGATCACATCTACCTGTAAGTATCTCCTTAAAACTTGAACATGGGTTACTGTAATTTTTCTTCTAACACAAGATATTTAAGGGCATGTCCACCCCCAAAACTAAAATGTAACCTACTGCTGGCCCCACTGTGTAGTGTTAAAAAAATATCCTCACCTTTCTCCTCTGCTCCTTATTGCTGCCCTGCAGTGTCTAGTCAAAGAACAGGATTTTAAATAGTAGGAACCTTCCTGTGTGCCGAAAGGTTTCTGCCCCTTCCCTGTCCTCCTGGAGGACTGACTCTGGCATGCTCATGGGAGCCTCCCCCCCCCCCCATCTGGATCCCTCGCCTGTGCAATGTTTGTTTTAAAATTAAACTCTTTTCTGTAGTGTAGGGACCCCCCTTACAACCCTAACTGCCAGGTTTAAATTGTAAGCAGGATAGGCAATGGTGGAGGTGCACTCTATCCAACTATGGGTGCAGACACCTCGTAGGTTCTTCCCTTTGGAACCAGCAGCTTTGCAGGAAAAAAGATAACTGAGGGTCGCACTCCAAATCTTTAGAAAACTTTTATTGTGAACCACACATCACACGTCACAAAGTTTCGGGGGGATACCCCCTTCTTCACCTGAAAAGGGTGAAGAATACAATAAAAGTTTTTTAAAGATTTGGAGTGCGACCCTCAGTTATCTTTTTTCCAGGTTTACAGCTAAAAGTTAATTTTGGGTTGGACACACCCTTTAAATTTCTGTATATAAGAAACTTGTACTGCTTTTTATACTGAGATCAAATTAATGTAGAGTAGAATTGAACTACTGCCCTCAACAACAGCCCAATTTCCTAATGTGGACCTCTGGGAAATGTAATTGTCTGCCCCTGTATTAACATGAATTTATACATAAAGAAAACAAACATCCCCCCCCCTCCCTCTGGATCCCTTGTCTGTGCAGTGTTTGTTTTAAAATTAAACTTTTCTGTAGTGTAGGGACACCCCTCCCAACTCTAACAGCCAGGTTTAAATTGTCCCTACAGCTAAAAGTTAATTTTGGGGTGGACATACCCTTTAAATTTCTGTATATAAGAAACTTGTACTGCTTTTTATACTGAGACAAATTAATGTAGAGTAAGAATTGAACTAACTGCCCTCGACAATTTTCTAATGTGAACCTCTGGGAGATTTAATTGTCCACCCCTGTATTAACATGAATTTATATAAATAAATAAAAAAGCACAAGACTTTTTTTTTTTTTTTTTTTTAAACAAACAAACATAATTTAATGAAAAATTAACTCTTAATAATACAAAATTACAAAATCACATAGGACCATTAATTGGGCTAAAAAAGAAACAGAAAAAGTAGCAACGCAGATATCCTAAACACAATACGATGCACATTTATAGTAAAAACTATTAAAATCTAGGACTTACCATTGGCTGTAGTGCCATTCAATAATTATTAACAGGTGTATACATGCATCATATAAGCATTGCTAACAATCCCATACATAGGAAAAATCCAGTTTGTTATGCAATTTTAATTTGCAGTTTTACAACCTCTGCATAAAGCCAACCCCCTTAGACCAACAAAGGGACCACATTTTCAATTTATGTTAAGCTGGGTACACACATTATAGCTAAAAGGCCAATCCTGTCGGTTACCTTTATCGCTAACATGTATACGCCCGTAATGAGCATTCGTCAGCATTGAAACCGCTAATTACTAATGGACAATTTCCCTCTGTTGCATTTGTCCCCCAGCACTAAAGTAAAGGGAGTCGACTGCGATCGTTAGGTGTATGGCATTCACAAGCCTTCCCCCTATACCTAATCTTAGACAAGGAAGTAGCAGGGAAGCTCTACTCCCTCCCTCTGGATCCCTTGGAGCTGCAATACAAAAAACTAAAATTTGCTGTAGTGTAGGGGACCCCCCTTCAACCCTAAACTCCATTGTTTTAACTTTAAAAAGTTCCTTAAAAAGTTTCCAGGAATAGACTAACCCAACCTCCTTCCCTCGGCTATCTCAATAACCGGCAGCAATGTCTGTGATTAGCTCACTGCCCCAGTTCCCAGAAGTAGCAGTAGAGACAGAGGCAACAAATGGGGGTAAGTCTATTTCTAGGAACATTTTAAAAGTTAAAACCATGGCATTTAGTGTTGGAGCGGGGTCCCCTACACCACAGAAAATTTTAGATTTTGGGGTGGAGACACCCTTTAACCTTTTTGGGACATCTCGGCTTTAAAAAGCAGTGGTAATATATGTTATGTGATAAACTTTACAAATAAATATTAGTACTAAGTTCTCAGTAAATGATGGGGCATCAATATGTATGGAAAATAAAGTATAGGGAAATCGCTTGTGACTACCATACAGTTAACGATCTTAGTCTATACTATACTACCTATACATTAGTACAGGGGCCAATTGCAACCAAGGGAAATTTTCTGTTTTGTAACAGCTGTTTCCAATGGCAAACATTTGTCTGCAATGGTTGTTACGGATGTACACACAGTTCCCAAAAAAGGGCCTAGCTTTAATTTTCCTTTAAAGTCTAGTGATTGCCCATGCAATGAGAACATGAATGTTTTCGTTTCCATTCTGTTTAATTATATCACCTGAGGATTGATGCAAATGTGTTTAATTGCCCCTTCCATAGTTAATTCATAGTTGGTATCACCTTCTAAACATATCAGAGGCAGAGGGCCAAGTGAAAACCAGAAGACAAGCAACAATCATTTTATTTATTTATTAGCATTTTGAAAGTTAAAATAAAGGGCTTATCTTAAAAGAGGTCACCAAGCTGTTAATCTGCAGCAACCAAATCAGATGTTATCAAATGTTTTCTAACAGTAGACCAGTTAAAATGTATCGTATGATTGGTTGCTGTACATTTTTGCAAAGCTTATAAAATAAGCCTGATAGTGCTTTGGGTTCTGTTACATAGAGAATGAAAATAACTTTATTTTAAGAATTAGGTTCTCTCTTAAAGGGGAAGTTCAGTGCAAATACATATACTTTTAAGAAAAAAAGAGCAGTATTTTTCTATTCTAATGACCTTAAACTGCCCATTCAGCATTTTGTCTGTGTATAAATAAATGTTTCCGAAATAATGACTTCCTGTTTGCCGGACCCCTAATAGAGACCGTTATGGTCTTGCCCTTGACCCAGCACATGGGTTGATTCAGTTGCTCAGTAGAGTTGTAAATCAGTTGAAGTTACTGTTTGGAACATTCCTCATTAGTGTGCATTCTGGGAAGAAGAAGGACCATTATAGAACCTGAAATGTCAGCTCACTAATGTCAACAGCAGGGAATAGCAAAGGGTATAAATTCAATTGTTTTCTCAAAATGGAAGATAATATGTAGAATAACTAGGTATGCATAATATAAACTAAGAATTGTAAAAATGATACTTTCCACTGTATAATACAATATTAGCAGTTTTATAAATCCTACAATTTAATTACAGGATATTTTAAAAATTCAATAAAAGTTGTAGTTCATGTCAAATATAAAGCCTATATTAATGTCTACATAAACAGACCTGTTTTTGTGCTATTTTAATCTTTTTGTGCAGTTTGATTGAGAACGATTGTCAAACAAAAAAAATAAAACAAACCTCGACTTATACTCGAGTATATACGGTAAGTAAAAGGAGAACTTTTGTCTAAAAAGAATCTTCATGCCTAAGTCCAGACACCGACTATTAAAATTATTGTTTGCTTTTCTAATTAAGGGCTAAGCCCCACTAGCGCACTTTTTCTGCCTTTTGCGATCCGTTTACATTTTACGATCCGCAATGCCATTTTATTTATAATGTAAATCACGGGAAGTAAGCCCCACTGTGTAGGCTGTGATTCATTGCGATTTTAGAATGCATGCAATCACCATTTTTGGTCCGTTTTTGTCAAAATTGCACTTAAAACAAGTCTATGGAAGCGCATAAAAAAGCTGACAGAAGCGGACACAATTATTAGCACATGCGATTTTTTATGTAAACACTAACGCAGGTGCATGGAAAAGTGGACACAAGCGGATGGCAAAAGTGGACAGAAATGCATATAGTTTTTTTGTTAAAGTGTGGCCTCAGCCTTATAAAGCAGATATTTACCTGCATGTAGACAAGAAAATATTTACTTCCTCAGTCTCCTGCTCTTTGTGGGACAGGGAAAGGACGATAAGTTGTATCTTTTTGCAAGCAAGGAGTAGGTGAAGATGAAAAACTGCTACTTATTGAGCACAGGAAAGTATCAGCTTATGATTAAGGCGGACAAATGTTTTTCTCTGTTAAAAAATGGTGTTTCAGAACACAGTTCTCTTTTAAAAGTCTTACAGGGTTATTCAAGAAAAGTTCTTAACGTTTAAAATGGTGCTAATTTTGCCCCAACCAATCAGATGTTAGCTTTCAAATGTTAAATAAGATCTGATTGGTTGGGGCAAAATTAGCACCATTTTAAACAATAAGAACTTTTATTGAATCTCCCGGTTAGTCTTCACATTAACACGTTTACCTTTGCATCAAATAGAGACAAGTGTGTGGTGTTTGCTATATATACTGAAGAGTTTTACAAAACAAGGAAAATACTGGGGCATTTTGCAAATGTGGAAAGACATTTTGATATAAATTGAATTTCTTGATCTGAAACCAAAATTAAAAAAAAAAAGTGCACAAGAGATAGCACATGTATTTTATAAAAACAAAACAAAAAACAAAACATAAAAATGTAGCATTGCCAAACTTATCACCTAACATTTGACTGCCTTCTGTAAAGATCTTCGATTGTCTTTGTCAGCTGCTTAGTAAATAGGTTATGAATTCTGCCACAGTAGGTATGTACAGTTTTCTGCAATTCCAGTTCTAATGGATTCAATAGAGAGTGGATCAGGTCATTACCAAATGAGTACTGTGAAAGAAAAAGGCAAATCATGGTCAAAAGCAGAACATTCAAGTGTTAAAAATAAATACATATGGTATACAGTCCTTTCGTAAGCTCAAAAAAAGTGCTTTTGTTTACTTTTACAAGCCAATTGTATTTAAGTAAAGCAAACACAAAGACATAAAAAGAAAATACTAAAGACATTCCAGCAAAAGGCATTATTCTTCAGCTAAACCTAACATTACTAAGGGCCCCATATATCGCATCTCCATTACGATCAATTTGGCAAATTCAATTGAATTCATCAGAAAACATTTACCCGTGTTTTCAATAGACCTATTACCAATTTCGATCGGTCTATCTAGTTCAGTTCAGGTCTTAACCAGCTGATCGCACATTTCCTTCATACGTGCAACCAGCTGTTTCAAAACAGCTGAATGCAGAGGGTTTGGTGGGCCCTCTTACTGTCAGGGCCCTGGGGGGTTGCGGGGGTGGTTGCTACACCAGTGGTCCGATCTGAAAACCATTGTCTAGTGCATTTTCTGGTATTTTCTGATAACATTTTCTTATCATAGTGGGTGTCACCAGTTATGGCAATGATAACTTATTGGTCACACTATAAGCGTTTTCTAATTTTTTCTACTTCATGCATTTAAAAAAAAAAAAAGCAAGGACAACGATTTTTTTGTAGGAATGCCATAATAGCGGTCATACAACTGCATTTCTATGCATTGCTTTTTATTCACGCATTGCTGTATGCAGTATAATGCAATAATGTGCTCAATTTAAGTCTATATGAAGAGTAAAAAACAAAAAAAACAACAACAAAAAAAAAAAAAACAGTATGCATATACATCAAATGTGCTAAGGTAAGCATACAAACATGGTGTATTTGCATATATTTGTATTTGCAATTTGGCCTAGCCCAAAACCTTGAGTATAGAATTGTGATGGCTAAACACTATGAGAATTACCAGTAAAAGATTAAACATTCATTTGTGGATTCTATTAAATGTCTTAAAACATACTAAACCATTTATTTGGCAACCATTCCAAACAAACCATACTTTTTAAGTCTTTTATTTGTACTGTTAGGAACTTCAGCTTTTAACATGCTAACTGAGGCCTATAGAGTCTAAAATGTATTTACTGTGTATTTTGCACTTCCTCTGAGCAGTTTAGTCTCATCTTAGGGTACATTTGCTAAGATGACCACTATTGGGGCAACTGGAAACTGTCTTAGGGCATGGCCACACTGCAGCGCAAACGCAATCGCACATGGAATCGCCCTCAAACTGTCCATTTTCCTTATAAGCCTTCTAAGATTGGTGGGCAGATAGAATTGATTCCAAATTCATTGTTGATATATATCCTGCCTGGCACTGGAGATCAAAATTGCTAATGATAAATTAATCATGTGAATTTGATTAGCAGCTCCCTGCTGCTACATACCATCTAACTTTTCAAAAGCTGTTTCTGCATTTTTGGTACAATTTTTTAAAAATAAATAATGAATATTTATTATGGTTATTTTTTTATGTCCTAAATTTGCTTAAGCTGCATTTTCGTGGTTTCATGATTGTATGTACCCAATTTATATAAGTAATGATCCGTGGAGAGGGAAAGAAAAAAAAAAAACTAGGACAGAAGAGAAACTGAATACATATGAACTCACTAAGTTAGGGACTGAAAATGTGCTTAAAGTATTCAGCCACCAGATTTCCTGGCTTCAGAGGGTTGGGGAGAGATGCTGCAGCTGGTAGATATAATCTGAGGGATTTCTGCACAGTACGAACAATAGCAGACAATCCAGAGTACTGCTTTATGACCTATTTACAATGAAGTTCTTTATCTTTGATTGGAATTTTCAATTGAAATATCAAATTGCTGATAAACTTTTTGGGAAATTTACGAAGAGCACCTAACATGGTGGTACAATAAAGTTTACTCCTGTAGTATAACAATATAATTAATGCACTTGTATTGCATTTACCCCTTTGCATGAGGTTAATGCAGGTTTAAAGACAAAGCAGGGTTATTTAATAAAAGTTCTTCTCGTTAAAAATGGTGCTAATTTTGCCCCAACCAATCAGATGTTAGCTTTCAAAATGTTAAATTATATCGGATTGGCTGGGGCAAAATTAGCACCATTTTTAACGATAAGAACTTTTATTGAATCTCCCTAAAGGTCTCCTCTATCTGTAATCTTTTACACAGGGGTGTTCCTAGACCTTTTGTCACCTGAAACAAATATTTAAAGGACAACAATATTAAAAAAAATAACATCACCCGCATTACATGTCCACACTTCCGGCAGCTGAAATCACTTACTCTCATTTACAACTGTGCTGCTCTCCCTTAGATATCACACAGCAATGATGTGTGCTAAAAGCCCGCCTCCTAGACGGCCCAGGGCCATCGTTAACATATCACTTGTCATTGGCTGGTGGGAATGTCTGTTACAACCTCTGTCCTCTGCCAGTCAAACAAACTTGAACTGTTCGGTTGCTAGGATGTACAGCCTACATTATCAAGTAGACCAAGGATAGGTGGAGGAGTGTTTTCTCGCATGCTAGCTTTGAGTGACAGCGGCAGAAAAAATTGTTACACCCCCTTCACAAAATGGCTAATGGAAGGCTAATTGAAGGCAGAGAGAAGCTCGAAATCAGGAGAAAAAAACGTATGGGGAGGGCTGCATACCTTTACTCTTTTGAAAGCAGTTTTCTTAAAAATACAGTTTTTAAATAGAGTTATCCTTTAAAGCCGCCCCATTATCCTACTGCAGATACACTGGCTGGTGAACTAGAGGCCAATTTTTACACTGACTAGTGAACTAAAGGATGGCCTTTACACTGCCGGTGAACTGAAGGGCAGACATTACACTGGCTGGTAAACTGTAAGGCTGACTTTACACTAGCTGGTGAACTGTTCCCACAGCACAGACTGGTACCGTATATACTCAAGTATAAGTCAAGGTTTTCAGGCTTTAAAAATAGCCTAAAAATCGAACCTCGACTTACACTCGTGTCACTCATCTGTTAATCCAGTAATCAGGCTGCCGCTTGCTTCCGCATCCACTGTTCTGGCTGACGTCACCGGTGCAAGAACAGTGGATGTGGAGCCGGATTGCTGAGTGATGCAGCCGGATTGCTGAGTATGCACTCACACACCTTTCATCCACTCATCTGGGGGGAGGGGGGCTCTGGGGGGGAGGCAGTGCTTGCCACTGCAAATGTTTGGAAACTACAACTAAAGCATGCTGGGTGTTGTAGTTTCCAAACATCTGAAGTGGCAAGGAATACTCCATTTAAAGGGCAACTAATGCCTCAAAACAATACAGAATCAGAGGGATGGTATCTATTGTTAAAGATTGCCTTTTAATTCTGTATTGTTTTGAGGCTTTAGTTGCCCTTTAAGCTGAATTCCCTTACAGTAATAGCCATATTTTTATTTACTGTATAGGTTTCGACTTCTGTATGGGAATTCTGCTGTCCATTTAAAGGGCAACTAAAGCCTCAAAACAATAAAGAATCAGAAGGCAGTAGTGGTAAAAGTAGTAGTTCTACCCTCGACTTATACTTCAATCAGGTTTTACTCATTTTTCGGGTAAAAATAGGTATCTTTACTTATACTTGGATCGACTTATATTCGAGTATATACAGTAAATATAAGATGTGCCAACACAGGCTTGTAAATATAAGATGCCCTCATGTCCAACACACACAGACTAGTAAATATAAGATGTCCCCATTTCTAACACACAGACTGGTAAATATATGATGCCCCAATGCCCAGCCCACATATAATGGTAAATATATAAAATGCTCCCATGCCCAGCACACACGGATTTGTAAATATAAGGAAATCAAGAAGTGGGACAACACGCAGTAGTCTTCTGCATTAAAGAGTCCTTTACTGCAGCAGAGTACTGCATGGTGTCCACCTCCTTGATTTGCTTGTTTAATGCAATGTATACACTGCAGGGCATGAAGCAGTCAGGACATGGACCTGTTAAATGACACCTTGTGTATAGCGTGAATTTATCTGGATTACGTTAATTTGAATTTTAAAAGATGTTCCATTGTTAGAACATATAAGTGTTATGGGCAGGGCTGTGGAGTTGGTGCATGAATACTTCAACCCCTCAGTTTAGGCCAACTTAGACTCCTTTATTATTAATATAGTGATATTAACTTATAGTGATAAGTTAATATAGTAATGTATTGAAAGAAAATATTATGTTGCAGACCTCAGCAATTAAAGCTATGTGAAGACTGTGTCTGCTTTTGGGAACAAAACAAAGAACTACTGGGTAGGAAGCTGAAGTTCTACCCTTTGTCCATCCATTTCTGTCACTACCACCATGAATAAGAAGAAAATCTAGTGCTAAGCTTGTATCAATGTGACTTTTTTTTATTTATTTAAGAAACTGCAAACAAAAGACAAATAAAAACTGTAAGGCTGGGTACACATGAGCCTGTGTATCGGTCAGTCAGGCCGAAAATCTGAGGTGATTTTGCCAGCAGTACCTACCTATGTCAGTCACCCCTTCGCCTGGATCAGACAAGTAGGTAAATCACTGCTGATCGTGCAGTCTCCTATGGACTTTCACCATAAAAAATCAATTGGTGTTTACCAAGCCTAAGGGTTTACTTATTGTTTTTTATCAAGAGGCTATAAAAGGAAATCGCATATAAAAAAAAAAAAAAACAGAACAAAACCAAAAAACAACCTCAAACAACGTAAGCATGAATTAAACTTGGCACAACTGTAAAAAACCTGTTGAATTAGAAATACAAATACATATTGTTGTTCTCTGAAAAGCTGCTTCTCCAAGCTGGCCGAAAGAGGAGGTTAGGGGGAGTCTGGTGCCACTTCCTGTGTGTAAAAAGTGATATACTGGAGTTTTGGCTATTTAGATTGTAAGGAAGTTGACCTGCTGTAACAGGACAGTAGAGGAATGCTTAATAGCCATGACCGACTACAAATACAAATAACCCCTTAGTGCTAGGCCACACTGCTGTGATTTTTCTGTGTTTGCACTTGCATTTGCGTTTTTTCAAATCATTGGAATTGCGGCAACGCACCAAAAATGCACATTTTCGGGCGCGATGCGATTGCGATTTTTAAATCGCAATCGCATGCAGTTTCCAATACTTAATAAAAAAAACGCAAGGGCAAACGCAACAAATCGCACATGAAATCGTATGCAATTCCATGTGCGATTGCGTTGCAGTGTTGCTGTGCCCTTATTTGTATTTTGTACTTCATTAATAATTACTAATGAAGTATCATGCAATAGGTCTAAAGCCACATTATAGTCACCACTCGTGATAATTTGCCCTTCCTGGAAGATCTAGTTGAGACATGGAAGATATGGAAGCGGGGATTTGCTGTGGTAGATATACATTAGTGTTACAACAGTGGCAGCAATTTGTATTTTTTGAAAAGGGTAGCTACCATTATTAGCATTTTTAGAATCTAGTAATTGAAAGGGGACCAATTTGTAAATGACAATACCTGCACCTTTCAATTTAGCTTCCATGTTGTGTCAAAAAAATATGGTAGTGCTTATCATAAAATTTTGGTACTGCACTGGGCTGAAAAAAATTATATCAATGCACTGCTAGTGAAAAATTACGATGTGTTCTCATGGGAATGGGTATTGCCATGTCTACAAAAACAGGTATTGCTATGTCTACGAAAACAGATTATTCTGTGGGGTTATCAATAATGCGAGCAACTAAGAAAATTTATCAATAAGTTATGTTTGATCCTGGTGACGGGAGCCTTTGGATTGTGGTAGTCATTTAGAGGGATGGTGCATTTTATATGACGGTTTGTCACGGTTCCTTAGGTTTTATTATTATTGGGAGGTCCATCCTAAGTATTCCAAATTTAGTAAGGAACATTGACAGACCTTTAGGTTCACGCAAGTCAGAGGTAATTCCATCCTTTTTTAACTTGCAATGCAAAGAGAAACAGACATTTATAGGTGATCCAGGAATCTCTAAGTTGAATAAGTGGGGTCTCTATGCTATTCTGTCCAGTCTTGCGCTTTCATAAGGGTGTGGGGTTTTTTTTTTTGGAATATGATGTACACAACATATCACATTTCAGGGAGAAGTTTTGTTTATGTTTCTAGGGCACATGACTCTGTGGGCCCTATCCAATTCAATATGGGGATTCCCCTGTAACGATAATATATATTTATGTGTCCATCCCACGAGGGGGGGGGGAAAGAAGAAAGCAAAAAGACATATTATAGCTTATATTATGTCTCAACAATTGACTACGAAAACAGATTATTCTGTGAAGTTGTTTATCAATAATGCGAGCAACTAAGAAAATTTGTAAATAAGTTATGTTTAATGCTGTTGAGGAGATCCTCTGGATTGTGGTAGACATTTAGAGGGATGGTGTATTTTATGTGACAGCTTGCTACAGTTCCTAAGGGAGAAGCTTGTTTATTGTGTTTATTGTTATTGGGAGATCCCCCCTAGGCATTCCGAATTTAGTAAGGAAAATTGACAGACCTTCAGGTTGCGCAAGTCTGTGGCAATTCCATCCTTTTTTGCTTGCATTGCGAAGGTAAACAGACATTTATAGGTGATCCAGGAATCTCCAAGTTGAATAAGTAGGGTTCTCTGAGCCCTATCCAATTTAATACAATAACATTCATAAAGCACCTTTCTCCTACAGGACTCAAAGCGAATAGATATGTCTTAGATAAATACAGAGGAAAATACAGGTGGAAAATAGTCAGGTGTTGATAAATGCCAGACTAAACAGATGGCTTTTCAGTTTGGATTTAAATGTTTCCATTCAAATCCAAACTGAAAGTTCCAATATGGGGATTCCCCTATGATGGTATTAAATATTTATTGCAAAACGTGGGCTAGGTCTGTGGCCAAGAGGTTTTCTGGTTTTCTTGCAATTTTCAAGGTCGTCATTGTGGTTGAGAAGGCTCGGATTGTGGGCAAATGTGAAGTATTGGAGGCATGCAAGTCATTAAAGGCTGATTCATGCTTTTCTAACCTGGTATCAAGTAGAGGTCCAGGCCACGCCCCTTATTTAAAAAGGTATCTACTTGAAACTACAGGTTAAGCCCCAAAGTTACCAAAATAATGCTCCCAAAAAAGAAATAGCATAATAACACATGGAGATGCCATCTTCAGATGCCAATAGTTCTACTTGGGTCATATTCCCACACTAGGCAGCAACTACACAACAATTAAACAAATGCCCCAGAAGCTTGTATTACCACTAGGCACTATCAACTCAGGGCCTACAAAATAAACATCAACATTAGCATGTCTGGAATTTTTTTTACTAAAGAAAATATGTAGAGCAAGGTTAATAAACCAGGGCAAACATTACCAATGTCTTTTGAGAGATACCATATGCCTCCACCAAAATGTTGTTTTTCTAAGAAACCCTTAATTCCAATCTATAAAAATACTTGTGTCCAATTAATTGCTCCCATAAACTACAGAAATTTTTTTTAGGCACTGCAGGAAAACGACAAGGAGCAGAGGAGAGAGGTAAGGATTTTAAGGTAGGTTTAAAATGGTGCTACTTTTGACCCAATCTTATTTAACATTTGAAAGCACAAATTTGATTGGTTGGGGCACAATTAGTAAAAATGTTAACAATAACATTTTTTATTGAATTACCCTGATTGTGTTCTACGGCTATATGTACTCTGGATGCAAAATGGAAAGGTCAGTGCCCTACTATCGATTTAATAGTGCAAAAAAGATGGTGGATATACCAGAATGAGCATACTTTATAGTATATAGGCTTTAAACTATTTAACACCCTTTGATGTTAAGCTATATACTCATGCACCAACACTGGAGTACCCTATCCTTATACTTCCTCCCCCTTTTTTCCTACCCAACCTTAAAGTGTACCTCCACCTCTCATAAAAAACTTTTCCTGTAATGTAGTGGCCCCTATCCCACCCCCAACCACTATATGTGTTTATATAAATAAAAAAATAAATCAGAAAGCTACTTACAGAGCTTCATTCCCCCGGCGTTCAGACCCAACCCTCTGCTCGCAAGAAATTGCAAGCAGGTGGCCGTACAGGCAGCGGTGTCCGTGATTGGATGAGAGGTAGCCAATCATGGACGCAGCTGACGGCAGTGCAGAACGCCAGAGAAACGTGGCTCTGAAAGTATATTTCAGAATTTTTTTTGCAAACAAATATGGCGGTTGGGGGTGGGATAGGGTCAACTACACTGAAGAAAAAACATTTAATGCTAGGGCACAGGGCAGCAAACAGTGATCGGGAGGAAGGGAAAGGGCTGAAGTGGGCAAGCCGGAAACCTCTCAGTGGAAAGGTAAGAGGCGGAAAATTTTTGGCTCACAGCCAGGCTCCTACTCTTCACTTTCTAGGACTTTGGACAGACATTGCAGGAGAACCATTTTGCAGAGATGTAAGGTAAGGATTTTTAAACACTGCACAGTGGGGCCAGTAGTGGAGAAAATTTTAGTTTTGGGGGTGGACATGCCCTTAAATTCAAATGCCTTATATAAACAAAACATTGGTTATGAATGGTTTTGTGTGTTTTCAATTTAATACAGTGTTACACTTGAATTTAACAATTTGCCGGTTTTTAATAAAAATTACACAAAAAATGTATTAAACATGAATTAAAAGGTCACATTTACTTAATGTTCTCTAGGCGGAGTCATGGTACATGTATTTTCTGTCATAATAAAACACACTGGAAGGCTAAACAATTCCTAATAAGAGAATATTTAAAGGCCTAAAACATTTTTTCTGTCATTCATTTTTATGACAGCATGCCATATAGCATTGTAAAACATATAGCACTGATTTTTGAAGGGGTTTCTCTTACATTGCAACATGCATGAATTTTACAACTCTTTTGGTTTTAAATGCAATAACTTGTTTATTACAATGATTATTTGTATGCTGAAAGACCACAAATTAGAGGTGTTAAGCTGAAATTCATCTATTATAATAAAAGGATTTTTTTAAAAATACATTTTCGCAATGGAGTAAGTGTCCCCATCTTTCTCCTTTTTACTATTTAATCATATATGGCACCACCCCTGCCGCTTGGGATGGTATACCTAGTGCTATATATGATAGATATTAAGCTGAAAAACATGCATTTATTTTCCTAATAGTAATAATAAGTAATTATAAATATTCCCATTGTAAAATTTAAATAAAATGACATGGGCTATTCCTCTTTGTGTTTGATGACAGCTTATTAACTTTGTACAATAAATATATATCTATAGGTACAGAATAAAGGTACAGAATAAGTAAAAGGAAATAAGTTTGTAATGTGTTTCTGAAACAAATCTGTGTACTTTGTACTCCATTCAATCAAATTTAATTTAAAGGGTGGGTCTGAATTAACATCACAATCAGTTTTCTCATTCCAATGAATAGCAATGGAAATAAATGCAATACACATGAACAATTATCCCTAATAGCAAATTAAAATGCAGTACAATTTGCTTAAAGGGTAACTGTGGTCTAGAATTCTTCCAAACAAGTAAGAATTATATAAAAAGCCTTCCATCCCACCTTCAAAATAAAACCTAAATCACATCTCTAGATAAAATTTGTGAGAAACTATTGCTGGAAAGTTTCAGTAATATTACTTCCTCTTTTCAGCCTGTCTGCATTTATAGGCTCTCCTTCTCAACTGTCAATTTTTTACCCAGGTACTTCCTGATTTCCCCAGCATTAAGTCTTAATTGAGCATGCTTCTCCCCCGGGATGGACGGGTGGGGCAGAGGCCAGGTGATGTCACTCAACCTACTGGAAGCAGGAAGTTTGAACATTCACCCCAATGTAATGTCTCACAGGCTCCAGCCAGAGATTTGATTGTTGGCTCATTTTAAGAGATACTGCATACGTAAGAGATACGTCCGGCTATGTACACACAATATTCCCTTGAGACAATTCATTGACAAACTGATTGGTACGGGTGAAATTTGCCTGTCCAATCTATTTAAAATATTGAACGGTGTGTACACAGTTTTAGGGCTTATTAACAGTACAGCACCTGTCAATATTTTAGAAAACTTACAACATCTGCTAGTTCCACAGTTTTACTGCTCTCACTGTAAAAAAAGATTTCATAACCTGAAGATTAGAGAAGGCCGAACTTCCAAATATATGGTTTCGATTTCGGATTTTAGAACTTCTGAAAAAGTTTGAAAATTTTAAATTGGACCTATTTAATTCAATGCTCTGGGGCATGGAAAATGGTCTGGGGAACATATAAAAGTCACTTTCTTCACCCGCACACTACTTTCGAACTTCCGCATTCAACTACCAATAGTTATCCCAGAAATTTGAGAATTTTTGAAAATTTGAGAATTTTTAGAATCTGTCTCTGAATCTCTAAAAAAGAGGTGTTCATTTGATGAGGAATCATGCCCAGCACGAAAAGGGAAATTTCCATGGAAGTTATCATTATTTTTAAAATTCTTAGTTTATATTATGCATTTCTAATTATTCTATATATTCTCTTACATTTTGAAAAATCAGTTGACTTTATACCCCTTACTATTCCCTGCTGTTAACATTAGTGAGCTGTCAGGTTCTATAATGGTCCTTCTTCCCAGAATGTACACTAACGTGGAATGTTCCTAACAGTAATTTCTACTGATTGGCTGTTGGATGGGTCAAACATGCTCAGATCTCTACTGAGCAACTGAATCAACCCAAGCGCTGGGTCAAGGGCAAGACCAGAACCGGTCTCTTTTAGGGGTCCTACAGGATGTCAGTATTTCTGAAGCATTTATTTATACACAGACAAAATGCTGAATGGACAGGTTAAGGTCATTAGGATGAAAAAATACTGCTCTTTTCTTAAAAGTTTATGTATTTGCACTAAACTTAGTGGGCGAAAGGGTAATACTTTACAGCAGAAGAACCTTTAAGTTAAAGTAGACGCACTGAAGTTTGCCACCACTGTTGAGGAGCCAGATAAGCTTGGCCCCTCTGGACCACATAGGCTTCTCTCCTTTGGAGTATGCATCGTGCAAGGGAAAGTGGGCAGAAGGGTAGCAAATCACAATCACAAGGTGCCTGTCGAGATGTCTTTTATACACGAGGGGGGGTTTGCACTGCTAAAAATAGCTGTCATTGGTGAATTTGGGACATGTGGATGGATCATGTAATCCGATTTGAACTCGATTTGAATTCAAGTCCATGTCTACAGAAGATGAAAGTCATTTTCTTCTAATATAAAGCGTTTTTCTTTTTGTAGTGTAAACAAAGCATTAGATGTTTCCTATTTTTAATTCTATGTTCTGTAAAAAATGTACCAGATATTTTTGGTTTTCTGCGATTTTGTTAAAGGACAATTATACTCACCAACACCCCACTCCTGCCATCCGTAGTTACCCAGGGTGAGGACCTAAACCCGTACTTTCCTCACCCCTGGGTTCACTTTCTAAGTCTAACTTTACTCACCTAAAGTCTCCATCAGTGCTATGCTCCCACTTCTGGGTCTGCAATCTGGCCAATGAGAAGACACTCATCTTTCAGAGCGTGGCCAAAGTCGCTGATGGACTCCAGGTGTCGAGCACCGAAGGAAACTTCAGGTGAGTAAACCTAGACTTAAATGTGAACCCATGGGTGAGGACAGTGCGGTTTAAGTGGAGTTGTCCTTTAGCTTGGGTACAATTTTATCATTTAAAATGAACCAAAATAACAATGGATCCAACTTTGGCTTACTATTATGCCATTTGAAACCCACATTGGCCTTGTACTACTGTACATAACCATTTTATTGCACTATAATTCAAGATTAGCAAGAGGCTTACATTTCGGAATGCTTCATACACTGCTCTGAAAGCTGGCTGTTTTTCATCATGGTAAACACCTCTGTTTCCATGCAAGACAAAAATTCCATCTTCTGCTTCATGACAATTACTTCCATAAATGCAGTGATCAGGACGATAATTCCATTGACAAGGGAAGACAAACAAGCTTTCTATTGAATAAAAAACATGCGCAGTTTACACTTCTTTTCTAAACATTCCACTCCAAACATTGCATAATAATGATTTTTGGAAACACACTTTTTTAATGAGAATACAAAGTTTGTCTCTACCTTTAGTCCTATCCCTTACCAATTGTAACTTGTGTTTATAGAAAAATTGCAACAGAATAAAGTTGTTACATTGTTAAAATGAATAAACATGTTTAAAGGGCATCTATAGTGAAAAAAACGCATTGGTCCATTGCAAAGTTAAATTCATGTACTTTGTGCTGCCTATATCCTATCTCTTGTCAGTGACTCTGTTTAACCATGGTGTCAGATCTGTGTGCAGCACTCCACCCTTCCCCCTCCCCTCTGTTACCTCCTCCGTGTCTTAACTCCGGCTAACCGACAAGCTTATCATGTGCAATAGGAGTTAAAAGTTCAACACCCACGCACAGTGGCCAATAGAAAGCAAGCTGTCCTGGAGACACGGAAGAAAAGGAGAACAGTACAGTTTACGATCTCTCACTTTGTGACCCATCATCAATCAGTGAAAGCTATTAAGAAGGGGGGTCAAGTGCAGCCTTATATCTAACATCAAAGCTACCTCTCTCCCCCTGCTAATGCCGTTATCTCTATGTTTATTACAGAGCAGGGAGGGAGGATCACGTCACAGGGATTTAAATGACAGTTCAAGGAGTAGAGGAATGCAATCACGTATTCTTCTAACTGGTGTATCTCTGGACAGAGAAAAAAAAAGTGATGACACTCTGGGGGTTGTGGGAAATTATAGAACACATGGAAAGAAAGAAAAAAAAGTTCATTTTCCCACTATAGATGCCCTTTAAACTAAAAAAAGTTTCGAGCGTAAAAAAAGAGTTTATATGTGTATAATTAAAGTATTGTTAAAAGCAATGCAATAAGCTACTACATACCTGGATTGTGGGAAAACATAATATTCAACAAATCTTGATCACCCCATGTTATGTTCAACTTGTATTTTTTGAATAGTGGTAAAAGTAGATCTCCCCAGTGTAACCGAGATGTTGTCATGTCATTCTGTAAGGAAATAAACATTTCAGCTGCCTCAAAATTAAATCTTCAACTTCAGCTGATCAGATAACATTTTGTTTGATTGTCTGGGTAACAAGCTGTGTTTTTAAGGTTGGTATACACATTGCAATTCTTCGTCCTGACTGACCGATCAGATGAATGGTCGAAAACCCATGCAATGTTTTTGGTGCCAATCAACCGATACACTCAACTATCGGTCGATTGTACCAAGAAGATTGCATAGTGTGTACCCAGCCTTAGACATGACTGATAGCTCACAGCCATTTCAGTCGGTCTGAACAATCACACAAAGGATTACAAAAGATTGTGCTGGCTAGCCGCAACATCAGTATATCAATCAGTATATCTGTCAGTAGAAATTATTCAGGCTAAGATTCAACAAACAAAACTATTATTTAAAAAAAAAAATTGTTGGTGTTTAAAGGATAAATTTCAGATTAAAATTAAATAAAATCATCAAATAAAAGTACTTACTTCTAACTTATTCATAACCAACATATATGTATAAAATAAGTAAAAGATATTTTTTTCCTGTGGTTGAATATATAGAGCATGTTTATTCCACTGGAAGAAGGGAGGAAGCTGTAAAGATTGCACAAATTTCAACTGGAGAAAGGCAGTCCTATACCCAATGGACAACTCTGCTGCAGACTTTACTACCCTGCCTTGTCCCGTCCCAAGAGCAGATCATTTTAAATACTTAGGAATGTATATCACCACCTCACCAGCCTATTTCCATGAATTAAACATTCAACCTCTGCTGGAAATAACACAAAGCATGATTACAGCATAGAAACAATTACCACTTAACCTCATGGGAAAAACCAACCTCAGCAAAATCAACCTCTTACCTAAACTACTATATACTCTCCAACATGCCTTGACCTGGATCCAACAGTATTTCTTCCCAAAACTAAATAGCTTAATAACAATTTTCTATGGGGCAATGGAAGAGCCAGTACAAATCTGACAAACTTGCAATGCCCCAAAACACATGGCAACCTTGCATTTCCGAATCTATACCTCTACTATATTGCAGGCCAACTTAAATACTTACTGTCATGGATAGACCCAAAAAACACTCCTACAGGCTCAGAGAAGCAATACTTAACAGGCTCAATACTAGCGTTCCTACAAAACCCACAAAAGCATCTTATCTGCCATGGAACAGTGATACACACTCTGGCTCTAAAAACCTGGAGGGCCACAAGCTCAATTTTTGCATATGACGGAGTCCCCCCGAAACACCATTATGGCACAACAAAACCTTCCCACAATTAGCAGCGTCTGCAAGCAAAGACTGGCGAGATAAACAAATCCTTACCATAGCCGACATTATAACAAATAGTGAGGTCATTTCATTTGAAAGGGTATCTTTACTCTAAAAAAATCGAATTTTCAAAAAGTGTACCTTTAGATACAGCAAGACCCCACTGCTCCAAAACTTTTTCAGAATTTAAATCGGAGCTGTAGATTCTGAGAAATCATCATTTGAAATCACAGCATTTACAGGGAAAGACCTATCACTCCAGAAGCAGAAATTATAATATGTGACCCATGCCGGACCATAAGTTGTTGATTGAGGAGATGTGGTTGGAAATTTTTAAAAATGTATATTGACAATTACAGTGTTCTCCCCAGAATGTTTTGCCGCCGGGTGGCATGAAAAAGTAGCCGGGTGGGGTGGGATGGGATGGGAAATTTGGTGGTGGGGAAAATGTGCACTGCATTCTGCTCATTATATAGGTCAGGGATGTTAATTTCTCCCACTAGATGTTAAAAACTATAACTCCCAGCATTCCATGGTTGTAGAATGCGGGGGGTTGTCGTTCGGCAACATCCGCAGGGGGTTGTCATTCGGCAAAATCTGAAGGTAACCCAGATGTGATATAGCAGCACAAGCACATGTGCCACCCTTTTGTGGCCTTAGGGATCTTGGAAAAGCTAGTTAAACATGTACTAAAGTAATCTTGCAAGTGCATTGGTTACACCTATTAAACCTACATCTAATTTTTCAAATCACAAGTGTCCCTCTAGAAATTTTTTCCAGCGGGTGGCATGAAAAAGTAGCCGGGTGGGCCGCCCGGCTAAATGACCCTAGGGAGAACACTGAATTAACTTTATATTTTAAGTTTTGAAAGTTAATACATTTAAAAATTCAGTTCCAAGAAATCGAAAGTTCTATCGGAACCGGGTTCGAATCAGACGTGAACTTCATCTCTAACGGCGCATTTCATGTGCATCATGAGAATGTACAAGAAACACCTACGGTAAAATAACCGAGAGTGGTAAATTTTGGAATCCTTGTTCCCAACGTGAATTGTGAAGAAAGCTTTGATTTGCCTACATATCATATGGGAGTGCTGTTCATTGCTCGCCACTAGTCTATTGAAATTTAATTTTTTTCAAACCACCATATTAAATGTATAAGTAAAATATCATCTGTTTTTTTGTTTGTTTTTTACAGTTAATTCTTAAAGAAGTAGACTCTTTGCTGTATGTTGACACAGACATTCTTTTTTTACGTCCTTTTGATGATAATGGTCTTTTTAAACAATTTCAATGCTAATATTGCTGCTATGGCCCCAGAACATGAAGAAACCACGCATTGGATGGTATAACAGATTTGCAAGACATCCTTATTATGGAAAGACTGGGATAAATTCTGGAGTTATGTTGATGAATATGACCCGTATGAGAAGAAAGCATTTTAAGGTAGGTCCAAATTGGTTGCGCGTTTTGTTTTTGTTTTAAATATTCTTGATGTCACTTTCATGAAGTTTTTAGGTCCAGAATTTTAAAATTATACTAACATGTGGTATTTACTTGTGCACCTGAATTTATTTACCTTTGATGAGCAGGGTTGTTAAATTGAAAAGTAGATCAATACATTTAAATTGGAATGTTAGACATACAGGACTAAAGAAATTATAAGGGGATATGGCTAAACTCAACTGTACTTAAAACAGAGAATTTATTTTAAATTATTTGTAATACAACAGATGTCTCTACAAATGTTTTATCTCTGCAGTTAAAATATTCTGATTAAAGAATGCATTGTTGTTTTTTGTCCTCATCACAGACCCTGATCCACCATGTACTTAGGAGGAATATGAACCAAACCAGTTGGTAAATTAAAAAGCTTGCTTTAATAAAAGGAAATGTTCACCCCAGAAAATCTTATTCCCCCCCCCCCACACACACATACACAAAAAAAACACCTTGTATACAGATATTTACCTAAAAAACACCGGTCATCCTCTGCAGAAATGACACAGGTAAGAGCCGCTGGAAAAAATGGTATAGCCAATAAGACGCCAAGTCTAATCAGCTTCTCCACTGGGCATCTCCACTGGTTTAAACAAATATGGTATTCCAATTTTTATTGAAGAACGGGAGGTAAGGAGCTGGGTCTACCTCCGTTCTTCAATAAAGCCTGCAGGAGCCAGGAGAGAAGGTAAGCCTTTTTTTTTTTAATTAAGGAAAAAGGGGGAATAATTTGCATAATAAAGTTGCTGCCAATTTGTGTTTAATTAAGGCTAACCATGCAAGTCTCAATCAGAAGCATTATGGTACAAATGATAGTACTTCCCAATCGTAAATCATATTACACCATAAAAACAAATGTTTTAAGCGAAATGCACACCTTACAAATTTGTCACCTAACGTTTCCCTGACCAGTATATGTAAATATGTTCTCATTGGTCTCCCAATAACCTTAATCGCCCATCTACTTATTCTTTGTGTATAAGGGCACGGCGCACTGCAACGCATAGTATGCGATTTTATGTGCAGTTTCGTTGCGTTTGCGGTTTTCATTAACTATTGAAAAACGCATGCGATTAAAATGTGGAACCCAAATCGCAAGCGCAACTTACCCAAAACGCGCATTTTCGGGTGCATTGCCGCATTTTCAATGATATGAAAAAACGCATGCACAAATGCAAAAAAAAGTGCAGCAGTGGGGCCTAGCTTTTAATTCTACAAAGTACTGGTTTCTTTGTGCAGGAACCCTAATAGTGTCTGTTATGGTCTCAACTGGAGATCCAAATATGAAAAGAAAACACAAGAGAGAGCCTCAATGGGAATTCAATCCTTCAGTGTGATATTTGTTTCAGAAGATGAAGCACATGTTTGCCCCAGCCAAGAGCCAATGAGATAAAACGTATTGTTAGGAAGTTTTTTTAGGCTGGGTACACACCAGCCAAATTTTCAGCCGACCGGGGCTTTTGTGTGACTTTCGGACGGTCGGGTGAAAATATCGGCGTGGTGTGGGGCGGGCGGCGGCCGCAACCGACATTGATCGTTTGTTCGTCCGGATCGCATGAACGATAGGGCATGTCGGAAAATTCCGGTCTATTCTGTGGCTCCCTATGGGACCGTACGGCCGAATTGCCGCGACTGACGGACATTTGGCCCTGGCCTGCTTGGGACAAAAAAGTCCCTATGTGTGACGCAGCCTAAAGATTTTAGCATTCTGGGAAGAAGGGCGTTGAAGAACTTGACGTGCAGATCACTACTGGTCATAGCAAGGCATAGCAAAATGAAATACATTGATATGTTGATAAAACATGTGCTGCAAGGAAGTGTTCTCCCAAGCGGATTTTAACTTTTAGCCCATCTTTCAAGTTTGAACGCACAACTTTTTTTTCTCCTAATTAAAATATGATCAGTGACATTGTGGTTCTCTAAGCTGTGTGAAAATACCCAGAGAGAACACACAGATTAGTATGCAAACTGCCTAACCTAACCATTCATTTTTACAAAAAGTACAATTTTATTATTTTGGGGTAAGGGTTAGGTCCACTATGCACATTGCATTACATTTTCTGTTTTGTCTGTGTTTTGCGAATTGCAATGTAATTTAAAGGATAACTGTATTGCCTCAATGCAATTTTAAAAAAAAAACGGATTTTAAAGAGAAGGTATGCAGCCCTCCCTATATAAATTTTTTTCCTGATTTCGAGCCCTCTCTGTCTTCAATTAGCCTTCCATTAGCCCTGTTTTGAAGGGGGCGTAACAATTCTGTCTGCCTCTAACTGTTCACTTAGAGCTAGCATGCGGAGAAAACCCTCCAGCACACCCACCCTTGATTAGTTGATTATATATGCTGTATTCTAGAACAGGACAGGTCAAGTTTGTTTGACTGGCAGAGAAGGAGAGAGAGGTTATAACATACATTCCTACCGGCCAATGACAAGTGATATGTTAATGATGGCCCTGGTCCGTCTAGGAGGCGGGCTTTTAGCACTCATCTTTGCTGTTGATATCAAGAGGAGGGCAGCACAGTTGTAAATAAGAGTAAGTGATTTCAGCTGCTGGAAGTGTGACATGTAATGGGGGGAGATGGTTTTTTTGGGTATTGTCCTTTAAAAAGTAATAGAAATCGTGAGAATCAGTTATAATTCACAATCTGCATGCGTGCACAACTTTTGGTATGTGTGTCAGAATTGCTATTTAATAATAGTGGTATGGGAACACAAAAACCCCCCCGCGGACACCGCAGACAAGCTTATTTGTTATGGTTTTTTTTTGCATTTTCTACATTGTTTCTTGTTGATTTTCCAAAAATGCAACGCATGCAAATGGACTGGAATCACAGACATATGCGGATAAATGAATAGGAAACACATGTCTGTTAACCTACAAACGTGGACAAAAATGCATTGTCCTAAACGCACTCAAAACGGACACGCAAGCACATAGTGGGACCTTGCCCTAAGGGTGCAAAGACTCTCTCTGTCAATGACAGAACAGCACTGAAGTAGGGTTATGGTGTTTCATTACACATTTCACCCCTGAGAAATACACTGCAAAGAAATCACCACGTCATTCGCGTAATTGCTTTCAAAAACGTTTGATGCTCTGATATTGAATATTGTTACATTACATTTGTATCAGAGGGTCCCTTCATATGTTGCAATAATTTTATTGGGTTTTCTCAAACTGACAATCCCTGTTCAGTATCAGGGAGAGGAAGGATCTCTGTGCTGTTATGATAGGCTGTCAGCTTCTAGGAAGCAGGCTGTTTTAAGCTGTTGAGCACTACAGAGCATTTGAAGAGTACTGCAAGCTTAGCTTGGTTACCTAGCTAAGATGGATTGTGGGAGCTGACCCCTAGTACAGGTTAATTTCATAAATCACCCAGCAGCCAAAGCAAAGGGAGAGGTGAAACACAGCTTGTTATATGTTTGTAAATGTGCATATACCCCATTGATTCAGGGCATGTGGAAGATGGATATTAGTGTGTCTTTACTTGTCATGTGGTTCGGCAGAGTCCTTTTTATGAAGAACTGCATCTGAAATTTTGCACGTTACATAAAAAGAATGGCAAACATTTCAAATGCTGCCGTTTTTGTTGTTGCTGCAGTTTTTGTTGTTGCTGCAGTTGCCTTAGGCATATGGGTCCTTTTGAGTTTATTTCCTGGCCCCTGTGTCTGTGTCCACCAATGCAACGTTTTATTCAGTTATGTGACCCTTTCAGGTGCAGTTTTTGTGTGAAATTCATCTTTTATTCTGTCTTTGATTTTATATTTTACGAAAAAGCCCTGTATCCAGGTTCGGTATTAAAGAAACTTACATCACGCATAGAAACCAGTGGATATGTGGTTTTAAAAAAATTTTCAGTTAATTTGGTATTTATTCCGTTAATCAAGAAGAGGTTATACATTTTAATTGTGTAAAATTACAGAAGGTATAGTCTAGTTCAGGGTGTCTACTGGACAGGAAAAATTGAGTACATGTCTGGCATCATTGTATTCGAAAATCAAGGTTTTAGAAACAATACGATAATATTTTTATGTAACTTAAACTTTTCTATATACAACACACAAAAATTCATTGTGTTTTGAAAATTAAGCTTTTTTAGATATATAACTCAACTAAACGATATGGGTGCAAAATCCTGAAAGTTTTTCTGGCACTGAACAAATGCTAGAATATATATAACAAATGCTTATAGTCTTTATATTATCCAAGTATCGACAATAAACCATCTTCAAAACATTAATCATAATACATATTGCACAATTCTCTAAAAATCTGAATTTATAGTTTTTAATACCACATGTCAATATTAAAAGCACAAAAAAGCAGCTTGTCTGTATCAAAGTATAAATCTAGAAAGAATGGCAATGTAGAACAAATGTGCTGCAATCTAGTTGACATTACAAAAACAAAAGAAGGAAAACAGATAAATAATCAGAACCACCTTTCAGTTTTCTTTTGACAACCGACATATGATTGCAAGTCCCGCCTGGCCCATTCATTTTTCCATAGGTCGGTCGTAAAGAAGAAGTGGAAAGGCGGTTTCTAAAGAATTTGATTGAATGTTGTGGAATCGGTCGGGAGGGTGAGTTCTCATGTACCAGTAAACCCCAAATTCTTTAATCAATCGTTAAACCCTGCATTTAAAGACCTCTACCCCCCTCTTTCTCTTTCCCCTCTCTCTCCTCCCCCCTCTTACTCTTTCCTCCTCTCTTACCCCTCCGTGATTCATTTTACATTGCATCGGGGCTTAATCGTTATGGTGTACGTTCGTTCCCGAACGAGCGCGCGACCGCCAAACGATCGGGTCGGCCGAACGCTCGTTGGAAAAGGCCGAAATTTCCATCGGCTGCGCTAGACTCCCTATAGAGGAGTCTAGCGTGGCCGATGGAACACATACGCTCGGCTGTGTGTATGTTCAGATCTTGAAAGATCCTGTCTGTCATCTTCAGAAATCTGGACTGTGTGTACCTAGCTTAAGATTAAGTTTTTGGGGCAGGGCCTGAAATGAATGGATAACTAGTTGTAAAGCATAACCTGGATGATAAGATAAGACACATAAAATTGATAATTGTTTCCTTGCTAGACATGCACTAGTTAGACATTGGATAGATAGACATTTGTCCGTAGACGAACATCTAATTCAGTGGTGGCGAACCTATGGCATGTGTGCCAGAAGTGGCACTCAGAGCCCCTCTCTGTGGGCACTCATGCACAGCAAGTTTGTTACCAGAAAGCCAGAGAGAAAGTGAAGTGGCTGTCTGTGCAGAGAGGTCACGTGCTAAACATTCAGCTCTGCGTGTCCTTTTGAATCTCAACTCCTATCTAATAATGTAGGTGTTAATGGTCACTGTTTTAGACCTCAAACTCCTGTGTGGTAATGTAGAGGTTAATAGTAATCTATAATTCTACTGATCTTCTGTGTTCTATTTGAGTTTTTCTAAATTAAAAACTCAGTATTCAGGTTAAATTATAATGTTGCACTATGCAATAAAAAGTGGGCTTTGGGTTGCCTCTAACAGGTTTGACATCCACTGATCTGATCTAACTATCGACCAATTACTGCATTTACCAATAGCAGTTCTTACATTCAGATGTTACAGTGATGCTCCCACTGGCCCATTCTTTTCAAGTCTATACCTTTCTTAGTAAGGCCACATAGTCCTCTGCCATCAGTCTGAATAAAGCAGACTGTGCCTAGCTTTAAAGGCATGTCCACCCTTCCATTTTTATATAAATATTCCCCCTGTCCCCCCAGCCCCAACCGCTATATTTAATTATTAGAAAAGTGCCCCAAACTTACTTACCTGTCCCTCATTCCTCCGCCGCACGCCAGGCCCTCTGCTTGCGAGAAATGCAAGCAGAGGGGCGGGACGGCAGTCGGTCTGTGATTGGCTGAGCGGCAGCCAATCACGGATGCGGCTGCCGGGAGTCCAGTGCGGCGGAGGAAAGAGGGAAGGTAAGTAAAGTTTGGGGCACTTTCTGATATAAAAATATAGCGGTTGGGCTGGGGGGACGGGGGAATATTATATGGAAAGGATTTACGCTAGGGAGGGAGGGATCGCAAAACGGAGGGAGAGGAGGGGAGAAGGGCTGCAGTACACATGCCAAACTTCTCCCGGAGGCCAGATAGGAGGCAGAATCCTATATGGACTCTGCTATCCTCCTGGTGGGCAGTTTTTGGGACTTTGGGGGGGACTACAGGAGAAACATATGGAGCTGGGATGTGAGGTAAGGATTTTATTACACTACATGATGGGGCCATTACTGGGGTGATTATAGTTTTGGGGTGGACATGCCCTTTAAGGGTAATAAGTTTTCACAAAATTAAATAGGTCACAGGGAAAAAGATGATGCATATACCAACTAGTAGTACAAGTTAGGCTGAGGTCCCACTAAACACAACTAAATCTCCCAAACAACCGCAAGTGTATCACACCGTATGCGATTTCTGTGCATTGTGCCGCGTTTGCGCGAAGCGGTTTTGGAATTTAATATCATAAATACGTACGTGTTTACGCAAAAAATGTTGCATGCGAAACGCAAAGGTGTGCGATCGAAATCGCAGGAATTTCACGGTCCCGCCAATTTCCATGTTAGCTAAAATCGCATGCACAATCGCAAACGTACGAAAACTTGCTAGTGTGGCCTAGCTCTACAGTTAAAATAAAACTAAATGCAATGTATCCCAGTTTTTTTTTTCTTACATTCACCATGGTTTTCACCAAGATTTCCACAATAAAATGACTATAGCTACTTTGTGATTATAATAAGGCTTTGAGTTGGTTATTGATTGCAACCTCGTGGAAGGTTGAATGTGTTTAGCTTAACTAAATAAATAGTTTTTCATAGTTTTATTTGTCAAATTTTTTTAGGTTGTATAGTGTGTATATATGTAGACATAATAGACATCCATGTACGGTATTATGAATGGGAGCAGACACTGATGTCTAAAATGATCAGATTTGTATTATTTTGACATGGTTGTTTTTTTTTTAAATATCCAGCAGATGGTGCTATAGTACAGTTTAAACTGCAATGTTTTAAAATAAAAATGTAACTGTTTGTATTCAGTAAGGGTGGGCACACAGCACGTTTCTTGCCTGCTCCAGATCGCGTTTGCAATCGTTGCATGTATTAGATTGTTTTTTGTGCGCACGATTGCGCAGCATAAGTGGACGGTAATGTCCAGCATAGTGTGCCTCATAATAACAGACTATAGTTGATTTAAATTAATTATGCACACAGTTGTGTTGATTTGGTGGTCAAAACTGTATTTACAGAGACAGCAGTTTTCACCTTATAAAATTTGTGTTTATCGAGGTGTTTTGGGAATTGAACGTTATTAAAATATAATATTAATTTACGATCACTCATGTTAGAAGGATGTCGCATAATTTACCAGGAAAAATAACATAGATAAAAAGTGCAACATTTGCTCCACTGTAAAAGTGCAATATTTGCACTATAAAGGCTATGGCCCCACTTGAGCGCACATAAAAAAAACCACGTGTGCTTTTGCCATCCGCCTGTCTGCTGTATCCATTTTACATGCATTTGTGCTTGTGTTTTGCAGGGGAATATAAGAAAAATGAAAATGCATGTTGTTGCTTGTGTCCGCTTTTCTATGCACTTTTCTAAGTGCCATTTTGATAAAAACGGACCAAAAATGGGTATTATATCTGGGTTAGT
Organism: Hymenochirus boettgeri; assembly: GCA_019447015.1. NCBI lineage: Eukaryota > Metazoa > Chordata > Amphibia > Anura > Pipidae > Hymenochirus > Hymenochirus boettgeri. The sequence continues at coordinate 119,417,400 of CM033471.1, read as the reverse complement.
CATAACTCACACAGTGGGGGCCTACTTCCCATGATACATATAAATAATATGTCATGCGGATGCAAAGCGCAAACAGAATGCAAAACGTGCCAGTGGGCGCAAAACCCTAAAGGATATCTTTATGAAATATGTACACCTTTGTGAAATATGCGCAATCCTTTTTTTTGTTTGTTTTTATTAAACAGTAAAGATGTGGTATACAATATTTACATACAAGTTTCAGCATAATTGTATACCACAATTCTTGAACAGGTTTTACATAAGAACAGTTTAGAATATTGCAACTATTTAAAAGGCATGCCAGATTAGATTATCTGTTGAAAGAGCATTGCTAGGATGGAGGGAGTGGGGGTGGGTGGGTTTAGAAGTGAGGGCATCGGGTGCCGCCACAGGAGTTATCAGACCTAAGTAATAGTATCTTGGTTGTCTATCCAGAATTTCCAGATTTATTTATTTGGGCATCCTCTTTTATGTGTAGTATCTTAAGGTATGGTAGTGTAGCATTAATTAAGGATTTCCATTGTGCTATTGTTGGGTTCTTAGGAGCATCTATTGAGTATTATAGTTTTGCGGGCATAGACAGAGTTTCTGTGATATTTTGTCCATTGTTCCTCATCGAGCATACCCAGTACACAAAATTCTCCTCTGAGTAGGATAGACTTTTCACTTAAATTGGAGAGGAAGACGATGGCTTGTTGCCAGAATGTCCTTACTTGGGGGGCATGTCCAGATGAGATGACAGAAGGCATAATCTTCTAAGCATTTTAAGCAGTGTGGCATCCTCGAGAGAGAGATACAGTGCCATCTCTTGGGAAAAAGGTAGGTCTGGTGTAGTAATGTTGAACTTAATTAGCCAATTATTGGCAGAGGGATGTGAGTCTGCAAATTCAGTCCATGCATCTTCAGGTAAATGTGGGAGGCATGTTTGCCATTTGTCTGCAATGTTCTGATAATGTACTTGATTGGCGCTCATCAAGTGTTTGTCAGTTCAGTGGTGGGATAAGGGTGAAAACTCAATACCTTAACTATAAATATTTGTAATGTAATTGTTGGTACCGTATAAACTCAAGTATAAGTCGAGGTTTTAGGCTGTAAAAACAGCCTGAAAACTGAACTCGACTTTACTCGGGTCAGTCACAACTTGTAAGAAAAATCCGGCTGCCGCATCTCCCGATAGTCGCATTACCTGACGTCACTACTCGGCGCCGGGAAGTAAGACAGGCGCCGAGTTGTGACGTCAGTGGATGCGACTATCGGGAGATGCGGCAGCCGGATTCTTCTTACAAGTTAGTGACTGATGTGGATGCGCGACGATAAGGAGATATCTGGCAGCATGGTTGGACTGCGTACTGTGAAATCCCCAGTGGGCCAGGACCTTGGGGGGCCTTCTACCTCACGCCGAGACCAACAGCAGGCAGTTGCTTTTGTCAATGATTCCCAGTGTGAAGGAGTCCATGAGATCTGAGCTGGCACAGCCTTATACTTCAGAGCAGAGGTACTTATTAAAAGTCTTTGGGCCTCTAGGGTTGGGGGGGGTATGGGGCCCGATAGTCGCATCCACTGACGTCACTACTCGGCGCCTGTCTTACTTCCCGGCGCCGAGTAGTGACGTCAGTGGATGCGACTATCGGGAGATGCGGCAGCCGGATTTTTCTTACAAGTTAGTGACTGACCCGAGTATAAGTCGAGGTTCAGTTTTCAGGCTGTTTTTACAGCCTAAAAACCTCGACTTATACTTGAGTTTATACGGTACCAAACAATTACCATTACAAATATTTATAGTTAAGGTATTGAGTTTCACCCTTATCCCACCACTGAACTGACAAAACACTTGATTGAGCGCCAATCAAGTACATTAATCAGAACATTGCAGACAAAATGGCAAACATGCCTCCCACATTTAACTGAAGATGCATGGACTGAATTTGCAGACTCACATACCTCTGCCAATAATTGGCTAATTAAGTTCAACATTCTACACCAGACCTACCTTTTTCCCAAGAGATTGCACTGTATCTCTCTCTCGAGAATGCACACATGCTTAAAATGCTTAGAAGATTATGCCTTCTGTCATCTCATCTGGACATGCCCCCCAAGTAAGGACATTCTGGCAACAAGTCATCGCCTTCCTCTCCAATTTAAGTGAAAAGTCTATCCTACTCAGAGGAGAAATTTGTGTACTGGGTATGCTCGATGAGGAACAATGGACAAAATATCACAGAAACTCTGTTCTATGCCCGCAAAACTATAATACTCAAATAGATGGCTCCTAAGAACCCAACAATAGCACAATGGAAATCCTTAATTAATGCTACACTACCATACCTTAAGATACTACACCATAAAAGAGGATGCCCAAATAAATAAATCTGGAAATTCTGGATAGACAACCAAGATACTATTACTTAGGTCTGATAACTCCTGTGGCGGCACCCGATGCCCTCACTTCTAAACCCACCCACCCCCACTCCCTCCATCCTAGCAATGCTCTTTCAACAGATAATCTAATCTGGCATGCCTTTTTGTAAATAGTTGCAATATTCTAAACTGTTCTTATGTAAAACCTGTTCAAGATATGTGGTATACAATTTATGCTGAAACTTGTATGTAAATATTGTATACCACATCTTTACTGTTTAATAAAAACAAACAAAAAAAAAGGATTGCGCATATTTCACAAAGGTGTACATATTTCATAAAGATATCCGTTAGGGTTTTGCGCCCACTGGCACGTTTTGCATTCTGTTTGCGCTTTGCGATCCGCATGACATATTATTTATAATGTAAATCATGGGAAGTAGGCCCCACTGTGTGAGTTATGATCTGTTGCAATTTTATAATGGATGCAATACCCATTTTTGGTCCGTTTTTATCAAAATGGCACTTAGAAAAGTGCATAGAAAAGCGGACACAAGCAACAACATGCAATTTTCATTTTTCTTATATTCCCCTGCAAAACACAAGCACAAATGCATGTAAAAGTGGATACAAGCAGACAAGCGGATGGCAAAAGCACACAGTGGTTTTTTTTATGTGCGCTCAAGTGGGGCCATAGCCTTTATAGTGCAAATATTGCACTTTTATACAGTGGAGGCAAATGTTGCACTTTTTATCTATGTTTGCATTTTCCTTGGTAAATTAAATGCGACATCCTTCTAACATGAGTGATCGTAAATTAATATTATATTTTAATAACGTTCAATTCCCAAAACACCTCGATAAACACAAATTTTATAAGGTGAAAACTGCTGTCTCTGATAAATACAGTTTTGACCACCAAATCAACACAACTGTGTGCATAATTAATTTAAATATCAAACTATAGTCTGTTATGAGGGCACACTATGCTGGACATTACCGTCCACTTATGCTGCGCAATCGTTGCGCACAAAAAACAATCTAATAACATGCAACGGATTGCAAAACGCGATCTGGAGCAGGCAAGAAACGTGCTTGTGTGGCCCAGCCCTTACTGAATACAAACAGGTTTACATTTTTATTTTAAAACATTGCAGGTTTAACCCTTTCCCTGCCACAGAACGTATATTCACGATCTGTGCAGAGAATGCTTTAACTGCCACAGATCGTGAATATACGATCTGTACAACTGTGTGCATAATTAATTTAAATATCAAACTATAGTCTGTTATTATGAGGGCACACTATGCTGGACATTACCGTCCACTTATGCTGCGCAATCGTTGCGCACAAAAAACAATCTAATAACATGCAACGGATTGCAAAACGCGATCTGGAGCAGGCAAGAAACGTGCTTGTGTGGCCCAGCCCTTACTGAATACAAACAGGTTTACATTTTTATTTTAAAACATTGCAGGTTTAAACTGTACTATAGCACCATCTGCTGGATATTTAAAAAAAAAAACAACCATGTCAAAATAATACAAAATCTGATCATTTTAGACATCAGTGTCTGCTCCCATTTCCCATAATACCGTACATGGATGTCTATTATGTCTACATATATACACACATATACACCATAAAAAACATGTGACAAATAAAACTATGAAAAACTATTTTATTTAGTTAAGCTAAACACATTCAACCTTCCACGAGGTTGCAATCAATTAACCAAACTCAAAGCCTTATTATAATCACAAAGTACCTATAGTCATTTATTGTGGAAATCTTGGTGAAAACCATGGTGAATGTAAGAAAAAAAAAAACTGGGATACATTGCATTTAGTTTTATTTTAACTGTAGAGCTAGGCCACACTAGCAAGTTTTCCGTACGTTTGCGATTGTGCATGCGATTTTAGCTAACATGGAAATTGCGGGACCGTGAAATTCCTGCGATTTCCGATGCGCACACCTTTGCGTTTCGCATGCAACATTTTTTGCGTAAACACGTACGTTTTTATAATATTAAATTCCAAAACCGCATTCGCGCAAACGCGGCACAATGCACAGAAATCGCATACGCGTGTGATAACGCTTGCGGTTGTGTGGGAGATTTAGTGTGTTTTAGTGGGACCTCAGCCCAACTTGTACTACTAGTTGTTATATGCATCATTCTTTTTCCCTGTGACCTATTTAATTTTGTGAAAACTTATTACCCTTAAAGGGCATGTCCACCCCCAAAACTATAATCACCCCCAGTAATGGCCCCATCATGTAGTGTAATAAAATCCTTACCTCACATCCCAGCTCCATATGTTTCTCCTGTAGTCCCCCCCCAAAGTCCCAAAAACTGCCCACCAGGAGGATAGCAGAGTCCATATAGGATTCTGCCTCCTATCTGGCCTCTGGGAGAAGTTTGGCATGTGTACTGCAGCCCTTCTCCCCCTCCCTCTCCCTCCGTTTTGCGATCCCTCCCCCTAGCGTAAAATCTTTCCATATAATATTCCCCCCGTCCCCCCAGCCCAACCGCTATATTTTTATTATCAGAAAGTACCCCAAACTTTACTTACCTTCCCTCTTTCCTCCGCCGCACTGGACTCCCGGCAGCCGCATCCGTGATTGGCTGCCGCTCAGCCAATCACAGACGCGACTGCCGGTCCCGCCCCTCTGCTTGCATTTTCTCGCAAGCAGAGGGCCTGGCAGTGCGGCGGAGGAATGAGGGAAGGTAAGTAAAGTTTGGGGCACTTTCTAATAATTAAAATATAGCGGTTGGGGCTGGGGGGACAGGGGGAATATTATATAAAAATGGAAGGGTGGACATGCCCTTTAAAGCTAGGCACAGTCTGGCTTTATTCAGACTGATGGCAGAGGACTATGTGGCCTTACTAAGAAAGGTATAGACTTGAAAAGAATGGGCCAGGTGGGAGCATCACTGTAACATCTGAATGTAAGAACTGCTATTGGTAAAATGCAGTAATTGGTCGATAGTTAGATCAGATCAGTGATGGCAAACCTGTTAGAGGCAACCCAAAGCCCCACTTTTTATTGCATAGTGCCAACATTATAATTTAACCTGAATACTGAGTTTTTAATTTAGAAAAACTCAAATAGACACAGACAGATACAGTAGAATTATAGATTACCTATTAACCTCTACATTACCACACAGGAGTTTGAGGTCTAAAACAGTGACCATTAACACCTACATTATTAGACAGGAGTTTGAGATTCAAAACAGGGACACAAGCAGAGCTGAATGTTATAGCACGTGACCTCTCTGCTACAGACAGCCACTTCACTTTCTCTCTGGCTTTCTGGTAACAAACTCTGCTGTGCATGAGTGCCCACAGAGAGGGCTCTGAGTGCCACTTCTGGCACACATGCCATAGGTTCGCCACCACTGAATTAGATGTTCGTCTACGGACAAATGTCTAATCTATCCAATGTCTAACTAGTGCATGTCTAGCAAGGAAACAATTATCAATTTTATGGTTCTTATCTTATCATCATCAGGTTATGCTTTACAACTAGTTTATCCATTCATTTCAGGCCCTGCCCCAAAAAACTTAATCTTAAGCTAGGTACACACAGTCCAGATTTCTGAAAGATGACAGACAGGATCTTTCAAAGATCTGCATACACACAGTCCCGAGCGTATGTGTTTCCATCGGCCACGCTAGACTCCTCTATAGGGAGTCTAGCGCAGCCGATGGAAATTTTCGGCCTTTCCCGAACGAGCGTTCGGCCGACCCGATCGTTTGGCGGTCGCGCGCTCGTTCGGGAAACGAACGTACACACATAACGATAAAGCCCCGATGCGATGTAAAATGGATCACGGAGGGGGTAAGAGAGGAGGAAAGAGTAAGAGGGGGGGAGGAGAGAGAGGGGAAAGAGAAAGAGGGGGGAGAGGTCTTTAAATGCAGGGTTTAACGATTGATTAAAGAATTTGGGGTTTACTGGTACATGAGAACTCACCTCCCGACCGATTCCACAACATTCAATCAATTCTTTAGAAACCGCCTTTCCACTTCTTCTTTACGACCGACCTATGGAAAATGAATGGGCCAGGCGGGACCTTGCAATCATATGTCGGTTGTCAAAAGAAAACTGAAAGGTGGTTCCTGATTATTTATCTGTTTTCCTTCTTTTGTTTTTGTAATGTCAACTAGATTTGCAGCACATTTGTTGCTACATGTGCCATTCTTTCTAGATTTATACTTTGATACAGACAAGCTGCTTTTTTGTGCTTTTAATATTGACATGTGGTATTAAAAACTATAAATTCAGATTTTTAGAGGAATTGTGCAATATGTATTATGATTAATGTTTTGAAGATGGGTTATTGTCGATACTTGGATAATATATAAGACTATAGCATTTGTTATATATATTTTCGGCCGATCGACCGATAGTTCAGTGTATCGGTCGATCGGACCGAAATTATCGAATCCGTATGTGCCCATGTCCGACGACCGTTCGTCCAATCGACGAAAGGACGATCGGACAGGGTGGAAAACCTCGTCCGATCGTGCGGTCCTCTATGGACCGCACGATCGGTCGCGTGACTATCGGACGCGGCTGCTTTTGCCGCGACCGACAGTCCTTCCTCCTGGCCGACCGTTCGAAAGTATCGAACGGTCGGTCAGGAGGAAAAATCGCTAGGTGTGTACCTAGCTTAAGACTATAGCATTTGTTATATATATTTCTTAGCATTTGTTCAGTGCCAGAAAAACTTTCAGGATTTTGCACCCATATCGTTTAGTTGAGTTATATATCTGAAAAAAAGCTTAATTTTCAAAACACAATGAATTTTTGTGTTGTTATATATAGAAAAGTTTAAGTTTACATAAAAAATATTATCGTATTGTTTCTAAAAGCCTTGATTTTCCGAATACAATGATGCCAGACATGTACTCAAATTTTCCTGTCCAGTAGACACCCTGAAACTAGAACTATACCTTCTGTAATTTTACACTAAATTAAAAATGTATAACCTCTTCTGATTAACAGAATAAATACCAAATTAACTGAAAATTTTTTTAGAAACCACATATCCACTGGTTTCTATGCGTGATGTAAGTTTTCTTTAATACCGACACCTGGATACAGGGCTTTTTCGTAAAATATAAAAATCAAAGACAGAATAAAAGATGAATTTCACACAAAAACTGCACCTGAAAGGGTCACATAACTGAATAAAACGTTGCATTGGTGGACACAGACACAGGGGCCAGGAAATAAACTCAAAAGGACCCATATGCCTAAAGGCAACTGCAGCAAACAACAAAAACTGCAGCATTTGAAATGTTTGCCATTCTTTTTATGTAACGTGCAAAATTTCAGATGCAGTTCTTCATAAAAAGGATCTTGCCGAACCCACATGACAAGTAAAAGACACACTAAATATCCATCTTCCACATGCCCTGAATCAAATGGTGTATATGCACATTTACAAACATATAACAAGCTGTGTTTCACCTCTCCCTTTGCTTTGGCTGCTGGGTGATTTATGAAATTAACCTGTACTAGGGGTCAGCTCCCACAATCCATCTTAGCTAGGTAAACCAAGCTAAGCATATGCAGTACTCTTCAAATGCTCTGTAGTGCTCAACAGCTTAAAACAGCCTTGCTTCCTAGAAGCTGACAGCCTATCATAACAGCACAGAGATCCTTCCTCTCCCTGATACTGAACAGGGATTGTCAGTTATGAGAAAACCCAATAAAAATTATTGCAACATATGAAGGGACCCTCTGATACAAATGTAATGTAACAATATTCAATATCAGAGCATCAACGTTTTTGAAAGCAATTACGCAGAATGACGTGGTGATTTCTTTGCAGTGTATTTCTCAGGGGTGAAATGTGGCAATGAAACACCATAACCCTCTACTTTCAGTGCTGTTCTGTCATTGACAGAGAGAGTCTTTGCACCCTTAGGGCAAGGTCCCACTATGTGCGTTGCGATGTCCGTTTTGAGTGCGTTTAGGACAATGCATTTTTGTCCACGTTTGTAGGTTAACAGACATGTGTTTTCCTATTCATTTATCCGCATATGTCTGTGATTCCAGTCCATTTGCATGCGTGTGCATTTTTTGGAAAATCAACAAGAAACAATGTAGAAAATGCAAAAAAAACCATAACAAATAAGCTTGTCTGCGTGTCCGCGGGGGGTTTTTTGTGTTCCCATACACTATTATTAAATAGCAATTCTGACACACATAGACCAAAAGTTGTGCACGCATGCAGATTGTGAATTATACTGATTCTCACGATTTCTATTACATTTTAAAGGACAATACCCAAAAAAACAACATCTCCCCCATTACATGTCCACACTTCCAGCAGCTGAAATCACTTACTCTTATTTACAACTGTGCTGCCCTCTCTTTGATATCACACAGCAAAGATGAGTGCTAAAAGCCCGCCTCCTAGACGGACCAGGGCCATCATTAACATATCACTTGTCATTGGCCGGTAGGAATGTATGTTATAACCTCTCTCCTCCTTCTCTGCCAGTCAAACAAACTTGAACTGTCCTGTTGCTAGAATACAGCATATATAATCAAGCTAATCAAGGGTGGGTGCTGGAGTGTTTTCTCGCATGCTAGCTCTAAGTGACAGTTAGAGGCAGACAGAATTGTTACGCCCCCTTCAAAACAGGGCTAATGGAAGGCTAATTGAAGACAGAGAGGGGCTCGAAATCAGGAAAAAAATTTATATAGGGAGGGCTGCATACCTTTACTCTTTAAATCCGTTTTTTTTTAAAAATTGCATTGAGGCAATACAGTTATCCTTTAAATTACATTGCAATTCGCAAAACACAGACAAAACAGAAAATGTAATGCAATGTGCATAGTGGACCTAACCCTTACCCCAAAATAATAAAATTTGTACTTTTTGTAAAAATGAATGGTTAGGTTAGGCTTAGTTTGCATACTAATCTGTGTGTTCTCTCTGGGTATTTTCACACAGCTTAGAGAACACAAATGTCACTGATCATATTTTAATTAGGAGAAAAAAAAGTTGTGCGTGTCAAACTTGAAAGATGGGCATTAAAAGTTAAAATCCGCTTGGGAGAATCACTTCCTTGCAGCACATGTTTTATTCAACATATTCAATGTATTTCATTTTGCTATGCCTTGCTATGACCAGTAGTGATCTGGCACGTCAAGTTCTTCAACGGCCCTTCTTCCCAGAATGCTAAAATCTTTAGGCTGCGTACACACATAGGGACTTTTTGTCCCAAGCGAGGCCAGGGCCAAATGTCCGTCAGTCACGGCAAATTCGGCCGTACGGTCCCATAGGGAGCCACAAGATAGACCGGAATTTTCCGACATGCCCTATCGTTCATGCGATCCGGACGAACAAACGATCAATGTCGGTTGCGGCCGGCCGCCCGCCCCACACCAGCCGATATTTTCACCCGACCGTCCGAAAGTCACACAAAAGCCCCGGTCGGCTGAAAATATTGGCTGGTGTGTACCCAGCCTAAAAAACTTCCTAACAATACGTTTTATCTCATTGGCTCTTGGCTGGGGCAAACATGTGCTTCATCTTCTGAAACAAATATCACACTGAAGGATTGAATTCCCATTGAGGCTCTCTCTTGTGTTTTCTTTTCATATTTGGATCTCCAGTTGAGACCATAACAGACACTATTAGGGGTCCTGCACAAAGAAAGCCAGTACTTTGTAAGAATTAAAAGCTAGGCCCCACTGCTGCACTTTTTTTGCGTTTGTGCATGCGTTTTTTCATATCATTGAAAATGCGGCAATGCACCGAAAATGCGCGTTTTCGGGTAAGTTGCGCTTGCGATTTGGGTTCCACATTTTAAATCGCATGCGTTTTTCAATAGTTAATGAAAACCGCAAACGCAACGAAACTGCACATAAAATCACATACGATTGCGTTGCAGTGCGGCCGTGCCCTTATACACAAAGAAATAAGTAGATGGGCAGATTAAGGTTATTGGGAGACCAATGAGAACATATTTACATTTATACTGGTCAGGGAAACGTTAAGGTGACAAATTTGTAAGGTGTGCATTATCGCTTAAAACATTTGTTTTTATGGTGTAATATGATTTACGATTGGGAAGTACTAATCATTTGTACCATAATGCTTCTGATTGAGACTTGCATGGTTAGCCTTAAATTAAACACAAATTGGCAGCAACATTTTATTATGCAAATTATTCCCCCTTTTTTCTTTATTAAAAAAAAAAGGCTTACCTTCTCTCCTGGCTCCTGCAGGCTTTATTGAAGAACGGGAGGTAAGACCCAGCTCCTTTACCTCCCGTTCTTCAATAAAAATTGAATACCCATATTTTGTTTAAACCAGTGGAGATGCCCAGTGGAGAAGCTGATTAGACTTGGCGTCTTATTGGCTATACCATGTTTTCCAGCGGCTCTTACCTGTGTCATTTCTGCAGAGGATGACCGGTGTTTTTTTAAGGTAAATATCTGTATACAAGGTGTTTTTTTTGTTTTAAGGTTGGGGGGGGGGGGGGGAATAAGATTTTCTGGGGTGAACATTTCCTTTTATTAAAGCAAGCTTTTTAATTTACCAACTGGTTTGGTTCATATTTCCTAAGTACATGGTGGATCAGGGTCTGTGATGAGGACATAAAAAACAACAATGCATTCTTCTTAATCAGAAGATTTTACTGCAGAGATAAAACATTTGTAGAGACATCTGTTGTATTACAAAATAATTTAAAAATAAATAAATCTCTGTTTTAAGTACAAGTTGAGTTTAGCCATATCCCCTTATAATTTCTTTAGTCCTGTATGTCTAACATTCCAATTTAAATGTATTGATCTACTTTTCAATTTAACAACCCTGCTCATCAAAGGTAAATAAATTCAGGTGCACAAGTAAATACCACATGTTAGTATAATTTAAAATTCTGGACCTAAAAACTTTCATGAAAGTGACATCAAGAATAATTTAAAACAAAAACAAAACGCGCAACACAATTTTGACCTACCTTAAAATGCTTTCTTCTCATACGGGTCATATTCATCAACATAACTCCAGAATTTATCCCAGTCTTTCCATAATAAGGATGTCTTGCAAATCTGTTATACCATCCAATGCGTGGTTCTTCATGTTCTGGGGCCATAGCAGCAATATGAGTAGCATTGAAATTGTTTAAAAAAGACCATATATCATCAAAAGGACGTAAAAAAAGAATGTCTGTGTCAACATACAGCAAAGAGTCTACTTCTTTAAGAATTAACTGTAAAAAACAAAACAAAAAAACAGATGATTATTTTACATTATACATTTAATATGGTGGTTTGAAAAAAATTAAATTTCAATAGACTAGTGGCGAGCAATGAACAGCACTCCACATATGATATGTAGGCAAATCAAAGCTTTCTTCACAATTCACGTTGGGAACAAGGATTCCAAAATTTAGCCACTCTCGGTTATTTACCGTAGGTGTCTTGTTAACATTTCTCATGATGCACATGAAATGCGCCGTTTAGAGATGAAGTTCACGTCTGATTCGAACCCGGTTCCGATAGAACTTTCGGATTTCTTGGAACTGAATTTTTAAATGTATTATAACTTTCAAAACTTTAAAAATATAAAGTAATTCAGTGTTCTCCCTAGGGTCATTTAGCCGGGCGGCCCACCCGGCTACTTTTTCATGCCACCCGGCTGGAAAAAATTTCTAGAGGGAACACTTGTGATTTGAAAGAATTTAGATGTAGGTTTAATAGGTGTACCAATGCACTTGCAAGATTACTTTAGTACATGTTAACTAGCTTTTCCAAGATCCCTAAGGCCACAAAAGGGTGGCACATGTGCTTGTGCTGCTATATCACATCTGGGTTACCTTCAGATTTTGCCGAATGACAACCCCCTGCGGATGTTGCCGAACGACAACCCCCTGCATTCTACAACCATGGAATGCTGGGAGTTATAGTTTTTAAACATCTAGTGGGACGAAAGTTAGACATCCCTGACCTATATAATGAGCAGAATGCAGTGCACATTTTTCCCCACCACCAAATTTCCCATCCCATCCCACCCCACCCGGCTACTTTTTCATGCCACCCGGCTGGAAAAACATTCTGGGGAGAACACTGTAATTGTCAATATACATTTTTAAAAATTATCCAACCACATCTCCTAAAATCACCAACCGCAGCAGCACCAACTCCCTAGGTATAAAAGGCAGCGTGATGGGCACCATTTTGTCAGCGTGTAGCACCTTACCATCTTCGTGTGCTGCAATATATGCAATTTTACCTAATCAGAGAGCATGTGATTCGCAATACAAATGTAGATTGCATGTGCGCCAAAAACACATTGCATCGCATACAATGCGTTCACCCACATTGACATGCACTGCGATTCTCAAAAGCTAAAGGATAGCAAGCACTTGAGAAAAAAGCCAACGATAGTCGGGCCGTGTGTGGACAATTGTCCGACAATCCTATGGTATTTTTCCATTTCGGACTGGTCAAAAAAATTTTTATTGACCAATACAACTGTACGATCCATGGATTGTACGGCCATGATTGTAGCATCTATGGCCCTCATTACACAGTGGGATAGAACCATTACATTTCATGCATGTTGCCGTCCAACACAGTGTGCCCTCTGCCTCACTAGTGCGAGGCACTAGTTTATCACATGCTTCAACTTCAATCGATTAGCGTGTGAATCGCAGAGCGGTGTATGTCAATGTGGGTGGGGCAAATTTCCTGCACTGCAATCGGATTTTGGAGTGCATGCAATCAGCCTTATTTTTGAGAATTGCATGTACTCTGATAACGTAAAATTGCAGCGCAAACAGACAGCAATGTGAGTCAATTGCTACTTAGTTGCAGAGTTGCCTAAGCTAACTATCCCTTTGATACAACCATTACTGGCCCCCTTCATGCAGCACAGTCACTTGCCCCTTAAGTGTCTGTCACCAACCTGACAGGCTGTTCTGACCCCCTTAATCACAAACCTGGAACTTTTTTCTTTTTTTACATAAAAAAAATCCTCTCTATTATGTCACAATCTCCTAGTCAGCTTATAGCTAAGTACACACTTAAACAATTTAAAGGGACAATTCTGTCGCATCTGTCGGAATCGCCCTTTATTGTTTAAGTGTGTAGCACAGAAACAATCGTTTCTGAGGCTGATGGTAAAATGCAAAACTCAGACCTGACCGAAAATTTCACTCAGTCACGGTCAAACCCCTGTACTAAAATATAGGGAATCGACAGTGGCTGAAGGGAATGTGTCAGTCCCAAACATTTTCCCTACACTTTTTATAGGGAGAACGCTCAGTACGGTGTGTAGCATGATCAAAAAATGACAGACAATATCTTAGGGCACGGCCACACTGCGCAGCAAAAGCAATCGCACACGGAATCGCATGCAATTTTTTGTGCGATTTCGTTGCATTTGTGCAGAACACAAATTGCATCGCACCCAAAAACACAAATTGGCAGCAGCAATGATTGTTGCTGCCAATTGCAATGATTGTAAAAACCGCATCGAAAACACGCTAGTGTGGCCTAGCCCTTAAAGATTCTCAGGAAGATTCAATTTAAATTTAAAGCCGCGTTACTTACCATTGTGCGGTCCCAAGATTATGTCTGGTATTGCATCGTTGGATCTCGTAAAGGTAAGACACTCCCAGTTACTCTCATACAAGACGCAAATAAGTTAAGCGCTACTAGGTAGAGCTAAACTTAACCAACGGGCTTTTGTATCAGTTGCACAGCGCCATTTGCAAAACCATTTGGAAACGGAGCTGTGCCCTAAAATACACGTAAAGCACATGTTAACTTGATTTTAAATCAGGTTAACGTGGATTTTAGACAGATTTGACCAATGTTGAATCTCCCCCTCTGTCTGCCATCCTTTAAGGATCTTTACAATGTATCCGGCTTAACATTCTGCTGAAGCAAAGCTCTAAGCATTCGCAACATTTTTTTTATTTAGACGATGACCTTGCTAATCAGCACCAAAAGTAGAAGATACAATGTTGTGAGTGCTTAGAGCTTTGCTTTAGCAGAATGTTATGGCTAAATATTAATTTGTGACAGGCAGCGAAAACCCAATGCGGAATTTTGAAAATAGCTTGAACTTGAAGAAAGATTTTTAATAAGTGTTGGTTATATGTATATGTTCCCCAAACCATTTACCAGGTTCCAGAGCCATTTACACTTACATACTACTGCTATTTCTACCTTAAATTTAATCAGAACTTTCAAATTTTTATCTCCCATCAACTTCTTTGAGTCCATTTTCGGAGTTTCTAATTTCTTTTGAAAAATTCAAAAACGCAAAGGAACTTGCTGGTTTTGAACATCTCTAGTGCCTACCTTGCTGTCCTTAGTAGGAAACAAATGCAAAACTTCTGTTGTAAAGTTTGCAAATAGCATGTAACCGAAAAAAACAGATATCTTGACTAACCTTCTTCAGTATTGGGCACAATCAAGCACTAAGAATGTGGAATGAGTATTCCTTTAAAGGGCAATTATAGTGAGAAAATTGTTTTTTTTTTAATTTCTTCTAATGTATCCTATAAGTCATCCCATCCACCAGGGTACCTTTAGTTTCTTTAAATTCTACATAGTCCCCGAGATATAAGCCTTTGAATATGCTGTGATTTGTAGGAGCTGCTACACCTCATCTGTCACTCAAAGGCACACACCCACACAATCCAAAGCTCCCCTGCAGTACTGTCACACACTCTCTCACCCACACTATATGTACCATGTGCAACATATAGTCAAATGCTGTAGTGCTAAACACAATCAATAAACCATTAACCCAGCAATATGAGCATAACACAGTATAAAACAGCCCCTCCCCCCCAAAAAAAATCTTATATACATACAAAACCAGTGACTCAAATGGAACACTAATACAGTATATATAATACAGTAATACAGACTATATACCAAACAAGACACACAGTGCAATCTATGAAATATATAGACTAAAGCAACTGAAATGTAACAGGACAACAAGCAGTGTCACTGTGTTTGTGAAGGTCTCACTACAAGCTGCTGTTACACTGACTCTCTCTTCAGTGATTATGATCTCAGCTAAGCAGGGGGAGAGATATGAACTTTAGGTAAAAAGTAAATAACAATTAGCAAAGTTAGAGAACAGGCAGAGTTCAGTAACTTACTTGTAAAGAATCTCAGCACCACTTGTCCTCCTCTCTCCCCCTCTGCCCCTCCCTTCAGCATATTGCTACTTTATTCCACACTTTGATTGCTTTCAGTCTAGCTCTGGAAGGGAGGGGTCAACAGGATGTCAGCACTTCATTTAAAGTCCTTTCAACTGACAATGCTCGGACTCTGTATACAGCCCGTCACTGCTTGAGGGGGAGTAGACAGAGAGGGGAGGGGGACTACACAGCTTGGTACAAACTTCTGCCAGTGTGAAGAAACGAAGCTACACAGAAACATGAAAGTAAGGCAGCTTATACTAAGTGATCTATACATTGTATACAGACAAAGTTTTTTTTTCACTATAGTTGCCCTTTAACTGTTAACACCATCTCAATGAAACAATTGAAGATATTAACTTACTGGCAAAAATAATCTTTGTGATGCACAAGGTTTGAACAGCTTCTTCCATTCTGCCGCATTTTCTGTTGGGAATGTTATTGGGTACAACGTATACTTAAACTTTTCTGGAAATGTCCAACCATTAAGCTGAAAGTAAAAAAAATGGTTTATTTACATTTTTTACTGCATTTCTTTTAATAAGATACATTCACCAAAACAAAAAAACACTCTATTCTTTAGAATTAAGGTCTACACACCAAACCTACTTTACATGGAATGCAGCTACCAAATAACAAAACAACTAATTCAAATATTAATATATTTCAAATAAATAAGTATATTTCCTGTTTTTAAAAATTACTTACATTTTACTTCCAGTTCTGCTTGAATGAAGTTAAAGAAATTTAGATATACAAATTTAAATGTTTCATGAAAAGCCCTGCAGGTACTTGCAAAGTGTCTACTCCCCTGCTAACCAGTTGCAGTTCATATTATCTACACCAGGAGGCAAGCTGCCTGTAACCTTAAAGGAGAACACTATTCTTTGAGATAGCAGTCTTGGACATGACAGCAAATGTCTGACCTCTGTTCCCTAAGCTCATAAAGGCAGCAACCTTTTTAGAAGGAGACCAGGAGCAGAACATCTCTTGGCATAACAGGGTAGTGTTACAAATAAAAGCTTTGTATTTTTTGAGGTTTTGGGGATAATTTGTCTAAAAATTTTTGAGTGGATGTAGACTTGCTCTTTAATAAAAAAAAAAACCACCTTTATGCGCATCTCAACCAACTTTGCTTTATGCGCATCTCAACCAACTTTGCTTTATGCGCATCTCAACCAACTTTGCTTTATGCGCATCTCAACCAACTTTGCTTTATGCGCATCTCAACCAACTTTGCTTTATGCGCATCTCAACCAACTTTGCTTTATGCGCATCTCAACCAACTGCGGCTCTGCACTTACCGGGTAAGAAACAAAAAATAAAGGTAACGTTGGGGATTTGAACTTGTGACCTTCTGAACTGTGTGTTTCTGGAACTGGCATCTTACAAGGTGAGCCACCACTGAGTAAGCTGAACACATAGGAAGATTTAGGAGCTTCATATTTTGCTTGCGACATAATAGAAACAAACAAACAAAAAAAAAGGAGACGCCTAGGGTATTGAACTCCTGACCTTCTGAATTGAGTATTTTTAAACCTGGTTCCTTGCTCCACCCCTGAACAAGCAGAATACCTAGATACATTTGGAAGCATTATTTTTTGCTAAGAGTCCTAAAAAAATGGAATATGGAAGTCCCTGATAAGACTTTGAAAGCTGCTTGTTACCCTGCAGTTTATTTACCAGCAACTCACACTGACTGGTTAATAAATTATGGTAACAAGCAGCTTTCAAAGTTTTTTTAGGGACTTCCATATTGGTGTATAGAAAACAGTTTGTGCATAGAGACAGTGAATACTGGGGTCAGGGAAGCCTTCTTATTTACATTTCCTACATGTACACTAAATGCAACTTACTAGAGAAGTATCTTACAATGTATAAGTGTTCTGGGGAGAAAAACTTTAACATTAGGTTTTAAAAATTTTAAATTTAGTTCTCCTTTAAACACATCACTACCAACTTTACTTTAAAGGGGTAAGGGGATACCACACAAACTTTTCTTTGTGTGCTACAACTATATTTCAAACAACCTCTGTACTTTGGTTCACATACATCTCTACCAACTTTTCAAATCGAGACCGAGCAACATGTACCATTTGTTCTTCACATATTTAACATAAACAAGATTATAGGATTTAAGTATGTAAATAAAAAAAGGTATAACTCACAGTTGTTTTAAAATCATAATGTAGTGAATCCTCTGCAAAAATGTGAAACTGAAGAAATTTTCTGCTAAAAAGTACTGCTGACTTTAACATGGTAATAGTCTCCTCAAGCCGACTGCCACAAGCAACAACAGCCAAATGCATTGCTTCCATGCCATGGTTTACAGGAATTTTGTACCTACAATGTAATACAATTAAAACTTTAGCTTGAAAGGCATTACAAAACCAATCGCATACATAGATCTTTTTATACAAGGGAGGATTAAATTGACTCAACCTACTGTTTGGCGGGGTCGAAACATAGAAGACCACACGGTCAGCCGATTAAAATTTCTACCTACTTGGACAAAGGTTTGACTGACAACAGTCTGTCATGGCTGAAAAAGTACCACCGATATTGTAACCAGATTGAGCAGAAAACAGAATATTGGTTGTGTACCTAGCCCAAAGGTGATTAGAGATTGTGCTATCACATTGTTAGGAAGAGTATTGCCTCCCTCACAGTCTTACTTCTCTCACAGTGAAGAAGCACATGTTTCTTAAATGCTATCTCCACACCCAAAATAATTATTTTCTTTAGTGTAGGGCACCCCCTAAAGTAAAAAAAAAAAAAAAAAGCACAGAAATAGAATTATCTTCGTTCCCTCAGCCTCTTCCTCTATTGCTCTTCCGTTCCCGGAAGTAGCAATAGGGGCCGGACCGAGAATCAGCCAATCACAGAAGTCGCTGCCGGCTATTGAGAAAACCGTGGGAACGAGATCATGTCTGTTTCTGTCCTTATTTTAAAGTTAAAACCATGGCGTTTTCGGTTCGGGGTCCCCATTTAGCTCTTGTAAAGAACTGATGTATTGTGAAGCGATCCAGAGGGTGGGAGGGATGTTAGGTGCGGGGGCTCCCTTGCACATGCCAGAGGCCTTAGGGAGTACAAGGAAGTGTCAGGCAACGGATAACACACAGACAGCTCCTACCTTTCACTTTTTTGTACTTGCAGATGGCACTGCAGGATAACCATAAAGAAATATTAATTGAAATTGCCTTTCTTCAAGTATAAAGGAGTGGGTTCTTGTTTTTTGTTAGGGTAATTTTTGTCCTATAAAATTCTAGAAACCACAATACATGTAAGTAAAGAGGTCCTGAAACCCATTTATTTTAAAATGACCACTTGACATTTCAATTAGTACAGTTTTACAGTCAAAGCTCATTTCAAAAACAGGCTTAGAGATATTAAGGGCATACCCTAAAAACAGCTTTCCCTACAAATCTAAAATTTTATGGGAAGTAGGAGCAATTATTCCCAGTTCTTTATTAAAGTGTATTTGCCTTTTAAGAATGTGTGCTCTATGAACACCAACTGATAATTCAGACCTCTAAAGCCTCATACTAACAAACACTATATAAAGGTGGGCAAAAACAATTATTTCCTGTGTACTAGTATTGCTGCCCATACACCATTAGATGACTACAGTTGGTCAATACTTCCGAACTGCACCACCAAACTGGAAAATTAGAGATTAGTAGTATGTTGGTCAGAAATATTGGGTCTTGATTGACTTGTGTGTACTAGGCCTAAAGGTGCCCATGCTGACCAATCCGCATCATTCAATAAATATTTCTGGAACTGCCTCTTCCATTTTTACTATGCCCATTAATTTTGCGATCTCATGTCAATCGCAAAGAAGAACGGGAAAGTTGGTTCAAGAAATACCTATTGAATGGCGTGGAACGATCAGAAGGTAAGTAATAATGTATGGGCACCTTAAGAGGTAAAATCTTTTAGATATAACCCAAGAAAAGTTCTTTTTTTTTATTTTTAAAGGGTAACGGAGGTTGATTTTAAATGAAATGCCAGGTTCCTACCTTTAAAATGAGCCATCAACCACCTCTCTACATGCTGCACAGCCTAGATATGAAGAAATCACTGATCAGAAAGTGAGAGGGTGGTTGGTTCTGAATCTGTGGTCACAAATACTAGTTTCTCTTCGAATCTGCAGTTAGCACATGCTCAGTGCAGGAGAAAGCAAAATAAACCAGAAAAATAGAGCGTTACAGTGATAGAAGGAGGAGGGGGAGGGGCCACAGGGGGTTTCAAGGGGACTGCAAGTGGAGAAGCCTTGGGGGCCCATGAGGAGGAGGAGACACAGGGAAGAGGCATTGTCGTATGGTTTCAGAACAGGAAGCAGGAATTCTGGTGATGCTGCTACCATATCACACAAAATGTAAATATCTTCAAAACTTCAAAAAAAAAAAAAAAGAATGAAAGTAAATTGCAAAAATACTTTAAAAGCAATTTCTGTTAACTTACCTAAAGTCATTTTTGGACCACAGTTACCCTTTAAATACACCCTGTAAAGGTGAGTATACGCTGAACCAATCTTTGAAAGATCTTACAAATTCTGTCTATCATCTTTCTAAACAGTCCAGAACGTTCTCCCTATATAAAGTAAATACATTTTTTTGGACTATAATGACCCATTTCCAAGTTATTTCCCACACAAATCACAGAAAAATAGACATGATGGCCTATATAGAATCTGACTATTACCAAGGATATACCTTGCATCCATATATAGATACATAAAAAGTAGTCACTGTGCTTGCAAAGTGACCCAGTACATAATAAAAGTGACAAAGTGCTTAAAGGGCATGTCCACCCCCAAAACTATAATCCCCCCAACTACTGGCCCCACCATGTAGTGTAGTTTAATCCTTACCTCACATCCCAGCTCCATAGGGTTCTCCTGTAGTCCCCCCCCCAAAGTCCCAAAAATCTACCTGAGGCCAGCTAGCAGGCAGTGTCCTATATGGACTCTGCTAGCCTCCTGGTAGTCATTTTTTGGGACTTTGGGGGGGGACTACAGGAGAACCCTATGGAGCTGGGATGTGAGGTATCAGGCAGAGTTCTCACTCTGCCTGAAAAGGCTGTTTTCACATAGTGTAGACATCCCACCCTGCCAGGCTTCTGGGCAGGGTGGGAAAGGGGGCATGGCAGAGAGGACGTGATGTCACATGGGGGCGGGGCGTGGTGTCATGTGGAGGCATGAGTCTCCTCTCAGTTGCGGAAGTCTGGTTTGCGGAAGTCTCCCGCGAGACCACCCCAGAATGAGGGAGACTCCTGGACAATCCGGGAGAGGTGAGGATTCGGACGAACAAACGATCAATGTCGGTTGCGGCCGGCCGCCCGCCCCACACCAGCCGATATTTCACACGACCGTCCGAAAGTCACACAAAAGCCCGGTCGGCTGAAAATATGTGGCTGGTGTGTACCCAGCCTAAAAAACTTCCTAACAATACGTTTTATCCATTGGCTCTTGGCTGGGGCAAAACATGTGCTTCATCTTCTGAAACAAATATCACACTGAAGGATTGAATTCCATTGAGGCTCTCTCTTGTGTTTTTTTCATATTGGATCTCCAGTTGAGACCATAACAGACACTATTAGGGGTCCTGCACAAAGAAAGCCAGTACTTTGTAAGAATTAAAGCTAGGCCCCACTGCTGCACTTTTTTTTGCGTTTGTGCATGCGTTTTTTCATATCATTGAAAATGCGGCAATGCACCGAAAATGCGTTTTCGGGTAAGTTGCGATTGCGATTGGGTTCCACATTTAAATCGCATGCGTTTTTCATAGTTAATGAAAACGCAAACGCAACGAAACTGCACATAAATCCATACGATTGCGTTGCAGTGCGGCCGTGCCCTTATACACAACAAAGAAATAATAGTGGGCAGATAAGGTTATTGGGAGACAATGAGAACATATTTACATTTATACTGGTCAGGGAAACGTAAGGTGACAAATTTGTAAGGTGTGCATTATCGCTTAAAACATTTGTTTTATGGTGTAATATGATTTACGATTGGGAAGTACTAATCATTTGTACAAATGCTTCGATTGAGATTGCATGGTTAGCCTTAAATTAAACACAAATTGGCAGCAACATTTTATGCAAATATTCCCCCTTTTCCTTAATTAAAAAAAAAAAAGGCTACCCTTCTCTCTGGCTCCTGCAGGGTTATTGAAGACGGGAGGTAGACCCAGCTCCTTTACCTCCCGTTCTTCAATAAAAAATGAATACCCATATTTTGTTTAAACCAGTGGAGATGCCCAGGGAGAAGTGATTAGACTTGGCGTCTTATTGGCTATACCATGTTTTCCAGCGGCTCTTACTGTGTCATTTCTGCAGAGGATGACCGGTGTTTTTTTAAGGTAAATATCTGTATACAAGGTGGTGTTTTTTTGTGTATGTGTGTGTGGGGGGGGGGGAATAAGATTTTCTGGGGTGAACATTTCTTTTATTAAAGCAGCTTTTAATTTACCAACTGGTTTGGTTCATATTTCCTAAGTACATGGTGGATCAGGGTCTGTGATGAGGACATAAAAAACAAACAATGCTTCTTTATCAGAAGATTTACTGCAGAGATAAAACATTGTAGAGACATCTGTTGTATTACAAAATAATTTAAAAAATAAATAAATCTCGTTTTAAGTACAGTTGAGTTTAGCCATACCCCATAATTTCTTTAGTCCTGTAGTCTAACATTCCAATTTAAATGTATTGATCTACTTTTCAATTAACAACCCGCTCATCAAAGGTAAATAAATTCAGGTGCACAAGTAAATACCACATGTTAGTATAATTTAAAATTCTGGACCTAAAAAACTTCATGAAAGGACATAAGAATAATTTAAAACAAAAACCAAAACGCGCAACACAATTTGACCTACCTTAAAATGCTTCTTCTCATACGGGTCATATTCATTAACATAACTCCAGAATTTATCCCGTCTTTCCATAATAAGGATGTCTTGCAAATCTGTTATACCATTCCAATGCGTGGTTCTATGTTCTGGGGCATAGCAGCAATATGAGTAGCATTGAAATTGTTAAAAAAGACCATATATCATCAAAAGGACGTAAAAAAAGAATGTCTGTGTCAACATAAAGCAAAGAGTTACTTTTAAGAATTAACGTAAAAAAACAAACAAAAAAACAGATGATTATTTTAATATTACATTAATATGGTGGTTTGAAAAAATTAATTGTCAATAGACTAGTGGCGAGCAATGAACAGCACCCACATATGATATGTAGGCAAATCAAAGCTTTCTTCACAATTCACGTTGGGAACAAGGATTCAAAATTTAGCCACTCTCGGGTATTTACCGTAGGTGTCTTGTTAACATTTCTCATGATGCACATGAAATGCGCCGTTAGAGATGAAGTTCACGTCTGATTCGAAACGGTTCCGATAGAACTTTCGATTTCTTGGAACTGAATTTTTAAGATTATTTAACTTTCAAACCTTTAAAAATATAAAGTAATTCAGTGTCTCCCTAGGGTCATTTCGCGGGCGGCCACCCGGCTACTTTTCATGCCACCCGGTGGAAAAATTTCTAGAGGGAACACTTGTGATTTGAAAGAATTAGATGTAGGTTAATAGGTGTACCAAGCACTTGCAAGATTACTTTAGTACATGTTAACTAGCTTTTCCAAGATCCCTAAGGCACACAAAAGGGTGGCACATGTGCTTGTGCTGCTATATCAATCTGGGTTACCTTCAGATTTTGCCGAATGACAACCCCCGCGGATGTTGCCGAACGACAACCCCTGCATTCTACAACCATGGAATGCTGGGAGTTATAGTTTTTTTAAACATATAGTGGGACGAAGTTAGACATCCCTGACCTATATAATGAGCAGAATGCAGTGCAACATTTTTCCCCACCACCAAATTTCCATCCCATCCCACCCACCCCGGCTACTTTTCATGCCACCCGGCTGGAAAAACATTCTGGGGAGAACACTGTAATTGTCAATATACATTTTTAAAAATTATCCAACCACATCTCCTAAAATCACCAACCGCAGCAGCACCAATCCCTAGGTATAAAAGGCAGCGGATGGGCACCTTTTGTCAGCGTGTAGCACCTTACCATCTTCGTGTGCTGCAATATATGCAATTTTACCTAATCAGAGAGCATGTGATTCGCAATACAATGTAGATTGCATGTGCGCAAAAAAACTATTGCATCGCATACAATGCGTTCACCCACATTGACATGCACTGCGATTCTCAAAAGCAAAGGATAGCAAGCACTTGAGAAAAAAGCCAACGATAGTGGGCGTTGTGTGGACAATTGTCCGACAATCCTATGGTATTTTTCCATTTCGGCTGGTCAAAAAATTTTTATTGACCAGACAACTGTGCGATCCATGGATTGTACGGCCATGATTGTAGCATCTATGGCCCTCATTACACAGTGGGATAGAACATTACATTTCATGCATGTTGCCGTCCAACACAGTGTGCCCTCTGCCTCACTAGTGCGCAGGCACTAGTTTATCACATGCTTCAATCAATCGATTAGCGTGTGAATCGCAGAGCGGTGTAGTGTATGTCAATGGGTGGGGCAAAATTCCTGCACTGCAATGGATTTTGGAGTGCATGCAATCAGCCTTATTTTGAGAATTGCATGTACTCTGATAAAGTAAAATTGCAGCGCAAACAGACAGCAATGTGAGGCAATTGCTACTTAGTTGCAGAGTTGCCTAAGCTAACTTCCCTTGATACAACCATTACTGGCCCCTTCATGCAAGCACACGTCACTTGCCCCTTAAGTGTCTGTCACCAACCTGACAGGCTGTTCTGACCCCCTTAATCACAAACCTGGAACTTTTTCTTTTTTTACATAAAAAAATCCTCTCTATTATGTCACAATCTCCTAGTCAGCTTATAGCAAGTACACACTTAAACAATTTAAGGGACCAATTCTGTGGCATCTGTCGGAATCGCCCCCTTATTGTTTAGTGTGTAGCACAGAAACAATCGTTTTGAGGCTGATGGTTAAAATGCAAAAACTCAGACTGACCGAAAATTTCACTCAGTCACGGTCAAACCCCTGTACTAAAATATAGGGAATCGACAGTGGCTGAAGGGAATGTTCAGTCCCAAACATTTTCCCTACACTTTTATAGGGAGAACGCTCAGTACGGTGTGTAGATGATCAAAAAAATGACAGACAATATCTTAGGGCACGGCCAACACTGCGCAGCAAAAGCAATCGCACACGGAATCGCATGCAATTTTTTGTGCGATTTCGTTGCATTTGTGCAGAACACAAATTGCATCGCACCCAAAAAACACAAATTGGAAGCACAATGAATGTTGCTGCCAATTGCAATGATTGTAAAAAACCGCATCGAAAACACGCTAGTGTGGCCTAGCCCCTAAAGATTCTCAGGAAGATTCAATTAAATTTAAAGCGCGTTACTTACATGTGCGGTCCAAGATAGTCTGGATTGCATCGTTGGATCTCGTAAAGGTAAGACACTCCCAGTTACTCTCATACAAGACGCAAATAAGTTAAGCGCTACTAGGTAGAGCTAAACTTAACCAACGGGCTTTTGTATCAGTGCCAGCGCCATTTGAAAAACATTTGGAAACGGAGCTGTGCCCTAAAATACACGTAAAGCACATGTTAACTTGATTTTAAATCAGGTTAAAGTGGATTTTAGACAGATTTGACCAATGTGTGAATCTCCCCCTCTGTCGCCATCCTTTAAGGATCTTTCAATGTATCCGGCTTAACATTCTGCTGAAGCAAAGCTCTAAGCATTCGCAACATTTTTATTTAGACGATGACCTTGCTAATCAGCACCAAAGTAGAAGATACAATGTTGTGAGTGCTTAGAGCTTTGCTTTAGCAGAATGTTATGGCTAAATATTAATTTGTGACAGGCAGCGAAAACCAATGCGGAATTTTGAAAATAGCTTGAACTGAAAAAGATTTTTAATAAGTGTTGGTTATATGTATATGTTCCCCAAACCATTACCAGGTTCCAGAGCCATTTACACTTACATACTACTGCTATTTCTACCTTAAATTTAATCAGAACTTTCAAATTTTTATCTCCCATCAACTTCTTTGAGTCCATTTTGTCGAGTTTCTAATTTCCTTTGAAAAATTCAAAAACGCAAAGGAACTTGCTGGTTTTGAACATCTATAGTGCTACCTTGCTGTCCTTAGTAGGAAACAAAGCAAAACTTCTGTTGTAAAGTTTTGCAAATAGCATGTAACCGAAAAAAACGATATCTTGACTACCTTCTTCAGTATTGGGCACAATCAAGCACTAAGAATGTGGAATGAGTATTCCTTTAAAGGGCAATTATAGTGAGAAAATTGTTTTTTTTTTAATTTAATTTTTCTAATGTATCCTATAAGTCATCCCATCCACCAGGGTACCTTTAGTTTCTTTAAATTCTACATAGTCCCCGAGATATAAGCCTTTGAATATGCTGTGATTTGTAGGAGCTGCTACACCTCATCTGTCACTCAAAGGCACACACCCACACAATCCAAAGCTCCCCTGCAGTACTGCACACACTCTCTCACCCACACATAAGTACCATGTGCACATATAGTCAAATGCTGTAGTGCTAAAACACAATCAATAAACCATTAACCAGCAAATGAGCATAACACAGCTATAAAACAGCCCCTCCCCCCCAAAAAAAATCTTATATACATACAAAAACCAGTGACTCAAATGGAACACTAATACAGTAATATAATACAGTAATACAGACTATATACCAAACAAGACACACAGTGCAATCTATGAAATATATAGACTAAAGAAACTGAAATGAACAGGACAACAAGCAGTGTCACTGGTTTGTGAAGGTCTCACTACAAGCTGCTGTTTACACTGACTCTCTCTTCAGTGATTATGATCTCAGCTAAGCAGGGGGGAGAGAGATAGAACTTTAGGTAAAAAGTAAATAACAATTAGCAAAGTTAGAGAACAGGCAGAGTTCAGTAACTTATTGTAAAGAATCTCAGCACCACTTGTCCTCTCTCTCCCCTCTGCCCCTCCTTCCGCCTATTGCTATATATATCCACACTTTGATTGCTTTCAGTCTAGCTCTGGAAGGGAGGGGTCAACAGGATGTCAGCACTTCATTAAAGTCCTTTCAACTGACAATGCTCGGACTCTGTATACAGCCCGTCACTGCTTGAGGGGGAGTAGACAGAGAGGGGAGGGGGACTACACAGCTTGGTACAAACTTCTGCCAGTGTGAAGAAACGAAGCTACAACAAGAAACATGAAAGATAAGGCAGCTTATACTAAGTGATCCTACATTGTATAGCAGAAAGTTTTTTTTCACTATAGTTGCCCTTAACTGTT
Source organism: Hymenochirus boettgeri (assembly GCA_019447015.1). Taxonomy (NCBI): domain Eukaryota; kingdom Metazoa; phylum Chordata; class Amphibia; order Anura; family Pipidae; genus Hymenochirus; species Hymenochirus boettgeri. Next base: position 119,390,485 of record CM033471.1, on the reverse strand, counting down.
AACACCATCTCAATGAAACAATTGAAGATATTAACTTACTGGCAAAAATAATCTTTGTGATGCACAAGGTTTGAACAGCTTCTTCCATTCTGCCGCATTTCTTGGGAATGTTATGGGTACAACGTTTTACTAAACTTTTCTGGAAATGTCCAACCATTAAGCTGAAAGTATAAAAAATGGTTTATTTACATTTTTTACTGGCATTTCTTTTAATAAGATACATTCACCAAAACAAAAAACACTCTTCTTTAGAATTAGGTCTACCACCACCAAAACCTACTTTACATGGAATGCAGCTACCAAATAACAAACAACTAATTCAAATATAATTATTTCAAATAAATAAGTATATTTCCTGTTTTAAAAATTACTTACATTTTACTTCCAGTTCTGCTGAATGAGTTAAAGAAATTTAGATATACAAATTTAAATGTTCATGAAAAGCCCTGCAGGTACTTGCAAAGTGTCTACTCCCTGCAACCAGTTGCAGTTCCTATTATCTACACCAGGAGGCAAGTGCCTGTAACTTAAAGGAGAACACTATTCTTTGTAGATAGCAGTCTTGGACATGACAGCAAATGTCTGACCTCTGTTCCCTAAGCTCATAAAGGCAGCAACCTTTTAGAAGGAGACCAGGAGCAGAACATCTCTTGGCATAACAGTGTGTTACAATAAAAGCTTTTATTTTTGAGGTTTTGGGGATAATTTGTCTAAAAATTTTGAGGGGATGTAGACTTGCTCTTAATAAAAAAAAAAACACCTTTATGGATAAGGTTTAAACTTTATGCGATATGCTTTGCGCATCTCAACAACTTTGCTTATGCGACTCAACCAACTTTGCTTTATGCGCATCTCAACCAACTTTGCTTTATGCGCATTAACCAACTTTGCTTTATGGCATCTAACCAACTTTATGCGCATCTCAACCACTTGCTTTATGCGCATCTCAACCAACTTGCTTTATGGCATCTCAACCAACTGCGGCTCTGCACTTACCGGGTAAGAAACAAAAAAATAAAGGTAACGTTGGGGATTTGAACTTGTGACCTTCTGAACTGGTGTTTCTGGAATGGCATCTTACAAGGTGAGCCACCACTGAGTAAGCTGAACACATAGGAAGATTTAGGAGCTTCATATTTTGCTGCGACATAATAGAAAACAAAACAAACAAAAAAAGGAGACGCCTAGGGTATTGAACTCCGACCTTCTGAATTGAGTATTTTTAAACCTGGTTCCTTGCTCCACCCCTGAACAAGCAGAATACCTAGATACATTTGGAAGCATTATTTTTTGCTAAGAGTCCTAAAAAATGGATATGGAAGTCCTGATAAGACTTTGAAAGCTGCTTGTTACCCTGCGTTTATTTACCAGCAACTCCACACTGACTGGTTAATAAATTATGGTAACAAGCAGCTTTCAAAGTTTTTTTAGGGTTCCATATTGGTGTATAGAAAACAGTTTGTGCATAGAGACAGTGAATACTGGGGTCAGGGAAGCCTTTTATTTACATTTCCTACAGTACACTAAATGCAACTTACTAGAGAAGTATCTTACAATGTATAAGTGTTCTGGGGAGAAAAACTTTAACATTAGGTTTTAAAAATTTTAAATTTAGTTTCCTTTAAACACATCACTACCAACTTTACTTTAAAGGGGTAAGGGGATACCACACAAACTTTTCTTTGTGTGCTAAACTATATTTCAAACAACCTCGTACTTTGGTTCACATACATCTCTACCAACTTTTCAAATCGAGACGAGCAACATGTACCATTTGTTCTTCACTATTTAACATAAACAAGATTATAGGATTTAAGGATGTAAAAAAAAAAGTATAACTCACAGTTGTTTAAAATCATAAGTAGTGAATCCTCTGCAAAAATGTGAAACTGAAGAAATTTTCTGCTAAAAAGTACTGCTGACTTTAACCTGGTAATAGTCTCCTCAAGCCGACTGCCACAGCAAACAACAGCCAAATGCATTGCTTCCATGCCATGGTTTACAGGATTTTACGTACAAATGTAATACAATTAAAACTTTAGCTTGAAAGGCATTACAAAACCAATCGCATACATAGATCTTTTTATACAAGGGAGGATTAAATTGACTCAACCTAATGTTTGGCGGGTGGTCGAAACATAGAAGACCACACGGTCAGCCGATTTAAAATTTCTACCTACTTGGACAAAGGTTTGACTGACAACAGTCTGTCATGGCTGAAAAAGTACCACCGATATTGTAACCAGATTGAGCAGAAAACAGAATATGGTTGTGTACCTAGCCCAAAGGTGATTAGAGATTGTGCTATCACATGTTAGGAAGAGTATTGCCTCCCTCACAGTCTTACTTCTCTCACAGTGAAGAAGCACATGTTTCTTAAATGCTATCTCCACACCCAAAATAATTATTTTCTTTAGTGTAGGGCACCCCCTAAAGTAAAAAAAAAAAAAAAAGCACAGAAATAGAATTATCTTCGTTCCCTCAGCCTTTCTCTATTGCTTTCCGTTCCCGGAAGTAGCAATAGGGGCCGGACCGAGAATCAGCCAATCACAGAAGTCGCTGCGGCTATTGAGAAAAACCGTGGGAACGAGATCATGTCGTTCTGTCCTATTTAAAGTTAAAACCATGGCGTTTTGGTCGGGGTCCCCATTAGCTCTTGTAAAGAAACTGATGATTGTGAAGCGATCCAGAGGGTGGGAGGATGTTAGGTGCGGGGGCTCCCTTGCACATGCCAGAGGCCTTAGGGAGTACAAGGAAGTGTCAGGCAACGGATAACACACAGACAGCTCCTACTTTCACTTTTTTGTACTTGGAGATGCCTGCAGGATAACATAAAGAAAATATATTGAAATTGCCTTTCTTCAAGTATAAAGGAGTGGGTTCTTGTTTGTTAGGGTAATTTTTGTCCTATAAAATTCTAGAAACCACAAATGTAGTAAAGAGGTCCTGAAACCCTTTATTTTAAAAGACCACTTGACATTTCAATTAGTACAGTTTTACAGTCAAGCTCATTTCAAAAACAGGCTTAGAGATATTAAGGGCACTACCCTAAAAAACAGCTTTCCCTACAAATCTAAAATTTTATGGGAAGTAGGAGCAATTATTCCCAGTTCTTTATTAAAGTGTATTTGCCTTTTAAGAATGTGTGCTCTATGAACACCAACTGATAATTCAGACCTCTAAAGCCTCATACTACAAAACATATATAAAGGGTGGGCAAAAACAATATTTCTGTGTACTAGTATTGCTGCCCATACACCATTAGATGACTACAGTTGGTCAATACTTCCGAACTGCACACCAAACTGGAAAATTAGAGATTAGTATGTTGGTCAGAAATATTGGGTCTTGATTGACTTGTGTGTTACTAGGCCTAAAGGTGCCCATGCTGACCAATCCGCATCATTCAATAAATATTCTGGAAACTGCCTTTCCATTTTTACTATGCCCATTAATTTTGCGATTCATGTCAATCGCAAAGAAGAACGGGAAAGTTGGTTCAAGAAAACTATTGAATGGCGGTGGAACGATCAGAAGGTAAGTAATAATGTATGGGCACCTTAAGAGGTAAAATCTTTTAGAGATAACCCAAGAAAGTTCTTTTTTTTATTTTTAAAGGGTAACGGAGGTTGATTTTAAATGAAATGCCAGGTTCCTACTTTAAATGAGGCCATCAACCACCTCTCTACATGCTGCACAGCCTAGATATGAAGAAATCACTGATCAGAAAGTGAGAGGGTGTGTTGGTTCTGAATCTGTGGTCACAAATACTAGTTCTCTTCGAATTGCAGTTAGCAATGCTCAGTGCAGGAGAAAGAAAAATAAACCAGAAAAATAGAGCGTTACAGTGATAGAAGGAGGAGGGGGAGGGGCCACAGGGGGTTTCAAGGGGACTGCAAGTGGGAAGCCTGGGGGGCCATGAGGAGGAGGAGACACAGGGAAGAGGCATTGTCGTATGGTTTCAGAAAAGGAAGCAGGAATTTGGTGATGCTGCTACCATATCACACAAAATGTAAATATCTTCAAAACTTCAAAAAAAAAAAAAAAAAGATGAAAGTAAATTGCAAAAATACTTTAAAAGCAATTTCTGTTAACTTACCTAAAGTCATTTTTGGACCACAGTTACCCTTTAAATACACCCTGTAAAGGTGAGTTACGCTGAACCAATCTTTGAAAGATCTTACAAATTCTGTCTATCATCTTTCTAAACAGTCCAGAACGTTCTCCCTATATAAAGTAAATACATTTTTTTGGACTAGAATGCCCATTTCCAAGTTATTTCCCACACAAATCCAGAAAAAAAAAGACATGATGGCCTATATAGAATCTGGCTATTACCAAGGATATACCTTGCATCCATATATAGATACATAAAAAGTAGTCACTGTGCTTGCAAAGTGACCCAGTACATAATAAAGTGACAAAGTGCTTAAAGGGATGTCCACCCCCAAAACTATAATCCCCCCCAACTAACTGGCCCCACCATGTAGTGTAGTTTAATCCTTACCTCACATCCAGCTCCATAGGGTTCTCCGTAGGTCCCCCCCCAAAGTCCCAAAAAAGACTACCAGGAGGCTAGCTAGAGTCCATATAGGACACTGCCTGCTAGCTGGCTCAGGTAGATTTTGCCATGCGTACTGCAGCCCTTCTCCCCCCCCTTCCCTCCCTCTCCCTCCCTCGTCTACTATCCCCCCCTAGCATACAAACCCTTCGAAATGATTTCCCCATGTCTCCCAGCCCCAACCGCATTTTTTTTTTTAGAAGCTCCTCCCAAACTCTTACTTACCTCTCTCTTCCTCGGCGAAGTGAGCTGCCGGCAGCCGCGTCTGTGATTGGCTGCCGCTCAGCCAATCACAGAGCGGCTGCCGGTCCCGCCCCTCTGCTTGCATTTCCTTGCAAGCAGAGGGCCGGGAGCGCGGCGGAGGATCGAGGGAGGTAAGTAGAGTTTGGGGGCTTTCTAAAAAAAAAAATGTAGCGGTTGGGGCTGGGAGCCCAGGGGGAATCTTATATAAAAAATGTTTTTTTGGGTGGACATACCCTTTAAGTACTACAACAGTGAAAATACACACATACACCATTAAAAACACATCCTAACCAGATGTTGGGCTCCTAAATAAATAAGGTATTTCATATCAATGTATAAATGTCCTATCTGGATACAGATTAGAAATAAATCAAATTAAACTTCTATGTACCCTTAGCATAGAACAGGGGCAGAAACACAAATCCCTCTAAAGAGTAAGGTGAGCAACATCCACCAAATAGAGCCTCACTAACTGTGGGAGGAGAGGGAACAAGGGTAAACTAAAGCAGGGAGAGAGAAGAACAAATGCCTGTTAAAGGGGAACTGTGGTCCAAAAATGACTTAGGTAAAAATTATAGGAATTGCTCTCCTGAGAATTTATTTCATTGTTTACTTTGCATAGTTCGGGAGATGTTTACATTGTGTGTGATATGGCAGCAACCAGGTCCCCTGCACTTCCTGCTTCGAAACCATGTGACAGTCACTCTGCCCTATGTCTCCTCCTGCCCTTACAGCTCCCCTGGTCCCTCCCACTCATAGGCCCCATGACCCCTCCTTTGCAGGTCCCCCTTGGCCCTTTCCCTTACAGCCCCAATTTGCCCACTTGTGGGTGCCGTGTCCCTGCCCATTCACGGGTGCCATGGGCCCCTCCCACTCAAACATACCAGCTTCCCCCTCCCCACCTACGGAAAACTGCCTTTTCAGGCAGAGTTCTCACTCTGCCTGAAAAGGCTGTTTCACAAGTGTAGACATCCCACCCTGCCAGGCTTCTGGCAGGGTGGGAAAGGGGGATGGCAGAGAGGACGTGATGTCAATGGGGGCGGGGCGTGGTGTCATGTGGAGGCATGAGTCTCCTCTCAGTTGCGGAAGTTGGTTTGCGGAAGTCTCCGCGAGAACCCCAGAATGAGAGGGAGATCCTGGACCTCCGGGAGACGTGGGATACCTGCATAGTGGGGAGGTAGGGCTGTAGTTCCTACCTTCTCTGAGGAGATCTTCACAAAGAGGGAGGGGGAGGGACTTCCTGTTTCCCTCTCACACACTGAAACTCAGTGTAAGTGCACAAATAGAGTTGGAGATATACTTACAGCTTTCTGCCGAGAATAATATCCAGATGGAGCCCTCAACCCAGAAAACAGCTGTTTCTTATTTATGTAGAAGCCCAACATCTAGGAGGGGTGGTTTTAATGGTGTATGGGTGTATTTTTCCTGTTCTAGCACTTTAGCACTTTTATTATGCACTGGGTCACTTTGCAAGCACAGTGACCACTTTCTTATATATCTTTATTGGATGCAAGGTAATCCTTGTTTAAAAGTCAAATTCTATATAGGAGAGTGCCATGAGTTCTATTTTCTGTGTTTTGTGTATCTAACTGCACCTCACCTCCATGTTTCAAGTATATTTGTGTAATTACATTAGCATCACACTAGCAGCCCGTCTTTGTATGTTTTTGATTTTTTTCAGGTTATTGCCAGCAGAAATATTTTTATCTTAAACTATCTTTGATTAATAAGAACAATTGACCAATTATTTAGGCAAATGTTAGGTGTATCTAGGTAATAATCACATTACTTTCACCGAAATACCTGTCTGAAAAGTTACAATCCTATGTATATGCAATACAATTAATTCAGCGTCTGTGGAGTAGCCATACCTATTATTGGAAGATGACCAAAAACTGAAACAATCAAGTCATACCAGAGGAGGACCATCTACAAGGTTCCGTTTTCCTTCTTCACATGTTTATTACAAAGTTAAATAATGCCACAATACGACGAAAAAGAGTTAAAGGGTATGTCCACCCCCAAAAAAAACTTTTATGACTCAGCCAATCACAGGAAACGCTGCCAGTCTGGCCCTTTTGTTGCTTCTTTACAGAAAAAATGCTCGGAAGCAAGCAAAAGCACACTGGGAGGAGAAGGCTGGTAAGTACTGTTAAAATATCTTTGGATTTTAAAAAACCTAGCAAGGTCGAGGTTTGGGGGGTTGCCAACCAAACATAAAAAAAAACTGGGGGGGGGAGGACATACCCATTAATTATAGAATGGGGAAGTTTCTTAATTTTAAGAGGGCACTGCCCACCACACCCCCAAAACACAAGATTTATAATTACTTTGCTAAACCCATGAAAAACTGAATTTAAGTAAACATCTTTTCCACATAAGTATACAAAAGTGCTGATACCAAATTCCATACATACAGGCTTATTTAGAGGTGCAAAAATGTGCTCATGCTACCTCCTCCGTGTCTCAACTCCGGCTAACCGACAAGCTTATCATGTGCAATAGGAGTTAAAAGTTCAACACCCACGCACAGTGGCCAATAGAAAGCAAGCTGTCCTGGAGACACGAGAAGAAAAGGAGAACAGTACAGTTTACGATCTCTCACTTGTGACCCATCATCAATCAGTGAAAGCTATTAAGAAGGGGGGTCAAGTGCAGCCTATATCTAAAGCTACCTCTCTCTCCCTGCTAATGCTGTATCTCTATGTTTATTACAGAGCAGGGAGGGAGGATCACGTCACAGGGATTTGATTGACAGTCAAGTAGGAGTAGAGGAATGCCATCACGTATTCTCTAACTGGTGTATCTCTGGACAGAGAGGGAATCTAAAAAAAGTGAAGACACTCGGGGGTTGTAGGAAATATAGAACACATGGAAGAAAGAAAAAAAAAGTTAATTTTCCCACTATAGATGCCCTTTAAGCAACCTACTTCTTTCTAGATCCTTACAGTCATTATCACAGACGATTCTCCCATCTTTGACATTGGAGAACATTGTTAAAAAGAAGAGAGTGAGGAGTTTGAAAATGGTCAGTTACTGCTAGAAAACAGTCAGTTGCTGAATTACTATATTTCTATTGAGCATGCATGGATGAATTGTGAACAGGCTTTAACCCCTGTGAGAGTTGCAACACCAGCTATTAGCCGACATATAAAATCATGCAGCAAACGATGAAAAGTAATAGTATCTTTTACATTACACACACACACCCCCAACCCTGAAACCTTATATCACAGTGCCCTTATGTGATTTTGTAAGAACATATTCAGCCTAATAAAGATCTCAGCTTTCCTGTAGACTGGACAGTCATGGCCCAGAAGGACCAGGGCCACGGCTGGCCTACCTGCAGATTCTTCCTTACATGTACATGAAATTTAGTTTTGGAGGTGGACATCCCTTTAAGTAATGCTCACCTCAATATATATCCCTGTGTACAGTGTGTTTTACACAGGGCTGGGCAAATTCCAGGAGCCCATAAATTTACATCCTCACTTGGGTACATTTAAGGGGAGGGGCGGGTGTTATATTGCCCTTTAAAAAGCTTCAATAGCCCTAAAGCGGTCTGTCAGGTTATATGTAAAGGCTATGCACCTTTTAAAACACTTTGCAAAAGTATTCAGTATTTTGTTTTGTGGGAAAGATTTTTTTTTTTAATCAAACTTGCATTGATTTATATTTGAATAAACAACATATAAAAAATAAAATGGCAAAAAACACAGGTGGGATAAATTTATAAACTGGTTTTGGGGAATTTTTTCCCCAGTTTAAATATTTAAAATGGAAGTAAAACATTTGTCAACCCCCTCCCATAAAAATCATACTTACCTTTCAAACCCTAGTTACAGTACCTAAATGCCCAGATTCCAAAAGATATTTATTCAGACAGAGTCTACAGTCCTCTTTAAGCTGTACGAGCGCTGCACTGTGCAAAGAAGGCCACCAAGTCAGCTGCTGTCATTGGATGTGATATGATCATACGCAGTCATGATTGACAACAGTGGAAAACATAAAAGAAAGGTCGGTGAGGAGGACAGCTAACTCAAGATTAATATGTGTCTTTAGGAACTCTGGCAATGTTAGTATTTTGTGATGTAAGGGTTTTCAGTTCGGGAAAGGAAGTATGAATTGTAAATTTTTAATTAAAAAAAAAAATCTCCAAGCAGCTACTTTAAAAGATATGTAAACTTGGAAATTTGTTTTTTTTAAATTGCCCATTACTGGACACTATAATTCTTCCCAACTATCACTGTACCTTTTTTTGTTATCTGTCCCCTATTTCTTTAGAATCCACTTGAACACCCCACATTTCAGCTGTCAATCAAGTGCTTAGTATCATAAAAATTCTGTTATGTATAGTTTTGCTGTGGAATAGTGACAGTTGGTACGTGAACTGCATGGTATGTCCACCCTTCAGAAAAAATTTTTAGCAAACATTGCCCCTGTCCCCCCAGCCCCAACCGCTATGTTTGTTATACAGAAAATGCCCAGAACTTTACTTACCTTCCTCTTGCCTCTCGCAAGCAGAGGGGCGGGACGGCAGTCGTGTCGTGATTGGCTGAGGGCACCAATCAAGGACGCGGCTGCGGGAGTTCAGTGCGGCGGAGGCAAAGAGGAGGGGTAAGTAATGTTCTGGGCATTTTCTGATATTACAAACATAGAGGTTGGGGCTGGGGGACAGGGGCAATGTTTGCTAAAAAGGGTTTTACACTAGGGGGAGGTAATCCAAATGGGAGGGGAGGAGGAAAAGGCTGCAGTACGCATGACAAAACTTCTCCCAGAGGCCAGGTAGGAGGCCGAGTCATATTGGACTCTGCTATCCTCCTGGTGGGCAGTTTTTGGGACTTTGGGGGGGGGGGGATACAGGATAAACCATATGGAGCTGGGATGTGAGGTAAGGATTAAACTACACTACATGATGGGGCCAGTAGTGGGGGGATTATAGTTTTGAGGGTGGATATGCCCTTTAAGTCATGCAGCAACTCAAACACATCAGTAAGTGCTGTTTACATGTATTCATTTATAGATTGAATTGAGGCAAAGTAATTTTTTCAGTGTACAATTTCTTTAACTTTGGGCCAACACTATAGAAATGTTTTGGCCTACCTAAAAGCAGCTTCCCAAAAGCAGTCCTTTCCACATTTACCAATGGGCAGCATCCAATAGGGATTCCAGAAAGAGAGAGAGAAATCCTGACACCTAACAGAATAAGACAAAGTATCAGTTCCTCTAAATAATGCTTTACAAAGTTTTCAAAGTAAGTTGCTGCAAACATGGAACTTCCTCAATTACAGTAAAATATGAATAGAAATGGCCATACACATTGGTATCAGCCAATAAATGGTATGTGTATGGTGTCTGTAGATCAAATTGGGCAGACAACGCGTTTTGTTAGTGGATTGGATTACATTTTGCGGCTGATAATATTGGCGCGTGTATGGCCACCTTTATGAAAATATTCTGTGTATGTTTTATGTAAAAAAAACACTGCTACAAAAGGAGGACTACCGAGTATCAGAAAAACAATCCACAGATAAAAACATTTGAAAGGAGAACTAAAGCTAAAATATAAATTAATTCTATAGTTCATAACTAACATATAGCTGTAATTACGGAGAAATAATCTATTCAATTCTGCAGCCCCTCCTTACAGTGTGTGCCCTAGACACTTGAACAAAGTTGCACATCAATATAGTATAGCAATAGTAAAAAGTTGAGGACAGAGAAAGTAGGACCATTAAATAATAGGGCTAAGATGGTTATAGAGGATGCTGATTATTATTATTATTGTGGATTTATATAGTCCCAACATCTTCCGTGGCACTTTACAGTTGCATTAATATACATGAGGAAAACATACGTGTTACATACAAGGAAGGAAGGAAGGAGGGCCCTGCCCGAGAGCTTATAGTCTAGAGGAGATGGGGACGACACATAATCCACTGACAACTTAGTTACAGCTACTGATCTGCTTCACCTTTATAACTAGAGTGGATGAGAGGAGAAGATCATTAGCAGAGCGGAGGTTGCATTGGGTAGTAACTGTTTAAAAGATCAGAGATGTATGGGAGGGCTGTATTGGAGAAAGCCTTGTAGGATAAGGTTAGCAGCTTAAATTGAATCCTTTGGGTAATGGGAAGCCAGTGGAGAGATTGGCAGAAAGGGGCAGTGTGTGAGAAGTGAGGTGAATTAGCCTGGCAGCAGAGTTGAAGATTGATTGAAGGGGTGCCAGTTGGTTGCTTGGTAAACCACATAGGAGGGTGTTACAGTAGTCCAGCCAAGAGATGATAAGGGCATGAACTAGAATTTTGGTAGCGTTCTGTAAAAGGAAGGGACGAATGCGCGAGATGTTTGAGCTGTAACCAACAGGAGTTGGACATGGTATTAATGTGGTGTTTAAAGGAAAGTTCTGAGTCAAAAGTTACTCCCAGGCATCGCACGTAAGGTGTTAGGGAGATTGGTGTGTCATTGATGTGGATAGTAGCGTTGGGTGGGGGCTAGATCTGGAGGGTGGAAAAATTACAAATTCGGTCTTATCCATGTTGAGTTTGAGGAAGCGGGAGGACATAAAAGCAGAGATGGCATTTAGGCAGTAAGGGCTAGGCCCCACTACAACGCACTAAACGTAATCGTGAGCGTTAGCGCGCACGTGCGTAATTCTTGTGCATTTTCCGTTATGGCGACGCATGCGTTAACGCACCAAAAATGGTGAACGCATGCGTTACCAAAACGGAAACGAATGCGCAATCGCATGCGCATGGGAAATCGCGGGGGTTTTTGCATTCCCGCGATTTCCATTATAACCAAATCGCATGCGCTTACGCGAACGCAAAACTCATATGCAAACGCTTAAAAAACGCGTACGTGTGGCCTAGCCCTAAAGCTAATGTGCTAAACAGTTTATTTTTCCTCGGTATGCACTTTATAGAATTCTAGTTCCTATAGCAGAGACTGTAATATTATCAAGGGATCCTGTCTGACAGAGGGTACAATACAAAAACAACTGGAAAAAGTTAATATCAATAAAGCCCCAGGACCTGATGAAATACAGCCTCAGATCTTAAGAGAGATTAGTCCAGTTTTATCTAGACCACTGTTTCTTATCTTTTCAGATAAACTTTTGTCTGGCAATGTGCCTCTGGATTGGCAAAAAGCTGATGTAATACCAATATCCAAAAAAGATAGTCCTTTACAGCCCAGTAATTATAGACCTGTAATTGTGACCATACATTGAATTCACAAAAAGGGGTCTTGACCAGGCAGTTTTGGCAGGAGTTTTTACAGACCTATTGGCACACCTATTAAACCTACATCTAAATTCTTTATTAAATCAAGTGTTATCTCAAGAATTTTTTTCCAGCCGGCTGGCTTTTTCTGCCTTCCTGTCTGGATCAACTGTTAGTTAGGGTTAATGAGTAAGCTATAAAGGTTGCACTAAATTGATGTTACCGTATATACTCTTTAAAAATAGCCTGAAAACTGAACCCCGGGCTTATAATCAGGTCAATCACTCACTCAGTCTTCAAAACAGCAATCCAGCGGCCACTCGCTCCGCATTCACTGATCTGCCGGCTGACATCACTACTCTGCACCTGTTAAACTGCCCGGCACCGAGTTGTAACGTCAGGCAGCAGACAAGTGAATGCAGAGCGAGCAGCAGCCGGATTGCTGGATTGAAGACTGAGTGCCCAAGTCCTCTGCTCCACTGAACTGGAGGGGGGTTTAATGTTTTGGGCCTGGCCTGAGGGTGCTTGCCACTGCAGATGTTTAGAAACTACAACTCCCAGCAACTAAAGCATGCTGGGAGTTGTAGTTTCCAAAATATCTATAGTGCTAAGTTGGGGGTTACTGTATGGGATTACTGCCCATTTAAAGGGCAAATAATGTCTCAAAACCATACAGAATCAGGAGGATGGTATCTATTGTTGAATAGATGTTCTGATTCTGTATTGTTTTGAGGCTTTAGCTGTGCTTTAAAGGGCATCTATAGTGGGAAAATGAACTTTTTTTTCTTTCTTTCCATGTGTTCTATAATTCCCCACAACCCCCAGAGTGTCTTCACTTTTTTCAGATTCCCTCTCTGTCCTGAGATACACCAGTTAGAAGAATACGTGATTGAATTCCTCTACTCCTACTTGGACTGCCAATCAAATCCCTGTGACTTGATCCCCCCTCCCTGCTCTGTAATAAACATAGAGATAACAGCATTAGCAGGGGGAGAAAGGTAGCTTTGATGTTAGATATAAGGCTGCACTTGACCCCCCTTCTTAATAGCTTTCACTGATTGATGATGGGTCACAAAGTGAGAGATCGTAAACTGTACTGATCTCCTTCTTCCGTGTCTCCAGGACAGCTTGCTTTCTATTGGCCACTGTGCGTGGGTGTGTTTTTCAGGATGTTGAACTTTTAACTCCTACTGCACATAAAAAGCTTGTCGGTTAGCCGGAGCTGAGACATGGAGAAGGTAACAGAGGGGAGGGGGAAGGGGGGAGTGCTGCACATAGATCTGACACCGTGGTTATACAGAGGCAGTGACAGATATAGGATTAAGGCAGCACAGAGTACATGAATTTAACTTTGCAAAGGGGCAATGTGTTTTTTTCACTATAGATGCCCTTTAAATGGACAGCAGAATTCCCATAAAGTAGTCCCATACAGTAATAGCCATACTGGATTTGCCACTACTGTGTGGGAAATCTGCTGTCCATTTAAAGGGCAACTAAAGCCTCAATACAATACAGAATCAGAAGGCAGTAGTGGTCATAATTTCTACCCTCGACTTATACTCGAGTCAATCAGTTTTTACTAATTTTTCGGGTAAAAAAAAAGGTACCTAGACATACATACTCAGATTGACTTCGAGTACATAAGGTATGTCTTCAACATCTATTGATATATTACATGCTCACCGAATGGTCTAGAATTACCAGAGAGCACAGTGTATTATAGGAACAATAAGCTGTCAAAGAGCTTCTCTTGCAACTGCCACTCCCTGGTCATTCCCTTGTCTACCCAATATAGGTGCATATGTGTCCATATCAGAGAAGGAAGACAGTGGACTGGTCGACGAAAGGTAGAGCTTTAAATAGTAGCATTAGCATCTCTGAGAGTTTATGAATCCACAAGTTTAGTTAAAGGGTATCTCCACTCATAATTTCAAGGTTTAGGCATCTAGTTCTATTGAAGAACGGGAGGTAAAGGAGCTGTGCATTACCTTCCGTTCTTCAATAGAACAAGCAGGAGACTGGTGAGCAGTTAGGAAACTTACCCGCTCGCTCGCTCCCCCGGCTCTTAGTCTGACAGGTCCCGAAAGACCTTGTCTTCTATGCGCATAGATCGCACATGCACATAGAAGACAAGGTCCATCGGGACCTGTCAGACTACGCGCCAGGGGAGCGAGCGAGCAAGTTTCTTAACTTTCACCAGTCTCCTGTTGTTCTATTGAAGAACGGAAGGTAAGGCACAGCTCCTTTACCTCCGTACTTCAATAGAAACTAGTGCTACATCTTTACCCCTATGATGTAGGAATGTATTACATCATCAATATTCAAATTGGTGGTGCAGCTGATTAACACTTTCCTAGTAGCATTGTTGTAGTGTGATGTATATAGGTCTGGGTATCTAGTGTGTCCGGATCTGAAATAATGTATGTCTCACCTATGGCTTTCACTCCACCAAATCCGATATATAAACAATAAATTGCAGGGGAAACATACAAAGACACAGGTCTGTAGCTGTAAATATTGCAAGTTTATTGCAAACATGCGTGCTACATGTTTCAGACCCACTCAAGCACTTGAAGGACATGTGGGTCAGAAACATGTAGAATGCATGTTTTGCAATAAACCTGAACTATTCACAGTTCCAGTTTGTAATAAACCTGCACTATACACAATTCACCAGTTCATTACACCTGCAAAGGATTATTTAAGTGTTGGAGGGCCATATTTAAAAACTTGCGATACCGCGGGTTTTCGTTACTGTACAACCATGGCAGTAGTATACCATAACATGTGGTAATAAACTACCGTAATGATATTCTACGAGCCGTCATAGATTTATGTTGACTATCGTACATTTACAAGATTTACGATAGTGATCATATTAGTGGAAAGTGTAGCTTCTTAAAGGGGAATGTTGGAGGGTAGGAAGAGTGTGTTTTTATAGGAACCAAATGGTGCAGAACTGTAGGGAGAGGACAGAGAAGTGAACCTACTCTGTGCACCAGCTCTGTGTCATGCATTTCTCATCAGTGTACCTTATTAAAGGTCAATTTAGAATATGCAGGGAGGCACACTCAGGTAACAATTAAGAGTAAACTTTCATTTATTAAGTGCTCAACATACAAGCCAGATACACAACATTTTGGGGGGTCCAACCCCCTTCCTCAGGTGTAACAAACTACTCAAAGTGCAAAGAATATATAGTGACATCATTAGAGTAGGCCCCACCTACTACTGATAGGGTCTAATTAAAGTGAGCATGTGCTACATAAAGTGAAAAAGTGAATAAATACATAACATTTATAAAATTTATAATCAACGTTACCAAATATAATTCTCAAAGTGCATATCCATCAAATGTATTTCTTGAGTTCTATATCTGTAAGGAACCACTAGATGGCGTATGCATTCCTGCAAAGAGAGACAATGTAGCTGACACATTTCAACATATTGATACAATTTATACAGGATTAACAAAGTAACTATTTCTGTCAGTTTACACTGTTGAAAAAGTGATGATCTGTAGGTTTACCAATAAGTATATAGTAATTCTAGATAATTGGGAAAGTCTTAGGAAAATAGTAGATAAAATCCCGTTTAATCAAAAGGAAGCAATCCAAATTAAAATCTTCGTTTAAACCTTTAGGTGTGAGTGTGTGTAGGGTATAGATCCACCACTGCTCACGTTGCAATAACAATTGTTGGAAGTTGCCCCCTCTATTCTGTTTCTTAACCACCTCCAGCACCTGCCATCGCAGTTGCATCGCATTATGTTTGGCTTCATAAAAGTGTCGTGCTATTGGAGTATCATGCTTGGATTCGCCTGGTTTGTAATGTTTGATATCCCTTTTATGTTCCCCCAATCTGATTCGTGCCTCTCTTTTAGTTTGGCCAACATACCCAAACCCACATGGGCATTTTAAAAAATAGATCACACCTTGACTTATGCATGTGGCAAAGTCTTTAATTTTGATCGGTGTCCCTTTTGTAGGATGGTGAACTACATCTCCAGGGATGATTGCATTGCACATCTGGCATGCTCTGCATGGGTGTGTGCCGTTTTTGGGTTCTCCGAAGAATACTTTGTGTTCCACTTTGTTCGGTAGCATATCGGTGTGTATGAGTTGGTCACCTAGATTAGGGGATCTCTTATAGGAATGTAGGGGTTTGTCAGAGAATAGATGTCCCATGTGTGGATCTGAGGCTAGGATATGCCAATTGTTATTAATGATATTTTTAATCTTGTTAGAAAAGATACTATATGTGCTTACAAATGGTATCCCTGTTTTTTTATTTTTTATCTTTCATGGGTTTCTCTCTCAGTAGATCTTCTCTGGGTGTGTGTAAGGCTTTGGGGGCTGCTTCAATCAACATTCTCTTATCATACCCTCTTTCTTCAAATTTGGCTACCATTAGCCAAATTTGGATTGCTTCCTTTAGATTAAACGGGATTTTAGCTAGTATTTCCTTAGACTTGCCCAATTATCTAGAATTACTATATACTTAGTATTGGTAAACCTACAGATCATCACTTTTTCAACAGTGTAAACTGACAGAAATAGTTACTTTGTTAATCCTGTATAAATTGTATCAATATGTTGAAATGTGTCAGCTACATTGTCTCTCTTTGCAGGAATGCATACGCCATCTAGTGGTTCCTTACAGATATAGAACTCAAGAAATACATGATGAAGAATCTCTGTCGATTAATGTATTCAGATGACACATATGGTTTTATATTTTTATTATATATCTTATATTTGACACATATTTATTAGCCTTATCACTATACATTGTATCCTATGCACTGAGCAATATGAGCACCTAATTAAGACGTTTTTACTACCACTATTTTATTAAGAATCAAGTTTTTAGTAATGTGTTTTAGGATCATTTATTTGATGTATATGCACTTTGGTAATTATATTTGGTGACGTTGATTATACATTTTATAATTGTTATGTATTTATTCACTTTTTCACTTTATGTAGCACATGCTCACTTTAATTAGACCCTATCAGTAGTAGGTGGGGCCTACTCTAATGATGTCACTATATATTCTTTGCATTTTGAGTAGTTTGTTACACCTGAGGAAGGGGGTTGGACCCCCCAAAACGTTGTGTATCTGGCTTGTATGTTGAGCACTTAATAAATGAAAGTTTACTCTTAATTGTTAACTGAGCGTGCCTCCCTGCATATTCTAAATTGATTCGATATTTACCTGACGTGGCACTGGCCTCAGGGGGAGCACCTCACAACTTACCTGCTGGGAATCCACAATTTTATTAAAGGGAATGTTGGAGGGTAGGAAGAGTGTTTTTGATTCAGCTGTCTGTATAAAAACAACAAGCTAAGAAACACATTACACAGAAAAATGCATTGCACAGAGCTGTGCTAAGACCATGTTCACGTCAATATGCTGCACCTGCAGCTCTGAACTGTTTTGTTTTTATAAGTGTACCTTGTAAAGTGGTCAGTTCAATTCTACTGGGGTTGCCACCTTTCCCTTTAAGACTGAAACACTTAGGGCTAGCTCCCACTAGCACGTTTTGGGTTGCGGTTTGCAATCCGATTGTGCTAGTGGGAGTGCAGGCATGTAATAGCCTGTGGGACCGGCCCCACTACATGCGATGCGTTTCCGTGTGCTATTGGAGTGCCATTTTTTGTCTGTATTGCATGCTCTCTGCTAGGGTCCAATTGCGAAAGCGCAAAGCCCATGCACGGAAGCGAGCACAATTGCGCATTATTGCGACCATACGTCCTCCCTTGCACTTAAGTGGGGCCACAGCCTCAGGAAATTGCCAAGTTTCATTGCATTAAATACATGCTGTATGGCTAAACTGAAATCAATGCAGCTTGCATTACACTTCTAAGGGCTACGCCACACAAGCGTATTTTTCAGGCAATTGCAATTTTGCAATTGTATTGAAATCGCAGCAACGCACCAAAATCTTGAGATTTCGGGTGTGTTGCGATCCACGCATGTGCAAGCAATTTGGTAACGCATGCGTTTTTTATACAATCGCATGCATTTTCATAGTGACAATGGACGAATTGTGAGCGCAAACATGTGCTATTGAGGTGCGTTGCAGTGTGGCCGTGCCCTAAATGTACATTTCAGCAATACATACACTAATATAAATGGTAGAGTGCAGAAATTAACATATACAAAGACACAGTCTTGCAGAAATGCTCACAAATATAAAGAGTTAACAAGTTGCTTCCTAAATACATATGAAAAGGGTTAACACCTTCCCCCACTCTGTTTGAGCAGGAAAATCTGCTAATAATATTCACTGCTATCTCTGATGATTAGCTGGGAGACACCGGCAGGTGGGGACTGAGTTCAACTGTTACATGCAGCTTAGCATAAGGGGAGTGGGAATAAAACACAAGGTAGCCAGTTAGCATGTGCAGAAGGAGTTTTGGTACCTGGACCACCAGGAAGAGGCAACACTAGAAGCCAGCCGTGACATCATAGATTGCCAGTACTCAGAAATGTTCTATAAATGATTTCTACAGTAAGAAGCTGAACTCAGAGGTGAGAGACAAATAGTTTTACAAAGTGACAGTTATAGAATCTGTGGAGCTGCCTTTGTATTTTGGGTTTAGTTCTCTTTTAACTATTTGTATTTACAAAAACAGGCTTCTTACCTACATTACTAATACAGGGAGGGAGAGAGACGGGGAGGTGCATCTGCAGACAGGAAGTAACTCAGTGACATCACTGAGTGGCTGATTTATATAGATTCTCGCCACTGCACCTCCCCATTGAAATGCCAGAGCCTTATGTATTATATAAGGGATAATACTCTACCTACAGTGTAATATAAGGATATTACGCCACCAAGGAGTTCCATGACCATATAGAAGCACGAGACCGCAGGCCAAGTGCTTTTATACAGGTCATGGAACTCCGAGGTGAAGTAAATCCATGTATTATACTGTATGCAGCGTATTATTTCTTATAATACATATGGCCAACCAAAAAAACCCTGTCCACTACCACTGTCTCTCCCCCTCCCTGTATTAGTAATTTATATAGGAATCCCTGTTTAGTGTATAAATAGTTAATTACTGTTCCTATTGAAAAGAGAAAGAAGAATCAAACATTGTCTGTCAAGAATAAACAGGGCTTCCTATATAAATAAATAATACAGGGAGGGGGAGACAGTAGGAGTGGCAGTGGGAGACAGGAAGTCACTCGGTGACATCACTGAGTGATTGTAATATAGATTCTAACCACTGCACCTCCCCATTGAAAATGCCTAGCCTTATGTATTATAAAAGACTTACAGTATAGCAGATGACAGACAAGACTCTGTTGGAAGATCTGATATAATTTGTACATTTTTAGTCGCAGACAACAAAAAAAAATCCAGTCAGGTCAAACTGATTCTGCCTCTTAATCGGTGATGTGTTTACCTCTAAATGACCACAAGCCTGCAATATGGAACTTTACCAAGTATCGTGCATTTTAAACACAAAATCAAGTGAGTGCACACCTCCTCTCCAGGTAAAGTTGAACAAGCCCGCACCAATTAATCCATATACTTTGAAAATAGAAGGGAGCTAGAAACAGTATTTATAACTGCATGAAGCTTTATTGCTTTTTTCAACTGATTAACATTACAACAGTTGACAGTTTTTCTCATTAAAACTAAAACTTTTTATTGACAGTTCACTGAAACAATCAATATTATACCAAATATATAACAGTGTGGTATTATCTAATCATAATCTACACAGCAGCATACAACTATTGAAATTACAATGTGTGATGATCAAAAGGTAGGTGTAATATGCTAAAGGGGAACTGTGGAGTTTAAATAAAAGGCCAGTTTCCTACCTTTAAAACGAGCCATCAACCACCTCTCTACGTGCTCCACAGCCCAAGATATACAGAATTGACTGACCAGAAAGTTAATGGGTGGGAGGCTGACATGTGACATTCCTGAGGATTCTCCTACACAGTGCTGGCGAGCACAGCCTCAGACTCCCTCAGTGTGTGAGGGAGACAGGAAGTCCCTCCTACTCTCTGCTGTGTGAAGGACCTGCAGCTGCATAGAAAGTAAGGGAATCTACAGCCCTTCTCTCTCACAGTGTGAAAACAGCCTTTTCAGGCAGAGTTCTCACTCTGCCTGAAAAGGCTGTTTCCACAGAGTTTTCAGGAAAGGTGTGTGTCAAAGTGGACCACAGCACCTGTGAGGGGGGCCCTTAGGCACCCGCGAGTGGGCGGGGCCACGGCACCTGCGAGTGGGCGGGGCCACGACACCCGCGAGTGGGCGGGGCCACATGGGGCTGTAAGGGAATGTGCCAAGGGGGGCCTGCAACTGGAGGGACCATGGGGTCCATAAGCGGGAGGGACCAGGGGGGCTGCAAAGGGGAGGAGACACAGGGCAGATTGACTGACAGGTTTCAGAGCAGGAAGTGCAGGGAACCTGGTGATGCTGCTGCCATATCACACACAAAAATGTAAACATCTTCAAAACTAAAAAAAATAAACAATGGAAATAAATTGCAAAAACTCTCAGGAGAGCAATTCCTATCAATTTACCTAAAGTCATTTTTGGACCACAGTTCCTCTTTAATAAACAAAGTTTATACTAATATTTCTGTAAATAGAAACTAGATATCCTTTGCACATCTCTCCAACATCTTAATCCATGTTCCATACTTCCAGATTTAAACCTTTGTTATAATCAAGTCTAGTTTTACCATCGGGCAAACAGGATTTTAAGCCCTTATCTCCAGGAACTGCTTCGTTGCACTTTCTGCATAGAGCGTAGGTAGGCTTTACGAGAAAAGGGTGTCCACCCCCAAACTAAATTTTTACCCACTACTGGCTCCACTGTACAATTTAAAAAAATCTTTACCTTACATCCCTGCCTCTTATGGTTCCCCTGTAGTGCTTGTCCATAGTCCAGGAAACTGAAGGGTAGGAGCTGTCTTCCTGTGTAAACGTCCCCCCCATCCCTCCCTGGCTGCACTTCATGTAGCGTTAAAGCTTTTATAGATATAGCAGGGCATCCCCTCCCACCCCCAACCGCTATATTGGAAGTGTAAAACTAAAATCCAAACTCTATTTACAGATACTCGCTGTATTCTGTATTGCTGGCAGATGGCCTCTCAGCCAATCAAAGCCAAAGGTGCCGATCTGGCCCCCTTCTTGTAGTTCCGGCAGGCAGGGAGCCGGATCGGAACGACAGCTGACATCACAGCAAATGACTGATGGATGTAAGAGCTTGTACTGCTTGGAGAAAAGGGGACAACCTCTTAAGTAAAGTGATCTTGCATGGTTCAGCTAAGGTAAGGGGGTCGTTGTCCTTTAAATTGTATGTCCACCCCCACACAAATGTTAAGTATTAGGCTAAATGCACCCTCAACCTCACCTGTGCTTGGCTGAGAAGACACTGCTGCTACTGGTCCGGCCCCTTCTGCAGCTTCCGTGCACAGAAAAGGCGCAGCAGCTAAGCAGAAGAACGCAGAGAGAGCGAAGGCTGGTAAGTAGGTTTACCAGCAACTTTCAAAACTAGGAACATTGCAAAGTCGAGGTTTTGGGGGGTAACTAGCCTAATACTAATAGTGTGGGTGGGTGGACATATCAAACCTTATATCTGCACACATTAAATTCTAATGACTCAAAGGGGAATTCTAGCTTTTTCTAAATGCCCAGGTCTCTTGCAAATTCAGTCTCAACTGCAACATCCAACCAAATGTTATCGAACTGAAGCAGACCAGTAACATAGCTGACATTTTATTGGCTGTTGCAGATTGACTGCAGTTTACACTATTTTATAGACCCTTTACAGCTGAGAGATGACAGGGGCTGGGGAGACCATACCTTTCCTCCGACTGCCCGTACCTGGGGCCTGTTCGCTGCCCGACTCTCCTGGGAAGACTAGTTGGTGTTTCCTGCTCGGTGTTTCTGTCTCCTCTATGACTGAAGGCATAAAGCAGTGAACAGAAGCCAAAGGCCAGACACAACAGCACAAGACGCGCAGCAGGCCTCCACCGCATTACACAGTCTAGAGACCGCAAAGCCGCCGACCCTGGCAGTCCTCCGGTCTCCCAACCGCTTCCTTCCGGGGCAGAGGCGGAGCGCTGGATCAGTGGGACTGTAGGTGACCAACACTACTGGAGGAATGTGTGAGGAGGAGGGCGGGGCTCAACAGCTGTTTCCCTGTTCCAACTTCCAGCTTTGTTGTCAGTCTACTATAGTTAGCGCGAGCTTGTGAGATCCGTAACGTTCAGCCTACAGATTGTGTCATGTCATAATAATAATAATAATAATGTCATCCTGGGTTCTGGAGCACGCGCTGGCAACGCACTAGAGTAGAATACACAAGTTTGAGTTTTTCTTTTCTTTTAATCTGCAGCAACCAATCAAATGTGATCGAAATGTGATCTAAAACATCTAGCAAGATTCTGTGTCATCTTTCAAAGAAAAGTCTCAAACGTTCTCCCTATATAAATTATAGGGGAGATTGGGACTGCCACATTCCCTAAGACTGCATATGGTGCCCTATACTTTAGTACAGGGGGTCTACTGCGACAATGGGAAATTTTCAAGTAGTAATGGTCTTTCCCATGTAAATACAGCTCTGAAAAAGGGCATATCCTGTCTGTTCTAAGGAGATTGTTCCTTTATCAGTAATGTGTATACCCAGCTTAAAGGAGAACTAAACCCAATTTTTTATACCCCAGAATCTGAAAACAACCCCCCTAAAAACACCAATAAACTATAAAATGCCATACTGGATGAAGTATCTGTGTGTACGTGTAGTGTTAGACCACACCTCCTGACCTCAGTCACATGCTTCCTTGCTTTATCTGTCCTGTAAAAGGATTGGCTAGAGATTATTAATGGGTGTGACCAACTGTAACAAGTTTGTGCCATAGCAAAGGACTGAGCATGTGCAGAACATAATGGTCGTTGACCAAACTGTCTGATACTAGAATGCTGAGAAATAAAGCACAAACCATATGTTATTTAGGTAAATTTCCCAGCGCCTGTATCAAAATGAGAGGTAAGACACAGATTACTGGTTTTATATCAAGTTGTCCTGACTTCTGGTTCAGTTTTGTTCTGCGGCTTTAGTTGTCCTTTAAAGGACATGTCCACCCCCCAAACTAAAAATTTACCAACTAATGGCCCCACTGTACAATATAAAATAGCCCTTGCTTACATCCCTGCTCCTTATAGTTCTCCTGAAGTGCCTCTTCAAATCCAGGAAACTGAAGGGTAGGAGCTGTCTTCCTGTCCAAAAGGTTGCTGCCTCTGCTCTGTCCTCTCAGTTGCTGCAGGCATGCGCAAGGGAGCCCCCTCCCTACCGATCCCTCTCTGGCTGCTAGCATAGCATATAATGCTTTATATATCTTGCAGGCCATGCCCTCCCAACCCCAACTGCTATATTGGAACTTAAAAAAAACAACTGCATACTCTACTTGCAGATTCTTGCTCCTGTGGTGTCCTGTATTGATGGCAGCTGCAGCTGTGATTGGCTGCCTCTCAGCCAATCACAGCTGCAGCTGTCGGTCTGGCCCCCTGCTTGTAGTTCCGGCAGGCAGGGGAGCCGGACCAGAATGATGCTGGAACAAGGAGCTTTAAGTAGAGTTTGCAATTGATTTTAAAAGTTCCAATATAACAGTTGGGGGTGGGAGGGCATGGCCTGCAAGATATTAAAAGGTTGTAATGAGGGTTGAGATGCCCTTTAAAGGACAACAGTAGTGTCCTTTGACCCTCCCCCTTTCCTTTGAGCCACCGTGCTCAGTGCAATATCTTGCTAGCATTGTCTAAAACCCCAAATCTTTTTTCTATTAGATATTTATTTAGCACAGAGTTTTTATGGTGTAGGTGGCACAAGGATTGTTAAACCCCAAATGCATCACCTTACATTTATTAAAGGGCGTGTCCACCCCCCAAATAGAATTTGCCCCACTGTTGGTCCCACTTTCCCTTCTGCTTCTTATGGTTTCCCTGCTGGGTCTGGTGAAGAGTAGGAGCCTCTCTGTGTGTAATCTGTGCCTGTCACTTCATGCTCTTCTAAGAGGACTCTTGACATGTGCAGAGGAGCTCTCCCCCCTCCCTCTCTCCCCTTTCCAGATCCCTTGCCGCTGCATCTGCCTTTTTTTTTATTTATTCCGTCAATCAGAGACGTGGCTGCCAGTCCTGCCCCTTTTGCTCTTCCATGCACGGAAGTAGCAGAAGAGGCCTTGAACTAGGGAATGACTATGGGTAATTACATTTAGAGGCTGTTTTAGAAGTTTTAAAGATAGTGTTTAGAGTTGGGGAAGGTGATTTACTTTATATGAGATTTTAAGTTTGGGGGTATAGATACCCTTTAAATCTATTTTTATTTTAATGCCACTCTGCTGCCCATTCTGATAATCTATCTAGGCCTGCTTGCAGAAATTGCACAATATGTACACCATCTGAAGTATCCAAAGTTTTGCATAGTTTTGTGTCATCAGCAAACATGGACCTTGCTTTCAATGCCCCCTTCTAAGTAATTTCTAAACAGATTAAAAACATGTGGCCCCAGTACAAAACTCTGAGGCACTCCACTTAGAACTTAAAGGAGAACTAAACTTATTTTTTTAAAATCCTAATGTGAAAGCTATTCTCCCCAGAACACCTATACATTAAAATATTCTTCTCTAGTTATTTTCATTTAGTAGATATAAGTAATAGATTCTGTAACAAAGGAGGCAATGTTGTTGCCAGTACAACTCATAGCCCATGTTGGCTTCAAAGAGCCACGCCCCCTGACCCCAGGATTCAGTTTCTATGCACAAAATTTCTAGCTTCACTTTCTAGCGAAAGATTATGGGGGTTATTCAATAAAAGTTCTTATCGTTTAAAATGGTGCTAATTTTGCCCCAACCAATCAGATGTTAGCTTTCAAATGTTACATAAGTTCTGATTGGTTGGGGCAAAATTAGCACCATTTTAAACGATAAGAACTTTTATTGAATCTCCCTGAAAGTATCTAAAT
This sequence comes from Hymenochirus boettgeri, assembly GCA_019447015.1. Taxonomy (NCBI): domain Eukaryota; kingdom Metazoa; phylum Chordata; class Amphibia; order Anura; family Pipidae; genus Hymenochirus; species Hymenochirus boettgeri. Next base: position 119,365,463 of record CM033471.1, on the reverse strand, counting down.
GTACCTGTCATCACAGTTGAATTGTTGGTGGCGCACCATGTAAATGCTGTGGTTTCAGGAACAAAAAGTCACAAGTTCTAATTCCCTTGTTTACTTATGAAACAATATAATTTAGTCTACTGCCTGAGTTTATTGCTTTTTTGTTTGTTTGCTTCCATATTTCTAAAAAAATATAACGTTTCTACATGTGTTCAGACTTTATATATAGCAGCTCTGTTATTTATTTACCATCCAGCGTGAATTGCTGACAGTCTTCTAGTAGCAATACAAAATAGTGAAATGCTTTTACTGACATTTACTGAAATGTACTTATGTCTATTGCAAGGTCACCTGTGGCGTGTTCTGCTAAAGTGCTGTATTAGTAAAAAAAAAAATAGACTATTGGGGCACTGGTTAGATTCCCCATGCTCCCTTCAGCATGGGGACTTGGTTCTTGTTTTTATTATGTGTCTAGCAAAAGATAAAGACTCCACATATACCAGATAATTACTTAATAGCCCTTGTGGCCTAGCAGTGGAAAGCTTTGTTTTTAGAAAGGCACAGTATAGAAGGTTGCTGGTTCGATTCCCCATACTTACTTTTATTTTTTGCTGAAATGTTAAAGGAATAGTTCACACAAAAAGTGAACTATTCCTTTAAAGCAGTGATTGAAGACCGGGAGATAAAGGACCTATTCCTTACCTTCTGTTCTTTAATCACTTCACCAGGATCCAGGACCGAAGGTTAGTTTATTTACCTCACGCACAATCCACCGCAGCTCCATTGATAACTGCCAACTGATTCCTGGTTTAGTTTACTATAGCGCGCAAAGGAATAGATCCTTTACCTCCTGGTCTTCAATCACTGCTTTAAAGGAATAGTTCACTTTTTGTGTGAACTATTCCTTTAAATGTTCTGTTTCTTTCATCCATGCTCGCAAAGACATAAAGCTTCCAGGAAGCAAGACTGCAGTTTCCTGTAAATGTGTACTGCGTACACTTAGCTGACCACTTTTACTCACAGGTTATTTACATAGTAACATAGTAATTAAGGTTGAATAAAGACATACGTCCATCAAGTCCAACCTATTCACCCTCTTTATATATATATATATATATAGAGGTTTTTTTTTTTAATTTTTTTTTCTTTAACCCTAACCTGAAGATGAAACTTCTTTTCTTCCAACCTTAGAGGATGTCCACGTGTCCTCTGATATGACCTATTAGTGAACAATGCACCAGAGAGTTCATTGTGTGGCCCATTAATATATTTGTATAAGGTAATCATGTCCCCACGCAAACGTCGCTTCTCCAATGTAAACAGCCCTAACTTGTCTAATCTGCCTGCATATTCAAGCCCTTCCATTCCCCTTATTAATTTAGTTGCCCTTCTCTGTACTGTCAATTTCCAAGATGACCCTTTTGTATATGGGATTCCAAAACTGCACCGCATATTCCAAATGAGGCCTTACCAGTGCCTTGTAAAGAGGGAGAATAATATTTTTCTCTCTTGAATCTATTCCCCCTTTTATACAAGACAATATCTTGCTAGCTCTAGCTGTTGCTACCTGGCATTGTTTGCTATGGCTAAGTCTGTTATCTACCAGAACCCCCAAATCTTTTTCCATTACAGATGCACTTAACACAGAGTTATTTATTGTGTAGGTGGCACAGGGATTATTAAATCCCAAATGCATCACCTTACATTTATCAACATTGAATCTCATCTGCCATTCTGCTGCCCATTGTGATAATCTATCTAGGTCTGCTTGCAGCACTTGCACATCATTGGAAGTTTCCAAAGCTCTGCATAGTTTAGTGTCATCAGCAAATACTGAGACCTTGCTCTCAATGCCCTCTTCGAAGTCATTTATAAACAGATTAAACAGAAGCGGCCCCAGTACAGAACCCTGAGGCACTCCGCTTAGAACTTTAGCCCACATAGATGTAGCTCCATTAACCACCACTCTCTGTTTGCGATCCAATAACCAGTTCTCTATCCATGAACAAATGTTTTCTTCAAGGCCAACAGTCCTCAGTTTATACATTAGTCGCTTATGTGGCACAGTATCAAAAGCTTTTTCAAAATCCAAATATACCACATCCACTGCTGTGCCTGAATCTAGCTTCTTACTCACTTCTTCATAAAAACCATTTAAATTTGTCTGGCATGATCTATTTCTCATAAATCCATGCTGACTACTACTAATAAGATGATCCCTGGAAACAAAGTCAAGGATATGATCCCTTAACAAGGTTTCCATCACCTTCCCTACCACTGATGTTAGGCTTACAGGTCTATAGTTTCCAGGCTGTGAACGACTACCTTTTTTGAATATTGGTATTACATTGGCTTTTTTCCAATCCAGCGGCACATCCCCAGACAAAAGCGAATCTGAAAAGATGAGAAACAGTGGTCTAGATAGAAGTGAACTAAGCTCCTTTAAAATCCGAGGATGCAATCCATCTGGTCCTGGGGCTTTATTGATATTAACTTTGTCTAATTGTTTCCGTACCATATCCTCTGTTATCCAATGTGAATACTCTTCATTTCTTCCCTGCGTATTATTACAATCCCTGCTATAAGGACAAGGATTCTCAACAGCAAAACCGATGTAAAAACGTTTAGCAGATTAGCCTTTCGGCATCCTCTACTACCACCTCAGCTCCATTATTTAATGGTCCCACATTCTCACCCTCATCTTTTTACCATTTATATACTTAAAAACATTTGGGTTGGACTGCTTGTTCGGCAATCCGTATTTCATTTCTATTTTAGCTAGTTTAATTACTTCTTCTGCACTTTTATTACAGCTTTGTACTCCCTGTAAGCCTGTTCTGTGCCTTCGTTTTCAAAATTTTAAAAGCCTTTTTCTTTTTTTCCATCCTCCTTTTACCTGAGCATTAAGCCATGCAGGACTGGATCTAATTTTTTTACACTTGTTACCTAAGGTACGGATTTAGAAATGTAATAGTTTAATATCCCTTTAAAAGTGGTCACATCTGCTCAGTATCTTTACCTAGAAACAGTTCCACCCAGTCTATGAGCAGGAGCAATTCCTTTAACAGCATAAAATTAGCTTTCCTAAAGTTAAAAGTTTTTGTTAAGCCAGTGCACTTTAGTTTTTTGCAACCTATATTAAATGACACTATATCATGGTCACTATTCCCTAAGCTTCCTATTACCCTCACCCTCATGTCTAGTAGGAACTTCTACCATCTGTGAAAGAAAATGCTCATATAGGAAATTTAAGAACTTTATACCTTTTGAGGTGCTGGCAGTTCCCTTACTCCAATCTATGTCAGGGTAGTTAAAATCCCCCATAACCAGAACATGCCCCATACCAGCAGCCTTCGCCAACTGCATATGGAGATTCATTTCCACCTCCTCCCCAGCATTTGGCGGCTTATAACATACTCCAACAATTAATTTACCTACCTTCTTGCTTCCTGTACACAGTTCCACCCATAATGTTTCTGCCGTATCGTTTACTCCCCCATCTATTCCATCTTTTAAATTTGGCTTCAATTCCTGTTTAACATACATACATACTCCCCCTCCTTTCTTATTAACTCTGTCATGTCTAAATAAGGAGTATCCTTCAATATTTACTGTCCAGTCGTGTGAATCATTAAGCCATGATTCTGCTATACCAATTACATCATACCTTTCCTTTAAAGCTATTATTTCAACTTCGCCGGTTTTTCCAGCCAGACTTCTTGCATTTGTAAACATACATTTTAGATTATCAATTGATTTCTAAAATGTTTTCTAAATGATCAATTTATTTCACCCAGCATCCACAGCAAAGGGAGAGATGAGACACAGCTTGTTGTGTGTTTCTGAATGTGCTCTGTCTATTGGGACAATGTAGTCTGGGGACCTTAGTTTGCCTTTAAGCCCACATGGATGTAGCTCCATTGATCACTACTGTCTGTTTGCGATCCAACAACCAATTTCCTATTATAGTCACATAGTAATTGAGGTTAAATAAAGACATCCTTCTGAATGCTTCCTGACTCCAAACGGCAATCAGAAAGTATACCTGGATCAACCAGAACTGCAGTATATTACTAATACCAGTAATTCTCTTTATTTTTTTAGTTTTGGAAACTTATCTAGCCCACTTTTAAAGCTATTCGGTTGCCATTACCACATCTGCTGGAAGACAGTTCCACAGTTTCACTGTTTTCACTGTAAAGAAACCTTTCCTAACCTGAAGATGAAACTTCTTTTGTTCCAATCTTAAAGGATGTCCACGTGTCCTTTGATATGACCGATTAGTAAACAATGCATCAGAGAGTTTACTGTATGGCCCATTAATATATTTGTATAAAGTGATCACATCCCCACGCAAACGTCGCTTCTCCAATGTAAACAGCCCTAACTTGTCTAATCTGCCTGCATAGTCAAGCCCCTCCATTCCCATTGTTAGTTTAGTTTCCCTTCTCTGAATTGCTTCCATTTCCAAGATGTCCCTTTTGTATATGGGATTCCAAAACTGCACCGTATATTCCAAATAAGGCATTACTAATGCCTTGTAAAGAGGGAGAATAATATTTTTTTTCTCTTAAATGTATTCCCCTCTTTATACAAGACAATATCTTGCTAGCTCTAGCCATGGCTGTCTGGCATTGTTTGCTACAGATAAGTCCAGGGGCTTGTTTAGGGGGGGGGGGTCCTGGTGCCAGGAATCCTCCCTTGCTGTCTGCTCAGTGCAGTCTGCTGTTCAACTTGTCCTGGTGACCATAGACTGTTACATAGTTTGTTACATAGACTGTTACATAGTTTGTTACACACATTGCTACATTGTCAATTGAGTGGGAAGCAGCATTTGTATGTTTCAAAAATGTATCCAGTCTGCCCTGTGATTGACAGCAGCATAAAGACTGTATCAATATTAACCCTACAGCTGCCTGAGGTAATTGCTGAGACTGTGTTACTGTACCTACTACACTGTGATGGAGCTCAGTTTGCAGGAATTAAGAAATCCTGGAGGTGGATGTATAGTCGATTGTCAACATTATATTATATTTTATATATATATATATAACACATACACAGGAGTCATTGTTCCATATATACTTTATAAATAATGATTGTTCAATGTGCCCATACATGGTCCAATGTTATCGACTTCTACCACAAATTCTATCAGATCCACCATCAGTGTCACAGCTCTGTCATTAAAAGACACTATTGGTAATGTAGTGTAAATGTACATTTATCAGTAAAACAGAACGTTGGATACACACAGACAAATTTTCCGTCCTGACTTTGACGATATATATTGGTTGGCCACAGCAAATGTCTCCTATGGACCACAGCTATCACTGCCACTGCCGTAATCACCTCAGATTTTTCTGCCCATCTAACCAATACAGAGAAATATCTGTTGGTTTATGTGTACCCAGCCTTAGTAAGTATATCATTTATACCAAAAAAAGGGAATATGTGTATTGGCCAACTGTGATGATAATCATGGCAATTAGAGAATATATAAGGGATAATGCGCCCCTTACAGTGTAATATAAGGATATTATGCCACCGAGGAGTTCCCTGCCAATATAGAAGCACGAGGTCGTAGGCCAAGTGCTTTTATACAGGACAGGGAACACCGAGGTGGTGAAATGTCCTTATATTATAATGTGAAGGGGCGCATTAATTCTTATAATACATAAGTATTGAATTCCTTCACCCCATTCACATTTTAAATTCTAGCCTTGTCCCTATTTCCACCTTAAATCCCCCAAGCTACCTCCTGCAACTTAACCCCAGTAGAAAGGAATATCCCAGCCCAGCATCTATGAGGTTAAACAAATCTTTGAGGAGGAGGAGAGAGACATTGGTTATGAAGTGACAGGAAGCAGCTCCAGCAGGTTCTTTTAGTGAAGTTAAACACAGCAAAAAATGCTGAGTCATTGTCCAGGCATGAACACTGGAATGGGCGGAGTAGTGGGATATAAGAAAGGAGTCACTTAGTGACATAGCTGAGTGATTTTTATAAGGATATATACCACTGCAGCTCCCATTATAAAATGTCACACTTATGTATTATATAATATTATCACATGATCCATATATAATAGAACATATATTCGGTCATGAACCTCCTTCTGGGCTTGTTCTGTAGGTAGCCCATTTAGGAATTCCCCCTTGAAAATCCTGTATTTGCCACTGAAGTCTGTTATCTACCAGAACCCCCAAATCTTTTTCCATTAGTGTTTCACTTAACACACAGTTATTTATGGTGTAGGTGGCACCAGGATTGTTAAACCCCAAATGCATCATTTATGCATTCATCAAATGCAACATTTATAAACATTCAGGGAGATTCAATAAAAGTTCTTATCGTTTAAAATGGTGCTAATTTTGCCCCAACCAATCAGATGTTAGTTTTCAAATGTTACATAAGATCTGATTGGTTGGGGCAAAATAAGCACCATTTTAAATGATAAGAACTTTTATTGAATAACCCTGATTGAATCTCATCTGCCATACTGCTGCCCATTTTGATAATCTATCTAGGTCTGCTTGCAGCACTTTCACATCATTTGAAGTTTCAAAGCTCTGCATAGTTTAGTGTCGTCAGTAAAGACCGAGACCTTGCTCTCAATGCCCCCTTCTAAGTCATTTATAAACTCATTTATTATCGTGGCCCCTGAGGCACTCCGCTTAGCACTTTAGCCCACATAGATGTAGCTCCATTGACCACCACTCTCTGTTTGCGATCCAATAACCAATTCTCTATCCATGTACAAAAGTTTTTTTCTACAACGCGCAGCATGGATTTAGGAGGAATAGATCTTGTCAATCTAACTTGCTTGGCTTTTATGAGGAAGTAAGTAGAAATTTAGACTCTGGCATAGCAGTAGATGTAGTTTACTTGGATTTTGCAAAGGCTTTTGATACAGTCCCCCATAGGCGACTAATGTATAAGCTAAGGTCTGTTGGTCTGGGGAGTCTCATTTGTACATGGATAGAAAATTGGTTAATGAATAGGATGCAGAGAGTAGACTTAGACTAAAGTGCTAAGTGGGGTGCCACAGGGTTCTGTGCTGGGGCCGCTTCTATTTAATCTATTTATTAATGATTTGGAAGTGGGTATTGTCAGCAAGGTTTCTGTGTTTGCTGACGACACAAAACTTTGTAAAACTGCCCACCAGGAGGCTAGCAGAGTCCATATAGGACTCTGCTAGCCTCCTGGTGGGCAGTTTTTGGGACTTTGGGGGGGGGACTACAGGAGAACCCTATGGAGCTGGGATGTTAGGTAAGGATTAAACTATACTACATGGTGGGGCCAGTAGTTGGGGGGATTATAGTTTTGGGGGTGGACATGCCCTTTAAAGGGTATCTCCACTGGAAAAAATAATTTGGGGCATTTAGTTTTATTGAAGAACAGGGAGGTATGTCTTACCTATCGCTTTTCAATAAAACCTGCAGAAGACGGGAGAGAAGGTAAGGTAGTCTGACAGGTCCCATTCTATGCGCAAGTGCTAAGCGGCACAGGAGCCAGCGATCAGGTAAGTTTCTCACCTTCTCTCCCAGCTCCTGCAGGTTCTATTGTAGAACAGGTGGTAAGACACAGCTCAGTGATCGGTCTGTCTGTGTGTCTGTAGGTGTGTTATGAGTATATCTACTGTGTGATCTATCTCCACATGTGTCTGTCTGTGACACATATACAGTATCTGTAGTAGATCACTGTGTGATCTACTATTTGGTCAGTGTGTCTATTTATTTGTGTCCCAAACTTATCCATCTATCTAACTGTCTGTCTATCTATCTATGTGGGCATGGCTTAAGTGTAGGCGGAGAAATGGGGTGTGTCTTTTCCATGCTGCTCAAAGGGGCCCATGTCTGTGCTACAGCCGGGGGACCAAACTAGACTTAATCCACCACTGACTATACAGGATTTACGTACAGATATGGAAATTTTGCAGGTGACTGTCAATGAGTGTTCAGCCAACTGAACTGAAGTACTGGGATAATCCTACATGTATGTCCCTTTGCTCAGGCATCATTGGTGAGCCAAAGAAGCGGATCAATGAACAATGCCTGACAGCTATTCACATATGATTTGGTCAGCCTTTATGTTTAAGGATATGTACACTGGGAATTTTTTTTTTCTCCCATTGCCTATTACTGGAAACTATAATTCTTCCCAAACTATTAATGTATCATTTTTTTTATTGATCTGTCCCCTATTTCTTTAGATATTCATTCTGAAACATCTTACATTTCAGCTGTCAATCAAGTGCCTTAGTATCATAAACTCTTCTATTATGTATAGCTTTGCTGTAGCTGTAATGGTGACGGTTGGTTCATGAACTGCATGGTGGGAAATTACATAGGGATTACTGAGCACGCTTGCCCTCGCAGAGAGTCAGATAGTATGGCAGGGGACTGTTGGACTGAGGGACTAAGCTTAAGCAAAACAAGTACTGGTTAGAAATCATGCAGCAACACAAACACATCAGATGCTTGCATGTAATCATTTATAGATTGAAATGAGACACTTTTTCAGTGTATAATTCCTTTAACATTACATTTTTCTTCTTCGGACAATTAAATTCCCAGATGATTAGGTATTACAAGCAGAATTTCAACCTGTCCTTCATGTGGTCTTTTTGAAAATAAGCTTCTTTGCTGACATCCTTGGCCATTGCCCAGATGTCTTTGACTAGTGAAAGCTCTGCACTAGTGGCAACATAATTCAGTAGATGACTCCTCAGGAGATGATGGTCCTGGCACTTGCTGGACACTTTTTCATGTCCTGAAGCCTTTTTCACCATAGTTGAACCTCTAATCTCTAACTTAGTGCTTGATGATCTGGTAAATGGTTCCTTCAGAAGCAATTGCATGATTTGCTTGTTAGGATGTTTTTGTGCAAAGTGATGAAGGCTGCACATGTTTCTTTAAACTGCACAAAAAGGCAAAGATTTTAAGCACATCTGTCCCTCTTTAATACCAATTATTCTTCAGTCAGTTACAATGCACTATATGTTAGAGAATCGCTCTGTGTTCTTTATGGTGTGTGGCAGTCATGAACGATCTCCCTATAATTTATATAGGAAAATGCTTGTGACTGTGTGTAGGCACAAAATGACAGACAGAATATAATACATCTTTCAAATATTGATACGGTGTGTACCCAGCTTTAGAGATATCCATTTTTCTTGCACACACTGAATGGCTAAACTTTAACTTCCCACAGTTCACTGTTACTGTTGAAGGAAAAAACTTCAGAGGATGTGCAATCTTTGCAGGGGGATCTAGATAGATTGTCACATTGGGCTGCTACATGGCAGATCAGATTCAATGTTGATAAATGTAAAGTGATACATTTAAAAATCCTTGTACTGCTTATACTATTAATGGCTCTGTGTTAAATGAATCCCTGTTGGAAAGGGATCTTGGAGTTTTGGTGGATAACAAACTTAAAGGTAGCAAGCAGTGCCAGGCAGCAACAGCCAGAGCCAGCATGGTATTGTCTTGTATAAAGAGAGGTACGGATTCAAGGGAGGAAAATGTTATTCTCCCTCTTTACAAAGCATTGGTAAGGCCTCATTTGGAATATGCAGTGCAATTTTGGAATCCTGTGTACAAAAAGGACATCTTTGAAATGGAAAGGGTTCAAAGAAGGGCAACTAAATTAATAAGGGGATTGGGGGAGCTTGAATGTGAGAGACTGGAAAAGTTTGCGTGGGGATATGATTACTGTGTATAAATACATTAAGGGCCATACAATAAACTATCTTTGCCATTGTTCACTAATAGAGCATGTCAGAGGACACGTGGACATAACTTAAGACTTCAAGAAAAAAGGTTTAGGCTTCAAGTTCGGAAAGGGTTTTTCACTGTGAGAACGGTAAAGCTATGGATGTTGTTATGGCAGGTTCATTGGTCAGTTTCAAAAAGAAGATGGATGAGTTTCTGCAAACAAGGAATGTTGCAAGTTACTGGTATTGATACATAAACTAGAGATGATCCAGGGAAATTTCCGATTGCCACTTGGAGTCAGGAAAGAATTTTTTCCCCCTTCATAAATTTGGTGGTTTTTTTTTTGGATCAACAGTTAGGCAGGAAATGAGGATATTACTAGATGGGTTGGACTGGATGGACGTATGTCTTTATTCAACCTCAAATACTATACTTTACTATACTAAGGGAAATCAAACCACTTTATATTTGCAGGCAAGTCTGAAGACATTTCAATTCTCCTAGAGAGATAAAGCAAGTTTAGAGTGAACATCAGAAAAGAAAAGAAAAACATTATTTTCTCATGTCTTCATACTGCAATGTATTGTACATTCGATTTAAGGTAATTTTATTAACACTCAATACAGGTCTTTGATGGTGTTATTTCACCTAAAGCCATTCTCCTTCCATATTGTGTCACAAAAAACGTCTTGGTGAAAAATAATGTTCCAATTACAGGGATGTCAGTAAAATGTTGGGCCTGATTACCAGCAAAATATCCTTTATTGCTCTTTTTACAGTCATGACCACAAGTTTTGGCAGTGACACAAATGATGCCCAAAATGAGCAGATGTGTATTAATTCATTGCACCTTTGCTACCTATCTAAAATAAAATCACTGTTATAGTTATATCATCAGTACAGGTGGAACTTCTGAAATCAGGAAGCTGATCACGATAGAGGGAAATTTTCCAGCTATAATGACCGTTTCTGATGCCGATTGGAAACGGACGTACACACATTGCCAAAAAAGGACCAATTCCAACAGTACTGACGGAATTGGCCCTATAATTATTTGTCAAGAAAAACTAAAAACACTGTAAAAAATAATCTGCTACGACAACAAAAAGATCTAAAACAATGAAGGGGTGATATAGTAAGCAAAAATGCACTACTTACCTGAAGTGAGCCACAGTGCAGCAAGTACTTTCAGTTCATAAAAGGCAAGTACTGATAGAGTAGGACCCAGCTGACCCAAGCAAACCTTGAAGTGGTGGCTGGGCTTAAAATAATTTGGCCAAGTTTTTGAACTAATTGCTTTTATTTATCCAGAGAGGATGGCAGGCTTTTTAAAGCAGCATCATAGAGGGAATAACATGTAAGCAAATTGAATTGGGTGTGCACTAGGCTTCTATTTTGTATGTACGCTACTTACCTGACCCAGTTCCCGCAATGCTGTTAATCCTTTTGCGAGACTTACTGTGTTGCAGGATCCCAGTCAGGTAGACGTGCAGTTTTTTCCTCTTTAGTAAAGGGGTTCTTTTCTACATAGGCTGGGCAGCACTATTTCCAAAAAGTTTTGGAAATGGTGCAGCCACCATTTGTACTAACCTGAAAATACATTGGGCAGTGTGGGTTTTACAGTAATATGAATGAATAGTAGCCAATATAACATTCTCCAACTGTATCTCAAATTGAAAAACACAGAAATCCTGTAATCATCTAAAGGCCATGTTTTCACCTCTTGCACAGCTAATGGCCTATTGCCCAACACTATCCTGTACAAAACACTGCTCCCTCATTGGAAAAGAAGTGTGATGCTATAAAATGAATATCCATAGTTCAAAATTGTGTAGGTTTTAGTACTCAGAATTCAGATATGCTAAAATCTAGCAGACTACAATTGAAATAAGAATGGAAACCGCAAAGAGAACAAAATAGAATGTGAAGTACCCAATGTATTCTACAGATTCTAAAGGGTATATATACTGAAAAATTACGGAGTCAGGAAGGAATTTTTTCCCCCTTCATAAATTTGGTGGGTTTTTTTTGCCTTCCTCTGGATCAACAGTTAGGCAGGAAATTAGGATATTGCTAGATGGGTTGGACTGGATGGACGTATGTCTTTATTCAACCTCAAATACTATACTATACTATTTGGTGCGTTGTAGTGTGTCCTCAGCCTAAGAAGAGATTACTACAGAAAAAGCATTTTTCAATTAAAAGAGTGTGTTGCAACTTGTAAGTTTTATTTTGTACTATATGTACCAATGTATCAATCTATTTATTACAGCTTTTGTTTTCAGTTTTTTTGCATGTTACAGCCTGTTTGATGGGTAAAAATCCTGTTTTAAATTGTTTTATATTTTTTTATACCACTATTGTTTCTTGAGAACTGTGGACTACGTGTAGTCCGAAACGCATTGAAATTAAAACGCACTTTATTTGCAGTCAATATACTATGTTGTGTCCCCTTCTTTATATCTCAATTAATTATTCACACCTCATCACTTTTTCTGCATTTTGTTATAGACTTTTTCCAAAATGGATTAAAGAGCATGTCCACCCCCAAAACTAAAATTTAACCCACTACTGGCACCACTTTGTAGTTTTAAAAAAAAAATCCTTACCTTACTTCTCTGCTCCTTATGGTTCTCCTGCTATGCCTTATCAAAGTCCAGGAAACTGAAGGGTCCATGTTGTCAGTGCGGCATCCGGTCCTTGCTGTTTTCTCGTCCTCAACAAGGGCTGTGAAATGCACAGTCCCCCCACCATCCGGATCCATCCTCAGCCATCGTAACCCCTGCCCGCCCCAACCGCCGCAATATTTCTTTAAAAAAATCCCCAGATCCGTACTTACAGAGCCTTCTATCCCGCTGCATTTCCAGTAACATCAGCCAATAACGTCAGCATCTGTTATTGGCTGCCTCTTAGCCAATCACACACGCGCATGACAGTCCGGGGGTTGGGTAGAGGTTACCTACCTTACCCCCAAAGTTTGTTTTGGGGGTGGACATGCCCTTTTAATAATTTTTTTCCTCAGAATTCTACTCCCCATAATGACAATGTGGCTGCCATCAATGGAGATTGCTGCGAGAATGAAGGCCTGTAAAAGTACATTTCTGATTGTTTTTTTAAGAAATAACTCGGTGGTTAGGGTAGGCAGGGGGGATCTACCATATAGTAAAAGGATTTTACGCTTGGTTGAACAAGCATGGATGGATCCAGGTGGTGGGAGAGAGGGAAAGGGCTCCATTGCGCATGTCACACTACCTCCCAGAGGATGCAGAAGAGGCAAAAACAGGGCTGTGAGAATTAATATTGGGGTGAATGTTCAAATTTCCTGCTTCCAGTTGAGTGACATCACCTTACCTCTGTCCTGCCCCTCCACCCTGGGGGAGAAGCATGCTCAGTTTAGACTTAATGCTGGAAAGAAAAGGATGTACCTGGGAAAAAAATTGACAGTTGATATGCAGGCAGATGCTGGCCATATGACTGAAAGCAGGTCACTTGGCTGAAAACAGTAGGTAATATAGCTGAACCTATCTAGCAATAACTTCCTACAAATTTTATCTAGAGAAGAGATTTAGGATTCATTTTGAAGGTGTGACAGAAGGCTTTCCAAAACAACTCTTACTTGTTTGGAAGAATTGGAGATCACAGTTACCCTTTAATTAAATATAAAAAACAAAGAAATCACATGTATGTAAGTATTTACTGCCTTTGCTCAATACTTTGTTGATGCACCTTTGACAGTAGTTACAGCCTCAACTCTTTTTGAATACAATGCCCGAAGCTTGGCACACCGATCCTTGGGCAGTTTTTCCCATTCCTCTTTGCAGCACCCATCAAGCTAAATCAGGTTAAATGGGAAGTGTCGGTGCACAGCCATTTTAAGATCTCTCCAGAAATGTTCAATTGGATTCAAGTCTGGGCTCTTGCAGGGCCACTCAAGGACATTCACAAAATTGTCTTGAAGCCACTCCTTTGATATCTTGGCTGTGTGCTTAGGGTTGTTGTCCTGCTGGAAGATAAACCATTGCCCCAGTCTGAGTTCAAGAGCATTCTGGAGCAGGTTATCATCCAGGATGTCTCTGTAGATTGCTGCAGTCATATTCCCTTTATCCTGACTAGTCTCCCAGTTCCTGCTGCTGAAAAACATCCCACAACATAATGCAGCCACCACCATGCTTCATTGTAGGGATGGTATTGTCCTGGTGCTGAGTGATGCCTGCTTTCCTCCAAACGTGATGCCTGGCATTCACACCAGAGTTCAATCTTTGTCTCATCAGACCAGAGAATTGTTTCTCATGATCCAAGAGTCTTTTAAGTGCTCTTTGGCAAACTCCAGAAGGGCTGCCATGTGCTTTTTACTAAGAAGCGGCTTCCATCTGGCCACTCTACCATACAGACCTGATTGGTGGATTGTTGCAGAGATGTCTTGTGGAAGGGTCTCCTCTTTCCAGAGAGGACCTCTGACAATGACCATCGGGTTCTTGGTCACCTCCCTAACTAAGGCCCTTCTCCCTGATCACTCAGAGTGAGGGAGAGCTCTAGGGAGAGTCCTGGTGTTTAAGAACTTCTTCCACTTACAGATGATAGAGGACCTTATAGAGGATATTGGGACCTTCAAAGCAGTAGAAATTGTCCTGTAACCTTCCCCATATTTGTGCCCCGAGACAATTCTGTCTCTGAGGGCTTCAGACAATTCCTTTTACTTCATTCTTGGTTTGTGCTCTGACATGATCGTTCAACTGTGGGACCTTATATACATAGACAGGTGTGTGCCTTTACAAATTGTCAACTAACAATTTACCATAGCTCCAGATCACAAGGATGATCAGGAGAACCAGGATGCACCCAAGCTCAAGTTTGAGCTTCATGGAAAAGGCAGTGAATACTTATATACAATTTATTTCTTGAATTTTTAAAAACATTTTTTATATTTAATTAATTTGCTAGAAGTGTTGTGTGTTAAATTCGGAGGTAAAAAATTAATTTCATCCAAGGTGATGAGCTGTGGATACTTTCTGGATGCGCTGTAGATGACATGTTACGTCTCTTTAGAAACTTTGCTATTATTCTGTCGCGTTTTTTGATGTTAAGTCTTTGGAAGCCACACACAGGCCCTTGGATGTATGGAAGCTTACAAAGGAACATGTTTCTCACTTCCCTTTTAGTGTTGTATCCAATGGTGTGCTTAATATAAGATTGACAGCAGTGTTAGCGAATCAAAACATTTTCTGAGTGTTAGTAGGAAGTTGCAAGACCTATATGTCACTTCCTTTGTAAAACGTGACCGTCTTAGTAAAACCATTCTTCTCACTCTCACCTAACTCCATCCCACCCCTCCCAATAGACAAAAAGGAGAGCTGCTGTTTGCTGGACAGGGAGGGATATATATATATATATAAAATAGGGGGACTAAAAGGAAAACCTCTCCATGCCCATTTCTCTATGACAATGAAGTGAGTTTGTTAAAGGGAATGCCCACCCTTCTTCAAAAATGTATATATAGTAGAATATAATACTTGGTGTCCGCACTCCCCTTTAACAAGTAATTTTGGTGCTGGGTGCTACTATAGGGCCATAGCCCTGATCTGTCGGCACATTGCGATGGAAATCGCACGTGTATCGCCACCTTAAGGCAGGACTTTGGAGTGGGAGGGTAACTCCCTCCCACTCCTTATGCAGCAAATGTCTCCAGAACAACGTAGACACTTCCTCTCTACAAGCTTACATTTGGAGGTTTTTTTTGTTTACAAAGGTTAGAGTGTCGTATAGGAGGATTAATGTACATGAGCAGCTTCTTTCACAGCCGGATTGAATGAACGGGGGAATGACCAAAGACGAAAGGGGAGCTCTGCAGTAAATCTGACTGTGTGCAAACATTGAGCCACAGTGGAAGGTGGGAACAAGCATACACTAGCCTTTTTTTAGGTCTGGATTGGAGCAATATATACATTTTCACTATAGATGCCCTAACATTTTGCAAGGTAGTTTTTTTGAAGAGTCCAGAACAGTTAAATACTTTTTAAGGGTTGGTCATCCTCTAAAGATTGCAAAATACTGCATTTATCTTTTTTGCTACACCACTATACATACAAAGTTCGGGACTCACTCAAGTGATTTTGATGAATTTGTTTTATTAAGAGTGATTTTTTTCATCCTAGCTTTTGGAAAGCATTGATTAACTTTGAAATCTTCTAAATCTTATTGATAAACTGTGGTTCAATTAACAGTTTTCTAACTATGGTTGGTTTTTATTTTGATGGATCTATTTTTATGAATCCTGTTGCATGAAGTTATATATACTTGAATGAAATATTGCTTCTTAAAACAGATTTGTTCAATTAATATAACAATGAGCTAATGCTTCTTAAAGGGATGTATATTTGAATTTAGGAATTATCTACTGAAAATGTATGGGGTCTTTATAAGAATTAATTAAGCGGGTATTACTATCAGTATTTGTTTATCTTGGTTTTTTTCTATACTTTTTCTGAATATGCCATTGTTTAATACAGAAATAGAAAATGGCAGCAAAAACTCAATAGGGTGACTGCACTTTACTAGAGCAATGGTAACTTCAAAGCCATAGTCTCATAGTTAGGGATATGTGGAATGGCTACTTGGTCATCTCTATCTACATTTATCAATCATCATAAGCTTTTGTCTCAGTTTTATAAGCAGTTATATAAAAGTTGTCTAATTCTTTCACATGAAAAAGTGACATGTGAATTAAACTTTTGAATGAATAAGCCCTCCGTCATAATGCACAGTGGGAGAAGCTGCCTTTGGAGCAGGGGGATTAGTCTCCTGTACCATCTGTTTATTGGTCTACTTCCACTGTCTTGTTCTAGATCAAGGAAAAAAAATTTAATGTAATTTTCTGTTTTCAATTCTGAAGGGATCAAATCACCAGAGGAAAAGTCAGGGGGGATTAAATTGAACAATTAAAAAAAAAAAATCTTAACACAGACTGAATTTATTTAAACTAACTGTATTTTCACAACTAGCATATTACAAAATTCAGTACTTTTTGTGCATGGAGTACTGAACATAAATACAATTGTACAACAGTCCAAACATCAAAGATTTCAGATAATACAAAGGCCTTTAACAGGGGGCAATATTACATTTTCATTCTGGGTGAAAACAGTGGTTGTTCATAGACAAAATGCAAAACATACTCATAAAAATATTTTATTGGTACATGTACAAGATACCTAATGATGAACTATGGAAATTAGTTGTTTGACTAGCAGTGCTACAATAGAGGGTCTGAAAGTGGTCAAGCATTTCTTTAAATGGCCAACAAATCGTTAAAGATTTGCCCTAGAATCTGCATACTCGAGTTATAATGGTTACTAAACCATAACTATAAAAAGGTCTGTACATTTGGTGTTAGCTGTAAGATACAATACCATAGAATCAAAGATTCAACAATAAAATGGGAATACTAATAGGTACTGCTGACAAACCAAGTGAATGTATTTTCACATCATTATAAAAGTTTATGGTTTTTTATGAAAGTAAAATACAAAAATTAGTAAAATTCAAGGGCAGCCAATCTAAGTTAAAATGATAAATTTTATTTAAAAAGAACATGAAACTATGTCAGGCCTTTCTTTTGTTTTTAAAAAAAAGTGTTGCTGGTGACTTTATAAGGACAACTGTATGTCTAAGTACTTTTTGTATTAAATAGCACACATTTTTAATAACAAAGAGTTCCTGCTCTCTTTTCTTTCAGAGATCATAGCCATCAACAAAACGGATAGGAGCATTCCATTTGCTTCAACCCAGCAGCATGCAAAGGTGGAAGACCATAAGTTTAGTTTACAAAAGGGGTTACTTGAGCTGGTGTTATGCTGGCTATACATCAAATAGATAAGTTAGATTTTTAAATCAATTGAATGCCTACTACTCTGGCCAATTTACCTTCTGACATTGGTAGGCAAGTTGTACAGTGTTTGCACAACATTAATCATAATTAGAACAATGTAGACTAGCTAGACTTCTACCTGGTCCAAAAATCTAAAAAAAAAAAAACAAAAAACATTGGTTTCCACAATAAGGAATTACCTTATATAAGGTAATAGTCTGTTTTTTTAAATTTTGACTATTTATAAGTACAAAATTACCTTCCTTTCAAATATCCTGAACATTATTTAAAAGCACTTAAACATACACAAAAAAAACCCCGTTTTTCTTCACACTGTGACCAAAATATAAAGGGCTTTAAAGCCCTTTGTCTTAAGCTAGCCATGCCCATGGCCAATATTCAGCAAAAGCCGGTCATGTCATACGGGATTTGCTTGCAATCGCAATGTATAGCACAAAACTTCAACCATCTGTAAGGAGGCAGAGCAAAGCAAAGATTGACGCCATGCCCTGAAGTACCTGCAGTTTCTTGGACCTTCTTCTTTATACATGCAGGAAGAGCAGTCACCAATGGATTTTTAAAAAGGTATGAAAACCCTTTGTATTTTGGCCACAGTTCCATTTTTAACATGAGAAATGCAGGCCACACATCAACTAGATCAATCTAATATGTAATCGCAATAGACTGTACCCCAATGTAGGTATCTGACTGTAGGTTTTGTACTTTCTGCACAAGATATTTCTGTTCAATGTTAGCTGTTCAGCTGCTGTTGAACTACAATTGCTGACAGCCGTAGTTGTTCAGGCAATGCTGTTATTGTTTTCCCCAACCACAACTAGAGTGCTAAGATTGGGCATCTCTAACATTAGATATACTTTAGATCTAGACAAATTAGGCTTGAAACTATCTGTATAATAAACCGTAACATGCCTGGGAATCAAATTTACTATCTAAATGGTGATGTTGCCAATTCTATAGAGCATTTGTACAGCTCCCCTAAATAAGTGTGTCAACTGTCAGTCATATGTTTATATTCAAATATGTGCAAAAATAATGTGTCCACAAAGTTTACTATTCGGAAAAATAAAGGAAAACCACAAATAAACATACATTTTACGATCTCTGTTTTCAGAAAAATGTGCTTTTTAATAAAAAGGAGCACCTTATTCTAACTACACATTTCTTTTTAATAGATATATCTATGCCCTATAAATGGTATGACAATATTAAACATCAGTATAAAAACAATATATTCCTCCTTACTGTTGTGCAACATTTCAAAGAACTGTAGTAATGAAAATGAAGAGACGGTACATATAATGGGATAAAAAAAGGGTGTGTGTGTGGGGGGGTAACTTACAGACAAATTCAGATAAATTTCTACATTTGTATAGATAAATTTTCAATGCATCTGTTTTTCCTCAACAACATTTAACACATGGACCCACCAACCCCCCCCCCCCCAAAAAAAATCCAGTGTAGAAATAAAACATAGTGTTCTGCAAATAAGACTTTCATCTTACAGCTATCAAGGTAATTGAGTAACAGTTCAGAAAAATACACATGTAAAAAAATCTGAAAGAAGTTAATACAAAGGCTTTATTTTATATTTGCTTCCTATTTAAATCACACCAAGTACCAGCAGGTGCATTTAAGATAACCACTGTGAAATCCCTGTTGCAGCAATTGATTTAATCACTACCTTGCAAATAATACACAGGCATCTTTAATTATTTTATATAAAATTATTATACGCCCATAAGAAATATTTTAAAGTGTGTTAGTATTTATTAACCTAAAGGTGAAAATGGATTTACTAATAACACTGCATAACAAATGTTTCACCACATTTTCATGGCACATTAACATTGATTTTGTAACACTTAATAGACTACAAAATATTTTTCAAATCCAGTCATGAGACTAGAATTCTTGTTAAGAGGGCTTCAGTTTTGAAGTTAGTTACTTACTATGCCTATAAAGATTTTGTCATACAGGTCTACAGAACTCAATTTAACTGGACCTGTTTAGTAATCGACGTTTCATCCCTTATCTCCTACCTGACAATTCCTGTAGGATTTGAGCATTCAGTAATTTCGAACTAGAAATTACAATCAGTTGATAACTGCCTCCTGTTTTAAGCATATGGAGCATATAACAATAAGTGGTAATGTATACCGACCCAAACAATCAACCCCCCGAGTATTAGTCTTTGCATTATTGCATATAACCGACAGATTACAATGTAATGCAGTGTGATTTATGCACTGACTGTTTGCATGTGTGCAACCAACTTTAAGTGCACTTGGATCAACTAGGAAGTTGAATTGAAAAAAACAACAAGGACAAGTGGAGAAGAATAATCAATTACTAAACAATTCCTGTTGAATTCTTCTTCTGTTAAATAGATATATTCAATAACATACTTAAGCCTACAGCTTTAATAGACACTTGTTACTAAACAGCATTTTATATGTGGAAAATGTTCTTTAATCACAGGATTTACCAGCATTTTCTATTTTAATAGCAGGAAAATGAATTATTTCATTGATGTTAAAACTTAGTAAAGTTCCACCAAAATGGGCAAAGTAGAATCAAAATGCAGGAAGGCCTGCCTGTAGGATCAACACGGAAACATTTATACACCCTTTTAAATATACCCCTTGTATCTTGAAAGGTTCTTCTCTATGGCTCAGATAACATTTTTGTTCTAGTTGTGATTATATACCCTCATTAACTACAAAAAACACAAGGACAATTTTAAATAGGATTACCAATCTAATACTACATTAAAAGGTAAGGTTTTCTTCTGTTGAATTTTACAGACTAGGAGATTACAGGTGAAAACTGAACACAGACAATCCTATTTGTTTGCAAGCTGACTTCAAACCAGACTCACATTAAGTGTGAAATTTAATGGTGCACTTACAAATGTACAGATAAAAAAATAAGTGCATAATTAACATTATTAAAAAAATAACCACTTTTGCATTGGGTCATTCTTTTTATGAAAATGCATTAACTACTGGTAGAAGATTTCATTACTGGATAAACTCCTTTAGTGAGATTCTCCATTTATGGATGATGCTTCTCCCCTTGGTGAAGATGACCTGGATATACCCCTCTCTGTGTTTTCGGAACCAGAACCACTTTGACTGTGCTGATCCACAGACGTGGCACTCGACGTGGGTGGTGACTTTGTTTTCTCCTTAAAGTCTGTAATAATCACTGTCAGATCACCAACTGTAACCTCCAAATGCTGGGCACTACTTCTATCCACATTTTTTAACCGTGGCCTAAAATAGACAGGGATATAATAAATACAAATAAATTCTTGCTTAATATTTAAAGAACCTCAACATATTGAGAGGGGGAAAAAAGTACAGTTTTTTTAAAGATCACCCTTGCACACAGTCTCAAGCATTCTCCCTATATAAAAGTATAGGGAGAATGTTCGGGATGCCGTAGCAGACTCCCTATACTTTATTACAGATGGGACAACCGTGGCAGAGTGTAATTTACCATTAGGTCCAAACCGTAAGTGAACATCCGTCAGCCTATGGAATGCTGTGAAATGTGGTATACACTTTAATAATAAAGGGGGTATTCCATCGGATCAACAGAATCGGCCCTTAATCCTTAAAGTGTGTAACTACCTTTTTATCTGTTGTATTCAGTTAGATCAACTGGACTTAAAGTTTAGTTCTTGAAGACGTTTTGCTAGTCATCTGACTGGCTTTCTCAATTCAGAACGATTTGAACAAGAATCTGTTGGCAATAAAGTACCCTGGAAAGTCACAATTAGCATATGACGGCCAGGTGTTTGGGACCTCCTGAATGCAAGGTGTGGATGCATTGAGGCCAAGGGGTGTTATAGAAACTGCCCAGGGTAAGGAGCCAAAATGGGTTCCCTAGAAAGATAGTACTAAGCTCTGGTAATTGCAGCTCATGTAAGTAGCACAAGATAAAAAAACTAGGGAATGCATTCTAAAGCTAGCCATTCATGGTGCAGTTGGGTTAGATTGTTAGATCAATTTTCTTTAAAAGGACAACTCCACCCTCATAAGAACATCTTTTAGAAAGAATGGCCTCTTTAAAATATGTGGATATATCATACTTTGTCCTATGAATTCATTACTGTATGCCTGCTATGCTTCTGGATGCCTCCTGGAAACTGAGCAATTTAGAAACCTGTACTGAGCCTGGGCATGCTCAGAAGAGGAAGAGGCAGACAGGGGATTAACATTCAGTCATTGGCTGTGATGTCAACTGTCAAATCCATAACTGACCGTTACTAACTGGAAGAACCAGGAAGCAGAAACAGGGGCAACAGGACATTGTGCAGGATTTCAGGTTAGACATATATATTTCACATTTCAAACTATTACCTTTTTTGGGTTTTAGGGGGTGATTTACCTGTATGTAAGTTTTCATTTTGGGGCTGGACTTGCATTTAACTATTTTTCCAATAAGTGCACATGCTTGTTAATACAATCTAAGATAAAAATAGATTGGAATTTCTCAAATTTCTTGTACAATTGACCTGACATTTTCCGAACTGACAGATTCTACTCTATAAAATCGATCATTTTTGGTTGATCAAATGCAAAAAAGGAATCTATTTTAAAAGATTTAAATAAAATTCACTGATCAATCCATAAGTGCTCTCCTGATCCCAGTCATGCCCCAAACCATTGCAGAGATACTAAGATTTTTAAGGGAACGTCCACCCAGAAACAAAACAAATTCACAGATTTCCTTTATGTTTGTTTATGCCAGACTTTAAATTGCTGTCCCTGTGAGTGGAACTTGTTACAAAGGACTTTAATTATTAAGGACATAAAAAAAGACAGGCATTTAATCTTCTGATGGTTTCATGGTCTGTGTAAAAGATTTTAACTTGGATTGTTTGTGCTGGTAGTGTGGTCTGTATGAAAGTCAGGTTGTAAGCAGATAAATCTTTTTTTCCTTCCAGTTAGTAAAAGTGGGGTGGGTTGTAATTAAGTTTTAGGCACTGGGTTTCTAGATTTTAGTATTGCACCTGTGTTTTAACTAAGTAGGTTAGGTAAGGGTAAAAAAGGCACCCCTCCCCCTTTCTCGGTCTCCTTGCACCGATAGATGTGGGGGGTTGGGCCAATTAAGCTAGGTACACACATTTCAATTAATCCTCCTGACCGATCATTCAAGACTTTTGACCGGTGGGCCAGGAGGAAGGACTGTCTGTTCGACAAAAGCAGCCGCGTCCGACAGTTACCGCAACCGATCGGTCATGGTTTTCTGACCCGTCTGATCGGAGCCGCCATACAATAATTCAGCCCGACCGACTGAAACACTGAAATATCACTCGGTCAGGCCGAATTATTGTATGGTGTGTACCTAGCTTTAGTCTTTAAATTGGTTGCTCTTTGGTTTGTATCTGCTTTTACAACACGCTCTACTCACTGCGACAGCAATGTAAGAAGACTTTGGTTTTAAAGGGTCTCTCCACCTCCAAAGCTAAAATTTGGTGTAATGTAAACCACCCAACCTTAAACGCTACCTTTAAAACAGCTTCTAATTGTTCTTACCTACCAATTTCTGTCACCTTCTACTTCCGGTAAAGGAAGAGAAAAAGGGCTGGACCGGCAGCCGCGTCTGTGATTGGCTGATCAACGATGCGGCTGCTGGTATGCAGAGGGAGCCCAGAAGAAAGAGGTCTGTATGTAATTTTCAGGGCTGATTTTAACGATTTAAAACTAGCGTTTAGGGTTGATGGCGGGGGCGTTGCCCTACATTGTAAGAAGTTCTTTTTTGAAAAGGAAGCAGATGCTGTACCAAGGGATCAGGAAGGGGGGGAGCTCCACTGTGCATGCCAGATTCCTCTAAGAGGAGAAAGAAGTGGCAGGCACGAATTAAACACAGAGAGGATCCTACTCTTCAGTTCTATCAAGTTTAATCAGGCCCTGCAGGACAACCTTAAAGAGCAGAAGAGAAAGCTAAGGATCTTTTAAA
Source organism: Hymenochirus boettgeri (assembly GCA_019447015.1). Classification (NCBI taxonomy): domain Eukaryota; kingdom Metazoa; phylum Chordata; class Amphibia; order Anura; family Pipidae; genus Hymenochirus; species Hymenochirus boettgeri. The sequence continues at coordinate 119,341,909 of CM033471.1, read as the reverse complement.
CACTACACATTGGGGCCAACAGTGGGGCACATTAGTTGGGGGGTTGGAAATGCCCTTTAAGGACATAGAAACAAGAAAGGCAGAAACAAGTTGGGGTGGTACATTTAAAAGAAACAGTTAGTTGGTACCATGCAATGTGCATCCTGTCACACGTATAGGAGTTTGGAGCAGTCATTCCAAGGGACCTATGTATCAGGTGCGATCAGGTGGAATCTGGTGTGGAGAATCTAAGGGGGCAACTTGTAGCATAGCAGGGCTCAGCAGGCATTGGCTGGGGCCAGTGTAGAGGGGGGTGGAAATTGGGATGGTTGAGTGGGGAGGTAGTTTTACAAGGGTTATTAGGGGATGTAAAGGATGAAATGGTAGGGTTGATCATCCCAGCTAGTCTATCCAAGCATCTTAGGTGATGAGGAGTTAAGCTAAAAAGTAGCAAGTATGGTGTGAGCCAATCTGTCTAGCACCCGGAGGACTGCCAACTCTAATACAAAGGAGGGAAAACTTAGGGAGGGGTTTACGTTTTATAGAACTGGGCAGACCTTTCCCGTAGGCTACAGACACTTTACGAAAAGGGATGGGTTGCATCTCACTGATGGTGGTGCAACTGTTTTAGGGGAGAAGATAGAGGTTTGGGGGGTACTGTCAATCTCACTAGGATAGATATAACAGGAGTAAGCAGGGTGTAGGAGGAATAGGCTAGCATAGAGGACAGAGAGGCATGTATATTTAAGTGAATAAATAAATTACAGGATCATAATCTAAAATGTATGTTTACAAATGTGAGAGGCTGGCTGAAATGGTAGAATTGGAGATAATGGCTTTGAATGAAAAGTGGGTATATCAGAAACACGGTTAAATAATTCTCATGACTAGGCTGTACATTTAGAAGGGGGAGAACTATGTATTTATGTTAAACAAGAGTTGAGGCAAAATTTAAAAGGCATCTCCATCCCCAAATCTAAAATTTGCTGTAGTGTAGGGATTATTTTTGCCGCCTGCAACAAGACACCAAATGGAGGGACATATGCAGATGATAAGGGCTGGATGTTTGGGGAATGTTCTGATTGTTATTCAATAACAATATTGTTATTGTTTTTACCCTGACATTGACTGGAGTAGTGGAACTGCCAACATGGTAAAGGTTAGCTGCATGATCATTTTTTCTCAGGTTGTTTAAGTTGCTACTAGAAAAGGGGCTCTGTTGGATCTGATAATATTGAACGTCATGGATTGTATTATAGGTATTAAGGTAGCTATAAGCTCAGTGAGCATAAAATAGTCATTTAACGTACGTTATCAAAAGGATGCAATGGGTAAACAAAGACTTTCAGTAAAGCAAACTTTTCCTGGATAAAAATAGCATCAACTGTGAGGAAATATTCTCAGGTAAAGATACGGAACAGAAGTGAACCGTTTTTAAAGGGGTTTTAAACCATTTCACAAGGGAAATAAATGTAAAAAAAATTAAGTCCTCACCCATATGGGTGAATTCGGATGTAAAACGAGAAATAGAAAGGAACAAGATGGCATTTAAAATCTTCAGGGCAAGGTGGATAAAAATAATTGATTTTATAATTAAAAATCTGATGTTTTTAAAATTTAAATCTGATTTTTTTTAAAATAAAATGTTTTTTGAGGAAAATATATTACCATCCAAAGGTTATTCCATCATGAAATAAAGATTAATTTTTTTAATTATGTAGAATAAGGCTGTATATGTTTAAATTTTTTGGTAAATAAATTCCATTAACACTTTCACAATGTCATGCTCTTTCAGAGGTTTTTCCAAGATTATTGGGCAGTTTCTCTGCCTACTAGATATTATCACAGATGCTTGATTTACCTTTGCAGTTCTCAAAACTGAATTTGACTCAGCAGAGATCACATGCCTCTTCTAGCAAAAATGTTATAACATGAACAGAGTTGAGAAAAAGACCTTAATCCTATTGTTCTACAAACCTATGAATACAGAATCAACCCCTTCAGTGCTGTTTCAAGAAGTTCAGTGAATAGAAACAATATTTTTGGAGTGGAATAGATCAGGATGTTTGTTTAAGCAAATAACATGTGCTGTAATGTTATTGTTTCAGTTGAGTAAATCTATTTAAATTGTTATTATTCTAAAAAATCTTCTACTTGCATATTAACGTTATACCAGCAAGAATTAGTCTTTATGTAGAAAACTATGATCTAAATCAAGCCCAAGGTCTAGGCCACACTAATCACGCTTTTTTTGTGTTTGCGCATGCGATCATTGAAATCGCACATGAAATCGCATGAGATTCAGCGTGCAATTGCGGCGCAGTGTGGCCATACCCTTACTATGATTTAAATCAAATCCACCCTGCTTCAGAGGGAACAGAATGGGCCTTAGAAACTATAAAAACTTTAACAAGAATTGTAAGAAAGCAATTAAACAAGCTAAAATAAATAGTACGTTTATGATAGCTGAACAAAGCAAGACTAACCATAAACATTAACAAGGTTATTCAATAAAAGTTCTTATCGTTAAAAATTGTGCTAATTTTGCCCCAACCAATCACATGTTCACTTTCAAATGTTAAATAATATCCGATTGGCTGTGGCAAAATTAGCACCATTTTTAACGATAAGACCTTTTATTAAATCTACATTTGTTCATGGATAGAGAACTGGTTATTGGACCGCAAACAGAGAGTGGTGGTTAATGGAGCTACATCTATGTGGGCTAAAGTTCTAAGCGGAGTTCCTCAGGGTTCTGTACTGGGGCCGCTTCTGTTTAATCTGTTTATAAATGACTTAGAAGGGGGCATTGAGAGCAAGGTCTCTGTGTTTGCTGATGACACTAAATTATGCAGAGCTTTGGAAACTTCCAATGATGTGCAAGTGCTGCAAGCAGACCTAGATAGATTATCAAAATGGGCAGCAGAATGGCAGATGAGATTCAATGTTGATAAATGTAAGGTGATGCATTTGGGATTTAATAATCCCTGTGCCACCTACACCATAAATAACTCTGTGTTAAGTGCATCTGAAATGGAAAAAGATTTGGGGGTTCTGGTAGATAACAGACTTAGCTGTAGCAAACAATGCCAGGTAGCAACAGCTAGAGCTAGCAAGATATTGTCTTGTATAAAGAGGGGAATGGAATCAAGAGAGAAAAATATTATTCTCCCTCTTTACAAGGCACTGGTAAGGCCACATTTGGAATATGCGGTGCAGTTTTGGAATCCCATATACAAAAGGGACATCTTGGAAATTGAGGCAGTTCAGAGAAGGGCAACTAAATTAATAAGGGGAATGGAGGGGCTTGAATATGCAGGCAGATTAGACAAGTTAGGGCTGTTTACATTGGAGAAGCGGCGGTTGCGTGGGGACATGATAACCTTATACAAATATATTAATGGCCCATACAGTGAACTCTCTGGTGCATTGTTCACTAATAGGTCATATCAGAGGACTCGTGGACATCCTTTAAGGTTGGAAGAAAAGAAGTTTCATCTTCAAGTTAGGAGAGGTTTCTTTACAGTGAGAACGGTGAAACTGTGGAACTGTCTTCCAGCAGAGGTGGTAATGGCAAGTTCATTGAATAACTTTAAAAAAGGCCTGGATGAGTTTCTAAAACTAAAAAATATTGAGAATTACTGGTATTAATGCATATAGATCTGGTTGATCCAGGGATACTTTCCGATTGCCGTTTGGAGTCAGGAAGGAATTTTTCCCCCCCTTTTTTAGGGGAATAGGTTGGACTTGATGGACGAATGTCTTTATTCAACCTTAATTACTATGTTACTATGTAAGTATATTAAAGGATAAGTGCACTGTAAAATCAAGTTATGTTCATTTGGAAGCTGCAGCTTTAAAAATACTGTTGCCATATTTACTTTTTACCTATGGCCCTCCAGAGCCTAGCTTTGTGCCTTGAAAGTTGCTGACATTTTGTTAATGGTTTGCTGAATGTTAAGCTCCGCCCCTCTGAGATTTCCTCTGCTTTCTCCTGCTTGAGCCTCTAACAGTAATGCCTGTGAGTTCCGTGCACGTGTGTGTGCACGGAACTCACAGGCATTACTGTTTGATAGGTCCCTTGCTGCCTGGGAACCGCACACTGCCACTGTTGCAATCCTGTTTCAAGCAAGCAGCGGCGAGGCACTTCCTGGTCACAACTGTCTGCAATTGGGTGTGACATTAACATTGCGCCTTTGACTGACAGCAGCAACCAGAAAGCAGAGGAGACCAGCAGAGCAGCGAAGGACTGGGTCTTGTAAGTTCCTTTAGCTGCATCTTTTAAATGCAGCTTTTATATATACTCGTATATATCGGTTTATAGTAGTTTAAACCAATCAATGTTAACTTTAAAATCATCCTGAAAGTCTCCCTTTGGTTTATACTCGGGTCTGGGCTGATCTGGATGCTTGAACTGGACAAAAGCACATAGCCCTGGGAAAACAAAAGCTATACCCTGCAACACACAGAATACTAGATTTCGGTGGGTTAAGCAATTGTTGTCTTGCTCACTCATAGATCAGCCCAGACTGCAAGGAAAAGGGGAGGAAAAAAAAAAAAAAACCACAATCTTTAAGGTTGCACAGAAAGGTATGTAGGGCACATCTATGTATGGCAGAAAGTCAATCCTCAGTTTATACTGGAGTTAATCAGTTTTACTCCTTTTCAGTTAAAAATTAAGTACCTCGGTTTATATTTGGGTTGGTTTATACGGTAAGCAAAATGAAAGTGGGTTGGGGGGGGTTCCTGCATCTGTATGTGAAATTGAGGTTTGCTATAAAAAGGGATTGTCTACAAAAAACCCCCCAAAAAACAAAAACATGATGTCAGTATTGATATGTAATTTATATGTATAAATTGTGAAGAAATAAATTTTATTGTTTAAAATAGTTAATGAATCTTTTACTGGCCAGTTAACTTGTGTGTAAATAGTACATTTGTAATAGCGTGTGATAAGATATAAATTGTTAAGCGGTTTACTCAAACTAGCTAACTGAGGCCTACTATATTTTGAAGCATGTGTGTTTTACCTGCAGCTTCCTAATGTATGCATGTTTATTTATAGAATAGATGCTGACCACTGGGTGGCAACAATGAACAGTCTGGAAGCTATACAAGGCTGCAAATGAAATTCTAGGTCAATTTACCCAGACGCGCTAACTGGTTCAATACCAGTTAGCGCGACTGCGCAGGTTACATAAAAGGCACCCGCCCATCATTCAGTATAGAGTTTGCGCTAATAGGAAATAACAGAAAGGAAATCAATGACACATTTGATTTAATTTTAACAAAAAGATGTACTAATCCTTAGAAAACCAAAGCCTTAAAAAAAAACCAACATTTTAACACAAATTATTATACCTGGTCTTCTTTTGACTGTTCTTTTTAATTGTGGTTTCCTTCTCACTTTTTTCTTTCTCAATTTTATCTTTCTTCTCTTTCTTTGACTGCATGGGAGGCACAAATTGTTGTGTCACTTGCTGAGCAACCAATTGGGAAACAGGTCGAGGTTTTCTGTAAAAGGATAGTAAATTAGTAAAGTTAGTTTGTAAATCATTTCTCCCCCCAAAAAAATAAATAAAAAGACTAGAATTTGTGTGAGAAATTGTTGGTAAAGAAAGTTAAAAATGGCTGAAAACATGATTAGACAGTTTCACATGAAAGAGAACCCACTCACTAATAAAGTTTGTTTTAGATGTCCACCTCCACAACTAAAATTTAATCTGCTGGCCCCACTGTGTAGTGTTAAACAATAGGTACACCATAAAACTAACTTATTTTCAAGCTGCTGTTTAAAGGGCATCTATACCGAAAAAAAGATTTAAAATTTACCATAACTGGAAACTACAATTCTTCCCAACCACGACTGTATAATTTTTTTTTTTTTTTTTTTTGATCTGTCCTCTATTTCTTTAGATAACCAATCTAAAACATCTTACATTTCAGCTGTCAATCAAGTTCCTTGCTCTCAAAACTATTCTTCTGTGAGCAGTTTTGCGGTAGTTGGAATGGTGAAAGAGTTTTGACAGTTGGAATACTGTATGCAGGTTTGACAATTGGTTTGTGGGAAAAAAAAAGTCAGGTCAGATGGAAGTAGGAGTGGTTAAAAGAGGGAGAGGGGATAATGCTGAGCAAAACATGTGCTGGATTGAAGGCATGCAGCACACCTCAGTATGTGCTACTTACATGTATTCAATTATATGAGGCAAAGTCATTTTTTTAAACTAAATTTGGCTAAAACATTTTTTATTTACCGTTTGCACTATACAGATATTACAGATATTACAACACAGATTTTATGATAGCATATGGGGCTCAGGAATGCGCAGTCAGTGAGTGACTGAGTCAGTCAGTCAGTCAGTGAGTGACTGAGTCAGTCAGTCAGTGAGTGAGTGACTGAGTCAGTCAGTCAGTGAGTGACTGAGTCAGTCAGTCAGTGAGTGAGTGACTGAGTCAGTCAGTCAGTCAGTGAGTGACTGAGTCAGTCAGTCAGTGAGTGAGTGACTGAGTCAGTCAGTCAGTCAGTGAGTGACTGAGTCAGTCAGTCAGTGAGTGAGTGAGTCAGTCAGTCAGTGAGTGAGTGACTGAGTCAGTCAGTCAGTGAGTGAGTGACTGAGTCAGCAGTCAGTCAGGAGTAGTGAGTGAGTCAGTCAGTCAGTCAGTGTGAGTGATGAGTCAGTCAGTCAGTCAGTGAGTGAACTGAGTCAGTTCAGTCAGTGGTGAGTGACTGAGTCAGTCAGTCAGTGATGAGTGACTGAGTCAGTCAGTCAGTGAGTGAGTGACTGAGTCAGTCAGTCAGTGAGTGAGTGACTGAGTCAGTCAGTCAGGGGGGTGAGTGAGTGACGAGTCAGTCAGTCAGTGATGAGTGACTGAGTCATTCAGTCAGTATTGAGTGACTGATCATCAGTACATGATGAGTGACTGAGTCAGTCAGTCAGTGAGTGACTGAGTCAGTCTGTCTCAGTCTATTACTGATTGGTTTGTTTGCAAACTAACATGGCAGTTGGGGATGGGATAGGGTCCCCTACACTACAAAAAAAATGTTTTATAGGTAAGGCACCAGGCAGCAAAGAGGGATCCAAAGGGAGGGAAGAGGAAAGGTAAGAGGCGGAAACTCACAGAGGCTCCTGCGCTTTACTTTCTGGGACTTTGGACAGAACCATTTGGAACAGAGAGGTAAAGTAATGATTTTTAACACTGCACAATGGGGCCAGTAGTGGGGGAAATTTTAGTTTTGGGAGTGGACACGCCCTTAAAGCAGAGCAGTGTCTATGGTGAGTCCATGCAGACCTTAAGTGTCACGGACACTAAGAAGGCAGTGAGTAATGGAGCATTTGTTAAACATTAATGACAAAGCAAGCAAAAGATAAATATGCGAGTGCCACAATTTTACTACTTTACTCAGAAAATGTAAAGCTTAATGATTTTTTTATTTTTTTTTATTGTTGTGTGTGGCTAATTGTAGGTTACATTTCAACATGGCAAGCAAAGTAATCACCAAGGGTAACAAAGGAACACAGATCTATACAAAAATGATTACTTATCTATGTAAAAGAGGAATGATGATTATACACTTACCTTCCACAGCTCCACCTGAAGCCAATAGAGAACTTGAAAGTCCAATTAGTGAAACTGAAATCCAACAAACTGCCACAGTCATGTCACGCCATAAAACTCCAGGCGCAGATGGCCTACCTGCTGAATTCTACACCACATATCTCGAGACACTATCACCTAAGCTCCTAATTTTATACAATTCAATGTTCACCCTCATCCATGCAAGAAGTACTGATAACACTTATCCCTAAAACAGGAAAAGACCTCCTGCTTCCCGAATCATTTAGACCCATCTCCTTACTGCAAGTACATGTTAGAATACTCGCCAAGCTCTTATCAATTAGACTTAATAAACATATAATCCACCCCCATAATGGGTCACAATGGGACCCAACAGTATGATTATTTCCTTTTAATTGGCGCGCTACTACATTACTATACAGGATGTAAAACAGACAGGAGGAACCAACCCATCCACAGTGGTGCAGTTGACACTGAACTTAGTGGCAGCCAATGGAACTGAAGGGGGGAGAAAACGGAGGTGAGGGAAGTGAGGGGAGAGGATAGGAATAAATGACAGAGGGTTATTCCTATTGCTCCCCCCCCCATACCTGCAGAGCCAGATTGATTGAGGGGGTGGATTATACTAAATAATGCACCCCCTACATAAAATTATTCGGATATTAGATGACACCTCGGAAATCTGCAGCCTCGTATATGGTCACAGATCTCCTTGGTGGCTTCTAATATCCTTAAAATTTACAGTAGGTACATTATCTACTATATAACATCCATTATACATACAGACCAAACAGGATTTATCCCTTGGGAAAAACACCTCCCTTAACACACGCAGACTTTATATGAACATAGGAATAGACCGCAATGACCCAGGCTCAAGATGTCGCTCTAGACACAGCCCGCGCCTTTGACTCAGTGGAGTGGCCTTTCCTCTGGCAGGTTTTGGAAAGCTTCGGATTTGGCCCTACCTTCATCAAATAGCTTCAAATTTTATACACATAGCCCTTAAGCTAAAGTACTGGCAAACAACATAGTCTCTCCCCTCTAACTAGAGGCACTTGCCAGGGCTGCCCACTGTCCCCCTTCTGTATGTCATTGTGGTAGAACCGCTGGCAACCCAAATACTCAAGGCCTCCAAAAGGGCAACTTAACTGAAACACTAAGTCTCTACGCAGACGATATGCTGTTATACTTAGCAGACGACCAAAGGTCCATCTCTCCAAACACAACTACAAGTGATCACAGACTATGGGGAATACTCCGGACTCTCAAATTGGCAAAAATCCCAAATTTTACCAATAGACAGCTTCGCACCAGAGACCCAATTGGATTCGTCCCCACTCTCCAGAACTACTTCAATTAAATATTTAGGTATCCATTTTTCTAGACATACGTTAGATTTTATCACTCTTAATATTGAACCCCTTATAACATTAGTGAAGAGCAGAACTCAAATTTGGTATAAACTGGAGTAACAGGGCAAGCTAACATTATTAAAATGATTTTACTACCTAAAATTCTATGCACACTCTGACACTCCATCTTTTTGCCCCTAAAATATTTTAAAATATTCAAAATATTAAGACAGTTTTACATATTTTGTTAAAACAATTCGCAATTTCTATCATATGGTCTTTACAGTAGGCATGTTATATTGCAACAAAATAAAACAGGTAGAACAAATGGGTTGTGTTATCTTATTATGAATAAGCATTATTATTGTTATTTGTATTTCAGTGCAGGTGCTAGTCCATAGATCCAGTCATAATGTTGGCATTGGGTGTCGTGCAGGAATTCAGTGGAGATTCCTGGATTGGTGACTGGTCGCACGTCTGCAGGCTCCCCCACTGCATGCAGCCTTAGTGGTCGTTATTTATCTGGGTTGCATTTTTAGCAGCCATATATTCCATGTCTTGTACCATCTCTTTATGTTATTACAGTGTGAGCCATGTATTCATTGTCGTGCACCCACCATAAATGATTCTGTTTGATTCGGTTTCAAATATTGCTCCTCCATTCCAAGGTTTTGCTATTAAGGTTCTAGCTACTCCACATATAAGCTTTATTAATATGCAAGCGTGTTTGTTACAGCCTTCTGGGGGCAAATTAAATAAGGCGGTTGGGGGAGTTAGGCGAAATGGATGACCAAATATTTTTGTAATTATTTGTTCACCTAATTTACAGGGGTGGTTTACCTTTTGACATAACTACCAACAATGTTTTTGGTCCATCTCCCCACATCCTCTAAAGCATAGTGGTGAGGCAGCTGGGTTTATTTTGCGTATGGAAGCCAGTACCAGTTGTCCAAGATCTAAGAGCCTACTATGCTGCAGCCCAACTTTCCCATCTATTCCACTGGTCCCAGGGAGAGCATAATAGAACCAGTGACTTGCTTGATATCACAAACACGGATAACAACCTTAATGTGCTTGAGTTTGTCGCTAGGGGACAAAGAGGTGCACTCCTAGTAGACAAACCACACCCTCTTCTTGTCCAAACACTGAAAATCTGGGACCTAGCAATCAAAATAATGAATATACCCGCCACAAATGGCGAAAAAACCACTGTAGCGACATGGAAATTAGAGGCGAGACCCATGGGGGAGATTGGATGGAGGCCCTGGCGGCCCACATGTTGGTGTCACCTAAAATATCCGATGGATTACCCACCTATTTATACTGCATTGGGCCTACCGTACCCCGCTTTGTCTATCACGTAACAGACCTAATTATGACCCAGAAAATGCCTACTCTCTTTGGGCAATTTCTTCCATATGACATGGGAATGCCCTAAGATACAAGGTTTCTGGCAACAAGTGACCAAAATTCCTACATGATTGCATGGGATCTCCAGTGGGGCCAGACCCCAAGGTTTGCCTCCTGGGCATTATGGAGGAATCGATTTCTGATAAATTCTTTTTGTGTGTTTCTTAGCGAAACCCTATTCTACGCTAGAAAACTCATTGCCCAGACTCGGATACATGCAGTCTCTCCTTCTATAACAAACTGGAAAACTTCCATAAATACAACCCTCCCCTACAAAAAAACGTATTTACTCACATCGAGGATGCCCCACAAAATATGATAAGGTATGGTCCCTATGGGAGACATCCTCTCACACATGCAGTGACTAATTGTACAAACGAGACAAAGTTGGTAGACTTTGGTTTATTAAACTGGATATTCAATGCAATGACCCCATTTCAAAAGGCAGAATGTTATAAAGAAAATGTTCAATGTTTATATTTTTATTATATAACTTTATGCACAGATTTACAGACCACTGATAGCAATGTTTATTCACCGTTTATTGCACGAAACTGAATTATCTGTATGACCAATATACCCATTATCACCATTGTACAAACTTTTACTATTCTCAGATTACATTGTAAAGGGGATTCAAAGGTTCCTCGAAACAAGAGGTTCTTTTGAAAAGTAAGAACCTCGCGAGTTTGAGGTTTTGGGGGGGAATCAGACAGATACTAAAAAAGTTTGAGGGGTATTTTTTCCCCCATTAATCAGCCTCAAAATTTGTGTGCAATTTGTACAGGTCAATACAGTCATTTAGTATGTGGATGTACTATTTGATTACTGGCAGTATTTGGAAGTAATCAATCTGTTGGTTTGTCTCGATTTCCAAAAAGTTGGATTAGAGCCACACTGTCTGAAAAGCCTACCTTTATTTATTGAAAATTATAGATAATGAATATCAGATTTTGTGCTCTAGCTGCTTAAAATATATACATGTCTATAAACTATTTATTATGCTCCTCTGTTCTTTTCTATGGTTACTACTAGGAACAGCTGTTAGTCATTGGCCTTTGGATCATCTAACTGCTACTACCTGGAAGAAACAGAAGGTAGTAATTCGGGAATAGGAACAATCGGACTGAATAAATAGTAAGTGATTAAAGGACAATTATTCTTAAGGTGGCCATACACATGCGATTTGATCACATTGGTATCTGTCGGCACACATGCTGTGGAAACCGCATACACATACCCAGCCGATTCCAAATCGCAGTTTGGGGATCGGTTGGTAACACGACTGTTCGTATATGAGCCAATAACAGCAGGCGGACATTTTCCGGCTTGACCGACCGTAGTGGCAACCATTATCGTTTGTATGTAGGACCTTAATTGCTAGATACTTAAAGGGCATGTCCACCCCCAAAACTAAAATTTAACCCCTTACTGGCCACATCAAGTAGTTTAAAACAATCCTTACCTTACATTTCTGCTCAAAATAGTTCCCCTGCTGTGCCCCTCCAAAGTCCAGGAAACTGCTGTGTAGGAGCAGTGTGTGACTCATGCTGTGCCTGAGACTTCCTCAACCTCATCAAGGTTGAGGCATGCTCAGTGCAGCCCTCCCTGCCTCTCAGCCAATCACGGACGCGGCTGCCGGTCCCACCCCCTGCTTTCAATTCCATGCAAGCAGAGGGCCTGAACACTGCAGCAGGGGAGAGAGGGCAGGTAAGTAAGAATCCGGGGACTTTCTAACAATTATATTAATGCGGTTGGGGCTGGGGGAGCATGCCCTACCACATATCAAAAGTTAAATTTTGGGGTGGACATGCCCGTTAACCAATCAGCTTATACCCTTACATGAAGTTTCTCTTGCCATTTCAGTCTGTGACGTAAGTATGTCTTCCCACTGGCCAGATCGCAGTAGCAGAGGGGCAGAGCAGACTGGAGCCACGAGGGAAACTTATTTAAAGGGCATGTCCACCCTTAATAAAAACTTTTAGCGTGTAATAGAATACAGCCTCCCAGCCCCAACCGCTATAAAAATAATTTCAGAAAGTGCCCAAATGTTTACTTACCTTTCCTCTCTCCTCCGACGCCCGGCCTTCTGCTTGCGAGAGACTGCAAGCAGGGGGCGGGACCGGCAGCCGCGTCCGTGATTGGCTGAGAGGTAGCCAATCACGGACGCGGCTGCCGGCTTCTCACAATGCCGGGGGACGAGGGAAGGTAAGTACAGTTCTGGGGACTTTCTAAAAATAATTTTTATGCAGTTTGGGCTGGGGGAACATATTTTATTATGTGGCCAAGGGGTTTTATGGTAGGGGGAGGGATAGCAAAACGGGAGGGGGAGAAGGGCTGCAGTATGCATGCCAAACTTCTCTCGGAGGCCGGGTAGGAGGCAGAGTCCTATATGGACTCTACTATCCTCCTGGTGGGCAGTTTTTGGGACTTTCTGGGGGGACTACAGGAGAACCTTATGGAGCTGGGATGTGAGGTAAGGATTTTACTACACTACATGGTGGGGCCAGTAGTGGGGGGGGGGGATTATAGTTTTGGGTGTAGACATGCCCTTTAAGTATATCATAGAATTATTAACATACATCCTGGGAACTATACAGGTGTAGAGTGGGAGAGAGGAGAGTATAATTGTCCTTTAAGGGAAGACATTTTAAATTATGTTGGTTTTGGGTGTAAATCTGCTTTTGTAACTTGTCATTTACAGATTTTATAATCCAATTTTATTGGTTTTCAATATCTTAAAAGGTCATTGATCAATTAAACTAGTTGTTTCAAAGGAAAATATCAGAAAAACATTTTTGCTATGGATTGAACAATGTACAATATTAACAAGCTCTGTGAATTCCATCACTTTACATCTCTTTAGTCCAGGGAGATATAAATAAGCACATAAGATAGCTCCTTTCTCACTCAATTAGTAATAAAAACACTCGGCGTGTCTAGGAAAGCAAAAGCGGCTTGGGAATGGAGAGAATACAAAACATATATGCACTGCCTAGGGAACTTAACATAGCACTCTGCAACTTAAATTTAAGCTCACAGATATAAGATATATGTGGCTCGTGAATGTGCAGTGATCGTCTTTTTCCCAATAATGGATATCTGGACAGAGCTAGTATGGCCTTAAATTAAAAGGAGAACTAAATCGTTTTTTTCTAACCAGAAAACCTATAAATTGTAAGATTCTTCTCTTTTAGTAAGTTGTATTTACCAACATGTAACTAATAGATTCTAGAACCCAGAAGGCTTCCATGTTGTTACAACTCACAGATAATGTAGTCCTTTGAGCCTGTGCACCTATTGGTCACACCCTCGACCCCACAATTCCGTCTCTATGCAAATGTTTCCTATACCGATGTCTCCACACCAATATGGAGATCCCCGAAAAGACTTTGAAAGCTGCTGATTACCCTGCAATGTATTTTCCAGCCAACATAGACTGTCAACCAGGAAAATACAAAATGGTTAACTGTAGGCTGTGGTGGCTCAGCAGTTTAATACAATCCTTCTAGAAATACACAGCCCATGAGGTCCCAGGTTCGAATCCTAAGACGTACTTGTACTTCTTGAAGAAAGGATGACGCCAGTTTAGGTAGGAGAAGAAAATATGGTCTCATCTTTATCCTGTTTTTATAAATGATGCCTGGCTATTCTGAGGAAAGAGCACCGATCTAACCAACTCTGCATGCTGTAGTAACAAACACCAATAACAAAACTTTCATTGTCAAATTCCAATCTGGATGTTAGAATTTAGGACAACCACAATGGAGGGCATTCAGGGGTGTGTCTACATTTAAGCAAACTGAAATGTTTGCTCATGGTGCATTGTATTACAATAGAAAGGTGCATTAAGGCCCGGCTTTCAGTGACTCAGTCACACTGCAACGCAAATGCACACTGAATCACATGCGATTTCATTGCGTTTTTTCATTAAGTATTGGAAAATTGCAATTTAAAATGCGGAACGCAAATCGCAGAAAAATCGCAGCAGTGTGGCCTAGCCCTTAGTGTTTTTTAACTGTCTATGGGACATCTTAAAGGACAACTATATTGAAAAATTAACTTTTAAAAATAAAAAGTACCTGGGGCAAGGAGATGGGATTGATTATTGCCATCTCCCAATAGTTTTGTTGAGGAGCTATAGCACATACAGTTTTCATCTGCCAGGTTATGGCCCTGGGCCATTCTATATTAAAGATAGTTCTGAAGCATACAGAAAGACTAGTAGAAGCAGTTTTCTTCATCCTGCTGCTCCTCATAGAAATTATATTGGGAGGTAAAAAGCACCAATCTTACCTCCCTGCCTCAATTACTTTTTATTTTAACGTTTTTAAAAAAAACTTTAGACATACTATAGCTTACTTTTAAGTTTACACATCAGTGTATGCTTCTGGGGCCATCATATTTACACAGTATGTGTTTTGGGCAGTCTTCCCTTTACTTAGGGATTATATTGTATTCTTTTTAGCATATTTACAAAGAGTTGGTTTCACCCTTCTTCGCCTTGCATGCCAGACAATCACAATCTACACCAAGTGTAGGATTTTTTCATTATACTGTATTTTTTCTAACCATTTGTTCAGAACGGACTAAAAAGGTTACTAGCATCACCTTCTTAATTTGCTTTCATACATTACATGCTCTTGCATTTAGAATATGTAAGTAATAAGATACTGTAAAAAAAATAAATAAATATAAAAATGAAGGCTTCCATTCCATTTTGTTGCCAGTAAAACCCATAGCCCATGTTGGCTTCAAAGAGCCACACCTTTTGACTGCAGGATTCACCGTCTCTATGCACAGTTTCTAGTGAAAGATAACAACAATGTACAGATACATTTAGAAATGAGTTCCTGGTGGCGCACCATATAAATGCCATGTTTTTAGGAACATACAAGTTCAAATGCCCTAGTTTACTTATGAAACAACATTCTACTGAATGAGTTTATTGCTTTTTATGTTTCATGTTTCTAGAAAAATATAAAGTTTCTACATATGTGCAAACTTTATATATAGTAGCTGTTTTTTTATTTTTTTTTTTATTTACCAACCAGTGTAAATTGCCGACATCCTTCCTGGAACAGCATAAAATAGTGAACGGATTTTACCAACTTTTACTGAAATGTACTTGCATCTATTGCTTGTGCAGGTGTGGCGTGCTGTTTAAATACTGGGTTTGGAAATAAACAGACCATTGAGACACAGGTTCAGATTTACTTTTTTTTCTAGCAAAAGATAGAGATTCTACATTTACCGATATTCCCCCAGTTAGCCCTTGTGGCATAGAGGTAGAAAGCATTCTTTTTAGCAATACACAGTATAGAAGGTTGCAGGTTTAATTCCCCAAACTTTCCTTTTATTTTTTACTGAAATGACTGTTTCTTACAGCCATGCTAGCAAAGAAATAACCTGCAAAGACTAATTTTCTTTTTGTATGAAAAGCAAAGGAATTTATCATTGTTAGGGACAGGAACATTTGTAATGTGTTTACACAACTGCACTGAAATCCGTGAGAGGGAGGGATGATCTCTGAGCTGTAACATAATTGGCTGTCCGCTTCCAGGAAGCAAAGCTTCACGCAGCATCCACAGCAAAGAGAGAGGTGAAACACAGCTTTTTGTATGCTTGTGAATGTGCTCTTTTTATTGGGGCAACGTTGTCTGGAGACTTCACAGGCCTAATAACTTTACCACAGACATTACAAGCATAAAGTCGACCGTGAAGCATTATACAGCCAAGGGAACATTTCTCGAACAATGGCTGCAGCATTAGATATTAATGCCAATTCGGTGTTTGTCTGTTCGAACATTGACTTGGCTTCAATGTTGAATAGGTGTATAGCCAATACAATATAATATATATATTGGCAAAAGTAAGCATGTTGGTGCACAGTGGAATTTATGTGTGTATAGGTATAGCTATCCTGAGATGGGCGGGGACATGGAAAATCTCATTTATAGCCTGTGACAAATGCATGTGTCCGGATGCAATACAGCCTAATGGTATAGAGCAAGGGTGTTATTTTGGACCTTTTACATGTTTGAAAAGTACAACTCCCAGAATTCTGTTTGCAGTAATTTTTTTCTTTATGTCCATTGCCTAATGAATGTATACAGATGCAATACAGCCTAATGATATAGAGCATGGTTGTTGAAGTTTTCACATTTAAAAACTACAACTCCCAGAATGCTGGAAAATTTAGTTCTCATACATCCTGAAATAAAGCCATTTCCCCCGACTTACAGACATTAAAAGCCCACGTTCGTGCTTTAGCGATTCCTAAGGGTTTGAACATGCAAGTGATCCATGCCCTTCCCTTACATCCATAGCTATTACACTATTGGATTAGGGAAGGGTTATATGGGTCACTTAAAGGAGAACTATACCCAATTTTTTACACTCCAGAATCTGAAAACAAACCCCCTAAAAACACCAATAAACTATAAAATGTCCCTTTAGTAAACTCTGTTAAAGTAAATCAAAGCCTGTTAAGAACTGGATGAAGTATCTGTGTGTATGTGCAGTGTCAGACCACACCTCCTGACCTCAGTCACATGCTTCCTTGCTTTATCTGTCCTGTAAAAGGATTGGCTAGATATTATTAATGGATGTGACCAACTGTAACAAGTTTGTGCCATAGCTAAGGACTGAGCATGTGCAGAACATAATGGTCGTTGACCAAACTGTCTGATACTAGAATGCTGAGAAGTAAAGCACAAACCACGTGTTATTTAAAGGGCATGTCCACCCCCAAAACTATAATCCCCCCAACTACTGGCCCTATTGTGTAGTGTAGTTTAATCCTTACCTACATCCCAGCTCCATATGTTTCTCCAGTAGTCCCCCCCCCCCCAAAGTCCCAAAAACTGCCCATAGATAGAGTCCATATAAGACTCTGCCTCCTACCTGGCCTCCGGGAGAAGTTTGGCATGCGTACTGCAGCCCTACTCCCCCTCCGGATTCCCTCCCCCTAGCATTAATCCCCTTGGTCCCCCAGCCCCAACCGCATCATTTTTATTTTTAGAAAGTGCCCCAAACTTTTACTTACCTCCCCTCTTTCCTCCGCTGCACTGAATGACCGGCAGCCGCATCCGTGATTGGCTGCCGCTCAGCCAATCACAGACGCGACTGCCAGTCCCGCCCCTCTGCTTACATTCTGGCAAGCAGAGGGCCGGCAGCGCGGCAAAGGAAAGAGGGGAGGTAAGTAAAAGTTTGGGGCACTTTCTAAAAATAAAAATGATGCGGTTGGGGCTGGGGGACCAGGTGGAAAGCTATATCAAAAAATAGATTTAAGGGTGGACATACCCTTTAATTAAATTTCCCAGCGCCTGTATCAAAATGAGAGGTAAGACGCAGATTACTGGTTTTATATCAAGGTGTACTGACTTCTGGTTCAGTTTTATTCTGTGGCTTTAGTTGCTCTTTAAGGCAGTAGGAGTCATAAACCTTGCCAAACTTGCCCTCATTTCCATATTCCACCTACCTGACAGCTATATTCCATGGAGTGGAATAAACCTGCAGATCTGAGAACAGACCCATGCAATCCTTACACTATGTACAGTGTAAGCTTAATAGCACCATTGGGTAACCAAAGATCCTATACAGGATCCAGATTAACATGCTGGGTTCATACATTTACCACAGCAAGTTCCAGATTTACAGTTGCTATGGGGTTAAGACATGGGAGTGCATGATACTGATTAGCTTAAAAGATTAATGTGAGGTACTCCCACCTCTCCCCTAAAGGAGCTAAAAGCTCCCCACCGAGTATGAAATTAAATAGAGCCTTCTTATAACGGAAGGTACCATACAGCCTCATGTTATTAATATATCAATACTGGAAAAACTGGCTATTTCTCCAAGAATGCTGGGTAGTTTCCGAGACAAGCAACATCATTTTATCATATACAGACATCACTTCCTGTCTAGCAAACAAACTGGATAGTTTTATTTCTTTCTATGGAGAAGGGAAGGGGGAGTTAATGTGTGAATCTGAAGAATTTTTGGTTGGCTAAGACTGTTGCATGTTTTACAAACAGCACATAATTGGGTGTAATACAGGAACTTCCTTACATTTCCTGTCTTGTCATGTACAATGCCTAAGAATGTTTTAATGAAGTATACTTTATTACTTGTATATTATTTGTTTTGTAGTTCAGTATTAAAGGCTATGTCCACCCTAAAATTTATTTTTTCATTAAATCCCCCCTGGGCTCCCAGCCACCCGCTATATTTTTTTTTTAGAAAGCCCCCAAACTCTACTTACCTCCCCTCGATCCTCGGCCCGCTCCCGCCCTCTGCTTCAAGGAAATGCAACAGAGGGGCGGGACCGGCAGCCGCGTCTGTGATGGCTGAGCGGCAGCCAATCACAGACGCGGCTGCCGGCAGCTCACTTCGCCGGAGGAAAGAGGAGAGGTAAGTAAGAGTTTGGGGAGCTTTCTAAAAAAAAAAAATATGCGGTTGGGGCTGGGAGACATGGGGGAAATCATTACTGAAGGGTTTTATGCTAGGGGGGGATAGTAGAACGGAGGGAGAGGAGGGGGGAGAAGGGCTCAGTACGCATGGCAAAAATCTACCTGAGGCCAGCTAGCAGGCAGTGTCCTATATGGCTCTGCTAGCCTCCTGGTAGTCATTTTTTGGACTGTGGGGGGGGGGGGGACTACAGGAGAACCCTATGGAGCTGGGATGTGAGGTAAGGATTAAACTACACTACATGGTGGGGCCAGTAGTTGGGGGGATTATAGTTTTGGGGGTGGACATGCCCTTTAAGTAGTATTACTATATTTTGTATAGTATTATTTCTTGATTGATTTTAGTGATAATTACATACATACAAGTGCTACTGATCTGCTCAAACATTAATACAAACATAGAAAAGATAATCAATGCACATTCCAAGGCCCCACACAAAATCATTATCTGCTCACTGACATACATTATAAACAAAGGGGATTTAGTATCTCATACAAGTATGCAAACGTTTGCTAATCGTAATTGAAATAAAGTAATTTAAAAAAGTTAGAAGTTAGGACCTTCCAGACTGGGGTTACTTGACATGGTTAGAAGGCTTTTCATTCATGTGATCACAGTAATGTATACTAAACCCCCTTTGTTTATAATGTATGCCAGGTCTTGGCAAATCACCTGTGTGATGATGGTGGGGTGTGTCCAAACATGTGTGTATATATATATATCCATAAAGCAGTCATCTGGTACAAATTGGTGGCGGCGGTACTGGTAATACCATTTATTCTCCCTGTTTTCTTTGTATATTTGTTCTCTGTATTAAACTATGGAGGCTGCTACTGAAAGTGTTGATTTAAATCCTCCTGTCCTTGTACCTGCAGACAAAATGCCCCAATTAGACTCAGTAGCTCTACTAGGCCCAATTGCCAAACCTATTTTTAAACCTGATCCGTTTGATGGGGTAACTAGGGAGTGGACTGATTGGCTAGAACAATTTGAATTGGCAGCCACTATAAATGGTTGGGATGAAGGTGCTCGCTTGCAAGTCCATAGCCTTTTGCTTAGTGGTAAATCCAGGCAGGTATGCCAAGGATTTACCGTAAAACTGAATAAAAAGCAGTTATCAGTTATTAAAAATGACTCAAATTTTCTCAATTAATCTGTATAAAAGAGTATATAAAAGGATAAATCCATTTCTTTAGGTAACCTGGGAATGAGAAATGTTTGTTTATATGTTAGATTATTATAGCAATGCTATTATAATAAAATGACGCTGTATGGTACCGTCTGTTCTAATATATGAGGTACCATCACCACTTGCCGTGTTGAGTACTAATAAGTATGAACATAGCATGTTTAGTTTCAACTACACAGTATGGCAGGATTGCACAAGTCTACTCTCAAACCTGCAGGATTATCCTATTTGGTCCCTCTGGATGCTGCTGACTGTGAGTAACAGTTTAAAATATACCTGTGTACAGATTCTATATCCACACATAGCAAAACAAGCACACACATAATTTCCATTGTGCACCAACAGGCACACTTTTGCTAGTATATGTGTGTGTGTATATATATATATGCACAGTTGGTAATGTACGTCATGTATTTAATATAATGAGTTGAGGAGGTGACATTGCTTGAGGGACGTATAGCACATGTTTATTGCAAAACCTTATATACAACGTAATCAGTTTTTCCACTTGGAGCGTAAATATATATATATATATATATATATATATATATATATATATATATATATACACACACAACACACACACACGACTTTTTTGGGGGACAATTGAATACAATTGATGCATAGCATTTTCTGTAGTTCCTTCCCGTCAATTGTTATCTTACAGACATCAGGCCTTCTGAAATATTTTATTACAGATTACAAATGTGTTATAAATTCTATGGCTTAATTCTAAAATCTCTTGAAAGTCCTATGTTGGGAATACATTATTTGTTTAATTTGAGGGGATACAGGAGACAGGAATTTGGAACCTGAAAGCATTTACCATTAAAGGGCATGTCCACCAAGAAAATGGTCAAATGGTTCCAATTGATATATTTTGCACTTTACCTGCATTACTAGCCAGATATATGGAGATAATAATGGTCCCCATTCTGGCAGAATAATCCAATGATTTACAGTGGTTTCACTTGCTTCCCAATCTACACATGCTCAAGCTTATAAAAAGCTCATTGGGCAGAGGGAAGAAGCATATACATTTGCCAGAAACCAGAAAGGAAATATCATTAAATATTTGGTTACAAATGCATACAATAAACTTGTAGAAATAGCAGTCAGGGTTGTATATAACAAGCCACCGGTGTGGACTTGTCACACATTATATATATATATATATATATATATACAGTATTTCTAAAAGAACCATATTAATTATTACTTTATAACACTTAGTGGTATGTAATATTGCAGTTTACCACATCCAATAGGGAAGTTGGATTGATTACCTCAGGCATCTCTTTCCTTGGAAATTGGAAGCATGCCAATCACACAAGTTTTACTGGCTATACACTATGCAATTTACCGTCTGACAGCCACCATGGCCAATTATTTTGCAATTGACTTTTGATCACAAAATAAATAGATAAAAAATAAATAGGGGGATGCACCGAGCGCCGCTATCGGCAACCCGGTGCAAACAGCCCGGCAATGTTATATGCCGATAGCGGCGCTTGGAACATCGCTCCTGGCGATTTTCTATTCCGCCATTTTTAACGCCAGCTATTAGCTGGCGTTGAAAGTGCCGCAATAAAATGCAGATTTTGGCATATAACATCTCTTGCGGCAGCTGCGCTGTTAACTTTCGCGTTAGCCACGCAGCCGCCGCAAGGAAGGAGTTAAAGTCACGCTAACCGATATAACATCGGTTAGCGTGACTTAAACTCCAAATCAGGAGCGATGCGCCCGTTGGTGCATCGCCCTGAAAGAGTGGGGAATACCAGTCACTGCAATACACTAGGTATATTGAATGTCAAACTGACTTAATATCTAGCGGCTGTATGGCCAGCATTTTAAGAGAACTAGGTGACATTGGTGGTATGTGAATTTTGCTTTTTGCACCTAGTATAGTAGGTATTGTAAACAGCATTCCCTCTAATGGTGGCCATAGACGCAATTGTACGAATCACGGATCATTCAATCGGATGGGCCAACTTAATTTTTTTATCAACTGGTCCAATAGGAAAAAATATAAAAGACCCTCTATATTCTAGCTGGCAGGTAGTATAGGTAAGGGATCATACAATCGAATGGGCCAACTTAATTTTTTAATCAACTGGTCCAATAGGAAAAAATATGATTGTCGGCTGATGGTGCATTAACAGGCTGATGATCTGCTGACTGGATCGTGTGTGGCCACCATTAGCCGTGCACTATTACACAACCCACAGGCCTGCACACACAGGTTAAAAGAGAGCACAACAAACATCTAGGGGAAGCTAAGAAATAAGGTAGGTAGTGCACACAATTTGATTTGGTATCTGCACAGATAATATACCGTATCTATGAGAATTAGAGGGAACACTGATAGTGACCCTTGGACAATGCCAGGCTGGTCGGCACTGTATGGGATGATGACTAGTGCTGTGTAATGTAGGATGTAGTGGCCAGTCTCACCGGGTAGAGGTTCCCTTGCGCACATCACACATCAGGCATTTAAAGGCCTCGGCGCTGTTCTTGAACGTACACACGCTACAGTCCCAGTATCCCTCGTCTGATGACGGCTTCGGTTGCCTCTTCGGCCTGTTGGAAATAACAAACTGTTACAAGGGGAGAGCAGCACGCTCACTAGGCGGCCTATTTCTAGATCGCTAAGCCTGGACTATTTCACAATGAGGCGGAAACAAACCGTCCACCGCTTTTAACCGACCGACCAATCTTTCCCTGTCAGCCCACTACAATCTCACCTGGTCGGGCTTTTCTTGTCTCCCATGCTGCTCCGCACAAACCGAGCTCAGGCCGAACGGGCAAAAAGCCCCGGACTGTCTGAGGCGGGAGCAAGCGCCTTAGATCAGCCGCAGCCAGCTGTCCGCCGCAGCACGTGACCTACCGCGGCCAATCACAAGCAGCCTAACCGAAACCTGCTGGCTAGCTAGAGCGTGGGGTTTGGTAGAATATGAAAGCCGGTGAAGAAGCCGGATAGGAACAGAGATTGGTTGGAACGAAGGGCGGAGCAGAGAGAACAGGACCAGCCATGGAATATGGAAAGTCAACTTGGAAAACTTAGAAAGCAGCAGCTGGATTTCAATACAGGGAGAATACACCAAGTGTGTGTGTATATGTGGGATTGCAGGGCTGGGGACTTCCCAACACCCAAAGTCCCAAAAACTGGCCACCAGGAGGATAGCAGAGTCCACATAGGACTCTGCCTCCAGACAAAATTCTCCTCCGAAAGAAATTTGTCCTGCGCACTGCAGGCCTCCCCCTACCAATAAATCCCTTTGCCCATTAGTAGCTATCCTGCACCCAGCCCCAACTGCCATAAAAGATTTTACAGGAACTCCCCCGAACATTACCTTACCTCTCTCCCCTGGCATTTTCAGCAGCCACCTCTGTGATTGGCTGCCTCTCAGGTAAGTAAGAGGTAAGGTAAGTAAAGATCGGGGGAGTTCCTGTAAAAATTTTTATGGCGGTTGGGGCTGGGGGCAGGATAGCTACGAATAGGCAAAAGTCCAAAAATGGAGTGGACATGCCCTTTAAAGGGTAAGTACAGTCTGTAACTAAAGCTCAGAACTTTAGAATATTACAAATAGAATCTTTAAAAAGGTAATGTCCACCCCCAAATCTAAAACTTAATCCACTACTGGCTCCAATGTGCAGTGTAAAAAACTCCTTTCCTTACATATCTGCTCCAAAGGGCTAGGCCCCACTAGGCTATTTTGGTGTGCACTGCGGTAGCACAACGCTCACCAATAGAAGAGGATGGGCATGCGCTTCAATAGGGTTACATCAAAGAAATCACAGCAAATACGCAGGGTAGCGCACATGAATTGCCTGACGTGATTTCGCTGCATCCCACGATTCTTGCACGCTGCCTAGCCCTAATGGTTCTCCTGTAGTGTCTGTCCAAACTTCCAAAAAGTAGGAGGTGTCTGAGTCATCCAGTCCCTGCTGCTTCCTTAACCTCAGTAAGGACAGTGACATCCGCAGGGGACTCAAATCCACTAAAAACAAGTCTTTTTATAAACTAGATTTGTCTTTATTTACCTTTGAAGGGACACTAAAGTGAAAATTGACCTGTCTTTATCCTTTTCTATATTTTTAGTGTTGCCAGTAACTTAATCCCTTTTTGCTTTCAGTTCCACCTGTGTCCACCCCCTCCCAAAACTGAGGCACAGCTTGTGTGGAGCATGTGCAGTGGAGATGATCTGTGCCCTCATACAGCCAATAACATTGATCTAGTGATTTTGTGTTATTGTGAAAGTAAAACAGCTTTTCAATGGGAAGGTAAGCAGCACTGGGTGTTGTAATAACTGCTTGAATCAAGTAAGATTTTCCTTTAGTTGTAGGAGTTTGAAGGGGAGGGTGTGTGGACTTTATAATTGATTTCTTTATGTACAGTGCTAAATTGGGATTTTAATAACACAGACAGCAGCTAACTACAGGATTGGGTGTTGGCTATAGAAACAGAACACAGTTAATCCTTGTTCCTTTTCCTGATCTTTATGCTAAATCAAATAGCAATGCAGTAACAGAGAAATAAGCTTTGCTTTGCTTCAATAGAACCTAGTTTCTACATGTAGTGCGCTAGGGGGAGGGGCTTGGTGATTGACAGTTCTTTACCGACTAGTTGTGCCCCACCCCTTTTAAAAAGTAAATATCCCAGAGTTAAAAAGAAAACACCAAAAACAAGGGATAGGAAGGTCAGAGAAGGGGAAAGCAGATTTAAAACTGGTGGTTATGCGTGGACCCCTGCTCCCCCTCTAGATGAAAATCAAACAAAGATGGTCGACAAACTAAAGATTGTATCATGGAACGTACGAGGCCTTAGTGACCCACAGAAACGTATGACAGTCACCAAACAGCTCCGCAATACCCAAGCAGATATCATCTGTCTGCAGGAAACACACCTCCTACCCGACACCACGCACTACCTACAAAAACCATGGATTAAATGGGCCACACACAGCACATACTCGTCATACTTCAGAGGAGTATCCTTAATGATAAGTAACAATCTGCATTTCAATATTCATGATGTTAAAACCGACAAAAAAGGAAAGTTTCCCCAGTCATCATGGCAGCCTATCACCAAGTGGGTAAGCTCCTCCCTCTGCCTGATAGACAGGAAACGAATCTACAAATGCTCCTCTCACCCTAGGACACATGTCTTTTTCGTTTCCTGTCTCAAGCCTGGTAGTCAGCAGTGCTTACCTTTTTCCAGCAACAGGCTCTCTCCATCTCTCCCTGTATGCTGAAGCTCCCCGAAAACCTAGATATGGTGGTGTGGAGATCTCCCAGTGACCGGGACAATGCAGCATTATTATTCTGCGGGTAGGACTGCATGCGGGAACAATCAGGATTTCACGGGTGGCGCGTCACTTCCGGTTCCGGCCGCCCACGTGACATGACGTCAGACGCGAGAGTTCCTATGGACTCCTATCGCGGCCGCCATTTTTGTTAAGGGAAAATGAATTTTCCTTTATTTCAACTATCCTGTTAGGTTTGGAACAGCGATTTTTGTACCCTCTAGGCTGGATACCGGATAGGACTTGGATTGCCTTATTGAAATCTCTGCGTTTGCACTTTCTTCTTGCAGCCTGGGGGGGCGGAGCTTGGTGTTGCAGCCTATAAATAGGAACAGGTGGAGTTACCCAGTGATGCCTGTTGTCTGTTGTGAGCTGCATCACTGGACTCTGTGCCTCTGGCTGCAAGGTAAGTGTAAAGATTTCTTTTTCTTTTGTTGTGTTGTTTTAGTCCTATTATTTCCTAAATTCAGGCACTTAGAAAGCTTTTGTTTATTTTCCCAGTGTTCCAGCTATGGAGTCTGGTAGTACTGGAAAAGGGTCACACCAGAAGGGATCTAGGTAAGCATAGGTGAGTATAGGCTAAGAGATGGAGACATTAGTTTGGGCCCTGACAGTTTGTTTCTGTTATTCCCACAGCCTCTTAACTTCAGACAAGACTCGTAAAGCCACTGAAAGTAAGAAAACAGCGGATTTGATAATAACCCCAGATGATTCTGTACCATCTACATCAACACAATTTAATTTGATGTTGGACGCAATTAAACAGACGATGTCACAAGGATTTAAGGAACTGGCTGAAGTTAAGAGAAAACGCAGACGAGAATATTATGTACCTTCAGGTTCAGTGTCTGAAATTTCAGAGTATGAAAGATCAGTTTTGTCGGATGAAGATTCTTATTTAGATTCAGAACAGAAGGAAGAAAAAGAATCAGATTACACCTTTGATCCTTCATTATTAGATGGTTTAATTAAAGCTGTAAGAGATACATTGAACAAGTTAAAGCTAGTCTAGCAGATAAACTGTTTCCTTCTGCAAAAAAGAGAAATGTTTCTTTCCCAGTACATACTTCCATTTCAGAAATAATGACGTTAGAATGGAAAGACTGAAAAATTGGAAAAAAATATCCATTGGATGAATCCATAACCAAAAGTTGGGACAACGCTCCAAAGGTGGACGCAGCAGTTGTTCGATTGGCTAGATGCACTACCCTTCCGGTGGATGACGCATCTGTATTAAGGGATCCCATGGATAAAAAACTTGAGTTTAATTTAAAAAAGACCTACATTGCAGCAGGAGCAGCGTGTCGCCCTGCAGTGGCACTGACATCAGTATCCAGAGCAGCCAAAGTCTGGGTACAAGAATTTGAAGCAGCTCTAAACAATAATGTTAAAAGACCCAGATTACTAGAGATGTTGGCAAATATTAAAATAGCAATAGATTTTTTTGCAGATTCTTCAGTGGATTTAGTTCACTTAGTGGCTAGGGTTATGGCATTGTCAGTTGCTTCTAGAAGATCTCTGTGGTTAAGACCTTGGTCAGCAGATGTGGCCTCAAAAAATTCTTTGTGTATGTTACCTTTTGAAGGAGAAAGACTTTTCGGACAAGCATTAGATTCTATGATTGAAAAAGCTTCAGGAGGGAAGAGTTCTTTCCTACCTCAGGACAGAAGACCAAAGAGATTTAGACAACAACAAAATAGGTTTAGAGGAAAAGATAACACATTTCGTACCTTCCGTCCCTTTCGTCAATCAGGACAAAGACATGATGGAATGGGACAGTCTTCTTGGAGAACATCAAAACAAATTCAACCCAGAAAACAGACACCGTATGGACAAAGATTCAGTTCGCAATAGGAATCCGCCGGTCCAAACTTTGAAAGTAGGAGGAAGGTTAACTTATTTCAAAAAAGTTTGGACCAAGTCAATTCAGGATTCATGGGTAGGCAATATTATTCAAGAAGGTTATCAAATAGAATTTGCTTACCGCCCAAAAGAAAATCATTTTATCATGTCTCAAACACCATCAGACCCTCAAAAAAGATTAATTCAAGAATTTATTGCTCAACTCCAGAACCAGAAAGCGGTAGAAAGAGTTCCAAAAAGGTTCGAAAGAAAAGGGTTTTACTCATGCCTCTTTTTGGTAAAGAAGGCGTCGGGAGGATTAAGACCGGTTCTAGATTTAAGAAAATTAAATCTATGCGTTCAAACCAAAAAATTCAAGATGGAATCTTTTCTTTCAATAAACAAAGTAATTTACAGAGGAAGTTGGCTCACATCAATCGATTTAAAAGACGCATATTTCCATGTACCAGTACACAAAGAGTCCAGAAGATATCTCCGTTTTGCATTTCAAGGTGTTCACCTACAGTTCAAGTGCCTACCATTTGGCCTTTCCACATCACCACGAGTTTTTTCAAAGGTATTAGTAACTGTAATAGCAGAGATAAGGAAAAGTTATTTTTATTTTCCATTACTTAGACAACATTTTAATAGTAGCTCCATCCAGAGACATCAGTGTAATACATACAAGAAGGGTTATGCAGATACTCCTAGAATTCGGCTGGATATTAAACCAAGAAAAGAGTCAACTACACCCATCTCAAGACTTGATATTTTTGGGAGCAAGATTTCGGACAAAGGAAAACACACAACTTCCCGAACAAAGACAGACAAAGCTGTTAGCAGAAATGAGGAAATTCAAATCACGGAAAAAGGCGTCGGTAGCATCTTGTTTGACAATATTTGGTTTAATGTCAGCAACTATCAACCTTGTAAGGTGGGCAAGATGGCCCCTACAAAAGTTTCTTCTATCTTC
This sequence comes from Hymenochirus boettgeri, assembly GCA_019447015.1. Lineage (NCBI taxonomy): Eukaryota > Metazoa > Chordata > Amphibia > Anura > Pipidae > Hymenochirus > Hymenochirus boettgeri. The sequence continues at coordinate 119,313,805 of CM033471.1, read as the reverse complement.
TGTGAAAATACCACACATGCAGATGAACAGGAGATTAATTATTCCAGGTCCGTTAAAAAAAGCCATAGACTGGTGGTTGAACCCAGAACATCTAAAACGAGGAATTCCATTGGTACCAGAAGATTCCATAGTTATTATGACAGATGCGTCAGAAACCGGTTGGGGTGCGTACCCCCTAGGAAGATCTTGTCAAGGTCTTTGGAAAGGGAAAGGAATGTCATCAAACATTCTAGAAATCCAAGTGGTTTACAAAGCCTTAAAAAGTTTCAAATCGGAGATATAAGGGAAAAATGTATTAATAAAATGCGACAATATCGCAGCAGTCCAATATATAAAGAAGCAAGGAGGGACACGAAGTACCCAATTACTAAAAGAAGTTCAACCAATTTTCAACTGGGCAGAAAACAATATACTCCTTCTATCAGCCAATTATATTCCAGGTGTGTCAAATGTAGAAGCAGATTTCTTAAGCAGAGAAACTTTGAGTTCAACAGAATGGTCATTAAACAAAACCATTTTTCAGGATCTCACGAAAAGATGGGGACAACCCACCATCGACTTGATGGCCTCACCAAAAAATACAAGATGCGAACAATTCTTTGCAAGAACATTTTGCACAAAAGCAGTTGGAATAGATGCTCTACTGCACAAATGGGACAGAGGTCTCCAATATGTTTTTCCCCCGCTTCCACTTGTTTGGAAAACATTATTGAAAATAAAAAGAGACAAATCAGATGTAATCGCCATTCTGCCATATTGGCCGAGAAGACCATGGTTCCCGCTACTTCTGTACCTAGCGAAAGAAGAACCAATCAAGATAAATCTCATGAAGGGATGGTTGTTCCAAGGACCAATTTTACTTTCCCAGTGAGAAGGTCCAGCATTGATGGCATGGAGGTTGAAAGGAAGAGATTAAAAGAATATGGTTGTAACAAAGATTTAATTAATTTTCTGCTAAAATCCAGAAAACACTCTACAACAAGTCAATATCACAAGGTATGGCGACATTTTGTAAACTTCGCTGAACAACAAAACGAAGATCCTTGTAGGCCATCAGTAAATTTAATTTTAAATTTCTTGTATACAGGTTTTAAAACGCAGGTGTCAGCCATTTCAGCTCTAACTGGGAAACAATGGGCAACTGAACCTTTAATACAAAGATTTTTTAATGCTTTTATAAGAGTTAAGAGTAAAACCTGTAATTAAATCCAGTTCTCCACCCTGGAGTCTACCTTAAGTGTTAAATGCTTTAACGGAAAAACTGTTTGAACCATTACAAGAGATCTCAGACTGGATGTTGACTTTAAAGGTCATTCTGTTAGTAGCGGTTACATCAGCTTGCAGAGTAAGTGAATTAAGTGCCTTGTCTTGTAAAGAACCACATACAGTAATCTTTGATGACAGAGTTCGATTACGACCAACCTTTACCTTTTTACCAAAAGTGGTATCAGAATTTCATGCTGATCTGGAAATTTCCCTACCAACATTCTTTCCTAAACCGGAGGATGATTTAGAGAAAAGATTACATACCTTGGACCTGGTCCGATTATTAGCCTTCTATATTAAAAGAACAGAAAAATGGAGAAAGACAGACAGACTATTCATAATACCGAAAGGTCCAAGAAGAGGACAAGCACCTACCAAAAGAACCATTAGTGCTTGGATAGTAGCAGCAATAGCAAAAGCTTATAATTTAAGAGGAGAAAAGGTCCCTTCTGGGCTCAAAGGCCACTCTACCAGAGCGCTAGCAAGTTCCTGGGCAGTGGAAGCCAAAGCCTCTGCCAGCCTGTTGTGCAATTCAGCCAGATGGTCTTCCCTGAAGACATTTGTAAAACATTATCGTTTACATGTAGAAGCAGCTAAAGAAGCAAATTTCGGTTATAAAGTCTTACAGGCTGTAAAAAACAATAAATAATTGTGTGTTTAAGCATCTAACTGTGTCCTGCCCTTTCTTACTTGTAGCTTTGGTATTTCCCACTTGGTGATAGGCTGCCATGATGACTGGGGAAAATATGAAATTAAAACAGCTTACCGAAATTTCTATTTCCCAGTCATTCTTCATAGCAGCATTCACCAAGACCCACCCATTTTTAATTGAGCTTTGATACTGAAAGACATGTGTCCTAGGGTGAGAGGGGCATTTGTAGATTCGTTTCCTGTCTATCAGGCAGAGGGAGGAGCTTACCCACTTGGTGAATGCTGCCATGAAGAATGACTGGGAAATAGAAATTTCGGTAAGCTGTTTTAATTTCATATTATGTTTGTACAGCATTAAATATAGAATCTACCCTCTATGTCTTAATAGGCATCTATGACTCACCGCTGGCGACCCAGCAACCAATTCGAGCAGTACTCCCATTTATATTGAAGTACCCCCAAGCCAGACTAATTTGTATGGGAGACTTCAATGCAGTAATGGAGACACCAATGGACAAATTGCCTACCCCCCTATGTAGAGGTTCAACCCCACTATATAGGCTGATAACAGAACTCCAATGGGTGGATGTGTGGCGGCTACGCCACCCAACGACGAGGGGGTACACCTGTCACTCCCTTGCACATAATACACTATCACGAATCAATCTATTTTTTGTAAACAGAGCAAGGAGCACACTAGTCTCCGATTTCTCCCATCTACACAGGGGTGTATCGGACCATTCACCAATACAACTACTGCTGGGCGGGGGGTGGGTGGGGGGAGGTGTCTCTCTGTTCCGCAACTTTAGAATACACCCATTTTGGTTGACTATTTTTCCCCAACCGGATCCTATCCCTGAACAAATGGAAATATTCTTTGCACTGGACCACAGTCCAGTAGAATACACAACCCAGTGGGATGCCTTTAAGGCCTTCCTCAGAGGACATCTGAATAGTACAATCAAATATACCAAAAAACAAGATTCCCAAACAGAAACAAACTCAGCCAACAAACTGCAACAAGCAGAATACAATTACACATTTAACCCCACAAACCAAACTAAGAAAGAATGGTTGGCAGTGCAAGCACTATATAACAACACCATTATAGAAAAGACACACAGGAAGATCTTCTTTAATAAAAGGAAATACTTCAAACACAAGTCAATCCGCCAAACTACTAGCACATGGACTGCAGGATGCCAACAGTATACTTAAAATCAAAGACCCAAACAAAGGAGAAGTCACAAGCACCCCTGCAATTGTACAAACCTTTACGCAATTCTACAGACAACTATATCAGTCACAACTCACAACAACAACACAAATTGAAATTCAAGCATACTTAGCGAACTAACAAAATAATCACGGTTTGCGGATCAGGAGCATACTGCTCAACGGAAAAAAAAGAGGGGTAACTTCCAGCGCTCACTGCACCTCCGAAAAAAGCCGGCTCCCTCACGGCCCCAATGCAATTCATAAAAAGTAGGAATGGAGGCAGGCAGCCAGAAAGCCCATAAAATCCAGTCTTTATTAGTTAATCATGTAAAAACAGCACATCGGATACAAACTAAACACCCACACTCTTCATCTATATGCTCCACCCAACATGTTTCGTGATCTCTCGTCACTTCCTCAGGGGCCATACTTAGCGAACATTGATTTCCCCAAACTAACACCACACGAACGTTCCTATCTAGAAACAGACCTCTCCCTACTAGAAATTGAAGAAGCAGTTTTGGACTAAACAACAACAAAACACCAGGCCCAGATGGTCTGCCAGTGGAGATCTATAAAAGATATCGGGAGTGGCTCACTCCACGGATGCAACATCTATTTCACTATGCCGCGCAACATCACTCCCTTGCACCAACTATGAATGAAGCTCATATTATACTAATTCCGAAACCAGGGAAAGATATACTAGACTGCGGCTCATACAGACCCATCTCACTGTTAAACACAGATTACAAAAATCTTACCAAGATACTTGCCAACAGACTTACAAACGTAATTTCCTCCCTTGTACACCCGGATCAAACAGGATTTATGTCCGGGAAATCCGCGTCTATAAATATCAGGAAAACCTTGATACAGTGCCAGGTGGACCACAACAATGCCGGTAACCATATCATAATGTCCTTAGATGCCCAAAAGGCTTTTGACTCAGTGGAGTGGCCTTACCTATGGCACTGTATGGCAAAATATGGTTTTGGCCCCAGATTCACTGATTGGGTCAAATTGCTATACTCCCAACCCAAGGCAGCAATCTCAGTAAATGGCATGCGTTCCCAGCCATTCGACCTGCGCAGGGGAACTAGACAGGGCTGCCCCCTTTCCCCGTATCTCTTTGCACTGGCAATAGAACCCTTAGCCATCCAACTCAGATCAAATCGAGAGATTAAGGGATTCACACTGGGGGCCTAAACTGCTCTCCTCAGTTTATATGCTGATGACCTTCTACTCTACCTGGCAGACCCACATCAATCACTAACAACAGCCCACACCATAATTACACATTTCAGCCCTGTATCCGGACTCTATATTAACTGGAATAAGTCCGTATTATTCCCCCTGGACTCAATCATGAACATACCCACAAAAATAAGAACTCTGATACCAGTTTCTGACAAATTTAAATACCTAGGGATTATAATTACCAAAACACCAGAAGAATCCCCTACACACAATATCACACCACTACTGGAATGGGCAAAGAATAAAATCAAGGTTTGGAAACAACTCCCCATCAATTTATTAGGGCGTATAAACTTAATTAAAATAATTATACTCCCCAAGATCCTTTATGCCCTCCAACACTCAGCAATCACAATACACAAAACATTTTTCAAAAATCTACAAAGTGTACTGTTGGCATTAATATGGAACTCAAGTCGAGCAAGAGTCAAATTCAAAACTCCAGATGCCTAATGCTTTGGCGGGTATGGCGCTCTCGAATTTTTATCTATATTAACTTGCAGGCCAATTAAAATATTTCACAGAGTGGGTAGTGCCACCCCCCCCGACCCCCAGGACACCCCACCACCAACAATATATGATATGGAGGTGATGCTTCATGCTTAACTCCCAACACTCCCAATTGTTTTCTTGGAAAACAACATAAAATATGCTACCCAACAAAGGCACTGCACTACATCAGCAAATGCACAAAATCTGGCAGGAAACAACAGAGTGGCTGGATCTCTGGGGAGTCCTGGGTGATCAACCCCTATGGCACAACACCAGATACCAAAACTTAGCCACATTTGGAGCCGCTGAGTTCTGGGAATGAAAGGGCATCCTCTATTTTCACCAAATCATCCAAAATGATACTCATACCATTAACCGCAATGCAACAATATCTACCCATATCAGCCCTCTCACTATTCCGATATATACAGCTACGCCACACTTTACTCTCAGAGTTCCATACGCTACATATCCCACTGGTTACACACCCCATCATAGAAATTTTGAAGAGGAGGGTGGAGAGACACCTGGTCTCACGAATATATACCTGTCTGCAAACAAAGAGCTGTGAGGAGATCCGAACTGAACTCCTACAAAAATGGAAAAGATATATTCCAACATTAGAAGACGCAGATTGGGATGAAATTGCACAGTCCCACATTCAGACTACTCCATCTGCTAATCATAAAGTTACACAGTTCTGTATCCTACACCAGGTGTACCTCTCCCCGCGGAGATTATCGCATATGTCCCCCAATAATATATCAATGTGTCCGAAGTGCTCTGAACCACAAGCAGTTTTCTGGCATCTGCTGTGGACCTGCCCTAGAATTGGGAATTTCTGGTGCAAGATAACTAGAATTCTATCACGAATAATTCAAATACCAGTAACACCAGAACCAAGATTATGTATACTGGGGGCAGCAAGAGAGGGGGAGTGGACAACCACGCATTTAAAATTACTCCGCTGTATGCTGTTCTATGCCCGACGCACCATAGTTTTAAAATGGATGTCCCCTTAGGCCCCAAAAAGCACGGGCTGGAAAGATATGATCACAACTGATCTCCCTATACTAAGACTTATATATATGGAAAGGGGTATAATAGACATTTAGTAAAATTTGGACATCTTAGTACGAATACATAGGTGATGATACAACACAAATTTAGGATTATATTAAAATTAATGTGAGGTATTTTACAAGAGGCTGTGAAGGTTACTAGACTGAGGTCTACAACCCATGAACAATATGTACATTAACCGAGAGAGAGCTCCCCTTCCCTTTCTGCCCCCACTTTTTAATCCCTCACCCATCCAAGTTAAAGGGCATGTCCACCCTTAAAAATTGTTTTTAATATGATGATCCCCCATGTCTGGCAGCCCCAACCGCATATATTTTATTTTCCAAAAGCCCCCCAAACTCTTACTTACCTCCCCTCGTTCCTCCGCCGCACTGCCGGCCCTCTGCTTGCGAGAATGCAAGCAGAGGGGCGGGACCGGCAGTCGCGTCTGTGAATGACCGGCAGTCGCGGCTGCCGGTCATTCAGTGCAGCGGAGGAAAGAGGAGAGGTAGGGGGAGGGGAGAAGGGCTGCAGTACGCATGGCAAATATCTACCGGAGGCAAGGTAGCAGGCAGAGTCCTGCTAGCCTCCTGGTGGACAGTTTTTGGGACTTTAGGGGGGGTCTACAGGAGAACCCTATGGAGCTGGGATGTGAGGTAAGGATTACACTACACTACATGGTGGGGCCATTACTGGGGGGGATTATAGTTTTGGGGGTGGACATGCCCTTTAATTGATTTATTCCCTCCTTGTATCTTGTACCCTCCAGGTCTCATAATATTGTTTAAAATGAGATGCAGACCAAAGTTGACTGCTATATACTTGCACAAACAAGATATGTATCTGAAAGGAATACAAAGATTTAGGTGTGTAGAACCACTGTATACCTGCAATCACATTGTTTTTGTCTCTCTCTTCTGATTAATCTTCAAACTGAATATCAGCTGAACAGCGTGAGACCTTCCCCTTCTCCCCTCCCTGTTGTGTTTTTTTCCGTCCTTTTTCCAAATAATCAAAAATGCTCAGGTTCGTGAGTGTATGTCACATTGCTCAACTTAATTGTATATTTGTCAACGTGCTATCGTTATGTACTGAATTGATATATACTCTTGACCTGCCTTTTCTAAATAAAACATGTTTAAAAAAAATTTGTTGTAATTAATCCTCATTACTATGATTAGTTGGAAAGTTATTTGGTACAGTTTACACTGCCACTTTGTAATTAGGCAAGGTATAAAGTAGAGGAGCACACTACTTCAGTGAAAACTTCTTTTTATTTTAGTGCAAAACAGCATACAATGTTTCGGGACACTGGGCCCCTTACAGAGGTATCCGAGGAAGGGGCCCAGTGTCCCGAAACATTGTATGCTGTTTTTGCACTAAAATAAAGAAGTTTTCACTGAAGTAGTGTGCTCCTCTACTTTATACCTTGCTTGGTTTATGGAGCCCTGGATGTAGAGGGCTGGGAAGATTGCACCTACCAACTTGTCTGGCCAACCAGCCAACAGCAGTGTGCCATAGTATGTTTGGATCACTTTGTAATTAATCATTTTATAACTTAAGTTATTGTGCTTAGTGTTTGAGCTCAAGACGATGAATGTTTTTTTTGTGTGGTTTTTGTTATACAAAATTTAATAAAGAATTATTGAACAAAAACCTAAAATGCTTGCTTTAGCACTTTTTACATCACTTAAGGGACAACAATATCATCACAAGTGTACTGCTAGGAGCAAAGAAAGGCAAAGAGGCTGCACCAATGATCTGTTTATTTAATGGGCAAGTCCACTCAAAATAAAACTGTAGATCACAACCCCCCCAACCCCAATTTCATGATATACAGAGTTTCCAAAGATGCTCCTGAACTTGCTTACCTGACCAGAGCCCTTGCCGTGTAGGTGCTGCCCTCTGCTCCTGTTTCAAGCAAAAACAAGAGCAGGGAGTTTCTGCACAGACAGCCGCTTCACTTGGTCAGGTGACTGGGCGTCATGTCTTAACCGACAGCCGTAACCAGGAAGTGGAGCGGCTATCAGCAGCAGAGACAGTAGGAGTGGCAAGGGTCAGGTAAGCAAAGTTCGGGGGGGGATGGGTGTTGTTTGGACATGCCCTTTAAATGTCAATTATAAAAATAAAAGTACACAGGGAAATATCACTCAAAAATATTTTTTCTTTACAATAGACATTGTTATGTGAGTATGGCGCTTATGGAATAACAGGTGCAAATGTTTGCCAGTGCTATTAAAAAGGTGGTAAAACTTCCCCTAAACCCGCCTTTTTTTTTTTAGTTTAGCTTGCTCACGGATATCAAACTGTGTAAACATCTTACAATCTTTTATCCTGACAGACTGGTCGGCACGTCCAACCGGACATTCAAGGGAATGTCAGTCGCGGCAAAAGTAGCCGCGCCAGACAGTTATCCCCGACCGAGCATGCGGCCCGTAGAGGAAAGCATGATCACCTGTGGTTTTCAGTCGTGTCCGATTCAGACAAACGGTCACGTGGCAGAAAGAACAATACAATTTTTCAGCTTGACCAACCGAAACTCTGAAATGTCAGTCGGTCAGGCCGAATTATTATATGGTGTGTACCCAGCTTTAAAAGGTGGCCAAATACTATTACGATTGTAATTACGATCTTAAACCAACTGATACATTGAGAAACAGATGTACAATGTACCATACATATTAGACATTAATCTCGAAACAAATTGAATGTCGAACAATGTCGCCTATTGTGAAGTTACATTATTATTTAAACATAACGTCAGAAAACACTACAATTAATTTACGAATCGACTTAAAAAGACAACTTTCCCGATCGATATTACGTTCTTATGTTGCATAATAAAATCAGGAAAATTAACAATTTTTCGGCCAATCAATGGAAATGTCTAATTGTATGTCGGATTGTACATAAAATCGGCCTAATGTATGGTCACCTTTAGTAGCAGAAACAGGTGGCAATCATGCAATTTTCCTCCTCCCCCCATGTGCATATATGTGCCTATGTAAAAAATAGTTGCTGCATTGCAAATTAAGGGTGTGTCAGATGCAGTCAGGATGGGAGACAGCGCAACTGCACAAGTTTGGCTTATCTTGGCTTCTAAGGTAACAGTAGAGATAGGAGCAAGTGCATATTAAAGAAACCGTTTTTTGTTGAGTTTTGCAATCCTTTAATATGCAGCAATCAATCAGATGTTTGTTTTAACTGGTTGCTGCAGATTAATAGCACAAGCAAAATTATTACATCAGCCCCTATTTTCAACAAATATATTTAAGAACTGAGCAGTATTTTTTCCCCCCATATTAGTATTTGTGTCAATGACTTAATAGAAAAAAAAGCTTTAAGAAATGCAATTACAAAATCTTATCATACAATAACAGCAAAATATGAGTATAGTAAATGGGTTAGGTGGGCAGGTTAACAATAACTTCACAGCAAGACTGAGGCCACACTATGCCGGGTGGAAAAATCACGCGTTAGTCTGTTTTCGCTGCGATCCACGCAATGGTCCACTATCTGAGCACATTCACAAAAATATAGTGATCAAATTCGCTTCCAAAACATGCGTGAGAAAACGTGGCAGTGTGGTGTAACCATAATAGAGATTAAAAGAAAAAAAAATAATCCAGATTTGGTAATTGGGTGGGTGGGTGGGTTGAAAGTCTTTGAGAAAAAAAAAAAAATATATTCTTTCAATTTATTTTTCTCAGACCTTTTTTAAAAGGGCAATTCCAGCCAAAAAATAACTTAACATTTTTAGAATAGAAGCATTACCCCCCCTCACCTCAAAAAAAAAAAAAAAAAAATAGAATCTTAGCTTTCTTTTGCGCTTCCACGCTAAGTTCTAAATACTTACAAACAGCCGATCCCGCCTCTTCTATTGCGCACTCATAACCTTTTGCTTGGTAATGGCTGTCAACAATTGGCTCAGACATCACCATCATGACTAACAGTCATTACCATGAAGACTAGGAGGACGCAGAAAGGGACTGGCGGTGTGAGTTTATCTATAACTCATCATGGGAGCATTGGAAAAAGGTATTGTTAAACATGACGTTTCGGTACCTTCTTCTGTACCACACAGGTACCGAAACATCACGTGTGTTAATAAAAACACTGAATTTTTTTTAAGACTGGAGTGTGCTATATCCTTACTACATATATTTGGGCAGGGGTTGCCCTTTAAAGGAGAACTAGATTTAACATATCCAAGCTGACCAATAACTATTAGGCACCAGCCACAGACCATGGAATAGAGGAAGAGAGGCAGCACCAATTATCTGGCTATTTATAGATCAGTTATAAAGTTAAAAGTACAGAGGTAAATAACACTCAAAAACATTATTTATGTTCTTTACAATAAACATTGTCCTGTTAATGTGAGCAAGCCAACAAACTGCTATTAAATATTTAGTCACTGAGTTCTTCTTCATCGCTAAAATAAGCACTTTTTTTAATTCTGGGACGCCTTGAATCTTCTGATGTAGAAGCTGATGTAGAAGCTTCAGCTGGGTCATATCTCGACTGATTTTTCTCTTCCTCAATTCTTGCTTGCTATAATGTAGTGCAAAAATATGTTCATTAAAAATTTACATATAATTTAACAGTTTTTTAATACTTCCACTTATGGCTTATAATTGCTTTACAAAAAATACACCCCAATTCATAGTTTCAAGCACAATTACCTTTTTCTGTGCCACACATAAATTTTACATGCAGGCATTTATGAACATTTGTTGGCCTCCTACTCTCCTTGACACTTCATGGGGTTTATACCTTTCCCTGATGCTAAAATGCACTTTTTAATGTCATTGGTGGTCAGGTCATCAGTGAAAAGAAAGGGACTGCTGACTTGAGGAGGCTTGCACGGGGGATAAGGGGATGGACCTGAAAGTCCTAAATCGGGGAGTAGTGGTTTAGTACAGTAATAGGCTCTGATTGACTGAAAATCACTGCATATTACTTACTATTGAAAAAGGTCATTCATTTGTCTGGGGTTATGTAAATATAAATGGAAGAATGACACCCCTATGTAGTGTAAAAAATACACAATTTAAAGTGGGTATTTCAAAGGTTAAAGTGTATGTATAATGAAAAAATGACTGCGTCATCTTAATCTATACTGTAAATACATATGTGTAAGTAGCTGCATGCATTCAATAAAGCATTTTGTTGCTTAAGCTCTGACCACTGACCTGACTATTTTCCCCGATACCAACTGTCAAACCATTCCAGCTACAGCAAAACTGCTTACAGAAATGCTGAAATGTAAGATGTTTCATATTGGATATCTAAAGACATAGGGGGCAGATCAAAAAAAAAAAATGGTACATTTGTAGTTGGGGTGAATTGTTGTTTCCAGTAATGGGCAATTTAAAAAAACGAATTTGCCAGTGTACATACCCTTTAGGAAGGACTGTCGGTCGCGGCAAAAGCAGCCGCATCCGATAGTCACCGCGACCGATCGTGCGGTCCATAGAGGACCGCACGGTCGGACAAGGTTTTCCACCCTGTCCGATCGTCCTTTCGTCCGATTTGGACGAACGGTCGATCGGACATGGGCACATTCGAATGCGATAATTTCGGTCCGATCGACCGATACACTGAACTATCGGTCGATAGGACCGAAATATCTAATCGTGTGTACCCAAGCTTAAGGGTATTTACATCCAAATCAGGTGAATGGTGTAGGAATTACAAGTTTGCATATGTGCCTCCCACTTGTTAAGGGAGCAAAACTAACGGGACAGAAAAATAATCATAAATCAAACTTTCACTTTTTAATACTTGGTTGCAAATGCTTTGCGGCCAATCACAGCCTGAAGTCTGGAATGCATAGACATCAACAGATGCTGGGTTTTATCTCTGGTGATGCTCTGCCAGGCCTCTACGGCAACTGTCTTCAGTTCCTATTTGTTCTTAGGGCATTGTTCTTAAGTGAAATGCATGCTCATTTGGATTCAGGTCAGGTGATTGACTTGGCCATTGCATAACATTCAACTTTTTACCCTTCAAAAACTCTTTGGTTGCTTTTGCAGTATGCTTTGGGTTGTTGTCCATCTGCACTGTGAAGAGCCTTCCAATGAGTTTTGATGTATTTGGCTGATTATGAGCAGATAATATTGCCCGAAACAATTCCGAATTCATCCTGCTGCTTTTGTCAGCAGTCACATCAATAAATACAAGAGAACAAGTTCCATTGGTAGCCATATTTGCCCACGCCATTACACTACCACCACAATTTTACTGATGAAGTGGTGTGCTTAGGATCATTAGCAGTTTCTTTTCCATACACTTTCCCTCCCATCTCTCTGGTACAAGTTGTCTAGGTCTCATCTGTCCATAGGATGTTGTTCCAGAACTGTGAAGGCTTTTTTAGATGTGGTTTGTTTACATCTTGTGGTGAACCCTTCTCTTGGATTGTTGACTCTGACACACATACACTTACCTCCTGGAGAGTGTTCTAAGAACTTTCATAGAGTCAACATCATGCACGAATTAACAGATGCCCCAGTGGCAGAGCACTTTTGTAAAAGAGGCCACAGCATTAAAGACCTCTAGATCATTCTTATGGGCAATTTTCATAATCAAAAACAGTGGAAGGTGTGGGAATACAAGTTTATTCAGAAATTTAAATTCCCTGAATTGCATACTTAATAGGGACATGGGTTTTATGGCCAAATATTAACTTATTTTACATTACCAAACTCACTAGGACACGGTCTTGTACTGCTTTATACCTTTCAAAGGACACTTTCCATTTCCAAGGACACACCTTCACTACTGTTTCCCCACCACCACCACCCCCGTTTAATTTAATCTCTAGTATTTGATATTTACGGTTAATATGTGTATATAAGTTTTGATTACTCAGTTTATTCTGTAACATCTAGCCTGATGAAGGGGGCTTAGGATTCCTGAAAGCTTGCTATTTTTGTTGTTGTTGTTTAGTTAGCCAATGAAAGGTATCACAGCTCTACTTTTCTTCTCCTATTTATGGCATAGTACAAACCTCAACTACTGCTAAATGCAAATAGCACACTTGAAATCAACAGTGGGCCTTTTAGGCTGGTTACACACTGCAGGATTTTTGTCCCGACCGAGCGTTCGCTGCAAGCGAGCGCTCGGCCGGGACAAATGACTGTTGTTCGTGGCCGACAGTTTGTGCGGTCCCATAGGGGACCACAGGATCGGCCGTGATTCACCTACACGTCCGATCCGGATGGTTGCGGCCAGCCCACACCAGCAAATATTTTTGGCTGACCGATAGTGCCGTGGATCGGCTGGCTGAAAATATCTGCTGGTGTGTACCCAGCCTAATCTGCTCATTGTAATTGTGATAACGAGGGAATACCACACACCTGGCCATGGAACAGGTGAGAAGCCTATTGTACCATTACTTTTGCTATCTTAGCAAGTGGGAGGCACATATGCAAACTGTTGTAATTCGTTCACCTGATTTGGATGCAAATACCCTCAAATTAAAGCCGATAGCCTGCAGTTAAAGAACGAACGGGGTTTTTCAATAAAAGTTCTTATCGTTTAAAATGGTGCAAATTTTGCCCCAACCAATCAGATGTTAGCTTTCAAATGTTACATAAGTTCTGATTGGTTGGTGCAAAATTAGCACAATTTTAAATAAGAACTTTTATTGAATCTCCCTGCTTGTGTTTGTTTCATTTCAAATCGATTGTGGTTCTGTATAGAGCCAAACATTTTAAAATTGGGTCTATATAGACCTGGCTGTATATTGTTTTCTGGGAGGTTTGTCAGAGGTTAAGTGGTGTCTAATTTGAAAACCATCATTACATTCCCTTTCACAGATGCAGGAAATGTATTTGCTGCATTACCATTTATGCACTGACTACTTTTGGAACTATTTACTGGCTGGGTCTGTGTGCACAAATGCAAGAGGTGTGGTTTTGTTTAAGACATATGGGAGATTAATAATTATTGGGTTTATAACTGATTTTTTCCTAATCAATGATAAATATTAGAATTGATCTTAAAATTGAAGAGATGGGGCTCTTGATTTAAAAAAATTGGACAAATTATACCCGATGCAGGACCTTTTGCACTCCGAAGTAGTGCAAGCCCAAACCCTCCCCTACTCTAGATGGACTCTTGATTGAAGGGTCTACCCTAGTCTGTACTGTTTGGTTTCTTTGAGACTGTCTTGGTTCTGGGCATTTTTTAAGGAGTTCTTATATATTAGGTCTCCTTACCCAGAGCCAAATAAAGGATCTCCCTTCAGATTGATAATAAATGAGCCCTTGCTTAGAGAGTGAATATACCATCCATTGAGAAAGTCTTGCTACCACTGATTCTCCAATAAATTTAGCAGAAAATTTGAGTGTTCAAACACTTCATATTGTACCAGTGAAAGTTAAAGGGGAACTAAAGTTTCCAGACAACATTGTCTTAATAGAACAAGCACAAGTGTCTGTTGGGTAAATTAGTAAATTAACCTGTGGGTATTAGAGGTCAGCTCCCATAATCCACTTTATCTTGGTAATACCCAGCTAAATGTATGCAGTACATTGAAGCTGACAGCCAATTTAACAACACGGAGACTCCACTTTCCCTGACACAGAACAGGGATTCCAATGCAGTTTTTGTGTAAATGTATTTAAATGAACCTGTCCCTAACAATGATATATTCCTTTGCTTTTTAAACAAACAAAAAAAAGGAATCTTTGCAGTTTATTTCTTAGCTAGCATGGATGTCTGTGGAATTGAACTTGCAACCTCATGTACTTTATCTTGTTAAAATCAAATCTTCATACCCCTAACTTATAAGACATACTTTATGGGATGCTAGCACATCTTTATATTTTGCTGGGAACAAAATGGAAAAAGACCAAAAGAAAATAAGCCTGGAGATTTAATCTTGTAACCTTTTGGACAGCATTTGGACTGTGTTTATCCTGGTGAGCCACTACTGCAGATGCAAGGAAGAAAGATACACATAAAGGCTTCCCCCCCCCCTGGTCTTAGCAACAAATAGTTCATAAAATGATCTGACTGTTTTGTATTCCCCCGGGAAGGCTGTATGCTCACACTAGCAGGGTAACAAGCAGTTCCTAACCAGAAGCTAAGAGTTTGTCGGGATGATTGAAGCTATAGGGATGTAAGCTAACCTTGTCTCTTAAGACCATTGCAGTTCTTCAAAATACCTGTTCACCAAATGGGTCACTGTATTTAGTTTTTTTAAAGCACCAATTTAATGTTGACGACTATGTAATGATGGTTTGTTAAAGTTCAGGAAGCTTCTTGAATAAAAATGCAATTTGCATCTCTTTGTATATATACACCACAGATTGCATAGTTAAAAGTCTTCATTAAGGCCTGGACAAATTAGTGACCATATTCTACTCATTCTAGTCATAACTACATTATTATTGTAATGGATTGCAGGGAAATTCACAATTTTAAATGTTTCTAACCCCCCCCCATAAAATACAAGAAGAGAAAAATGGCAACGTGAAAAGAAATGTACACTCACTTTATTAGGTACTCCTGTCCAATTTTTTGTAATAAAAAAACCCTATATACAAATAGGTTAACTAGCCAATCACATGGCAGTAACTTGCGCTGAAGTTTGAACAGAGCATCAGAATGTGAAAGAAAGTGGTTGAAGTGACTTTGAATGTGGCATGGTTTTGGTGCCAGAAAGGCAGATCTGAGTATTTCAGAAACTGCTGGTCTAATGGGATTTTCACACATGTAGGGTTTACAGAGAATGGTCTGAAAATTAGCAGGGTGTACATAAAGTGGCAAGTGAGTGTATATCGCACACATACCTGATAAGCGATGGCTTGACTTAGACTATCCAGAGTTGGGTCCTCTCCTTCATCTTCACTTTCTTCCTCTTCAAGCCTAAAATTGAATAAAAAAAAAAAAGTGACATCTGACCAATAGTGTGTATAGCATAATCACTTCTAAAAGCAATAAACTTACACATCTTCTTCTGTTTCAACAGCCTTTTTTCTTTTCTTTTTTAGCTTCTTTTGAGGTGGTTCTCGTTCACCTAGCATATTTTTAGGACATGCATAACTTAAGTGGCCTGTGTCCTTTAAAGCAAGCAAAGAGTTAAAGATAATTTTTCTAAAAATGATTAGGTTAGCAGACCCAGATTCAAAATTAATTACTCACAAAATGTAACTTAAGTTTCAGGTAGTAATTTAAGGCGCTGTATTGTTTTGTTAAAAGTTAGGGGTACAGATTAGTTTCCTTTAAAAGTAGCACTCATTTAAATATATTCTGATCAAGTCTACAAAAAACATGGAATGTTGAATAGAAAAAAAACAGCTATTTCTCAGATTTTCAATGGAAGCTACGAAAATTTGTTTATGTCATGTTGAAAAATGTTCCAGTTACTTCAGACACATTGAAACAAACACAAAGACGTGTAGAGGATAGGCTTTCTTCATACTTTACAGGGACCTTCTTTTGTTTCCTACTTCAGACACATTGAGCAGGAAAATTTAAATTTCTGATCATTACTTCAAATAAACGTATTATCATCCAATTTTTTTTAATAGATAACTAATAAAAAGGCAAAAATAGGATGCTACAGAATTTGCTCTACTCACCCCACACTCATAACATCTCGACTTGTCAGTATAATTACGCCTCCGGATAAATTCTGTTGCTCTTCCATTGTCTATAGCAATGCTTGCTTTTATTACCCTGCCAAACAACTACATTAAGGTTATACATTAAATTGCAATTTTCACAGAGTTATTATAAAAATAAATAAATTAGAGGAACATACTTGTTTATTGTTAAGGGCTCTAACACAGTTCTGTGCAGATTCTTTATCTAAGAATAATACAAATGCAACGCCTTTACTTTTCCGAAAATCCTTGTCCTTCACTATAGTGACTCTAGCAGAAAAAAAAAAAAAACGGAATTCAATATTGGTACAATTCCAAATCACTGTATTTATCAAAAGACATTCTGGTTTTAAGACAGCTACTTCTAAACAAATGGTGAGGTGTGACGCTGACCCAGATTGTTATAAACATCATAAAATACTTCAAAAGGCTCCTGAGTGCCAACATTGTGCTATATTGTGCAAGTCTGCGGTAAAGTGATTCTAGTGCTAATAAGTATAATACACAAGTACACAATTATAAAAAAGTCATAATTGTTAGAAAAATTATAAAATACTTCAAAAGGCTCCTGTGTGCCAATATTGTGCTAAATAGTGCAAATCTGAGCACTTTGGAATCGGGAATAGAAAACAGAGTTGGACACGAGCGTTGAATTTCACCCATTAACTTTTATTGATTCTTTTATATGGAAATTTTTCATTTTTTGGACACATGGACTACTTGACCTTTAACTTTTGAAAAAATGGGAGGGTCTGTATGACTTCACTTCCTGTCTGGACTATTTTGGCACTGTCTTAACACGTTTTTAACACTTGATAAAAGGGCGCTTGTCGCTCAAAACATGTAGTGTGTTTGTGCAGTTGGTTGAATAAATATTACGTTTTTCACAGCTCAGCCTGTGCAGCTTGGGTTCATCACATCTACTATCTACAAACTGTGCTTTAAGAAAGCTACTATCTACTTTTCGGCTACATTCACTCTACGAGGCTTTCCAACACTCTGGGAACATAGCACTGCAATGGTCCCCTGCAATACTGCATAGCGGTGTCCATTAATTTCAATAGCAATGCTTTGCAAAAATGCATTAAACTGCTGCACATATAGCAGCTCAAATGTGTGAATGGTGTGATGTCAAGTATCCGCTAGTGTATAAAAGTCCTTACACTTTCATATATTGCTGGATTACATCAACTATTAAAACAAAAACCTGGCAACTTTGTTACATATGTAACCAGATATTTAATGCTAAGTTCTATTCTCTCTGTCAAAGGTATCTGTCTCCTCCCTCTGCTCAATAAGTCTTTTTAGATGCCGGAGCATGTGCAGAGGAGGCAGCAGGTGAAACAGCAGTCAATCATTAGCCGTTTAGATAGCTGTCAAAGCCTTGATTGACTGCATGGAGGGAGGGGCCACCTTACTCTGCTAAAATAGAGACCATAATTTTCCTCTAATATATGTTACTAATACAGGTAATGAATTGCAAAATATATAATTTGGATTTGGGGGCAGGTAACGGAAAGAAAACTATAGTTAAAAAAACAAAAAACAAAAATCATTTTAACATTTTTCTTAAATGTTAAAATGATAAGTACTTGGGAAAGGGATATAGGAATAGGAATTAACCCTTTCATTGCCACCAATGGTAAATTTTACGGCGCTCTATTTCCTTCCTTTTTTGCCAAGCATGGTAAAATTTACGATTGGTGGCAATGGCCCTTTAAATCCCTCCCGCAGGCTCCCCCGTGTGATCGGAGGGCACTATTCAAGTGCCCTCCCTCTCCCCTCGATCCCCCATCGGTTTGGTCCCACACCGATGGGGGGATCTCAAGAAATTAACTCCTAAAGTGCCGGATCGTATAGGGAATCCCTCCCACCTCCCGGTACTTCATTCCTTGCAGAGCCGCAGCGGAAAGGGAAGTCCCGTGACATCACAGGACGTCCGGGGCTTCCCTTTGGTGTCCATCCCCATATTGCCTGGTGGTCTAGTGGACTAGTAAACTGAGATCGGTTCCGATCTCAGTTTACTACCGAAGTATAGCAGCAGGCACTATGTGCCTGCTTGCTATACTGCATACGAAAAAAATTTAACTGCTAGGGGCAATCAGGGGACAGCATTCAGGTGCCCCACTAGCCCCCTCGATCCCCCCTTGATTTCATAAAATCTGTTTGGGGGGATCGGAGATAGCAGTGCCTGAAGTGGTGCCCCCCCTCTATTGCCGTCCCTCTCTGCCTCTGCTAAGATCAGTAAGGAGACCCCGGTGACATCACAGGGCTTTCCCCTTCACCGGGGTCTTCCCTTTGCAAGTGCTCTGATGCCCCCTAGTGGTCTAGTGGAGGTACTGCAGTGTGTTCTCATATAGAGCATGCTGCAGTACCTGTAAGTAAAAGCTGTCATGCTGACAGCCTTTACTATACATTTTGTGAATGGAACTCAAAGTTCCATTCACAAATAGGATTTTTTCTAAGTCTTTGCTACTTAGCAAAGACTTAGAAAAAAAATGGGGACAGAGATCAAAATTTGGTGATCACTTCTGATCACCAAATTATTGATCTTTGCCAATGAATGAAAAATCACTTCCTGGAAAATGATTTCCGGGAAGTGATTTTTTTCCGATCGGATTTCGAATTGGAAAACGGGCATTTATGCCCGTATTCCAAGTTCGTTATCATTCCCTAATATGATCTGATGATCATCTATGGGAATGAGCCAAAAAAAAGGGAAATCGCACAAAAAAAGTGATACACCCCCTTTTTTTACCCTAAAACTCTAAATTAGCAAAAACTTTGTCTTTTCCAAGCTTCCCAATGCCCCCGTGATATCGGTAAAGTAAACGCAGATCATTATTTGTCCGATTTCAGGAAACTAAGCCTATTTTAGTATAAATTTTTTCAGAGGTAGAGGTACCAAAAAAGACCGGATTGAGTTTTAGGATCAGTAAAGTATGCAAAAACTTGTGTGACTCTCCGTACTAACCGGTTTTCACTCAAATACCACTAAAAGGGGGGGTGGGGTGGGTTGTGGCGTTTTTAATTTTTTTCTTGTAATTGCAATTGCGCATGGGTTCCATTTGAGCTAATTGGTGGCCCCGTCTCTGTTTGCACCCACCCATATGGTATACTGTTTGATTCAGGACATGTGGGAGATTGCCATTTAGTGGGTTTTTTTTCTTGCCATGTGGGTTTAGGTAGAATTTCAACCATTGAGACCTCTTTTTTTTCTTCCACAAAATCTCCTAAAAGCACGGAGTTCTATGAATAACAGCGTCTGAATTCTTCATATATATAGAAGCATGATACCGTTACATAGCTGAAGGTGTGTAGATTCCAAAAAGATATAGTTTTTTGGGGGTATTTCCAAGTTGAATAGGCTGTTCAAATTACAGAACACTGATTTTTTTCTTGTAATTGCACTTCTGCATGCGTCCCATTTGAGCTAGTTCGTGGCCACACCTCTGTGTGCACCCACGCATATGGCATACCGTTTGATTCAGGACATGTGGGAGATTCACATTTAGTGAGTTTTTTTGCTTGTCAAGTGGGTTTGGTAGGATTTCAACCTTTGAATCGTCTTATTTTATTTTTCACAAAATCACCTAAAAACACAGAATTCTTTGGATTACTCCTGTCTGGAATTCTTCATGTATGTATGAAAGCATGGCACCATTATGTAGCTGAAGGTGTGTGTTTTCCTAAAATATATAGTTTGCGAGGGGTATTTCCACGTTTTGGTCTGTTTCCTATGAGAAAGGAGCACTTAGATTTTTTCTTGTAATTGCACTTGTGCATGCTTCCCATTTGAGTTAGTTAGTTGCCACTTGTCTGTTTGCACCCATGCATATGGCATACTGTTTGATTCAAGACATGTGGAAGATTAACATTTAGTGGGGGGTTTTACTTGTCAAGTGGGTTTAGGTAGGATTTCAACCTTTGAATCATCTTATTTTATTTTTTTCACAAAATCTCCAAAAAGCATGGAGTTCTATGGATTACTTCTGCGTCTGGAATTCTTGATGTATGTATGTAAGCATGGCACCATTATGTAGCTGAAGGTGTGTAGTTTCCTAAAATATATAGTTTGCGAGGGGTATTTCCACGTTTTGGGTCTGTTTCCTATGAGAAAGGAGCACTTAGATTTTTTCTTGTAATTGCACTTGTGCATGCTTCCCATTTGATGTTAGTTAGTTGCCACGTGTCTGTTTGCACCCATGCATATGGCATACTGTTTGATTCAAGACATGTGGAAGATTAACATTTAGTGGGGTTTTTACTTGTCAATGGGTTTAGGTAGGATTTCAACCTTTGAATTATCTTTTTTATTTTTTCACAAAACTCCTCAAAAAGCATGGAGTTCTATGGATTACTGCGTCTGATTCTTCATGTATGTATGAAGCATGGCACCATTATGTAGCTGAAGGTGATGTAGTTTCCAAAAATATATAGTCCATGGGGGGTATTTCCAAGTTTTCTGGGCTGTTTCCTTTGAAAAGGGGTAAATTGTTAAAATTACAGAGCACTTTAATTTTTCTTGTATTTGCGCTTGTGCATGCGTCCCATTTGAGCTAGTTGGTGACCACATCTCTGTTTGCACTCACATATATGGCATCCGTTTGATTCAGAAATTGTGGAAGATGACATTTATTGGGTTTTTTATTTGTGGGCGGCATTTCCAAGGTTTCCTTTGAAAAAGAGTAAGCTGTTCAAATTACAGAGCTCTTTGATTTTTTTTCTTGTAACAGCACTTGTGCATGGCTCACTTTGTGACTAGTGGCTTCCACGTCCATGTGTGTAACCATGTATATGGCATACCGTTTGAATCAGGGCATTTGGGAGATTGATACTTGACAGTTTTTTTTCTATATTGCATGGGAATTTGACATATTTTTAACTTTGAAATTTATTTTTGTAATTTTTCCAGAAAATCTGGTACAAGTGTGAAATTCTATGCAGACGTGCCCACACCATTGGTGTATGCATAAAAGAATGGCACCTTTGCATAGCTGAAGGTGTGTAGATTCCAAGAATATAGTTTTGGGGGATATTTCTAATAAGAGGTTGTTTAGTCTGACAAATCTGAAAAGTTTGCTGTAATTGGACCACTGTGCATTGGCTTTCTTTGTAGCTCTCGATTCCACGTCTGCGTGTGTAACAATGCATATGGCATACTGTTTGATTCAGGACATTTAGGAGATTGATATTTGGTAACTTTTTTTTTACATTACTGGGATTTTGGCATGATTTCTAACTTTGAAAGTGTTTTTTTGTTAATTTTTCAGAAAATCAGCTAAACATTCAAACTTCTATGAAGAACTGCTCCAACATCATTGAAGGTATGAATGAACAAACTAAAGCATTACATACCTGAAGGTGTGTAGATTCCAAGGATATATATTTTATGGGGAGTATTTTCTGAGTTTTGGGTTTGTTTTGTGGTAATTTGGATTTGACTGAATATGTTTGCTGTTTTTTAGCCATCGTGCATTGTCTCACTTCATGACTAGTAGCTTCCACGTCCACGTGTGTAACCATGCATATGGCATACATTTGATTCAGGACATTTTGGGGATTGATGTTTGGTAACTTTTTTTTTACATTCCATGAGGTTTTGGCATGATTTCTACCCTTTGAAGTTGTTTTTTTTGTCATTTTTTCAGAAAAGTGCAACCTTCTACGAAAAACTGCGCCCACACTATTGTTGGTATGAATGAACTACTACAGTGTTACATAGCTGAAGGTGTGTACATTTCAGGAATATATAGTTTGTGGGGGTTGTTTCTGAGCTAGGGGGGTGTTTTGTGGGAAAAACTGCAGACTGTTGAAATTCAGAGTTGGTTGAATATTTTTGCTGTTTCTGAGCCATCGTGCATTGTCTCACTTTGTGGCTTTTCGCTTCCACGTCCGCGTGTGTAACCACACATATGGCATACCATTTGATTCAGGACATTTGGGGAGATTGATATTTGGTAACTTTTTTTTACATTCCGTGAGTTTTTGGCATGATTTCTACCCTTTGAAGTTGTTTTTTTGTTCATTTTTTCAGACAAATGCGAACTTCTACGAAGAACTGCGCCACCACCATTGATGGTATGAATGAACAAACTACAGTGTTACATAGCTAGAGGTGTGTAGATTTCAGGAATATATAGTTTGTGGGGGTTATTTCTAAGTTACGGGGGTGTTTTGTGGAAAAAACTGCAGACTGTCCGAATTCGGAATTGGCTAAATATTTTCGCTGTTTCTGAGCCATCGTGCATTGTCTCACTTTGTGGCTTTTCGCTTCCACGTCCGCGTGTGTAACCACACATATGGCATACTGTTTGATTCAGGACATTTGGGAGATTGATATTTAGTAACTTTTTTTTACATTCCATGGGGTTTTGGCATGATTTCTACCTTTGAAAGTTGTTCTTTGTTAATTTTTTCAGAAAATCTGCCGAAAGTGCGAACTTCTACGAAGAGCTGCACCTATACCATTGATGGTATGAATGAAAGAATTACAGCGCTATGTTGCTGAAGGTGTCTACATTCCAAAAAT
This sequence comes from Hymenochirus boettgeri, assembly GCA_019447015.1. Lineage (NCBI taxonomy): Eukaryota > Metazoa > Chordata > Amphibia > Anura > Pipidae > Hymenochirus > Hymenochirus boettgeri. The sequence goes on along the minus strand of CM033471.1, from coordinate 119,290,705 downwards.
ATATAGTTTCCAAGCTACAGGGGTGTTTAGTGTAAAAAAACTGCAGAATGTTCAAATATAGAGATGGCTAAATTTTTTTACTGTCACTGCCATTTGGCATTAGTCCCACTTTGGGTTAGTTGGTAGCCATGTCTCTGGGTACACCCATGAATATGGCATACCGTTTTATTCGGGAGGGATTAGGCTTTCATATGTGAGATGCGTTTGAACTTTCCTCCACAGTTTTTAGCTGAAATTCGAATTTGATTTTGTCTCTGATTTTACAGTTGAGGAAAAAAAGGAAAATGTGAGAAAATAACTTACAATTGGACGAAGAGCTGCGTCCGGGTATCTGCATTTTGATCGACACTTACCTCACTCATAATATCCTGCGGGTGTGTAGTTTCTAAAAATATCTCACTTGTGGGGATATTTTAGTTAATTTGGTAGATTTTCTATGTTAACTGTCAGTAGTGGTTATACATTTTAATTTGGTGTAATATTCTTGAAGGTGCAGTTTTAGTTTGGGGGTGTCTCCTGTACAGGAAACGTCGGGTACCTACATATATCTGGTATCGTTGTACTCGGGAGTATCAGAGCTTTTAGAAACAGTAAGATTTTTGTGCGTAACCTTAAGATAACTAAATAAAAACGGGAAACATCTGTGAAAAATTGCTAATTTTTTTTACATATTTTACCCATAATTCCAATTAAATCTCCAGAAAAGTTAAAAAATTTTGATACCATGCTAAAGTACACTTTGTGCTGAAAAAAACAATGTATAATATTCCTAATTTACTGGGGAGTTTCCTACTGTAAAATTAGTTTAAACCATATGAGTGCAAAATCCTGAAAATTCTTCTGGCAAAAAAGGGTAGACAACTTGCAAAACTGTCTGGCACTGAAAAGGTTAAGTCCCAATATTGTTTTTGTGAGGAGCACCAGCCCAAAAAAAACCAATTCTGCCAGCCTTCCTCCTGGCTTCTATCTTTAATACAGGACTAGACCAGGACTATCCTTTTTTAAATGTTAATTTTTAAAGTATAGTTATGTAAACTGAAAATGGCATTGTCTCATCTTAATCTATTAATAAATATATGTTAGCTGCACTTTCAGATGCGTTGCTGCATGCCTTCAATCCAGTACTGACTATCTGTGAGGTCAAGCATGCTCAATAATCATTATGAGGCTGCACCAACCAGCGAAACTGCACACAGCAAAAAAGAGTTTATGATAATTAGGCACTTGACTGACAACTGAAATATAAGATGCTTCAGATTGAATATCTAAAGAAATAGGGGACAAATCAACAAAATGATACAAGGGTAGCTGGAAAGAATTATAGTTTCCAGTAATGGGCATTTTTTCAGTTTAGATAACATTTAATTTAGTAGATGAGGATCACTGAACTATATAAGAATTTGCATTTTTTCCCCCTTCTTCTTGATTTCATAATGATAATCTACATATATAAAAGCACTCACGTACTTGACTACTTTTCCATACTTGGAAAAAATCTAAAAAAACCCAAAAGGAATAAAGATTAGAAAATAAACAACCATGGTATAGAAATCAGAGATAAGTAAACAGACAAATATTTCTATAAAGTATAAGAGAATATACTACACAGGTTAAAAAAAAAAAAAATTCTTCTTAGGGAGAAAAAAAATAAAGTACTTACTCTGTGCAGATCATTATTGGTGAGCGAAAAGGAGAGGTTTGACACGTACACTGTGCTTTTACTGGGCGCTAATCCGCCGCTCATATTCTAAAAAAGCAAAGAAACAAATTTCCCTATAAGTCAGCAGAGTTTAAAGGGCATGTCCACCCTTAAATAAACTTTTCTTAATAATGTTTAACAGTCCCCCAAACCTAGGTGTCGCAATATTTTTAAATGTCAAAGATACCCCTGAACTTGCTTACCTTACCTGGGCTGTCAGTAAAGGAGTTATGTCATGCCCAATTGCATGACAGCCGTGACCAGGAAGTGGTGCGCAGAAACCCTCTGTTCCTGTTTGAAAAAAGCTCGAAAACAGGAGCAGGGAGCTGCGCTAGGGCCGCCCCTCTAATGAGGCAAACTGAAAATTAATCTCAGGGTGAGCCTCCGCCAGTAGCCAGAGAAGTGGCATAAAAAAAAAAAAAAAAAAAAACTCTGCTTACCGGCAGCCAGGAAACGATGTGGTCCAGCTCGGAGTTAAGCCCCGCCTCCAGAACTGCCATTGGGCTAAGCTCCCCTTCCGGACCATGCACGAGGTTAAGGGATCCAAGGAGAGCAAGAGCAAACTCTCCATACTCAAGAGGGAGGCTCATCAGCCTCTCAGCCAATCACCAGTGAGCCTGAGCCAAGCGGGAGATTCAAACTCCTGCACTCACAGTAAATCACTGCTCTGCACTTGCGATTGGTAGTGCAGAGCATTGATTTACTGTGAGTGCAGGAGTTTAAATCTCCCGCTCGGCTCAGACTCACTGGTGATTGGCTGAGAGGCTGATGAGCCTCCCTCTGAGTATGGAGATGATTAGTGCTACGGACCGACAGAGGTGAATAGTGGAGGTGGGGATGCAGCACCAGCAGTAAAGGTATTGCGAGAGGGAGAGAAAGAAGGGGGGGGGGTTGTAAGTTCAAACTTAATTTTGTGTACCAGACACTCTGTGGGCCCCATTAAATGTACCGGTCACTCTGTGGGCCCCATTAAATGTACCGGTCACTCTGTGGGCCCCATTAATGTAACTGATAAAAGATAAAAAGAGGGACTGCATGAGAGACAGAATTTGAGATAGATATTAGAGACTGCAGGAAAGAGAACATGAGAGAAAGGATAGAGACTGCAGGAGAGAAAGAATGTGAGGATAGAGACTGCAAGAGTGTGAGAGAAAGAATAGAGACTGCAGGAGAGAGTGTGTATACAAGATAGAGGATAGAGACTGCAGGAGAGAGAGGATGTGTGAGAGAATAGAGATGGCAGAAGAGAGAGTGTGAGAGAGAGATAGAAGATAGAAATTGCAGGAGAGAGAGTGAGAGCAATAGAGGATCGAGCAGCGCACACCGGTACTTCAAGGATTGCAGCTGTGGTCATTTTTTTATAAATTAATGAATGTTAAAGGGTATGTCCACCCTTGAAATAAATTTTTGCTATAACAATCCCCCTGTCCTCCCAGCCCCAACCGCTATATTTATTTTATTAGAAAGTTCCCCAAACTTTACTTACCTCGCCTCTTTCCTCCGCAGCGCTGCCGGCCCTCTGCTTGCGAGAAAATGCAAGCAGAGGGAACTACAGGAGAACCAGATGGAGCTGGGATGTGAGGTAAGGATTAAACTACACTACACAATGGGGCCAGTAGTGGGGGGGATTATAGTTTTGGGGGCGGACATGCCCTTTAAAAAGGCAAATACATAGTACAGACCATAATCTGTTAATAAGGTTATGGTCTGTACTATGTATTTGCCTTTTTAACATTGTTTAATAAATTTATAAAAAACGACCACAGCTGCAATCCTTGAAGTACCGGTGTGCGCTGCTCGATACTTTGTTTGTGTTGGTAACTTGGATGTGGATCAAGCGAGGGGTCCGGGGCGTGCTGCACCTGGGCCACCCAGGACTCTAAGCACACCATCCTTATCGATAGGTCCGGGGCATATGCACCCGGACCACCCGACTTAAGTAAGTCTGAATGCTGACAAATGTTTTTCTCATAATCATATTGTAGTATTATTTGTCTTATATCTGTTGTATTCAATTAGATCAACTGGACTTGAAGTTTAATTCTTGAAGACGTTTCGCTAGTCATCCGACTGGCTTTCTCAATTTAGAATGACTTGTACAAGAATCTGTGGCAATTATGTACCCTGGAAAACACCAATTAGCATATCACAGCCAAGTGTTGGATAGTGGCTAAGAGGTGTTATAGGAACGCCCAGAGTAAGGTGTCAAAACAGCATTGTACATGGCAGACAGTTGGTGTCGAACCCCCCCCCCTTCCTCTATTTAGGCTTGGTTTCTTTATTTTCACATAAATGGCCTCCTTAACACCTCTCTTGAACCAGTCATGTTCCTTTGCCAATATGTTAACATTACAGTCTTCAAAGGTGTGCCCTTTATCCTTAAGATGCAGGTACACGGCTAAGTCCTGACTCGAGGAATTGGCTCTTCTATGCTGGGCCATACGTTGATGCAGTTGCTGTTTGGTCTCCCCCGCATACAAATCAGAGCATTCTTCACTGCACTGCGTATATGATGTCGCTTTTCTTGTGTTTCGGTATTGGGTCATTCAGATGTACCAATTGTTGCCTCAGTGTGTTGTCACTATCCAATCACGCAGTGTGTTGTCACTATCCAATCACGCCCTTAACACTTGGCTGTGATATGCTAATTGGGATTTTCCAGGGTACATAATTGCCACAGATTCTTGTACAAGTCATTCTGAATTGAGAAAGCCAGTCGGATGACTAGCGAAACGTCTTCAAGAACTAAACTTCAAGTCCAGTTGATCTAATTGAATACAACAGATATAACATGACCTGGATGAATGAGAACCTTCACAAGCATTATTTGTCTTAGTAAAGTGTTTTGGGGGAGGTCCTCTTATTACCTTATATATTTGTGAATGAGAGCGATAGAGGATTGAGACCGCAGGAGAGACAATGTGAGAGATAGAAACTTCAGAAGAGAGAGAGAGAGTGTGAAAGATAGAGGATAGAGCTTGCATGAGAGACAAAGTGTGAGAAAGAGGATAGAGACTGCAGGAAAGAGAGAGCGAGAATATGTTGGACCTTTACCTTCTGTTCTCACTGTATGGGACCTTTACAGATTAGCTTTAGATAGTTTGTTAGGTTAGACTAGTTAGGTATGTTAGGGTCCTGTTAAAAGAGTCTACCTTGACGTGGTGGCAGGCTCTTTTGGGCAAAATTCTTTATTCTTCTGAAATTATAGTGTGGATAAATGTCTATTTAAAGAAACTCTGGAGGGGCATAGGGAAAAAATATGGCAACAGTATTTTTAAAGCTGCAGCATTCAAATGAATATAACTTGATTTTACAGTGCACTTAGCCTTTAAAAAGGTAAATGCTCTCCCTGCTCAGTGCAGAAGCTGGCTAAACTGTTACAGCTGGACAGAGGATTTGTTTCCATTCTGCAAGTCTGACTGACATTAATTGCAGTTTTACATGATTTACATTACAATAGACTTTTAGGAACAAAAATGAGAATGACTACAAACATTCATGCTTTTATATAGTCCCGAAATGCTTCAGTAACTAAATATCCTTATATTACAATGTTAGGGGCGCATTAAAGGAGAACTAAACTTAAGTTTTAATGCTAACGTGAAAGCTTTTCCCTTCAGAACACCTATACATTGTCAGATTCTTCTCTAGTAAGTTGCATTTAGTATATATTAGTATATATATTTAGTTTATTTTATACAGCAGCTTTTTTGGCATAGTGGTAGAAAGCTCTGCTTTTATCAAGACAGAGTACATAAGGTTGCTGGTTTGATTCCCCAGACTTACTTTATTTTTTTACTAAAATGTTATGTTTATTACATTTATGCTAGCTAAACGTTCGTACACCCGTGCCACGCTCGATGTGTATGAATGGCAATTTATGGTGCCCTGTATGGGCACTATCATTTGGAGATCCAACTGCGGCTGATAAAGTGCCCATACATGGCACAATTATTGTCAAAAATGGCCGTTCATACACGTTGTGCGTCACAGGTCGGCACCCGCGATTGCACGTGTATGAAGCTTAAGGAATAAACTTCAAAGATTACTTTTTTGTATGAAAAGCAAAAGGTATGTATCATTGTTAGGGTCAGCTTCTAGAAAGCAAGGCTGCAGCTTCTTGTGAAGTCTACTGTGTACACTAAAGGTGGCCATATACATGCGATCCCACAACACGTGTGAAGACAGATCACGTTGGTATCTGTTGGCATGCATGCTGTGGGAACAGCACACACGGACCCGACCGATCCTCATACGTGGTATGGGGATCGGTCGGCCGTGCGGCCATAAACTGTACGATCGATATCGGCTCCCACTTCAAGTAACAGGAGCCGATGCTGACCAACGGAAATTTTCCGTAATTCACGATCGGAGTGACAACCGTCAGCACTCGGATCAGCCGGGAATATCCCGTCGTTCCCCGACAAGATTAACCTATTATCTTTCGTATGTATGGCCACCTTAAGCTGGGTGTGCCCATCTAAAATGGATTATGGAAGCTGACCCCTAGTACCCTTAAAGGACAACTAAAGCCACAGAACAACACTGAACCAAAAGGCAGAACACCTTGATATTAAACCAGTAATCTGTGTCTTACCTCTCATTTTGATATGGTTGCAGGGAAATTTACCTAAATAACATATGGTTTGTGCTTTACTTCACAGCATTCTAATATTACACAGTTTGGTCAACGACCATTATGTTCTGCACATGCTCAGTCCTTAGCTATGGCACAAACTTGTTACAGTTGGTCACACCCATTAATAATCTCTAGCCAATCCTTTTACAGGACAGATAAAGCAAGGAAGCATGCGACTGAGGTCAGGAGGTGTGGCCTGACACTGCACATACACACAGATAAATTTACTTTAATACAGTTTACTGAAGTGATATTTATAGCTTATTGGTGTTTTTAGGGGGGTTTTCAGATTCCGGAGTATAAAAAATTGGGTTTAGTTCTCCTTTAAAGGACACATAAAATTAAATACTGCACCTACATTCAGGGACGTCTCGCTAATGAGCCACATTGAGACAAAGTTGCAAAGCGGCACTTTGTCTGGCTCAAGAGCGGCATTTCTATTGTAAAAAATTAAAATAAAAAAATCATACCAGCTCTGGGTGGAGAGGGAGGAAGCGCAGCGTGTATTTTGAGAGGCGGGGCGTCTGTAAGCAGAGGAAAGGCCCGGCCGGCATACCCAATCAGAGCGCAGCCTGCACAGGAGTCAGGACCCTTCACTCCCAGCTTCCCAAGACTGGCCGCTGCCCGCTGCGGTGCCTGCGCGATCTGAGTCCCAGCTTCCCAAGACTGGCCTCTGTGGTGCCTGCGACAATTGACTGCTTGTATGGGGGCGGATCCAAGCTCCCTCTGTCTGTGCAACACTGTACACAGTGCTATGTGCGCTTACTCTGCATTCTCTGGCTTTCATTCCCCACTTTGCACTGAGCTCTCTGGATTGACTGGGGGGACAGACCCACTTGAAGAGGAGAGGCAGCAGCAGGAATCTACACAGTGAAGGTGAGATCAGCACTTAACATCTGCCTACTTTATTTCTGTCCATGGAAATCCCACCAGCCAGGGGCTCATGCACTGGGACAGTGAGCTCAGTGATTTGCATGCTTCCTGCCAGGGGTTGGTGGGATCGAGTTGTGCAGAGGAAGGAAGTGAGAGTTAAAAATAAAGCAAGTTGGACGCACAGAGCCCTTTACTGCCTGTGTAGTTTGTCACATTGAGTTCCCTGTTCATTCGGGTCACTTTATAACTGCCTGGATCCTCTCAACTAGACAGGTAAGTACCAACTACTGATTCATGTGCTGACCCAGGGAACTGGGGCAGCTTAAAAGGTAAGTGTTGGGACTTGTAGTTCAGTGGGTTTGGCCCTTTTACTAAGTGTATTGATACCATGCTTTAGAATAGGACGTAGGGGAATTGTCTCACTAGTAGCAGCTGTAATGCTTGATTATCTATAGATCTATCTATCAATCTATCATCTACAGTATCTATGTATTATCTATCTATGTATTATCCATTTATTATCTATCTATCTATCCATCCATCCATCGTATCGATCGATCAATCATTCTATCGATCTTAATAGATAGGACCAGTGCAGGATACTAAAAAACTGAAACACATTTGAGAGGCGGGGCTTGTGCAAGCAGAGGAAAGGCCTGGCCGGCATACCCAATCAGAGCACAGCTTGTGCTGGACCCTTAACTGTGCGCCCAACTTCACTCCCAGCTTCCCAAGACTGGCCGCTGCCCGCTGCGGTGCCAGCACGATCTTACTGCTTGTATGGGGGCCGGCCTGGGTAGATTCAAGCTCAATGAGAACGTTGAGGCACAAGATGGAAATGATTATTGAGTGAAGAGGTCAACAACCGTAAGTCCCGAATTTGGTTTCTTCTTGTTATCTGCTTTAATTAGCCGACGTCCACAGCAGGGAGTGTTTTTAGAGTTTCCACAAGTGCACTACCTGTTGCTATTTTGGAGTTACTCAGTAATACACTGTTCGAGACTTTAAGACTCTATCCTCCTTTTTGGATTATCACTACATGGTTACCTATGATTACTCATCTGTGTTGTTTTTAATGTGTGTTGTATTATGTTGGTTTATGTTTTGGTTCTGGTAAAGGGGGAGAGGGGGGGATTTGGGTATCTAGGTAAATTTTTTCATTGAAAAAAACATTTGGTTTTTATAGTCATTTAGCCCCAGGCTGATTTCATTCACACCTGCTGCTATCTGTAGTTATTGAATAGGGGGATGTGTTGTGAAGCCCCTTTGTGTTCTTCTCACTACCTATGTGTGCGGTGCTAGATAAGCAACTTTTTTTTCTGGCATCTCTGCCTTTGGAGAGAGTCGTCTTTAGTTTTCTCTATATACAGTGGTTGCTTTGCACTACTTAACTCATATAAAGTGTTGGCACATAGATACTAGTAAAATAATTGGCACAAATATTGTGACAATGATTTTGCCAGTATCTGTGTGCCAACACTTTATCAGTTTGTGCAAATGATTTCACCAGATTTGGTGCCAACCATTATGCAAGAGGGTGCGTGTGTACAGTGTGCAAGAGGGGGTGCGTGTGCACAGTGTGCAAGAGGGGGTCGTTGGCACATGTGGCAAGGAGGGGTGCGTGTGCACAGTGTGCAAGAGGGGGTGCGTGTGTACAGTGTGCAAGAGGGGGTGCGTGTGTACAGTGTGCAAGAGGGGGTGCGTGTGTACAGTGTGCATTAGATACAATGTTGGAGAGTGAGCTAGAGAATAGAGACTGCAGGAGAGAGAGTGTGTGAAAGATAGAAGACAGAGACTGCAGGAGAGAGAAAATGTGAGAGATGGAGGATAGAATATGTATGGGTCCTTTACCGTCTGTTCCCACTGCATGGGTCCTTTACCGTCTGTTCCCACTGCATGGGACCTTTACCGTCTGTTCTCCACTGCATGGGACCTTTACCGTCTGTTCCCACTGCATGGGACCTTTTACCGTCTGTTCCCACTGCTGGGACCTTTACCGTCCTGTTCCCACTGCATGGGACCTTTACGTCTGTTTCCCACTGCATGGGACCTTTACCGTCTGTTCCCACTGCATGGGACCTTTTTACCGTCTGTTCCCACTGCATGGGACCTTTACCGCTGTTCCCCTCATGGACCTTACCGTCTGTTCCCACTGCAGGGACCTTTACCGTCTGTTCCCACTGCATGGGACCTTTACCGTCTGTTCCCACTGCATGGGACCTTTACCGTCTGTTCCCACTGCTGGGACCTTTACCGTCTGTTCCCACTGCATGGGACCTTTACCGTCTGTTCCCCTGCATGGGACCTTTAACCCGTCTGTTCCCACTGCATGGACCTTTACCGTCTGTTCCCACTGCATGGACCTTTACCGTCTGTTCCCACTGCATGGGACCTTTACCGTCTGTTCCCACTGCATGGGACCTTTACCGTCGTTCCACTGCATGGGACCTTTACCGTCTGTTCCCACGTGCATGGGACCTTTACCACCGTCTGTTCCCACTGCATGGACCTTTACCCGTCTTTCCCACTGCATGGGACCTTAACCGTCTGTTCCCACTGCATGGACTTTACCGTCTGTTTTCCCACTGCATGGGACCTTTACCGTCTGTTCCCCACTGCATGGGACCTTTAACCGTCTGTTCCAACTGCATGGGACCTTTACCGTCTGTTCCCACTGCATGGGAACCTTAACCGTCTGTTCCCACTGCATGGGACCTTTACCGTCTGTTCCCACTGCATGGGACCTTTACCGTCTGTTCTCCACTGCATGGGACCGTTTACCGTCTGTTCCCCACTGCATGGGACCTTTACCGTCGGTTCCCACTGCATGGGACCTTTACCGTCTGTTCCCACTGCAGGGACCTTTACCGTCTGTTCCCACTGCATGGGACCTTTACCGTCTGTTCCCACTGCATGGGACCTTTACCGTCTGTTCCCACTGCATGGGACCTTTACCGTCCACTCATGGACTTACCGTCTGTTCCCACTGCATGGGGACCTTTACCGTCTGTTCCCACTGCATGGACCTTTACCGCTGTTCCACTCATGGGACCTTTACCGTCTGTTCCCACTGCATGGGACCTTTACCGTCTGTTCCCACTGCATGGGACCTTTACCGTCTGTTCCCACTGCATGGGACCTTTACCGTTTTCCACTCATGGACCTTTACGTCTGTTCCACACTGCATGGGACCTTTACCGTCTGTTCCCACTGCATGGGACCTTTACCGTCTGTTCCCACTGCATGGGACCTTTACCGTCTGTTCCCACTGCATGGGACCTTTACCGTCTGTTCCCACTGCATGGGACCTTTACCGTCTGTTCCCACTGCATGGGACCTTTACCGTCTGTTCCCACTGCATGGGACCTTTACCGTCTGTTCCCACTGATGGGACCTTTACCGTCTGTTCCCATGCATGGGACCTTTACCGTCTGTTCCCACTGCATGGGACCTTTACCGTCTGTTCCCACTGACATGGGACCTTTACCGTCTGTTCCCACTGCATGGGACCTTTACCGTCTCGATTGACCTACCGTCTTCCCACTGCATGGGACCTTTACCGTCGTTCCCACTGCATGGGACCTTTACCGTCTGTTCCCACTGCATGGACCTTTACCGTCTGTTCCACTGCATGGGACCTTTACCCGTCTGTTCCCCACTGCATGGGACCTTTACCGTCTGTTCCCACTGCATGGGACCTTTACCCGTCTGTTCCCACTGCATGGGACCTTTACCGTCTGTTCCCACTGCATGGGACCTTTACCGTCTGTTCCCACTGCATGGGACCTTTACCGTCTGTTCCCTTCACTGCATGGGACCTTTACCGTCTGTTCCACTGCATGGGACCTTTACCGTCTGTTCCCACTGCATGGGACCTTTACCGTCGTTCCCACTGCATGGGACCTTTACCGTCTGTTCCACTGCATGGGACCTTTACCGTCTGTTTCCCACTGCTGGGACTTTACCGCTGTTCCACTGCATGGACCTTTACGTCTGTTCTCACTGCATGGGACCTTTACCGTCTGTTCACGCATGGACCTTTACCGCTGTCTCACGCATGGGACCTTTACCGTCTGTTCTCACTGCATGGGACCTTTACCGTCTGTTCTCACTGCATGGGACCTTTACCGTCTGTTCTCACTGCATGGGACCTTTACTGTCTGTTCTCACAGCATGGGACCTTTACCGTCTTCTCACAGCATGGGACCTTTACCGTCTTCTCACAGCATGGGACCTTTACCGTCTTCTCACAGTATGGGACCTTTACCGTCTTCTCACAGTATGGGACCTTTACCGTCTTCTCACAGTATGGGACCTTTACCGTCTTCTCACAGTATGGGACCTTTACCGTCTGTTCTCATTGTATGGGACCTTTACCGTCTGTTCTCATTGTATGGGACCTTTACCGTCTGTTCTCATTGTATGGGACCTTTACCGTCTGTTCTCATTGTATGGGACCTTTACCGTCTGTTCTCATTGTATGGGACCTTTACCGTCTGTTCTCGCTGTACATGTGTTAGATATTGTTAAAAGGCATTTCATACGGTTAGATTAGCTTTAGATAGTCTGTTAGGTTAGACTAGTTAGGTAAGTTAGGGCCCTATTAAAAGGATACAAAATGTCAACCCCTGGAACATGTGGTATATGATATGTTTTAGCAATAAAATAGCTAAATAATACAAATGTAGTATTCACATGAACTGAAACACTCACACTGTGTTTCCCTTGATTCAGGTGCATATGCCCTGAATCATGCGCAGTTCCATCAGGTGAGTGCACCACTATCAGACTTAGTTAAAAAAAAAGACAATTGTTTATCTTGCATCGGTCACAATGTGCACTCACCGCTCCTTTCTGTTGGCCCGGGTGCGAACGGCCCCGGACCCTTTACCAAGTCCGCATGTACTTATCACTTAGATATGGAAGGGCTTTCCTGTTGCTCAGGCCGAGCTCAAACAGACCACAATGATCACCGTAGATAGAAATAAAAATGCTGATCTTTATTTACATGTGCAGCAGGTCCTCATAGACCATCAGTCCAATACATTAAAACGCGTCAGGCTATATTTTAACGCTACCACGCTCTTACTCATCGCCTATGAGTAAGAGCGCGGGTATTCTGTGTCTCAGTATAAAACATACCCTTCAACAATTACCTTTAAAATGTTCTGAAATGTCTGTAGAACTGTAGTTTATTTCCACTCTTTAAATGATACTTTAGGATAATAATGATTTTATGCAGACCCTGCACAGCACATTGTTTAGTTTTTATGGGGGGTATGGATGTTAATTTATATAATAAAAATATATGTTGTCACATATGCTGCAACATATTCAATATTGTGCAGAAACATACCCTTTAACATTCCCTGTTCAAAGGGTACATTATAGTAACTACAATGTGTAGAGCTGCAGGAGGGAGGGTAACAAACCTGATCTTACCACAGTTCTGTGCAAGGCATTTCTCAACTAGGGTTTCCAGACGTCCTGTTTTTCCCAGTGGCAAGGGGGGAGGTCCCCCCTTGCCATTGTCCTGTCAGAGGAAAAGGACGAGGTGGAAACTTTTCACACAGGAAGAAACCTCCTACTTTTCAGTTTCCTGGACTTTGGAAAAGCACTGCAAGAGAACCATAAGGAGCAGAGATGCTGGCTCAGTGGGGCCAATAGTGGGATAAATGTTAGTTTGTGGGGTTGACGTGCCCTTTTTAACCATGTCAATACTTTCTAGATCAATTCAAGTACAAGAGCATGGCCTTAAGATGTCTGCACAAAATGCTTTCTTCAAGTATTAAAGTTGTTTTTGAATGAAAAGTTTTGTAATGTCAATAAAAGCAATATAACATTAATAAATTGGACAACTATTCTGGGCCTTCTCAAATCTTAAAAAGGGATAAAATACAGATATGGCCCAGCTATTCAAAATAGAACATTTAATAAAAATAATCATAATATGACCTAAAATAAGATCAGAGCTTTATAAGAAATCTATATGACCTCATAAAACCATAAGTACACATAGGACCTATGTCAGTTCGCGGATTTAAAGTGTATGTATACTGAAAAAAATGACTTGGCATCATCTTAATCTATAAATAAATAAGTATATGTAGCATTTACTCAGAGGTGTGTGCTGCTACATGCCTTGAAGAAAGTACTTTTTTTGCTCAGGCTCTGACAACTGACCCATTTTCGCCCATACCAACTGTCAATACCGCATACAATATACAGCACACCAACTGTCAAACCATTCCAGCTACAGCAAAACTGCTTACATAAATGCTGAAATGTAAGATGTTTCAGGTTGAATATCTAAAAACATAGGGGCAGATCAACAACAAAATGGTACAGTTGTAGTTGTGGTGAATTATAGTTTCCACTAATGGGCAATTAAAAAAAATAAATTTCTGTCTACATACCCTTGAAACCGGTATAGATACTTGGGTATTTTAAAATGGTACATTAAGTTTACATTCATTTTAGTCACCCAATGTAAGTCTGCATGTCAAACGTAATACTGACCACCAAAGCAGCCGAGCAGCTCCCTGAACATCGCACCTACACAGACCCCGAACTGCGGTTCCGCGCGGACTAAATAATAACAACCACAGAGAAATCTCAGGAAGCTCGGCGCTGCAAGATAACGTAGGAAGCACGCAGCGTGCGTCATGGCGTCACGCCGGTAGTGCCCACTGATGCACAAAGTGTTTTACGGAAGTGCGGGTAATTGTCATGAGCGTGGTTGTGTTCCAGGTCCTTGTCTACCAGCTAACGTAGCGAATGTGCACGAGAGAATGTAAGACTATCAGCCACAACCGTATCTGCACCGACTTCAACAGGTACTTTGGTGACCAGGCCGGTGTACTATTCCGGTCAGGTAGCATCCCTAACCCTTCTTACCCACTAGGTAGTCTCCCCTGGATTTGATATATATCTTGCCCACTGTTGTTCCAAAGTTCCTCTGTGCTGGTCCTACCCTCCACTCATAGTCTGATCCCAGGTTGGTCAGCAGTCATTGATTTTTGATGGCAGATTTCTGCAATCCATGAAAGCTTTGGTGTGTTATTTTTACTCATAGCAGCATGGAAATCATGCAGAAGGTATCTGTTGGTTAAAGGGCATGTCCACCTCCAAAACCAAAATTTAACCCCATACTGGACCCACTGTGTAGTGTTAAAAAATCCCTATGTTACATCTCTGCTACATATGGTTCTCCTGCAGTGCTTGTCCAAAGTCCAAACTGAAGAGTATGAGCTGTCTGTGTGTAATCTGGTTTCTACCCCTTCCCTGTCCTCCTGGAGGACTCTGGCATGCACAGGGGAGCCCCCCTCCCCACCTCTGGATCCCTCGGTGCTGCCCCACCCCCAAAATCAAAATTTTACCCACTACTGGTCCTACTATAGTTTTTTTTAAAAAAAACTTACACCTCTGCCCCTTATGATTCTCCTGCAGTGACTGTGCAAAGATCAGGAAAGAGTAGGAGCTGTCTTCCTGTCAAAAGATTTCTGCTTCCTCTGGGAGGGATTGTCCCCCATCCCTCTCTCCCACCTTCCGGATAGCTCCATGGCTGCCTAGCATTAAAAGTTTATTTTGTAGTGTGGAGCACGACTACCTCCCCCCAAAAAACAGCATCAGAAACATACTTACAGCCCTTCACTTCCACGGCGCTCTGCATTGCAGACAGCCGCGTCTGTGATTGGCTGCCTTTCAACCAATCACAGATGCAGCTGACGGTCAGGCCCCTGTTTGTAAATTCCAGAAAACAGGGCCGGATCATAGCACCTAAGGAGCTAGGGCTGTAAGTAGATTTATGATTTAAATACAAAAGTATAGGGACAGACCTATAAAAGAACCCCCATAACTAGCACTCTATCCCTTGAAACCCAAATTGAAATAAACCATCAGTCACATAGTTCCCATATGAGGAATGATAGGAAAGAGCGGATCTGATTATATCCATATAAAAAACCACTGGTTTTCCACCAGAGTCGTGGCTCGGGGCACATATCGTGCTTTTGTACGAACCTTTACCCTACATTGACTGTGTTAAAATGTTATAATGTATATTTTAAGTACAAAATAACAAATATAAGTTATACCAGTGAAAATATTTCAATACCAAAACACACTTTGAGAAACCATGGTCTGGCCCCTATTGCTACTTCGTCCACAGAAGTCTGTTTCTGTGCACTTTTTTAAGTTATAAACCTGGCGGTAAGGGTTGGAGATGGGTCCCCTACACTATAGAAAAGTTTAGATTATGGGGTCGAGATACCCTTTAAAGGAGAGCTTGAAATATAATATAAATAAGACTTATCCATAACTGTCAGCTATATGTTTCTTACATCTGAATTCAGTAGCATTTTGGAAAAATCCATGAATTTAGTTCTACAGATTTCTAATATTACTGCAGGCCTTTTTTTATGATTCTCTCTGGATATATTCATTGTTGCCACATGCTCAGTAAATTCTCTAATTCCCTTGACATAATTCTAAGGTAACCACTGGGTGACCTGCCGTTTGACCCAACATTCAGAATACCAATTGTTACTTAAAAGGAGGGATGTAGACAATAGTAAATGCCATAGACCTGTAGAATTACCGTACAGATTATTTCACCACAATCCTGCTTATTTCATAGGTGAGAGCAATTGTAAAATTCATTTAGGCTTTTTTTTAAAAAAAAAATTTTTTTGCATTAATTCTCCCTTAACTAGCTATGAAATCTAAGGCTGGATACACACGGGTCAGCATTTGTCCCAGTTTACCGTCCTGGTTGGGCAGGACTAATCCCACAGAGATCCGCATGATCGGCCATGATTTAGCCAGCATATCCGATCTCCCGTTTGTCTGAAATGGGGGACCAAGGTTGGTTGCAGCCTTTGGCTTCCACACCATACAATATTTTAGGATGACCGACCGTTACACGGTAATATCGTTCGTTCGGTCGGCCTGAAAATATTGTATGTTGCGTACCCAGCTTAAGGTCTGTTCGTGGCCATCTTCTAGGAGGGTATCAAATTTTCGGGTTCCTTTAATGTGAATGTTCTCTGTCTACTGAGAAATAATCTGGTAACTTTAGTTGCCTTATAAGAATCACACACTTTCTGTTACATTTGATTAATGTAAACAACTTTATTCATTTCTTTTTCAAACATATTTGATATAATAGTCAAATATATTTTGAGAGCAAAGTTGGAGCTGTTTCTAGCAGTTACTCTTGTTACTGCAACATAAGTCCTTTCCCAAAGTTTCATAAATGCTGTAAATAAACTTTAAACGCAAACAAGAAATAATGCAAATCTTATGTGCATATATACAAATGCTGGATAAATGTGAATAGCTTCTTGTGTTCTTATGGTTATGAAATTGATCTGTCAGTTGTTGAATGTGTTGTTTTTTTTTTTAATGTTGACATTTTAGTTTGTCTTATACATAACATGTTATACATAACTTTTTTTATTTTCTTAATTACAGTATTGTTGAGGCTTTGTCTGTGGATAAGCAAATTCTGCAAAGTAAGTGCAAGTTTATGTCTTTTCTAAACAGGCATTATATACGCCATGCACAGTCATTACAACATGCTTGTCGTAGCTGTAGAAAGCAAAGATTTTGTTTGCCTTTAAAACGGCATTTTAATTGAAATAATGATTTGTTAAAGGGGAAATTCAGTGCAAATACATATGCTTTTCAGAAAAAAAAAGCAGTATTTTTTTCATCCCAATGAACTTAACCTGCCCATTTAGCATTTTGTCTGTGTATAAATAAATGCAACCAAAATACTGACTTCCTGTTTGCAGGACCCCTAGTAGAGACTGTTATGGTCTTGCCCTTGACCCAGCGCCTTGGTTGATTCAGTTGCTCAGTAGAGATCTGAGCATCTTTGACCCATCCAACAGCCAATCAGTAGAAATTACAGTTAGGAACATTCCAAGGATGTGGTGCATCCTATGAAAAAGAAGGACAGTTAGAACCTGAAATGTCAGCTCAGTAATGTCAACAGCAGGGAACAGCAAAGGGTATGAAATCAACTGATTTTTCAAAATAGGAAAGAATATGTAGAATATGCTTGTGGAGGTCCTCATTCATCCAGTTCATGGTATATTTGTTGTATTCAATTAGATCAATTGGACTTGAAGTTTAGCTCTTATAACAACTTCAAGAACTAAACTTTAAGTCCAGTTGATCTAATTGAATACAACCGATATAATATGTAGAATAACTAAGGAGGCATTACACAAACTAACAATTTAACAAATATTGATAGTTTCCACTGAACTGTCCCTTTAAAGGTCATGTCCACCCCCAAGACTAAAATTTAACCCCATAACCCCATACTGTGCCCCACTGTGTAGTTTTAAAAAATCCTTACCTTACATCTCGGCTCCAAATGGTTCTCCTGCAGTGCCTTTTCAAAGTCCAGGAAAGTGAAGAGTAGAAGCTGTCAGTCATCTAGTGCCTGTTTCTTCCTCAACCTCAGCAAAGGTTGCTCAGGGGAGCCCTTCCCCCTCCCACCATCCGGATCCATCTTCTGCAGCCGTGGCAACTAGCGTGAATTCCTTTTAGCATAAGGTAGGTACCCCCTGCCCACCCCCAACCGCAGAAATATTTCTTTAAAAAAATGTTTAGATCGAAACTTACAGCCCCTGCTCTCCCACAACATCTACATTGAAAGCAACCGCGTCTGTGATTGGCTGACTTTCAGCCAATTACAGACGTGGCTGCTGGCCCAGACCCTGTTTGCGACTTCCTCCAAACAGGGAGCTGGGAGGAGATGCCGTGGGAGTGTAAGGGCTGTAAGTATTGATCTAAACATTTTTTGGAAGAAATATATCGTTGGTTGGGGGTGGGCAGGAGGGGGGCATACCTTATGCTAATTTTCAGGATGGACATGCACTTTAATAATAATGAATTGTTTTATTTTTTTAATTTTAGTTAAACGTTGAGGGATGTCATGGTGGCCATAGCCAGATCAATATTATCAGCCCTTTCGCGGCTGATATTATTGATTGGGGGACATTTCCTCCCATCCCGTTAACGAAATTGGGCAGATAGGATTGATTTTGTTGGTGTGCATCATAGACAGAGAAAAAATTGTCCAATACCTCTTTTTCTGCTTCCTGGCCATCCCATAATTAGCTGTCAGTCGTGGATTTAACAGATGATATCACAGCCAAAGACAGAATGACTTTCCCCTAGCTGCCGCCTCTGAGCATGTGAAGAGGAGGCAGAAACCTTTAGAGAGGCAGTGGGAAGGAGAAGAACATAATTTTTGTGCATAACAGGTTACTACATAACAGGCCCTACTACATCTGTCAGCTTTCTATTTAGGTTAGGTATGGGTTTTGGATGGTGATTTACCTATAAATAAATGCGTTTACCCATCTTTAGAGACACTGTGTAATGTAGGCCATTTACGCACCAATCCCGATCATATGATATCTGGTTATCCCATTATCATACAATTGTTGGTTCGTGAATGGCAGATCATAAGATTGTCAAGCGATTTTTTTTTTACCTATCAGTAAGCAGTTTCACTTTCACTATAATACAAAATTTTTGGGTGAATGCTATTGGCTGTTTGGAGGCACAGATCACCTCCACTACACATGCTCCACAATCTTTGTGCCTCAGTTTTTGGAGGGGGTGGACATGCATACTAACTAGAAGTGAGCTGAACAGGAAATGAGGAGATCTAGTGACAGGGAGCACTGAGAGCAAAAAGGGATCAAGTTCCTGACAGTACTAAAAATATAGAAATGGATAAAGGCAATTCATTTTTTTCAGTTTAGTGCCCCTTTAAGCTAAATTTCCCAAAGACAGGTCATTCTTATGTACCGTCTTTTATAGAATATGTATTTATACCCTCCAATATTCCACTCAGAGATGAATTGGCCAGAACTCTCAGTATATCATCTGCCTCCAAAACACGTAATGCATTAATTTATTAATTTAAAAATATATCAGAACATGCTGGAATTGACCAGAGCTGTGCGAAGATCAATTTCACTTTCATTATCCCATTCCCAGCAGCTCTGTATCAAGTATATAATTTAAAAGGAGTTGGAGGGAGGTAAAGAATGACAAAGGAGCCAGGGGGAGTAAAAATGACAGAAACAGGACCGAAACAAATGTTGCAGAAGGACAAGAAAAAAGTCGCACTCCAAGCAACACAAGTGTTTATTTGTGACATGCTAACATCAAATAGCACAATGTTTTGGGGGTGTTACCACTTTCTCAGGTGATCTCGGGGGTGTTCAGTGCAAGGCAGCATCGGGACCTGTCCGAATCCAGCGCTGGTGCACAATTGTGGGCGAGTTGTCTGTGTACCCTGCTTGCTCCTGACTGTTTTATTGAAGAACGGGTGATAAGACACAGCTCTTTTACCTCCTGTTCTTCAATAAAACTGAATAACAAATAATGCATTACGTGATTTGGAAGCACAGGATATACTGACAGAATAGGAATTGATAGCATTACCTGCAGCGCTGCACAATGTTGGTTTTATAGGTATACCTATTAAAGTAGTAATGTTGGAGGGTATGGCTTTTACAATTGTTAACTCCCCCCACCCCACAAAAAGAAGCAAAAGATAATTCATTGCCTAGAACTCATTTAGTGAAAAATAACTTAAATATAAAGTGGGTTTTACAATAGGGATACATTGGGCACTATACTTTCCTCTAACTAGGCTTTCCTGTTTTCATAATGATTAATTTGGGCTAATTGATTTCTTTTACAGCCACTTTGCTTGCTTAACTTCTGTTCTGTCTTGTTCTTGAACTTAGTGGAGTTCCGAAAAGATGTGTGGCCTGATACAAAATATGAATATGAACGTCTTCCCCGACATCGTCTTCCACCAAGGGAAATTACCCCTGATGTATGTTTTTTTTTTATAATTTTTTTTATTAGCAGTCCTAAAAGTGTGCATATAGCTAGCAATGTATACATATTCTCTCTTATTTTAAGCAATTGCATTGTGATAATTTTGTATATGTGTTATAAATTAAGCTTGCTAGTGCTTTCCAGTAAATAATTTTTTAATTTTTATGTGGGAACGTAAATCATAATTTAGTGAAGACCAGCCAACATTGTCAGTTGCTTCAAATATAAGCTTACCCTTATTAAATCCCTATGGGTGTACCTCATCAATGAAGGAGCTGCTCTTCTCTTTCTCTTAAAGGTCATATCCACCCCCAAACTAAAATTTAACCCACTACTGGCCCCAGTATCCTTACCTTACACCTCTGTTTCTTATGGTTCTCCTATAGTGCCTTCCCAAAGTTCAGAAAAGTGAAGGGTAGGAGCTGTCTGTGTCATCCGGTCCCTGCTTCTTCCTTGTCCTCCTAGAGGACTCTGGCATGTGCAGGTGAGCCCAAGACAGGACACCAGGCATGTGCAGGGGAGCACGTGACATTAGTGTGCATGCAAGGTTGTGACGTTGCCGCAACCACGCATGAGCTCTGACGCCATGTCATGCACAGACTGACGTCAGGCATGTGCTCTGTGAACAGGATCAGTATTTGCTTGGCAAAAGGATTTGCCCAATTTCATGGGGGCGGAGCTGAAAATGGGAGGAGACAGAAGGAGGAAGACCCTATATATTTTTATGTGTAGAAAATAAAAAACTTTTCATTTAAAGCCCAAACTTTTCAGTGTACATACCCTTTAAATATGATTTTTTTCCCCCTCCTCTTTCTCATTCCCTTTTCAGCTCTTGGTGTTTTACTTTTTCAAGGGGGCGGGGCACAGCCAGTCAGTAAAATACTTTCAATCACCCATCCCCTTACCATATTTCAGCCCCTTCCCCTGTCCCTACTATGTGTAAAAACTGTATACTTTATGAAAATAAAGCTGATTTCTCAGTCCATGAAAGAAAAAAAAGATTTGTCTGATGCTCTGTGCTCTCTCAATGTACCTGCAGTTGACATCCAATCCTGCTTTTATCTGCTGTCTGAGTTTCTAGAGCAGAGTCCCAATCTAGCCCTGCATTTGAAGAAATCTATTCCAAGGCCCCCTCTGCACAAACACACACCGCCTCCAAACTTCTGCAGCTGAAAGAAAATGTTAATTCAAGCAGTGATAACATCTACCATAGCAGCTTCCCTTCCCATAACAACATTATAACACAAAATTACAGGTTGAATGCTAATGGCTGTAGCTCACTGCTCACTGATTTAAGATACAGCTCATCTCCACTGCACATGCTCACACACTCTAGCTATGTCACAGATTTTGTGAGGGGCTAAACACAAAGAGTGGGGAATGCATACCTAAGCACAGGGTTGATATTTCAACCGATTTGACAAATTCAATCGAATCTGCAATCTGGTGTCAATATTTATACCGATCTCTAAATCGACTGCTAATGAGTGGTTAATCAAAAAACAAAGATCGGGTTTAACCGATAATTATTTGTTTTCCCTATCTTCAAAAAGACAGGCCTTTTCCCCCCACTTTAGTGTAGAAAGGTGCATTGGGAACTTTTAGTAGAGCTCTTCTATATAAACACAAGATATACTGGCCATATTCCTTTAAGGCGATCTATTACTATATCTCTGTAAACCAATAATACGCTATGATTGGTTTACAGGAATATATATTGCGATATCCCTGTACACCAATCCAGTCTGTGATTTATGAGTATGTTTTTATTTATATAGCACTACTTGTGTATGCAGCTGATATTAACAGTATATTAGAATACACACGATTGCAAAAGATATATCGAAGTATATAAATTAATATATTTAATCAGGTAATCTTAAATTGCTACACCTTGAAAATTAGAAGAATATTTAAAGTGTAATGGATGAATTTTCAGTTAGGGCACACTGACTAAAAATAAATCTTATATTGATAGAAACGTTGACAAAACCACTATGCAAATGTTTATTGTACATTTTGTTTAACTTCTGAAAGCAGCAGTAGTTTGCTGTTGCCTGGTACTTAATTGCCTTTTAACTGACACTAGGCAGGCCAAGTTAACAAAAACAGTAGTATGATATACGGCAAGAAAATTCAAATACTAATCTGTATTTTGCTTGCTGCTATATTCCTTTTATTTGCTTTAAAATTAAAAACCCAATAATCTCCCCTTCCTTATGCAAAGGGAGAATATCAAAGGATGGTAAACATAGTCCACAGAAGACCGGATGAAGAAATTTACCATCGGTGTGATGAATACAGTGATCCTGAATTCAGAGATTATGAGGAAGGAGTTGGTTATATCCACGAACGAAGAAGTGGATTGCCTTTCAGGGTATGCACCTTGACAAGACTTTGTTCTTCATTGCTTGTAAAATTGATTTATATAATGCTCTGCAATTGAAATGCTTTAAAGGGTATCTTCACTCATACATAAGGTATGTAAGTACATAAGTGTACACAGTACACTTCACAGGAAGCTGCAGCCTTGCTTCCTAGAAGCTGATGGCCAATTATGTTACAACTCAGAGATCATCCCTCGCTCTGACACATAACAGATTTCAGTGCTGTTTTTGTATAAACATATTAAAAATGCTTCTGCCCCTAACAATGATAAATTCCTTTGCTTTTTATAGAAAAAGAAAAGAAATCTTTGCAGTTTATTTCTTACCTAGCCTGGATATAAGACAGAATATTAACATTTTGTGTACTTTTCTTTCTAAAAAGAAAGATTTTAACCACTATTCTACTACAGCATCTGAGTGGAATGTTAGTACATGAAGATCTTAGACTGGGAATTAAACCAGTGTGCCAATGGTCTCTGCACATGCAGAAGAAGTACATTTAGAATCTTTATCATTTGCTAGAAAAAATTGTAAGTAAAATCAGTTGACTATTTTGTATTGCTCCAAGAAGGCTGTCAGCCAGGTGTTAAATAAAAAAAACAGCGGCTATATATAAAGATTGTACATAAATAGAAAGGCTATATTTTTCTAGAAACATAATTGAAACATACAAAATCAATAAACTCACAGTAGACAATTTTGTATTGTTTCATAAGTAAATCAGGAGATTTGAACTTGTGACTTCCTTGACTGTGTTCCTAAAAACATGGCATTTGTATGTTGTGCCACCAGATATACAACAATGAATACAGGTACATTTAGAAACTATCTTTCATTAGAAAAAGAAGCTAGAAACTGTGCAAACAGACAGTGAATGCTGGGATCAGGGGGCGTGGCCTATGAAGCCTACATAGGCTGTGAGATGTACTGGCAACAACATGGAAGTCCTCTTAGTTAAGGAATCTATTTCTTACATGTACTAAATGCAACTTAATAGAGAAGAATCTTACAATTTAGGTATTCTGATGAGAAAAATGTAGTCCTCCTTTAACAATGGTGACTTACTACGAAAGAGTGTTTTACTCCCACCTGGTTTTATTTTGTTTTTGAGCAGCTTTGTTGCAAGTCTTGGCATTGATTACAGTTGTGTAGGGATAGTTTCAGAAAACCAATATTTTTTCTTTTTACCACAACAATCTTCTTCTTACATAGGGGTTTCCATATGAAATATACCAAAATTTTAAATAGATTTGAAGCTGAATCTGCAACATGCAATTAATAAAATGTAATTGATATGTATTTTAATGACATTAATAATGTGGAATGATTATAAGATATAGACATAGATATAAGGGATAATACGCTGCCTACAGTGTAATATAAGGATATTGCGCCACAGAGGAGTTCCATGACCATATATATACAGGGCATGGAACTCCGAAGTAAATCCATATATTACACTGTAGGTAGCGTATTATTTTCTTATAATTATTATTTTTCTTATAAAAAAAACCTGTCCACTACCACTGTCTCTCAGCTCCCTGTATTAGTCATTTATATAGGAATCCCTGTTTAGTGTATAAATAGTTAATTACCGTTCCTATTGAAAGAGAAAGAAGGACCGAACATTGTCTGTCAACAATAAACAGGGATTCCTATATAAATGACTTAAGGTGGCTATACACTATTACGATCGTAATTACGATCTTAAACCGACCGATAATTTGATACAGATGTTCAATGTTAATTGTACCAAGATGTACAATAAATATTGTTCGACATTCAATTTGTTTTGTGATTAATGTCGAATGTCGTCCATTGTGAGGTTACATTACATTTACATTTAACCGGAACTTAAGAAAACACTACAATCATTTTACCAATCGACTTAAAAACCGACTTTCCCGGTCGTAATTACGATCGATTTTACGATCTAATGTCGTGTGATAAGAATGGGAAAATGTACAATTTTCCGGCCAATCAATGGAAATGTTGGATTGTACATAAAATCAGCCTTATGTATGGTCACCTTAATACAGGGAGGGGGAGACTGTGGGAGGGGCAGTAGAATACAGGAAGTCACTCAGTGACCTCACTGAGTGACTGTAATATAGAGTCTCGCCACTGCACCTCCCCATTGAAAATGCCTAGCCTTATGTATTATAAAGTAATCTTATGAACAGAACTGGCACCTGCAAATGGTAGACCGTAGCGGTAACCCTCCTATACCTAGTGCATCTTTTTTTGATTTCCCCAATGCACAACTTCCAATGTAACTCTCTCTCTCTCTCTCTCTCTCTTGTTTCTATCTCAAACTAAAAGAAGACAATAAACATCCTCTTTCACCTGGTGCAGTTCCGGTTTGTTACACTGACTAACTGAATTACTGTGCTGATAATGAGGAGCAAGCTCATTCCTGTGAGTGATAATTGACTCGGCCGCTCACTCCTCCTTATCAGTAAGTCAGTCAGTCAGTGTACAAAAACGGGCTACATTACTAATACAGGCAGGGAGAGAGAAATGGGGAGGGGCAGTGGAATACAGGAAGTCTCTGAATGACTGTAATATAGATTCTCGACACTGCACCTCCCCATTCAAATGCCAGAGCCTTATGTATTATTTTAACAGCGAAGTTTATTCAAACAAACATGGTCAGTTTCACCGACGCGTTTCAGCCCGGAGCTATTGTGCCATCATCAGGGTTACAGACCTAAACGTAACTCACGTTTAAAAAGGCAAAAGCCCTACCTCATACATACCCCCCAACCCGCCCCCCTCATACATACCCAAACAGTGACAAGAGAACACTTCATCTATCGGTGGCTAAAAACCTGTGTGAAATATATAATCAGCAGAGCTAACTATAGCAGGTGCACATTACTAAGGTAAAGGTGATATAGCCTATTCCAGAAAAAGGAATAGGAGAAATGTATAAACGAGGTACAAAGTGTAAGGATAAACAACAAGATCCAGGTACCAGATACAAAGTAGCTAAGTCTCAAGCCTATTCCAAAAAAAAAAAAAAAAAAAAGGAACAGGAGAGATACATAAGTGCTGAAATGTATAAAAGCGATACAAAGTGTAAAGATAAAAACAAGATCCAAATATCAGATACAAAGTAGCTAGGTCACAAGCAGGCAACTCTAGCTAATCCTGTGGAATAAAAAGTTTAGCACAAGTGCAGCGTATGGCTAAAAATACAAGGCATAAAGGTGAAGTATATAAAGTGCATAATGTGAACATATCCAAAAGAATAAATATGGATAAAAACTGATGCAGGCCATAGGACTGAATACGGATAAAAAAAAAACAAATGCCCATTAAAACACCAATGTGTTAAAACAAGAACATAAAAGGCATGCAAGGGATCCCTAGTCAAGGAAGAAAAGGGAAAGTACGAGAAGATACGAAATCTATAAATGTACACCGATAATACTGTAAAACGACTAAACAAAAACAGTGTTTGGGCTGAAACGCGTAGGTTACACAGGCCTACAAGTTGGATACAATAAAATAGTACAAAGTCCGTTGAGTGCTTCGAGTACCTTACTTTTATGTATTATGTTATCGATAGCACCTGGCATTTGATCTTTGAATGGAGTGTGTGGGATCAATAAACCTTCCTTTAAATAAAAATTTAAAAAGCTGGTATTGGGATTGCCCATGTCTGATCTAAAATGTAAATTGGTTGCTATTAAAGGGCATGTCCACCCCCAAAACTAGTTTAAAATAAGCCTTACCTTACATCTCGTCTCCTTATGGTTTACCAGCTATGCCTTTTCAAAGTTTAGGAAACGGAAGACTCCAAGCTGTCTGTGAGGCATCTGTTCCATGCTGATTCCTCTTCCTCATCAAGGTCTGGAGCATGCACAGTAACACCCCCCACCCTCCTCCCACCATTCAGATCCATCCTCAGCCATTGTTGCACCTAGTGTGAAATCCTTTGGATGCAAGGTAAGTAACCCCAGCCCGCCCCCAACCGCCACAATATTTCTTAAAAAATCCCCCCGATCCGTATTTACAGAGCCTTCTCTGCCACTGTGTTTCTTGTGACGTCAGCCACGTCTATGATTGGTCGCCTCTGTGAAGTCTCTTTAAGTATAAATCGGGGGACTTTTTAAAAGATATATTGCGGCGGTTGGGGGTGGGTAGGGGTTACCTACCTTAGCCCCAAAGTTGGTGTTGGGGAGTGGACATGCCCTTTAACCTCTCACTTTGTTAACAGAGCCAATAGTGATTGTGTTTTTACCTGAATGATCATACCCCATACTGCATATAGTAATGTCAATCAGGTGAATGTGTTTGCCAGTTGTCGCTTATTATACAGTGTAATCTGCAACAAGTCTATGTATGTATCCAGATGTAAATTTTGTTTTGTTAAAAACCTATAAACATAGTATTTATAATTTTGTTCTTAATTGGTTTGCAATCCGGACAGTAGCTTTGAGTGCATATAATAATTTGATCCGTGCGTGTGTATATACACACAAGAGGAAGAGGGGTATTTGTTTTTTTTCTGTTAGGCAGTGTATGTATGTTTTAATATTTTGTAGATCCTCACCATCTATATATATAAATTGGTCAGTTCAGATAACTTACCCACCGATATATCACGTCTTTTGGGTAGTGCCTCAGTCCACGCCCAATAAGACCTTCAAGCAAGAAATCTACAAGTTATTAATGTAAACTTTGACTATAAATTATTTTAGTCTACTTAAGGAGTATTTTTTTTAGTGTATGTATGTATGCACATAGAAGGAGTGAGAAAACAAAAAAGACTTTCCCATACTTGTTAAGAATGGTTTGCATTTATGCAATTATTGTTTTAACTTCCAGGATGACCATGGCTATAGATGGAGAGGTGAGCCACATACAAGCAGACACCCTGATTACAGGTATGCATTATTTATACTATTTTAGTTTGAAAATTAGTGTATTTTATATAATTTCACAGTACATTTTTATTATGTATAGCATGTCCTGTGTTATTATTCATCAGGACAACCTTAAAGGGGAACTGTGGGGTCTCCATAAAAGTGTCCTTTATGAAAACAGGCTCCGGGATCATGCTTCTAGCTGCAGTCTATCCAAGGTTACAGAAGTATAAGAGGTGTTTTCCCTGCTAGCAGTGTGAGCTGTGACATCACCAGCACCACTGTTCTGCCCCAAAGTTTAAGGTTGGAGCATGCCCACTGCTGGGACAGAACATCATCATCTGCATCGTAAGCCCCATCCCTGACTACTTAATTTTTAAGGCTAGCCACAAGCCTGAAAATATTTTTCTCCCTAAGATTCCATAGGTAGAGGAAAGGACTGAGAATGGTTGCAGGTCTGTAACTAGCTTCAGAAAAGATCAGTTTTGGGGGGTGGGGTTTATTAATTCGTATCCTACTGCTGGGAAAGTTGGAATATGCGCCATCATTATCAACGTAATAAGCCTGTCCCCAAAACTAAAATATTTGTTTTAGGGTGTGGGGCTTCTCACACATGTCTGTCACAGAGTCCGTGCAAACTAGAAAGTGAAATTTATAATGTCTATAATTTTGGATTCACAACAGCTTAAGACTCACCATAGGCTTGTTTTAAAAGGTATGTACAGTTCCCCTTTACAAAGTAAGTTAGAGAAACACTTCACTAGCATCATCAGTTCTGACAGTTGAAAAATGTCCCTTGGGGCTTGCAATTTTTACTATTTTATTCACTCAGACTTTTGTATCCTATGATTTATGTTAATCTAGTAATTGTTTAGAAAATGCTTTAGAGTAAAAGTAATTTACCCCCAGACTTTTGTGAATGAGCCACTGCTGGTGAGGTTAACTATTGAATTTCCTTTATTGGTACATAAGCAGTCCAAATTTTCTTGTAATCTTTTTCAATCTAGCAAATGTTAAGTGTTTCTGAGGTCCTTTATTAAAGCAATTGCACACATCCACAAACCCATATACCGTATATACTCGAGTATAAGTTGATCCGAGTATAAGTCGAGGTACCTATTTTTACCTGAAAAAATTGTAAAAACTGATTGACTCGAGTATAAGTCGAGGGTAGAAATTATCACCACTACTGCCTTCTGATTCTGTGTTGTTTTTAGGCTTTAGTTGCCCTTTAAATGGACAGCAGAATTCCCATACATGAATCCCATACAGTAATAGCCAAATCCAGTACCAGTAACCTCCAATTCTTTGGCACTCCATATGTTTGGAAACTACAACTCCCAGCATGCTTTGTTGCTGAGAGTTTCAGTTTCTAAACATGTGGAGTGGCAAGGTTCAGTAAACTTTTAATTAAGCTTACCATCATTTACAATTCTCCTGAACCCCATATAGTAAAAGCGAACTCTGATCCCCATATAGTAAAGTTGTAGTTTCAAGCTGTCATTTGCACTGTACTAGCAGCTGTTTTTTGCCCCAAACTGAGGAGACCCATCAGATTTACAGCATCTAGTGACAGTGCTGAGTGAGTCCAGCAGGCAGAATACAGGAAGCAGGAAGTGTAAAGGCAGATCAGCTCCTGTAACTTTCTATACAGGTTAACACAGCGCCACCTACTGGTTACTATCTGTAATTGCAGAATTTGGATCTAAATTTAGGACTTGACTCGAGTATAAGTCGAGGTTAGGTTTTCAGGCTAATTTTAAAGCCTGAAAAATTCGACTTATACTCAAGTATATACGGTATGTATTGTCAGACTTCACATGTAGACACCAACAGGGAGATTCAATAAAAGTTCTTATTGTTAAAAATGATGCTAATTTTGCCCCAACCAATCAGATCTTATTTAACATTTGAAAGCTAACATCTGATTGGTTGGGGCAGAATTAGCCCAATCTTTAAAGGAATAGTTCACTGCAATAGCATGCGCGTTATAGCATGCCCAATAATGCCCCCCTCCTCTTGGTCCCTCCCACCCATGGCCCCTCCATTTGCAGGTATAGGTAGGACGGCACTTGCTTTTTATAAAAGAAATTCCATTTTATTTTCAAAAAACTTTAAAACAGAGGCTCTTATCGGCTCAAATGCTCATCATGGCAGATTGTGTACACTGGCAGGTGTGTACACAATCTGCCATGATGAGCATTTGAGCCGATAAGAGCCTCTGTTTTAAAGTTTTTTGAAAATAAAATGGAATTTCTTTTTAAAAGCAAGTGCCATCCTACCTATATTTTGGAGGAGTTACTGTGAAGCCCTCGGACGTGCACGGCAGTAGAAGAGTGGGAGAGATTGTGAGTGCCAGCGTAATCCTTATGTTTGTTTCCCTCCATTTGCAGGCCCACCTTGGCCCCTTCCCCGCCCACTCGCAGGTGCCTTAGCCTCGCCCACTCACGGGTGCCGTGGGACACACACACACATCCCCCTACAGAAAACTGTGAAAAGTTTTCACATAGTGAGAGAGTAGGGCTGTAGATTCCTTTACCTTCTCTGTGGCGATCTTCACACAGCAGGGAGGGGGAGGGACTTCCTGTCTCCTTTCCTTTCACTGAAGTCTGAGGCTGTGCTTGCCAGTGGAGGTGGAGGAGCAGGAATGTCACATGTCGGCCTCCCACCCATTAACCTTCTGGTCAGTAATTTCTTTATATCTGTGGAGCACGGAGAGAGGTGGTTGATGGCTCGTTTTAAAGGTAGGAATCTGGCCTTTCATTTAAACTCAACTTGTTTGGAGACCACAGTTTTCATTCATAGCGATAATGGCTATACATATTTAGGTGCTAACTCACTGTGTGTAGTCCCCACTGGTGAGGAATACAAAAAATACGATGATAGGATCAATAGGAGCTAAAACATATCCACTTTTTCAAGGAAAACGCTCCAAAATATTTAAAACATGAGTGATGTCTGACAAAAGAATATAAACTTTTGACTAGGAAAAAGGAAAAAAAATCTACCATTTCCCCTGAGTCCCCTCAGTATACACAATGACATTTATCTTGTGCTAGGAACAGAGTGGATGCAGTAAAATCAGCTGACTATTTCAGGGGCGTTCTAGGGTCTAAGAAGATCAGGGGCACTCCTATTTTTGTAGGCCATGCCCTTTCTCCACCACAATTAAGCCACACCCACTAGCTACTTACTAAAGAAGACAGACACAAACAGACCGATAGACAAACACAAACAGATACACAGCTAGATAGTGATAAACAGGCAAAAAGACAGATAAATAGACTGAGAGACACAAAGGCACAGTAAACTGGCAATTTCATTATACACTGGTAGCAATCTGGTCATTTTAAACTCACTGTTGTGTTCAGTTGTAGTCAGACGCTAGCCCACACCTTTGGCCAGGGAGACCTTGTACCTTCTACATGGACCTCTGCCCCTGTCCCTCTCTCTCTGTATATCTATCTCTATCTGTCCCTCTCTCTCTGTCCCTCTCTCTCTCTGTATATCTATCTCTATCTGTCCCTCTCTCTCTGTAAATTGCTCTATCTGTCCTCTCTCTCTCTCTGTATATCTATCTCTATCTGTCCCTCTCTCTCTGTATATCTATCTCTATCTGTCCCCTCTCCTCTCTCTGTATATCTATCTCTATCTGTCCCCCCCTCTCTCTCTCTCTGTATATCTATCTCTATCTGTCCCCCCTCCTCTCTCTCTCTCTCTCTCTCTGTATATCTATCTCTATCTGTCCCTCTCTCTCTCTCCTCCTCTCTCTCTCTCTCTCTCTCTCTCTCTCTCTCTCAGTATATCTATCTCTCATCTGCCCTCTCCCTCAGTATATCTTCTCTATCTGTCCCTCTCTCTCTCTGTATATCTATCTCTATCTGTCCCTCTCTCTCTCTGTATATCTATCTCTATCTCTGTCCCTCTCTCTCTCTATATCTATCTCTATCTGTCCTCTCTCTCTCTCTCTCTCTCTCTCTCTGTATTCTATCTCTATCTGTCCCTCTCTCTCTCTGTATATCTATCTCTATCTGTCCCCTCTCGTATATATCTCTATCTTCCTCTCTCTCTCTCTCTGTATATCTTCTCTATCTGTCCCCTCTCTCCTCTCTCTCAGTATATCTATCTCTATCTGTCCCTCTCTCTCTCTCTCTCTCCTCTCTCTCTCTCTGTATATCTATCTCTATCTGTCCCTCTCTCTCTCTCTCTCTATCTGTCCCTCTCTCTCTCTGGCTTCTCTCCTCGTCCCTCCTGTCTCCGCTCTGCTCTCTCTCCTCTCTCTGTCTCTCTCTTCCTCTCTCTCTCGTCCTTCCTCTCCTCTCTCTCGCTCTCTGTATATCTATCTCTATCTGTCCCTCTCTCTCTGTATATCTATCTCTGTCTATCTCTTGTCTCTCTCTTTATATCTCTTTCTGTCTCTCTAATTTACTGTCTTTCTGCCTCTTGTCTATTTGTCGCTCTCTATCTAACTTTATTTATCTGCCTCTTGTCCATCTCTCTTTTCTCTTTGTCTATCTGTGTCTCACTCTCTAACTGTCTATATATCTAACTCTATCTATCTAACTATCTATCTCTATCTAACTATCTATCTATCTATCTATCTATGTAACACTCTTATCTATCTGGGAAGCGCATAGGAGGCTACCTGTATTTCCCCGCCCCGGCGTGCGATTGACATCATCACTCTGGCGTGTGTGTGACGTCATCGCGCCGGCGCGAAGTCCAGAAGAAGGTTCGGGGCACTTTGCTGAATATCCGGGGCACGTGCCCCGAATGTTTTAACATAGATACGCCACTGTATTTTGTATTGTTCTTGGTAGGCTGTCCATCATGCATACTGACAGGAAAATAAACTACAAGGTAAGAAGCAGTTTCAAATTCTCATCAG
This sequence comes from Hymenochirus boettgeri, assembly GCA_019447015.1. Classification (NCBI taxonomy): domain Eukaryota; kingdom Metazoa; phylum Chordata; class Amphibia; order Anura; family Pipidae; genus Hymenochirus; species Hymenochirus boettgeri. Next base: position 119,258,463 of record CM033471.1, on the reverse strand, counting down.
GGATTTCCATATTGGTGTGGAAACTTCTGCGTAGATTTACATGTACATAAATGCAATTTACTAGAGAAAAATCTTTAAATGTATAGGTATTCTGGGGGGGGGGGGGAGATTTCACATTATAATTAAAAAATTAAATACACATGATGGTCTAACAAACTGCATAGGACCCCCTTATGTTAATGTTATTCAGGAACCCATGGACATCTGATTGAAGCTGTCTTTAAACATTATAGCTTCCTGGGAAAGGAACAATAGACATTAAGGAAAGCATCACTGGCTCACTTAAGTCACACTCCATATAGTATACGAAATTTGCTCTGCAATAAACCTTACTTCCCAAGTGCAAAAGCAAACCCCGTTGTAGTTGGACTAACACTGATATATTTTAATGCTGTTCTTCTGTAAACCTGGTCCTGTCCCATCTTTCTCGATCTCTGTTGAGAATACCCCCATTTCCCCTATCCAATCTGCACGCTGCCTAGGGGCAAAAAAATCCTCTCTCTCCTTTTCTAACCACATTAATAATGTTGCGAAAACCTGCCGCTTCTTCTTTCACAATATAGCCAAAATCTGCAGGTTCCTTTCTCTCCCGACCACCGCTATGCTTATGCATGCTCTCACCCTATCGCGCCTGGACTATTGCAACCTACTACTTTCTGGTCTTCCTGCTTCCTACCTCTCTCCCCTTCAGTCTATACTTAACTCTGCCACACGTATTATTCCACTCTCTAATAAACCGGATCCCAAATCTCCTCTGTACCGTTAAACAGCACATTACATACATAATCCTTCTCCTAACATTTAAATCCCTTCACTCTGGTGCTCCTCCTTTTATTTCCTCTCTAGTCTCCCCATATGTTCCTGCCCGTACCCTCCTCTCATCACAGAACCAGCTCCTGTACAGACCCCCCCCCCCCACTCGGACTGCTTCCTCTCACCTTAAACCTTTCTCTCTCGTAGCTCCCATCCTCTGGAATTATATTCCCCTCTCTCTACGTCAAGAAACCTCAATTAGCAGGTTTAAATCTAGCCTTACATCCTACCTATCTGGTAACCAGCACAGTATTTGATTGTTTTATTTGCACTGCATACGTCTCACTCCAGCACTTATACCCATTCCATTGTATCTGTGTGTTACCCACCTAACTAGATTGTAACTTCTACGGGGCAGGGACCTCATTACCTCTTGTGGCAAATCCCTCGCACTTCTCGCAGTTATATATTTATGTCATGAACTATCTATGTATTTATCCCCCTTGTATGACTTAATTGAATGACTTAATTGAATGACTTAATTGTATGACTTAATTTTTTTTTATTCCTTTATTTGTATTCACCAGCATTATAAATACATCTTATCATTTACATTATTTATAAAATAAGTTTCATAATTACAATGTAATATATAATCTGTTATATATATGGTTCAGTCTTGATCATGAGTATAAATATATTTTGGTGATTTATTCTTGTATTATATCTTGTGAATAAACATATCAACTTATATCAACATTCAACAGTTGTCTCTGTACATTATTAATATACATATAGCTTGGTACCTTTGTCGGTACAAGTTCCCCATATTTTCCTAAATTTGTCCGTACATTTCCTATGTTTATATAGGATTTGTAAAAGTGGCATGTCTCCATTTATTAATTTGATCCAGGTCTTCACCTTTGGGCACTTATGTGATATCCATCTCAAAGTAATATTTTTTCGAGCATAGAATAAGGCTGCTTGTATATACAGTAGTTCGTGACTCGACCATATTTCTTGTACCGTTATTCCAGATATGCATAGTTCTAATGAATATTAAGGACATTCTGCCGAGTTAGGGGTTTGAAATGTATCATTTGGTTAGGTGAGCAGTAAGCTTGGTAAATAATTTTGACTTGTATCAGTTTGTTTATTGCTGGAGAGGCAAATGTATGGGAGCTTACAATTTCTGACCATTGTTCACCATCTGGGTCTTGCAAACATTCTGACCATTTGGCTTTAATTGTATTGATACATGTTTCTGATTTAACTTGTATAAGAGAAGTGTAAAGTTTTGAGATCATGCCTCGGAGTCCTTGAGTGCGGATCACTTCAATAATAGGGTGCTTAGTAGGGCCATTATGGAGTTGAGTAATGAAGTGCGTGTTTAATTTGTAGATATCTGTAGTGCATTGAGTTGAGTAATTTATATTTTTCTTGTAAGTTTTGGAAGGGAATGATTCCCGAAGCTTGTATGAGATCTTCCAGTTCACTGACCCCAAATGTTTCCCCCAGATAGCCCTTACAGTTCAGAGAAAAATGTATTGCCCCAGAGTGGTGTGTGTGTGTGTGTATAAGGACCCGTCAAGCCGATCAGGCAGTTAGTCTGATAACAAATTTTTTGTGACAGTTTATGTAACCTAGTGCCTTGTCCTATCCTATGTGCTGAAGGAGTCTCCATATATGCCATGTATGGGCCTGTGATGTACTGTAGCATCATATAGTCTGATTCTGTTGGGATCTGTGAGGGATCAACCCAGCATTGAAAATATCTGAGCTGGGACGCCCAATAATACAGCTGCAAATTATGGAGTGCCAGGCCTCCCATTTCTTTAGGAGCCTGTAGTTTATTGAGGCTGATTTTAGCTCTACCATTGTTCCATATAAAAGATAGAATAAAACTGTTTAGCTTTTTGAAGAAGGTGAGTGGTATGTAGGTGAGAGAATGTTGGACTGTATATATTTTGGGTAGTATCATTTTGACTAGTTGCACTCAACCCCACAGATTTAAAGGGATATGTTTCCATACCTGGGTTTTGGTTCTCGTGAAGTACAGTAGAGTTGTTATATTTAGGGAATAAAATTGTTGGGGAGATTTGGTGATAATTATATAATTATTCCTAGGTATTTAAATTTTGTCACTATCGGTATTGGTACAGGGCATGTAAAGCTTTGTGGGGGTAGAGTGTCCAGTGGGTACAGGGCAGATTTTCCCCAGTTAATGGTTAATCCGGAGTATGTGCCAAAGTTAGATATTAGGTTAAAGGCTGTTGCCAATGTATTATGTGAGTTATCTATATACATAATAATGTCGTCCGTGTATAAGTTTCTCTTCGTGTCCTCCCAATTTAAAGCCCCTAATTTGGGAGTCTTTGCGCAGCAAGGCTGCTAGGGGTTCGATTGCTAACGCAAAAAGATATGGTGAGAATGGGCAGCCTTGCCGAATGCCCCTATGTAGTGCGAATTTCCTCTAGGTTTGTGAAGGTTCTCATTCATCCAGGTCATGGTATATCTGTTGAATTCAATTAGATCAACTGGACTTGAAGTTTAGTTCTTGAAGACGTTTCGCTAGTCATCCGACTGGCTGGAAGTAGAGGTTTACAGAAAACCAACACACAGATCAGTATTTGATGTTTGACTCCCACCACCCTTTAGATCACAAGCTGGGTGTCATCAGAACCCTGCAACACAGAGCAGAGAACATCCCCACTAGCACAGAGGCGAAGGCTAAAGAAATGAAACATCTCAGAGGAGCCCTTAAAACTTGTGGATATTCAGACTGGGCCTTTGTCAAAAAAAGTAGAAGGAAAGAAAAGAACAGGTATACCAACAGTGAAGGGGAAAAAGCAAGACAGGAGAAAGAACATAGTCACCCCATATGTAGCAGGGGTCTCCAAGAAATTAAGAAGAATTTTCAAAAATCACCATATCCCTGTCTGCTTTAAACCAAACAACACACTGAGGCAGCAATTGGTACATCTGAAAGACCCAATACCGAAACACAAGATTAGCGACATATACGCAGTGCAGTGCACTGCAGTGAAGAAACCAAGCCTAAATAGAGATGGGGGGGGGGGGTTTGACACCAACTGTCTGCCATGTGCAATGCTGTTTTGACACCTTACCCTGGGCGTTCCTATAACACCTCTTAGCCACTATTCAATCACGCCCTTAACACCTGGCTGTGATATGCTAATTGGGATTTTCCAGGGTACATAATTGCCACAGATTCTTGTACAAGTCATTCTGAATTGAGAAAGCCAGTCGGATGACTAGCGAAACGTCTTCAAGAACTAAACTTCAAGTCCAGTTGATCTAGTTGAATACAACAGATAAATTTCCTCTAGGGTTATTGGGGAGTCTAATATTTGTTATGTGCGAGGCTCAAAGTGGGAAGGTTAATTTTAGATAGGTATTCACTGATTTCTAATGCGCTATAGTTTAAACGAGATGTGTATAGTTCAGTATAGAAATCTTGGAATTCGGATAATATCTGTGGGGTAGAGTGCATTGTTTCCCCACTGTTAGAGCTTATGGAGAGAATTGTGTTGGTTTGCGTGTGATCTTAGATTAGGAATGTGATTACCATGTTCAAAATAGTTTTGTCGTAGGGAAAAAATTTATTTGAAGCTTTTGATGATATCATATGATTATATCTTCTTAACCATATAGACCGGTTTTGGGGATTATTATGTTCAATGTATTTTTTCTCTGCTTGTGTTAGCTAGCTTCTCTTCATCTTCCCTAGTCGTATGTTTAATATATGATATAGTGGAGTGAAGTTTGCCTCTTAAATATGCTTTAAGGGCGTCCCAGCTCAGATTGGTGTTATGTGTTAACCTATTCAGGTGTATGAATTCCTCTATTTGTTTGTGTAATTCTGTGGGAATTGGGTTAACCAAAATGGATGGCCTTTCCACTGTCGGGTCGCCTTAATGAGGTTTGGAAACTTAATATACATGAGCATTGGTGAATGAGCCGATATTCCTCGGGGTAGATATTTGATCTGAGTTATCCAAGGAGTTATGCTCCTAGATAGAAAAATAAAATCTATACGTGAAAGGGTGTCATGTGTTGGAGAGTGACAGTCTTTGTCTCCAGATACCTATCCAGTCCCCGGTTTCTATAAGTGATCTTAGTGGTGTTTTGGCTGTGGGACCCGTGGAGTGAGCGTTTGGATTTCCAAGATTCATCCTATCTTTGGTGTGACGCATGGTGCTATTGAAGTCTCCCATACATATGATGTGTGCTTTGGAGTATTGTGCTATGAGGGGTGTAATTTCATGACAGAGAGTCCCGTGCCAGGTGGGTTGTAAATACCTAGATGGATTGTAATATGGGATTCAATCTTAGCTGCTTTAAATACAAATCTGCCATATGGGTCTGTCTTGACATTTAGTATTTGATATCTGAGTGACTTCCGGAGTAAAATAGATACTCCACGGGAGTAGGTGGAACAAACACTATGTGCTGACCATCCAACCAACGGTTTGTGCATCAGTCTGGTGGTAGTATGCAGTAGGTGGACTTTATTGTATTTTAATAATGTACAGTACTACGTCCCCAAGTGGCTATATAAATAAACATATACATACATACATACTGTAGCACCCTCTTACAACATGATTATTCCCATATTGACATAAGCAAAGTCTTCCAGCAACAGGGACCTTATGTTGCTGATCTGCATTCCTTGAACCCTCTTAAATGTATTGATTGTTTTATCAATTTGTTCTTCTGGATGCAGCACCAGGGTTTTTTTTTTATATGGGGGAGGGATTAATATCCATGTTTTACAAGTTCCAGTGGCAGTGAAATAGTAACTTGTGCTGTAATTTCTGTGGTACTCATCATCCCCAAGGGATATTTGAATCAGCTGATTACTTGGGAAATATTACTCTTCAATGGTTGTAATAAATTTACTTTAAGTGCCTTACCAAAAAGACTAGACTAAATGTTACGTTGATCAGTATTTTATGGTCACTTTTAGGTGGTTTACCACTAGTGACATCTAGTGGCTATTTAAGGTAATACCTGGCAAGCATAGCCAGGTTTTACATAGCTGTACAATTTAAATCATCATGTGTTTGTCTGCTATAGGAGCACTGGAAAACAAAGCACGCATTTAGTATATGTTATCCAAATAAATTCAAATAACATAAATAATCCATATTAATAATCAGAGCAATATCCATTTAACTTAAATAACCTGTTTTACATGCCTGGTTCAGTTGATTCCCTTAACTGTTACTTTCTGGAGAAACATTTTACTCTATACAGTATGTATTCATGAATATTTCATAGATTTAAAGGGGAGCTGTGGTCTCCAAACAACTTGAGTTTAAATGAAAGGCCAGTTTCCTACCTTTAAAACGAGCCATCAACCACCTCTCTACGTGCTCCACAGCCCAAGATATACAGAAATGACTGACCAGAAAGTTAATGGGTGGGAGGCTGACATGTGACATTCCTGAGGCTTCTCCTGCACAGTGCCGCCAGCGAGCATAGCCTCAGACTCCCTCAGTGTGTAAGGGGGAAAGGAAGTCCCTCCTCCTCTCTGTTGTGTGAAGTCCTGACCGAGAAGGTAAGGGAATCAGCCCTTCTCTTTCACTGTGTGAAAACAGCCTTTTCAGGCAGAGTTCTCACTCTGACTGAAAAGGCTGATTCCACAGAGTTTTCTGTAGGGGGGGGGTGTCTGAGTAACCCACGACACCCGTGAGTGGGTGGGGCTTAGGCATCCGCGAGTGGGCGGGACCACATGGGGTTGTTTGATAATGGGCCATGGGGGGCCTACAACTGGAGGGACCATGGGGTCCATGAGTGGGAGGGACCAGGGGGGCTGCAAAGGGGAGGAGGAGACACAGGACAGATTGACTGACCGTTTCAGAGCAGGAAGCAGAACGTGCAGGGGACCTAGTGATGCTGCTGCAATATCACACACACAAATGTAAATATCTTCAAAACTATGCAAAATAAACAATGGACATAAATTGCAAAAATTCTCAGGGGAACAATTCCTATCAATTTTTGGACCACAGTTCCCCTTGGATGTTAAATGGATGTTTCACACAAACTTTATTCACAATGAAGTTTTAAGAATTTAAAACCAATGGAAATCACATTTATTCATTTGGCTTGGATGTACCACATTCCTGTTCTTTGTGTTTCTTCTTCCCATTTATTCTGCATTTTATTTTGACTATCTCCTCGCACAGTTTACGATCTAGAGACATGAGGCAGATATGTGTGTCACATACAAGAAGTGTGCTATTACCTAGCTAAAGAATGTGTGAAAGCTTTTCAGAATTATTGGCAAATTTACAGACTTTTTTTGCTCTTAAAGAGCATGTCCCCCCCAAAACTAAAATTTAACCCACTATTGGCCCCACTGTGTAGTTTTTAATCCTTACCTTTTCCTCAGCTCCTTAAGGTTCTCCTGCAGTTCCTTTTCAAAGTTGAAAAAAGTGAAGATTAGGAGCTGTGTGTGTCTCATCTGGAGCCTGCTTCTTCCTTGTCCTCCATAAGGACCGTGACATGTGCAGGGGAGCCCTTCCCCCTCCCTCCGGATCCCTTCTATCTGCTGCATCCCCTACCTATAAACCCCAGCCCACCCCCAATCACAACTTACTTTTGTAAAACAAGCCCCAGAAAGATACTTACAGACCTTTGTTCCCTGGCTGTGTGCAATGAAGGACTGTAAGTATCTTTCTGCATCCACCCCCAATCGGCAGTTGGGGGTGGATGCAGGATGACAGGATGCCCTACACAATTTAAAAAGTGTTATTTATGGTGTGGAGATGCCCTTTAATGGTGTATAAATTGAGGGGAGGGACATGAGGGTCTCATGAAAGTTGTCTTGTTACATGTCCCTAAGTTATGGAGCAGTCATCCTGCATGTTTATGGGACACTGTGTACGAGAAGCAGGTAGCTGGCTCTGATGTGTGGGTGGAAGAAGACAGTCACAGGGTTGGAAGTGCTCTTGCATATATGCGTTTGTTTGGTATCTTTTTTGCACATAGACTTTAATGGACTCATGTCGCAGGCACAATCAACACCTGCATATAGATTGCCTCAGCTGTGAGCAGACCTAATCTGCGCTGAGTAGCTGCCTCTTGAATTGATTCTCCTGTGAGCAGACTTAGGGCTGGCCACACGAGCGTGTTTTTCGCGTGTTTGTGCACGCGCTTTCGTCCACGAATGCACAGCGATTTTTGCTATACCGGAAATCGCGGGAACTCGACAATTCCCGCGATTTCTGCTGCGCATGCGATTGTGTGTCAGCTTGCATTTTGCATTTTCTCTTTGTAAATAGCGAAACAACGTGTGCGAACGCATGTGATTTCGTGTGCGATTTTGTGCGTTGTAATGTGGCCTTGGCCATAATCAGCGCTATTTAGCTCTTGATTTGATGAGGCAGGTTTATAAACTTGCACCACACACAGACACTTAATTGAGCTTTGTGTAGTCTTCCAAGCCAAATTCAAAGTTTATACTTAACCTCTCCCTTTCTAGTTGGTATGTCTTTAATGAATGTTTGTGGTCTTTATAAAACAAAAGATTGCCTTTATCCACCTTTGAACCAATATTGTACATTTCATTTACTTTTTTTTTCAGTTACTTGTTTTAGACTGGACATGTCCTTTGATTCTAGTATTCAATTTGTAATTTGACAAATGTAGTTTATTAAAAAAAAATTTACAATTTGTAAAACTGTTCTCAATTTAAAACAGAATTTTAAAAATGAAAATATGCCAGGAGGCTTTTTACCAAATGCCCCACCCTGAATAACTATGTTTAATTTGCTAAATGGATTGCCCTTTCCAGCAAACTCCATTTGATTATTCTTTTTTTGAGGCTGTGTTCCCTAAGGCTGTGAAAATGGATCCTTACATAAATGATTATTTTGCTGAAGAGCACAAGAAATTTATAACTTGCTAGGTGCAAGAAGGCTATTATAGTACTGTGATTGAGGTCATGAAGTGTTGAGAAGCTTGAGAAAGGCTACACACAAAAGACAGAAACATTGCTAATTTTGCACCTCTCTTGAACCAGTCACGTTCCTTTGCCAATATGGACTTGTAAGTAACACACTGACTTCAAAACACGTGACTTTATTATCAAAGTTTCGACGAAATCATGTGATATAAACCACACACCCCAAAAGTGCAAATAGTGTGTAGCCTCAATTAGCATAACACATACCGGTACTTTAAAACATGAGTTTCTTGCTATTATATATGTCATCTCCATTTGTATATTACATTATCACAAAGTGCAATGTGCATTAAATATATAAAAGACTAAAAAACCTATCACCTATATTAATAACAGTATTGATACTAGCCAATGGGACTATTTACCCTATTTAACCAGGCCCAGCATAATCTTTCTAGTACATGATACTTAAAAGCAAGGGGTAATAAAACAAGCCTTTATAGAATACATTTAAAAGAGAACTGTGTATTGAGGCCTTTAGGCGCTATTGTATTTAATTTATATATCCACTCCGCCTCTTTTCGGAGGAGATAATTGCCCCTATCCCCACCCACTGTATAAAGGTTTAACTTGGTCAATGACCATTACCTTTAGTGAACTCACTGGGTGGTTTTCTTTGGCAAAATGTAACGCCACTGGGTTCTCATCTCCCTTTAGTTTATTCTTAGCCAATCTCTCCTTTGTTGTTTTAATATGTGACTTTTGAGTCACAAATCGTCTTTTAAAAGGAGTGATCGTTTTGCCCATATAGTATAATGAACATGGGCATTTCAGAATGTAGATGCAATAATCTGTATTACAGTCATATTTCCCTGTAATTTTAATTTTTTGTCCATTATGTGGGTGGCAAAAATATCTATTTTCCATCATAAAATTACACATGCTGCACCCATAACATCTAGTGTATCCACATTTCTGTTTTGTTGTACATATATAACTATACTTAGAGACTGGGTGTGATGATACTAAAAGGTCTCTTAGATTTTTGTTCCTCTTAAATATTACTTGTGGTTTGTTCATTTTTTTGATATTGGGGTCATTTTCTATTATTCTCCAATAGTCACTTGTTTTTCTTTTTATAGCCCCACCCATCTCGCTATGTTGTACTATAAATGGGACACATTCTGGTTTTTGGACTTTGTCAACCTTGTCTCTCACCATAATGTCCCTTGCTTTTTAAGAGCTTTATTTAACAACCTCAGCTTTCGTTCACAATCCCCTCCCCCTGAATATATCCTTTGCCAATATGTTAACATTACAATCTTCAAAGGTATGTCCTTTATCCTTAAGATGCAGGTACACGGCTGAGTCCTGACCCGAGGAATTGGCTCTTCTGTGCTGGGCAATACGTTGATGCAATGAAATCAGGAACAGGCTGCAGCAGTCCTATATGGACGGATCTCACACAAAGATAGTGGGTAAAAGACTTTCTTTATTTATACATATATCAATACAGACAGATTCATGTCTAACGCGTTTCGTGCCTCAGCAGGCACTTCGTCTAAAGAAAGTCTTTTACCCACTATCTTCGTGTGAGATCACCTGTGTATCGAATCCATACGTTGATGCAGTTGCTGTTTGGTCTCCCCCCACATACAAATCAGAGCACTCTTCACTGCACTGCTCTGTGTATATGATGTTGCTTTTCTTGTGTTTCGGTATTGTGTCTTTCGGATATACCAATTGCTGCCTCAGTGTGTTGTTCGGTTTAAAGCAGACAGGGATAAGGTGTTTTTTGAAAATTCTTCTTAATTTCTCGGAGACCCCTGCTACATATGGGATGACCATGTTCTTTCTCCTGTCTTGCTTTTCTCCTTCACTGTTGGTATTCGTGTTATTTTCTTTCCTTCTACTTCTTTTGACAAAGGCCCAGTCTGGATATCCACAAGTTTTAAGGGCTCCTCTGAGATGTTTCATTTCTTTCGCCTTTGCCTCTGTGCTAGTGGGGATGTTCTCAGCTCTGTGTTGCAGGGTTCTGATGACACCCAGCTTGTGATCAAAAGGGTGGTGGGAGTCAAACATCAAATACTGATCTGTGTGTGTTGGTTTTCTGTAAACCTCTACTTCCAGTTTACTATTTTCCTTAACTTCTACCAAGCAGTCCAAGAAAGCCAGTTTGTTGTTTGTTATTAATACATTTGTGTTATAGTTCAATGCTGGGTTAAAGCGAACCTTGTTTCATTCACCTTCTATTTTTCTTCTAACTGTCCTAAAGTTTTCATATCCGCTATTTTTTCCCCCTTGTCATGTGTAAGCAGATTTTTTTCAGTCTTGCCTCATGTAGGAAGGAGTCTCGTAAACACTGGATTTCTGTGAGATCTCAGTCCAGAGTTAAATTTTCTAAGCCTGAGCACACACGTTGGTATCCTTCACCCCGACTGACTGTTCAACACTTGTGACAACACTTGCGTCCAGGACAAAGGATCGTCTGTCGTGGCAAAAGTAGCCACAGCCAAATGTTTGCTGCAACAGAGCATGTATCCATAGAGGACCACACGAATGGCTGTGGTTTACATAATAACATAGTAACATAGTAATTAAGGTTGAATAAAGACATACGTCCATCAAGTCCAACCTATTCATTTTTTTTTTTTTTATTAACCCTACCTAACAGTTGATCCACAGGAAGGCAAAAAAAAACAGCTAAAAAGGGGGAAAAAATTCCTTCCTGACTCCAAACGGCAATCGGAAAGTATCCCTGGATCAACCAGATCTATATTCATTAATACCAGTAATTCTCAATATTTTTTAGTTTTAGAAAATTATCCAGGCCTTTTTTAAAGCTATTCAATGAACTTGCCATTACCACATCTGCTGGAAGACAGTTCCACAGTTTCACCGTTCTTACTGTAAAGAAACCTTTCCTAACCTGAAGATGAAACTTCTTTTCTTCCAACCTTAAAGGATGTCCACGAGTCCTCTGATATGACCTATAGTAAACAATGCACCAAAGAGTTCATTGTATGGCCGATTAATATATTTGTATAAGGTTATCATGTCCCCACGCAAACGTCGCTTCTCCAATGTAAACAGCCCTAACTTGTCTAATCTGCCTGAATATTAAAGCCCCTCCATTCCCCTGCATTTACCTATTTGGGTGAATGAACAGTCGGAAGTCAATCACAGCTGCCCAAAATAAAGCATCCAGTATTTGGGCCAATCATCCAATACACTGAAATGTCGGTCAATCTGCCAAAAATATTGGATGATGTACCCAGATTAAGGTGTTTGATTGGGATTTATTAATATTGAAAAATGCATTGTAAAGATGTGTGCTAAGATCAGGTTCACTTCATTATCCTTATCCTGTAGCTCAGCAGTTCTATTAGTGTAACTATTAAAGGGATAATGAAGGGTATGCAGTCTGAGAGACTGGCATATTTGAGACAATCTTTAGGAGATCAGGGCAGATAGAAAGCAATATCAAGGAAAAAGTAGCAAATTAAAAGCAATCTTGTGGAGTTTGTGACAGATTGAGAATGAAATCTACATTTCATTTATGAAATCTACTATCTATTGGCTCATTTAAGACATTCTCGGGGAGATCCAATTCTGGCCGCCGCGTTTCTTACCTTAGCCCGATCCCGCGATACAATAACTGACGTAAACGAGATTATGTCAGTTATTGCATCGCGGGATCGGGATAAGGTAAGAGCGTAGGTTTAACGCCTCCCATAATCTATCGTTAAGTGGCGCGCTACTAGGTAGCGCAAAACTTAACTTAAGGGGTTTTAAATCTATAGCACGGCACTATTTCCAAAAACATTTGGAAATGGCGCTGTGCTCTAAAATCCGTCTAAAACCCACGTTAACCCGAAATTTCTTCAGGTTAACGTGGGTTTTAGACGGAAAAGCCCTATATTGAATCTCCCCCTATGTATGTCTACATAGAAAAACCAATGCAGCCTGTATCGTGTTTCCAATATAAATACTAACCAGAAGTGTTCCCTGTAAATCCCCCTGAATGTGTTTTATACATCAAGGTAACAAGTTCAGTTAAGTTGCACTGCAGTCCTAAAAATATATTGCAGAACAAAAAGGGGAACCAGAACGTTACTCAGATAAACAGGTGATAATGTATTATTATATTTCACTATTATGTGAGGTAACTCTATGAAGGTGGTGTCTTAGGTGTATACAGCTCTTACACTAATTGTTATATGTAATGTGCACTTTTATATCTATAGGTATACTTTTGTGGGTTGACCAATGGATATGTTATAATTATAATGGTTTTGCACCATTGTGGCACTTGTGTGTGAGTTTAGACTCCTCCCACTGTTGTAATATAGCTGCTGCTTCACTTGTTTGTTATGCCTGAGGATAGGGTGGATATGTCCCCCCAAAACATTGTATTGCTTTGTGTCTGAATAAATTATAGGGGTTCTCCCCTGTTCATCTGAGTAGCATTCTGGTTCCTCTTTTTATTCTGCAGTGATGATTGGCCATTGGAATGGGATTTGAACGGAGCAGCACTGGAGAATACTAGCAGGTGTGTGAGTGTGCCTATACATTACTGTTTCAGACTAAAAAAATATTGCATCCTCTGCTAAACTGCAATTATCAAACTGCCAATATGTAAGTGCTGAAACACAGTTCACAAAATTGTACCAGTACATGTGAAGAGCATGAATTAACAACTGTAAATCATCTTAAAAATTCTTGTACATAGAATACTCAAAAAGCCATATAAAGTGATTTTACCATTATCTGGTTCTTGAGAAAATAATGATTCCCAAGTCACAAATTGGAGGCATTTGTAGCTACATCATCCCCATCTATGGTGTTTAAAGCATCAAAGAGTTGCCCTAATTGCTTCATATCTGTGTGATTTATTGTCTGGTGAGTGACGACAATTTTAGACTTTACTGGTAACAGTGCAAAGCTAACCAGATTGCCAATTAATTTCCCATTAGGAATAATGCTCTGCCTAGAAATAAGAGTCAAACTGGATGCGTAGGTGAAAAAGAAATTAGCTAAAAGTACTAAAATCTTTAAAAAAACAAACTTCCAGAATGTCATTGAACTGGGGCAAAAACATAAAACATAAATTATATACACAAGTCAGCACAAAAAGAAAATCAAAGGAAACAATCGCCTTCCTTATCATACAAGTAATCAGATTAGGTCATGACTTTAGGCTCCAAAGCCTTGTAGCTACTGATTACTTGCAGAATGTATCAGTGTAGCAGATTTGCAGATAACAAATGCCCAAAGAGTCATTTGGATGTGTAATCCTATTTAGTAACATATCATGGAAAATAAGTAATCCTAAATTGCACAGACTGTTAACACCACCACCATCACTGCTGCTTCTGAGATGAAAGATTAAGAATTCAAGACTGAAGAATTAGGTGCAATCATAAAGATACCAAAGCTGCATGCTGCTATCTTGATTTTCCTATATGGGACACATGGATAGCCACTAATTCCATTAACAGGAATGCATGACAGGTTATTTAAAATACATTCAGTAGTTTTAATAGAAGAGATTTACCAAAATATTGTTTTGTTACCACTAGGTGTCACTAATACCCTAAAATAGCTTCTTCTGTGTTTTAAGAATGTAACATTTTTCCTTGATTATTCATTCTTAACCTTCATTGCCCCCCTCCCTTTTCAAAAACAGCTGGCATACATTTAACTGTATACTACAATATATCACACTGGATTTTTCACCCCTATAAGGCACTGTAGTGACTGCTCAAACATTGGTATATGTTTGCTTAAAACCTGCTCACATTAACCAGAGATAGCTTGCTGAAAGGGCATACAATAGATTAAACTGCATGAGCCTGTTATGTCAACTAATAAGGCTGACTACAGCATCCCTAGTTTAAATACTATAAACCTCCTGTAATAAAACTTTGTGAGGGCCAATTGACAAATGAAGTCTGCCCTTTGTTTGCAGCCTTTTTTTGAGTTCACTAAAGGGTCACTTTATCCAGGTGTGATATATGTATGTATGTATATATATATATATATTTATATATATATATATATATATATATATATATATATGCGCACACAACAACATTTTGCATGTAAAGAATTATTCATTATTTAGTCATTTATTTTGAAGAAGATATTGATGGCTTTTTGATTCTGTAGGGCATATTTTTCAAAGCGCATTTATGTTTGTACATTTATATTTATTCATGTATAGTGTTTATATATCACAGCCATATTCACTTTACACCACACCATATGTGACAGAACTGCCAATCAAATGCTCTTCCCTTCACAAATTTCATAATAAAATCCATACTGTTAAGCTAGGTTCACACAACCAGATCTTTCGGCAAAACCAACTGTTTTGCACTATCTTCAGGTCTACCAGGCCCAAATAGTGTTGGTTGCAGCAGACAGTTCACTGTGTCCGCAGCTACCCATAGGAAATCAAGATAGCTGACGTTCTTGATTTTCCAACATTGGTTATCCATGGCTGACCGACCGGAATCTAGAAATATTGGTTGGTTGGCCTGAAATATCTGCTTGTGTGTACCTCCCCATACACGGCATCGATATTCCAATCAATACGATCGGATTATCAAGGGCACTTTTTTGTGTTTTTGATAAACTGATTGGCGATATCAATTGATGTATCAAAAATAAAAACTGATCAGGCAGGATGGAAAATTTTTCACCGACCCCCATCTACCAGAACCAGTCCTTTTTGGAGTTTTCAAGCTGAAATCTACGGGAGAGCACTGGTGCACCTATGTTCAATAGGTTCTTCCGATCGGATTTTCTATCGCAAATCCCATCGGAAGAATATTGGACCGTGTATGGCTACCTTAATACAGTTTAAAGCTGAAACAATTGGCTGTGGTTTTGTCAGTGTGGCTTACAGATGGAAATTATAAGCAACTCTAACATTGTAATTGAAATGTTTGCAATAACCAACCTAGACAACCAATTGGTTCTGAGGTACTACTATTTTAATTTGTTTAATAATAATTACATAACTAGTTTTCTAATCATAATTACTAAAAAATCTATTTATAGTTACTGATAATGATAAATCACACAAATCTACAACTTGGTATGCTTTTAGGAGCATCTTTATTCCCTCATATTTTGGGCTAAAAACATACCTTATAGTAGGATTTGGAGACAAGAATGTGTGCAGAAACTTGTATACCTGGCTTTTTTTAAAACTTTTCAAATTTGCATGACTAATTAGATCTTGTTCTCATCATTTGATATTTCAACCTTATGGACCGGCTGGTATGATGGTATGGCAGTCAGGTCAAAATATCTGCAAAAATCTACCTCTGCTCCAAATGGTTCCTCTGCAGTGTCTGTTCTAAGTCCAGGAAAGTGAAGAGTAGGAGCCTGTCTTCCTTTGTAAAGGTTTCTGCCTCCTCTCTGGCCTCCAGGAGGTATTCAGACATGCACTATGGAGCCGATTTCCCCACTTCCATCCAGATCCATAGAGCTGTAAGTTTACTTTTGCGTTAAAGGACTTGTCGACCCTTTTTAATAACTTTTAAAAGGTTCTGCTTCCTCCCCCAGCCCCAACCTCAATATTTGTATTGAGAGAAAATGGCCCAATAGTAACTTACCTTCCCTCTTTACTCCAGA
The DNA here is from genome assembly GCA_019447015.1 of Hymenochirus boettgeri. Lineage (NCBI taxonomy): Eukaryota > Metazoa > Chordata > Amphibia > Anura > Pipidae > Hymenochirus > Hymenochirus boettgeri. The sequence continues at coordinate 119,242,124 of CM033471.1, read as the reverse complement.
CGCAGCTGCCAATAGTCCTGAATGGCGGAGGAAAGAGGGAAGGTAAGTTACTATCGGGGCACTTTTTATCTCAATACAAATATAGCGGTTGGGGCTGGCGGAGGAAGCAGAACATTATGTTAAAAGTTTTTTGAGCTAAGCTGTGGGAGACCAAATCAGGAGGGGGAGGGAGGGGGGGGGGTGGCTGCAGTGTGCATGCCAAACTTCTCACGAAGGAGAGACAGGAGGCAGAGCCCTATATGGACTCTGCTATCCTCCTGGTGGCCACTTTTTTGGACTTTGGTGGGGGATTACAGGAGAACCATATGGAGCTGGGATGTAAGGTAGTAGTGGGGGAAATTCTAGTTTTGGGGGTGGACATGCCCTTTAAATCCTTTTGATGTAGTGTAGTTTCCCCCCTCCCAACCTGAACTGCATTGTCTGCTTGTAAATAAAGGTTAGAAGAAACTTACTTACCGGACAGGGATCCTTCGGTTAAATCAATAGCCAGCAGCCATGCCAGTGATTGACTCTCCGCCAATCACAGACGTGGCTGATGGCCAAGCCCTCAATGCAACTTGCATTGGAGGCTGAGACAGAGGGAACCTGAGCTGGTAAGTAAGTTTCTTCTAACTATTTTACAGACAGTGCAGTTAGGGTGGGGAAGAGGGGAAACTACAATATACCAAATCTAATTTTTAGTGTGGATATACCCTTTAAAGGGACACTATACTACAAAATTACACCAATATAACATTTTTTATGAAGTAGGAAATTTGTAAAAGTTGCAACCGTTTTGCCATAAATAAACACTTCATTATAAAATTCTTTTAATTATTATATATAAGAAATACCGTAATATATTTTTATCCCTTTAGAGAAAGCAGAGAGGCCTACAAAAAGAAGGCATTCTACCACCCTAATCCACATGCGAGGGAACGTTCACCACACAGAAGAGAATCTCCGTTTGTCCGTGAATCACCTGTTACTAGAAAGGATTCTCCACATAGTAGATCTGGCTCAAGTGTCAGCAGCAGAAGCTATTCCCCAGATAGGGGAAAAACTTTCCCCTCCCATCAGCAAAGGAAAAGTAGGTATTTATAATCTACACAATATTGTTGTTAAAAATCCTATTTTTATACTACATTCACTTGACCATTGATAGTCATAACACCTGTATGCTCTCCCTGTGCTTGTGTGGCTATTCCATTGGTTATATAACTTGTAAAAGCATTATGGAATGTATTTAGCTCTATGTAAAGTAGAAATACATCCATACCTAAATTTTTATTTATTTATTTTTATAGGATTGTACAATCATGCATGTTTTTCTTGTCCAGTAGTTTTGATTGCCCCATTAGGATTTCATGACAACAAAACCATAATCAAATGCCTCTGTTTTCAGGGAAATATTAATATTTTTGTTTTTTCTAAAAATTGACTATCATTCAGAACAAGGATCCCGCTGTCCTAATACCTTTTTCCTTGATGATAGTGGTGATAGCCCTTAAAATACAAGGCCATATACAACTATGGGGTCTAAACTGCTGCTAGGTGGTCATTGTGAGAAACTGGATCTGTGTGCAGACATAGTGAATAACGCACCCCCTACTGTAAATTATATATAAGGATATTAGAAGTCACAGAGGAGTTCCCGTAACCATATAAAAAGTTAAAAAATTATACAGGGCATGGAACTCCGGGTAACATCTAATGTCCTTATAATTTTTAGTATGGGGTACAAAATTGACAATACAAATAATTGCATCTCTCATGTAAAACAGTGTACAATCAGTTTCCCTTTTAATAATATATTTTCCCCCAATGCATAGCAAATTCCTTTTTCTTTGTGTTGTGGTTGTCTTGTCCTTAGCTTGATGAATTGCTAGACAGTGAGTTGTTGTACTGGTATTGTATGAAAGAAAACAAATATTTCCTTTTTCATCCATTGGGTAAAATAAACTTCTTATGCTGCACAGCAGGGGGAAGGTAAATGTATGTTGAGTTTTTGTCACTTCAAACTAGAACCAAACTATAGAATTCCAGAATTTTTTCTCTTGGTGATGATTCTTAACTGTATGGGGGAAATGTACTAATGTGCCTTACATTTTGTTTTTTTACTTCACACTGTTTGAAACCTTAAGTGCTCTACCACTGTATTTGATGGTCAAACGTTGACTGGCTAAGGCAGATTTAACAGTCTTTGTATAATGGTTTGCTGTTCTTTGGCTTATTTATTACTCAAGAGTGGTGTAAAATCCCTTTGAGCAAAGTCTGAGCTAAAGCAATTTGTTGTAGTTTCACTTCATAAAGCTCTTACAACAGAGGTATTGAGAAAAAGCATATTATCCCGTAATTATGCTGTTCATCTGCTATTAAGGTAGTATATTACCCTTTTAAATTAGACAAAATTGGCAATACTCTCAGAACAGACCATTACTGCTGATTTGCTTGGCTATTTACTTGGCTAAAACCTCCAAGTCATATTTTTCTATAATTGCAATATGTCCATTTGAACAAATAGTTCTGTGTTTATTTTTTCTGGTGCTTAAGAATTTATTTTGCAGTAAACTATCTGACACTGGTTTCTACCTTTCAATGTTTCTGCGGCATTCCTATCTGGCCCATTCAATTTGTGATCGCAAGGCAATCACAAAAAAGAATGGCAGGGAAAACGTTGCAAGAATGTGCGAAGTTAATGTATAGTATATGGGAACCTTAAAGGACAACTAAAGCCTCAAAAGAACATTGAAATAGAAGGCAGATCTCCTTGATATAAAAACAGTAATCAGTGTCTCACCTCTCCTTTTAAAATGGTTGTTGAGAAATTTAACTTTCTAACATTAGGTTTGTGTTTTTATTTTCCAGTGCTCCAGTATCGCACAGTGTGGTCGCTGACCATTATGTTCTTTACACATGCTCAGTCCTAAGATACTGCAGGAACTTGTTACAGTTGGTCACACCCACTAGTACCCTCTAACCAATCCTTATACAGGGGAGAATTGGCAAGGGAGCATGTGACTGAGATCAGGGTTGTGTTACCAGTTGTGGTAACATTTACTTTAATGCTATTTACTGTGTTGCTATTTTACAGTTTATTGGTGTTTTTTAGAGGGTATAGGTTCAGATTCTGGACTGAGTGTAAAGATGTGGGTTTAGTTCTCCGTTAAGGAAATGCTTCAGTGATTTCTGTTATATTTTTGTGTATATTTATGTTATAGTAAGTATGTGCATTTTACTGTGCGACTCCCAAATAATTAAGATAACATTCCAAATAGCATTTATTAACAAGTATGGCAGAAGCTACAGCTGTGTTGTGTTGTTGCCAGTTTGTTTCTCCCTGCACTGTTAAAAATTGTGGCATGAATTAAACATTTATATACTTATTCTAAATCAATCTGTGTATTTTCCAGTTCTAATACATGGATCTTTAATTTATAATCCTGCTTTATTCAAGCCTTAGGCAAAGAACAATCAAATACTCATTTAAAGACCCCAGCAGATGCATCGCCTTCAAGTTCTACAGCTGTTCCTCCTACAAAGGTAAAGAGCTTTTGCTCCTTTTAAGGATTTACAAACTGTAGTGTGTGTCAAAAGGCATAACAAATAATATTGCAGACCCATTGAATAAGTGGTTTAAAGGGCAAGTCCACCCCTTAAACCTAATCTCAGAGATGTAAGGCTGGGTACACACCAGCCAATATTTTTAGGCAGACCGAGCGTTTCACGGCACTTTCGGTCGATCGGCTGAAAATATCGGCTGGTGTGGGATGGGCGGCCGCGACAGACATCGTTCGTTCGTTCTTCCGGATTGGATGAACGAAAGATCGGGCATGTCGGAAAATTCCGATCGATGTGCTGTTCCTATAGGAACGCAGGAGCGATTGTTCGAAATTTGCCGCAACCAACAGACATTTGTCCAGCCGAGCGCTCGGTTGGGACAAAAAGTCCCTCCGTGTGTACCCAGCCTAAGACTAACCTGCAATCATTCTAATTCCTGGAACTTCCAGATAGAAATGATATGGGTGGGTTAAAGATTGTAGAGGAGGTGGAAACCTATTATGAGGCAAAGGGAAGGAGGAGAAGAAAATTTTGCTGCACAAAAGTTTATTAGTACATCCTTTAATCTATTGTAGTTTGGGGGTGATTTAACTGTATATACATTTTTTCATTAGAGGGAGTGAACATGTCCTAAAAAGGATAAGTTCCCTCGAAAAGTGAGCCTATCCATTGCATTAATTGAAGAACAGGAGGTAAGGTATGTTTTACAAACCATTCTTCAATTAATTTAACGGGAGCCGGGAGAAATCTTACCTGCAAGCGTAAGGTCAGAGGAGCCAGCAGTGGATCACACTTGCCAGTATTTTTCCTCCCTTTGTTTACAGCTCCTGGGGGGAAATTAGCACCATTTTAACAATATGAACTTTTATTGAATCTCCCTGTTTGTTTCCATTTCTTATTTTTGGGAAGTAAACTTACATATATATCAGAACATGTATTAAGACTAAATGCTTATGAATAAAGTAAAATCCTTTTGTAGATGTCAGCATACATATGGGTTGTATTGGACCCCATAGAGTAGTACAGTAATTCGGTTACAGTAATAACCAAACTCAGAAATGTTAATAACCACTTGCATATATGTGTTCCTTAGTTTATACAAACATAGAATGTTTGACCAGATCAGTAACACTTGCGCTAAATGTAGTTGTAAATTAGCCTTCCACAATCCTTGTATTGTATGTTCCTTAGTTTAGGTTAGTATTTTCCACCACTGGTTTTCTCACAAAATCATTGGGTTAAAGGGGAACAAAAGCAAAATGACACTCCCCCTCATGCTGTACTGTACCCAGGGGGAGGACCTAAAATGCTAGGTCCTCATCCCAGAGGCTACAACTGGTATAGTGGGTACATACCTTCTAGGTGCTCTCGTTGATTCTCTAGATCTGCTGCCTTTCTATCTCTGTCTTTTTTTCCGATGTACTGCCGATGGGAAGACATGCTTTTTTGCAGATAGTGTTTTCCTATATCTAGCAGCTGTACCCCCCCAGGATTCTTGGATTTCACACCTTAAGGGAGGGGGGGGTGATTTTTGCTTTTTTGCAGATACAAATGTTATTGTGTGCACTACATACAGCAGATATGGAAAGGGAAAGGGACTGTTCGACTCAATCAAATGTTGTGTAAAAAATAACTTTTATTCTAATATTATAAACATGGTGAATGGGGGAAACGTGCTAACCTTGAACCGGTCACAATGTCACTTCATCAGAGGGAGCGTATGTATCATGCACATACACCCCTTATATACACATCTGCTACACCAATTAAACAGGGTAGGTAACTTTATCTCCCAATAGAAGGATTGTGGAAGCACACCTTAGGCTAAATTACAACTTCATTTTGCAGAAGTGCTACATATCTGGTCAAACATTTATACAAACAAAAAAGATAATCAATGCACATTCCTAGGCCCCATACAATATCATTGTGCACACTGGCATACTTTATAAACAAAGGGGTTTTAGTATACATTACTGTGATCACATGAATTAAAAGCCTTCCAACCACGCCAAGGTATCCCCTAGATGGGTTAAAACACCCCATTAAAACCCCATTAAGGTGTATATGTGCATAGTGAGATACATTCCCTCTGATGAAGTGACATTGTGACGTCCCGATTTTCACGTTTCTCCCGGTCACCATATTTTTAATACTGGAATAAAAGTTAATTTTTTACCCAATGGCTGATCGAGTCAAATAGTCCTTTTCTCTTTCCTGTACCTATTGATGTTTTTCTGGAGTGTTTGGACCCTCCTTGGACTGACTCTTCTGCTGGGGACACAGTAGGGGATTTGAGGTATATATATCCACTGTTTGTACTTGTGTACTACATACAGCAAGGCCTGTCTTCCTCCAGATTTTATTGTGCATACAATTTTGTTTGTTTGCTCACATAAGCATATAGCTTTATAGGGAACAGTATGTAACTTGCTTCTGACCAACTCATCTGGTTTCTAAAAGACATATAGTTATATTGCCAACAATCTGAAAGAAACACATATATATATGACTATATATTTTATTTAGTGTTCATAATAGAAACTAATGCGTGCATGTAAATCCTTTTAACCTGTTTTTTGCCCTATACAGAGTGCAGATTTAGAGAAAAGTAGCCTACTTTCTGACCCAATGTTTATGGAAGCTGCTTGTAAATGGGTTACTGAGAGGATGGAGAAAGTTAATGAAGCTAAGCTACCTGAAGCAACAGATGAATATGTAAAAGTAAATATTTCAAAGTGTACCTTTGGCTTTTCTAGTATTTAAAGGCATATATTAAACAGTGTCTAAACTGGGGAGCAGCTTTTTCTTAAAGTTAGAAATAAAATCTGTAATTACAAGTGAAGTAGGACTGACAACTCCTACCTCCCACCTGTGCTTACAAGCCCTGATTTCGGGAACTAAAGATTGCAAGCTAGCAGTCTCTGGCAGTTTTCCCTTTACATCTTCCTCCCACCTCACCCCCACCCCTATATCTCTTACATTGGTGTGCAACCTTGGCATTTCCTGAGAAATAATGCATGCTGGCAGCCTCTGATAGTTCTCCCTGTGTCCCTTTCTCCTCTATTCTCTGAAACTTGTGTGCATGCATGCCTATATTAGAGGTAGGGTTGTCAGAGAGAGGGCCTGTGTAGCGCAGAGGATCTGTCAAAACCTGTCAACACACAATCTTTCATTTCCTGAGATTGCTCCTACCTCACAAGGAGTTATAAATTTGTTCTAAATAAACTTTAGAAAAAAATATTAAGTTCCCCTTTAAGTATATTCTCTGTATGCTATTTTCTTACATTCTTATGGTGAATACACACTGCACTAATCTGTCAAAGATGACAGACAGAATCTGCAAGAGTCATTTTTGACAGGTATAGGGACAAGTATAGGGAGAACAATCGTGACTACCCATACTCCCTACGATCGCAGGCGACTCCCTTTACCTTAGTATTGGGGGTCGACCACGAACTAGCAAAATTTTCCATTAGTAATGAATGCTTCTGTCGCGGAACTGTTGGTGTCGGAAACTATCGATAAAGGGCCAATTCCATTGGTACCATGTGTCTTGAGTACATATACAGTATGTGATAGTTGTCACACTGGAATCTGTCAGTTGAATGCATATACATTTACCTAACCAACTGCTCTTTATAGGAGAGATCATATTGGCTTTGTTTAGTTAAAGCTAGAAGTCAGCAGAAGTTAATGGTAATTTATGTAAAAAAAAAAAAAGGGCCAATCTCTACTTATAGCATTTGTTTGTAAGGCACAGAAAAAGTTGTTTTCACAGAATACACTTGGCCAATAATCTACACATCCCATAGGATCAGACAAGCCATGTGTTTTCCCAGCTTTTAACTCGATACACACTCAGGATTATATATTTATGTGTGTGTTTTCACACTTTTGTGTTGACAGATTGGTTTGTGATCCTACTGGATCATAGTTCTTGTTTTTGATCAAAATGTATCTCATGGTGTATGGATGGTGAAACAAGACCAAACAGTAGCTATGTCAACCTTACAATACTTGCTCTCTTATTTAGCAGATTACTGCAATGTAGCCTTTCACACGTCTTCCCAAATAACACATGATCTGCTCAGTTGGCTCAATATTGAATGCGCAAATATTGATATAGAAAGTCTTTTGCTTTCCCAGTCTTAGGCTAATGTCACACCAAGCAAATTATCCATAAATAAATATTAATCAAACTTTGCAGTGTCAGACAAATCATTCCTTGTAAATTTTGAGAGGTTGGCTGCTTTACAGGCTCTGCATATGAGTTTTAAGAACATAACAATGATAATGTATACCTTTCCCTGATAATTCACTAGCCAACCTCTTAAAGTTGAGTTTTTAATATTGCAATAAAAAATCTAAAACAAATCTTAGAGCTCAATTTATAAAGACATGGTGGAGGATCAAATTCTTAAGCTTCGTACACATGTGCGGTCACGGCTTGATGGTTTACAAACGGCTGTTTTGGGCTACTATCTGTAAGTGTATGGGCATTTGGTCAGGTATCGTTGATGATCCAACCCGGTGGATCAGATCATCAACAATGCCCAGGTGATTCGCCAGACCTAGCACCCATACACTTACCTTTAAAATGAACCATCAATAGTTGGACGAAATGATATTTCTCCCCAATCTGCTGGAAATAAACAGGGTTAACAAAAAATATGTTAATATGAAGCTGTAAATCATGCTGCACAATGGAAAATCCATCCAAATTGCATTAAATAAAGCATAAACGTGACTAATCATGTGTCCCCAAGCCAGCCGTCAGCCTACCTAATACAAACCGTTTCAAAGAGTTTTTGATTAGTCAGTGAAATTTGTAACCTACCTTTGCTATTCATATAGGCTAAAATGGCTTTGGTGCAAATTATACCTTTTCACAAACAACATATATAGGATTTACACAAATTTACTTTTTGTTTCTTAGATTTAAAAAACTTTTATTCTACAACAATTGAAAAGACATTTCAGTTAAGATTTTGCCAAAATATATTTTTCCATTTGCATTACAATCCTTATTGGCTTGTTTCATGATCCACATTTAGGTACTGCTTTGGTTTCATTTTTTAATATATTCCTCCTGAGTTGTTCATTTTTACATAGAAGTGTATATACTGTATTACATATTATGGAGGTAAAATGTGACGTGCGCATAGAAGACACAGTCCATTGGGACCTGTCAGTCTACACGGCGGAGGAGCGAGCGATCGGGTAAGTAGCTTACCTTCTTTTCTGGCTCCTGAAAGTTTTATTGAAGAACAGAATGTAAGACACAGCTCCTTTACCTCCGTCCTTCAATAAAATAATATTAAATGGCCAAACTTTATTTTTAGAGTGGATATACTCTTTAATCCGTTTGCGGTTATTATTCTTCCCAGGCAATTTGGTCATTACAATACTGACCTTTTGTAAATTGTTTCCTTGCAGTAAAATAGGTTTACATAATATATTACTAATTTGTCTTTTTTTCTAATACAAGGCTGGGTCATCTTCTGCACTATTTGGAGATCAGACTACAGAACTGGAAGCAAATGTCTCTGGGACTACTGAATTTGTTGATGGAAGTCCACATAATAGCCGCTCAAGAGCGATAGCGGCAAAGACTAAAGAAATTGAAGAGGTAAGACTTGGATTATAAGAAAGATTAAAGATTCTTAAATTAAATTTGTTCTGTATAATTTTCAAGAGTCTAAAATCTTTCTTTTTTGATTGTAAAGGTTGTGTAGAGTTTGTTATAACTCTTTGTTATACTGTTTTAATATCCGCATAAACCCAAATTTTTATACTCCATAATCTGAAAAATGCTTAAGATAGTCATATGTTTGTGACTGGCACATCACATATGCAATATGTGAAGACAGACACAGGCATACCCCTGACCAACCTCCCATGTTTTATGGGGAAAGTCTACTGGATATTTATACATGTCCCAACAACATTGGCTTCCTCTACTTGAAGTAAAGGGAGCTAATGCAGTCAGAATGACATTTTCCATCCAGACCAATCCTCCACAACGACAATGACTGTAGTTTGTTGGCATTGTTTTGTAGCCCTTTAATATCTGAAAGTTATCAAACCCAATACTGTATTCTTTAGTTTGGGTGAAAATACCTTACAGTTTTTTACATTGCGGTCCCATGAATCATACTATAGATTCCAAGCCAGTGAATGGGTTGTAATAAATTTAGATTTGAATAAACATATAACTTATTTGCCAGGTTTGCTTTACACACATCCATTAGCAATACAAATATTGCCTTAAATGTAAGAGCTCAATATTTCTCTTTTGTCTGCTTTCTTACCTAGGGAACCTAGTCTCTGTACAAGTGGCCTTTATTAAAGAGTATGTCCACAAATAAAATTACCTTCCCCAAAGATGAAGCTTAACAAACTTACAAAACTCGGTCCCTCCTACTCTGCTGCGCTTCTCCTCTCTGCTTCCTGGTAGCGGTGGTTTCAAGTCTAAAAGCTTGCAGCTTTGACTAGGAAGCGCCTCACTGATGCTGTTCTGAGGTTTGGAAGGGGGGCTGCAGCTATGCTCTTTAAAATATATTCAAAGTTACAAAAATATAAAGGGTGTTTTTTCCTGCTAGTACTGTAAGCTGTGACATCACCAGCACAACTGGTTTACCCCCAAGTTTAAGGCTGGAGCATGCCCAATGCTGGAACAGAGCATCATAAGCTTCTTAATCCTTTTTTAAATCTAGGTACAAGCCTGAAAATAATGGGGTTTTTTTTCCCGTGTTGTCCGTGGGTAGATAAAATGGCAAATAGTGGGTTCAGTTCTGTAACTAGCATGCCCCTCTTGTTACAGCTTATGGCACAGCTTATAACACATCCCTGTCACAGAGACAAGGCAGTCTTGTAAATGTAACTTTACAAGCCTTAAGATCCAGACAAACAAGAGACATCAACTTAGGCTTGTTTAAAAGATATGACAAAGACATTTGCAATGGAGGGCACTTCTATGGAGACCACAATAACCCTTAAAGGGTACCTACAGTGCATCCAGAAAGTATTCACAGCACATCACCTTTTCCACATTTTATGTTCCAGCCTTATTTCAAAATGGATTAAAGAGGAATTGTGGCCTCCAAAAAAGTTGATTTTAAACAAAATATCAACCACCTCTCTACGTGCTGCACAGCCCAAGATATGAAGAAATCACTGATCAGAAAGTTAGGAGTGGGAGGTTCTGAATATGCAGTCACAGTACTAGTTCTTCCTTCTAATCTGTGGTTAGCACATGCTCAGTGCAGGAGAAAGCAGAAGAAACCAGGAAGAGATTGAGTTACAGTGACTGAAGGAGGATTGGGAGGGGCCACAATGTTTCAAGGGGACCGCAAGGGGAAGGGCCATGGGGGCCCATGAGGAGGAGGACACAGGGAAGTGGGCTGTCGCAGGGTTTCAGAGCAGGAGGTGCTGGGGATCTGGTGATGCCGCTACCATATCACTCAAGTCATTTTAGACCACAGTTACCCTTTAAATTCATTTTTTCCCCATAATGACAACGTGAAAAAAGTTTGTTTGTCATAGTCTGAGGGTCCTTGAGTGGCTTCCCTCTGCCAACACTACCATACAGGCATGATTGGTAGATTGCTGCAGAGATCGTTGTCCTTATGGAAGGTTCTCCTCTCCCCACAGAGGAGCTCTGAAAGTATGACCATCAGGTTCTTGGTCACCTCCCTGACTAAGGCCCTTCTGCCAGATCGCTCAGTTTAGATAGCCAGCTAGCTCTAGGAAGAGTCCTGGTGGCTTTGAACTTTAAAGCAGCAGAAATTTTCCCCAGATTTGTGTCCCTAGACAATCCTGTCTCTGAAGTCTACAGACAATTCCTTTGACCTCATTCTTTGTTTGTGCTCTGACATGAACTGTCAACTGTGGAACCTATACATAGAGAGGTGTGTGCTTTTCCAAATCGTGTCCAATAAACTGAATTTACCACAGCTGCAGAAACATCTCAAGGATGATCAGGGAAACAGGATGCACCTGAGCTCAATTTTGAGCTTCATGGCAAAGGCAGTGAATACTTATGTACATGTGATTTTTTGATTTTTTTATATTTAATGCTATGTATCTTTGATTCCTGCGGGTGCGGCTGCATTATTAATATCCCATATGAACGGGAAATGACCAGAGAGGGGATGGGGAGTAGGGAGCTCTGCAGTAAATAAGACTGTGTGCAAACACGGAGCCACAGAGGAAGGTAATAATAAGGCAGAATACACTAACCTTTTATTATGTCTGGATTGGAGCAATGTATAAATTTCACTATAGATGCCCTTTAAAAATGGCCCATATTTAGGGGAGCTTTTCACCTAGGGGGCCATATTTAGAAAGTTAGCCATACTGTAGGTTATTGTAAAAGTACAATCGCAGGTGTACATTTACACAATGGTAGGATAAGCCACACCTCTTTGACTACTTAAACCTCTACATGTGTTTAAAACTGAAAGTTTTAAAGTTCCTGTATTTTACCAAATGATGTGCTATTTATAAAACATGTGAGTCTTGGGTACACACCGGCCAATTATTTGTTCCGACCGAGCGTTTTCTGTGAGCGAGCGCTTGGCCGGGACAAATTACTGTCGGTCACGGCAATAGTGGCCCAGCCTTAGCAAATATTTTTCTATATTTTAGATATGTGGAAGACCTCACTCTCACCCTCACCCCTTCCCTCTCAATAGAAAAAAGGAGAGCTGCTGTTTGCTAGACAGAAAGTCAGATCTATTTGTGATAGGGGGACAGAAAAGAAAATATTTGCATGCCCATTTCTGAGAAAATGCTGGGAGTGAGTTTGTTAATCGTTTTATTACATTTTTTAAGCAATACTTTTATCAATAGGATGAGTTACATTTAGTTGTAAGATGCTTTACTGTTTGTCGGTGTTCAGCTGCGGCTCCTGTCAGTCTTGTTAGTAATAGCTATAGGTTCTTTCTTTTTCAAGTGCTCCACTTGGGAATAGATTGGATGGCCATTGGCAGCTATTACACCACCTCACTTGAATGGTACCTGTAGCAGGAGGTGTAGGATATCGCTATTGTGGGAGGTACGTCCTACACGTTTTGGCTTACGTGCCGTCACCAGAGTGACCTCCCATATTGATTAATTTCCTTTTGTATCCATTCCTTGACCCTTTCAACACTTTAATATTTTCGCTCCATGCTTGGTCCGAGTGTTCCTCTGTGTTTTGCCTATGATCTTTCTTTTTTGCTTTGCCAATGATGTTCCTTCCTTTTTTTTATTTTTATTGTTCTTGATTGTTATATTTTAGTCTTTTTGAATATTACATTTATTTATTGATTTACTTATCTTGATCAGATCACGTTAACCTCTTTATTTTACATATATTTATTATAGGTTTTAATTTTATCTCATCATAAGTGACAACATATAAAAGTGTTGAAAGAGTCGTGAATGAATAGGGGAGGAAGCTAATAATATATAAAAGGAATGTAATCAATATTGGCGGTCACCCTGGTGACGCCTTGTGTGAGCTGAAATGTGAAGGACATACCTCCCACTATAGCGATTTCCTACACCTGAGATAGGTGTAGGATCATTTACTACAAGCCCCCCGCTAAAGGTACAGAGGTGACAACAGCCATCTGATCCATTCCCAAGTGGAGCACTTAAGAGAGAACGATCCTTCTGGTATTACTAACAAGACTGACAGGAGCTGCAGCTGATTACCGGCAAACAGTAACAGGATGATGCACTGAGAGGCCCTATCAGCTCTCCCGTGCAATCGTTCCAGCGATGCTACATTTACATAGCGCTTCTCTGTGCATCCCAAAACGGAGTTCCACCGTTGCGGGACTTTAGCGTCAAGCTACCGTGAAAAAGTCCCGTAAATGTAAGGCGCTATGCAAATATAGCATCGCATGCGGCGTCTGCGTGATTAACTTCCATGTTAACCACGCAGGCTCCACAATGATGGAGTTTAAGTCGCACTAACCGATATAACATCGGTTAGGGTGTCTTTTAACTCCATTTTCAGCCGATGTGCCTCTTGGTGCATCTGGCTGTAAGACTGTAAACTTACATTACAAGCCTCGTTTTTTTCTCAGTGAGTTGGATATCCCTGGACAGTATCTATATGTTTTTAGCCATTTTAAAAGCATTGTTGCAACATTTTATCAGAATTTTTGCCATAAAACTGTAACTTCATTTTATTGACTCTATTAGAAACTACTCCAATGCTTGACTAATGTTATACATATACTAGTGGCCTAAGGAGTCATTTGCTATATAGGGTTTTTGTTTTTCAATACCAGGTAAGCTGCAGGACGAGAAGTCACGATCTGTTTCCCTCCCTAGTCTTACTGCCTGGGAAAAACGCTAGATTCCGATCTACCCTTCAAACACCATGTCAATTTGCTTGCCAACTCTTGTCGGCTCCAACTCAAAAACATCTCCCGCATTCGACCCTTCTTCTCAAATGAAGCTACAAAATCCTAGTCTATGCCCTAATCATATCCTGGCTAGACTACTGCAACACACTCCTTTTGTGGTTTGCCAAACAACTGCCTGGCACCGCTTCAATCTATCCTCAACTCTGCTGTCCGGCTCATTCATTTCTCTTCTCGCTTCTCTAATGCCTATCCTCTCTAAGAACCTCCACTGGTTGCCCATCACGCAAAGGATCCAGTTCAAGCTGCTTACCCTATCCTATTAAGCACTATCCAACACAGCCCCTTCATATTTCTCAGATCTGATCCAGCGATATCGTCTCAGGCGCAACCTCCGCTCCGCAAACGATCCCCTCCTCTCATCCACCCTTGTCACCCCTTCTCATGCCCGTATTTAGGACTTTGCTCGTGCTGCCCCTCTGCTCTGGAACTCCCTTCCTCAGTCTGTCAGTCACTCACCGTCCCTTAATACCTTCAAACCTTAAAACCCACTTTTTCAAGCAAGCATATAACCTGGCCTAGACATTACCCCTCTTACTACCCAATATAATCCAACCCGCCTTATACACTCCACTGCCTATTTACAGCCTACTGATTCCCGCAACCTTATGTCTCACCCCCATTTCCTCTAGACTGTAAGCTCTTTGGGCAGGATCCTCCTATTGTATTACGGTATTGCTGTAAGAAACTCTTCACTCTGTTTACTTATATTATGTATTACCTGTGTATGTAATATGTATGACTTTGTATAACATGTATTGTATGACTATGCAATTGTGAAACGCCATAGAATATGTTGGCACTATATAAATCCATAATAATAATAATAATATCCAGGTGCTGTAACAAAATCTCGGTACGAGCCAGTCTTAAAAGCCAATCTTTATTGTAAGGCACCCGAACCTGGTGGAAATAAGAATATTGCTATTTTTTAGCATGCCATGTTTATATGTATAAACCAATATATAATACAAAGGGGTCCATCACTTCCTATTAACTCCTCCCTCTCTTTCTCCCCTCCCATACTTTCTTCTCCTTATTACACTTTTTGTATTTCAAGCCTTCACCTGCCGGCAGGGTTGATTGCCGTTGATTGGTTATCTGTATATATGTTTTTTTATTTAATGTTTTTTATATAAATGTTGTAGTTTGCACTGCTAACACTAGCGTTATGTACTTATTATTCATTAGAATAAACTTTGCACTTATATAGTTAAGGTATTGTTATTTATAATTAAATTTTGTCTGCAGCAAGGGAGGCTTATAATTTTAGTTTATATTATATTGTCCCTTTTAGGGTATACAAAGTGCCCTCTGACTATGTACTCTGAGTGCTATAGGTTAGTGAGCCTTTACAGTAGAGTGAAGATCACTCGGCTTGATTTGTAGTAAAGCTAGCTCGGCAGTTTTACTTTAGGTGTACAAATGTGTGAATGCAGTGTATGTATGTGTAGGGTAGTAGTGTATATGTATGTAGCAAAATATGCAAATGTGTAGATATCGTACAAAGTTATTGGCTTCCTCTACTGTAGTAAAGGGAGCCAGTAACTTGTGGTGGTCTTTTTTCAGTTTTGGGACCTTTAAACTATTGCTACACTCCCTTACAGTTTTTTTGTTTTGGGACCTATCCATACACGCTCAAAACATTCAACAAATTTTGTCAGATCTGGCATCCATTTCACAGCTCTAAAAAAGACATTAATGATAATAATGTGTAAATGTTAAAAAGGTGGATTTCTCAGTATGGGAAGTAAAAATATTTGATGTATTCAATTAGATCAACTAGACTTGAAGTTTAGTTCTTGAAGACGTTTCTCTGGTCATTTCACAAGCATACTTTAACAAAAGTGATGTAAAGGTTATAACTGCATTGGCTGCCATGATAATCATGGCAAGTATAGAATATATTATGATCCATATATTGTAGAATATTTGGATGAACTACCTATATTACTTGTTAGGTAGTAACCCATTCAAGAATCCCCTCCCCTATGAAAATCCAGTACTTGAACACAGTGAAAGTTTATGTTAACAGGGCACTTGATTGACAGCTGAAGCATCTTGTGCTTTAGATTAGATATCTTAAGAAATAGGGGACTGATTAACAGAAAAAAAATAGTACAGTGATAGTCTGTAAGAATTATAGTATCCAGTAATGGGCAATTGTAAAAAATGTTTTTTTCCAGTGAACATACCCTTTAAGGTAAGACCCAGGGGTGAGGATCTAGCAGTTTAGGTCCCTACCCTGGGAAATATTACTGGTGGGGTGTGTGTGGAGGTGTTGGCTGTTTGACAAATTGTTTTGTTTTGTAGTTGGGACTTCTGTAATGAGGTATGATAATAATATTGAATTCTTTAACTTTAAAACGAATAATCGGGTTAAATGAAAGATACAACCTTTTGCAACTTAAGCTTTCTGAGATGTATTGAATTTAGTAATGCATTCTTTGTCCCTGCAGAAGGTGATACAACAAGAGCCACTATCATTCTCTGGTACTCATCTCTGGTATCTCCTTCTCAATGTAAAAAAGCTTATCAGTACAATAGCTTTAACTTTATTACATTTGTTGCGGTGGCTGGGTGGGTAAATTTGGCAAAACCCAAACTGCTGCCACAAAATGTGTTTTAATTTCATTCTAACCTTTATTACGTTGGTTAGTTTGACTTTAAGGTCTGTTTTCTGTTAAGCCCCTCTCTCAGTGCATTGCCCTGTTTCAGTAGCCTATCTGGAATACTTTATTAGAATGAATTGAAAGAGGAGAGAAATCAGCATATCCCTCCATATTAAATCCTGAGGAGATAAAAATTCAGCTGCTTATAGTTGTATATATTTGCAAACTACAATTCTGAAAGTACTTTATTATCTAAAACTTACTGCACGCTAAATGACAGGCTTTGCAAAGGTTCCAGTTCAGACATTTCCATTGTGTTATTTATGTGGATTGTAGAGCAGATGTTTGTGGAGCAGGGCTTTACTGAAACACCATCAGGTAGTTACCAGCAATAAAGTGATCTAATGAGAATGTTAGAGCTGTATATGCAAAGATGCCTTGGCTTTTCAAGTGCAGGCCACAAATTTAACATTTTACAATAGAGGCATGTGAATTTACAGCTGTAATTGGACCTTACACTTCTGCGACCAACCATTGACCTGCTAATTTACAGTCTGCCCTGGATCTGAATGCACAGAAATTCATTTAAATGCATAAAGCTAATGAATACATTATGGGATGTTTCAGTTGTAAATGTAAACCTGATGGCCTAAAGGAACTTTTCTGGCAGCACTGCTCTTAAAGGACAATTATACTCACCTCTACCCGAACTGCCGAATAGTACACAGGTTGAGGATCTAAACTGCCAGGTCCTCACCGCTGGTTTATAGATTATCTATAATTATAGATTATCTATAATACTTCTATATAATAATAAATACCCCTCATCCAGCTCCTCTTCCATCTTATATCTGCAGTGCGCAACTTGGCCATTTGGAAAACACGCTTTGCAAGAAGCATGTCTTGCCATTGGCCCCATTGCGACTGTCGGTGACCGAAGACTAGAGGAGGAGCGGACTGGTGTGACGAAGGAACGCTTTTTAAAGCCTCATATACCCGTCCGATAGGAATGAACATGTTTCATGCCGGGTCAACAAATGACGTCCAAGCAAACACATACATATGCGTGCTTGGCTGTCATTCCTTGTCCATCATATGGTATGTGTGTAAGTACCTTAGGTCAACCTAGCGGTTATGTCCTCACCCTGGGTTCTCTTTAGGTGGGGATCGGAGGTATGCATAATTGTCCTTTAACAGTGCTGTTACTGTTCCTTACTGGGTGCAGCATTTGTGAATAGGTTTTTAATTTCTAAATAGATTTTGGACTCTATCGATAACTTACATTTCATGTTTATGTGAAACTTTATAAGACCCAACTGTGGGTCATGCATGCAAAAAACAATGTTTAATAGGAGAATAAGGACATCAAAGAATATGGTTTCCTTGAAGTCTGAGACCAATGATCCTAAAAATGAATGAGTCACACAGTATGACCAAAATGTGGTCTAGTCTTGATGAATCATTATATTGTTAGAATAAGATTTTAACACTAACGAAGGTGACCGTTTTGAGAGTTCTTAACAGAATAAATGTTGAAATGTAGGATCTATAAGAATGCCTGCTTACCCCTAGCCAGCCTCATAAAACCTAAAAATCAATTTAAAGAGTCTCCCTGGACTGCAAAACATAATATTTAACTTCAGCATAATTTGGGACAGCTATAGTATGAAACAAGAGATATCAAATTTGGAATTAAAGGGAAAGTTAAACAGGAATGATTCTGTTTTTTTAATAAAAGGTTTCAAGGAAGGTGAGCGTTTGGAAGCTTAAACAAAGACGAGCACTATGGCAGATGAATAAATATTAAAGGTTACTTATCACTCATGATTTAGTAGAGTATTAGAGTTGGAGTGGTTTATGTTTTCAAATTGGTAGTAAGAGAATTTTTAA
Organism: Hymenochirus boettgeri; assembly: GCA_019447015.1. NCBI lineage: Eukaryota > Metazoa > Chordata > Amphibia > Anura > Pipidae > Hymenochirus > Hymenochirus boettgeri. The sequence goes on along the minus strand of CM033471.1, from coordinate 119,223,658 downwards.
TAATGAACAGGTATGTTATTTGCACACATGGGCCAATATTTGTTATTTCAGCTGTTGTTGAAATCTCGTTTTCACCACAACAAATGGATCCTCATCCAATTTATTTCAAAACTTCAAACTTGAGAGTGGAGATGTCTGAAAATTTCAGTCGATAATTTTGTACTTGATGGATGTATGTCTTTGTTTAACCTCCATTACTGTGTTACTATTCCCTCTATTTCTAAATGCTGTGGGTAGTCGGGTCACTGGAAGATGTATATATAGGGTAACCCTTTTGAAATAAAAAATAACAGTTAGCCAATTAAGGTATCACCTTTATACCACTTTTAAGATAGTCATAGCAAGCTTTCAGAACATTCTAGTTCCTTTTTCAAGCTGAATGCTTCTCCTTTTTAATAATTGTTTTATATTATATCCTCTTTCAAGTGAGCCCAGTGATCGGAAAATATTTATTGTTTTTTTCTTTTTTGTACATTTGGTTTGGGAATTTGCCCAATTTTTTAGAGCACCGCACCCATGTTCTAACAATGCTCTCTGTTTGTGGTTTCTCATCACTTTTCCTGCATAAAAGATAAAAATCCAACTGGAAGATTTTTCATTTCATGTTTTTCCAAGATACTCAAAGAAACTGAGTTACATGCCTTTGGATACAGTTAACTTCTTGTTTTTGGACAGTGCTATGAACATTGAAAAGAAAGTATTTCTGAAATTGCCTTTTTTTTTTAAGTGAAATTAGCTGGGAGTGGTCCTTGAATACTTCAGATTGTCTCCTGTGCACTAAAGATTCGTACATATGTTCGGCCAATAATTGGCCCGTGTGTAAGCACTTTATCGGCTGAAACGGTCCTTTGTTTGGAGATCCGCCAGGTCGGTCGGTCAGCGATTCCCGACCAGACATCCATTTCGGCCAATAAAGTGCCTACACTCGGGCCGATTATCAGCCAAAACGTTCATTCCTACACATCGTGCGTAATGGGTCGGGAACCGCGATCGCACATGTGTACGAACCTTAAGGCTGGGTACACACCATCAGATATTTCTGGCTGACTGACCCATAGTGACGCGCCGGCCGCAAATATCTACTGTGTGTGTGCGGTGACCTAGATTGGTTGTCCGTTTGTCCGGATCGGACGAACGGGTGATCGGGCCCATTGGTAAATCATGGGCAATTGTGCGGTTCCCTATGGGACTGCATAGTCACTCACGAAAACTGTCACTTGCACAAACTGTTGCCTCGACTGACAGACATTTGTCCCGACAGATGGTCGGGACAAAAACTTGGCTGGTGTGTACCTGGCTGGTTGTGACTTTCAGATTGTTACATAGATTGGCCTTGATAATTCCTTTTTATTTTTTACATTTCACGTTCTAGTTTTTCCCTTCTTTATTATAATCGTTCTTGTGAAAGTAGCACTGGAAACCCTGGTAAGGTTAAGATTAAAACACAATGCCAGTTTGTGTTTTAAGTTTCAGGGTCAGTCTTGATTTATGAGGAAGAATAAAAATAAATATTTTAGTAAGGAAATAATAATCACTCTATATATGTAAATCGGAATGATCCTTTTAATAAATTGACATCACAGAAGTATCATAAAAATCCCACACAGATCATATATCACATACTTATTTCCAATGCATGAAAAAGATAGTAAAAACCTTAATTGGTAAAAACTATACCCATAACACTGTCCAATTAAGGTTTTTACTGTCTTTTTCATCCATTGGAGATAAGTGTATGTGATATATGATCTGTGTAGGATTTTTATGTGATGTCACTTTATTAAAAGGATGATTCCAATTTACATATATATGTTGACTTGCAAAAGTGTGCCTGTTGGTGCACAATGGAAATTATGTGTGTATGTTTTGCTAGGGGATTTTTTTAATTGAAAGCTTGGGGTCATGCTCTCAGTGATACCAACACAAAGTGCACAAACATGCAAGTGATTCGAGATCTGTCTGCCTCTCCCTTATGCCAATAGCTGCTAAGCTGTGGGGCCAGAGAGAGGCTACTTACATGCGTTTAGCCGGTTGGTATTAGGATCCATTCTGAACTTGCTCTCCCTTTTCACTCCCAGCAAAGTACCCAGGGGGAGGCTCAAATGGGATAAGTCTGAAAGTCCCCAGGCAATCCCACCACATAATATGATAAAACACACACATACTCTCCCATTTCTATTTGACCTGCCAGCTTTTCACATCAGAATGCTGGAAAATTTAATTTTCATACATCCTGGAATAAAGCCCTTTTACTGACTTACAGACATTAAAAGCCCATGCTTTAGCGATTCCTACCCAAGGGTTTGAATATGCACATGTTTGAAAACTACAACTCCCAGCATTCTCAGTAAGTTTCTTCTTTATGTCCATTTCCTGTCTAGCAAACAGAAACTGGATTCTATTGCTTAAATAATGGAATAAACCATTAACAAACTCACTTCATTGTCTCAGAGAAATGGGCATGGAAATGTTTTCTTCAGTCCCCCTATCATATATAGTAGGGATAAGCAACCAGTGGATCTCCAGATGTTTGAAAACTCCCAGCATTCCTCTACAAGTACTCTGTAGTTAGGGAATTCAAACTACAACTCCCAGCATTCCTCTACAAGCACTCTGTAGTTAGGGAATTCTGGGAGTTTCCAAACATCTGGAGATCTATTGGTTGCCTATCCCCTGATAAATAGATATCCCTTCCTATCCAACAAACAGCAGCTCTCCTTTTTGTCTATTGGGAGGGGAGGGGTGGAGTTATGTGAGAGTGAGAAGAATGTTTTTACTAAGACTGTCACATGTTTTACAAAGGTGTAAAAAAAAGTGACATAAGTCTTGCAACTTCCTACTAACACTTTCTACTTCCCTAATAACACTCACAAAATGTTTTGATAGGCTAACACTGCTGTCAATCTAATATTAAGCACACCATTGGATACAACACTAAAAGGGAAGTGATAGATATGTTCCTTTGTAAGCTTACATTGCCTCCCTGTAAAACTTAACACTCCATTTTGAAGATACCATTACAAAACAGGTGTGGGGACTATGCAAGTACTTTTATTTATTTATATATGTTATTTACATTTCTATATACTTTAATGTCATTATTACATATTTGTTAATGTTGATATAACTATTCAATGCTTAAACAACACATAAACAGTGTCCCTATGTATATTACTTTTACCCACCCCCACCAACATAGTACCTCTGAAAAACCCAATGTATTCCCCATGAAATTATAATTTTATTTATGTAATATAATGGATTATTATTTCCTTGCTAAAATATTTATTTTTAATCTTGGTCATTGGGATAGGTTTTTAACCTATCCTTATTGCAAGGTGCAGGACCCATCTTGTGTTTTTAGCAAGGTTTAGTTTACAGTCTATAGGTTTTATTTATATTTTGATTTATGAGGACATCTAATTTCCTCTTTTCTGTAAATGGTAAAGAAAAGTTTAAAGCCGAAAATATGCATCATGCTCTGCAAAGAGTTTATGCATAAGCACCTGCTACAATCTTACCAAGTCTGGCATGTAACTCCCAGCCATGCTTATGATTAACATTTTTGCAATAGTGTTTGCAATAGCAGGGATGTCAGGAAATTGTTGTTTTTGCATGAAAAATCCTTTTTGTTTTCTTTTATACGTACTGGGAACTAAGTGACTGTATGGCTTGAATATTCATATAAAGCATTTCAATTTACAAAGGACTGAATACCACCACTTATGCTCATGAGTGTATGTATAGGGCTGGGATATCAGGTTATAGAAACACCCAACAACTTGAAGACAGTGTTGTATATCTGTCATAAGACATAACACCTTAAGCCTCCTACACATGTACAAGCAAGTGAATGAGGCTGGTCAGATCTACAAATGACCACACACGTGCGACAATCAGCCAAAATGGACATTCGTAGCACACTCTGAAGACAAGCCTCGATCGTACGTGTCTACAGGATTTAAGGTGTTATGTCTGTTTTCCTTATCATATAATCCTATGGCAATCAACATTGAATAACATTTTAACCCCTTGAAGCTTCTCAGGTGTTTTTAGTGTAAGCAAAAATATCAAAAATAAGACCCTTTTGGCTGGGTACACAGGAAGGGACTATTATACTCCACCCATTTTTTACTGATGCAATAGCAAAAAAAAAAATCATTACTATACACTGATATGGTCTAGTCTAAAATCTTTCTTTATAGTTATTTATTTTTTTTCATTCCATCTCCCTAAAAGATACAGTTGTTTTCAAAATTATTCAACCCCCAATGCTGTAAAGGGTTTTAGGGAATTCAGTGTACATTTGTAATTGTGTTCAGAATGAAATGTTACAAGGACTTTTTAAAGAACCAAATGCAACTAAAATGAGATTAATTGTTTATGTAATACAGTATTAAATGTTTTTTTTGTGATTTCACAATTGACACAATTATTCAACCCCTTAAAGACTACCACTCTTAAGAACAGAGGTTCATTCAAGTGTTTTCGATCAGGTATTGAAAACACTTGTGGATGTCAACGAGCAGCAATCATGCATAATAAGCACCAATTAGGCAGATTTAAAATGACTGTGATACTTAGCTCCTTCTAGACATTTACTGGTGTGTTTACAAACATGGTGAAGTCAAGAGAATGGTCCAGGAAGACAAGAGAAGTGGTGATTTCTCTTCACAGGAAGGGCAATGGATATAAGAAGATTGCAAAGATGTTAAACATACCAAGAGACACCATAGGAAGCACATTCGCAAATTCAAGGCAAAGGGCACTGTTGAAATGCTACCTGGTCGTGGCAGAAAGAAGATGCTGGAGAAAAGTCCCCATGTAACTGCTGAGGAACTGAAAAAAATTTGTCAGATGCGGGTACTGAAGTTTCAGCGCACACCGCGTAATGAAGGCCTCCATGCCAGAACTCCCAGGCGCACCCCCTTGCTGTCTCCAAAGAATAAGAAGAGTCGACTGCAGTATGCCAAAAGTCATGTGGACAAACCACAAAAGTTTTGGGATAGTGTTCTTTGGACTGATGAAACAAAATTAGAACTGTTTGGGCCCATGGATCAACGCTATGTTTGGAGGAGGAAGATCAAGGCCTTTGAAGAAAAGAACACCTTGCCTACTGTGAAGCATGGCGGGGGGTCAATCATGCTTTGGGGCTGTTTTGCTTCTGCAGGTACAGGGAAGCTTCAGCGTGTGCAAGGTACCATGAATTCTCTTCAGTACCAGGAGATATTGAAAAATGCAGTCCATCACAAACCTGAGGCTTGGGAGACGTTGGACCTTTCACTAGGACAATGATCCCAAGCATACCTCTAAGTCCACTAGAGCATGGTTGCAGATTAAAGGCTGGAACATTTTGTTTTGAGTGGCCATCGCAGTCACCAGACTTAAATCCGATTGAGAACCTCTGGTGGGACTTAAAGAAAGCAGTTGCAGCGTGCAAGCCTAAGAATGTGACAGAACTGGAGGCTTTTTCCCATGAAGAATGGGCTAAGATACCCGTAGATCGCTGCAAGACACTTGTGTCAAGCTATGCTTCACGTTTAAAAGCTGTTATAACTGGAAAAGGATGTTGTACTAAGTACTAAGAATGAATGTCACTTGGGGGTTGAATAAAACTGATAATGATGTGAGCACAGAAAATACATTTGTGGTTATTTCATTATAAATGTTATGTTATATTTGTCTGACTCAAAAGTGTCACTTTGATTTAATTGTAAACAAGATGACTGAAATGATCAAAATCAATGTCAAACTGGCCAAACACTCAACTATACATTGTTCCAGTTGGAATGTAGGTGGGTTTTTTTGTTTTTGTTTAAAAAAATAGTATTTCAATTAAGGAATGTACTTGTTAAGGCGCAACCATGAAAATATCACCATTCTTTTGTTCCCTGATGGCGGGATGAGGGACACATTACATTTAAAAATAAATAGGGCAGAACAACCTTGTTGCCATCTTTTAAGGAAGAAGATCATAAACTTGTAGATTACAGATAATTTCCCCCTGCACAGAAATGTTCCTTTAAATATGCAGTACTTGTTGAACTTGCTAAAGAACATGCCACAAGAATATAATGAAATGTTACAAATGTTAATTATCAGGTGGTTTCACCTGCAAAAGACGACATGCCTTTAAGCAGTGTTCTTAGGTCATTAGATTGTATATACTGATGTAAGTCAATTGCACTTGGAATTACAGTGTCACTTTCTCAATGACTCCTTTCCTGTGTCTAGAGCTGAATTTGGTAAATAAAGAGTAAAATAAGTAAGTTAAAAGGATATTGTGGACAATAATGTTTATGCCTTTTTAATTTACTTGTATTTTTACTTATTTTACATAAAACACTATAATCATTCCCCTTAGATTGTTTTTCATCCCATTGTAGCACTGTATTCCATATTATTGTTTTTTCCCAGTTTAATGCACTATGACACTACTTAGTAGATTATAGTGTGGTAAGACAACGTATAAAGTGCAGTGTAGTGATGAATCTTTGTATAGTTATTTTAAAATATCAAAGTACGGTAACTAAAAATATGTTTTTACTGGTGTTTGGTTTACTAAAGTAGCTAATATTTTCATCTCCTCTTATGCCACGTTTTACTGTCTGCCTGTTCTGTTTTAGAGCTATTGTAACACATTCAGTGTTATAATACACAAAACAACCTTTTCTCACTGTTTAGAAACCCAGCCGTGAAACTTTGGTATCTGAAAAGGTTTTTGTTTACTGAGTGTTAACTAAACAAAATAAGCTCTGTGTACTATGGAAGGTTTCCACACATTTCACCTAGCATGTAAGTGTCACATACAGAAGCCTGGGAGGCCTGCTTCCTGTGGATCTTCCAGGATAATACTAATTTCACACAAGTGATTATATCTATTCATATAGGTGTCATGAAGAACCTTGTAAAATGGTAACACCCTTTTACCTCCTTTTTTTGCACATCCTACTATGTGCTGACATAATCTGTCAGCATCACTGACCCCCCCATGTGCGGTAAAGTCAGCTGTGCACCCATACAAAATTTTTCTACACTAGTCTGTTGTCTTGCTTCTGTAATTTACTAGTAAAGACAACACAATGTCTACAGCCTAATTTGCCAGCACTCCTTTCTGCTCATAAAGTCGTGTTCTTTCCGATAAGCTGCGCAAGTACCGGAAGAGGAACTCGCACAGTCATCGCAAACCAGTTTACCAGAGGCTGTGCGGCTGTTTGCGTGTAAGTATTTAACAACATTCAATAGCTAGCGTTAAATACTTACGTGTGGGTTAGATTCAGCCAGAGTCGTGCATCCTCTATTAAATCTGCTATGGGAATCTCCCTGCTAATGTCCTAAGTTTGTGCAAAACAAAGTAATTAAGTAACAAAACTGCAATGTATGGTTTTAAGTTTCTGACCACTAGAGATTTTTATGTTCTAGTCTCGGTTTTTTTATTTAACATAAAGACTCTTTTAATAATAACACATCCCATTTGGGATTAGTCTTCTCTACCTTGTCATGGTCAGGGGGTGCAGTTCATTGTTAAGTTAAGAGAGTGCTTAGGTTCACACGTGCATTAAGCATATGTATCATGTGCGTCATTTAAACACCACTCTAAAACAGTGTTTACGTTTTCCATACAAGTGAATGAATATAAATGTGGTATTCAGTTTGATCAGCTGGACTTGTTCTAAGGTTGGGTACACGGCTGGACTATTTGTCCCGAGCGAGCGATCGGCCCGGGTCGGTCGCGGCATATTCGACCGAATTTGCAAACGAACGATTGTGCGGTCCCATAGGGATGGAATTTTCTGATGCGCCTGATCGTGATCGATCCGTACGAACGATCGTTGTCGGTGTGTACCCAGCCTAACAGAATATACCATGGCCTGGATGAATGAGAACCTTCACAAGCACTCCACTAACATGTCATCTTTGCTTTGCACTAATGTGAACACAGTATGCAGCGCCCCCGCACATAAAAGGGTGCAAGAAACTCTATAAGCAATGCGTAGATAAGTGGTCAGAGTTGTTTTGAGTTGTTTTTTTTTTCTAATAGAAAGCCCTGTAATATTAAACAAAAGCAGAATAGTCAAAAACAGGTTTTGTCAACCTTGTTTTTTGCAAATTATTTCTTTTAATATAGGGCAAAGGTGGCAAAATGGTTGTTGTGACTGAATATTCTATACAGTACATAAAAATGGAGTTGGGAGGAATAATAGTTTAAATATTGTCTTGGTTTCTTACATTGCTTTCTTTTACTTTCAGGTATACAGGCAAGACTGTGAAACCTTCGGAATGGTAGTGAAGATGCTAATTGACAAGGACCCATCACTTGAAAAACAGATTCAGTTTGCTTTAAGACAGAATTTAAGTGAAATTGGAGAAAGATGTATTGAGGAACTTAAAATGTACATTGCAGAGTATGATTCTGTACATCAGGAATTAGTATAGCATGTTCATTAACAATATTTATAGATTGTAACTGAAAATCCCCTTCATTTGTCTGTTTCATATTTAATCATATATAATATTTTGCATAGAAAAAAAACAATGCTGTGGGTTCTTTTTAAACACAATATACACTTTGGAATTTTTGTATGCAAGCATTATATGTAAATAATGTGGGGTTGTAAATGTGTATTTTGGTGGTACGGATCTTAGTTACTTGAATATTAATACAAACCGAAACTTTTTTTTTTTTTTACATGATATGTACATATGATTTTATTTCTACTCCATAAATAGACATTCACATATAAACGGTTTGCATTTTTCCCCTGCTCTAAATGTACTGTTACATTATTAAACTTTTCTTTCTGGTATTCTTTTTAAAAAAAATAAACAAGAACCCATTTTTACACCAAAGAACATTGTTTTTTTATGATGTTTCTTCTGAATTTACATGTGTAAGCTCAAGCAAGGTGGTTTTAGTTATGTAATCTCAATGTAAAACAAAAAACCAGCTTTACAGAAGACAAGGCAGCAACCTCCACCCACTGATAGTACTCTGGATGAGGACCTACGGTAAACAACTAGGTCCTTACTCCTGACATCACCTGCAAACTGGAAAACTGGCATGAATGTTCACTGGGACACTTTTTTTCCACACCTTTTTCCTATACCAATTGGAAGACAGGTTGAAACACATATTGCATAGCCTATTAGCCAGTTCCAACACTGAGCAGGTGGCAAAGTAAAGTGGTTCAAGCTAGCACAACTTTCTACATAGCAGTTATCGGCTCAGCTTTCTGGTACAACAGAAATTGAATCAGATTTTGACAAAAGACCAACCAGCTACCAAAAAAGTCCCACACTTGTGACAAGTGTTCCCCTTTAAACTTTGCAAACATTTTTTAGTTTGTTTAACAATAGAGCATAGTCACAGCCCCCCTGCAGAACTATGGGCCTCCCTTCTTGCATCATCTACATTGATTTTTCTGGTTCTATCATAAGGAAAATAAGAAGGATGGGCCCCCCCTGCAGTCGCAGGGTCTGCTCCCAAGGTTGTTACACCTATGACTCCCTGGTTAGTAATGATACCTTTGCAGCTATCGCTTTTTAGCAATACCGCAGGTTATTGTACGTTCGAGATCGTACATTTACGGCCGAACGTTCGGTCGTAGAATACCATACGGTAGTAATCTACCGCAATGGTATTCTATGGGGATCGTAACTTGTTATCGGTAACTTACGATCGTTAAACTGTTCAGAAATTAACGATCAGTTCAACAATTGTTTTACCGATCGCTAAAAAGTGATACCGAGCATTTACAAATATGGCCCCTGGGTTTAAATCCTCATTGGATACATCTGCAAGGAGTTTGCATGTTCTGCCTCTGATAGTAAGAGGGTAAGCTCCTGCCTGATGCTGCATCAATTTGACAATCAATGCGACCTAAATGGCGAGCATTAATTGATAGTTTGAGCAGAGTATGATTTTTAAAGGGTAACTCCAGCCCCAAAAAACTTTTTATGAATCACCCCCCTTACAAAACCATGGTCCCTCCTCCTCTGCTCCTGTTGCGAGCTGGTATGAGCGCACCCAGAAGCAATGCGTGCTTGTAACCACTTGAACGTTATTGACAGTCAGCCATGACTGACAGTCAATACCAGGAAGCAGAGAGGAGACTGGCGAGGAATTGCGGTTCTAATTCCTCAGCGTGGGAGCGTGGGGGTGAAGGTAAGAATCTAACAAAACTGGAGTTTTGGGGGGCTGATGCTTTAAACTATGAAAAGTTTTTTGGAGGATGGAGTTAACCTTTTAAAAGATTTTTCAAAGATCAGGCTACACACAGTCCCGAGCATTCTCCCTATATAAAGTATATGGAGAATGTTCAGGACTGCAAGGACTCCCTATACTACAGGGGGCCAACTGCAGCCACGGAAAAATGTTGTTATTGTTGGGAACAATCAGGCAACACAATTTTCGGTAACATAAAAGGTAAGTCTAAAAAAAATTTCAGTATGTCTAGGCCTCCTTGCAAAGATATCACCTTTCATGAAGAGGACTTCCAAAGGCAGGGCGCAATATGGCCAACGCATTTTATTTTAACTATAATTTTTATTTAGAAATTTTTCAATAAAATACAACATTTTGAGAAATACATCAAAACAATTATCTGAACAAGAAGAGCCAAGTATTGACGTTAGAAATGGAAACATCAGATGATTCCCCCTGGTTTTGTTGTGATTTTTCCCCTTTTTTGAGAGGGATGATCATTTAGTGGTTAGAGGTTGATGTAGTCTTTTAGTCTCATGGCTTTGCGTTTCCAGATTGCCCATTCAGGTCTTGTATCAGCAAGGCTCTTTCCTTCTCACCCCAAAGGCAGCAATAACATATGAGAGGTAGTCCCTCCCCTGGTAGGACAGTCCAACTTAAAAGGCCCTCCCCTAGCCATGCCCCCCTCAGTGTTTTTTGTCCTACCTGTAGGATGGTCTCAACGTCTAGGAGCAGGTCTAATCCCTGGGGGTGAGGACTGGCTGCAGGGTGGGATCACTATTATTCCCCCTGAGGAGTGGACTCCTTTGCCATCTATGTGGTCCGGAACATAGCCGCAAGGTCCGGTATACCTCAGCCCCTGTGAGGCTCAGTATTACTTACTTCCAGGTTTGGAAGTCACAAGACGCTGGGGACTGACACTCCACGTGGCAACGCGCCGAGTATGTGACGTCATCGAGACTCTGGGAAGCACTCGAAATTTGAAATCTTTAACGGTAAGTGTGGCTATTTCATGCTGCTGCTTTCCTTACCAGGTGTTTCGGACTCCGCTGCTCTTGTGCTCGCGGTCTGAAAACCCCTGCCTTGTTCGGTAAGTTTACCCTACTGGCTGCTGTCTCCTCCTTCCTATACTTAGTATAGTGGAGAGTGTGTTTTACTTGGGCTGTAAATTTCTTTTACAGATCATGTCTCTCCAGGATATTCCAGAGTCTCCTACCCGTGTGGATACAGCACCGAAGAAAGGCAAAGCCAAGGAGAAAAGTAGATTTTGCCTGGGATGCAATGCAAAGCTGACCAAGGAATCAGGAGCTTTATGTGTTACCTGCCAGGAGAAAATCAGGAATCCTCCTGTTTCAGGCAACTCCGCCATGGCTGAATTCTTTGACTTTTTCAAGGAGACCTTTTCATCCTTCCAAGCCTTGCAATCCCAGAGGAATACACCAGGCAACCAGGTGGAGGTGCCATCTATCAATGTTATATTTGCACCTAACAGCCCTGTCAGGTCTGATCCGCCTCCAGAGCTGGAGATGCCTATTCCCACAGAGAAGACGGTCCTTTCTTCATCTGATGAGGGGGAGATTTCTGAGGATGAGGACTTCTTTCCTTTGCAGGATTTAGAGCCATTTCTTAAGGTTGTAAGACAAACCTTGGATGCTGACGAACCTCAGGAACCTCCCAAAAAGATTTGAAAGAAAAAAATTTTCCGGGGGCAATAAAGAAAAGAATATCTATAACTGTTCATGAAGCCATAAAGAATTCTATAAAAGAAGAGTGGGGCTGTCCTGACAAGAAATCGTCTATACCAAAAAGGGTCACAAGTCTATGTCCCTTTGAACCCGAGGATTCGAAAAATTGGGATACTCCACCCAAGATTGATGCCCCAGTGGCACAGATAATTAAAAGAACATCAATTCCTCTGGATGATGGGTCTTGCTTGTAAGATCCCATGGACCGCAAGGCAGATTCCGCCCTAAGGAAGGTTTTTCTAGCCTCAGGATCAACCATGAAATCAGCCATAGCCTCAGCTTTCGTGGCAAAGGCCCTAAGAATTTGGCTTGCTGATCTAGAAAACAGCATCACCAAAGGGGTTTATAGAGATCAGATTATCAGAGATCTCACCATGCTTCACAGAGCAGCAGATTATATATGCGATTCTGCACTAAGTCAACTGCTAGTTCCTTGGTAGCCAGAAGGGCTATTTGGCTAAAACCCTGGGTGGCCGATAATGCATCAAAAAATAGGCTGTGTGGTATTCCCTTTGAAGGAGGAGTCTTGTTTGGTTCAGGCCTGGAAGAGGTTGTTTGTAAAAAAGGGGAGGACAGGATCCTCTCTCGTCCACAGGATAAGAAACCCTTCAGGAAAGATCTGCAGTTCTTTCGTGGCTCCTTCAGAGGCCGAGGATTTAGGTCAGGAAGAGATTGTTTCCTGTCCTTTAATAGATCCAAGCAGAACAGAGGAGAGGACGTCTGGGTGGATCAAGACCATTCTTACAATGACGCCAAGGCCGTGGGGGGGCCTCAGCACAAATTCACAACGTCGAATATCCCCAAAATGCCGAAGAAAAGGGCAGCATTATTGCAGGAGATAGGGAAATTAAAGTGACAAGCAGTACTCTGTCTACTCTGTCCTGTTCCTCCCCAGGAAAAAGGTCAAGGGGTATACTCAAAGGTCTTCCTCACGCCAAAATCCACAGGAAGATTCCACCTAATAATAGATTTGAGGTATCTGAACCAATTCATAAAAAAGAACCATTTCTAAATAAAGTCGGTAAGGTCCACTATCACAGCTATCCTTCTGGGGGATTTTTTAGCCTCTCTGGACTTGAAGGATGCCTATTTGCATGTCCCTATTCGCAAATGCCATCAAAAATATTTAAGGATCGCCATCCAATCAAACAAAAACACAGAATACCTTCAGTTTGCTGCTCTTCCATTCGGGAATAACTTCAGCACCACGAGTGTTCACAAAGATCATGAGTGTAGTGGCAGCTCATTTAAGACGTCTCAGAGTCAGCATCAATTCTTATCTGGACGACTGGCTATTAAGAGCAAATTCGGAACAGAGCTTGAACCAAAAAATCGGTATCAGCTGGACTTGTTCTAAGGTTGGGTACACGGCTGGACTATTTGTCCCGACCGAGCGAGCGCTCGGCCCTGGGGACAAATGTCCCTCGGTCGTGGGATATTGAACGGAAGTTGCAAACGAACGATTGTGCGTTCCCATAGGGACGGAATTTTCTGATGCGCCTGATCGCGATCGATCCGTACGAACGATCGTTGACGGTTGCTGGTGTGTACCCAGCCTAACAGAATGCCACATATATACCATGACCTGGATGAATGAGAACCTTCACAAGCACTCCACTAACATGTCATCTTGCTTTGCACTATGTGAACCCAGTATGCAGCGCCCCCCACATAAAAGGGTGCAAGAAACTCTATAAGCAATGCGTAGATAAGTGGTCAGAGTTGTTTTGAGTTGTTTTTTTTTTTCTAATAGAAAGCCCTGTAATATAACAAAAGCAGAATAGTCAAAAAAGGTTTTGTCAACCTGTTTTTTGCAATTATTTCTTTTAATATAGGGCAAAGGTGGCAAAATGTGTTGTTGTGACTGAATATTCTATACAGTACATATAAATGGATTGTTGGAGAATAATAGTTTAAATATTGTCTTGGTTTCTTACATTGCTTTCTTTTACTTTCAGGTATACAGGCAAGACTGTGAAACCTTCGGAATGGTAGTGAAGATGCTAATTGACAAGGACCCATCACTTGAAAAACAGATTCAGTTTGCTTTAAGACAGAATTTAAGTGAAATTGGAGAAAGATGTATTGAGGAACTTAAAATGTACATTGCAGAGTATGATTCTGTACATCAGAATTAGTATAGCATGTTCATTAACAATATTTATAGATTGTAACTGAAAATCCCCTTCATTTGTCTGTTTCATATTTAATCATATATAATATTTTGCATAGAAAATGTATAATAAATGCATAAGAACACCTGCAGCTGTAACATGGACTTTATGCTGTGTACACACAAGGCCATTTTTCGGCCAAACCGAGCGCTATTTTCGTATATCGGGCAGTCGGGCCGAAAATCACTCTTATCAGGCGAAAGGGTGATCGGACTTGTCAGTAAATCACGGCCGATCGTGAGCTCTCCTATGGAAAGCACTATCGGTTGAGGCTTTTGGCCACAACTATTTTCACCAACACCGACAGCCGGGACGAAATATTCAGCCGTGTTTACCCAGCCTTAAATGGCAACTACCAGCAATAACCATGGATTGGCCAACATATCAAAATCCTTTTAATTGTATATTTTCTGCTGCAGAAGTTTACTGGGAAAAGGGTCTCCCATGCCTTCTGCTGCTTACTGGAATTTTAATGAAGACCGCATAATAACAAGTAAGCTTTGATCACCTGCTTGTCCCATCTGCTGGGGCAAGATCTAAAATAACACCTTGGGATAATTCAGACTGGGGCTGGTATGATATGCCAAATTTTTCTAGGATTTAAAGTTTTGCAGAAATATTGGCTTGTTTGGACCAAAATACACAGCCACATTTACCAGACCAAAACAGGTTTTTCTTGACTCATGGCTCAGAAACTGCCAATTAAAACAAGCTTCTCATTTCAGATCCTTGGAATAGATACATCAGGACTGGACGAATCCCAGAGGTCAGATAGCCAAGAAAACTAGGTTCATTAAAGGGCAACTTAACCTGTTCAAAATAACATCCCCTTTATGCCCTAACAATAACCATGGTGAGGACTTAAACCACTTAACCCCTAGTTCCAACATACAATGCCTTCAAAGTCCTTCTCAAAGTGCCCCCACTTACAGTTTGGGACTGTTCCTGGACTGGCCAATAGGAAAACACGCTTCTTACAGAGTGCATCTTCCCAATGACTAAATGTGGGTAGAGGTGGGATCAGATGGGCACTACGAGCAAAACTTTGAAAGTTTGCTATGTTAGAATTAGGGGAAATCCAGGGGCAAGGACCCAAACTGGGTACTATTTGGCATGCAACAGTTGTTTAGGGGCTCAAACAAATCACCGCTGCAGCCATTAAGTCCATAATGCTTGGTATTGCCCCATTGAATCGAGGCAATAGTTTTTATACTCACTATAAAGATTTATCGGGCTTTGTTGACATTGAACCTTCATAAATTATCCCCAGAGACTCTTAAATGCAACACACTGGAACATAAGCGTTGTGGGTAAAAAGCCTTCCAACAAATTGGTTGTGATTGGCATCAAATCAAAGAGCATATTTAAGAGTTACATTTCCTTTAGACTCCATTAGAAGAGAAGTAGAGCTGTGATACCTTTTATTGGCTAACTAAATTAAAAAATTAAGCAAGCTTTCGAGAGTCCTAAGCCCCTTCATCAGGCAGGACATATATGGCATTCCTGGTTCTCAGTATGTCGTCTTCATTATATCACAGTAAAATGAGTATTCAAAAACAACCCAATAAATTAGGCAAGGGACAAGATTTATTAAACGCGTGGTAAATTGGTTTTATTTTTATTCACAGATCTGACTCAGCCTTTTAGAAATACTGTAATACAAACATATAATTCATCTAAACAAAATTGTTTAAAAGAAATAAGCTAGGACTATTGTCACCTCAATAAAGTTTAATGTTTGGTTCCTTTTTCCTGCTAACCTTAAACAATTATTCTTAGCCATAAATAAAGCTGGTAATATTACACATTATTTTGTATTTACACCAATGCCTCTCTTATATAGGCACACAAAACAAAATGACTGAACCAATACTGAATATGGGGATTAAAACCAAGGAAATAGTGAAATGCTGTGGTGGGTAGAGGCCCTGTCAGTGATCCCTTCGAGGCTCGCTATATAAAAATAACAGGTTTTGCATTTAACATATACAATATATACATTCATTTATTATTTGAACAATTAAATTAGAGCTGGATTTATTTAAATGCTACATCATAAATAAATTGCAGCAAAATATACTAAACATAGCCTGGAGCAAGGGTTACAGAAAAATGGAGGTTAACCAATAATCTTTCCATAAAAACAAGAATATGGTGATTCGGTACTCCACAAAAACAGTTGTCAAATCAGCTGAATGTGGACTGACTTGATTGTTTGGTCTCAATCTTATTATTTAACTCATGGTTCACAAAGGAAGCAGTTGCCTTCCATGTTTAGATTGATCAAGCGACTTACAAGCACTGGCTGGTTGCTGGGAGGACAAGAAGGCTGAATAAGATGAATAAGAGCTATGTGTTAGAAAAGAAAGTACCGTAAAAAAATATGCATACTGAAAGTACAATATTCCAAGCACACTTACATAATTAATGGCAAGATATTCTATTCTGGCGTGTAAATGTAAAAAAAGGGCAAGACCCACTTAGCGTTACATTAAAAAACAGGGCTTGCAACATTTTCTGAACATTTCACAGCAGTTAAAATAAAAAGCGAGACTATTATAAAATGGATTGATAGTGCCCAATGACACAGAACCTGAAGAGTAAAGCTGTGACCCACAACATACATAAAAAAACAACTTGTTGGCTTTATTAGCACATGGCAAACCTACAGTGATATTCTTAATTGCCTTGGTTTTGTCTAATGATGTTATTAAACAGTTTTTGACAGGAATATAAAATGCAAATACAGTCTTAGGAAATAATGCAATTTTTGCCTTTGTGCCCTTTTTTCTTCTTGGATTTAGTGGTCCTTTGGCTAAACTGAGAACTTGATAGTGCATTTGTAGGAATAGGCAAGTCATCTGTAAAATATTGAAATCTCTGTGGCCGGGGCCTAGGAATAGGTTGCCCAAGAAAATATCCTTCTTCCTCTGAATCAGAGGATGAGGAGGAACAAGTTGAGCACCAAGAATCTTCATCTTCACCATATAACCCAAGGAATTTATCCCCAGATTGGCTGTGTAGTCCATAATTAGATGCTGCATTTGAATAATGTCCAAAAAGGTCATTGTTTTGAATATAAGCTTGTACCTCATGAGCAGATTTATTATGAAAAAGTCTCTCATAATCTTCTGACGTGTAAAATCGTTGCTTTTCTTTCCCTGATGATTTACTTTCTGCTGCAAGATGAAGTGCATTTTCAGAACGGGATTTCCTGCTTTTTCTTCGCCGGTGATGGTGTGGCCTTTGACTACGCTCTTCAAAATTATAAACCCTTCTCCGACTCCTTTCACTC
Organism: Hymenochirus boettgeri; assembly: GCA_019447015.1. Classification (NCBI taxonomy): domain Eukaryota; kingdom Metazoa; phylum Chordata; class Amphibia; order Anura; family Pipidae; genus Hymenochirus; species Hymenochirus boettgeri. The sequence goes on along the minus strand of CM033471.1, from coordinate 119,206,240 downwards.
ATTGGAGGTTGACGGATTTCAATAGTACCATAGTCCCCATTGTCGATTACATCATCTGAAAATTTAACTTGAGGTCTTGTCTGGGATTTGGAGCGTCTTAGCGCAGATGTATGCAGAGGCTTTTCCTCTGGGGGTTTCTTCTCCAGGCAAATCTCAGAGTTCAGACTTTTCAAAGACTCTGTACTTCTGTTGAGCATGGATGAATTAAGAGTCCCCATATTGCTCATTTTCTCACAATCCCTGGTATCCAAGCCTTGAAAGTTCTGGAAAGAGAAAAGTGAGGGTCTCTTCCTGTTCTCTCCTTCCACGGAGGCCCCTAGAAAAGAAATGTAATAGGTAAAGACATGGAATTGCTGTTTTTTTTTTTAACAGTCTATTTTCTTTAAACAATTGGTTGTAAAACATTACTTTCATGTAACTATTTTGCTTTTAGCTTTTCTAAAACAGGCGATTTTCTTACTATATATTCATTTAAATTTTTTATTGTCCCTCCTCTTCAAAGGTATATATTATGTCCTAAACAATACTTTTACAGTGCAAATAAGGCATTTGATTATGGGTTTAAAACAGGGACACTCAAATATGTAAATGTTTCTGTGCCTAGTAACAATGAGAATAAAATTAAAACAACTTTAGGAATCTAAACATATATTCTTAGCTATAAAAGGGCACAGGAATAGGGTTCTGCCAAACAGAGTAGGGATATTTAGCCCCACTTTCTTGCAGTCTTGTGTACCAAGCAGTATCCCAAATTCAGAACATATCACACTAGTTAAGGCTTGGTCCAAAGCTTTGACAGGCAGTTTAGATTGGGGCTTCCCCCAAAGTCTACTCCCCAGGAAAATTACATCAATTGAGAGTTTTAAGTTCAACAAGTCAAATTCCCATAATCTTTACATGACCTTTTGTGAGTACATTTGCACATAAATGAAAGCCAAGTGTGGGACTACATAGTGCAGTTGGCATCAGTTTATTGCTAACATTTTTTTCTGCAAATGAGCAGATAGGAATGTATGTTCTCTTTATTGTACTGATTTTGCAGGTTTTTTATAGCATACTTCCTTGCTCAAGAGAACACAGAGACATTGAAATTTGAGAAATACTGTACAATACTTCATATTGCTGATTTAAGAAGCAGACCATGTCAAGAAATGGTACATGTGCTACTGGGACACAGAATGGTTATGAATAAGTTACTGGTGTAAAAATCAGCATTTCTGGGAGTTACTAGATTTGAGCCTTAATTTCTATCAGCACTATAATGTTAAGGGATGTACAAACTCTAAATTACTTATGACAAGTTAATGAATATGCTATATGCTGTACGTGAACTGATAAAGAAAGGCTGCACATACATACCTGTTACATTAGACAGTGCTAATGAATCCATGGAGTCACAAATATTTTTATTCTGAGGCTTTAGATCATCTGACAAACATTCCAAAGAACTTTTATACCACTGGATCTTCTCCTGCCTGTAACCAGAAGCCATATCCAGTTCTTGTAACTTTCGGCTGCTAGCAGGACCAGGGTGGCTACCATATGCGGAATCTCCAAGTCCATCCTGTGACTGGGCCCAGTACATATTGCTCTGATATTTTTTACTTGCAAGACTTTGGTTGCGGCTATTACTTCTTACATCATTCTTGCTTTTCAGATTTTCAGACACCCAATGTTCATTAGATGTATTTTCCTCAACTGGCTGCTGAAAGAGTCCCTTTTCCCCAAATTTAAGTAATAGCTGAGTCATGTAGTCATCATGTTCAGCCCATTCTTCATGGTCCTCTGGAGTCTCTTGCTCATCTCTTCCCTTCCAAAAGTTGTTCTCAAAGTTTTCCCCCTGCCTTGATAGGCTTAGATCATCCATCTTCCGAGACAGAGTATCATCAGCATTACCAGTCAATCCAGGGAACTTATAATTTAAAGCAGGTGATAAAAGGAGAGATTGCCTACATTGGTCTGCAGACCTACTACTCTTCCCCATTCGTACACTTCTCCTGGACTCTCTGGATCTTGCAGACTGAAAGGCGGAGTCAGATGAGTCTGATGCATGAAGATCCTCTCCCAAACTGCAAGCTTTTGAACAATATATACGTCCTTTTTTGGGCAAGAATGGGCAACCCAAAAGGGACACTTTACACTGGGCACAAGAAAAACATGTCTCTGTTGCATGCCAATGTTGGCCATCATAGGTCATTTGTGCATGATCCACCCCTGTGCAAAAAAAAACCTTGGTGTAAATGGAGATACATTAAAGTACAATACAGTTGATACTTAAAGGAATACTATACTAAAAACATTTACTTTCTAAAAATGAAAAAGTACCTGGGGCAGAGAGGTAGAATTGATTATTCCTACCTCACAATATCGTTTTGTTAAGGATCAGCATGTCCAATTTTTATCTGTCCTGGGCCTTCCTGTATTAAATTTAGTGTTAAAGCACTAAGGAAGCAGTTTTCTTCATGCTGGTGCTCCTCACAGAAATGGTAAGAATTATCAATCCTATCTTCCTGACCCAGTTACTTTTCATTTAAAACGTTTTTTCTTTTTTTAAAGAAAATATACACTTAAATTGTCTTTTACAAGGATATTCACACAAATTAATAAAATGAATAGAAATAGAGAAAATATTATTTGCCCCTTTATACAGGGTGTTAAACACAAGTTATTTCAATATCTTTGAATATTACCTATATGCTCTCCGCAGGATTCACAGTACTCTGCGTAATGGGATTCAAAGCAACCACAGCAAAATGGACGACCATCTTTCATGATGTATCTCTGTCCACCAAGCACGGTCTCACATTCATAACAGCAGAAATGATTCATGTGCCAATGGCGACCTTCTGCTTCAGTACATTCATCTGCAAATATAATCTGCAATATGCAAAAAAAACCCAGAGCTTTCATTTAGACCCGTTGGCATACTATGTGATTAAACATTCCACTAAGACAGACAGACATTTCCTGGAAGCTTTTACATCCCCAGCTCTCTACACTAAAGGTAACATTCTGATTTCTGTGGTTCATATAACACTTAATAAAGAGAGTATAATACAGTATATAGTACATAGTAATATAGTACAATAAGCTATGTCCTCAGATTTTAGTGTACATTAAAGAAAAAAAAATTACCATTTAGGTCTAATTATACAATGTGTTTTTAAATCAATCAGTATAATTTAAACACTTGCTTTCCCTTATCTCAAATAAACTAAACAATTCTAGTGCCTAAACAGGATAAGAAGTAGAAGGAGAAGAGTACAGAGGTATAGAGAGTATAGTGTATAGAAAACTCAAAAGTGTTACATTTTCCCTTCATAGGTCTGACCCTTTGCTCTGTGTGGCTTTCTTCTGCTCAATACAGAACAGCACACACTGTCTATTCATGCAAGTGGAACAAAGTTTCACTAGTGGAGGCAAACACCCAAGTGGAAAATGATGTACCAAAATCCAGAAATCTCAGGCATACACTGCTGGCACACAGATGTCAGGAGCAGAGTTTTTACATTTAGTAACTTAAAACAGAAATTCAGATACTACTGACAAACATCACCTGTTTACAGAACATTCATGGTAGTATCTGAATAAAGACTAGAAACAGAAACTAGAACATATTTTATATAATTTCTGCAAACTAAATTTATTAAATTGAGTTCAAAAATATATTGGTGACCTGTTACCGTAAGTAAAAGCAGAATAAACGACAAAGATAAACATTAGTTTGGGTGATTCCGCCCTCTATGGAGACCATAAGGGGAGTTCAGCCTACCAAAAACCCTTTATTTAGGTATAGTATTAAATTATTAGTGCAATTTAAAAGCATTACATAGGTCTCCTTATCAAGGTGTCTTGATGCAACAACTGATGCACCCATGTATATTCTAAATATATATATTCCCAATGCATCTTACAATACCATTGTGGTAATCCTAGGGGGAAAATACCACATATTCAATGCACCAATTGGAAAAGAACTATGGTCGGGAAACTACATTACCTCATCACACGCAGAGCACCTTGGCTTTAGCAATTCAGCATGATGTCTTCCACAATGAACTTTTCCATCTTGATAGAAATAGATTAGATCAACAAGAAGCTCGTTACATGTAGAACATGCAAAGCATGATGGGTGCCAGCAAACCCCTGGGCCAGCTCTTGAAACAAAAATTGCAATTTCCCCTCCATTAATATTTTCCTCACACTAAAAGGGAGAAGGAAAAAAAGAAAAGATATTAGGAATTTTGTATATTGAGATGTGGGTGGGGGAAGACATATTTCTCCATCACATATTTAAATGTAAACTATCCAATACTTACTTTTTCACACATAGCATGCATCACAGCCCTGGCCAGCAACTTGATATTTCCTCTCCCAAGTGCCTCCTTTTTTCGTTGTGTACTAAACATCTGTAACTCCTTTTTTTCTTCTTCACTTAATGACTGGCAATATCGAACCTTCAGTCACAAGAGAATAACTTGTGAATTTTATTTATAAGCAATTTATCATTTCACATATAATTCCACTTTTAAATATGGTAGTTGTATGGTGCAATAGTGGCACCACACCATAAGATAAGGCAAGGTTAAGGCAACTGCTCATATAAATATCCCCATACTGGTCAAGGCACAAGGGGGCTGTGAGCAAAAATGTTGATTGGTTCATAATAAATTAAGTAAGTTAACCATAGTTCAATCTGATCACTTTCCTAACCAACATAACTTCATTTGGTTTTCCTCTGCCCTAGGCTAAATGGTATAAATGCTAATGTTAACAGGACCCCTGTGGCTATATAATACTGGATACAGTAAGGAACATCAGGAGTTCCCTCGGAGCATTGATACAAACGATCACTTTACAACCTTTGTTTCTGCACCAGTAGTAAAGCTGAAGCTTTGGAATATATACTTTGCAGACCCCATTTACAGCATACTAAATAGTAACATGCCATGCATACATGCTAGAACACAAAAGGTCCAGGGTACATAAAAGCTCTGTCTTCAAACTTTACAGTTGCCTTAAAGAGAATGAATAGAAATTGTCCATAATAGAATAATACAGAAAATGCAGGGAATCTTTTTCAGATTTAGAGTTTATGCTAGCATTATTTAGCATAATTTGTAATTATTAAAAAAAAAATTGCTAACAACACTAGTCTCCACATCATTGACAGCTTAAAAGTGTATAAACCTAATCTAATGTTAATAGAGTTTTTATCAGTAGTAAGTGAACATTTAATAATATTTAGCAGAAGACTGGAAACAAGAGAATAAACCCACGAGGGAAATTGGTTTAAAAGATGTTTGCTCTCCCTAAACAAATGCAGAGCATTAAATCCAGGAATTTAAACAATGTGGTTACTAGCAGGTAGCAGCAAACACAATAAAATAGTTTACATGGAAATTTAAAAATGGCCCCCACTGCAAAATAGAAAACCTGACAAAAGACTAAAAATAACTAACAAAAAGTCTTAACAGCATGCAAAGTCTCTGTTTATTTTCCCTTTAACATTATGTAGAGTACATAGGAATTTCAGGAAGTCCATTCTCCATTACTGTTAAAACTACTATACACAAGCAACTGGAATGTTATGGCATATAAACAGAAAACCAGGCAACATAGATTCTACATTTTCTGTGAAACTATGCATGAAATAGTCCGTGTTCTAGGATTTACCTCATTGTCATGTGGAGGAAGTTGGTATAGGAGTTGCTTGATTCTATACTTTTCACCCACACTATTTACATATGGGACCTTCTCCTCAGGCAAGCAGGCAAAGTATAATTGGACCTAAAGGTGGATATACAGTTACTAAATGATTACACATCAATGGAGAAACATAATTATAAAATTGATTCATGACTTTTATATACAGGCGGTAGCAATGATTTACTGAAAAATAGGTTTATTGAATAGGTTTATTGATAGTAAAAGATAAAGGTTCATAGTCTATAGCTTCTTTGTGCTGATGTAACAAATACCACATAAGTCAACTCAGTGCGATGGTCCTGAATTTACACCCAGCTGCTGAATTGCTCCCAAGGAATGCAACTTTCAGGGACTATTAGTGGGTGTCATAAATTATGCACAATTAATGCTGCTATTATGTCCACCTCCTCCAGGACTGGTCAACAAGTCAGTGGAGAGTCAACTCAGTGCTATGTGCAATTAACTTTCCCAACATGTGAAACTAGCCAGGGAACAGCCCCTATAAAGAAGTTGAATTTGCTTGGTGCATTTTACACATGGGTGAGACAAAAGCAGCTTTGTAGGTTCCTGCTGGTAGGATCATCTCTAGCTTCGACTTTCATTGCCTCGAACTGAAACATTTAGAGAACCCTAATTCTTCTTCATAGAAGAGGTTACACAGCAAATAAAAATCCTTTAACCAGATGCAAGCTTTAACTTTAAAAGGGGAATACAGTTATGCCAGTTACTCTGCCAAATGCAGTTATTTTCACAAATGGTCCTGCAGAGTGAAGCATTCAGGACACAGTTATCATCACTCAGCTAAAGAGAAGAGTTTTGAATATTCGAAAAGCAAAATATTTAGATAAGATGCTTAGATACAGAATACACATGGGATTAAAAAAAAAATAAATAAATATATATATATTAAATATGTCTACATATTCACAAAACCTGATAATTCAGTGTAAATCTGATGGAAGTGGCAGTGGCAATGTTAAATGTGTTAACATTTCACGGTTAATGCAATCTGTATAGTCAGGGACAAGCATCCTTGGGCATTATAGGATTTCCTTAACGCCCACAGGAAATGATGTTCCACAAGAGCCAAGTGCTACAAACTGCCTAACTGCTTTTACCATGTTTCTTTAAACAATTTAAATAAGGAACATACTTTTTTTCACAGGAAAGCATCTTTTGCAAACATATTTCAATGACTGTACCTGTTCAGGACGAAGTCCAGGTGGGACCCATGTGTATTCCTCCATGGCACAACCAGAATCATCATCTGATGTAGAGCTTCGCTGACACCCATAAGTGAGTTTGTTAACTTTCTGATCCATTTCCAAAGGCATCTTAAAGTTGGCTATGGGTCGTTCCAACTCATCAATTCTTCTGCAAGAAGAAACAGACATTCAATAAATTCTCAAACCCTGTTGAGCTGAGATAGCAAATAAATGTTTCACTAAACAGGTAATTTTCACACTTACTCTAAAGCTTTAGTGCTAATTCCTTCACTCTGTAGACCGTAAACCAACAGAATGCATTTAAATAAAGGTACCCTGTAACCCCCCCCCACCCCCACCCCCCCCACCAAAAACAAAAACACAAAGACAACCAAAAAAAAAACACCACAAACACACCACATAACCCCCAAACAACCCCCCCCCCCCCCCCCCCCCCCCCCCCCCCCCCCAGATAAAAGCTAAAAAGATAAATACTGTAGGATATGGAGATACCTATGTATTATGGTCTAACAGTTCATTTCTACATGAACTCTTCTCTCTTCCTCAGGTCAAGCAAAACTACCCAACTTTATCCAGGGGCTCCTGAATCACTAACATTCAGAAATTGTACATTAAACATTTTTGGCCCAATGAACAAGGAATAAATATTGCCTGTACAGTATTTGCCTGAACCAAATTAAATAGGTAATTTTCTTTAAATCTCTGTGGCATAACATCCTAAGCACTCCATTTGGTTCTGACTCAAGTTTGTATAGCTAGGAAAACCTTTATTAATTACATTATGAACAAATTAAAATACTGCAATCAGTATAATAAAATATATAATCACAAAGAATAAAATACTTTATAAGAGAATCCCTAACAGGTTTCCAAAGCTCTGGACTCCATCTACCCATGAACATGACGTTGGTCTATTAGAATGCATGAACAGAATGCATGAACAGCTCCAGCTGACTTGCGTTTCTCAGGATCACATTGACAATCATCATTTTGTAATGCAAGCAGACTGAATGCAGAGTAAAGTAGATTTTGTCCATAGAGAATGTGACCCTTTGACCCTCTATAATAATAGACCACTCTGCTAGCTATTCAACTGCTCAGCATTAAACAAACTTCTCTTCAACAGGTGCTTAACTATTCCCATCAACCATAAAGACAGTTTCCACTAATTTTTGGAGAACCATTAAACAGATTATTTAACATATAAGGAGTCAAACACAGGCGTATAACAATAGTGTGGTTTTATTTTAATAGGTAATAAAATAAAGGTCACATACATCTAATGGTACAATTACACATAATACATTAAAATTACCCTGAACTCTGGCTGAGAACATTTAGGATTTATATTCTCCAACATGAAACCAGCAGTATGGCGTTAAATGAACTTTGGCACAGGGAGTTAAAGCTCCACTGTGGAACATTTGGAAGAAGCCACAAAGAAAGTCTTATCCACGTAAAACATGATGGTTAAACCAGACTGAAATATTAGCATCAGCATACACTAAAGACACTGTGATGCATACATAATAGCAGAGTTGTCCATATAGCTGCTTATTTGCAGGTCAAGGCTTTTTTTTTTTTTTTTAAAGGACATGTAATAAAGCATATGCTAGACTTTTAGGTGTAATGAGCAGATTTAAAATGATCAAACAGGGCACTTTATATGGATTTTTATGTCCTGGAATAAAGGAAGACCTTTTTTAAACCACTGAAAATGAAATGGACTAAAAAGTAAATACTAAATACAATTAGGTTAATCAGTGGAATGTAATGAACCCCCCCCCCTCCCAGGATGTTGTGGGTTGACAGCTATGGGATGGATGTCTTTTCTAGAGGGTCTCGAGTCTGGTGTGGAATAATGTTCCCATATTCCTAAACCAAGCAAGGCTGACGGTGAATGCATGCCCTTAATTATGCTAAGCTAAAGGTCACCTGTTACAGTCCTGGTTTAGCCTGTAATCAGCTTAGAAATCAGTATGATACCATTTGCTGATAAAAACTGTTGATTTCACAAGTACACAAGAATTAAAACATTTAATAACCATAAAAAAAACCTTCCTTCACTAAACTTCAAAAAGCAACATTGTAGAATATGCAACAAGCCTTCCTTTTCCTATAATTTTGTCCCAAACATATGGCCTAGGGAAATCTGGCAAAAAAAGGAAAAAACTTAACAAGCAAGGGATCAGGCTGCTGAATCTGTCATCTGAATGAATGCTTTTACAGTTGGACAAGTTCTTCAAAGGAAGTGGCAAAAGTTCTACTCATGTCAGAAGCAGTCAGCATGTTCAAACCATTACGGCAGCTGTAAAAACGAAGCCTGCTAAAATAGTCTATTTTCAGGGAAGGGGCGCAACTGAAGGGATTAGGAATAAAGTGATAGTTTGTTACAGAAGTATTTTAATTAAAAAAAACATTTTGGAATGGCTGACAGTGCTATAAGCTGATACACCTTTGCAAACAGTACAGTTACAGATGTAACTGTACTGTCCATACTCAATGTAATGATTTATAGGTGGTCTTGTTGGAATAGATTAAAAAAGTCTTTCACTTGTGATTATGAAAGATCCAAGTCATTATTTACAACCATCTTGTATCCATGGTAAAAGTCATTTGTGTCAAAGAGGAATCCCTTTTGATATGTTGTATTATTCTAATTGTAGGACACTTATTGCCATAAATCTTTTTCTATTATTCTAATTGGATGGACCCCTTTTTGGCAAAGGTAGCGCAAAATAATATTTCAAAAATACTTTCCAAATAAGGCCGGAACCTTGTTTTCTGCTATTGATTTATGAAGCCTTAATTTCCCTTTTACATCTTATTGTCACCTGTGGGGATCCTTAACAAGGGATCTTTTATCATTCCCTACTAATCCAACAGAAACAAGCTTCCCAGAAAAAAAACTGAAAAGTCACACAATTGCAGATGTGAAAACAAAATTCCATTCCTAGCCAAAATATACATATAAAATGAATTCACAGGGAACATCCAGTTTTATGGACACAAGCCAAGTTAAAACCTTTCATTGCTATGGACCTTGAATTTAGCAAGCAACGTCTTTTGAAAGAAAAGCTTCTTGTATCCTTTGTGGGAGTCTGTTGTTACATATTCTGTGGGTAGTCAGATCAGTCACATATCTGAGTAAGAAATACATTCAAATTCTCAAATAACCACAACTCCAAACAAGCGACATTAGCAAAAAAAGAAAAATGAAGGGTAAAGTTACTTAGACCACCTGCGTATCAAACAAGGCTCCTGTACCAGGACCAGCTGACAACAAAAGTGCACATGCAATGCACGAATACAAAGTTTGTTCAATAAGGGGGATCAAATTTGAGGCCATCTTGTATGTCAAGCAGAACAGAGGCGCACTATAAGCAGCTCAAGCAGACCTAGCGCTCTTAGCTTACAACACAGAAGCTCAGCCATCAACATCCAATTAACCTCACTTACAGAAAGCCCAGAGATTAAGTGTCTGCACTGAACTGATTACAGCAAGCCATACAATGAATGGTTGCACTAAAAAGGGGCAAATCTGCGATTTACTAAAGAATTCTTTGTGCACTATTTTCAATAAAAATCCACGTAACTATTTATACCCATGCAAAATAACAGACCAACTCTCATATAGGTGAATATAGCCCTGGATAACAAAACAAGAAAAAAAAATCTAGCCATGCACAAAGTTAACATAATAAACAGAATTAATACAAGAGCTACAGAAACAGAGAATTAGCACTTAGCCTCAGTGTCTGTTTCAAATCACATATTCCATGTAAAAATACTCATTGACAGATGCTGTATTACATGGTGTTTTTTTCCCCTTACCTTCTTCAGGAATACAGGCTTCAATGGGAGTTTTGTGTTCCAGATTGCGGATATCCTGGGTAGCATTAATTCAATGAATAGCTGTAAACATTCCTAGATCTTACTCAGTCTAGTAGAAGTTACTTTGTTTCCATCCTGCTTTCAAAGTGAGCACCCTTACCATTCCCCTACCTGTATTTAACAGGTCCACCCCCTCTACTTATTCATTGTCACAAGCCCTGCCCCCTATTCATTCACTGCTTACAAAGGATTCAGATTCAGTGAACTCAGATGTCCACCAACACTCCCAACTTCCTCTACCCAAGCCCATCCATATGAACTTTGCCCAATCTACTGTGCATCAAAAGCAAAGGAAACCCTCCATTGACTGCTCTTTAAAACACACCAGGAGGCTCTCTATATAAACAGCCATGCATGTGAGCAAAACATTCCAGATGGACAATATGGAAAAAAACTTAAGTAAAATAAACCTCCGTTTTACAAATCAAACCACTTGCACATGTGCAAACTCACATTTCTAACACAATCACAGTTGCTGACAAATATAACTGCTGTTTTGATACGCAATCTTAAATAAAAATAGCAAAAAAAAAAAAAAGCCCTATGATTTCAATAACCCAAAAAATATACGTTCACGTATTAAGCATGGATTGTGAAATCAAAATGTTAGCTTATGGTTCTTTCCCCTTATTCTGCTAGTATTATACAGAGCATTTAGTAAAATTGGCTCAAACACTAACCAGCACTCCATAGACAAAATGGACATGTCATTTGCTAAAGCCTATAGATGATTTTAACAGTGTGCACTTGTGATGAACAGTATGGCAGATCCCACACACATTTAGTAACAAAAATATACAGCTAAAGACATTTTTTACTGCACACTTTAAAGGAATTGCATATTGTTTTTATTGATTTCATTATTCTTAAAAGTATAATAGGTTTTTTCCCAGGCTGTTTGGGAAAACACATGTTATGTTGTTTTCAACTGGACTGACCAGACAGTAGCTTGCAAAGTGTGTGCATAACAAAGATGTCACTACCAGCAAAATCAAAAGGTAATTAGCATACCAGTGTATTCATCAACTAAATAGGAAGGATGAGAAAAGCTTTGGTACAGCTCTAATTTCCAGTAGAGGGATAAAGGGTTAGCTGTCAAAATGAGTGATAACCAAAATGTGAATTGGTTTGTATGAAACAAGACTGAAATTCTCGGGGACTGTAAATTCATCAAGTGGAGGGAGCTTTCTACGTGTGTCTGAAGGTACAAGTCCAAACGGAGACTTGTTATTAGAAAAGGAAATTACTTTAAAAGTAGATGTGCCAGGCAATGACGAATTTCTTGGTATTACAATTTAACACACACATAACTCATTAAAGAAAAAAAAATCCTACAGCATTTTTTGTTGTTTTTTTTTGTATGTGAATAAGGAAAAAATTACAACCGTTTTAACCCTTTCAGCACTTGCGTACATATACTCGCCTCATCATTTGGCCATCTACTACGACATTCCTGCTAATGACCTTTAATTGCTACATGGGAATCAGCACAATCTGGAAAGGTACCTACTGGGATGTAATTAGAAACTCCTTAAGGAATTAGTTACTGCAATTAATTTGAAATGTTTCTAACTAACAACTGTCAGAATCAATAGTTTCTTGTGTAGCCTGTTCCAAGCCATTGCTCGTGCCAGTGTTACGTTTGCAACCATACATGCATTAGGCATAATAAACCAGTAGGCTGCCCTCATCTTGTTTCTACATGCCACTTTAGATAGCACATATTGGGACCTCCTCAACTCACTATTTTATGTACATTCAGTCAAGTGCAACAGTGTTCCGCTCTTATAGAGACCATACACTTTAGTATATCCTTTGGGAACCTTTTCCAAAAGGAAGCACTGTCTAAACCTTTTGAAGCCACCATGAGGCAATCCATGGATAAGCACAGGTGAATCAATAATAAGATCATTTTTCAGAGAGGCCACCTGTGTTACTTATTACTGCACCTGTGTTGAGAGTGAAAAAAAGGAAGGGAGGGGGCAGCACAAGGTGGGAATTTCTGCACCATGATACATAAAAATACAGGACAATGTATAGTCAAAAGACAAGAATTACCCCACCCAACACCAACGGCAGTTCAGCCTCCATGTACAATAAACCTGGAACTGTATCATAGGTGGAAAATTCTTTTAATCTTCAGCACATTTAATTAAAAGGGTTTGGGTAAGAATCTGTCGAACAGGAGGAGCCTACTGATTAATCGTTCTAATATAAGGATGTCTGGTTAATAGAGACAATATTAGGAGACATACACAAGCTCAGCTTTGTGTGAAAACCATTGCTATTGTCAAGGGCGAACACTTTAACAGAACAGGCGTGAGGCAAAACCGGGCCTTTCAAAAGCTGCTCTTTGTTCCCCTTACAGCCAATAGTAATCTACAGCCCATTCAGTAATTCTAGAACATCCAGCGATGCTTAAAAAGAAAAAAAAGTATTGTGACCAAAGCGTTGGTCAATTGTTGTTTTAATAATTTCTCAGTATACCTCCTTTTTGGGACAGCATGGATTAGATAGATAGATTAGATAGATAGATAGATAGAGAGTGTGTTTGTCAGGGTAAAGAAAGGTAAAATCAAGTTATTTCATTAAAATAATACTGCAATGAATGTTCCTATTTTGTGTAACCAAGGCAGATTTCCTCAACTTAACATTTTATTAAAACCAGCAACATGTATAAAGCTGGGTAAATGTATGCCAGATGTTTAGTAGATCACAGATGGAATCGGTAAGATCTGTCTGTGATCTTCTCTATGCCGAGAAGATTGTTCAGGGCTGCCACACACCTTCCAATCGAGGTTGGCTCCCTATATTACAGTACAGAATATTTTGGTATTTACAGACCCAAATGGATGTTCTACCACACACAGATTACAGGCCAATCCCATTAATACAGACGGGATTAACCCATTATCTGCATGTGTGTGCTCAACTTAAAAATGTTTCCTACACAGAGGTAGCCCCATTTTATTATCTAGAACAAGGTTTTTCAAAGGAGCACACTAGTGTAACTTGAGGGCCTGAGGTGGTGTTATTCCTATTCTACTAAATGTAAAAAATGTACCTCCCAACATCTCCGGATTCAAAACAAAAACTCATTGTCAATGCCTGTATTAGCTGCCATTAAAAGTAGTGAAGAACTCAATACACTGGTTCCCCTGTCTTCCCAGTGTTCCCCTGTCTTCCCAGTGTTCCCCTGTCTTCCCAGTTTACCCCAGACACAAGTGTTCATTCTGATTGAATCCAAAAGGTAAAGACTGAAAGTGATTGAAGTGGAATTGGTACATACACCTGCACTGTAAGGTGTTATGTCAGTTAAGGGGTCAAGTGATGTTTTTCCATTATTTATAGCATATGTTGTAAATATACACAAAGCCTTCTGTCCAAACAACTAAAACAAGGCCACTTAACAATGCTTCACACCTGGTGTTATCAACACAGCTTACAGATCAGGTTTACATGGGCTGGCTCCATCAATTCAAAAGTAAAGGATTTAGAAAAGCTACATCATAAACACCACACAACTGGAATTTTCTTTAAATAGTGATAGTTTTAAAGAATGTATCACCTTTTATTGTAGAAAAGATAGAGCGCAAGTCTGTCAAACACAACTTGAACCTTGAAGTGCAATTGTGTTTTAAAAAGGATAAAGCCAGAAAAGAGTTTTAGGCACACTTATACCCCATTGGAGGCAAGGAACAAGTTAAAGGGAAATGAGGCCTGAAGTTATGTAGAGAGCTGGGAATTATAATACACTTTTGTTCACCAAAACCTAGTATTAAAACTATTGTATTCTTTATAGAATGAAAGACCAATAGATCTACACACTGATATACAGATTACCGGTGGGGAATCGATTGGATAATCAATCGGGTCAAATATCTGCCCTTGTGTGCCGGGCTTTATGCTGACCATACAAAATTAAGATCTTAGATATATTGAACATTGTCAACTTTATAAAGATTCATTATCGGAATCATTATTGGCGGACCACACATGAAAGTTGGAAAAATGTCAAAAGGTGAGTATGTAACGTATAGGCACCTAGAGTTTATTAACTGTATTATTGCTGACTCATCTTTTTAATAGGCATCTTCTGATTTTTTTTTACTGATCTGGCAACCCTACACACATTATAATGCAGGTAAAGAGGGTTCTGGTATGACTTTTAGAAGGAATCACTATATGGCCTTGAATTAAACTTCAATGTGCAAACTTTTGTAATCCATGCAAGCATTTTATAATAATATATTTTTAAAATGATATTTAGACATACTATGTACCATTGCAGGATGACATTTTTATCACCTCTAAGTGTGATGGCTAATGGAGTGAGACTTGGTAACTGAAACTAACCTGAATCAGCTTTGATTATGTCCTGCCCCCTGCATTCCAGTGAAACTACCAGCAGGAACCACTCTGCTCTGAACATGTACAGTAGGGAGTCTGCGGGTAGGACTGGCCTTTAGCTTAGCAGGGTGTCTCAAGAAAGAAAACTAGGTCCCAATTAGGTTTGGTTAAAATGATACGATGCTGCGGGGCTGGAATTCAGTTAATTCAATTTAACAATTTCCAATCAGACTATTTGCTTACCAAAGCAGTTTTCATATCTTTTTTTTAGGTTGTAACACAGTATGGAGTTAAAAGCAGTACATTCAGCCAGAATTATTTTTAAAAGATTATACAAGATATATTACTTACAATAAAAAAAAAAAATGCCATTAAACCAGTAAAACAATGCTTGTGCACTTGTGTGCCTTCACCGAGTACCATTTAATAAAGATTTTTCTGAATTCATAATAAAACGACACAGAGAAAGTAATTATGGAAAGGATTGGAGTAAAACTGTTCAAAGATGAGACCCTTTGCCAGCAGGAGACTCTTGGAACAAGATATTTACTGCAAAGGCGGAGACGTTCTTTTGAACCTCCTGAAATCCACAATACAACCCTTGTTCAGGGTCAGGGCAAACTAATGTTTTACTCAATTGTACACACCATGGAACTGAAGAGACTAAAAACCGCTAGCAAGTTACCAAGATGTGGTCACATCCCCATTGTCGTGGTGGGTTGTTTAAAACCTCACGGATACAACACACTATAAAGCATCCACACAGAATACATTTTATAAAAAAATTCTATTAAATAAATTGGAAAAGAAAAATGTATTAGAAAAAAAATGGCAAGTAATGAAACCATTCTTTAGCGGAATGTTTTACATAGTATGTATGAATTCATTTCTATAATTTCACTAAAAGGGGGATTTCCTACTGAACATATTTAAGAGTCTGGATAAGCAGTACTGTAAAACACAGTAACAATAAAAAGTAAATATTTTACATTAAAATGTATACACACATCTAGCACAGCTGCCAGATGATGCAACCATTGAGGGGAACCAACATTCCCCTGTCTGGTTAATACTAAAGTGGCCTATGACCAAGGACACTATCAGAATGCAGCCAGTTAAGAGTTAAGCTTCGTACACACATGTGATTGAAGGGCCCGACCTGTGATGCGCGATTGTGTATGAATGACAGTTTCAGGTCGCGTATCAGTTAGTGTATGTGTGCTTGGTTGGGCATCATTGATATATATACATATGGTTCCTGCAACACTATAAGTGTATTTAGGCCAGAGACAAGCACGTGAGTGCCAACACTCAATGCTATTATCGGCTGATAATCTGCCCGTGTATGGGCACTTTATCGGCTGAAATGGCCGCTCGTTCGTCATTGCCCGGGCGGATCTCCAAACGAATGGCCGTTTGTACACATTGTGTGTCGCAGGTCACCACCCGCGATCGCATGTGTGTACGAACCTTAAATCCCTATGAAGAAAAGATAAGATTACAGAAGGAACAAAATGCATCATGTTTATGTAACCAATCTGCATGTTTACACATGTTTGCCAAATCATACAACAAGCCCAAGATCAATTGTGACCATAAATTCGATCAGATCGCTCAAAATATCGATCCTTAACAATATTGTCCCCATCTTCATTCCCTCTCTCTTCTCAAATTAAGCAGTAGTCATACACTGGCATGAGAATTCTCTCTCATACCCCAGGCTGGTGGTTGATATAAACAAATGAACATGATCTGAGTGCCTGTCACAGATCAAGCAAATTCTTGAGCTGATTAGTCTGATAAATAAAATGACTTCATTGGTTTGTAAGACAAAACTTCACAATGTTTGGCAAATCCATCTGAAGAATAGCCAGAATGAACTAAACACTTCTTGCATTTCCCATGTTCAGAAGCAAAAAGCCAGTGGAAGGATGAGGTATGTACACTCTGCGGCTATCCTATGCCTCTGTGTGCATGACAATATATCAGCCCTGTGCTGTAAATGTCAGGACAGCAATACAGAATATAGAAAGGAGAAAACGTACGTTAGGGTTCCAATATGCATGGATATCACACAAGTGCTCTTAAAGGGTAACTGGTCCAAAAATGACTTTAGGTAAATTGACAGGAATTGCTTTCCTGTGTATTTTTGCAATTTACATTCATTATTTGTTTTACATAGTTTGAAAGATGTTTACATTTTTATGTGTGATATGGTAGCAGCATCACCAGATCCCCTGTACTTCCTGCTTCCTGCTCTAAAACCATGTGAAAATTCCTCTTCCCTCAGTCTCCTTGTGGGCCCCCATGGCCCCTCTCCTTGCAGTCCCCTTGAAACCCCCTCTGGCCCCTCCCATGCCTCCTTAAGTCACTGTAACGCGATCTCTAACTGGTTTCTTCTGCTTTCTCCTGCACCGAGCATGTGCCAACCGCAGATTAGAAGGAGGAAGTAGTATTGTGACCGCAGATTCAGAACCTCCCACCCCCTAACTTTCTGATAAGGGATTTCTTCATATCATGGGCTGTGCAGTATGTAGAGAGTTGGTTGATGGCTCATTTTAAAGGTAAGAACATGGCCTATCATTTAAAATCAACTTGTTTGGAGACCACAGTTCCTCTTTAAAGCATGATGCTTTTGGGATGGCATAGACTATGGGGAGACTTAGCATGAAAGAATTTATTGGCATGTTTTTTTTCAAACTTTCGTTATGCCTTTGTGTTACTGAATTTGGCTTTCACAGATACAGTAAATTGCCAATTACAAACCTCTGTCAGTTTTAAAAATCTCAAAAATCTTGGCCATGTAAAAAAAGATGGTAGCATTGAAAAATATATAGTTGGCACATAACAGCAAACAAAAAGGTCCATGGTCCCATATAAAGATTGTTTATGGGCTATGCACATGTTTTGACCACAAGACTTATTCATTTTTATTTGTCGGCTATTCAAGTTACCTCTCTTGGCAGAAAGCTACAATGCTTGCCTTTTATTGCAATGTGAAACTCATGCTTGGTACATTTAGGTCTCGTTCACACTACACACAAACAAAAATGGACAGTTCATTTTTTTTGGTCTGTGTGTATCGGTCAGTTCTCTGTATCTTTTTGCTGTATACCAGTCTATTTCCGGACAGAAATGTGTACAGTGGATCAATCGGATAATAAAAACGCACTTCAGAAAACCTTTGAAACCTATTCTGAACAAGCATAAGAAGGGTGTAAGATAAGGTTAAAGAATCTATCCAGGATAGTGCACGTGTCTCTATATGTTTTACAAAATACCAATCTCTTAATGTGCAGCTGCTAAATAGTCTGGGAGTACCCAATCACCTCCCTAGAATTGGGCTAAATAAAATTATTTTATTTACACAAAATTCTTTTAAGGAAATATTTGAAATACAATTAATTTTAAAATATCCTTAGTGGTCTTCATTATCAGGTACAACATGGTTGAGAATTGTTTTTTTTTTGCTAAAGAAGGTAGGATTAAACAGGGGAATTCATGTACACTCACACACTGACCCTCAGAAGGAAAGGATCAGACTTGTTCTTGAAACGGGAAGTATTTATTTTTAATGATAGTGTATTTTAAATGATTGTTAATGATAGCGGGTTTGAGCTAACATCTTAAATAGGAATTCCATTCTGGCCTTGGGTTATAGATGGCTTCATGCACGTTTCCAGCCATAGAAATGCAGCATGGGAAAATATTAAGTGTCTGGAATGTAGTACAGCTGCTTTTGACTGGTAACATAAAGAAGCTGACAAAGACAAATAAATCACACAAAATATTAATATAAACTGTACAGTAGAGCAACTTTATTAAGATTAAATAGGCATCAACTTCATAGCAATATTTGCTTTAGTAAAGAATTTGATAGCAGACATTCTAAGCAAACAAACAAAATCTTACAAACTGAGCTGTAATATTTGCAACTTATCTACCTGACAACGGCAGAGACACCCTTGACTACAGACAGAGCCTGGACCCAAAAACGTAATGGAGATGACATCATCAAGAAAATCCAATCATAGAGAAAGATAAAGTGCAGTGTGTTAAACAAGTATAATTATCCATGATTGCTACAAGCGAGTTTGCCTTGGAAAAGTCCACTGTGCATCAGGATTTGCAGAAAAAGAAATAGTGGGTTTTAGGTTTTTAATAACCCAGCAACTACAAAGACAGATATTAACCCCTGTAACAGCCTAAAAAGTGTCCACTGGCACCACAAACATTTCTTCAAGTAAATTCTTTACCAGAGACTCAATTAATTCAGGTACAAGGGGCCTCCCTTCCCGTCAACCCCTCATTATTATAGAGTGATTTCTAGTTATGGTCAGGTTAGGACTGAAAATTAAATCTAATTAACCCCAAAAAACAGCCAAATTCTTTGGAAATATTATGTGTTGTTGTTTTCAATGCAGACAATTCATCAATAATCCCTTTAAATCCTGAATTGGATATCAGACTTAGCTATACTCAATATCTGCCCTTACAGGAAGGAGGCAACTATATTAATAAGCTTAGTTTTGTATTTAATGCTTTTTAAGGGCATGTCCACCCCTTTTCTAATGTTTTTATATATTGTAGGGCTTCCTCCCCCAGCCCCAACTGCATTATTATTATTTTCAGAAAGTCCCCCGATCTTTACTTACCTTCCCTCTTTCCTCCGCCGCACTGCCCGGCCTTTTGCTTGCATGAAACGGGGGCCGGACCGGCAACCACGTCCGTGATTGGCCGTGAGGCAGCAAATCACGGATGAGGCTGCCGGCAGTTCAGAGCGCCAGAGGAGAGAGGGAAGGTAGAGTAAAGATCGGGGACTTTCTAAAATTAATAATAGTGCGGTTGGGGCTGGGGGAATTACACTATTGAAATGGGAGGGAGGGGGGGGGGGGAAGAGGGCTGCTCTGAGCAAGCCAAAAACATCTGAGAGGAAGTCTAATAGACAATTTCCCTCCCTGGTGGACAGTTTTTTGGACTTTGAAGGGACATTACAGGAGAACCATTTGGAGCTGGGATGTAACGCAAGGATTTTTATACACTACACAGTGGGGGAAATTATAGTTTTGGGGGTGGATATTCCCTTTAATGGTTAACATCAACAAGCTGCCTAGTGTGCAGGGGGCCAGGGGCAAAAAAAAGGTGTTGTCCTTAAGAGCACAAAGTAACAACATATGGACCACATTTTCTTCTGCAGTAACTGGGACCCCCTTTAAGTCACCTGGGCCCTAGGAAGGATCCGTGTGGGCCTTATTTGTTGCTTTGCATACCCAAAATGGTAATCTATTTCTAAACGTCAAATAGTGTTTCACAAATGTGTTCCCACTGTGAACAACATATTAATTGTTCTCAGTTTACCCTTAAATGCTAACTGCTCTGTAAACTGCCATGTGTGGATAACTCTATAAATCGGCGATCCCTGGTGATGGAATGATGAGGTTAACCCCTTGAATACTACCAACTACTCAATGCATTAAACTTTAACATTTAAGTTGGTCATTTTAGAAACATATTAGCAGCTTGCCCTGTAAATCCATCTAGCAGTATTTCCAAGTGCTACTGCAACAGATAAACAACACAAAAGAATTTGCATTTTGGTTAGCTTCCACATTTCCTTCCTTCCTTGGAAGTGTCGCCTCTATACAAAAGATAAATCAAGGTAGATGTATTGTATGGGTGCAGCCCAGAGTCGCATAAACAAAAATCTGCAAATCACAGACAATAAAACATCACATTGCTCTGCTCTGGAATTTCTATCCTATTTGTGGAAAAGGTGATTAGGAATGAAAGCAGGTGAATGTGCCACTGATTTGCCACTGTTTATCAGCTCATTTTCACAACTGCAAACACAAGTGTCACTTTTTAAACCTCATAACAATGGTTCAGTCATCAGACATTCAAATACACACTTACAGGTTGGTTCATTTGCATCTCGTACTTTACACCTTTCTGTCATGTACCAACATGTTCGCCTCTTTCTACTCTATAATAGAAACAGTCTGTGAATTAAGGGAAAAAAAAAAAAACTAGAACATGGACATTAATAAAATTCCCATATATACATGGTTAAAGCAAAATATACAGGGAAAAGGAAAATGCAAGCTGAAAAAGATTTCCAGAGAAGGGAGAATGAACACGCTGTGATCCTACTCGGTCCTGCTAAGAAAAGGTTTCTTCCTATGGCTACATGGCTTGTGGTTTTCACTGGGTTGGCCGCACAAAACTCTCTGTTGTACTTCACCAGCTGTGACAAAATGTTTCAGACTAGGATTCATTTGTTGTCTGGCCACATTAACTAGGTGGCAAGATGCCATACAAGTCAGTTAATTGAAGCAGACTTGGTTTTTACAAAGGTATACTTCTTTGCAGCTGTAATTAAAATACTATTTTGAGCAGAAGCATTCACTGAATGTTATTCTAAATCACATGAAGGCGAAATTAACTGGATCTTGGGGAACCAGCATCAAATCTCCAAAAATGAATTATTTTTTATCCTAAACTACAGGCACCATACGGCATAAATAATCAAACACAGAAAAACAGACTTCAAGCAATACTTTTAAAACAGCTTTTCATAAATAAAGTTAGGGAGTCAAGGTGTTCCAACATGTAATTTCAACTATTGGCCAAAGGTTGAACATTTATTTGGCTATTTTATACAAAGTCAGGGTTATTCAATAAAAGTTCTTATCGTTTAAAATGGTGCTAATTTTGCCCCAACCAATCAGATCCTATTTAACATTTGAAAGCGAACATCTGATTGGTTGAGGCACAATTAGCACCATTTTAAACGATAAGAACTTTATGAATAACCCTATATATATATATATATAATATATATATATATATATACACAACATGGTATATACAGGTCACCATCTTCATGCAGAATCAATCCCTGGTCTGATATTTTGATTGGAACAGCTAGGCATTGATATTTTATTTTTAAGCAAAACTGGTTCTTTTAGAGGATTGATATGCTGGTAAACCATGGCCGATTGGGTTGGGAAGGATATCAGACGGGTCTGCCAGTGTGTACCATGTCCAAAGATTGTTTGAGTTAAATGTTTATAAAGGGATTTATATTAAAGGGAAATTCCACCTCCACAGTCAAATTGGTGGTTTGGAGGGGCCTATTGGTATCAAGACAAGAGGAGTATCTCCATTAAGGGGTGTCTGGGAAATGGTAGGCATTAAGGTGTTGGGTTTAGGGGGGTCCTCTTGGTTTGCATCAAAGTGAGTGTGGGATGGAATCATCCTTTAAAAAGAATACATAATCTTCTGCATCATAGCAAACCTCTTCTTTTTCATTTCCTTGAAAACTGTATAAGCCATTTTTATGCAGTTCTCACTAATTTGGTTTGAAAGAGACATTTCCTGATCTAATTTCTTCTTCTGATTTTTTGGACTGTATCTCCTCCCACGGTTTTTGAACTAGGGAGACACAAATTTTTTTACAGACGTAAGAGAAACAGTGTGCAATCACCTAGCTAAGGAATCCGTGGAAGCGTTACTGAGTTATTGGCACATTGCGGGACATTTATTCCCATTGACTATAATGGGTCCAATGAACATTCATCCCAACGCCTGTCAAATCCCAACTATTACTTTCTAAATAAAATGTACCTGGATCCGAGCCTACACTCTTATTGAATAGCCCTGACTGTTTCTCTGACACAAACACACAATTTCAAAATAAAAGTACTAAAATGTATACAATAAAAGCACAACAATAAATACATGTAAAGCACAATGTATATGTTATGGTATTTAGAACGAAGTATGACATTTTTAGGACAATGTACCAAATGCCATTATCACTCTTTGCCCTTTAGGCAATATACTGAACCAATAGCAAAGCAAATGGTGTTAAACCATTCTGAATGTTTATTTGGTGACTTTTAAGATTTAGTCTTAAGAGCCGCTATGGGCTCGGCATATTGGTTGCGCGACCAAGTTTTTGTGCACGCCGCTATTTGTGTCTTACAACCGCGTTAAACCTTTGGCACAAAGGTTAACATGAGTTTAAGACACAGTACATTGCCCTATTAATTTATAGCAGGGATGTACATCATGTCCTCCAAACAACTCAACTACTACTCCCAGACTTCCCTGCTGCTATCTGTGGTGAAATAATGTTGAGAGTTGTAGTTTTTAAACATCTGCAGGGCCATAGGAAAGCAATCTCTCTTCACAGTCACAAACACAATAACAACCCCACACAGAAACAGGTACACACACACACCAACTGGTACACACTTCCATTTCCATGGCAACCATAAAAAAAAAAAGTTAATTTTACAGTCAACCACAAACCGCCAAAAACCACACGGATACAGGTACCTTTAGTTTGTATGGCAACCATTCACAGAATAATTTAAAAAAAGTATTTAATCAGATTGAATTACCATAGCAAGATCACACATTTCTGCCACAGTCAACCTGCCACAGTCACACACATTTCCTTCCAAAATACAGACTTCCAAGCCAGATTCAAAGTTTATACTTAAACTGTCTCTCTAGTTGAAGTTATTCAAAGATACTTTTGCAACAGCAAGTTATATAGCAGCTTCATATGTTGTTATGTATATGCCTAGCAGGAACATTTTGTGCACAAAGCAGCCTATAAAAAGGAGACATATAAAAGACAAAGGTGATGTATAATTATAAAATGTTTTATAATTTCCTTTAAACTACCTGTTTAATTAAAAGGAATGAATCACATTTCCTTTAAGACATCTGTAAATGTTTCTAAAAATTAGAACAGGTTAAGGTAAACAATGTTGAAAGGTAGTGGTCAAAGATCAACATTTTAAGTTGTTCCTAAAATTTCAAACTAAAGGACGCATTTATCAGACTAAAACTTGTTACGTGGAACAGCATGACTCTCCAGCAAAACCTAGCTTCTGTGCAGGTGTTGCCCTTCACTGTTGTTCGCCCCATGGGACCTCCCACTAACCATCCCCATAGAACAGATCAGGCTGCCCAACATTAGCAGTGATCATTCATAAAATACTCACTCAGATGATCTCGAGAAGATATTCATTAATCATCTGTATGTAGCTTTCATTCTCTGTGCAAGTCCGATGGGATGTCACTTCATTAGCATAGAAGGTATCACTCCCACCTCACCTATTTACTTTATCTGTATATATGTATGTTTTTCACTTATCTCCGTTTGTATACTCTGGGGGTTATTCAATAAAAGTTCTTATCGTTTAAAATGGTGCTAATTTTGCCCCAACCAATCAGATGTTAGCTTTCAAATGTTACATAAGTTCTGATTAGTTGGACGAAAATTTGCACCATTTTAAACTATAAGAACTTTTATTGAATCTCCCTGTCTATTTTATAATGTACAGTGCTGCGTACCCAAGTGTCGCTTTATAAATAACATTATACATACATGCAGAATTGATTTTAAAAATTGATTAGACCCTTCATCATGGCTGGTAAAAAAAACAAAATCTACTGCCAATTTTTGATGGTATTTAAAGCTGGGTACACACCTATCGATTTTTCCTCCTGACCGACCGTTCGATACTTTCGACCGGTCGGCCAGGAGGAAGGACTGTCGGTCGCGGCAAAAGCAGCCGCGTCCGATAGTCACCGCGACCGATCGTGCGGTCCATAGAGGACCGCACGATCGGACGAGGTTTTCCACCCTGTCCGATCGTCCGATTCGGACGAACGGTCGATCGGACATGGGCACTTTCGGATGCGATAATTTCGGTCCGATCGACCGATACACTGAACTATCGGTCGATCGGACCGAAATATCTCATCGTGTGTACCCAGCTTAAGACACTAGGGCATACCTCTCCATTAACAGGCATCCCATCTTTTCCTTAAGTCCAGGGTGCCTTCCTCATATTGACAGCAGCTCCATAAAATGATAAAACAATCTACATAAAATGTAAAGGGCATGTCAACCCTTAAAAAAACTGGTCAATTGTCAGGAACCTGTCCTTAACCCCAAATGATATATTTTGCACTTTATTACCTGTATTCCTCACCAGATATTTAACAAGTTATCCGAGAGAGACTGGAGCATGCAATGGAATTGCACCTTGCTAAAAAGTTTTTACAGGGTGGAATAGCTGTGTTATAATGTTTTTTTTTAGGACCTGAACTGCAAGACAGCACCATTCCTTAACTGGCTTGTTTAAATGGTGAAGAATATCCACATTCAGTGCAGGCATCTCAAAGAGTCTAATGCTATCATTAGAGCCACGTAGCCATTATAGTAGGGCTGATCTAATTAAACAGCCATTTCACGCCTAAAGAAACAACCCCCCTTTTGAAATATCACTTTGCATGTCACAACAAAGTACAAGGTACATTTCTAAACATCTTCAATGGGGTAAACAATGTAAACCAGTTTTCTGGCAGTGCTGTTTAGAATAAAACCTTGCACATGGAAACATTTACCAAAACTGAACCCAAATAAACTTCCAGTAAAACTTAACAGTTCTGACTCTTCAAAAGGTGGTACTTTGCCTCCACTTTTATTTGTAATTAAATGTTCCACAGGAAATATTTACAGCTACCTTAATTATACAATAAAAAGGTTGCCCTTCAGAATGTTTCATGGTTTTATAGAGAACTTTAAAGGCAAAATTGCAACAGGGTGCTCATTAAGTTAGTAATTCAATATAGTCTGAAGCGGCTGATCGCACAGAGATTACCATAAACCTTTCTGCTGATTAAAAATAAAAACATGAAACTCATCCTTAAGACGACCCCTTCAAGTCTACAGCAAAGTTTAATGTAGTCATACATCCTGTGATGTAAAGAGTAAACCTGTAAAGCATGGCTCATTTTCATTTATCTTTTTACTTAAGGACGGTACATACATGCAGACATCTGCCCTATCGTCCAGACGGATCAGTAGTCTGTCAAAAATTTAAGAGACACCGCAGAAATTATGGCCCGCCTGATTGTGCAACCCACTGAAAACCACACAATTGGCTGGAATTTGCCGACCTATGTGTACCAGCCCTTATAGTGATGGGTTATTATGTGTCATATAGATATAGAAAGATATTCTTCAAATGAAATGAAAGAAGAGAAGATATTTCCAGGAAAATCGCATTGGACACTTTTCAACAATATTCTGACTATTTCTGGTTAAAGGGCATGTCCACTCTTCTTAAAAACTTTTCATATAATATTCTCCCTGCTCCCCCAGCCCCAGCCGCTATAGTTTTAATATCAGAAAGTGCCCCAAATATTACTTACCTTCCCTCTTTCCTCCGCCGCACTGCCAGGCCCTCTGCTTGCGAGAAAATGCAAGCAGAGGGGCGGGACCGGCAGTCGTGTCTGTAATTGGCTGAGCCGCAGCCAATCACGGATGCTGCTGTCGGGAGTTCAGTGCGGTGGAGGAAAGAGGGAAGGTAAGTAATATTTGGGTCACTTTCTGAACTTAAAACTATAACGGTTGGGGATAGGGGAACAGGGAGACTATTATATATAAAGGTTTTTACACTAGGGGGAGGGAATCCAAATCAGGAGGGAGAGGGAGGGGGAGAAGGGCTGCGGTGCGCATGACAAACTTCTCCCGGAGGAGAGACAGGAGGCAGAGCCCTATATGGACTCTGCAGTACTCCTGGTGGGCATTTTTTTGGACTTTAGGGGGGGATAGCAGAAGAACCAGATGGAGCTGGAATGTAAGGTAAGGATTTTATTACACTACACAATAGGGCCAGTAGTGGGGGGGGAATATAGTTTTGAGGGTGGACATGCCCTTTAAACTTAGGATAATCAGCAACAAATTATTTTCTCTCTCTAAAGGCCTGTACACACATGTGAACCGGTTGTCTGCTTTTGCTAACAATAATGTGTCTATGGCTGCTCTGTCGGGCATTGTTTGTTGCTTGCCAGAATGGATCCTTAATGATGCCCAAACAGCCACATGCCGTACACACTCCGGCCGGCACACATTGCACATTAGCATAGGAGTGATAAGTAGTATAGTATCTTATAACACTCTACTTAGATGTATATATCTCTTCTGGATAGTTCAGCTAACACTTTTGAATGTATGTACTCTATCCCCATGAGTTAACCTATATACATGGACACTCAATACTACACTATGGACTCCTCACTAGCACCTTACCTGTATATATCATGCTTTTTAATTGTTTTCAGTCAGATTTTTAATATTTTTTGTATTCAAGGGATTTTAAAATTATTTGTATAAGTGCCTCGAACTTGGTTTTCTCTGTAGTTTAATTATGCAAATTGCACATGTGTACTATAATAAAGACATAGATAACTATGATAGAAGCATTAAGCTGGGTACACACTACAGAACTTAATGGGCATGACCAACCCCCAAACAAATTTAACTATTGGCCCCTCTGTATAGTTTAAAAAAATCCTTACCTTACATCTTTGCTCCTTATGGTTCTCCTGCAGTGCTTGCCCAAAGTCCAGGAAACTGAAGAATAGTGGCCATCATCCTGTCAAAAAGGTTTCCGCCTCCTCCCTGTCCTCTCAGAGGGCAGTGGCAAGCGCGCTTCCCTCCCCCCCTCCCCTCTGGATCCATCCACCTAGCGTTAGTTCCTTTTATTGTAGTATAGGACATCCTTGCCCGCTCCCAAATGCATTGTCATTTTGTTAAAAGAAATCTTCGCTCCCGTGGCGCTCTTTATTGACAGCAGATAGTTCCTGCTTGCAAGTTCCAGTAAGCAGGATCAGTGCGCCGGAGGATCAAGGGTCTGTCAGTAATGTTCTTAACCTTCTTGTAACATTCTGACTAGATTAGTAGATTAGAATCTGTAAGGTTCTGTCTGTGATCTGCTAAAGAAGCAGCTACACACAGTCCTAAGCGATTTCTCTAGAACGAATATAGGGACAATCATTCAGGGCTGCCACACACTTACTGATCACTGTCGGCTCCCTATAATACAGTACAGGGAGCAGATAGCCTCCACACATTTTTTTGGTCATTAAGAACTTTCCTGATGTTGGTTGTGAATGTTCAGCGTCCACGGGAGAAGTCTGTTTGATACACAAGAAGCGGATATTACTACAGGATAAACCCTTTATTGGTACTGTGCGTACCCAGCTTGATTATCTGCCGAAAAAGCTATCTTGGACATCTGCACCTAAGAGCCATGGCCACTTCACAGACCAACCGCACGTATTCCACCCTTGGACACATCTGCAAGGAGTTTGTATGTTCACCCCGTGCTTGCGTGAGTTTCCCCCCCACTAATAAAGACATACTGGTTGTACGTGTCAAATAAATGTGATTAGATTGCAAGCTCTTCGGGGCAGGGCCTGATGTGAATGCATATATGTAATTGTAAAGCGCTACAGAAGAAGTTGGCTCTATATAAATCCACAATAATAACATTTACAGTGCTTATGCTGTGCCAGTTAAATCAATTAAAATATAATTTTACTCCAACAGAGAACAACAGTGTGAATTATATCTATGTGTGACAAATGTACTTTTTTTATAGCAGAAGTTGACCCACTGAGATCTTGCATGGAAGTAGCTGTGCAGTAATAAACACAAGGTTTCCATTTGGGCTGCCCTGCACAGGCTTGGTGAATGCTCTCCCTAGTTGAGGAAGCACCTAATGTTTTCCTTTGCTATTTGAACCACAGCACCCTCTGCTGACAGCACCTTTAAACTTGGTAAGGCAAGTCCATTATAAGGCAAGTCTTTTTAAAGGAAAATATATTTAATACATGCCATATATTGAGATCACACTAACATAACACGAAAAACAAAGCAATGCAAAACATTTATGTTTAATGGTATAGTTTCTATAGCAGTAGTACATGGTTTGTAACTTCATTCCCTATGTTCTAGGGAATATATTATTTAATAATATTTAAAGATTGTGTTATAGGTCAGTAGGTGGAATTTTCAGAGATGAATATAGGCCTATTAATTTTTTTAATGAAATCTCAGCCTTACTCTGGTTTGCTTAGATTCTAAGGAGTTATTGTTCATCTGGCCCAAACGAAAACGTCTCTCTGTAGGCTGCATCACACCAGCACAATCAGCTCAATGAGAGGCTTGTTGGGAGAGCAAGCGCTCTTTCTGCATGGTAGCCACAAATAAAAATTGAAGTCTCCTAAACATAATCAACCTTATTATTTTATAACAAAGCAAGCTGTATTTGTATGCTTAATTCCTTGACATCCAGTATATTTAACTGCCATTTTCCATGTTACAGACTATGTATAAAAAATAAAAATCACACTGCTTACATTTTCATGAGAAAACAACCTATAAATTCAGGCTAAACAAAAGCGGAAGGGAATTAAAAATTTTACCCAACAAGAAGTTGCGTTAAACACAATCAGGGTTATTCAATAAAAGTTCTTATCGTTAAAAATGGTGCTAATTTTGCCACAACCAATCGGATGTTATCTTTCAAATGTTAAATGGTTGGGGCAAAATTAGCATCATTTTAAACGATAAGAAGTTTTATTGAATCTCCCTCAATCTCTTTTTATGGACAAAATTAAATGAAGGACTATTTAATTTGCAGCAAAGTAGGCAAACATCTGTATTTTTATACATATACAGCACACTTTGTTCAATTCTTGTGCACAAGACATTTCTCAGTTTAAGAATCTTAAGAAGAAAACACATGTATTCACTAAAACATATTTAGTGAAACACATTACCATGGGCATTCAGGACAGGAAACCTTACTTATCTGCAATCAGGATTTATTCATATAAATGGGAGATGCCACTCATTACACTGATGAGGTAATGTCAGCCTAACAGCCTATTTAAATATGATCCCTAGAATAATGAAATGGTGCCCCCCAGTGACACAACAATTAAACAGTACAATAACAAAAAGCAGAACACAAGTCAGAAAATGCATTCTGTTTCTGCTATTAAAAATCTTGCACTCACCTCTCATTCCTTGCTAGCTGTCTACTCAATATAAGTATGGAGTTCTTTTATTTCTATTACATATTAAAGGTCCATTAATTTCTAATTGTACACAGTTAGGCTGGGTACATGGGGAAATTGTCCTGACAGAGCGTTCGCTACTAGTGAGCTATCAGTCGGGACAAATGACTGTTGGTCGAATCCCATATGGAACTGCATGTTACCAATGGGCTTGGTCAAACACGGTAAAGGCTCGTACACACGTGCAATCGCGGGTCCTGACCCGTGACACACGATGTGTACGAACAAACGTTTTGCCCGATAATTGGGCCATGTGTAGAGACGTTTTATCGGCCGAAACGTTTGGAGATCCGCCAAGTCGGTCTTTCAATGATCCCCGAACGAATGACCGTTTCGGGCGATAAAGCGCCTACACATGGGACGATTATCCCCCGAAACGTTCGTTTGTACACATTGTGCGCCGCGGGTCATGACCCACGATCGTATGGGTGTACGAGCCTTAAAATATTTTCGGCCAACAATGGCACTATCGGTCGGTCGGCTGAAAATATCTTACCGTGTGTACCCAGCCTTAGGAAATTAGCAGTTCTGCTCTGCATTTGTAGAAACAATTTCCATTTCTAATGTGCTTAAACAAAACCAAGTTTAGTTTGGCTGAACTTGCAGCTGTATACCTTAAATGGAGTAACCCGTGTCTCTGGCAAAATTTATTTTAAACCCTAGTCTATTTCGGTTTATATTAACAAAGGCACAATACCATTCCTTTTTTTCTAATTTGGCAGAGCAGTTAAAGGGTTGGTACCCACAATTTACAAATTTGAGCTGCTCTTCTCCAATGTTCAGGTTTTTGTTAGATCCACCAGAATTGGATTCACTAATTTTCATCTGACACACAAACTTTTGATTTATACATTGAATGGTAGATCTGTCAGTCAGAAATATAAGTGGCAAGTTTGCCATTTCTACTAGCCCTATAATCCAATACATATGGGGTGACCAGGGCCCAAACATGGCTCAATACCGACAGGAAAGGTTCCTAGCTGATAGTCTGTTGCTGGTAACATCGGCCACCGTCTGATCCAACAAATAGATTAGACTGGGTGATCAATTGTGCTGAAAGATCAGCTTGTGTGTACCAGCCACAACACAGTAAACACTTCAACTGTTTTACTAAAGCACCAATCATCTCTGTCCAGTAAAATACTTTCAGCAGCAGATATGAGCATGTACACACTGGAGCTCTGGATGTAGCGGTTTATCAAACTGCATTTATAACTCCTCTTCATCATCAATCACTGCCTCCTTTCACTCCGACAGAATATATACCATATGTATAAGAAGTGTTTTCAATCATTTTATTTTTCATTCAATATTCAGAAAATGTATTTGAATATGTTAATCACATGGAATCCCTTTATCTGTTTTTTGTTTATTTATAAAGTTCTAGCAAACCCTTGATTCTTTAAGAATCGCAAATCCCAGCCCCCAGCCCCCCACCCCCTCTCTCTTTCTCGAAAGGGCATTACGGCTATTCTTTCTTGAATTTTGTCTGGAATTAAAGTGCTACTGGTGTTTTTTTGGTCAATCACATGACCCATTCAAACCCACATAACTGGATAAAAATTTCTGGCGCATTTGATTTTTTTTCCAATTCTAGAACGATAAAATGAAATACTGACCCATGTGTACATAGCCCAGCTCTCTCTCTCTCTCTAAACCTTATAGTGAGTAAAAAAGGAAACCACATTCCCGCATGTTGTAGTCACATACAACTCCTGCACTGCAGTGAATGGCCGGGCCCACAGTTCAGCATCTGGTTAATTGTAATCATTTACTTTCTTTTCGGAATAGAAAACATCTGCTTAATGATAAAGCTACACTGTAATTATTTATGGAGAAAAATCAGATACTGTCAGCATAAAAACCATTTAAACTAACAGAAAAGATGACAGACAAAAACAAAGTTTAATGAGAACTGATACAATCATTATTATTAATAGCACTGTTAACTTTAGCTCTATTGACATCTTGTGTTTTGAAGGAAAGTGCCTAGTAAAACTGCATATTAGATTGTAAGCTCCATGGGGCAGGGACCTCCTTTCCTTCTGTGGCAAAGCCCTAGCACTTCTATTTATATAATTTATATATTTATGTACTGAACTATCTATGTATTTATCCCCCTTGTATGACTTTATTTTATAACTGTACAGCGATGCGTCCACGAATAGGCGCTATATAAAACATATGCATACATACATACGGCAGAAACAGGAGGACATTTTTCAAGTCTTAGCCCAACTCCCTATTGCAAATGCAGAAGTATAGAGAGTGTATGCCCCTATCCTAAGTGCTGAGCATGTACGCTCTAATTACATTTCAATTAAATGGCTTCTATCGATCTCTGTTCAGGTTGTTGTATGTGTTTCTGAAAAATTGCACCTTAAGCTCTGTATACACAGTACAGATCAGTGAAAGATGACAGACAGGATCTGCAAGATCCTGTCTGTCATCTTTCAAAGATCTGCATACACACAGTCCCAAGTGTTCTCCCTATGCACATCATAGGGAGAATGATGGGGACTGTGCGTTTCCCTCAGCCGTGGTATACTCCTCTATAGGGAGTCTAGCGCGGCCGCTGGAAATTTTCGGTCCTGAAAAAGTGTTCGGCCGACCCGATAGTTCGGCAGCCGCACGCTCGTTCGGAACGAAGGTAGACACACTAGCGATAAAGCCCCGATACCGTCGGATCCAATGGTATCGGTGCTTTATCGTTACTGTGTGTACCCAGCTTTAGTTAAGCTGGGTACACACAAGAACAAGAAAGGGACGATTCCATCAAATCCAACGGAATCAGCCTTCTCGGCAATGTGTTTATTACACAAACAAACATTACCAACATCAACAAACGTTCGCCAACGGCGTTGCTCTTTTTGTTCAGAAAATTTCCCTTGCCCACAGTCACCCCCTGTACTAAAGTCTTCTGCTGCATAGGAAACATGTCAGTCCTAAATATTCTCCCTATACTGCATTTAGAGAGAATACAACGCTCCGGACTGCGTGTGTACTCTCATCTTTGAAAGCTAGAATCTGTAAAGTTAGGTACACACCTAGCGATTTTTCCTCCTGACCGACCATTCGATACTTTCGACTGGTCGGCCAGGAGGAAGGACTGTCAGTCGCGGCAAAAGCAGCCGCGTCGGACAGTTACCGCGACCGATCGCGCGGTCCAAAGAGGACCGCACGATCGGACGAGGTTTTCCACCTTGTCCAATCGTCCTTTTGTCCGATTCGGACGAATGATCGGTCGGACATGGCTGCATTCGGATGCGATAATTTCGGTCCGATCGACCGATACACTGAACTATCGGTCGATCGGACCGAAATATCTCATCGTGTGTATCCAGCTTAAGATTCTGTATGTAATTTTTATTTTCCAGAGATTGGTACTGTGTGTACCCAGCTTTACGTGAAAATGTTATGAGAATAATGAATAACAATCACTCTTTGAGCTGGTCCTATCAGCAAAGCTTTGGGTGATACCAACAATCAAGACTGTTAGCAGATGTCAGGGGTCACAGATAAACAGACAGCTTTTGTTTGACTTCAATCCTTTTGTTGGCCCTTTGTGAGGAAGTCAATTAATCAATCTGCTCTTCTACATATGTAAATATTGACTCACAGGCAGATATGTGTTCATAACCTCAACCATACTATAAAGGTTTGTACACACGTGCGATCGCGGGTTCCAACCTGCAACGCAGGATGTGTACGACCGTTCGTTTCGGCCAATAATCGGCCTGTGTGCAGGGCCTTTATCGGCTGGTCATTCGGGGATCCGCCAATTTGGTCGCTCAGGGATCCCCGACCGAACGTCCGTTTCGCCCAATAAAGGGCCCTACACACGGGCAGATTATCGGCCAAAACGAACATTCGTACACATAGTGCGTCTCGGGTCGGGACCCGAGATCGAACGTGTGTACGAACCTTTAATATAAGAAATATTGTTCAGGTATTTTCTCATATCATGTATTAAAATGCATACTACATTATGTATTATGAGTTTAAAGAATGAAATGTTTAATCTCCTTAAAGTAGGAGATCCATTTTATAAGGCAATATATAGATCAGCTAGAAAATGACTGCAGTTGCTGCTAAGTCTAGGAAAAGAAGGGCTACTCTAATTTTTAATGTTATACACAGTAAGAATACTGTGCTTTGTGGGTTGGCCCCCATGATTACACGTGTGTATGAAGCTCAGGGCAGCCTAGAAGTTGACTACTGCAATCAGCATCTTTGGGTCCAGACCAACAGATTCTAGATTACAGAAAAGCTATAGTTATGATAAGAACTGATAGGTATAGAGTATCTCATAAATGTCTACAGCTGGCTATACACCGCAATCAAAAGGTGCACATACATATGTGACTTCCATTGGAATCTAATAGTCAATTGCCCGATGTCCCAATAGACAGGAACGATTGATTCATCTAATTTTTAAATGGAACGATTTACTCATTCTGTCCATAGATGTGAATGATCTTTACCGACTTCCTATACTGAAGTAGAGGGAGCCAGTAATGATCCAATGGAATTTTTCTTTACAGACCGATAGGACCTATCCATACAGATTGCCGATATTCGGTCAATCCCATCAGATATGGATATTTCAGCACTGTCAATCCCATATATAACCGCCATGTATAATTTTATAACCCGCGATGCACGATGTGTACGAACGAACGTTTTCAGCTGATAATCAGCCTGTGTATAGGTACTTTATTGCCCGAAACAGACGTTCGGTCTGGGATCGTTGCCTGACTGACCTGGCGGATCTCCGAACAAATCATTTCGGCCGATAAAGTGCCTGAACACGGGCCGAAACATTTGTTCGTACACATCGTGTGTCTCGGTCGGGACCCGTGATCGCATGTGTGTACGAACATTTAGACGTAAACATTAGACAAAAATCTTGGAAGCAGCAAAAATTTTCATTGAGGTTGTCATGATTTTCACCAACTGAAATCATGTGAAAATATCTGCCCATATATACACAGCCTAAAGGGGCCCATACAATTGTTATTTACCAGCAATGGTCCTCAAACCGGATTTCCCGATCCCCTTTACGACCAACATTACAGCTGTAACGCCAACTAATAGTGTATCTGAATGTGAAACATCACGTAAATGTTGCAGGTTAGAACCATTGAGCAACAAGATGTTAAAGTCAATTCAAAGTTCATCGGATCGATCGTCAAATTAACTTCAAGATCTTAATAGTGTATGACCTCTTTAAGTTTAGTTCTCTTATAACTTTTTGCTTCAGGGAATAAAGCCAACTTTTATAGCAGATCTCTCTGGTACAAGAACATTGATCTCAGGTAATCCCTTTTAATTAACTATACTGTTTGGGTTCCTTTATTGTGAAATGCAGATAACTTTTCAAGAACACAGAGGCCCTAAGTATCTAAACAGGAAAAAAAAAAAACAGTGCAGTCTTTTAAAAACATTCCTCTTTATAATCTTGTTATGGGTATGTAACCGCTTGTCAAGCAAGAATATGTTTAATGCCTGCCAAGTCTCTTTTCTGGAAACCTGCCTGTTTCCATCTTTCCCAGGGGTCTGGATCTACTCACAGGGAGGTAGATTAAAAGGATAATAATATCAGAGGATTTAACTACAGAAGGTGCCTAGGCACAGTGCATCTGCAGTTGGAGTTGAGTGAAAGGAGGGGTATGTCACACAACCAAGAGCTAAAGACAATTAGCTTCTTAGGTGCACCTTCCAGATGTGATGCCAACAGCTGTTTCACATTCGTAAAAAAAAAACATTTTAAAACCTAGGTAAGATATACATTAATATATACATTGATTGCTAGTGTCTGGATTTTTAAGTTTGCAGCTACTTTTATTGTGAATTTCGTTAAAAATTTAAGTCAGTGAGACAAACAAGGAATTTGGGGAGTATCATCTGATAATGTTCCTATATTGAATGACATTTACAAAAGGACACTATTTAACATACCATATACATTTGGGCTACAACACATTATTTTACTGACATAGCCAAGTAACTGTTAACTGTTAATTAAAACAATTCCTGGAAAGATCCAGGAAACAATTTTACTCCAACAAGCCCACAATTCTATTCCCGTTAGCAGTGTAGGACTGGACTTTTCTGACCCACCAGGAAATCTGAAATCAGAGGACAACACGATCTCATTTCTCATTTACATATTTCCTTTACTCCTACTGACTCATTATTAAAATGCATTTCTTACTGTCCCTTTTCTTGGTTGAATGGGCTGTGGGCCCACCGGGGGATTCCTCTGTAACCCTGTGGGCCAGTACAACACTGCCCGTTAGGTTCGCAATCACCCAATAGCTACAGGCAAGCTGCACACAGGGTGAAGCAGAGAAGGTTTACCAATACAATACGATTGTCCAAAATTTCCCAATCATGCCCGGTTAATTTTTTTTTAAAAGAATAGGTTTATTGTGTTGAAAATATTGACCTATGTGTATCTAGCCTTGGTTTATTGGCTGTCCTAAAGTCACACTACAGTGCAAATGCACCATTTTTTTGTGCATGTTTCCATTTTGTATGCATCTGGATGTTTTGCAGCCTGTTTATATGAAGCACGTTTTAAGATCATTTATGGCAACAAAATGGAGACAACTGCAAATGCATACGATTTTGAATGCAGTTTCATGCAGTTTTGTTCTCCTTCCCCATGGACTTCCTCTAAGTGTGTTTATGTACTGAAATATGTGCAGTAGAGCATTTAAAAATGGGAGTGGATTGGAACAATTTAGAGGGAGCATTAATATGGCAATCCCACTGGAAAATAAATGTCCTTACGACGCGTTTATTAAAAACACATGCATTTAAAAAAAACTGCACAGAAAAGTTTTAACCCACTGAAAGGTCTGTGTTAACAGCAGGACATAAACAACCCCCTTCAAAAAAAGTACAAATGTACTGGACAGGCAAGAGGTGCTGATGTTTGGAAACATTAGTGCCTCCTGTAATAGGGCAATACTCCGCGCACTGCCATATGTCCAGCAGGTCCTCTCATTTGCAAAACACACCAAGAAGCTTCTAAACTTGGTCAACTTCCCAATACTAAAAGGTATCAAATGTTTGATTTACCACACTTTACATTTCTTATAAGACTGTTGTGTTAAATCATGGTTGGCCATGCGGTTGTCAACAGTGTCACTTTTGACCAACAGGCAACTGATCTGTTTTCCTTCTGAAACATATCTTCTGTTTTAACTAATTTTGCTTAACAATCTGTCAAAAACGGTAAATCACCATCAATTACCTATCCTTTCCAACCAAAATTTTGGCCCAGGTGATGCAATATCCTATTTGGAGGAGCCAGTGTTACCAAAAGCATGCCTACCATAAATACAAAGTTTGCCGTTTGTGTATAGCCTTTGCAAAGTTATCTTCAAAATGGTCCTAAAAATTGGCAAATTCAAAATGCTTGTTATAGTGTAATAAATGTATCTTTCCTTATGTATTCATGCTGCATGCAAATAGATATCCCCAAGCAAACTATACAGTCAGACAAGATAAGGGTGTGATAAGCAGCCTGAACAGTTCAAGACACTGAAAAAGATTATGTAAAGGAAGTGAGCTAAGTGTTGTACTTTATCAAAACAGCATGCTTTAAATGCCTATCAGTAACCGGAGACTAGTCTGTAGAAGATGATAGGCTAGTGATGTTGGAAACCACATTCAAGTCTCATTATTCAGGAAAATTTCACTAGGAATTGCAGATCACTGCATCCATGGCTGTATATTTCACTGCTACCTTGCAAATAGCTTATATGTATAGGCATGTATAATCTACTGACCAGTAAAAGGAAACAAGACTATTCTAAATTCTCCGGCTTTGCTAGTTATTTAGAATGTTATGCTCTGTAACAGACGAACAGAGGGTGTTTCCACAAAAGATCACTAATTGGCTGCTCCCATGAGAAGAAGCCATTTGCTTGTCAAGCATATGTGACCCGAGTGTAAAAATATCCCAATACTGAATAAAGGTAGGGGGAGTCATTGGTGAATGCTACCTAGCACAAACATGCAAAAAGGCTTCTGCACAGTTATAGGTATTTTCCCTATAATGAAAGCACAATCAGTGTTGCAAACAGAACATAATTTTTGAAAAATTGGAAAAAAACAAACAAACAAAAAAAAACAATCCCAACTTTTTTTTTATAACTAAGTATTAGTCACATTTTCCTTTTTAGTTTGTAGTGGTTTTAAAAGTTGTACTCAAACCTTTTGTGAATATAGCCATCTCAGTGTTGTCACATTTTAACAAATCAAGCATTTTTATTACAGACATTAAAATGTTATTCAAATTGTCCAGCCATTCAGGTTGGTCCAGTCCACTGGTCTTAGCAATAGGTCATAAATTGTAGCAATACCTAAAACATCAAGCAACACAGACATTCAGGCTTGTGAAGTTTCTAGTTTGACCTCAGCAGACATCAGTCTGTACAGCATTCTTGCCCAGTGATATGTCTGAGAACTATTGATAGACTACATTCCAGAAATGCATTTGTATTTAAAGGGGAAATAAACCATTAAAGCAGTTCTGAGTTTATTTTATACTATTAAACACTAAGCACAGTGTAATATAGCCC
Source organism: Hymenochirus boettgeri (assembly GCA_019447015.1). Lineage (NCBI taxonomy): Eukaryota > Metazoa > Chordata > Amphibia > Anura > Pipidae > Hymenochirus > Hymenochirus boettgeri. The sequence continues at coordinate 119,167,506 of CM033471.1, read as the reverse complement.
AGTGATTTTCAAACTTTCAGTTTGAAAACCACTGCAATTGTTTTCTTAAGGCACACCTAATGTTAGACTTCAAGTTGTAATTACCCATATTGTGTGCACTTTTCAGTGTATATTGTATTTAAATCAATGTTAAGTTACACAACATTGAATTTTTCACAAAAAAAAGTGAAAATATTTCCAATACCAAAATTCTGAGGCACACCTCTGGCTCTTTGAAGTCGCTCCAGTGTGGCCCAGCAACCTCTTTAAGAAACCCTGAAATAGCCTATTATTTTTACATTTCACATTACAAGTCAAAGGAATGCTTAATTCCAATAACTACTAAAATTTAAGTAATTCCCTATGCAATGCAGATTAGAACCAATTACATTTAAACTTTAATAACCGTAACACATACCTAACTGATGAATTTTTAGTGCTAATCTTCCTCTTCTTCCCAACCCACAGAGGACCACTGAAATAGGAAGATAGGCAGCACTCTAATAAGCAAATATAACCTCAAACTCCCATCTGCTTTCAACACACTTTTAGCCTGAGGCCCCACTGCAACACATAAACACATTGTCAAAATTCTGTGTGTTTATGCACGCTGCGTTTCATTTCCCTTAATATTCCTCAATCGTAATACATGCGATCCACACCGAAAATAGTGATCACATTTACTGCAATAACAGCGGAGCGCAACAGTCAGTAGAGCAGCTACACTGCAAAAAAGTGAGTTTTACACTATTAACATTGCCATCGGAACATTTGGTACATTTTTATATTGTATTTACTACTCTTTACTAAATAGTGCAGCATGGTCATTACATCCCAATTCCTGCCATTTTCTTTAATCTCAATAATTTTCAAGTTTACCATTTCCCTAAAATGCATAGAAAGAAACAATGACCTTATTGCAGTCATACATCACTCTGGTGCGATCAGCCAGCCGTGACAGTTAAGGGAAATTGAATGTAGTGTGGAGAAGCCACAAACCCCCTAACATGCTTGGTGTAATTAATGTGGAAAGCTGTAATTTATTATACTCAGTCGAACTATATAATTAAATGTCCTCCTCCTAAAGGCTACCTCATGCTGACCATGTTGCTGTGACTTCTTCAAAGGCAACTGTACAGATTCATTTATAGAGGCCACTTCCTCCCTAGTGATTTATTGATGCACTGGAAATCAATAATAAAAAGATTACAAATTCCAAAAGTGTGAACAAAATTTATAGAATGTGGAAATGCTTAAACAGCTTAGAACTTCTCCTATATCTATCAATAAAATGAAACATAAATATACAATTCATTATCTAGTCATTTTATCAATCAAACCATCTATTTATCCAACCAATTATAGTAAATCTGTAAAAGAAAGACGTTGAGATAAGAACACTACTACTTGGAAGGTAGTAGTTTGGCACACAAACATTGTAGGTGTACACCTATGTAACCGCGATCCCACAGTTTGTCTTTGTCATACAGAGAACCCCACCATACATTCACGGATAAGAACTTTAATTGAATAACCCTGTATATAATGAGCTTTTTAGTAAGGTAAGCAGCAGCAGCTAACCATGTTCTGCTCCTCAACGGTACCAGTGAATGTATGGTGGGGTTCTCTGTATGACAAAGACAAACTGTGGGATCGCGGTCAGGTAAGGAGTGACATGGGTTGGGGTTTAAGCCCAGACAGATGTTAACGATTACTACTAGGTAGTTCAAAACTTATCTAAAATGTATATTGGATCAGGTGCACTGTGTAAAGTCTCAAAATACATGAGTGTAAAACCCATGGTAACCCCCTAGTACACTGCCATTGTGGAATTTCTACTCACTTTTACTAAAACTTTTTTTTTTTATTACTAATGCATCACCCTGATTATACATTATATATTAGAGAATTCCAACATGAGCTTTCTCGTAATAGTAATAAGAAGTTTGAAGCATTCTCAATTATTAGCACAAACATACATGTGAAAACCCTTAGCGTTACCAAATAGAAAACATCTGCTAGTTCATCTGTATTGGCTTTGTTTAATAAATAGATTTGTTTTAGTGAAGAATTTTCCCTTTCATTATGTTACAGTTTAGGGTGAATAAAATACTTCTAAATAAACTGTAGGATGGACAAAGTGTCCCCTTCCCCCGCTCATTTAAATCAAATCCAACACAGTCCATTTCTTCAGGAACATATGACCTAACAAGGCTACCATTCATAGTAATAAAACTTCTGAAATCTGATCTAAATATGCAAAGCCTAGAGTATCAAGGCCTCTGCCATCTTTTTTATGCTATTTGGATTAGAAAATGAACCCTGCCAAAGACATCCTAGAAACTGTCTTGATGCCAATCACAAAGATATTCAGTTAGTTTGGCAAATCACCATAGTTTGTAATCACCCTTCCAAAATATTGATTTCTGCAATGAAACGGAAAACAAATGGCATGTAAGCAAATATTGGCAGTGTGTTACAATGTCTAAGTAAACAATCTTGTTTAGACAATGCTCGGTTCACAAAGTAGGAAGCCCGCATTCCTTTATAGGGGCTGTAATGTAAAGGTTTTAGAAAATGGCTAAATCTTAATATTTGGCAAACCTAGAATTGGCTTATTTAACCAAATCAGAACAACCTCGCCCTTCCCAAGGATTTCAGGCAATTCAGATTCATTTTTATTTCATGATAGCTGATGTATAGCCAACAATGCAAAAATAAATCTTCCAGAACACACCATGTTTTTTCCCCTGGAGGAGCTGGTTTCTTGATCTGAGGGTGTGGAATGACTAGAGGACGAGGGTGTGGTGTCCTGTTTTCAAAGATGAGGAAATTGAAGGGGCACTAGACCATAAAAAGGAATTCAGTTTTAGCTTTTAGTTCCTGTAGAACTTGTTTTATTATTTTTTTAATTGCGAGATTTGCAAATTTCTAATACATGTGGAAATTTAACATGAAGTGGTCTGTAAAAGATGTACCCTATTATTATGGCCAAATAGGATAGAGGCTTTCTGCACCTTGGGCATTGGTGCATTAGCAGCACCCAACAAATTCTTTATCATATGATGATGGTGTGCGGGAGATCAATACTTGACTGATTCAGTCATTACAGACAAACTATTCTTTTAAAGTCATTAGCTTTAATCACATAGTGTTAATAATAAGATCAACAGAGATGCAATCCTTTAACACTGCAATAGAGTGAATTTTGAATTTTTAAAGTTCAGCTAAAATACAGTCCCAAATGCTGTACAGTTTTAATAAAACTAAACAAATTTTGGATATAAATTGTGTATTTTATAACCACACGCTGCTGCAGCCAGTAAACTCCTATATAGAAATACAAAGGCCAACAGCAATTTGACCCAATGCAAAGTTGGATTATGGCCAACACTAGTGGGCACTTTTTATCGGATTGTGCATTAAAACGGTGCAGTGTGACCTAGCCCTTATGGTTGATTCCAGACAAGCAAATGGCAAACTACAAAACATTGGCAACCGCCAGTTGAAGCCACAATGAACAAGGGTGCATGTAATACACAAGACAAAAAACCCCAGTGCAATTCAGCACATCACTATATAATCTATGCCGATGATCCTCAAACTGCAGCTCTCCAGATGTTTGAAAACTGCGATTCCCAGAATTCCTTAACTACAGAAGGAAGCCTAAGAATGCTGGGAGTTGTAGTTTTCAAACATCTGGAGAGCCATAGATTAAGGATCCCTGATCTATGCAAACAAACTGCATAATGGAGGTTTGCCTACCTGTCTGCTGTAAAAGGCCAATGTGGATAACTCCTTAAGTTATAGTCATACATGGGCCGATGGTTTTCTGATCAGATTCTTAAATCGGCCAAATTTATTAAAAATCCGATCAAAACTTTTCAGAGGAACCAATCATAATTCTCCAGCTCGCACTGACTATTTTCAGTAAATTTCAGTGGAATTTTTTCCCCCATACACACTAACCTATTTTTATGGTTCTGGGATAAAACCAAAGAACCCAACAATGTACCATCTCCTTTTGTTTTTTTATACACCTCCCTGAGTACCATTATAGTCAATTCTCAGCCAATTGTATAGTGTAGCTGAAGTATGAATAGATTGAATAGCTTTAGTTCTACGAACAGTTTAAATAAATCTCACTTTTGTAACATAAGAAACTAATCATTGGAAAAAAACAACTCACTCCAATTGTTTTAGTAAATCAACAGATAAAACAGAAAATATTTAAGAAAGTGAAACGTGAAGAGCAGACCTTATCTGTGGGTTAATCCATTGAGGCTGAAGTAAATAAGTGTCCATTTGCTCTTTCCTTGGGGAAGTCACAGGGAGTAAGCTAGAGGTTTGTGACACCATATGCTGCTGTTTGTATTACACATTGTAATAGCCTGGTTGTTTCCCTTTTACAAACTAACTATCATTAGCATCAAGTTACAGACAAAAACCATTGCTTTTGGATCAACTAGCACATTAACAAGAATCATAAAGATATCAGTCTATGTAGAGATAAAAATGCAGAGATAACTTGATATTCCACTTGTACAAATGACAATAATCTGAGAAATCTAATAATAGTTCTTCATTTCTGAGTTGGTATTCTTCTCTCTGAGGGCTGTACTTTTAAACCCATCATGTCCTTACCAGCCCTCTCCGGTCGATCTTTTGATATTTGTGGTTATTTATCGACTACTTCTCTGCTTGGTTGTCCCACTTTCTATCCACTGACATTCCCTCAATTATCTTTTAATATCCCCATTGATACCAAGACCTCTGCTGCCACTAAACTTCTCTCTCTTACCTCCTCCCTTGGCCTTACTCAATGGTCCTCTGCTCAGACCCATTGTAATGGGCACACACTGGATCTGATTTCTCCAACTCTCCCTTTCCTCTATCCGATCATCATCTTCTCAAATTTAATCTTGTGTCATCTGTCCCGGGCCATAACCCCTATCAAACAAGCATACAGATGCAGAGACCAGCGTAATCTCGACCCCCATTCACTCTCTGTCCCCCTCCAACAACTTATCTCCATGCCCTCCTTCTCTGACCCTGATCTTGCAGCCATCCGCTACCATATCACGGTTTCCAATGCCCTTGACTCTGTTGCTCCATTATTCACCCGTCACAAAAACCCACAACCATGCCCTACGGATCAGATTAAAAAGTTGAAAAGGCAATCCCATATAGCCGAACGACGCTGACGCAAGAGTAACAAAAATAGAGACTTTCTTGAATTTAAAAGTGCCCTTTATCGGATCAGAGGTGCTTTATCCTTAGCCAAACAAAACTATTTCTCTTCACTCATATCCAAACAATCCCATAACCCCAACAGCTCTTTAAAGTATCCAACTCCCTGCTCTGTTTGCCACCTCCTCTGCCTACCCCGCTTATTGGCTGATGAAATAGCCACATATTTCAAAGAAAAAAAATTGAAAACATCCGAAATGATTTTCCTGTACACACTACCTCCTTCCTACAGGTTCCAACTCCTACCACTGCACCAGCTTACCTCCCTTTATTGTTTAATCCCTTTAATTGTACCATAACGAGCTTCACCACTATTGCAGAACAGGGACTCTTATCTCTCCTATGCAGTACATGTCTCACCACCAGTCCCCTTGACCCCATTCCCTCTCATCTTATTCCCCCTCCCTCCTTTTCCTTCATACCAGCCCTAACCTCTCTCTCTTTAACTTGTCCCTCTCCACTGGTATTTTTCCTTCTTCATTTAAACATGCTGTGGTATCCCCTATACTTAAAAAAAACCCTCCCTTGACTCGTCTGCTCTTTCCAGCTACCGGCCCATCTCCCTTCTCCCATATGCTTCCAAACTACTGGAAAGACATGTCTATGACGAACTAGTCAGTCACCTGACTGCTAACTCTCTCTTTGACTACCTCCAGTCAGGCTTCCACCCTAACCACACCAGGGAAACTGCCCTCACTAAAGTGACCAAAGTTACTTCATTTGGATTCCAGTATCGCCTGTATGCGGATAATACCCAAATTTACATCTCTGCCCAAGACCTCCCTACACCAACATCCCAGGTCCCCGACTGCCTTAGTGCCATCTCTGCCTTCATGTCCTCCCGCTTCATCAAAATCAACATGGACAAGAATGAATTTGTCCTTTTCCCACCCTCACAATCTGTTCCCCTCCTTAGTCTTACTATTAATATTAACAATACACCTATATCCCCATCTCCTCATATACGCTGCCTGGGAATAATGCTAGATTCTGATCTTTCCTTCAAACGCCATGTCAATTCGCTTGCCAATTCCGGTCGGCTCCAACTCAAAAACATCTCCCACATTCGATCCTTCCTCTCAAATGAAGTTAAAAAATCCTAGTCCATGCCCTAATCATATCCCAGCTAGACTACTGCAACACAGTCCTGTGTGGTTTACCAAACAACCGCCTGGCACCGCTTCAATCCATCCTCAACTCTGCTGCCCGGCTCATTCATTTCTCTGCTTGCTTCGCTAATGCCTCTCCTCTCTGTCAGTCCCTCCACTGGTTGCAAAGGATCCAGTTGAAGCTGCTTACCTTATCCTATAAAGCACTATCCAACACAGCCCCTCCATATATCTCAGAGCTGACCCACTGATATCGTCCCAGGCACAACCTCCGCTCACAATCTCCTCCTCTCATCCACCCTTGTCACCTCTTCCCATGCCTGTATTCAGGACTTTGCTCGTTCTGCCCCTCTGCTCTGGAACTCCCTTCCTCAGTCTGTCTGTCACTCACCGTCCCTTAATAACTTTAAACGTAACCTTAAAACCCACCTTTTCAAGCAAGCATATAACCTGGCCTACACATTACCCCTCTTACTACACAATATGATTCAACCCGCCTTTCACACTCCACAGCCAATCTATTTACAGCCTAATGATTCCCGCAACCCCCATTTCCTCTAGACTGTAGGCTCTTTCGGCAGGGTCCTCCCTCCTATTGTATCACGGTATTGCTGTAAGAAACTCATCACTCTGTTTACTTATATTTGTATTACCTGTGTATTTAATATGTATGACTTTGTATAGCATGTATTACCCATGTTGGCGCTATATAAAATTCCATAATAATAATAATTTCTACAGATAAAACCAATTTTAGTGATCATGGTACTGTGAGATATCAGAATCATTACTATATACTCCATCCCAGTATGTATATGTCCAATTCTAAGTCTGTATGTATAAAATGTGTCCATTCTCCGTGTTTGTTTACTTTTATTACAAGGACATACCTCTATTCTTACAGAACCTTAAAAGATTGTTGTTTGCTCAATTTTAGAGAAATTATAAAGAAAGGACAAAATCTTGTCAAATCCATCGGAAATCACACTGTCTATATCTGCACGATCGATCAAAATTTCAATAAAGTTATTAATAAAATGATTTGCCAAAAGTGACCTAAAACTATAACGGGTGCAGCAGAAATTGTCACCCTTTTGTTTGGTTTCAAATGGACCATGCAATGGGTTTGCACCAATATATCATCACCAGAAAGACTTCTAAGTGGGTTTTCTAATTGGTAGTCTGTCTGATTGGCTTGTTTACACAATTGACTGACCAACATATTTTGGTGGATCGTGTTGAAATACTGGTAGTTATGTTTAGCTCTGCTGATGTTGTTGGGCGGAAGTTAGGTTGAATGTAAACTTCAGCCAATCGTACGGTCTACAATAGACTGCATGGCTGATCACGAATAAAATGTAAATCAGTCGCGACAGAAACTAACAATTACAGCGTGTTTGTCAAAATATTGGACCAAATGCACCAAGCGATAGGTCTTGAATATTAAATACTGTTACAAACTTTGAAAGTTTAACCTAACCAATAAAGGCTTAACTGATTTTCAATCAATATTAAGTGTAAATCCATATATATTTTTTTTTTTTTTGGAATAATAGAATCTATAAAGGAAATGAATGAAAAGTTACAATATTCTTTTAAGTTTTGTTACTGAGGAGATTCACGCAAGACAAAAGAAAGAATGATAGATTTAATTAAAAGGAAAAAGGCAAGCAGTCTGACACCGAGGACTTGGAAATATTTTTGGCTTGCAGCTGTCTTATACTGCCAATAACTTGTGGAACTGGAAACATTTCAAACAGAATTGTTGCCAAAGTCAAACGTGAGTAATTGGGATCTTTTGGATCAGAGTGAGAGAAGAGACAGCTGAAAAAAGACCAACATCTGGGAAACAAAACCCTCCAGATAAACCTCAGTCAATACAACATGAAATTCTACAAAGAACAGACACTGAAGAATGTTGTACCCAAAATGACAGTAAGAAAATGGTTATTCATTTTAACACTATCTCTTATCCAGCTTAAAGATTATTTCACACCTAAAAATTCCTTCCCTATTTTACCCAAGGCTGGGTACACACGAAGGGACTATATGTCACAAGCAAGCGATTGGCCGGGACAATTGTCTGTCGGTTACGGCTGAAAGATCGACTGTGCGGCCCCATAGGGAACCACACGATCAATCGTAATTTACCAACACGTCTGATCCAGATGCACAAACGAACAAGGTTAATCGCCCCACACCAGCAGATATTTTCGTCTGACCGACCAAAAGTGCTGTGAATCAGTTGGTCGGCCGAAAATAAATGGTGTGTAACTGATGAGACACTGGAAGACAAATATGTGACACATTGTGAGCCACTAGGATGGTTTATTTGTAAACTGTTAATAAGATGACAGTAGCAGGAGTAAAAATACTCTGATTTTACGTACATGGCATTAGAAAACCAACAATTTTTCCTCATAAAAGGAATTGGTACCAATACAATAATTAAGACATTAGACAGATAGACAAACATCTAATCCATCAAATGTCTAAAGACTTACAGGGAGATTCAATAAAAGTTCTTATCGTTTAAAATGGTGCTAATTTTGCCCCAACCAATCAGATCTTATTTAACATTTAAAAGCTAACATCTAATTGGTTGGGGCAACATTAGCACCATTTTAAACGATAAGAACTTTTATTGAATAACTCCATATATTTTATAAGCAGCAGTTTTTACCTTGGGATAACGCAATTTGACCCATTCATTTTGTGATCTCAAGTTGATCCAGAAAAGAAGGAGCTAGGCGGTTCTTAGATAGATTAGACATTTGTCTATAGATGAACATCTATAGACAAATGTCCAAAGTAGTGTATGGGCACCTTTGGACTCTCTGCCCCTGGCAGTGAAATGTGGTGGAACAGACTTCGTCAATTGACTACTTTCAGAATCATAATGTATGACTTACATGTACTAGTTATGTTACCTGTAATGTCAATGTGGTGGCTTTAAGTAAATATCAATGTGAAAGATGCCTTCATTCTAGACCGGATTAAAACATTTTGAAAAGCAGTGGGAATTACTTTTAGCAAAAAAGATTGTTGGATTGACATCTGATCATTCCATTGCTGACCTGGGTAGGCATTACAGTCTCTGCCAGCAGTGAGCCTACCAGCTGAACTCACATTTCTGGTTTCTTGTATGGAGGAGAGAAATATGCAGAGACCTTACAGCCTAATCATGCGTTCTAACAGGTGTACTGATCTGAAAAGCAGTTTTTTTTTCTTGTGATAAACACTCCTTTTTCAAGAAAGGTTTATTATTATAATTAATAATAATAATAATAATAATAATAATAATAATAATATGATATAAAAAATACATATTTTTCATGAAACATTTTGGGGCTAATTTAATTAGAGGTGTAAAATCAATGCAGTAAAGTAATAGTTCACTATTGCAGTGAACTACTCCTTTAAGCAGGATACACACACTACTGATCAAATCAAAAGGATGATCCGTTGATAAAGTGTGAAAACAAGCATTCCTTCTGTTCACCATCGGCCTTGAAAACAATCGGAACTTCTGAAATCCGCCCCTGTTTTGAAGTATAGGGAGCCGTCCGCAGTTGTAGGGAGTGTGGCAGTCCAAATTGTTCTCCCTGTACTTTATATAGGGAGAAAAGCCAGATCTTTGAAAGATCTTACAGATATGTCTGTCATCTTTCAAAACGATTACAATGTGTTCCCAGCTTTAAATACTATGATACATTGGTATCATAGTGGGGATAAAGAGAGATATTGACTTATTTGCATCATACTACAAGTGTTTCAATAGCTTGCAACATTTACCTAGACTGATGCAATCAATGTCAGACTACCCCACAGGGTTACAGGGGAATCCCCTGGTGGGTCCACAGCCCATACACCCAAACAGAGAAAATCGCTAAAATTTAAAAACATTTATATTTATATATAGCCTAAAGCTTTGCACACACGCACAATCTTTGTACCGATGAATAACCCTGAGCATGTACACTCGTAAAAACGGACGTTTTGGACGATAATCACACGTGTGAAAGTGTTCAGTCGGGCGCCGTTTGTTGATCCGCCAGGCGAATCAGTCAATGAGGCCCAACCTAACATCCATTTCGGCCGGCAAAGTGCACACACATGGCACAATCATCGCCCAAAACTAGCGATCATACACATTGTGCAATCGCATGTGTGCTTAAGGGACAGTAAGAAATGCATTTTAATTAACAATAGGAGTAAAGCTGGGTAAAGTAGATCTGCAAGATCTTGTCTGTCATTTCTCAAGCTTCAGGGTACACACAGTACTGAGCATTCTTCCCATACAAAGTATGGGGAGATCGTTCGCGACTGCATGTTTCCTACAGCACGGCCAACTCCCCTATACTTTAGTACAGGGAGACAACCACAGGTGAGGGAAGTTTTCGGGCCTTTTCCAAACGACCGCGAGGCTGATCGTCCTGAAAATGTGTTACACGCAGTAACGATAAAGCACCATTACCATTGGATCCAACGGTATCAGCGCTTTATTATTACTGTGTAACGATAGGGAATTTAAAAAGGTTTACCTATAAATTTAGACTCATTGCCATATAAAAGGTATCTTATCAGTTGCTGGAAATTACACAGGCACATTTTTATGTTTACAAGGTCAAAGTCAGAGCTTATTAGCCCTATTACTAATACATTTTGGAGCAGTTTCATTAAAATTATTTTAGTTAAGAAAACAAAATTATAAAGAAAACATTAGCACTTCATTATATTCTCAAATACTGCTCCGCACCCAAGTTGGTTAGAATGCCTATCCCTTGAGTACAAACCTTATTACAACCACAACTATTCTAGACAAAACAATGGTTAACAATGAGTGCATCTAAAGATTAATTTAGCAGCAGAAATTGGTTTCTAATCATTCAGGAGCTGGCTTCATAATTAAAGAAAACAAAAAAAATAGCTCTATTGTGCATTTATGTACTTCTCCATAGCCTAAATAAGGGACACTAATTTTCCTTGTATACTACAATTTCAGCCTTGGCCTGATAATGACTAGGTCCCTCAATTCGGGTGGCGGTTTGCACTCTGATCATGCTTTCCATTCGCATTGCCATGTAATGCTATCGGAGTGTTTCCAGTATGTGCTGCCCTTCGAATGTTAGGACATTTTGGTGCATTTTACATTGCACCAAAAATGCAGTTCACATAGAAATAAATGGCGCCATTCACATTAAAGCTCTGCGATGTAGTGCGTTGCGTGCGTTAATGCACAGCGTTGCCATTGAAAATAATGGCATGCATTAATGCAGCGGAACAACGCACGCAATTGCAAACACAATGTTCTGCTGCGCTCTAGTGTGCATATTGGATGCATTTTGCAAAACACAGATGTGTGCAGAAGCACATAGCATAACACATATCACAATTCTTCATGCGTTGCTGTGTGTGATAGTGAGACTTAGCCCTTAGGATTGAAAGAGAACAGTGAGACCAAACTGCAATGCACAAAAAAGTGCTTTTGCCATTTGCTTGTGTCCGCTCGTAGGTGCTTTTACACGTGTTCCCAGAGGATTATGGGTAAAAAAAAATTGAATGTCCTATTGATTTGTGTCTGCTTGTATCTGCTTTTTCATGCACTGACAGACTAGTTTTAAGAGCAATTTTGATAGAAAGGGACCAAAAATGTGATTGCATGTGTTACAAAATTGCAATGAATTACAGCGCACACAGTGGGGCCTACTTTATTACATTATAAATAAAATGTCATTGTGGATTAATATAACAAACCTAAAAAATAGGGTATAGGCCCCCCAAAGCCAATTCAGTTCCACAGACCCCTAACAATCTAAAAAAAATTAAGAAAGCGATCCCATGTAAAGTGCAAAACTTATGAAAATGTATTGAACATACATGTATCTATTAAAACATCGGGAGTCCCATGGCCCGATCTGATCTTCAGAAGTAAAACCCAGTTAAAGCAGTCTCTCAAAGGGCTTTAGAAAATCCACACACACCCCGCCTTGTACAAGTCTCATTCTCTGTAAGTAAGCTAGATGGTGTTGAGTCTGTGCATCCTAAACCCCAAAGCCCATCTTCACCCGGTAATACATGATCTTATAGAAGTGAGATGATATAATTTAAAACCACTTAATTTCTTTATCACAATATTTTCTTGCAAAAATAATCAAATGTAACAGTTCAGCTTTAAAAATACTTAAATACTTTAACACCAAGTTAAACATGACACCTCCTGTCCAGACAGTAATAGTTTCTGAGTCCAAACATTACAAGTGATGCAACAAATGGGTTTCCATTACCAGTTTTTCCATGTACACCTGCCATGGCAGCTGTGCCATTTTGCAACATAGGAAGAAGCTTGTAAGATACTGGGTTTCTTCAAGCCAAACATTATCAAAAATCAAGGCTTTACATGCAGAGGATGGTGTGAACAATATGTTATGGAAATATTTTGATCCACATTCAGAAAGCCAACTTGCTAAACATTTCTCAACCCATAATACAGTTTCTATGTAACCATAGTACAAACCCCCCCAACACACACGGAGAGTAGATGATGGAACTTAAGGGCTTTATTTTTACTTTGAGAACAGCTGAAGCAAGCAACAAGTTAGCTCCCATGCAGATTTATAAATGTTAACATGCTGAGACTTCTAACATTATAAATATATATTAAATTACGTAAAGATAATTTACTGCCTCAGATTGCTGTCCTACATATAATATTATGTAGCAATATTATGTAACTTTACAGAGTTTAACAAATAATTAATCCGTTCCGACCAGGCCATGCCCAAAGCACTACACACACAAAACCAAGGAGGAAAGCCAAGTAGAATCTCACTTCCCCACGAGGAGAGCTGATTTTACCCATCCCCATCAGAAGAATGATTTGGCAGATGGCTATGGTAACTGGTCTTTTCATGTACCAGCGGTCTGGGAACAGCCTATCAGACGGAGTTATATCAGTTCTCCAGCCAATCTGTGAGATTTTACCAAGTAAATGAATTTACCTAACAAGGCATTGATCTGATTATGCATTAAATCTTCTTTATAAATATTTATTTTTCAGACAATACTGAAAAAGATTTTCTCCTTCAACTTCTTTTTGTACTTTATTGTCAGGGATCTTGGTTTGCTGCAGACAAAACATCTTATATACATATATTCAAATTTCTAACAAACCCTAATAAACAAATACACAAATCTATTTGTAAACACTTCTAAAGTAGAATTGTGGTCCTTTAAATTAAATTGTCTCTTTACAGATACTAAATATCAAAATAATGTAGTGTCATATATAGAACTTACTATCATGTTCTATATATATTATTATTCAACCAGCAAGGCCAGCAATCCAAAAACAAAATCAAGACAGGGCTTGCGGTGGACATAAATATATGGTTGCCAAATCAGTGTAAGATTACCTATTAAAAACACATGCAGCAGGGCCGAGTCAGAACTAATGCAGTTAAAATTAATTCAATTGGTAACTATTTTAAAGTAGTTATTTCTGATAACTTTATTTGCACAGAATTTCTATTACCGTATATACTCGAATACAAGTTGATCCGCATATAAGTCAAGGTACCTTTTTTTACATGGAAAATGAGTAAAAACTGACTGATTCGTGTATAAGTGGAGGGTAGAAAATATGAACACAACTGCCTACTGATTCTGTGTTGTTTTGAGGCTTTAGTTGCCCTTTAAATGGACAGCACAATTCCCATGTATGGCTATTACTGTATGGGAATTCTGCTGTCCATTTAAAGGGCAACTAAAAACTTCAAAACAACACAGAATCAGAAGGCAATCTTTTTAACAATAGATACTATCCTCCTGATCCTGTATTGTTTTGAGGCACTAGTTGCCCTTTAAATGGACAGTAATCCCATACAGTAACCCCCATTCCTTGGCACTCCAGATGTTTGGAAACTACAACTCCCTGCATGCTTTAGTAGCTGTTTCCAAACATCTGAGGTGGCAAGGACCCCAGTAGTTATGTCAGCCGGCAGATGCGTAGCGAGTGGCAGCCATATTGCTGGATTGTAGACTGAGTGAGGTGATTGACCCGAGTACAAGCTGAGGTTTGGTTTTCAGGCTATTTTTTAAGCCTGCAAATCTCGGCTTAAACTGTATATATGGTATACATCCAGATCTCAACATCTAAGCATGGGCTCTCAGTTCGACCCGATATCCACCTATAGGTAGCAAAATTCAGAGAGTCCCATCAATCTGGGAAACGCCTGTGATTTTGTTTAAACAAGAACATTTTTCATTAAGGACACTCTTAAGATTTACATAGAGCTGCCACGTTACATTTATCTATACATAATTATAGGGTTAACACATCCGCTCTCAACCTACCTTCTAGTTGCCGTAGACCAGGGAGAAGACCTTAAATAGTAGGTATAAATTTGATGCAGGCTGCATTGGTTTAAGAGTAGCCATACTGCATGTAATTAATGAACTGGTACTAGCCTTGCAACATATACATTTCCTATGTGTTCAGATCTAAACGGAAGAGATGGACACTATTAAAAATGTATATTTTACCATTTAGTGTATATATTGTGGGCTTTCAATTACAATTTAATTACAAATGATTTCAAGATAGAAATATTGCAGGATACTAAATTTGACCCAAATATTTTAAACTAGAAAGTTATGTTTTGCTAAATGCAGGGATGTCAAACTTGTGGCCATTCAAATGTTTTAAAACTACAACTTCCAGCATTCCCTTGCTGCTGCAGACAGAGAATGCTAGGAGTTGTGGTTATCAAACATCTGGAGGGCCAGAGCTAAAGGATCCTGCTGAAAACACTGGCCTTGCTTTATAAAAACATCTGCCTCTAATCTCAATAGCTGAACTATTAACTCTATGATTCCCTCTTCAGCTGATCCAGTCTCTACAAATGCTCTACCCTCCTAGAAGAAATGCAGACAAACAACAGCTCTCCTACACATGATTATAAAACGTGATAAACTGTTTCAGTTGTCTTGGCTTTTTATGGCAGAACTGATTGAATCTGTCACCATGCTATATTAATTACCTTTTCTTTTTAAACTGAGAACTCTCTAATCACTTATTCGTCCACCCCACAGTAACAGACACTAAAAACCAGAGAAAGGAAAAATGTTGATAGAATAAATGTATGGGGTAGACTAGTAACAGTTTGTCAAACAGAGTTCTAAGGGCTAGGCCACTTTATCAAAGCACTTTCTACATAAAGCATTGCAAACAGATCACGTTGTCTTTCTACATCTAAACCACATTTTAATCAAGGCAATGGCTCAAGACTAAACTGTTTTTTCCAAATACCAACGTCAGGACCCCCTCTGTATCTCCTTGTTTCCTGTCTGTCTCCTGTTGATTGCATTAAGAAACAGACCACATCCATTTTTTTTCCTTTCCACAGCGAAAGAATAATAATTATAACACTAATCACATAAAAAAATCCAGTACCAATATACCAGAAGTATCTGAGTTTGGAAAGTCAAATATGTGCTAAAGTACAACAGAACTTATAAGTATTTCATTTTCAATTGAATATTACAGAGGCAGACAGGCAGGCAGGAGTTCCAAAAGCTTGTTAGTCATACAAGGCATTCACTGTTCTCAAGGGATGCAGCAAATTCTTAACAATTACAAGTAGATGAAACATTGACACCTAGTTAAGCATATTTGGCAAAAGAAAAGCTTATTGGGAAAAGAACAGTTGTCACCAAAGTGACAGGCAGAAAGCTGAGCTCTCACATCTGGAGTTTTATTTGGGCAACCTCATGCCTGACTTTAAGCCTGACCTGTGATGGAAGCTTTCAGTTAAAATATATATATATAAAATCGCAGACGGGACGTAAATAAAACCCAGCTTTTATTGTGCAAGCATAAAAGTCGATGTGTTTGACTTTTATGCTTGCACAATAAAAGTTAGGTTTGAGAGTGCAGCTATTCAGCTGTAGGCGCACTCACAGGACATCATCCGATAAACAACCTTATGTGTGAACTTCAGTAATCAATGCATTTCGGCAACCGTTTATGATTATATATATATATATATTAATCTATCAGGGTTATTCAATAAAAATTCTTATTGTTGAAATGGTGCTAATTTTGCCTCAACTTATCAGATGTTAGCTTTCCAATGGTAAATAATATCTGATTGGTTGGGGCAAAATTAGCACCATTTTTAACAATAAGAACTTTTATATGTCAACAGTTCTGTTAATTCAATACGAGATCTTTTTTTTTTTAATCACTGGGGCTTACAAAAATCTAAAACAATAATAGTTATATGTAATCATGGAATAAAAACATGGCAACTAGAAGTTACACCACACATGTAGATTTAATAGGCACTCTTAAAATGGACTGCCCCCAACCTTTTACAAAATCAATCATGCTATTTAAGTTCTCTAATAGAACTAAAGTGGAAATCAATACATCCATTTCAGGCAAGCCCAGCCAGTACCAGTACACATCATATAACAGCTATGTGTGTGTTTACACTGCTACAAATTACTCATTAAGACTTAAAAGCAGAATTTTTTTTTATTAAAGCCATTCACTCTTCAAAACATCTTCCACCCAATACTAGACTGGCAGACTATAAGCAATGATGCTGCCAAATGTATATATTATTTACACACAGAATACACAAAAAGATATTGATTCTCCAGTCTCGAAATTGGAGTCAAAGCACCACAGGGGTTTATGTTTTGGATTCCCCCCAGGATGAAATCCAGAAATAAGATAGGTATATCCAGATGCTCTAAATCTAAAGCAGGACTGCATCCACCCTATCCTCACACTGTACATGTGATTTAGGAATCAGACATTCCCAGGCTCCCATTGGGACTGTATTCCTGCTAAACTCATTTTTTATCAATACAGTTGTGTTATGCAGAGACCTAACATGCACCTCTCCAGACTGAAACCTTAGACACTCATTGATTTACTATTTCTGCAAAGATCTTCCACATGTGGATCTCCAGCTGTTTCTATACTACAATTCCCAGCACTCCTAGCTAGTTCACAAACTTAAAAATGTGGGTTTTAGTGATCACACAACATTATTCTGCACCTTTTGTTTTTTTCAGCCCACCCACAGAGCCAGTCTAAAAAATACAGAAATACACATTATATCCACTAAAATATCAGTACATAATTTCAGTTTTAAGAAAATGCATATTATTTAATGACCAGCAGGAGGTGCTGAAGAGCAACAATGTGCTGGACTCTTCGGAGTGAAGGGTTAAATTAGCAACTGGTGCCCTAACCATCCCAGGCTGTGTGGCTCCTTGGTCCCGTTAAGCTAATTAAGCCTCTGAAGACATTGTAGGGGACAGAAATCCCTGGTTGCCTGGAATTCCAATGCCCCGAACAGGCAGGAATCTAGTACCTACTGCTCACTGCAAACTCCCCCCACCAGCGGTAGATCATGGGGCTCAGGAGAGTTGTGGTCTGGCAGACGTGCTGTCCCCCATAAAGTGCATGATCGCAAATCACTAAATGGTCCATAATGCAAACTACACTACAAACAAAAATCATGGACGTACCATCAATTGCCCGAGTGTGTGGTTATTCCTTGCAGAGAAAGAAGCAGAAAGTTTCCCGGTGCCGTCACATTGATGGTAAGAGAACTAAACGCCCCAGCGAACGCTTCACCTGGTTAGTAAGAGCCGGCCAGGCAGCACATAGTCAGAGCATTAAACACGCGCAGCCCGTAGGTGAAACTAACCCTGACTGATCTAACACTGGGCAGCTCCAAACTCCCCAAACCCAGCACAAATGACAAGAGCTTTCCTGGCCTGCGATTGGAAGCTGCTTCAACCTCTTAGCCAATCAGCGCTGAGCATCATATCCGCGTTATAGAGGATTCTATAGCTCAGTGTTCCATAGCCAACTCCAAGCTCCCCTGCAGGGGGCGCTCCCTGTACAAACGGAATTGCTCACGCAACCTGATGCCAGGGTTCCTGGCTTTTGTCCGGGACAATTGGATTAGATGTGACGCCGAGGGCCAGGAATGCAATGTCATTCATACACTCAGCCACGCAATGTCAGTCATACGCTCAGTCATGCATGCAATGTCAGTCATACGCTCAGCCATGCAATGTCATTCATACACTCAGTCATGCAATGTCGTTCATACACTCATACACTCAGTCATGCGATGTCATTTATACACTCAGCATACACTCAGTCATGCAATGTCATTTATACACTCAGCATACACTCACCGTCCTGCTGTTTCTTCATACATCAGTCATGCAATGTCAGTCATACACTCAGCCATGCAATGTCATTCATACACTCAGTCATGCAATGTCATTTATACACTCAGCATACACTCAGTCATGCAATGTTATTCATACACTCAGTCATGCAATGTCAGTCATACACTCAGCCATGCAATGTCATTCATACACTCAGTCATGCAATGTCAGTCATACACTCAGCGTACACTCAGTCATGCGATGGCATTTATACACTCAGCATACACTCAGTCATGCAATGTTATTCATACACTCAGTCATGCAATGTCAGTCATACACTCAGCCATGCAATGTCATTCATACACCAGTCATGCAATGTCAGTCATACACTCAGCATACACTCAGTCATGCGATGTCATTTATACACTCAGCATACACTCAGTCATGCAATGTTATTCATACACTCAGTCATGTAATGTAAGTCATACACTCAGCCATGCAATGTCATTCATACACTCAGTCATGCAATGTCAGTCATACTCTCAGCATACACTCAGTCATGCAATGTCATTCTAACATTCATCAACACTCAGTCATGCAATGTCATTTATACACTCAGCATACACTCAGTCAGCAATGTCATTCATACACTCAGTCATGCAATGTCATTATACACTCAGCATACCTCTGTCATGCAATGTCATTCATACACTCAGTCATGCAATGTCATTCATACACTCAGCTATGCAATGTCATTCATACACTCAGCCAATGTCATTCATACACTCCCATGCAATGTCCTTCATACACTCAGTCATGCAATGTCAGTAATACACTCAGCCATGCAATGTCAGTCATACAGTCAGCCATGCAATGTCAGTCATACAGTCAGCCATGTCATTCATACACTCAGTCATGTCATTCATACACTCAGCCATGCCATGTCAGTCGTACACTCAACTTGCCATGTCATTCATACACTTAGCCATGCCATGTGTCATTCATACACTCAGCCATGCCATGTCATTCATACACTGTCAGTCTGCATGTCATTCGACAGTCATGTCTTCATACACTCTGTATGCACAGCATTGCATCTGTTACAGGGCTGAGAGAAGATATTATAGCTAGCTAGCTAATTGGCACGGACTTGGTTAGGAATAAATGACCAAAGGTTACCCCGAACTACAGGACTACAAATGTTTCTTGCTTTTACTTTGTTAAACCCCACAAAGTGCCATATCATCAGAATAAAATATCTGAATGGAAAGCTCATGGGGTGAAGTAAACCGTCCTATTTTTTGGGCCTTTTTCCGGTGTACCGACACCCCATGAGTTCCCGTAATGTCCCGGTATCTGCTAGAAATTGGAAGCTTATAACCCGAAGTGCAGGAGCAGGCTTTAGGACCATGTCTGGGATATTGAGAGCCAGACTGTGTGTCAGTATATCAGTGTATGTGTCACTGTATGTGTGATGTTGTCTGTCAGTATATCGTGCGTATGTGTGACTGTCAGTATATCAGTGTATGGTGTTTTGTCAGTATACAGTGTATGCATGTGTCAGTATATCAGTGTATGTGTCAGTGTATGTGTGATGTGTGTCTGTCAATATCAGTGTATTTGTGTCAGTATATCAGTGTATGCTGTGTCAGTATATCAGTGTATGTGTCTGTATATGTGTGATGTGTGTTTCAGTATATCAGTGTATGTGTTCGTATATCAGTGTATGTGTTCATATATCAGTGTATGTGTCAGTATATCAGTGTATGTGTGTCAGTATATCAGTGTATGTGTGATGTGTGTCTGTCAGTATATCAGTGTATGTGTGTCTCAGTATATCAGTGTATGTGTCAGTATATCAGTGTATGTGTGTTTGTCAGTATATCAGTGTATTTGTCAGTGTATGTGTTGATGTGTGTCTGTCAGTAAATCAGTGTATGTGTCTCAGTATATCAGTGTATGTGTGTCAGTATACAGTGTATGTGTGATGTGTGTCTGTCAGTATATCAGTGTATGTGTACTCATGTATATCAGTGTAGTGTGGTCTAGTATATCAGTGTATGTGTGTCAGTTATCGTGTATGTATGATGTGTGTCTGTCAGTATATCAGTGTATGTGTGTCTCAGTTAAATCAGTGTATGTGTCCGTATATCATTGTATGTGTCCAGTAATATCAGTGTATGTGAGTGTGTCTGTCAGTATATCAGTGTATGTGTGTCTCAGTATATCAGTGTATGTGTGGTCTCAGTATATCAGTGTATGTTGTGTTTGTCATTATATCAGTGTATGTGTCAGTGTATGTGTGATGGTGTCTGTCAGTATATCAGTGTATGTGTGTCTCAGTATATCAGTGATGTGTGTCAGTATATCAGTGTATGTGTCAGTATATCAGTGTATGTGTCGTGTATGTGTGATGTGTCTGTCAGTATATCGTGTATGTGTGTCTCAGTATATCAGTGTATATGTGTCAGTATATCAGTATATGTGTGAGTGTATGTGTGATGTGTGTCTGCCAGTATATCAGTGTGTGTGTGTCTCATGTATATCATGTGTATGTGTGTCTGTCGTATTCATGTTATGTGTCAATATATCAGACATGTGTGTCTATCAGTTATGTGTCAGTAAATCAGTGCTGTGTCAGTATATCAGTGTATGTGTGTCTGTCAGTATATCAGTGTTTTGTGTGTCTCAGTATATCAGTGTATGTGTCTGTCAGTATTCAGTGTATGTGTGTCATTATATCAGACGTGTGTCTATCAGTGCTTGGGTCAGTATATCAGTGTATGTGTCTGTCAGTATATCAGTGTATGTGGTTCTCAGTATAGCAGTATGTATGTGTCAGTATATCAGTGTATGTGTCAGTGTATGTGTGATGTGTGTCTGTCAGTATATCAGTGTATGTGTGTCAGACAGACCGTAGGTAGACAGAAAGAAAGAGATAGATATACAGTCCAGCTTTAAAATAGATACAGACAAAATAAATACATAAACACTGATACAAGTATAGCATATAGATGGATAGACAGGTAGATACAAAGATACGGAGACAATATAAAGGTAGATAGACAGATTGGTAGGTAGACAGACAAAAAGAGATAGATAGATAGGTTCATGCGCAGGCATTTAGCAATAATATAGTTTATGCAGGGTAATTTATATTTTAAAGAATAGCTGCCTCCATCAACAAGACATTTTTAGAAGTCATTGCAGTACCCTACATACTTTGGCCATGGTGAACCCAGGGCCGTTTTTAGGCATAGGCCACCAAGGCAAAGAACTAGGGCACCTATGTTGATCCAGGGGCCTATTCTTCTCCCTAACATCTCCCTGTCAGCTGTTACTTGCTGTGTTAGATCTGCTCTCCTTGTTCAGCTGTAACCTGCAACATTGTATCTAGTACAGAGCCTGAACTCCACACACTCTACATAGCAACAAATGTTGCAATTTGCAAATGAACTGAAGGTGAAAAGGATGGTGGAGGATGAGATCACTAATAGTACTGAGGAGATCAGTTCTAAAATGCCAGTTAAAAGCTGCTGCAACTTTATAACAGTGGCCCCTGTGACTACAGATGAGACCCTATCCCTGCATCTTTCTTCCTTCTACCAACTCTGCATTCATACAAAAGTATGTATACACGCCCGCCTCACCTGGTACAGCGTGTACCCCTTACCATCTAGTAAAGCGATTCCACTATAAAGAACAGTCGCAGTAGACGGTGTCAGAAGCAGAAGGAAGAAACCCAGCTGTAGTTGACAAGCCAAGTTTTGTGTTTTTTTTTTTTTTTTTGGGCGGGGGCGCACATAGGTGGGAGGACGCCTAGGGCACTAAAATGACTAGAAACGGCCATGGTGAAACGGAAATATCAGTAATTATCCTGCAAGCAGAAGAGAACTGTTGTGTACTTGTCTTCCAAACTAATGGTAATTACTCAAAAAGACTATAATTGGAACAATCAATTGCTTTAATGGTGGCCATACATATACGGTTACATTCTAATGTTTATTGACAGATTCCACGCCCCCCTTATGCAATATGGAAATCATCGGTTTGCCCTGCGCCCATCCACAAGGCCGATCATTTTGGGAACAACCCAACTGCGATGCCGACTGTGGTAGTTCTTTCGCATCACTGTTTTCTGCCCCATACCTTGTGGATATTTAGCAAATAACATTGGATGCAAAGGAATTTACTTTTTAGTCATTTATGCTCTTGTCTCCCGTTTCTGGCCCTAAGCGCAGATATCTGAACTTATTGAACTGCGAACCTGCACTGTTGCAGCGTCTCTCCTGTCGTTCCCCTTGTGCTCCCTCCTGTGACTGGTTGGGCAATGTTGAGCTTGCACTCAATGGTGAGGGGAGGGGGGCATGGGGGAACTGACAGGAGAGATGCTGAGTGACCCAGGATCACGGTTTGTAAGTGCTGATTAGAGATGTTCAAAACTGTTGAGTTTCGTTTCGTTTTTGAATTTTCGAAAGTTCGATTTTCAAAAATCGTCTACTTTCGATTTTCGAAAATCGTCTACTTTTGATTTTCGATTTTCAAAAATCCTCTACTTTTGATTCATTTTCAAAAATCCTCTACTTTCGATTTTCGAATATTATCTACTATCTATTATAATATCTATTTATAATATCTATATTATAAAAATCAAAACTGGGTTCTAATCGAACCCACATTACATCTCTAGTGCTGATATGTGGTTTAGGGGCAGAAACGGGAGACATTACAATTATCATTTTTAATAAGTCGGGGTCTTTTGTTGTCAAAGAAACTATTTCTTTAAGTATTTGGAATGTGTATGGCCACTCTGGCCGACACCCCTGGTCTATAGCTCTGTAAAAAACAATTTAATAGAAGTGACTGTTTAATGGAATGGGCAGGTTACAATTTTATTATTGTAACTTTTCAGTCTTGGATGCCTATTTTGCTAACAAAGCACCACAAGATGCTATGGATCTCTGCTATCCACAACCTACCATGATGAAAGAAGAAAAAGTGCTGCTTCATATCTGTTGTATTCAGTTAGATCAACTGGACTTAAAGTTTAGTTCTTGAAGACATTTCGCTGGTCATCCGACTGGCTTTCTCAATTCAGAATGACTTGTACAAGAATCTGTTGGCAATTAAGTGAAAAGTCCTAATTAGCATAAAACAGCCAGGTGTTAGGGACCTTCTGATGCAAGGTGTGATTGCATTGGGGCTAAGAGGTGTTACTGAAACTGTCCAGGGTAATTTGTCAAAACAAATTCACTTATATAAAGTGGCACAGCCGTACCGCATCTGTCACACCCACTCTCCTGTTCCCACGTGCAGTGTATTTGCAGTATACTTCATAGGGAATGAGGAGGCATTCACACAGAAAGTACATTGCTAAAGCTAAAGCATAGTTTATTGTACATGTTTCGAATCAATTATGATCCTTTCTCAAGGCTCATTCCTCTGAAGTAAGTTGTCAAAACATGGCAGACAGTTGGTGTTGAACCCTCCCACCTCTAATAAGGCTGGTTTCTTTATTTTCACATCAATGCCTCCTTGACACCTCTAATGAACCAGTCCTTTTACTTGCCAAGATGGTGAAATTAAAATCTTTAAAGGTATGTCCTTTATCCTTAAGATGCAAGTACATTGCTGCGTTGTGACCAGGGAATTGGCTCTATGTGCTCAGGTTGGCTCTTCTGCCTGATGAAGGGGGCAAACTTACCCCCCAAACTTTGTGTTTTTGATGTGTAGTCACCAATAAAAGTTTGAAATGGTTTCTTGGAGTGCCAATCTGTTGTTTATTTGATACTTATATCCTAGAGAGGGTTGTATATCTAAAGGAGTCTGCAACCAACGTTGGATAGAGTGCAAAGGACATTTTATGTTTGTTGCACTTTTTACATGGCTGCCTTTTAGGCCCAGGTCAACCTGAATTCCTGACTGACCTACTGTTAAAAAACAATCAGTAGTTTGGCCTAATCAGTTTTAAGCCCCATTGGTTGACAGCAGGTTCGACATTTACTAACATGTCACATTGCTCAGGCTAATTGAGATTGCATAAAATATCAGCATGATTAACCACAGTTGGGAATAAATCCGACTCCAGATCACTGGAGTCGGCATTAATGCCGTTATGATACCATTCTGATTGAAAAAAATACTCCCTTTGCACCCAGTTATACAGGTGGAATCAATTTAAGGGGAAGTTCAGTACAAATACATATACTTTTAAGAAAAGGGCAGTATTTTTCCATCCTAATGCCCTTAAACTGCTTATTCAGCATTTTTTTTGTGTTTAAATAAATGCTTCCAAAATACTGACTTCCTGTTTGCAGGACCCCTAATAGAGACAGTTATGGTTTTGCCTTGACCCAGCGCCTGGGTTGATTCAGTTGCTCAGTAGAGATCTGAGCATGTGTGACCCATCCAACAGAAACTACTACTATTATATATTCCACATAAGTGTGCATTCTGGGAAGAAGAAGAACCATTACAGAACCTAAATGTCAGCTCCACTAATGTCAACAACAGAGAATAGCAAGGGGTAAAATTCAACTGATTTTTAAAATGGAAGAGAATATGTATAATTACTAGGTATGCATAATATAAACTACGAATTTGAAAAATAATATTTTCACTGTCTCTGTTGCATTCAATTAGATCAACTGGACTTGAAGTTTAGTTCTTGACGACTTTTCGCTAGTCATCCTGACTGGCTTTCTCAATTCAGAATGACTTGTACAAGAATCTGTGGAATTTTGTACCCTGGAAAATCCCAATTAGCATATCACAGCCAGGTGTCTGCCATGTACAATGCTGTTTTGACACCTTACCCTGGGCATTCCTATAACACCTCTTAGCCACTATCCAATCACACCCTTAACACCTGGCTGTGATATACTAATTGGGACTTTCCAGGGTACATAATTGCCACACATTCTTGTACAAGTCATTCTGAATTGAGAGCCAGTCGGATGACTAGCAAACGTCTTCAAGAACTAACCTTCAAGTCCAGTTGATCTCATTGAATACAACAGATATACCATGACCTGGATGAATGAGAACCTTCGCAAGAATATTTTCACTGAACTTTCCCTTTAACAGCAATACATGTTAAACAATGCCAATACCAAAGACTGCATAATGCTTT
The DNA here is from genome assembly GCA_019447015.1 of Hymenochirus boettgeri. Lineage (NCBI taxonomy): Eukaryota > Metazoa > Chordata > Amphibia > Anura > Pipidae > Hymenochirus > Hymenochirus boettgeri. The sequence goes on along the minus strand of CM033471.1, from coordinate 119,141,832 downwards.
TAACTTACTGAAAATTTTATGATTAATAGAAAACTATGAGTTAAGGCCCTGAATCTCTGCCTTTTGTTTTTCAAAGCTTTATATATCCCCTTGTTTATAATGCATGCAAGTGCACAGATAGTATGGTATTACATGGTGCCTTCCTTGCCCTGCACATTGATTGTCTTTTCTATGTTTATGTTTCTTGAGTTCTGCAGTTCTTTAACTATCTGGCTGGAGCTGAAAATACCAAACCTGCGTGCAACACCTCTTACTATATCTGCAAGAGAAAGGTAGACAAAGGTTGATCAGCAAACGTGGTTGGCCAGGGCACAATATTGTTGTCGCTGTGAAAGAATGGCTGACATCAGTCGCCAAAAAAGTACTACTGATTTATTGGCCTTTATATATCTTGCCTAAGGGCTAGGCCACACTAGTGCTTTTTTTTCGAGCGTTTGCGCACGTGTTTCGTGTTCTTGTTTGCGCCCGCGATTATCCTGCAATTTCCGATGCGCCTGCGATTACGCGTCCGTTCGCATTTTGGTAACACATGCGTTCACCATTTTTGGTGCATTAACGCATGCGTTTCCATAACACAATCGCGTGCAATAACGCTTGCGATTTGGTGCGCGATTCCTGTGTGTTGCAGTGTCGCATAACCCTAAATCTGGATACGTGCTACCAGATAATTTATCTGTAATTGCCCCATAATTTGTAAAATAAAAATGTGTTCTAACAATCTGTGAATGTTAAGTTGTGTCACAAGATTGAGTTTGAAAAAAATGATTTTGTCAGTGAAACTTTGCTGTTGTAACTTCCAACAAAATCGTGTCACAAAACTAAAGTTTTGTGACAAACACGGCTGAAGTTTCAATGCTGAATATTGCCATTGAAATTTTGACTATTTTGCTAATTGGCCAGGGAAAAAAAATGTGTTGGATTTAGCCATCTCCAGTGCAATAGTACAAAGATCTGAGGACTTCGATTGGTTTACATTTTAGCAACTAACCATTACTTGTGGCTATATGACTGGTGGACTTGTGGGTTTGTATTGACTGAACAACAAAGCATATTATTATAACAAAAAATCCAAACACAGCAAATGTCACAGTTAACTGTGTACTTTGTTTAGATGGTCATAGCATCTTTAGAATTTATTTAACTGCAGCTGGGAATATTCGTGTGTAACACGAGCAATGTTTAGCCTTCAATTTATTATTCCTTATAGAAAGCGCATAGCGTACCGTTAGAATTTTCCTTGGATGTCTTTTTTGGAAGGTTGCCATATTGTGACATTTTTTGCTTTAGTTGGCAAAACTGATTCAAAGTTCACAAAAGGAAAATGCAATTCAATCAAATAATAACAATGTGCGGCTATTAAAATGCATAAAAACAGTAATATCTAATGTGAAAATTAAATAGGTAAAATAGTTAAAGTATAAATTAATTAAATAATTGTCCCTCTTTAAAAAACAGTACACCCACACACACGTTGTTTTTTATAGATTTTGTGACTTGGCCATAGCTGGTAAAGAAATATTTCAGGCACTGTGTACATTTCATTGCCGTGTTTTCAATATGTGTAACTTTAAATTAGTTTCATGTTGGTCCAGTACAGCTGAGTACACTTATATGCAGACACCTGTTTTTATTTATGTTGGCAAGGTTAATCCTTACAACATCACTGAAGGGCCCGTCCCTTTTTTAAATGGCCAAGGAATGTTGCATAGGACCTCAATTAGTCGCAGATAACATTTTCTCAGATTAGTTAAACGCCTAATATTGGGACTTCTGTGCACTGATTAGGATATATAGTGTGATTTTTATAGTCATAAATATCCTGAAATGCTGGCAAAGCAAGTTTGTATCTCATGTATGAAGTGCTGTAAAACACATTGAAACCCTGAAACATTCTGTCACTGGGATGTCTTTTGTGAATGGGAATGTAATCCCAGTATCATATTTTGTTTTAGACCATATTTAGGTCTGATAGCACTTTTTTAACTGGCTTTATATATTTTGTTGAAGGAAAAACTCTTTTCCTTACTATTTGGCTGGGATACACCCTTGTTTAGGAAAAGCTACTTATTACAAACATGTTGTAGGACCGGTGATTGGAACACACTTCCAATGTAATTCTTATAAGAACACAACTGCCAACAGCCGCTAGTTGCTTTCCGTTTTAGGCTATGTTCAGACTAGAGACTGCACAATGCAGGGAAATGCACTTGCGGTGTATTACAAAAGTGTGAACACTAAACATCGTTCCTATGGGCAGACTGATTATGTACAATTTTTAGATCAGAAATGCATCAAAATGCAAGCAAGTGTGTAGGAAGCATGTTTTAATTTGTGTAACAGTTACCTAGTTGTCTGTGGAGTCACTGTTGACGAAACACAACTCCATATTAGCGTCGGATACGCGGGTTCCGCAAAAATCACCCGCGCACCTGTCGCTCGCAAATCAACATCGCTTTGCACTAATTTAGTTGCTGTTTCCAGGATTTACCCACATTCACAATCGCGATATTGAATCATGGAAAGAGTATTTACCCAGAGCAATAGCGGCTCTGGGTAAATGAGCCTGTACACGTAGTTGTTTTCTGCCACAAGCATCTGGATCCGCTATGAAACTGCCATAAAAAGTTAATGTAAAAGTATCACAAAATCAGGCTAAACTCTTTTTTTACGAGGTTCTGAATGTTAAGGTTCAACACACATGCAATGCGCGATGTGTACGAACAAACATTTCGGTTGATAATCGGAACGTGTGTGGGCACTTTATTGGCTGAAACGGATGTTCGTTCGTAGATCCGCCAGGTCGTCGGTCACAACAGTCCCCGACTGAACGTCCGTTTCGGCCGCTAAAGTGCCTGCACAGCGACCGATTATCGGCGAAAGTTCATTCATACACATCGTGCGTCACTGATTGGGACCCACGATCGCACGTATGTACGAACCTTAAGTGTTTTAAGATAGGGTTGCAGGAGTTCAGACAAAGTGTGTATCAAGTCTTCCTGAGATGAGTCCACTGCTTGGCCACAGAATGACCAATCAAATCAATTCATATTAGACATTATACTTTAGAGTACACATTACTTAGATAATAGATGCAAGTTTTTGAGGTTTTACAAAAGCCAGGTACTGGATAACATAAACTCAAATATCCATCATCATAATTCACCGTGGAATGCAGCTGAAAGCACTGATATTGCTACGCAGATTTTATAAAACCAATACAGTACATTATAGGGATATTTGTTTCTGACCGGTCCTCTGTACTAAATTAAATACAGGTAATTTTAGGGTTATGAATCAATCCTCTCCTTTCCCTTCCCCCTGCCCCTATATCTGGGGCCTTGTGGAACGCACAGTCTGTTTGTAATAAACTTGCACACGTACACGACCTATTTATCTCTAACTGCTTTACTTTTCTTGGTCTTGCTGAAACATGGCTGTCACCCTCTGACTCTGTCTCACCTGCCACGCTCTCGTATGGTGGTCTACACTTCAGCCACACCACTAGGCCCAATAATAAATGTGGTGGGGGAGTTGGTATTCTTCTCTTTGTACTGTACTTTAGGGCGTGATGCCCTTACCAGTCCTCTCCAGTCTATCTTTTGAGTCCTACTCAGTCCGTGTTTACTCTCCCACACCCCTACACCACCTACAGATTGCGGTTATTTATCGACCCACCCGGCCCCCGACCACCTCTTTCTTCAACCACTTCTCTGCTGCTTGGTTGTCCCACTTTCTATCCACTGACATCCTCTCAATTATCTTAGGGGATTTCAATATCCCCATTGATACCAACATCTCTGCTGCTGCCACTAAATTTCTCTCTCTTACCTCCTCCCTTGGCCTTACTCAATGGTCCTCTGCTCAGACCCATTGTAATAGGCACACACTGGATCTGGTCTTCATCCGCCTCTGCTCCATATCTAACTTCTCCAACTCTCCCTTTCCTCTTGTACGATCATAATTTTCTTCAAATTTAATCTTGTGTCATCTGTCTCGGCCGTAACCCCTATCAAACAAGCGTACAGATGCAGTGACCTGCGTAATCTTGACCCCCATTTACTCCAACAACTTATCATGCCCTCCTTTTCTGACCCTGATCTTGCAGCTGTTCACTACCATACCATGGTTTCCAATGCCCTCCACTCTGTTGCCTCCCTTATCCACCCGTCGCCTTAGCGCCAAGAACCCACAACCGTGGCTTACGGTTCAGATTAAAAAGTTGAAAAGGCATCCCGAATAGCCGAACGCTGCTGGCACAAGAGTAACAATATAGACTTTCTTGAATTTAAAAGTGCCCTTTATCAAATCAGAGGTTCTTTATCTTTAGCCAAACAAAAACTACTTTTCTCTTCACTCATATCCACACAATCCTATAACTCTTTAAAGTATTCAACTCCCTGCTCTGTTCACCACCTGCTTCGCCTACCCCCTGTCTATCGGCTGATGAAATACCTCATATTTCACAGAAAAAATCGAAAACATCCGAAATGGTTTTCCTGTACACTTACAGCTTCCAACTCCTACCACTGCACCGGCTTACCTCCCTTCATTGTTTAATCCCTTTAATTGAACCATAACAAGCTTCACCACTATTACAGGGCACTCTATCTCTCCTATCCAGGACATTGTCTCACCACCAGCCCTCTTGACCCCATTCCCTCTCATCTTATCCCCCCACCTCTCCTCTTCATTCATACCAGCCCTAATCTCTCTCTTTAACTTGTCCCTCTCCACTGGTATTTCTCCCTCTTCATTTAAACATGCTGTGGTATCCCCTATACTTAAAAAACCCTCCCTTGACTCGTCGCTCGTTCTCTCTGCAGCTACCGCCCATCTCCCTTCTCCCATTTGCTTCCAAACTACTGGAAAGACATGTCTATGCTGACCTGGTTTGTCACTTGTCTGCTAATTCTCTCTTTGACCACTTCCAGTCAGGTTTCCCGCCCTAACCACTCCACGGAAACTGCCCTCATTAAAGTGACCAATGAACTACTTAGGATATAACAAAAGAAGAAACGGCACTGCATCAACCAGAAGAAAGAACAAGAGAACAACATGAATGAATGAAATCACAGCTTTATTAACAATACGCCTGACGCGTTTCAGACCTCCCGGTCCTTAATCCATAGCCAAAATCTTACAACCCTTGTAACAAATATAAAAAATATTAGCATGTTGTATGTCTTTAATCATAGCCAGAAAAGAAAATAGGGGCCCTAGGCAATAAATGTTGACTGGGGCCCAAATCCAATATTCAGGTTATGACTGCACAGTCATTACTGTTGTGGGAGCACTAGAGATTGCTTGGCTGTTTGTGAGTTCACTTAAAAGTTGGATGATTCGCAAAAGTCGTCTTTCCTAAGATTTATGTGTTTTTCTGTGTTTTTGGCTTGAAAAGACATTCCACAACTTTTCGGATTTTGATCATTTAATCAGAATGCTGCATCTTATTAATGGATACCTTTTAGGGAATGTCAACCATGTACAACATTGCATTAAGATTCAAATGGACACATTTGCTCCCATTTTTTTATTGTTTTGATAGGAAAGAATTATATCTTCAATCTTTCCAACTCTCTTCAGAATGTAATCAAACACCCACATTTCTCTACCTCCCATGTACGTTTCTGGCATTTAACTGGATGTAAGAGGATAAAATTTAATGAAATTTAAATTTGATGTCCATATCATGTCAGTTTAAATAATTTTTGAATTATAGTTGATTGGTGAAATATTGTTTTATTATGTTATCTGCAGGAGCTTGTGAAATAAACATAACAAAATATATAAAATCAACTAGGGGTACCAAAGCTTGTAAAGCTTGTTGCAGAGAAGTAGTAGTACAGTAGTATAGTATAGTATTGTATATTATAATGGTACTTGAGGTTGAAAAAAGACATGTGTCCATCTAGTATAACCTACTTAGCAATATCCACCTTTCCTACCTAAGAGTTGATCTAAAGGAAGGTAAAAAAAATAAAACAATATGAAGGGGGAACAATGCTTTGGCATATCCTCGGATCAACTCAAACTTTATGTATTAATACCAGTAACATGCAACTTTATTTGTTTTTAGAAACTCTTTTTTTTAAAGTATCCAATGAACCTTTCATCATCACCACATTCAATGGAAGACAGTTTCCATAGTTTTTACCGTTCTCACGGTGAAAAAACCCTTTCCGAAAATGTCTTTTCCTACTCTCTTCAGAATGTAATCAAACACCCACAGCAACACCAGCTAATGGCTGGCATTAAGTTTCACTGGGATAAACCCCTTTTGGGATTTATCTCCAGGTTCAAATCTGGTATTAATATCCGTAAGCTACATATGGAAGCGATTCCTGCTCAGGGTAAATGAGGCCCATAGACACATCTATGACAAGCAGCCTGTATGCATGGGGGTCAGGTAATAAATCTTATTCGGAGTAATTGCTCAAATGTGTATATATATCTTAAATCATGTCCAATCATCACCCTAACCGACTAAAAGATCAACAGACTAGTCAATCAAGTCAAATTTCATGTTCAATGTGCCTTGCTTATGGGTAATGCACCTACTAAATAATTTGGTAAATTCATTTTTTTCCATTCTATTGGAATCACTAAAATTATATTTTCAATATTTTTTTCCCCATTTTCGTTTTAACAAATGTGGCAAAAATATGCTTTTCTGTTGCTGGTGAGAAACATATTAGTCTTTGTAATATATATACAGCTAATCAATTCATTACCAACAACGTGCAATGGGAATTTCTAAACTTCCTCTGGATAAAGGCTTTATTTTCCTTTGGAGATACAAATTTGTGGATTCCTTAGGTCTGTGGAAGATCGGCAATGATTAGTTTAGGGGGATCTTGGTTCATTCCTCCCTGATGCCTGGAGGAGTGGACTGCTATGTATTCAGCAGAAACTGTTTCTAGGTTGTCAGAACAAGACAGATGACAGTGAAGCTGACTTACAAGTGCATACAAATTCTTGACCCCAGCATGGTTTTTGCTCATATGGCCTACTTTCTTATTAACATATCAAGCAAACCAAAAAAAGTTGTTTTTTAGATTACAATCACAGAGTGAAGCAATCAAAGCGCAAAGCATTGCATTACTTTTAAATGATTTGTGCTTTATTTTTCTTTTAAATCTGTGGATTTAAAGACACAAATGGTCAACAATAACTCACCCACATAGTTTTTTCTATGTACAGTATCTCACAGTGCACCCCTCACATTTTTGTAAATATTTAATTATATAAAAATTTATGGGGCAATACTGAAGACATGATATGATTGCCAGACTATCTGGCTCTCATTGAGGGCAAGCATGCTCACCTATGAGGCAGCATGGGGAAGGGAGTTTCCCACCATGCATTTCACATACCAAATGACACCATTTCAGCTACAGTAAAACTATACATAACAGAAGAGTTTTTGATATTAAAAGGCAATTGATTGACAGCTGAAATGCAAGATGTTTCTGACGGATATCTAAAGAAATAGGGGACAGATCCCCAAAAAAATGGCACAGTGGTAGTTAAGAATTAAAGTTAAGATTAAGTGTCCAGTAGTGGGCAATTAAAAAAACAAACTAATTTCCCAGTGTACATATCTTAATTAGGATGATTGTTTTGTTTTAATATTTCGGTCAGAGGCGTACACCGTGCTCACCAGACCCCTGACAGGAGGGTATTGTTGGAGATTAATGGGCCTGCGATCAGACGTATGAGGTAAAGATACACACAATCAGCTGTTTAAAACTTATGCTAGTTCGGTACCGGGCTTTTAAACAGATGATCCCGCGTATCTTTACTGCATATGCGCAATCTGTTTATAACAGGGGGCAACTGCGGCTCCTGCAGTTTTGCAGCTGATTTTGATAAATCCTGCCAATAGCTTATACAATATCAATTTTTCAGGGAGATTCAATAAAAGTTCTTATCATTTAAAATGAACCAATCAGATCTATTTAACATTTAAAAGCTAACATCTGATTGGTTGGGGCAAAATTAGCACCATTTTTAACGATAGAAACTTTTTATTGAATCACCCTGTATGTGTTTTGCATGAATTCAAAGTCATTGTATAGTTCATGTTTATTAAAAACAGAGACAACTTAAATTTATTAGTTTGTGTGTATTTTTTCAGCCAAGCATGCACCAACCAAAGCTTAAAATCCCACGTACAGTTTTGTCCAAAAAAATCGCACAACTTAAGTTACGAAAAAGCCAAGACATGCAATAGGCCAAGTTAAGGTGCCCATACATCTATAAGATTTTACTTACCCGACCGAGCGCTCACACCGATGTTCATCGATACTGCCTTGAACCGCTTCTCCCGATCTTACTTCGGCTGACATGCGATTGCAAAATCCCATTCATTTTGCGATCGCATGTTGGTCGAATGTAAGATCGGGAGAAGCGTTTCCGGCAGGATCGAAGAACATCGGGTGAGCGCTCGGTCGGGTAAGTAAAATCTTATAGATGTATGGGCACCTTTACTGTATGGCTAGGTTTGAATTAATACATGATTGTGCAAATAATGATCTGGTTTAAATGTTGCAGCGGTGAAAAGACTCGCCTCAATTAAAATGTTCTCAGCCATACTTTTTTCTTATAAAAAATAATCATATGCTGTCTGGCCCTTGAGTGGAGCAGATATAAAGGTTGATAAATAATGTGACCTCATGCTACAATTCATGTGATTGTCTCTGCCACATTATCTAATGCAAAAATGGATTCATAAATGGATTGTGTATTTACAGAAACCCAAGCTCAAAGACCAGGCATGTGCTTTCTCTTTTAGCTTTAATATTAATATCATCTAAAACTTAACTGCTTGACCTCTGCCTCTTTCTACTAACCAATATGATTGCTTTCTATGAAGAGGGGAATCATAAACCTAGATCTTAGGGGGTCAGGGGATGTGATTAATTTGGACTTTGCAAAAGCCTTTGATACGCTACCTTATAGAAGTTATTATGTAATATAAGAAACAGTGGTCTTGACCTCTCTATTTGTACTTGGATTGAGAACTTGCTAAGGATAGATGCACAAATAGTAGTTATTAATGGAACATTTTCTAGTTGGAACCAGTTTTGCTAGTGGTATTTCTCAGGGGTCTGTCCTAGTTCCGCTGCTCTTTAATCTATTTATAAATTGCAAGTATATCTCTGTGATTGTTGATGATACTTATTTGTGCAGGATTATAGGCTCATGCAGGATGTCTCTTCCTTACAATTTGTTAAACTTGCTTATTGGACTGCAAGGTGGCAAATTAAGTTTAATGTTGAGAAATGCAATTTGGCAAAAACAACATAAATGCCCTAAATGGGATAGAGTTAGGAGTTGAGAGTAGGGTCATGCAGTATCTGCTAAAACAAATAAAATTGTATTCTGTATATAAAGGAGCATAGCGTCAAAAAAGCAGGGCATAATTCTGCCTGATTGTAGAGACTTTGTAAGGCCTCATCTTGAGTGTGCAGTGCAGTTTTGGGCACCAATTTAAAAAAGGACATAAGCTTATTACAAAAGTACAAAGAAATTCAATGAAACGATAAAAAGGATATATAATTTGTGCTCTGAAGAGAGATTATCAAAGTTGGGTTGGTCATTTATACACTCAGCATACACTCAGTCATGCAATGTTATTCATACACTCAGTCATGCAATGTCAGTCATACACTCAGCCATGCAATGTCATTCATACACTCAGTCATGCAATGTCAGTCATACTCTCAGCATACACTCAGTCATGCAATGTCATTCATACATTCATACACTCAGTCATGCAATGTCATTTATACACTCAGCATACACTCAGTCATGCAATGTCATTCATACACGTCATGTAATGTAAGTCATACACTCACCATGCAATGTCATTCACTACTCGTCATGCAAGTCAGTCATACTCTCAGCATACACTCAGCATACACTCAGTCATGCAATGTCATTCATACACTCAGTCATGCAATGTCATTTATACACTCAGCATACACTCTGTCATGCAATGTCATTCATACACTCAGTCATGCAATGTCATTCATACACTCAGCTATGCAATGTCATTCATACACTCAGCCAATGTCATTCATACACTCAGCCATGCAATGTCCTTCATACACTCAGTCATGCAATGTCAGTAATACACTCAGCCATGCAATGTCAGTCATACAGTCAGCCATGCAATGTCAGTCATACAGTCAGCCATGTCATTCATACACTCAGTCATGTCATTCATACACTCAGCCATGCCATGTCAGTCGTACACTCAGACTTGCCATGTCAGTCATACACTTAGCCATGCCATGTCATTCATACACTCAGCCATGCCATGTCATTCATACACTGTCAGTCATGCATGTCATTCAGACAGTCATGTCATTCATACACTCTGTTATGCACAGCATTGCATCTGTTACAGGGCTGAGAGGAAGGAAGCACACCTCTCATATGGGCTAGCTAAGCTAATTGGCACGGACTTGGTTAGGAATAAATGACCAAAGGTTAACCCCGAACTACAGGACTACAAATGTTTCTTGCTTTTACTTTGTTAAACCCCACAAAGTGCCATATCATCAGAATAAAATATCTGAATGGAAAGCTCATGGGGGTGAAGTAAACCGTCCTATTTTTTGGGCCTTTTTCCGGTGTACCGACACCCCATGAGTTCCCGTAATGTCCCGGTATCTGCTAGAAATGTGAAGCTTATAACCCGGAAGTGCAGGAGCAGGCTTTAGGACCATGTCTGGGATATTGAGAGCCAGACTGTGTGTCAGTATATCAGTGTATGTGTCACTGTATGTGTGATGTGTGTCTGTCAGTATATCTGCGTATGTGTGACTGTCAGTATATCAGTGTATGTGTGTTTGTCAGTATATCAGTGTATGCATGTGTCAGTATATCAGTGTATGTGTCAGTGTATGTGTGATGTGTGTCTGTCAGTATATCAGTGTATGTGTGTCAGTATATCAGTGTATGCATGTGTCAGTATATCAGTGTATGTGTCAGTGTATGTGTGATGTGTGTCTGTCAGTATATCAGTGTATGTGTGTCAGTATATCAGTGTATGTGTGTCAATATATCAGTGTATGTGTCAGTATATCAGTGTATGTGTGTCAGTATATCAGTGTATGTGTGATCTCTGTCTGTCAGTATATCAGTGTATGTGTGTCTCAGTATATCAGTGTATGTGTGTCAGTATATCAGTGTATGTATGTGTCAGTATATCAGTGTATGTGTCAGTGTATGTGTGATGTGTGTCTGTCAGTAAATCAGTGTATGTGTGTCTCAGTATATCAGTGTATGTGTGTCAGTATATCAGTGTATGTGTGATGTGTGTCTGTCAGTATATCAGTGTATGTGTATCTCAGTATATCAGTGTATGTGTGTCTCAGTATATCAGTGTATGTGTGTCAGTATATCAGTGTATGTGTCAGTATATCAGTGTATGTGTCAGTATATCAGTGTATGTGTGATGTGTGTCTGTCAGTATATCAGTGTATGTGTGTCTGTCAGTATATCAGTGTTTGTGTGTCTCAGTATATCAGTGTATGTGTCTGTCAGTATATCAGTGTATGTGTGTCTCAGTATATCAGAGTATGTATGTGTCAGTATATCAGTGTATGTGTCAGTGTATGTGTGATGTGTGTCTGTCAGTATATCAGTGTATGTGTGTCAGACAGACCGGTAGGTAGACAGAAAGAAAGAGATAGATATACAGTCCAGGCTTTAAAAATAGATACAGACAAAATAAATACATAAACACTGATACAAGCTTATAGCTATATAGATGGATAGACAGGTAGATACAAAGATACGGATAGACAATATAAAGGTAGATAGACAGATTGGTAGGTAGACAGACAAAAAGAGATAGATAGATAGGTTCATGCGCAGGCATTTAGCAATAATATAGTTTATGCAGGGTAATTTATATTTTAAAGAGATAGCTGCCTCCATCAACAAGACATTTTTAGAAGTCATTGCAGTACCCTACATACTTTAGCCATGGTGAAACCCAGGGCCGTTTTTAGGCATAGGCCACCAAGGCAAAGAACTAGGGCACCTATGTTGATCCAGGGTGCCTATTCTTCTCCCTAACATCTCCCTGTCAGCTGTTACTTGCTGTGTTAGATCTGCTCTCCTTGTTCAGCTGTAACCTGCAACATTGTATCTAGTACAGAGCCTGAACTCCACACACTCTACATAGCAACAAATGTTGCAATTTGCAAATGAACTGAAGGTGAAGGAAGGATGGTGGAGGATGAGATCAGCTAATAGTACTGAGGAGATCAGTTCTAAAATGCCAGGTAAAAGCTGCTGCAGACTTTATAACAGTGGCCCCTGTGACTAGCAGCCATGAGATCCCTATCCCTGCATCTTTCTTCCTTCTACCCAACTCTGCATTCATACAAAAGTATGTATACACGCCCGCCTCACCTGGTACAGCGTGTACCCCTTACCATCTAGTAAAGCGATTCCACTATAAAGAACAGTCGCAGTAGACGGTGTCAGAAGCAGAAGGAAGAAACCCAGCTGTAGTTTGACAAGCCAAGTTTTTGTGTTTTTTTTTTTTTTTTTGGGCGGGGGCGCACATAGGTGGGAGGACGCCTAGGGCACTAAAATGACTAGAAACGGCCATGGTGAAACGGAAATATCAGTAATTATCCTGCAAGCAGAAGAGAACTGTTGTGTACTTGTCATTCCCAAACTAATGGTAATTTACTCAAAAAAGACTATAATTGGAACAATCAATTGCTTTAATGGTGGCCATACATATACGGTTACATTCTAATGTTTATTGACAGATTCCACGCCCCCCTTATGCAATATGGAAATCGATCGGTTTGCCCTGCGCCCATCCACAAGGCCGATCATTTTGGGAACAACCAACTGCGATGCCGACTGTGGTAGTTCTTTCGCATCACTGTTTTCTGCCCCATACCTTGTGGATATTTAGCAAATAACATTGGATGCAAAGGAATTTATCTTTTTAGTCATTTATGCTCTTGTCTCCCGTTTCTGGCCCTAAGCGCAGATATCTGAACTTATTGAACTGCGAACCTGCACTGTTGCAGCGTCTCTACTGTCAGTTCCCCTGTGCTCCCTCCTGTGACTGGTTTGGCAATGTTGAGCTTGCACTCAATGGTGAGGGGAGGGGGGGCATGGGGGAACTGACAGGAGAGATGCTGAGTGACCCAGGATCACGGTTTGTAAGTGCTGATTAGAGATGTTCAAAACTGTTGAGTTTCGTTTCGTTTTTGAATTTTCGAAAGTTCGATTTTCAAAAATCGTCTACTTTCGATTTTCGAAAATCGTCTACTTTTGATTTTCGATTTTCAAAAATCCTCTACTTTTGATTTTCGATTTTCAAAAATCCTCTACTTTCGATTTTCGAATATTATCTACTATCTATTATAATATCTATATTATAATATCTATTATTATAAAAATCAAAACTGGGTTCTAATCGAACCCACATTACATCTCTAGTGCTGATATGTGGGTTTAGGGGCAGAAACGGGAGACATTACAATTATCATTTTTAATAAGTCGGGGTCTTTTGTTGTCAAAGAAACTATTTCTTTAAGTATTTGGAATGTGTATGGCCAGCTCTGGCCGACACCCCTGGTCTATAGCTCTGTAAAAAACAATTTAATAGAAGTTGACTGTTTAATGGAATGGGCAGGTTACAATTTTATTATTGTAACTTTTTCAGTCTTGGATGCCTATTTGTGCTAACGAAGCACCACAAGATGCTATGGATCTCTGCTATCCACAACCTACCATGATGAAAGAAGAAAAAGTGCATGCTTCATATCTGTTGTATTCAGTTAGATCAACTGGACTTAAAGTTTAGTTCTTGAAGACATTTCGCTGGTCATCCGACTGGCTTTCTCAATTCAGAATGACTTGTACAAGAATCTGTTGGCAATTAAGTGAAAAGTCCTAATTAGCATAAAACAGCCAGGTGTTAGGGACCTTCTGATGCAAGGTGTGATTGCATTGGGGCTAAGAGGTGTTACTGAAACTGTCCAGGGTAATTTGTCAAAACAAATTCACTTATATAAAGTGGCACAGCCGTACCGCATCTGTCACACCTCACTCTCCTGTTCCCACGTGCAGGTAATTTGCAGTATACTTCATAGGGAATGAGGAGGCATTCACACAGAAAGTACATTGCTAAAGCTAAAGCATAGTTTATTGTACATGTTTCGAATCAATTATGATCCTTTCTCAAGGCTCATTCCTCTGAAGTAAGTTGTCAAAACATGGCAGACAGTTGGTGTTGAACCCTCCCACCTCTAATAAGGCTTGGTTTCTTTATTTTCACATCAATGGCCTCCTTGACACCTCTAATGAACCAGTCCTTTTACTTTGCCAAGATGGTGAAATTAAAATCTTTAAAGGTATGTCCTTTATCCTTAAGATGCAAGTACATTGCTGCGTTGTGACCAGAGGAATTGGCTCTTATGTGCTCAGGTTGGCTCTTCTGCCTGATGAAGGGGGCAAACTTACCCCCCGAAACTTTGTGTTTTTGATGTGTAGTCACCAATAAAAGTTTGAAATGGTTTCTTGGAGTGCCAATCTGTTGTTTATTTGATACTTATATCCTAGAGAGGGTTGTATATCTAAAGGAGTCTGCAACCAACGTTGGATAGAGTGCAAAGGACATTTTATGTTTGTTGCACTTTTTACATGGCTGCCTTTTAGGCCCAGGTCAACCTGATATTCCTGACTGACCTACTGTTAAAAAACAATCAGTAGTTTGGCCTAATCAGTTTTAAGCCCCATTGGTTGACAGCAGGTTCGACATTTACTAACATGTCACATTGCTCAGGCTAATTGAGATTGCATAAAAATATCAGCATGATTAACCACAGTTGGGAATAAATACCGACTCCAGATCACTGGAGTCGGCATTAATGGCCGTTATGATACCATTCTGATTGAAAAAAATACTCCCTTTGCACCCAGTTATACAGGTGGAATCAATTTAAAGGGGAAGTTCAGTACAAATACATATACTTTTAAGAAAAGGGGCAGTATTTTTCCATCCTAATGACCTTAAACTGCTTATTCAGCATTTTTTTTGTGTTTAAATAAATGCTTCCAAAATACTGACTTCCTGTTTGCAGGACCCCTAATAGAGACAGTTATGGTTTTGCCCTTGACCCAGCGCCTGGGTTGATTCAGTTGCTCAGTAGAGATCTGAGCATGTGTGACCCATCCAACAGAAACTACTACTATTATATTCCACATAAGTGTGCATTCTGGGAAGAAGAAGAACCATTACAGAACCTAAATGTCAGCTCACTAATGTCAACAACAGAGAATAGCAAGGGGTATAAATTCAACTGATTTTTCAAAATGGAAGAGAATATGTATAATTACTAGGTATGCATAATATAAACTACGAATTTGAAAAATAATATTTTCACTGTCTCTGTTGCATTCAATTAGATCAACTGGACTTGAAGTTTAGTTCTTGACGACGTTTCGCTAGTCATCTGACTGGCTTTCTCAATTCAGAATGACTTGTACAAGAATCTGTGGCAATTTTGTACCCTGGAAAATCCCAATTAGCATATCACAGCCAGGTGTCTGCCATGTACAATGCTGTTTTGACACCTTACCCTGGGCATTCCTATAACACCTCTTAGCCACTATCCAATCACACCCTTAACACCTGGCTGTGATATACTAATTGGGACTTTCCAGGGTACATAATTGCCACACATTCTTGTACAAGTCATTCTGAATTGAGAGCCAGTCGGATGACTAGCAAAACGTCTTCAAGAACTAAACTTCAAGTCCAGTTGATCTCATTGAATACAACAGATATACCATGACCTGGATGAATGAGAACCTTCGCAAGAATATTTTCACTGAACTTTCCCTTTAACAAGCAATACATGTTAAACAATGCCAATACCAAAGACTGCATAAATGCTTTTAACTTACTGAAAATTTTATGATTAATAGAAAACTATGAGTTAAGGCCCTGGATCTCTGCCTTTTGTTTTTCAAAGCTTTATATTATCCCCTTGTTTATAATGCATGCAAGTGCACAGATAGTATGGTATTACATGGTGCCTTCCTTGCCCTGCACATTGATTGTCTTTTCTATGTTTATGTTTCTTGAGTTCTGCAATTCTTTAACTATCTGGCTGGGAGCTGAAAATACCAAACCTGCGTGCAACACCTCTTACTATATCTGCAAGAGAAAAGGTAGACAAAGGTTGATCAGCAAACGGTGGTTGGCCAGGGCACAATATTGTTGGTCGCTGTGAAAGAATGGCTGACATCAGTCGCCAAAAAAGTACTACTGATTTATTGGCCTTTATATATCTTGCCTAAGGGCTAGGCCACACTAGTGCTTTTTTTCGAGCGTTTGCGCACGTGTTTCGTGTTCGTGTTTGCGCCCGCGATTATCCTGCAATTTCCGATGCGCCTGCGATTACGCGTCCGTTCGCATTTTGGTAACACATGCGTTCACCATTTTTGGTGCATTAACGCATGCGTTTCCATAACACAATCGCGTGCAATAACGCTTGCGATTTGGTGCGCGATTCCTGTGTGTTGCAGTGTCGCATAACCCTAAATCTGGATACGTGCTACCAGATAATTTATCTGTAATTGCCCCATAATTTGTAAAATAAAAATGTGTTCTAACAATCTGTGAATGTTAAGTTGTGTCACAAGATTGAGTTTGAAAAAAATGATTTTGTCAGTGAAACTTTGCTGTTGTAACTTCCAACAAAATCGTGTCACAAAACTAAAGTTTTGTGACAAAACACGGCTGAAGTTTCAATGCTGAATATTGCCATTGAAATTTTGACTATTTTGCTAATTGGCCAGGGAAAAAAAATGTGTTGGATTTAGCCATCTCCAGTGCAATAGTACAAAGATCTGAGGACTTCGATTGGTTTACATTTTAGCAACTAACCATTACTTGTGGCTATATGACTGGTGGACTTGTGGGTTTGTATTGACTGAAACAAAGCATATTATTATAACAGAAAAATCCAAACACAGCAAATGTCACAGTTAACTGTGTACTTTGTTTAGATGGTCATAGCATTCTTTAGAATTTATTTAACTGCAGCTGGGAAATATTCGTGTGTAACACGAGCAATGTTTAGCCTTCAATTTATTATTCCTTATAGGAAAGCGCATAGCGTACCGTTAGAAATTTTCCTTGGATGTCTTTTTTGGAAGGTTGCCATATTGTGACATTTTTTGCTTTAGTGCAAAACTGATTCAAAGTTCACAAAAGGAAAATGCAATTCAATCAAATAATAACAATGTGCGGCTATTAAAATGCATAAAAACAGTAATATCTAATGTGAAAATTAAATAGGTAAAATAGTTAAAGTATAAATTAATTAAATAATTGTCCCTCTTTAAAAAACAGTACACCCACACACGTTGGTTTTTATAGATTTTGTGACTTGGCCATAGACTGGTAAAGAATATATTTCAGGCACTGTGTACATTTCATTGCCGTGTTTCAATATGTGTAACTTTAAATTAGTTTCATGTTGGTCCAGTACAGCTGAGTACACTTATATGCAGACACCTGTTTATTTATGTTGGCAAGGTTAATCCTTACAACATCACTGAAAGGGCCCGTCCCTTTTTTAAATGGCCAAGGAATGTTGCATAGGACCTCAATTAGTCATGCAGACTAACAGCTTTTCTCAGATTAGTTAAACGCCTAATATTGGGACTTCTGTGCACTGATTAGGATATATAGTGTGATTTTTATAGTCATAAATATCCTGAAATGCTGGCAAAGCAAGTTTGTATCTCATGTATGAAGTGCTGTAAAACACATTGAAACCCTGAAACATTCTGTCACTGGGATGTCTTTTGTGCAATGGGAATGTAATCCCAGTATCATATTTTGTTTTAGACCATATTTAGGTCTGATAGCACTTTTTAACTGGCTTTATATATTTTGTTAGAAGGAAAAAACTCTTTTCCTTACTATTTGGCTGGGATACACCCATTGTTTAGGAAAAAGCTACTTATTACAAACATGTGTGTAGGACCGGTGATTGGAACACAACTTCCAAGTAATTCTTATAAGAACACAACTGCCAACAGCCGCTATTGTTGCTTTCCGTTTTAGGCTATGTTCAGACTAGAGACTGCACAATGCAGGGAAATGCACTTGCGGTGTATTACAAAAGTGTGAACACTAAACATCGTTCCTATGGGCAGACTGATTATGTACAATTTTTAGATCAGAAAATGCATCAAAATGCCAGCAAGTGTGTAGGAAGCATGTTTTAATTTGTGTAACAGTTACCTAGTTGTCTGTGGAGTCACTGTTGACGAAACACAACTCCATATTAGCGTCGGATACGCGGGTTCCGCAAAAATCACCCGCGCACCTGTCGCTCGCAAATCAACATCGCGTTTGCACTAAATTTAGTTGCTGTTTCCAGGATTTACCCACATTCACAATCGCGATATTGAATCATGGAAAGAGTATTTACCCAGAGCAATAGCGGCTCTGGGTAAATGAGCCTGTACACGTAGTTGTTTTCTGCCACTAAGCATCTGGATCCGCTATGAAACTGCCATAAAAAGTTAATGTAAAAGTATCATCAAAATCAGGCTAAACTCTTTTTTTTACGAGGTTCTGAATGTTAAGGTTCACACACACATGCAATGCGCGATGTGTACGAACAAACATTTCGGGTGATAATCGGAACGTGTGTGGGCACTTTATTGGCTGAAACGGATGTTCGTTCGTAGATCCGCCAGGTCGGTCGGTCAACAGTCCCCGACTGAACGTCCGTTTCGGCCGCTAAAGTGCCTGCACAGCGACCGATTATCGGGCGAAAAGTTCATTCATACACATCGTGCGTCACTGATTGGGACCCACGATCGCACGTATGTACGAACCTTAAGTGTTTTAAGATAGGGATTGCAGGAGTTCAGACAAAGTGTGTATCAAGTCTTCCTGAGATGAGTCCACTGCTTGGCCCACAGAATGACCAATCAAATCAATTCATATTAGACATTATACTTTAGAGTACACATTACTTAGATAATAGATGCAAGTTTTTGAGGTTTTACAAAAGCCAGGTACTGGATAAACATAAACTCAAATATCCATCATCATAATTCACCGTGGAATGCAGCTGAAAGCACTGATATTGCTACGCAGATTTTATAAAACCAATACAGTACATTATAGGGATATTTTGTTCTGACCGGTCTCTGTACTAAATTAAATACAGGTAATTTTAGGGTTATGAATCAATCCTCTCCTTTCCCTTCCCCCTGCCCCTATATCTGGGGCCTTGTGGAACGCACAGTCTGTTTGTAATAAACTTGCACACGTACACGACCTATTTATCTCTAACTGCTTTACTTTTCTTGGTCTTGCTGAAACATGGCTGTCACCCTCTGACTCTGTCTCACCTGCCACGCTCTCGTATGGTGGTCTACACTTCAGCCACACCACTAGGCCCAATAATAAATGTGGTGGGGGAGTTGGTATTCTTCTCTTTGTACTGTACTTTAGGGCGTGATGCCCTTACCAGTCCTCTCCAGTCTATCTTTTGAGTCCTACTCAGTCCGTGTTTACTCTCCCACACCCCTACACCCCTACAGATTGCGGTTATTTATCGACCACCCGGCCCGACCACCTCTTTCTTCAACCACTTCTCTGCTTGGTTGTCCCACTTTCTATCCACTGACATCCTCTCAATTATCTTAGGGGATTTCAATATCCCCATTGATACCAACATCTCTGCTGCCACTAAATTTCTCTCTCTTACCTCCTCCCTTGGCCTTACTCAATGGTCCTCTGCTCAGACCCATTGTAATAGGCACACACTGGATCTGGTCTTCATCCGCCTCTGCTCCATATCTAACTTCTCCAACTCTCCCTTTCCTCTGTACGATCATAATCTTCTCAAATTTAATCTTGTGTCATCTGTCTCGGCCGTAACCCCTATCAAACAAGCGTACAGATGCAGTGACCTGCGTAATCTTGACCCCCATTTACTCCAACAACTTATCATGCCCTCCTTTTCTGACCCTGATCTTGCAGCTGTTCACTACCATACCATGGTTTCCAATGCCCTCCACTCTGTTGCTCCCTTATCCACCCGTCGCCTTAGTCGCAAGAACCCACAACCGTGGCTTACGGTTCAGATTAAAAAGTTGAAAAGGCAATCCCGAATAGCCGAACGCGGCTGGCACAAGAGTAACAATAATAGAGACTTTCTTGAATTTAAAAGTGCCCTTTATCAAATCAGAGGTTCTTTATCTTTAGCCAAACAAAACTATTTCTCTTCACTCATATCCACACAATCCTATAACTCTTTAAAGTATTCAACTCCCTGCTCTGTTCACCACCTGCTTCGCCTACCCCCTGTCTATCGGCTGATGAAATAGCCTCATATTTCACAGAAAAAATCGAAAACATCCGAAATGGTTTTCCTGTACACTTACAGCTTCCAACTCCTACCACTGCACCGGCTTACCTCCCTTCATTGTTTAATCCCTTTAATTGAACCATAACAAGCTTCACCACTATTACAGGGACTCTTATCTCTCCTATCCAGGACATGTCTCACCACCAGCCCTCTTGACCCCATTCCCTCTCATCTTATTCCCCACCTCTCCTCTTCATTCATACCAGCCCTAATCTCTCTCTTTAACTTGTCCCTCTCCACTGGTATTTCTCCCTCTTCATTTAAACATGCTGTGGTATCCCCTATACTTAAAAAACCCTCCCTTGACTCGTCTGCTCTTTGCAGCTACCGGCCCATCTCCCTTCTCCCATTTGCTTCCAAACTACTGGAAAGACATGTCTATGCTGACCTGGTTTGTCACTTGTCTGCTAATTCTCTCTTTGACCACTTCCAGTCAGGTTTCCGCCCTAACCACTCCACGGAAACTGCCCTCATTAAAGTGACCAATGAACTACTTAGGATATAACAAAAGAAGAAACGGCACTGCATCAACCAGGAAAAGAACAAGAGAACAACATGAATGAATGAAATCACAGCTTTATTAACAATACGCCTGACGCGTTTCAGACCTCCCGGTCCTTAATCATAGGCCAAAATCTTACAACCCTTGTAACAAAATATAAAAAATATTAAGCATGTGTATGTCTTTAATCATAGCCAGAAAAAGAAAATAGGGGCCCTAGGCAATAAATGTTGACTGGGGCCCAAATCCAATATTCAGGTTATGACTGCACAGTCATTACTGTTTGGGAGCACTAGAGATTGCTTGGCTGTTTCTGAGTTCACTTAAAAGTTGGATGATTCGCAAAAGTCGTCTTTCCTAAGATTTATGTGTTTTTCTGTGTTTTTGGCTTGAAAAAGACATTCCACAACTTTTCGGATTTTGATCATTTAATCAGAATGCTGCATCTTATTAATGGATACCTTTTAGGGAATGTCAGCCATGTACAACATTGCATTAAGATTCAAATGGACACATTTGCTCCCATTTTTTTATTGTTTTGATAGGAAAGAATTTATATCTTCAATCTTTCCAACTCTCTTCAGAATGTAATCAAACACCCACATTTCTCTACCTCCCATGTACGTTTCTGGCATTTAACTGGATGTAAGAGGATAAAATTTAATGAAATTTAAATTTGATGTCCATATCATGTCAGTTTAAATAATTTTTGAATTATAGTTGATTGGGTGAAATTATTGTTTTATTATGTTATCTGCAGGAGCTTGTGAAATAAACATAACAAAATATATAAAATCAACTAGGGGTACCAAAGCTTGTAAAGCTTGTTGCAGAGAAGTAGTAGTACAAGTAGTATAGTATAGTATTGTATATTATAATGGTACTTGAGGTTGAAAAAAGACATGTGTCCATCTAGTATAACCTACTTAGCAATATCCACCTTTCCTACCTAAGAGTTGATCTAAAGGAAGGTAAAAAAAATAAAAACAATATGAAGGGGGAACAATGCTTTGGCAATATCCTCGGATCAACTCAAACTTTATGTATTAATACCAGTAACATGCAACTTTATTTGTTTTTAGAAACTCTTTTTTTTTTAAAGTATCCAATGAACCTTTCATCACCACATTCAATGGAAGACAGTTCCATAGTTTTACCGTTCTCACGGTGAAAAAACCCTTTCCGAAAATGTCTTTTCCTACTCTCTTCAGAATGTAATCAAACACCCACAGCAACACCAGCTAATGGCTGGCATTAAAGTTTCACTGGGGATAAACCCCTTTTGGGATTTATCTCCAGGTTCAAATCTGGTATTAAATACCGTAAGCTACATATGGAAGCGATTCCTGCTCAGGGTAAATGAGGCCCATAGACACATCTATGACAAGCAGCCTGTATGCATGGGGGTCAGGTAATAAATCTTATTCGGAGTAATTGCTCAAATGTGTATATAATCTTAAATCATGTCCAATCATCACCCTAACCGACTAAAAGATCAGACAGACTAGTCAATCAAGTCAAAATTTCATGTTCAATGTGCCTTGCTTATGGGTAATGCACCTACTAAATAATTTGGTAAATTCATTTTTTTTCCATTCTATTGGAATCACTAAAATTATATTTTCAATATTTTTTCCCCATTTTCGTTTTAACAAATGTGGCAAAAAATATGCTTTTCTGTTGCTGGTGAGAAACATATTAGTCTTTGTAATATATATACAGCTAATCAATTCATTACCAACAACGTGCAATGGGAATTTCTAAACTTCCTCTGGATGAAAGGCTTTATTTTCCTTTGGAGATAACAAATTTGTGGATTCCTTAGGTCTGTGGAAGATCTGGCAATGATTAGTTTAGGGGGATCTTGGTTCATTCCTCCCTGATGCCTGGAGGAGTGGACTGCTATGTATTTCAGCAGAAACTGTTTCTAGGTTGTCAGGAACAAGACAGATGACAGTGAAGCTGACTTACAAGTGCATACAAATTCTTGACCCCAGCATGGTTTTTGCTCATATGGCCTACTTTCTTATTAACATATCAAGCAAACACAAAAAAAGTTGTTTTTTAGATTACAATCACAGAGTGAAGCAATCAAAGCGCAAAGCATTGCATTACTTTTAAATGATTTGTGCTTTATTTTTCTTTTAAATCTGTGGATTTAAAGAACAAAATGGTCAACAATAACTCACCCACATAGTTTTTCTATGTACAGTATCTCACAGTGCACCCCTCACATTTTTGTAAATATTTAATTATATAAAAATTTATGGGGCAATACTGAAGACATGATATGATTGCCAGACTATCTGGCTCTCATTGAGGGCAAGCATGCTCACCTATGAGGCAGCATGGGGAGAGGGAGTTTCCCACCATGCATTTCACATACCAAATGACACCATTTCAGCTACAGTAAAACTATACATAACAGAAGAGTTTTGATATTAAAAGGCAATTGATTGACAGCTGAAATGCAAGATGTTTCTGACTGGATATCTAAAGAAATAGGGGACAGATCCCCAAAAAAATGGCACAGTGGTAGTTAAGAATTAAAGTTAAGAATTAAAGTGTCCAGTAGTGGGCAATTAAAAAAACAAACTAATTTCCCAGTGTACATATCTTTAATTAGGATGATTGTTTTGTTTTAATATTTCGGTCAGAGGCGTAACTACCGTGCTCACCAGACCCCTGACAGGAGGGTATTGTTGGAGATTAAGTGGGCCTGCGATCAGACGTATGAGGTAAAGATACACACAATCAGCTGTTTAAAACTTATGCTAGTTCGGTACCGGTCTTTTAAACAGATGATCCCGCGTATCTTTACTGCATATGCGCAATCTGTTTATAAACAGGGGGCACTGCGGCTCCTGCAGTTTTGCAGCTGATTTTGATAAATCCTGCCAATAGCTTATATCAATATCAAATTTTCAGGGAGATTCAATAAAAGTTCTTATCATTTAAAATGAACCAATCAGATCTTATTTAACATTTAAAAGCTAACATCTGATTGGTTGGGGCAAAATTAGCACCATTTTTAACGATAAGAACTTTTATTGAATCACCCTGTATGTGTTTTGCATGAATTCAAAGTCATTGTATAGTTCATGTTTATTAAAAACAGAGACAACTTAAATTTATTAGTTTGTGTGTAATTTTTCAGCCAAGCATGCACCAACCAAAGCTTAAAATCCCACGTACAGTTTTGTCCCAAAAAATCGCACAACTTAAGTTACAGAAAAAGCCAGAAGACATGCAATAGGCCAAGTTAAGGTGCCCATACATCTATAAGATTTTACTTACCCGACCGAGCGCTCACCCGATGTTCATCGATACTGCCTTGAACCGCTTCTCCCGATCTTACATTCGGCTGACATGCGATTGCAAAATCCCATTCATTTTGCGATCGCATGTTGGTCGAATGTAAGATCGGGAGAAGCGGTTCCGGCAGGATCGAAGGAACATCGGGTGAGCGCTCGGTCGGGTAAGTAAAATCTTATAGATGTATGGGCACCTTTACTGTATGGCTAGGTTGAATTAATACATGATTGTGCAAATAATGATCTGGTTTAAATGTTGCAGCGGTGAAAAGACTCGCCTCAATTAAAATGTTCTCAGCCATACTTTTCTTATAAAAAATAATCATATGCTGTCTGGCCCTTGAGTGGAGCAGATATAAAGGTTGATAAATAATGTGACCTCAGACTACAGATTCATGTGGATTGTCTCTGACCACATTATCTAATGCAAAAATGGATTCATAAATGGATTTGTGTATTTACAGAAACCCAAGCTCAAAGACCAGGCATGTGCTTTCTCTTTTAGCTTTAATATTAATATCATCTAAAACTTAACTGCTTGACCTCTGCCTCTTTCTACTAACCAATATGATTGCTTTCTATGAAGAGGGGAATCATAAACCTAGATCTTAGGGGGTCAGGGGATGTGATTAATTTGGACTTTGCAAAAGCCTTTGATACGCTACCTTATAGAAGGTTATTATGTAATATAAGAAACAGTGGTCTTGACCTCTCTATTTGTACTTGGATTGAGAACTTGCTAAAGGATAGATCACAAATAGTAGTTATTAATGGAACATTTTCTAGTTGGACCAGTTTTGCTAGTGGTATTTCTCAGGGGTCTGTCCTAGTTCCGCTGCTCTTTAATCTATTTATAAATTGCAAGTATGATCTCTGTGATTGTTGATGATACTTATTTGTGCAGGATTATAGGCTCAGTGCAGGATGTCTCTTCCTTACAAATTTGTTAAACTTGCTTATTGGACTGCAAGGTGGCAAATTAAGTTTAATGTTGAGAAATGCAATTTGGCAAAAAACAACATAAATGCCCTAAATGGGATAGAGTTAGGAGTTGAGAGTAGGGTCATGCAGTATCTGCTAAAACAAATAAAATTGTATTCTGTATATAAAGGAGCATAGCGTCAAAAAAGCAGGGCATAATTCTGCCTGATTGTAGAGACTTTGTAAGGCCTCATCTTGAGTGTGCAGTGCAGTTTTGGGCACCAATTTACAAAAAGGACATAAGCTTATTACAAAAAGTACAAAGAAATTCAATGAAACAGATAAAAAGGATATATAATTTGTGCTCTGAAGAGAGATTATCAAAGTTGGGTTTGTTTCCCCTAGTAAAGAGGTGGTTGCAATCGGATATGATTGCAACTCTATACAAGTATGTTAAAGTTAACTTCAGCCAATTAACAAGGGATCTTTTCTCTCATCAGGAAGACTAGAGGCCACACCTTTAGACTTGAGAAAAAGCCATTTGAGCTTACGCAACATAAATGGTTCTTCACTGTGAGGGCAGTAATGTTGTGGAATGCTCTATCCAAAAATGTAGTGTCTGTTGAATCTTTGAACGCATTTATAGAAGGCTTGAATATGTAAAGCAGAATATCCAGGGCTATAGCTGGTGACTGCATCTTGTGTGGGCATGTGTTTTTGGTTGTATCCTTGTTTAGTTGGGTGTACTAGGGGTTAACTCGAGGGGACTGGGTTTTTGTATTTTTGTTGCCTTTTTTTCATCTTTGTGTAAAGCCTCGTACACACGTCCGATCTTGTCACTGACCTCCGATCACGTTCACCCACCCGGCGAACAGCCATTACGACTGATAATTGCACGAGTGTATGGGTTCGGTCGGGGGTCGTTTGTTGATCCAACAAGGCTGATCAAAGAACGACCCTCGACCAAATGCATACACATGTGGGATTATCACCCTTAATGGGTGCCCGTTGCAGGTGTGCGTCTGGTTTGTGGCTTGGTGTCAAGATTGGACATGTATACGAGCCTTAACAGTGATATCTTTTAGGATGTTTAATTCTACACAATATCAAGACAACAAGTGCCACTATCGCACTCCGGCTTAATCCCCTTTCTGATGTTATAAAGCGCAATCGTCATCTTGGTGCATAGCAATGCATTTCCGAAGATTTCCTTTTCACAGTTTTTTTACACCAGTCATTAGCTGCCATTAAAAAGTTCTGCTATAGCATAATAACATCGCTTGAGGCAGCTGTGCAGGCACATTTTGGGATGCCCACAAGTCCACCTCAAAAAGTCACGCTAAGTGATATAACATCACTTAACATGACTTTCCCAGCACTTTACACATTTAGCAGTCAGCGGTGCATCGCCCTGTATGTTTGTCAATACATAAGGTAGGCCCCACTGACAGCAATGTGTTGTTTTTTTTTTACCACAATAATACAAACCTTCTGCTTGATATGGCTCATAGTTTCTCATGGTTTAATGTATGTTTCTGTGTATTAGGAGGCTGTTCACCATGTCTCCAGCAATCTGATTAAATTGATGAATTTGAACAAGAGGAATGCAGTCTAAGATTTTGAAGTTCGTTGATGCAGAGCATTAGCTTAGAAAGTGCATCTTTTTAGCTTCTACTATTATTGGCAAACAGAATTGTCCTTATACATATATATTGAACGGGAAAGCCACATTTCCAATTTCCTACATTTAAAGCCTATAGCAGAATCATAATCTCTTTAGGAAAACAAGTTAATTGATGCTTTTGTATTTGCATGTTGAAAGGAAATAGAAATCTAAGCCAAAGTAATGGATAGGAAAGGTCATATGAGTGTCAAAGGGAGTGCCACAAGACATGGAAAACATTCAGGCTTATTATCTAAAATCCCTGTACTCCTAGACAGTAATAATCCTAGTGCAGACCTGAAAAAGAGAGTTAGCTTAATGGCATATTATTAAATAATTCCTTGATTTTAAAGCTGGGTACACATAGTATTGTTGGTCTGGCGATATGAAATATCGATGTTCCCCTCAATTCTATTATTCCCATAAAAAAAAAAATGACAAGAGAGTAAGTTCATCGAAGGTTCATAGAGTATCATTGTAATCTCGCAATAGCAATGTTTAGGTGGCGTAATGTTGTTTTGTGTGTTGACGGATGCCAACGGTGTAGCACTAGTTCATGTGGCTCTTTGATGATGTGGCTTCTCGGGATCGCCTATTTAAACTTTCTTGTTAGCTTTATATCTTGATTTCTGTTGCTTTACTTAACGGATGTCTGTGGTAGTTCAAACGACCCCCAGCCTAATGCATCCACAGGTGTGCTTATGGGCTGAAACGGCTGTTCGTTATGTGTATTTCGTGGTCGTTGGTCGGTGCCAAGATGTTTGTATGAGCCTTAAGTTTATATTATGCATATCTAGTTATTCTAATTATTCTCATCCATTTAAAAAAAAACCTGTTGAATTTATACCTCTTGCTTTCCCTTGCACAATGCATACTCTGAGGGAGAGAAGCCAATGTGGTGAGGGGTATGTCCAGTGGGGCCAAGCTTGCCTGACTCCTCTACAATGGGGGCAAACTACAGTAAGCCTACTTTAACGCCATGGTTCTGCTGCTGTGAAACATTATCCTTTTGCCTGCTTTTCCCTATTTGTTGCAAATTACAAAAATAAAGATTAAAGGGAAAATTCAATGAAAATACATATACTTTTAAGAAAAAAAAGAGCATTATTTTTCCGTTCTAATGACCTTAACCTTTCCACTCAGCATTTTGTCTGTGCATAAATAAATGCTTCCGAAACAATGACTTCCTGATTGCCGGACCCCTGATAGAGAGAGTTATGCCTTGACCCAGAGCCTGGGTTGATTCAGTTGCTCAGTAGAGATCTGAGCATGTTTGACAAATCCAACAGCCAATCAGTAGAAATTACTTTCCACGTTAGTGTGCATTCTGCGAAGAAGAATGGTCATTACAGAACTGGAAATGTCAGCTCACTAATGTTAACAGCAGAAAATAGCAAGGGATAAAAAATCAACAGTTTTTTTAAAAAATGAATGAGAATATTTAGAATAATTAGGTATGCATAATATAAACTAAGAATTTTAAAGGGCAAGTCCAGCCCCAAAATGAAAACTTACATACAGGTAAATCACCCCCCAAAACCCTAGACGGTAAAAGTTTGAAACCTGAAATATATAAGTTTAAATTGAAATCCTGCTCAATATCCAGTTTCCCCTGTTTCTACTTCCTGGTTCTTCGAGTTAGCAACTGTCAGTTATGGATTTGACAGTTTTACATCACAGCCAATGACTGAATATTAATCCCCTGTCTGCCTCTTCTGAGCATGCCCAGGCTCAGGACAGGCTCAGTACAGGTTTCTAAATTGCTTAGTTTTCATGAGGCATCCAGAATTATAGCAGGCATACAGTAATAAACTCATAGGACAGACTATGATATATCAACATGTTTTAAAGAGGCCATTCTTTTTAAAAGATGTTCTTATGAGGGTGGACTTGTCCTTTAAAAATAATATTTTCCATTGAACTTTTTTTTTCTAACCCCCTTTTTTTGAGGTAGGCAACAAGGAATCGTGATACATGATTCCTCTTGTATAATAACGAACAGCACTTTTTAAGAGATTCAGAGACAGATTCTAGAAAATTCACAGATAATTATCGAATGTGGAAGCTCAAAATTAGCAAGCATGTGAAGGAAGTGACTTTATTTCTGGAAATTTGTACGTGTTCCCCAGACCATTTCCCAGGTCCCAGAGCCATGTACAGTAATTTACCATTGCTATTTTAACCTTATTTTATCCAAACTTTTTGAACTATTAATTATTTATTTAGTCAGCTGGAAAAGCCCCCCAAAAATATACTTAAATGGCGTGTACACTGGAAAATGTATCCAATCTAAAACATCTTACATTTCAGCATTTCTGTAAGCAGTTTTCCTGTAGCTGGAATGGTTTGACAGTTGGTGTGCTGTATACTGTATGCAGTTTTGACAGTTGGTATGGGGGTCAGAGACTGAGCAAAAAAAGTACTTTATTGAAGCCATGTAGCAACACACACAATGCTACTTACACATATTTATTCATAGATTAAGATGATGCAAAGTAGTTTTTTCAGTATACATACATTTTAAAGGGCATGTCCACCCTCCTAACAACATTTATTAAAATGATAGGTCCATTTAAAATAAATGGCCTGAACTTACCCCAATTTCTAGATCTTTCATATAACTTTCTGTTCATTCCTTTCCCTTTCCGCATTAATGCTGACTATGAGGGGAATGACGTCAGTAAAAATACATTCACATCTTCCTCAGTTGCGAGATGGTTTTGAGCAAAATGAAGTCTTGGTTCTTTTAGAATGCATGTCTCGGCTTTTTAATAAATTGAGAGAGAGTTAATTCCATTTGCCAGCATAGACGCTTCCTGATTACATGAGCCATTGCCATGTGAACAGGGCACATCACAGGTGATGTAATGATGCAAGCTAACTTTGTTGGTGATGACAGGCAGAAGGGGGACTTTGATTGACAGCAAGAGATGGAGAAGGAATGGTGCAGAATGAGAGGCATATTTTTGTGGTACATCACTTTTTTAAAATGTTAATTGTTCAATGATTGTCAGTAAGGGGTGGGGAACAAATGGGCAAAAAATATTTTTTATGCTGGAAATGCCATGTCTATATGAATGTCTACTGTAGCTGTATAGAAAACAGAGAGTTTGCAAGGCCAGGGGAATGGCAGTTTGAGTACTGCACTTATACATATGAGGTGAGCACACGTCAAGTTTTACTCACAGGGGAACACACTCAGGGGCTATGTACGGAGAGCCATTATCAGCTTTTTCCTTCTTAAAGTCACGTTAATCCCAGGGCCAAGTTTATACTTTTTTCTCCTGTAGGCCAGCTAACTTGTACTGCCTGTGCCACCCTCACCCCTCATATCAAGAAAAAAGTTGCCCTTTAAGCTTTTTGTCATTTAATACATGATGTATGTGCTTTGAGGAAGGGAGCACATTAGAATTAACTGCACTAGCAAGCCAATATAGCAAATACACAGCCTAGAATGTGTACCTTTTCCTTCAACTACTTGAGTGGTTATATAAAGCAGAGGCTGGCACAGAAAACCGACACAGACACCACTTGCAGATTTCCTTGCTTGCAGTTTGCTTCATCTTGCTTTTTAAAACTGGGCATGGGCGTGTTTCTTCCTCCAAAAAAAACATTTCACATTTAACAGAAACCGATAAGGCTCTACTAATGTGTATTGTGTAAATGTAATATGGGGATGCAATGCTGATATATTTATCTGCAGTGATGGCACCTTAAAGCTGGGTACACACAAGAAAGATTTTTGAAAAATGACAAAGAAGATCTGCAAGATCGTCCCCGCTTGGCCGTCCCTAACTTTCGGTGGTCGCACGCTCGTTTGGGAAAGCCGCCACAGACACTGCCGAAAAAACACCAATACCGGCGGATCCGATGGTACCGGGGCTTTATCGGTGCTGTGTGTACCTAGCTTAAGACCATCAGAAGTGCAAGGGGTGTCAGTATGAAAAGGAGCAGAGATGCAGATATGAAAAGAAAATGTTACTTGCTTGGGGATAAGTGTGAAACTGATCATGTAGACAGTAGCACAAAAAGAAAGAGTCGACACCGTAGCACAAATAGAAATGTATTATCTTTATTGTCCAGGTTCCAGCATAAGCATGAAGAAAAGAACAAGGATTTATATGACAATATTCATTTTACTAAAATGAGGTTTGCACCTGTAACAAAGGATAGAAAAATGTAGAGATACTGCATATACTACATAAATACCTTTACCTCGTAATTTTTTATGGCTGTGAAACTCCTTTAACATAGAAGTGGCCTTTAAAAGGGTGCATGGCTAATATATAACCCTTCAGGAATCCCTCCTTTGGGGATCCTGCGCATTCCCTTGCAGACTATTACACCCTTGCTCTCTGAAACAAGTAGCGAGGAGGTGGGCAACCCAGATGTAGATACCGAAGACTCTTAAAAAACAAAATAGTTTATCGAAACTCTATACATATACACAAACGTGTCCACGCCATGACGCATTTCGTGCTTTACACACTTCATCAGAGGCGAGGTGCCTTCTATAGTGACCCCTATTTGTGGGCTAGGTGAAACATACAGTGCTGGGTGGCACCTTAATTACTTCATGAGCACACAGTGTTGTTAAAAAAATAGATGTGTATGACATTTTTGTGGTCAGTTTAGAATGTATTAATAGACCAAATACTTTCCGGGATCTATATTGAAAGACGTAAAAATGTACAGTTTACTATGGTGCCCAATAAGGGCTAGGTTACACTTTCGTTTTAACATGTGATCTGATCGTGTGTTAAAAAGTGCAAACTAGTGTTGGCCAATTGTTGTAGCCACACTAAGTGAGTAGCCGTGCGATCCACTAATTAGACTCCATGTGATCTGCATTTTTATGCGCTCCTATTGCGCAACACTAGCGCACCGGAAAGGAACATGCTTCCCGAGGCACTGTAGTGTGGCCTTGGCCTTAAGCTTTAAATTCAAAGAAACACATTTATTTAAATATGTTGAGTCATTTGAAAATGACTATGTGAAAATGAAAGAGGTGATGGTATTGAAGGTAAGATAATGGTATTGGTATTGTCCGTTAAACCCTATTTTGAACTCTGCCATAATATCTACAGAATATCTGAAATGGAAAAAACAAGTTAGTGAAATAATTCCAATTACTAAAATTTTGTTCCACCGCTCTAGCTGTTTGAAGGGCATGTCACATACTGGCCCCACTGTGCAGTTTAAAAAAATCCTTACCATTCATCTCTGCTCCTTAAGGTTCTTTTGCAGTGCCTTTTCAAAGTCCAGGAAAGTAAAGAGTCCAAGTTGTCAGTGAGTGATCTGGGGGCATATTTATAAAGCTTCATTAAGTTTTCCCTGACATTTCCGCATAAATCGCGTTTAACGTGATTTATTAATGTCTGGAAACGGCCGCGAAAAGTTAACGAGGTGTTAACTCTTCGCGTCGATACTTACCTGTTACCACCGCTTCTATTTATAAAGCGGTGGTAACTGTTTCGCACTGCTAGTATCGGCTGTTTTGCCGATACTAGTCTCCCTGTGGTGGGGATGGGCAGGCAACCCGCCCCGGGAGGCGACGACCACCCGCCACCGCTTCCCAGCAGCCCCTCCCAACCCCTTCCCCGCTGCTGGCAGGGAGGGTAAGGGAAGGGCCCGCTGGGAGGGGTGGAAGCACCCCGCTGGGAGGGGTTGGGGGGCTGCTGGGAAGCGGCGGCGGGTGGTCGCCGCCGCCGCAGGGAGGGGTTGGGAGGGGCTGCTGGGAAGCGGCGGCGGGGTCGCCGCCTCCGCGGGGGGGTCGAGGGTGGGTGTATGTGCCCCACCCCTTAGCTCCGGAAGGGATTTTAAGTCCCTTTGCGGCGATATTGTACTTAGCGCATTGCGCTAAGTGCAGTATCGCCGCAAAGGGACTTAAAATTACCGCAGGACATTGCGGCCGCGCTCGCCGTTATAAATATGATGTGCGGCGGTAATTTTTTTGCGGTAATAACGTTTTATTAGAAATATGCCCCCCGGTCTCTGTTTCTTACTTAAACTCCGTAAGGACTGTGACATGTGCAGAGGAGACCCCCTCCCTCCCTCCCACCATCCGGATCCATCCTGCAGTCGTGGCACCTAGTGGGAAAACCTTTGGACATAAGGTAGGTACCCCCTGCCCACCCCCAACCGCTGAAATATTTCTTCAAAAAATGTTTAGACTGATACTTACAGCCCCTTCTCTCCTGCGGTGTCCCCGTTTAAAGCAGCCACTGAGCCAATCACAGACACGGCTGCTGGTCCAGACCCTGTCCCTGTGGTGGGAGTGTAAGGGCTTTAAGTAGCAATCTAAGCTGGGTCAGTGAAGCTGCTACAGGAAAGGATGCCACAAAAGAATACTCACAAAAGGTACACACTGAACTGGGGGGAAGGGTGAGGGTTCAGATGTTTGGAAACTATAACTCCCAGCTACTAAAACATGCTGGGAGATGTAGTTTCCAAACATCTGGAGTGCCAAGGCTTTAGTAGTCTTTTAAATGGACATCATATGCAGCATGGCTATTATTGAATGGGAAATCTGGTGTCCATTTAAAGGGTAACTAAAAAACAATACAGAATCAGAAGGAGAATGTTATCTATTGTTGCCTTTTGATTCTGTATTGTTTTGAGACTTTAGTTGCCCTTTAAATGGACAGCAAAATTCCCATACAGTAGTCCCATACACTAATAGCCATACTGGATTTGGCTATTACTGTATGGGACTACTGTATGGGAATTCTACTGTCCATTTAAAGGGCAACGAAAGCCTCAAAACAATACAGAATCAGAAGGCAATAGTGGTCATAATTTCTACCCTCGGGTTATACTCGAGTCAATCACTTTAAAGGGCATGTCCACCCTTCTAAAAATGTTTTCATATAATATTCCCCCTGTCCCCCCAGCCCCAACTGCTATATTTTTATTATCAGAAAGTGCCCCAAACATTACTTCCCTTCCCTCTTTCCTCCGCCGCACTGCCAGGCCCTCTGCTTGCGAGAAAATGCAAGCAGAGGGGCGGGACCGGCAGTCGTGGTCTGTGATTGGCTGAGCGGCAGCCAATCACGGACGCGGCTGCCGGGAGTTCAGTGCGGCGGAGGAAAGAGGGAAGGTAAGTTGTTTGGGGCACTTTCTGATAATAAAAATATAGCGTTGGTGTTGGGGGACAGGGGAATATTATATCAAAAGGATTTTATGCTAGGGGGAGGGAATCCTAATCGGGAGGGAGAGGGAGGGAAAGGGAGGGGGAGAAGGGCTGCAGTGCGCATGCCACACTTCTCCCGGAGGAGAGACAGGAGGCAGAGCCCTATATGGACTCTGCAGTACTCCTGGTGGGCGTTTTTTGGGACTTTAGGGGGGGATAGCAGAAGAACCAGATGGAGCGGGTGTAAGGTAAGGATTAAACTACACTACACAATGGGGCCAGTAGTGGGGGAGATTATAGTTTTGGGGGTGAACATGCCCTTTAAATACCTCGGGTTATACTTGGGACAGTTTATACTCGAGTATATACGGTAGTCAAAGAAAATGGTAAAAAAATTACTATCCTTCCAGAATGAAATACCTTCAATTAGGGCTCTTTTCACACAATGGCCTTTTTTAGCCTTGTAACGCAACACATATGGTATGCGATAACTTTAATTTTTCTATACAATCCAATGTGTCCTGTTCCCACTTGTGCGTTGCAGACATCAACACAATAGGAACATTGAGAAAATCACTTTCTAAGGCTTAGTACACCACCTGACTGCGCCTTTGTGTGCGATGTTCCCACAATCAATAGGGAAGAAAAACACACAAAAAAAGCACTGAAGCGCCAAAAATGCACAACATTGCATGATAAGTGTGATCATACGATTTAAAACACGTTGTAAGTGTGAACGAAGCCTTACAAGTGCACTTTCGACATTCTCCTTTATAGAGAAATATATACCACAATACTAATATAAAAAAACACTTCTCTTTGTCATCTCATTTCTGTAAACCCAAAAGCTACCGAAAACTGCAGTAGCAGTCGAATGACCAACACACACCACCTGGAACACATTTACTTGAACTGCAATAGATGATTTGTTACAAAACAAAGGAAATCTTCCTTGTTTTTTTATGGATTTTTTTTGTTTACAACCCGAAACTTGATTAGCTGTATAGAGTGCCAATAAAAACATACCTTTTAAATCACGTAATAAGCCTCAAAACTCAGGATGTCACAAGAACTTGTGATGTTGTCTGTATTTTTAATTGTAGAAATCTTTATTGTTTTTGTCTTGTTAAACATTCTTATAAGTCTTCAGAAGAACTGAGGAATTGATGGTTTATTAGTCACGGTTTCAGTGCAGCATCACTTTGTCTTGGAATAAACCGCTCAATCTTTGTTTTCTTTGTATTAACAAGATTTATATTTAACACGCATTTAGCATGAACATAATGTCAGGGAAAGCAACCAGGGCTGTATGGCAGCTGGGCAATTTTGACTGCCCAGTGTCATGGTGGGGCAGCGGCCATCTACCAGGGGTGTTCCTAGGGTTTTTAAAACCTGAAACAAATTTTAAATGCCGCCTATCGGCAGATGGGTGGCGGCGCATGAAGTGGGCGTGGCTTCATCAGGGAACATAGGCATCAGCTCCAGCTGATGCGCTGTCCCGCTTTCAACTACAGTGTTTCCAAGAAGTGGCAGGCCACATGGCACTTCGGGAGGAGAGCATTGCCGAAGATTGGTGGGAGGTCTGTCACCCAGGCTAGAAGGGTTCCTAAGGAACTCTTTGGCCGCACACACCTGGCTGTCATACAAAGCAGGTTGGGCAAAATGGTGCCAATTCAAGAATTCCAGCATAGAACCGTCCACAAAGCTGTAATTACTGGTAAAGTATATTATAAGGCTATTCGACCAAGGACTTTCAGCCAATACCATTAGAAAGCAGATCACAGGGGTTTCCTTTTTCCTATGGATGGCTTCCGAAAGGGACATTGTTAAGGCCCCGTTAGTCAGACAAATAGTTTTGAGAGAATTAATCCATCAAAAGACAATAGAAAACCTATTAACATTGCCATTTTGTCCCAGCTGATGGAGGCCCTGGAGCGCTGCTGCTCATCCAATTACGAGAAACTCCTCTTTTGCCTGGCCTTTCTGTTGGCCTTTTTTCTAGCCCTTATTATTGGGGAAATAGCACCAGATAATAAGCACAAGGAGGGGGGCATAAATTCAAAAGACATAACATTAGTCAATGGAAATTGACTAATATCTGTTGTATTCAATTAGATCAACTGGACTTGAAATTTAGTTCTTGAAGACGTTTCGCTAGTCATCCGACTGGCTTTCTCAATTCAGAATGACTTGTACAAGAATCTGTGGCAATTATGTACCCTGGAAAATCCCAATTAGCATATCACAGCCAGGTGTTAAGGGCATGATTGGATAGTGGCTAAGAGGTGTTATAGAACACAAGCTGGGGGTCATCAGAACCCTGCAACACAGAGCTGAGAACATCCCCACTAGCACAGAGGCGAAGGCTAAAGAAATTAAACATCTCAGAGGAGCCCTTAAAACTTGTGCCCCCCTCCCCAGCACTTATAAGTGCCTTTGCGGCCCTTCTCTAATGTTCGAGGGTTTTCGAAAGTAGTCCCCGCGAGTCTGGAAAATCAAACTAGTTTGAATAGTTCGAGTTCGTCCAAACTCATAAAGTTCGAGTTCTAGTCCATCCCTAGTTGCTAGACTAAAGTGGTTAGACTATTAGTGATTAGTAAACTCAAAATATCAAAAACTATTTTCCGTTTTTTAGCTCAACAACATCAAGAGGTTTATTAAAAAAAAACAAAGATCCGGCCAGGTGGAAAATCTTCCTTGGACCCCATCTTCAAGTCCCCATCTCTTCGCAGATTTTGAGAGGAAAGATTAGCAGCTCAAGTCTGTGAACTTTGAGTGGTTCAACCAATTTTATTTCCGATGGTTCCACTTGATTGGAAATCTGATCAGAATTACATCCCACCTAAAGGCTAGGTACACACCATACAATATTACTGACCAAACGATATTAGCATGTATTGGTCTGTTGCCCCGAAATATTGTATGATGTACAGATCGGACGAAAATTACAGCTGATCGTGCAGTGACATCTGGACCGCAGGATCAGTTTTGTAGAACATGGCAAAGGTCCGTTGTGACCTTTCAGAATAACAACGGAGGAGCAAGATCACAAGTAGATCACTCTAAAACTTCCTTGCCTGCTCCTGATCGTTTAATTGAAGAATGCCTCCTGTCTAATTTACGAGTGGAGATATCCTTTAAACATATACAACGAGCCAAGTTTAGAGAAGGCTGTCCCACATAGATCCATGGATATATATATATGGCACTGATGAAACATTGCCATATATTTCATTTCTGTATTTCTTGTTTCATTTCAAGTTTGATTATATTTAAAGGGTATCTCCACTCAAAAAATAAAGTTGGCTTATTTAGATTTATTGAAGAACAGGAGGTAAAGGAGCTGTGTCTTACCTCCTGTTTTTCAATAACTCGATCAAGATCCAGGAGAGAAGGTAACTTACCCGATCACTCACTCCCCCGGTGCGTAATCTGACAGGTCCCGACAGAATCTGTCTTCTAAGCATATACGCAAGTGTGATGCACATGCCTGTAGAAGACAGAGTCCATCGGGTCCATTTTCTCTGAAGTTCACAAATTCTTAAATAAACCGAACTTTAGGAAGTTCGGATATCTCTACACTGGATTACACCATTCAACTAATAATGCCATTAGGTGCCCCAAATTTATTAGATTGTCATCAGAGGCAGTCATTTTCAGATGTTTTAAGCTAGGTACACACCTGCCGATTTTTCCTCCTGACCGACCGTTCGATACTTTCGACCGGTCGGCCAGGAGGAAGGACTATCGGTCGCGGCAAAAGCAGCGCGTCTGATAGTTACCTCGACCGATCGTGCGGTCCATAGAGGACCGCACGATCAGACGAGTTTTTTCACCATGTCCGATCGTCCTTTCGTCCGATTCCGACGAACGGCCGATCGGACATGGGCACATTCAGATGCGATAATTTCGGTCATCGTGTGTACCCAGCTTAAGCCAAGCTAACAACCAACTTACTTGTGTACGGAGCCTTAAACTTACAAGATCATCTTTCTAGGGTTATTTGTTGACTTACTAGTCATGGGCTATCAGGACATTTTACTGTCTTTTATAACTGCAATTTGCTAAGAAATAATCCCCCCTGGTTTTGTGCATATACCATTAATTCATAAAAAGTTACTTTCAAGCCTGAACATTTCTAAAATGGCAATTATGGGTTTATATATGTTGCTAGTAAAATAAAGAATAAAAACATTCATACAATGCCCCTCTGTTATCAGAGCTCCTGCTACACTGCAATGAGTTCTCTTCTCAGAAATAGCTTTTACTGGTTTCTTTTGTGTGACCCAACTCTAATGGAAAGCTCTATCTCCGCCATCTCAATGTTATGGTGTCATTTTAGAAACATTCTTCAGGTCAGATTATATTTAATAAAGAAGTTTAATCACACTCTTGGTTCCGCGCTTAAACTAGCAGCGAATTGACCTACATTATTTAATGGCATAAACTGTAAGGCTGAGGCCCCATTACAACACATCGAAAAGCAGGCGTAATCACACGTTATTGCATACGATTGCATGTGAGATTCTGGTGCGTTATCGTGAGTTGTTCCGCGTTTTCACATGCGACTGCTATTTTCCATTATGGAAACACATGCGTTTACGCAAAAAATGGTGATCGCAAAATGGAAATGGATGTGCAATTGCATTGGAAATTCTGTGAACTTTTGCATTCCCGCGATTTCCATGCTAACCAAAATCGCATGCGCAATTGCAAGCGAAATCGCGTGTGACCGCTGCCGACAGTGCGAGCGACCGATCGGGCGGTCTGACATTAAACTTAGATTTTTTCAGTTTCATTTACGAATGGGAGGCATTCTTCAATTAAATGATCAGGAGCAGGCAGGGAAGTTTTAGAGTGATCCACTTGTGATCCTGCTCCTATGTTGTTCCTCTGAAAGGTCCTCACCTTTGCCATATTTTCCACAACTGATCCTGCGGTCCAGAGGGAACTGCATGATCAGCTGTGATTTTCGTCCAATCTGTACATCATATAATATTTTGGGACGACCGACCAATACAGGCGAATATCGTTTGGTCAGAAATATTGTATGGTGTGTACCTAGCCTTAGCTATCTACCCCATCTTTAAGCTGATATCTAGAAGATTGGCGGTGCAATGTTAGGAATTACGTGTATGGCTAGCTTTAGTCATGTTCAGTACATTGTTTTTCAGAACAACAACAAAAAAGACACAAGTCATCCACGTGTAACACTATTTTACTACTGTTGCCAAAAATCTTAAAGTAGCCTCAAATTTATATAACCGAGATGGATTTTTTTTTCTGAAAAAATATAGTCGTCATCACATAAGTTCCTCAAACAATTCATAAATTCTACTAAAAATACTTAAGTTTTCCCAAAAAATAAATGTAGCATCTTTTTAAATCTGCCTCAGGTATCTGCCAACACAGTCACCTAAAGCGGAGAATTTCAGTTTCACTTTTCTCACTGTCTCAGCTGCAGATGGAGCTTCCTCTATTACCACAAGGATGTGCTAAATAGTAAATACGCTCCCTGAGAGTTTAATGTTTTTAATTTTAAATTTGAGTTATGTCTATATCAACAATAAAATACTTAAAAAATATCAGCATTCAATAGCTGCATTTATTTGATTTGAGCAGTAAGAAAAATCACTCGAAGAACACATGTAAATAAAACTGAATAAAATATATCCATGTAAGAAAACCATTGCATGCAAACCATGAGAGAGAGACTAAGCTATCACCAGACTAATAAAACTCACCATACACTAAAAACTTAATTCCCAGCAAGTGATGAGTCCTGGTTTCCATTCGAAACGGACGGTTTTGAAATTAACATTAGAAAATGTAATTTTCGAAAATGAAGTTAAAAAAATTTAAACATTTTTTCGTTCTATAGGGTTTGAATCCGATTTTCTTTAATATGTTCCTGGAAACCAATGTTTGCAACATTCAGACAACCACTTATTCGAGAATCTATCAAATGTCTTAGGTTTATGGTCATTATGGGCCATATTTATAAAGGCGCGATATCGTTTTTAGCGGCTTAACAAATGCTAAACTGACCAGTTATTTACAGTTAAAGGGATGAGTAGTGGACAATAAATAATACAGGTAAAGATACAGGTTCGGATAATAAATAATGCAGGTAAAGGGACAGGCAGCGGATAATAAATAATACAGGAAAAGTGACGGGTAGCGGATAATAAACAATACAGGTAAAGGGACAGGTAACAGATAATAAATAACACAGGTAAAGGGATAGGTAGCAGAAAATAAGTAACACAGGTAAAGGGATAGGTAGCAGATAATAAATAACACAGGTAAAGGGATAGGTAGCAGATAATAAATAACACAGGTAAAGGGACAGGTAGCAGATAATAAATAACACAGGTAAAGGGACAGGTAGCAGATAATAAATAATACAGGTAAAGGGACAGGTAGCAGATAATAAATAACACAGGTAAAGGGACAGGTAGCAGATAATAAATAACACAGGTAAAGGGACAGGTAGCAGATAATCAATAACACAGGTAAAGGGACAGGTAGCAGATAATAAATAATACAGGTAAAGGGACAGGTAGCAGATAATAAATAATACAGGTAAAGGGATAGATAGCAGATAATAAACAATACAGGTAAAGGGATAGGTAGCGGATAATAAATAATGCAGGTAAAGGGACGGGTAGCGGATAGTAAATAATGCAGTTAAAGGGACGGGTAGCGGATAGTAAAAAATGCAGGTAAAGGGACGGGTAGTGGATAGTAAATAATGCAGGTAAAGGGAGAGGTAGCGGATAATAAATAATACAGGTAAAGGGACGGGTAGCAGATAGTAAATAATGCAGGTAAAGGGACGGGTAGTGGATAATAAATAATGCAGGTAAAGGGAGAGGTAGCGGATAATAAATAATACAGGTAAAGGGATGGGTAGCGGATAGTAAAAAATGCAGGTAAAGGGACGGGTAGTGGATAGTAAATAATGCAGGTAAAGGGACGGGGAGTGGATAGTAAATAATGCAGGTAAAGGGACAGGTAGTGGATAGGAAATAAAGCAGGTAAAGGGACGGGTAGTGGATAGTAAATAATGCAGGTAAAGGGACGGGTAGTGGATAGTAAATAATGCAGGTAAAGGGACGGGTAGTGGATAATAAATAATGCAGGTAAAGGGACGGGTAGTGGATAGTAAATAATGCAGGTAAAGGGACAGGTAGTGGATAGTAAATAATGCAAGTAAAGGGACGGGTAGTGGATAATAAATAATACAGGTAAAGGGACGGGTAGTGGATAGTAAATAGTGCAGGTAAAGGGACAGGTAGTGGATAGTAAATAATGCAAGTAAAGGGACGGGTAGTGGATAATAAATAATACAGGTAAAGGGACGGGTAGTGGATAGTAAATAATGCAGGTAAAGGGACAGGTAGTGGATAGTAAATAATGCAGGTAAAGCATTAGTTAACACAT
Organism: Hymenochirus boettgeri; assembly: GCA_019447015.1. NCBI lineage: Eukaryota > Metazoa > Chordata > Amphibia > Anura > Pipidae > Hymenochirus > Hymenochirus boettgeri. Next base: position 119,100,398 of record CM033471.1, on the reverse strand, counting down.
TTCCATTTGTATAGAAAGAGCTAGGCCACACTAGTGCCTTTCTCGCACAGTTGTTTAGTGTTTAGTGACCCGTTAGTGAGTGAGCGTGCCCGTGTATCACAATGTGGGTGGCTACATTGAATGTGCTGCACTGCATTTTCGGGGCACACGCAATCACACAATTTTTTAATTAATTACTCAGATATATTATTGTGATCTAAAGGGTGGTGTCACAAGCTGGGGGTCATCAGAACCCTGCAACACAGAGCTGAGAACATCCCCACTAGCACAGAGGCGAAGGCTAAAGAAATGAAACATCTCAGAGGAGCCCTTAAAACTTGTGGATATCCAGACTGGGCCTTTGTCAAAAGAAGTAGAAGGAAAGAAAATAACACGAATACCAACAGTGAAGGAGAAAAGCAAGACAGGAGAAAGAACATGGTCATCCCATATGTAGCAGGGGTCTCCGAGAAATTAAGAAGAGTTTTCAAAAAACACCGGATCCCTGTCTGCTTTAAACCGAGCAACACGCTGAGGCAGCAATTGGTACATCCAAAAGACCCAATACCGAAACACAAGAAAAGCGACATCATATACACAGTGCAGTGCAGTGAAGAATGCTCTGATTTGTATGTGGGGAGACCAAACAACAACTGCATCAACGTATGGCCCAGCACAGAAGAGCCAATTCCTCGGGTCAGGACTCAGCCGTGTACCTGCATCTTAAGGATAAAGGACATACCTTTGAAGATTGTAATGTTAACATATTGGCAAAGGAACGTGACTGGTTCAAGAGAGGTGTTAAGGAGGCCATTTATGTGAAAATAAAGAAACCAAGCCTAAATAGAGGTGGGGGGGTTCGACACCATCTGTCTGCCATGTACAATGCTGTTTTGATACCTTACTCTGGGCATTCCTATAACACCTCTTAGCCACTATGCAATCACGCCCTTAACACCTGGCTGTGATATGCTAATTGGGATTTTCCAGGGTACATAATTGCCACAGATTCTTGTACAAATCATTCTGAATTGAGAAAGCCAGTCGGATGACTAGCGAAACGCCTTCAAGAACTAAATTTCAAGTCCAGTTGATCTAATTGAATACAATAGATATACCATGACCTGGATGAATGAGAACCTTCATAAGCAAATTGACTAATACTTTTACGTTATGATAAATCAATGAATTAAGAACCACCATACCCTGCTCCAAGACAGATCAAATGGTGAAAGGCAGGGAATGTTGGCTAGGCCCCTTTCCACGAGGTAACTTGTGTCCAGTTAGTGTCTATGCAGAGTTTGCTCAGTTAAGAGGGGAGGTTCCCGGCACTTTGTTGAGACACCTAGATGGCTCATGTGTGTCCAAATATCAATTTCGCAGAGTGCTGCAAGAAGGGTTGAAGATATTGGGCTTGAACTGGCGTTCTTACAATGGCCACTCTTTCAGGATAGGGGCTGCCACACATGCGTTCCAATTCAACTTCCCGATCCCAAAGCTAATGCACCTGGGAAGATGGGACTCAAATCGATTTCAAACTTATATTTGACTACAATTGGCAGAGTCTATTTAACTATTTCCATCTTCTAGGTCACAAGCAGCTAAGAATATGGATAATTGGACACTTCTTTGTTTACTGCGCAGGTCGACATGCAGCAATAAGAAACCTAGGATCCGACTTGTTCTTTCCAGAAAGTCTAATTAATATCCAATGGGTTGGGAAGAGGGGTGCCCGTTGGCATGATGGTCACCAGGCAGAGAGCCCAATGGGGATACCCAGACATAGTAATCATCCACTTGGGGGGGAACAATGTGGGTTTGTTCAAAACAGTAGAATTACTCAGGGTAGTTTGTAGGGACCTAGCTCAAATGCACCTTATGCTTCCAGACCGTATAGTCGCATGGTTGGAAATTGCCCCAAGACTGGTATGGTTGGTGAACTCAAAAGTTCGAGCCTTAGACAGATGTCGTAAAAAAATTAATCTTGGTGTAGCCAAGCAATTGGAAATTGTCACATACTGGCATGAGGACTTGGAAGGAGGAGATAGGGGCCTATACAGAGAAGATGGAATCCATATTTCTGAAGTTGGGCTGGATATATTTAATTTGGGGCTTCAGACCTTGCTTGAACGTTGCATATTTAAATGGAGAATGGCCATGGACTCTTGCTGAGGTTAAATTTGAAGGGGCAAGGTCCATGCTGTGGTGGAAAGTCTATGTTGGCCTGTGCTCTTGCGAGACAGACCTGTTACGGTATAATAGGCGGCCCTATGCAAGCAAAAAGGTCTGGCTAGTGTAAGACAATACTTTTATGTTATGGTCAATGTTTATGATTATGGATATACTGTAAATAAAAGAATAAAGCTTCGGCCATTTCTCCACCTACAAACCTGGTGTCGGTTATAATTGTGTAGTCTAAGTTATTTACAGAAGTGGAAGATGTGGTGCTTGCCATCACCATGACAGCTGGGCAGTTTTGACTGCCCAGCGTCATGGTGGGGCAACGGCCATCAACAATTAGGGATGCTTTCAAATGAGCTCTGCCCGGTGACTCGGGGGAGGGGCTACTTACCGGAGGAAGATGAGGATTGGTAGGCAGCGTGGGGGAGAAAGCCACACCCCAGAAGAAGCGGCAAGTAGAAGGAAACTCAGGACAGAGGGAGCCCCCGGCGAAGTGGCACCCGCACTCCCTCCCTATGGTTAAACAGTTATGAATATTATAAAGTTTCAGGTGTAACACATCAAGTTATTTACAGAAGTGGAAGATGTGGCGCTTGCCATCACCATGTCATGAGAAGTAGTTCTAGCAGTACCATAGGCTAGGTACACACAAGCAGATATTTCAGGCCAGATATTTTGGGCCAAATGACTGATATTTCCGTATTGGTCAGCTGGCCCAAAATACCTGTTGTCATTTTTTGGCCACGGGCAACCAATCGTCCTTTCATCTTAATTTGTCAAAAGGATGATCAGACATGGAATTCATATGATTAGTGTACAGTATAGGTACAGATAGATCATACCATTGGATTGCTTGGCAATGGTGGGAATAAAAGGAAACTATAGCAGGGTACACCGTGTTGTGCATTTTTAAAATGAAAAGCTGTTGAACAGATGCAGGTACATGTACAGTGTGAATGGTTAACAATCTTGGACTGCATCTATAGAACTGCTGTGTTTTTCTTTTTTTGGTTCATTAGATTTTTATTGAATTTTCACCGATATAACAAATAAATAGAACAATACATTTCAAAGTAGGCATTTTAGTTTTGTTTCTGAAAAGGTAATGGTTCCAGTGAGATCTTCTCTTCGTTACCTAGATAGAGAGTGTAATCTACGCCAAGGGCCCACGTACAGGAACACGTTCAGTATGAAGATGTCTGACTTTTGCTTAGCTTCTCCCTAGGCTGTTTTGTAAGGTGTGTGTCATATCTTGTTTAGTAGTTTGTTTTTAGATATTGTGCCCCCTTTCCATGTCTTGGCTAGCTCTAGTTCTACCCATCTAACAAATCCCATCAATTGGATTCCATTGTATAATTTGGGCTAGCCTTGCTGCTAAAGGTTCGTACACCTGCCAAACGGACGTTTGGACACATTGTGCGTCGTGGGTTGGGACCTGTCTCGGCTAAATCTTGTTGTTTTAAGCTAGGTATACCTAGTACCGATAAAGCCCCGATACCGTCGGATCAGACAGTATCGGGGCTTTATCGGCAGTGTGTGTGACGGCTTTCCCTAGGTCGTAGTAGTCTCCCTATAGGGGAGTCGAGGGAAACACACAATCCCAGGCATTCTCCCTATGCTGTGTATAGGGAGAACGCTCCGGACTGTGTTAATTCCGGTCTTTGAAAAATGACAGACAGGATGTTGCAGATCCTGTCTATCATTTTTCAAAAATCTTTCCTGTGTGTACCCAGCTTTAAGGTTCGTACAGACGCTCAATATGCGCTACGACCCCTGACACCGACGAACGGCCATTTCGGCCGAGAATTGTCCGTGTGTATGCGTTTGGACGGGTCGCTCGTCAATTTGCAGGGCAGATGTAAAGAGCTCTATATACATAGAGAATCTTGGGTAATATAGTTATTTTAAATGGATTAACCATACCTACGAGGGAGCGTTAGAAGGGGTACACACATCACAGATTTTTGAAAAATGAGAGACAGGATCTGCAATCCTGTATATCATTTTTTAAAGATCATGATACACACAGTCCCCAGCGATCTCCCTATGCACAGCATTGGGATGACGTTCGGGACTGTGTTTTCCCCTCAACCGCATCCGACTCCCCTACAGGGAGATTACCGCGGCCGAGGAAAAGTTATGATCTTTACCGGATGACCGCTTGGCTGACCCAAACATTCGACAGCCACACGCTCTTTCTGGAAAACCGCCATACACAGTGCCGATAGAACCCCAATACTGTTGGATCCAACAGTATCAGGGCGTTATCGGTACTGCATGTATCTAGCTTTAGATGGGCTATAGTCTTTGTGTAATTGTGTGTGTGTAACAGGGGCGTTTCTAGCCATTTTGGTGCCCTAGCGTGATCAGAACGCAATCCCATTGCGCTTAAAAGTGCAGTAGTGTGGCCTATCCCTCCAAGAGTATTGGCATTAACACTTTTAGTGCCAGCACTTTCCCAGGGTATTGCTATTAATCCTTCAGTGCCAGCAGAGTATTACATTTAACCCTTGAGTGCCAGCACACTTTCCTACTAGTAATTTTAGTGCCAGCACTGACCCAGAGTATTGCCATTAACCCTTCAGTGCTAGCAGAGTATTTCAAATAACCCTTCGGTGCCAGCAGACTTTCCTACTAGTAATTTCAGTGCCAGCACATTCCCAGAGTATTGCCATTAACACTTTCAGTGCCAGCAGAGTATTACCTTTAACCCTTTCAGGTGCCAGCATTGAGATGATATACACTGTACAATGTACCTGCTTTCCATGTCTCCTCCATTGAATTGTTCCCTACTCACCTACTCTAAGTTCTAATTGGAGAGTTGTATGGAAGGAAGAAAGAGGCAGGGATAGGGATCTCATGGCTGCTAGTCACAGGGGCCACTGTTATAAAGTCTCCAGCAGCTTTTACCTGGCATTTTAGAACTGATCTCCTCAGTACTATTAGCTGAGCTCATCCTCCCCCCTCCTTCCTTCACCTTCAGTTCATTTGTAACATTGTTTCCAAGTAGAGGGAGCTGAGTTCAGGCTCTGTACTAGATACAATGATACAAATTACAGCAGAACAAGGAGAGCAATTCTAACACAGCAAGTAAAAGCTGCCAGGGAGATGCTAGGAAGAACACTGGGCACCCTGGTTTAATATAGGGGCCCTAGCACTTTGCCTAGGTGGCCAATGCCTAAAAACTATTTGGATTCCAACTCCGAGGTAGCGAAATGAATCGTGTGTCAATTTGAAGTGATATTGGCTGCTTAGTTGTTTTTGTTAGGTTTCAGGTATGTTTACCCCCAAATCTATTGTTTTTGTAGAATTTATCTTTAACCCCAATATTATATGTGGTTGGGCTACATATAGGAGAGTATCATCTGCAAATAACAAGATCTTTATTGTGTATTGTCCCAACTGTATTACATTTATATTTTGATTTAAAGGATAAGTGCACTGTAAAATCAAGTTATGTTCATTTGGAAGCTGCAGCTTTAAAAATACAGTTTTTTTATTTAAGATATTCTTTATTGTATAGAAAAAAATATATGAAACAAACTCTCTAGCTCTAACATGTGCAAGGAACAGAAGACTCCTCCTCTGCTGCTGAACTTCTTTCCTTTACTGACACTGGGAGCTGACATGCACTACAGCTAAGGAATAGTTCACTGCAATAGTGAACTATTTCTTTACTACATTTATTGAAGACTGGGAGGTTAAGGAGCTATGCAATCCAGCGTGGCCGCTTTGAGTTTCCCGACCGGTTCCTGCTTCTGTTCCGCTATAGCACACATAATCGGGCATGCGCGTTATAGCGGAACAGAAGCAGGAAGCGGTTCGGAATTTCAAAGCAGCCACACTGGATTGTGCGAAAAATGTAAGCTTTTGGAATCTTCGTTCCTGACTCTACAACAATTGATTGAAGAATGGGAGGTAAGACATAGCTCCTTAACCTTCAGGTCCTCAATCAATGTAGTAAAGGAATAGTTCACTATTGCAAAGAACTATTCCTTTAAACTGAAATGATTTTTGAGAATGGGAGGTCAGTAATGAGGTTTTAAAGACACTGCCTCAGTTTAAAGCTTAAAGGATAAGTGCACTGTAAAATCAAGTTATGTTCATTTGGAAGCTGCAGCTTTAAAAATACTGTTGCCATATTTTTTTACCTATGCCCCTCCAGAGCCTAGCTTTGTGCCTTGAAAGTTGCTGACATCTTGTTACTGGTTTGCTAAATGTTATGCTCCGCCCCTCTGAGATTTCCTCTGCTTTCTCCTGCTTGGGCCTCAAACAGTAATCCCTGTGTGTTCCATGCACTCTCCTGCTTGAGCCTCAAACAGTAATGCCTGTGAGTTCCGTGCACACTCCTGCTTGAGCCTCAAACAGTAATGCCTGTGAGTTCTGTGCACTCTCCTGCTTGGGCCTCAAACAGTAATGCCTGTGAGTTCCGTGCACTCTCCTGCTTGAGCCTCAATTGATAATGCCTGTGAGTTCCATGCACTCTCCTGCTTGAGCCTCAATGGATAATGCCTGTGAGTTCCGTGCACTCTCCTGCTTGAGCCTCAAACGATAATGCCGGTGAGTTCTGTGCACTCTCCTGCTTGGGCCTCAAACAGTAATGCCTGTGATTTCTGTGCACACTCCTGCTTGAGCCTCGAACAGTAATGCCTGTGAGTTCCGTGCACTCTCCTGCTTGAGCCTCAATCGATAATGCCTGTGAGTTCCGTGCACTCTCCTGCTTGAGCCTCAATCGATAACGCATGTGAGTTCCGTGCACTCTCCTACTTGAACCTCAAACTATAATGCCTGTGAGTTCCGTGCACTCTCCTGCTTGGGCCTCAAACAGTAATGCCTGTGAGTTCCGCACACTCTCCTGCTTGGGCCTCAAACAGTAATGCCTGTGAGTTCCATGTACTCTACTGCTTGGGCCTCAAACAGTAATGCCTGTGAGTTCCATGCACTCTCCTGCTTGGGCCTCAAACAATGTGCACGGAATGAGACTTTAAGGTGGGAATTGCAGTGGATATGCAAATTTCAGAACAGTCACACATATAGCCACTGCAAGCAAGACTTTTTTTTTCATGCAAGGTGATAGGACTGAAATGGAATTTACCCTAAAGGTGGCCATACATACGAATGATAATAGGCAAATCCCCTCGTAGAACGACGAGATTTACTTATTATCGCTTGTGTGTAGGGGATATACCCGATCGATTGGAGTGCCGACGAACGACTGTTGTCGGCACTCCGATCGATCGGGAGAGACGGAAAATTTCCGTCGGTCAGCATTGGCTCCCTTTACTTTAATAGAGGGAGCCAATACTGATCGTGCTGTGTATGGCCACCCGGCCGACCGATCCCCATACTGTGTATGGGGATCAGTCGGTTCCACGTGTCAAGGTTCCCTGGGTGGACAACTTAAGCCAAAAGTGCAATATGAAATGTGTGTGCGGGCTGCATTTGTGGCTCTCTGTAAATTCCCCCAAGTGTGCTTTTTTTGGTGCGGTACAATGGGACATTAAAATACATTCACAACATCTGATCAATAGTTATTCATGTTTAAAAAAGCAAACCTTCTAACATTGGAGCCATAAAACATTTTGTTATAGCAACAGTGGTATTTTAATATAGGAAATAACAGCATTATGGGCTAAAAGCTACACAGTTGATTTTAAGGATGATTTGGCAGAAACTGGAGCTTTTGACTGATTTAGGCTGAAAGGAATGTAAATCCCCCTTTTCACCAACCCATTATTTTTCCGTGTCTAGTGGAGACCAAAGGGGCTTGCGTTCTGGATTACAATTTTATTAATGAAAGATTTTTATAGGGGGTTGTCTCATGATTTTTATGATCTTGTTTAATTTCAAAAAAGCACCATGATGGTACAAAAATCCATAAGGTCTAGCTTAATGTGCATCTAATATATTTACGTTATCTTGCCATATTCAGTCATTGATGCCCTACATGAAAATACTGGAATAAGACACTGATATAATAATGAGTAAAAACTAATGTCATCATAGTGAATGTTATTAGCTAGAGAGAGAACTGTTCACAAAGCTGCTTGAAAAGGAAAACTACCATTTCCCAGAATATATTATAATGTCTAACATAAACAGATGTATTAATAGACTATAAATGCACTAGAACCTCTGGCTTTCATTTCATTGTGATCATATGCAGCAAGCCATGCATGTATGTACTGTTCCAACAACAACCTAGGAAGATCATTTTGCAATCAGAATTATGCTCTAATGTTGATTATAACTGGATTAACCCAGAAAGGGTGCATTGTGGGAACATAGGCAGGTGTCAAGATACTCTCTACCTGATATTAAAATTGAGGGCAAGGTCCCACTATGTGCATTTCATTGTGCTGTCAATTTTGAGTGTGTTTAGGACAATGCATTTCGTCCACATTACGGTTGGTTTGCAGGTTAACAGACATGCGTTTTTCTATGCATTTGTCCATGCATTTCTGGTCCGTTTGTGAGCGTGTGCAGTTTTTGGAAAATCAACTGGATAATTGAGAAAATGCAAAAAATAAGTTTGGCCACATGTGTCTGTGTTTTTTTGCACTCCCATAGACTATTATGTACAATTCTGAAACACACAGACCAAAATGCAGATTATACAGTAGGAACTGATTCTCGCGATTTCCATTATTTTTTAAATTAAATTGTGATACGGAAAACGGAATGCAACGCGCATAGTGGGACCTAACCCTGATGCGATGCTCATTTTTAAACTAGTTGTATATCAGGCCAGTGTATGCTGCATAAAGCTACCCATACATTGGCCATTTTGTGTTGAATCATTTTACATTCATAACTAATGTGATTTGCAGATGATTTTCTAATTAAACAAAAATCAATTGACATTTCTCAAACCCCTGTCAGATCCTTATAAAATAAGCTAAAAATGTCCAACCTGACCAATCAAAATTTGATGGACTCTACACTTAATATAAATCAATTTTGGTTATTCGAATGCAAATTAGGAATTAATATTGTACACCCCACACCTCACACAAACCATTTCTTTCCAACTGTGATTTATTGTGTGCTTTTGGTTTTATATAGCAAGAAATAGATTTGTGTGTGATATAATGTATTTTCACCATCTGACCACGAGGGATACCTGCGGTGAACAGTCGATAATCATGCGTGTGTGTGAGTTCGGTCAGGGGTCGTTTGTTAATCTGCCATGGTACCCGTCACATCTGTACCTTAAGTATACAGTGTCTGCTATAGACATAATAGGTAAATATAAAATCAGTACTAGTAGAACTTCAAAAGCTACAAAAGAAAGTCCCATTAATAGAACATATTTATAATGCATACTATATCTGGAACTTATCTGCAATGGTAAAATAACAAAGAAAAGGTCAGCTGCCCACTACAAGTGTATTGTATTGTACTGTATTGTACTGTATATTGTAGTGTGGTCTGGTCTGCATAATACTGGCTCATGAAATGCTAATGCCTTTTTAGGATTCTAGTTTAAAAGGATAAAGGGAACAATCTGTAAACCAGTTTATTGAATGCAATTGATTATTCACCAGATAATTACAGCTAATTGCGTAATCATTTAATTCTTATTATCTTTGGTGAAAGGACATAGTTTACATTACAAATAAAATAAGCTACAATCAGGATAATGTCATCTTGTATTGCAATCTCAGATTTTTTTTCCAAATTAGGATCTTGCCAATTAAATCCAATTTAAAATATAAGTCTAGACAGCATAAGATAAATTGTGAGTTGGAACAATGGAGTTTTGTCTAGCCTGTTAAGCTGGGTACACGCGATGAGATATTTCGATAGTTATCGCATCCGAATGCGTGGAAAACCTCATCTGATCGTGCGGTCCTCTATGGACCGCACGATCGGTCGCGGTAACTGTCGGACGCAGCTGCTTTTGCCGCGACCTATAGTCCTTCCTCCTGGCCGACTGGTCGAAAGTATCGAACGGTCGGTCAGGAGAAAAAATAGCTAGGTGTGTACCTAGCTTTAGTGAGGTGCTCTGGACCTTCCATTTGTTTTCTGTTATGTAGATAGACACTATGCTATTGTGATTAAAGATTTTTTTCTCCACTATGATTATTTGAATGAAAAAATAGAAGACAAGAAAATATTCACCCAAAATATAATGCTCCATATAATTGTTCCATTCACAGCAACATTCATGCTGGTGACAAAATGGCATACCTACATGTTTTTTTTTATACTAGAAATATCTTGTGTACCTCTAAAGTATAATAGTATGGAAGGTAGGGGTCACTTTTCAACCTCCCAATATACTTTTTTTGCAAAGAAGTAAGCAGTAGAAGATTGCAGCAACAAGTTCTGTACCAATGGCCTTCCAGCTTCATCCCAATTTTCCACTTTTTCTTCCAAAACAGCCCTAAACGTACCACCTTCGTCCCTCGTTCCCGGCCTCCTCTGCCAATTTTCCATACAGAAGAGCAGAAGGGGCCAGACCGGCAGCCGCGTCTGTAATTGGCTTAAGGTCGGGTCAGTGCATTTCGGGGCTGTATTAGAAGATTTAAAGCTAGTGATTAGGGTTGGCGGGGGGCGGTTGCTTTACATTGTATAAACCCTTTTTTCCCTAAAGACAGATGCAGACGCCAAGTGATCCTCAGGGGGAGGAAGGAGGGAGAGCTCCATTGCGCATGCCAGAGTCCTCTAAGAGGAGCAGGAAGTGGCCCTGCAGGACAACCATAAGTAGCAGAAGAGAACGGTGAGGAACTTTTTACACTAAACAGTGGAGCATATTTTAGATGGGTGTGTGTGTGTGTGTGTGTGTGTGTGAACATGCTCTTTAAAGTTAATATATATAGAAGGATGGGTTATAAAGGAAACATTGAAGAAGTTTCTAAATTTTGAGTTTGCTCCACAGATCTCTCTAAGCTCACGCAACTCTGCAGGCCTGGGCACATAGGTTAAATTATTCAACATATACAAATCTTTCAAAATATAGATCCTGAGGTATGTAGCACACAAAATGTAATTTTGAACCTGCACAGATCATATATATCCGTGCACAGTGCACACAGTTAATAAAATTAACTTAAGAAACGTTTTCCTGTTAACGTTTTAAGCTAGCCATACACAGGTCATCAGATTTCCCACTTTGCTGACGATCTCCCAAATATTTCAGCTTGGACTGATCTTAGCTTTTTCAATAAACCCATCACTATTGTTGAGCGGCCTATCAAACAATTAAAAAAACTGACATTGATATTTTGGTCGATTTGATAAAATTTGCCCAATCGGTTAAAATGTCGATGTCATGTATGGCCAGCTTTAGGGCTAGGCCACACTGATGTGATCTGATTGCGCTTTTAAAAGAGCAAACTAGTGTGGTCCAATTGATGTGGCCACACTAGAGCACTGCGTGTGCGATCTGTTAAACAGAGCGCATGCGATCCACATTTTGCCCAGTCGCAAGCACTGCCCACTTGCATGTGTGTGGGAGCGTGTTGTAGTGTCGCCTCACCCTAAGGGCTAGGTCCCACTACTTCGTGTCAGAGTGCGATTTGCGGTCTGTTCACGCTTCCAGTTCACATTTCCAATAACCAATGCTGCACGACTTTTCGATAGCATGCGTGCCAATAAGAAGATATGGCCCGGAACACAGCACACACAGATTATCACGCACAGCGGTGAATTGCAAAAATCCTTCATGCGCCGCTGTGCGTGATAGTGAGATCTAACCGTTGCTTCCTGTTACTAAATTCATTTGTTCTTTACTTCTCTCCTGTTTTACTGTTTGGTTGCCCCTGCCTTCCTCTGATTCCTAATTTCATTTCCACTTACTAACGTTTAGCCTGAGTGAAAAGTAGCTTTCATTTATTGATAGGCAAGCGATTCGCGCTTCTACCAGGTCGTCCCAGAGCTTCATGTCAGGAAAAGTCAAGATTCCGGTCTTGTAGGCTAGTATTTCAGTTATCCCAATCATAATTCAAAGATGTTTGATCTTCCAATTTGTTTTTATTTCCCCCTCAGCAGAGCCTCCCTTTTAAAGATGAGCTGGTCGTGTCTTACAGAACCTTACTGTGTTCCTGCATAGCCCATGCTTCGTTTAAGAAAAAAAATAAACATTCTTTTTATTTCCTGGAAAGTACAATATTTTTGCAAAGCAAATGACTTTCTTTCCTTCAGCAACAAGATTCCATTTTCAACTCAAGATCCTACGGTCGGGAGTCTCTATTTCGTTTTCATATTGCGTCCAAACATTCTTGTGTTTTCAGAGCTACAGAATTTTCTTTTTATGATTGTTTAACATCAGGAACAAGTTTTGTTCCCAATTTGCAATGATCAAAGGACCCAAAAGAAGGTCAGCGTAGAAAATTGGCTTTTAAAGCATTTTATTTGTGCCCAGGGTATTTTTTCTATTATGAACTCTTAAGTGCCACAGATCTTTAAAACATTCTGAGATGGAGGAAACTTGAATCCAAGCCAAGAAGTCATCTTTTTTTTTTTTTTCCAGAAATGGTTCAGAGAGCGTTTACTAGAGGGAATCATTTATTTTCATTGAAGGCAAAACAAAAGTTTAACCTCTTGCCAAAGATGGCAGGCTGTTTTTCAACCAAGAGCAGTAAAGCAGATTGCATAGAATACAAGCTTCCACAGCATATCAGCGTATTCAATGTAAATACTTTTGCGCTTAATGATTTCTAAGCAGCAGGTGGCCATTGGAAACTAGTAACAATAATTGTTTTGATGTGGTGTGTTGGAATAAATATTATTTCAGTAAATGGAAAATGCTGAGCACTGCTTACTTTTCTTAGTGTATACAATGCAGAAGGATACAAATAAGGGCAGGGAAGAAAAGATGTTAACCACTTTACTCCAAGCCACTGCTTTGAATTTTCTGTAATTTCAGTACAGCCCTTGGTGCTTCATATATTTAATGTGGTATATATATGACCCACAATAAAAAATACAGAGCACACTAAAGTCTTGTGCAAAAAGAACTTTTATTCCATGTGCAAAACAGATGATGCTTAGCACTAAACATGACTAAAAATGTATAAAAGCAAAAAATGATATTAAAAAATTGTCTTTCAAGTGATCAAGTGAAGGTATGGGAAAGTAGTAGCTGTACAGTGGAGATAGGAAGCTAAACATTGGAGGTTTGGAGCTGTACAGTGGTTATGAGAAGCTTTACAGTGGAGATGGGAAGCTTTGCAGTGGAGATGGGAAGCTGAACAGTGGAGGTAGGTAGCTGTACAGTGGAGGTAGGTTGTTGTACAGTAAGCGTTGCAAAACAAACAGGAATAATATTGAGATTATCTAAAATGGGACTAAATAGATATTTGTAAAATTACTACTTTTTATACCTATAAAGAAGATTTTTTAAGATGGCAAAAGCCGATAACAGCTCTCTGTGCAAAGCCCTATTAGAATACTAATAAGCAGAGTAAGACTTGCATTAAATGAGGGCCATTGACATGGCATGCAAGCTTACATATTTTGGCCAAAGTGTGGTACTAGAACCTCATTGTTGTTTATATTATTTTTAAAGGCAAACCGTGCGCTGACAATTTTCTCTTTTTTGTGTGTACAAATAATGTCTTTTTATCATTTCTAGCAGCTGGTTAGACCGAACGCTGACACTAGGGTGCTTCTAGCTGCTGGTCAACACCAGCTTCTGTGTTTTGTATACATCATTATGTGGATTGGGAAATCCCATTGAAGGAACATTGCGAGAATGTCGCAGGTAAGTTATTAGTTTATGGGCATCTTTAGCCTACCACTAATTTTAGTGCAATTTAATGGTAGGCTTGACCAGTGCTATCAATGCAATGTGTATGACTGTTGTTCATGTAAAACTTGCGTTGGGGCCTATTTATATAGGGTATTTAATAGGCATGCCATAAATTATAATCTGCATTACAAAATAATTATGCTGAATATCAGTTTTTATTCATAAAGCAGGTTTCTTAAGCATGGCACACACCATGTGACTTTTCCTCCTGACTGAACGTTGTCTCTTCCGACTGGTCGGCCAGGAGGTATGACTGTCAGTCATGGCAATATTGGCCGCAGCTGACAGTTTACCGCAACTGATCGAGTGGTCCATAGAGGATGGCATGATCGGATGTGGTTTTCCACCATGTCTGATCGTCCTTTCGTCCGATTTGGACGAACAGTCGGTCGGACACGGCTGAAAACCATGAAATTATTTCGGCCAGATCAACTGATACACTGAGCTATCGGTCGATTGGACTGATTAATTGTATGGCGTGTACCAGCCTTTAAAGTCCTTTCCATAGCACAGAGTGAGGCCAGCTAAACAGCTTGCGAGCTACTGTAGGTTATGCTACGTATCTAATCTAAAGAAAGAAACTGAAAATTGAAATGAATCATTGATAAAACTGTTGGACAAAACTGGAGCTCAGTGCAAACTAGCGGAGTCTGCCAAGCTTTTCCTTAAAATGTTTGTGCAGATGTTTTTTGTAAACGATCCTGAAGACTAGTGTAGTAGGTCATATGTTTTCTGTGCATGATACTAAACTTGAGAAAACATAATGAACAAGTCTTTGTTGGTGAGTTAAAAGGTGGGTGGTTTAGCTATTTATCAGTATGGCTTTACACTTCCCAGCTGTCAGTCTTGCAGACTTCCCATCAGCACCTGTCTTATCACTTCTTATGGGGTTTGCTGCTTCTTACCACTTAGTGCTCTGCTTCATTTACCAATTACTTCTATAATACACAGCAGAATATTTTCTATCTATTAATATATTTTCTATTTTTTTTTAATTAAATGGGTATTTGTGGCTAAATCAAATTAATGACAATTTAAGTGAAAGCTGAAGAGAAACATAAATAAACTGAACTCGCAGCATGCGCTATTTAACCTGTGTGTAAATTCTGGCTGAGGTAGGACAGTTAATAAAACCCCTTTATTTTTAGAGACAGACAGACAGACAGACCGGTTTAATTTTTTGTTTCATATTTTCATCAGGTGATACATCAGTAAACTAGAACAATCCATTACCGACCACGATCATTTTACAGGGCAGTTCTATTGGCAGGTCAAAAAATCATAGTGTTACTTCAGACACTACCAATCTAAATATATATATATAAGTTAGATGGCAGGAACACTATTTTACTTTTTTACGTCAGTTCAGATATCTCACCCTGTTGATATAGAAATATCTTTAGGGTGGTGCCTACACAGCGTGTTCTACCAGTGTAGAATGGCACAGTATCATTATTATACTGACTTATAATCATTATACATTTTTGTATGTCCTTTTATGTATTTATCTAATATGCATGCTGTGAAATTTTTTTATAGGATTTGAAGGTTTTAGGGTGATTTGTTCGAATTCATGTCACCTCACTAGGGTGCGCAGGTAAATTTATTATAATGATGATACGGTGCCATTCTACACTGGTAGAACACGCTGTGTAGGCACAACCCTAAAGATATTTCTATATCAACAGGGTGAGATATTTGAACTGACGTAAAAAAGTAAAATAGTGTTGGTGCCATCTAACTTATATATACAGTTCTATTGGCAGACAGAGACCACTCATTTAAGCTGGGTACAAACGTGAATGGAAAAAGGCTGATTCTGTTGGATCCAACAGAATTGACCCTTTCTTGGCCTCCTATGTATACCGCACAAACAAGCTTTCCCGACACTGATAAATTTTTCACCACCGGGATCGCTTGTTTCATCCAGAAACTTCAGGTCTGCCCCTGTACTAAAGTATAGTGAGGGGCGTGGTCATGGGAAACATGCAGTCCCGAACGTTCTCCCTATACTGTGTATAAGGAGAAAGCTCAGGCTGTGGACCCTTATTGTGTTTGTCAGTTTCCAAAGGTTGTTACTGTGTGTACTCACCTTTAGTGATAGCTTTGGGTCAGACTGGCAGATGATTAGCATAAGCAAACCTCAGACAGTATCTCATTAGCAAAATTACTAACATACCTGAATGGTTAAACAAGTTAACCAATGTTACAGGTATAATATTGAAGAATTATTTTTCCATAACTTTGGAACATTGTCAGGTAAGAAACTGCTTTGTAGCCCTCCATAACTATCAATTCAGTGTTACTTGGGGCAAGTTTATGGGTGGCAGAAGTGTGGTTTTCCTTTTACACTCAGCTCAGTGACTATCACAATCCTCTGATCTGATCTTCTTGCTCATTGTTTTTCATAGTATGTTGTAAATGACAATAACTTTTTTCTCTTTAGAGTAGAATTTTTATTTGATATAGAAGAGCTGACAATGATTGCTGTTTCAAAGCTGGTGTTATAGCCGCGCTGCTTACCTTCTGGGTTCTCACGAAGCAGTAAACCACGCGAGAACATGGAAGGAAGAGGAGCGCAGAAGGAAAGTATTGCACCTCCCTGCTAATCTATTTAATGTGCATTTCCAGATTTACTCTCAGATAAAGAAATGTTATTTAATTTTTTTACTAACATTTTAAACTTCTTTAAAATAATTGAATTTGATGTCATATTTTAATGTATTCACTTGTGTTTTTGCCATCATAGTTTCACAAATCATGCTTTGTTTTATATCTAGTAAAAAGTAAGACATGTGTCCATCAAGTTTAAAGATCATGTCCACCCCTTTTGAAAACTTTTGATATGTGGTAGGGCATGCTCCCCCAGCCCCAACCGCATTAATATTATTGTTAGAAAGTCCCCCGATCCTTACTTACCTTCCCTCTTTCCTCCGCCGCAGTGTTCCGGCCCTCTGCTTGCATGGAATTGCAAGCAGAGGGTGGGACCGACAGCCGCGTCCGTGATTGGCTAATAGGCAGCCAATCACGGTTGCGGTTGCCGGGAGTTCTGAACAGCAGAGGAGAAAGGGAAGGTAAGTAAAGATTGAGGGACTTTTTTGCAATAATATTAATGCGATTGGGGCTGGGGGAGCATGCCCTACCACATACCCAAAGGTTTTAACATTAGGGGGAGGGAGAGAAAAACGGGAGGGAGAGGGAGGGGGGAGGGCTGCACTGAGCATGCCTCAATCCTTGACGAGGTTGAAGCAGACTCAGGCACAGCATGAGTCACACACTGCTTCTACACAGCAGTTTCCTGGACTTTGGAGGGGCACAGCAGGGGAACCATTTTGAGCAAAAATGTAAGTTAAGGCTTGTTTTAAACTTCTTAATGTGGCCAGTAAGGGGTTAGATTTTAGTTTTGGGGGTGGACATGCCCTTTAACCCTTGGGGGAGTTGGCTGTGACCGAGGGAAACACACAGTCCTGAGCATTCTCCCTATGCTGTGCTCGGAACTGTGTGTTCACTGATCTTGTAGATCCTGTCATCTGTCATCTTTCAAAAACCTTTACTGTGTGTACCCACAGTGTGTTTCTTCTTTCCCGAGTGAGTGCGTGGCTACTGAACGTTCGTGTCAGCCTTACGGTCATTTGGGAAAGACCGAAAATTTCCCTTGGTCACATTAGTCTTCCTATAGGGGAGGCAGCCGAGGGAAAAACAAAGTCCTGAGTGCTCTCCCTATGCTGCGCTCGGAACTGTGTGTTCAATAATCTTGCAGGTCCTGTCTGTCATCTTTCAAAAACATTTTTACTGTGTGTACCCACCTTAAAGGTTGACTTCAAAAGGCATTTGGACTTATCACTGGATCAACTTGGAATTTTATTTGTTAATTCCAATAATGCTTTTTTTTCTTTGATTCTAAAACAGTCATCCATCACTGTCAGCACAAAGTCTTCTAAAAGTTTCATAGTTTCACTGTTCTTCCTGTAAAAACCCTTTCCAAACCTTGAGATTAAAGGGCATGTCCACCCCCAAAACTAAAATTTAACCCCTTACTGGCTACATCAAGTAGTTTAAAACAATCCTTACCTTACATTCCTGCTCAAAATAGTTCCCCTGCTGTGCCCCTCCAAAGTCCAGGAAACTGCTGTGTAGGAGCAGTGTATGACTCATGCTGTGCCTGAGACTTCCTCAACCTCATCAAGGTTGAGGCATGCTCAGTGCAGCCCTCCCTGCCTCTCAGCCAATCACGGACGCAGCTGCCGGTCCCGCCCCCTGCTTTCAATTCCATGCAAGCAGAGGGCCTGGACACTGCAGCAGGGGAGAGAGGGCAGGTAAGTAAGAATCGGGGGACTTTCTAACAATTATATTAATGCGGTTGGGGCTGGGGGAGCATGCCCTACCACATATCAAAAGTTAAATTTTGGGGTGGACATGCCCTTTAAATATCTTCTTATCTGAATAGATGTCCTTATAAACTCAGAGATAATCTATTGGTGAACAGGCTCATATTTTATTGTAAATACCATTTAAATGTTTGTACAAAGTGACAATATTCCCCTAAAGACATATTTTCCCTAACTTAAGAACCCCTAAAGGCTGGTGCACACCAGCAACTTTTTCTCCTGGCCGACTATTTGGCGAGGAGGAAGGACTGTTGGTTGCGGCAATAGTGGCCGTACAATCCATACAGGACCACACGTGGTTTTCCACCATGTCCAATTGTCCTTTCATCCGATTTGAACGAACAGTCGGTTGGACACGGATGAGAATCCATGCAATCATTTTGCCCTGATCAACCGATACACTGAACTATTGGTCGATCGGGATGAAATATTGCATAGTTTATACCAGCCTTAAAGCTTTCCCTACACTGCTCGTTTCAGCTCACAATGATGTATCTGGTTGCTATTTTGCAACTGACAATTGATTGGGAAGATATTCTTCTGTTTGCGAATTGCAATGGATGGTAGCACGTGTGAAAACAATGCACATTGGCAGTACTGTCTGGTCCAGTGTTGCCTCAGCCTTAAGGTGGCCACACACATGGGATTTCCATCACAATATGTCGAGATCAGATTGGTATCTATCGGCACATTGCATGGGAGCAGCAATAATGGACCCGACCGATTGCCCATATGCGGTATGGGAATTGGTCAGCCATGCGCTATACATGGGCCGATGATATCGGCTCTCTTTAAAAGAAAGGGAGCTGATAACGACAGATGGAATTTTTCAGTCTTTCCTGACCGACCACAATGCCAACCACGGACGTTCTACACAGTTGCATATTACATATTCCACCATTATTGCCATCTATAAAAACAAATCAGAACCAGTTTAGTGATAGAAGAAATCATACCAAAACTTGGTTGCATTAGTGTGCACATCCTGTAAAGTATGTGGCTGCATTACAATCACATTTAAGTCTAATATTAAGTCTAAAATAATGGTAAGTATACACCTGACATTAAAGTGGCTCAGATTGGAATCAAGTTTGGCTCCTGTAGGTTTATTCCTCTTGGTTTTATACCGTATACTGGAAAGTGGCTCTGAATTGCATTCCTGAGGCTGACCAACATTCATGTTCATCTTAAAGATTCTTTCTCTCGTCTTTTAAAGATATTTACAGTGTATGTAAGTATAACACAAACTAGGTTTGTGGTGTTCTTAATCTATTTATGTAGACAATAGAGACTACAAGAAATAGAAGGCTGGGTACACATGAGGCAATTTTTTTGCCAAACTGTCATTTTAGTATATTCACCCGTGTGTACCCAGCCTTAAGCTAGATATACACAATATCAAGGCTTTATCGGTACTGTGTGTACCTAACTATCCCATACAAGCGTGTGGCTGCCATACGCCGGGTCCGAGCGGTCATTTGGGAAAGAGGGAATATTTCCCTAGGATGCGGTAGACTCTCTATAGGGGCGTTGGCTGGGGCCGAGCACACAGACCTGAACATTCTCCCTATGGTGTGTATATGCTGTGTATAGGTAGAATTCTCGGGACTGTGTGTATTGTTTTTTGAAAAATCTGTCTGTCATCTTTCCAAAATCTGGCATGTGTTTACCCAGCTAAATATAGAACTTACTTGTTGATATGAGTGGAGGTGCAATGCATATACCGGACTCTTAAATGTTCAGCTATTTATTATTAAGAAAATGGAGGTTGAATAACTTGAAGGCTGGCCACTTTGGCAAACGGTTGGACAGATTTACTTAATAAGTCATGGCTGAAAGCAAGGTCAACCCCTGTTTCCCTATGTTTAGAGCTTACCGGGGATTTAACCTTCTATATTTTGGCGTTGCCCCATAAGCTCTTGTTTGATCTAACATGATTTATGACATGGAAAGAAAAAACACAATGCTTGCTACAAAGTTGATCACTCATTAGATTCCAGTCTCTGACAAGGTGTTTTATCAGAGATTTAGTCACTTGAGATCCATTCAAGGATTTTCCTTTCTCTTTGTCTGGCTGCAGCTATAATGTCATTCAATTAGCAGTGTTCATTTATCCCCGGGTAAGTGCTGGATTAGTCTATTAGAATGAGTACAGTTTAACGTATTGTGTGTCATACAACACCAATTACCAACTCATTCTTTTGTTCTAGTTTTGCTGGTAGTGAAAAACTAGATAAAAACTGGCAATTAAATAGAAATGCAGAAGAAAGAGAACAGAAAAAACTCCCAAACACAAACATAAATAATATGGCAATAAAATAAAAATGTATTGCCTAGTATGCTATTAATTGGAGCATGGTTCACTAAAATCTGATCAGTTCCAAAGTGATTTTTATCAGACCAACCACCAACTGCAATTACTGGTTCCTGCAAATTATCTAAAATGCAGTTCTTCTTCAGTGAGGTCACATAAGCTTCTCTTCTGTATCACTGGATATTACTTACTGGTAGAGAAAAACCATAAAGCCATTATACTATAGGTATTTTTCTGCTCTAGCTTGTTCCAGTACAGAAAGTTTTAGATGAATTAGTGTTTAAAGCAGATGGTGCCTAATAAGATTTTCTATAGACGTGTATTGGATTGTCTGTGATATATATCGACATCTGTTCATAGATGTTGTTAGCTTATCTATTAACCACTACTGTTACTATTGTGATTATAAGTTTTTTCCATTGATATAATGAGAAAACATCTGTATTTTTTGAATGAGGCCATACATTTTAATTATAATTCACTACTGCAGTAAATTCTATGGCTGGGTACCACACTGAGGCACTATTTGTCCCAACCCAGCGCTCCCATAGGGAACCGCACGATCGATCATATTTTCTGACACTTCTGACATTCATTCGTCCGATCCGGACATACGAACGATCGAGGTCTGTCACAGCCGGCCACCCCACACCAGAAAATATCAGCGTGTGTGTACCCAGCCTAAAAAGCCGACTTTAGTCTAACATCTTTTGAAAGAAATTGAATGGTTAAGGCCATTTATATTTTACTGACAGAAACACAGAAATGTCGTCAGCATGCAGAAACCCAACAATGACCGATCGTGAGGAAAGGAAGTGTTTTAAACACGTTTAGTGATATGGACATGTTCCCCAGACCATTTCCCAGGTTGTCACAGCCATTTACAGGAAGTTAACTATGTTATTTTAACTGAATATAATCCAAAATTTCAAACTATTCTTTTATGAATAGTCGAACTTTTATTGAACTTTTATTGAAGTTTGGCAGTTCGAAAAGAACCAAACTTTAAAGTTTGGCCACTCTATTATTAGTGATATTCCAAAAACATCATGCATGGTCATTAGGGGGGGGGGCTGCCATGTTTAGCAAAATATTCCACTTCTCCATCCTAAATTGTGCTTTGCTCTCATCTCTCAACTGGCATTGAATAAGGTTGTGGGGGCTGCGTAGTTCTATTTAAACAGATGCTGCCACTGCAAATCTTTTTTTAAAGGGCATATCCATCTATATTTGCCCCCTAACCCCAACTGCTATTGATCACTCTTTATTATAGGGTTTCCAACTAGTATTTAATGAAACATTTTGTCCTCATTCTCTCTAGTTCTGGCAATGGTTGCGCCCCAACTGGAGCGTGTGCAGAGGAGGCAGCAAGGGAAAGGCAGTCATTTGTGTGATGTCGGTTGTCACAGACTTAATTGACTGCATGAAGGCAGCTTCCTCTAACAGAATGTATGCAATAATATTCTTAAATATTGTGGAGTAATTCATCTGATAATGTGTTTAGTATATTGGTTGTATATTTGGGGAAAGTAATAGACTGGATTTTTCTTTTAAAGGTGAAATGCCCTTTAACGTTGCACTTACATTTAAGTTCTAGTCTATACCTGAAAAAGTACTATACCTGCAACAGAGCTCACAGCAATGAAGAAAGGTTCGAGAATGAAAAGCAGCTGTAGAAAGGTTATTGTCTATCCTAGGTATACTGGTACAGCTGAGCAATACAAATAAGATCTACTAAGCTTGAACCACCACCATTTCAGGAGGTTATGAGAGGTCCGGGCTTTCCATTAATAGGGTTTGCTTTATTAGCCCTGAAACACAGTCATATATATTCATGTTGGGTCGGCACCCGCGGATTACATGTGTGTACAAACCTTTAGGCATGGAGATAATAGTTCATGGTTGAAAGAGAGATTTAAATGAAAGGGTCCCACACTGCCAATTTCTGTCTGTCCCTATATATTAGTATAGAATACTTCCCAATAACTTGACCAGGGAGTCTGGGACGGGGGCAAATAACTTGACCAGGGTGGCTGGGCTTCAATAAGCCCATCCCCACACCCTGGCCATACCCCAATGAGACAAAGCCTATACCCCAATGAGACAAAGGGAATGTGTTGTAAGAATTTTTTTTGTAGCTATTAACAGACAGCTGCTAATGAATCTGTCTCCGTTGTTGATCCAGAGAAAGACAATAAAAACAGGTAAACAATGATGCTGATCATGGCATGAGTAGCCACCCCAAAATAATAACTTGCTATACTGATATAGGGAGATTGGTTGGGAATGTCAGATTACTGTCAAATTTCAATGGAGTCTGTTGTGTAATCTGGAAACAATCAGCATGGTGTACTTAGCTAATCTGTTGCTGTAGTTTAAAATATTTAAATAAAATGTTTTCTGTGTGTTGAGCACTTCTCTGTGGAGTAGGGACGGTACAAACCGTTGTCTTCCTTTCTGTGATTAAATGAAGCGTTCAGTTGGCCAATAGTCTAAACAACAAATTCCCAGGGAACGACGCCATCTGGGATCAGCCATTGGTCATTAGAGAAACACAGATAGTTGCCCAAAACTCATTTTCTGGTGACAATACTGTTGTGTCTCTGTCCATATTATGTTGAAACTTTGTAAAAGGTAATCTACATAACATAATCAGAAATAATATATGCTAAACTAGCATTATTTATCACTATTCCTTTTCTAGAATTAAACAGATTTGCATCAATGAAGGTTAATTTATGCCACTTAATTCCCCATAAACAAAATCAGTCCTGCAATTCAGCTGCTAACAACCATCTAGCCTTGCCACAAGTAAAAATTAGGGATTGGCATGCTGGGAATTTTATGAAAGAACAAAGGCATACAAATTCCCTACTGTTTGTAAAATAAGTATGATATCCACACTACGTCCAGTGCACCAAATGCAATACTAGTTTTGTGCTACATAGCAGTGCAAACCTTAATGGGCATTGTATTGTGATGTTAAAAGATATGTCCATCCCCCCAAACTAAATTTTGTTTATCTGGTAGGAAATGGCTATAAACCTTGACTTCACAAGATTTATAGCACTGACAGGTCCCCCTAAATGTTACTTACCAGTTTTGTTCCCCCTGTTCCTTTGCTTAACTTCCATGCCTTTTCCCGTGCATGTCAGTGCTATAAACGTGATGGGTCGAGGTTTTATAGCCATTTCCTACTAGATACCAAAATTTAGTTTGGGGGGGGGGGGTGGACTACACTTTAAACTCTGTAACGCCACTAGGGGAATAACATCTGGACCAAATCACCTCTAGGGGAAGTGGCATCTGGACCAAATCGCCTCCCCTCTCATAGGTCTCTCTGGCAGTGCACTGCCATGCTTGGAATGTCCACCATAAAGATCTATGTACAGGAACATTGAGCAGAAATTCCAACACTCCTCATGGAGGCGCGCCATTGTTAACATCCACTACCTGGTTCTTTTTACCTGCCAAACCCTTGCAGTGGAGTAACTGTAAAGTGATTAATGCATTATTGGGGAGTAGCATAGGGGAGCGATAATCATTGCACCATTAATGAAAGAAAGAATAATTTACGTACCAACACATTTGATTGCAGCATAAGCTCCTTACACACATGCGATTGCAGGGCCAACCAGGAGATCATCAACAAGCTCTGACAAAACGCTGCAATTTCCCGATCAAGTGGCCATCAGTACACATCAGATTTGATATGTTGCATTTAGTGTGTATGGGACTTTTTCGAGTATTCTTTCTTCAGTTTTTACTGGCGGTAATCTTCTGGTTGCATGTTCATGATCCCGTGGATTGATCGCCTGTGTTTCCTCTGACGTGCGGAATTTGCTTATGGGTTTACTATGCTTGATTGAGTGGTCAGGTGTGGCGTTGGCGACACGGGCGTCGTTTGATCAGTACCCCTGCAATACACGGGTATGGACTTTTCCTGCAAGATTCATTTTTCCAGAGAATGCAGCCTGAAAGCCTTGCAAAAAGCTTCTAGCATTCCTATTGGTCCACCTAGCTTTTAGAATGCTTGGATTGCTGCCAATCTTCTGTGAACTTTTGTTTTTTTTGCTTTACTTTTTTTTAGGTTTTCTATAAGGTTACCTCCCTATTGTAAATACTGGAAGGTTAACTCTAAAGAAACTGCATTGACATTACAGCAAAAAATGCATTGTTTTAAAGACAATATAAAGTCTTTTTTAACCAGCAATAAACTAGAAGAGAAAGTTCAAGATTTCACAAACGAATCGTCTGTAAGGTAACAATGGTGACAATTGACAAGTAGATGTAAAAAGAGAAACTCTCTTGTTTTACCAGAGGCCTAGGGTCAGTGCACATTATTGCTGCAATTTCACGATCAAATGAGAAAGCTGAGCTCACACCCAGTGAATGGGGTAATATATACAGCAGTAACAGCTATAGCATATTGTTTAAACAGACAAAGACAAGGAAATGTGCTTCCTTGGGGCTTTAACAGAATCCCTATGGGACACATGATGGACTTGGGAAGAGATTGGATACATGGTGATCCTTACTCAGAAATGCAAACAGTAGGCTGACAATATTGATGAAAAAGAGGTTTGTCCTATACTTGTAATTAAAAGTAAAAAAATATTTATATAGAAATGCTGTAGTAAAATAAGTCCAGCGAGAAGCCTTTCACTTTTACAAATGATAGGTAACTTATTAACAAAGACTTAAATGATATATGATATCAGCTGAGAATTAGCTTGATGACAGACAGTTTATGGTTGCAGGGTCTGAGAGTTTAAAAGTGGATGCAGGAGCCAGTCATTAGTTTCCCTCGGGGGTCAGAGCTGACAAACAAATCCTTGGACTTTAATTCTGACAGGCAATGAAGGTTCAAAGTCATAGACTGTGTGGAGACAGTCTACATGTAGACTGTGGGGCAGTCTGCAGTGCTGGCCCCTGGGAGTCAACAGACAGTGTGCGTGACTTCCTATGAAGATTGTGTTTCCTGAAGATTGTGAATTTGTGACTTTCCTGAAGATTCTCCTCTCCCTGCTGAAATCTCCGAATTATTTCTTCTTGCACCTCTTACACTAACCATGGGATTTTATGAACCAAGGTGCTTCTCCTTTGTACATTCTTCTATCCCAAATACCTTTCATTGTAAGAATTTTTACAGGTGTTCTATGTAAAATATTTTTCTCTATGTTTACAATTTGATGTTTTTGAATTGCATAAAAGTCTTTCAGTTCTCTCAGGCTCATTTACAGCAAATCCATAATTTGTAAAACAAAGTTACAAACTTACCTGTAGGAGGTCACCGAAAGGTTTTGCGTCACAGTTAACATTCACAAAACACAAGATTATTGGAAACGTTATTGCACAAATGGCAGCTGAAACCTGGTGCTTTAATAGCATGTAACGATTAGGTAGATATAACAAAATATATGGATTATGAATAGAAGTGTTTTTTTTTTTTACAAAGTGATTTTATATACATACTAAAGTCTATTTGCACTATTTGGAAATAGTATACAAGAAGAATACATCCAAACCCACAGGGCACATACAAGAAAAATACAAATGTAGCTAAAAATGCCAGAACAGATAACCTTAGTTTTATTTGGTATACAACAAGTTAATTTCCCCCTAGAGGAAGATAGCTGGAGTGCAAAGCTAACCAAAAAGAAGCAATGGACTATATGTAACAATAGTCCATTGCTGATGCTGATTATCAGGGCCGGCCTTTTGATATGGGCGACCTGTGCGGCCGCACAGGTTGCACTACCAGGGGGGCGCCAGCAAGAAGTGTTAGGTTACGGACCTGTAGTGAAAAGTTGTGCATCAGTGCCACAGCCCGCACAGTACATCCTGCAGATCAAATGTATGGCACACACCAACCCCACAGACAAAGTTTTCTGTATGCTGTGCTGTTCGTCTATGCATTAGTGCGTTACGTTTATGTAATGATGTACGCCCAATATTACAAGCATGCATTGCAAATGCTGTTAGACAGTAAGTGCAGGTGGCAGACTTAATTGAAGCAGGTTAAGGCAAGCAGCATTAAGCAGTGTGCCCCGGGGGATGTTTTGGAAGGGGTGCTAGGCGTCAGTAACTAATCTTGCACAGGGTGCTATTTAATGCTAAGGCCGGCCCTGATGATAATATCTTTATATCTATATTAAGTGTACTACACGTTTATCATTAAATTTCAAGCCTGAGTTAACAGGTGATTGGGACATACCCATACAGGGAAACCTTCTATTAAAGTACATGCACATGCCAATGGCTAGCGTGTGGGTAAATCACTGTCGGTTGTAGCGGTTGTTGGAAAACTGCCTTTGGCCCAGTTCTTGGAGATCTACTTCAGTATATCACAGTAACATGTGGGAAATTATGGTCCCCCAATGAACTGTTGCTCCCGTGCTGGCAGTACTTATGCTGACCCAAACCATCACTCCCACGTCCTAGGCACTAGCATGTGCCGCTGGTTTGATTTCCTGGTGTGCTGGTCACCTGAACGTTCTGCCACGTTCTGCCACCAACAGGTGTCAGGGCTTTATCAGGTAACTGTAAAGTAAAAAGAATAGTGACACGCACACAGCCAATCAGTTGAAAAGGGGCCTTAAACCCATTTATTGAAAGTGTAACACAACAAAACATTACATTTCGGGGGGCCTAGCCATCCTTCATCAGAAGTCACCTTGGAGTCCCGTGCCCTGTATAAAAGGTGCTTTTATGGTCACGGAAAACTCCCTGTGACTTCTATTCCTTATAATTTACAGTGGGGGTGCATTATAGTATAGTATAGTATATATTGAGGTTGAATAAAGACATACGTCCATCCAGTCCAACCCATCTAGCAATATCCTCATTTCCGCCTAACTGTGATCCAGAGGAAGGCAAAAACCCCCACCTAAATTTATGAAGGGGGAAAAAAATTCCTTCTGACTCAAGTGGCATCGGAAATTTCCCTGGATCAACTCTACTTTATGTATCAATACCAGTAAATTGCAACATTCCTTGTTTGCAGAAAAACTCATCCAGCTTTTTTTTGAAACTGACCAATGAACCTGCCATAACAACGTCCACTGGAAGGACAGTTCCATAGCCTTACCGTTCTCACAGTGAAAAACCCTTTCCGAGCTTGAAGCTAAACCTTTTTTCTTCAAGTCTTAAGGATGTCCTCTGTGTCCTTTGACATGTTCTATGGTGAACAAGCCCCCAGATAGTTTATTGTATGGCCCGTTAATGTATTTATTACACAGAATCATATCCCCACGCAAGCGCCTTTTCGTCCAGCGTACATAATTGTAACTTTTCCAGTCTCTCTTCATATTCAAGATCCCCAATCCCCTTATAATTTAGTTTCCCTTCTCTGAACCCTTTCCATTCAAAGATGTCCTCTTTGTTAACAGGATTCCACAATTGCATGCAGTATTCCAAATGAGGCCTTACCAATGCTTTGTAAAGAGGAGAATTACACATTTTCCTCCCTTGAATCCATACCTCGCTTTATACAAGGACAATACCATGCTGGGTCTCTGGTGTGTGCCGCCTGGCCACTGCTGCACCTTTAGTTTGTTATCCACCAAAACTCCAAGATCCCTTCCAACAGGGATTCACTTAACACAGAGCCATTATAGGTATAAGTAGCACAAGTATTTTAATCCACAAATGCATCACCTTACATTTATCAACATTGAATTTCTCTGCCACTTAGCAGCACCAATGTGATAACTCTATCTAGATCCCCTTGCACAACGATTGCCAATCCTCTGAAGTTTTTAAGGTCGCAAAGTTTGTGTCGTCAAGAAACACAGAAACCCTGCTGACAATACCCATTTCCAAATCATTAATAAATAGATTAAATGAAGCGGCCCCAACACAGAACCCTGTGGCACCCCCACTTAGCAATTTAGTCCATAATGATGAAGCCCCTATAACAACTATTCTTTAACCAATTTTCTATCCATGTACAAATGTGACTCCCCAGACCAACAGACCTAGCTTATTCATTTAGTCGCCTAAGGGGGACTGTATCAAAAGCCTTTGCAAAATCCAAGTAAAACTACATCTACTGCTATACCAGAGTCTAAATTTTACTTACTTCTCACTAAAAGCCAAGCAAGTTAGTTTGACAAGATCTATTCCTCCTAAATCCATGCTGGTTACTACTTTAATGTCAGTCCTTGAAACATACTCTAGAAACATGTTCCCTTATTAAACTTTCCAGGATTTCCCCACCACTGAGTTAAACTTACAGGCCTGTAATTACTGGCTGTGAACGACTACCCTTTTTGAATATTGGAATAACATCAGCCTTTTTCCAATCCAGAGCCACCACCGGACATGAGGGTAATCAGCAAAATAAGAAACAATGGCCTAGATAAAACTAACTTAGCTCCTTAAGTACCGAGGATGTATTTTATCCGGTCCAGGAGATTTACTAATATTAACCTTATTTAGTTTCTTCTGTACCATATCCTCGGTTAACCAAAGTGAACTTGAATCTGTATACCTTATTGCTACTATACTGATGATTGTAACTTGGATCTTCATAGTGTATACAGAGGGAAAAAAAATTATTCAAGACATTTGCTTTATCGCATCCCTTCCGTAACTAACTTATCCCCATAATTAATGGTGCCACATTCTCAGCGCCATCTTCTTACTATAATATACTAAAAAAAGTGTAGCTTAGTGATGCTTCTTAGCTATCCTACTTCATTATTAATTTAGCTAGTTTGATTGCTTTCTTACCTCCTTGTTACAGTTTTTATACTCCCTAAAGGCCCTTTCCGTTCCCTCGGCCTTAAAAGGTTTAAATGCCTTTTTTCTTCCTTACAATTGCCTCTTTACATCGAATTCAGCCAAATGGGCGCGGATTATTTTTTTACATTTATTCCCAAGGGTATAAATTAGATGTGAACTGGCTTAAAAATCCCCTTGAACACAGTCCACTTCTGTTCGTACATTTATGATAGTACATATATCCCAGTAAGACATTTCTGAAGAGCTGCTTTTAACCTGGGAAAATTGCTTTCCTGAAATTAAATGTCTTTGTTAACCCAGCGCACTTTTCCTTCGATAACAAAGTCCAAATGCCACTATTTCATGGTCACTATTCCCTAAGCCTCCAGTTACCTTTAACTATAATGCGCTCCACAATGTTAGATATTACCAGATCCAAACAGAGCTCCTGTCTAGTAGGAACACCTCAACACCTGTGAGAGAAAATTATCCTGCAGCCAAAATTAAGGAACTCATTTGCCTTTTTCTGTGATGGCAGTTCCACCACACCAATAAATGTCAGGGTAATTGAGTCCCCATAATGAGCACACTCCCCAAAAACTTGCAGCCCTGCCAACTGCATATGAAGTTGATCATCTCACCTCTCTGCAGCATTTGGCGGTTATAGCAGACACCAAACAATGACAGTACCCCTTTCCGTGTTGCCTAATTCCACCAATATGCCTCCACTTTCATCCATCGATCACCAGCTATCTCTTCTTTTAAATTTGGCTTCAAATTCTTTTTAATACATATACACATACTCCTCCCCCCCCTTTCCTTTCTTTTTCTGTCCTGCCTAAACAGGCATAAATTTCCTTCTATATTTACAGCCCAGTCGGAGAAACTGTTCAACCACGTTTCCTGCATACCTATTCAAACAATACATACTTTTCATTCAAATGGCCATCATTTTCCAATCACCATTCATGACTCACCTTTGCCAGGCTCTACGCATTTGCAAACAACATTTTAGTGTACTGAATCGGTAATTTTATTCGTACCACTTTGGATACACATTCCTCCCTAATCCCCTATGCTAGCCCCCTGCCACCCCCCTTTCCACCCACAACTGGGCTACTATACCTACACCACAACCCTGCCTTTTCCCTCCTGACAATCTATCCCCGTGAGACTTGCTAATACCCTCCCCCCCCAACGCTTAGTTAAAATCCTCCGCTCCAACCCTAAGCATCCTCTTCTACTATATCAATAGCTCATTTTGTGGAAATTGTGATAATATAGTAAATAACATGTACCCACCGACAATTTCCCCATACCGAGGCCCCATTAAAATTAACATTAGTATCTTGTGTAAAATTCGTTGAGGCAAATCAAAGGGGTTTTTAAGTTGGCCATACACTGCGAATTACATCGTGACATTCCTTGAAAGTTCCACATACCACCTGGCCTGTTTATTATAAAATCACTATACCAATTGTAAATTTGGTAAATTACATTTTGCAGATACGGGGAGTATACTATGCCAGATTACATAGAGACTACATATGGTATATGATTGCTGTAACAAAGCTTGCCTTTTATATAGCCCTATTTTTTAAAACACCGCACACGATTATTGAAAAAACATTGGACTGTGCGTTTCTATCTGAAATCTATTAATTTACGACGAACGTTTTAGTTGTCAGAATATCAACAAGTTCCAGATGTACAAACGGCACACACCGCTGTTGGCTCTTGTAGCAAGACAAGTTGGTAGGTGCATGTCCTCCCTTCAGAGCACCTCCTCCAGGGCTCAATATCCAAGACAAGGCAAAGAGTAGAGGAGCACACTATTTTCAGTGAATATTCTTTATATTTGGGCAAAACAACAGCATACAATGTTTCGGGACTCTAGGCCCTTACTCACACCTAGGAGGGCCTAGAGTCCCAAAACGTGTATGCTGAAGCTTGTTTTGCACAAATAAGAATATTCACTGAAGTAGGTGTGCTCCTCTACTTTTTGCTTGCTAGTGAGTCGCAAAATACCATGTGGTAGTGAACTACACAGGGATTTCCTAATGGGGATCGTAAATCTTCTATTGTGGTCGTAGATTTTCAATAAGTATCGTAGATATTAGATAACAAAGTTATTGGATGTTGAATAAAGCATGAACGTCCATCCAGTCAACCATTCTACCTTACCGATAATGTACTGTCTAACAGGGCCACCCCCTAATGAGAGCAGGGTTAAACGCACATTATAAGACTTGCACATCCTGTGGGAGGTGGCCATTTTGATGCCCGAAAAAAAAAGAGAGGCTGGAGATGATATGTGACCAGACACACAAGGTGTTACTTACATCGCCAGTACAGTTATGTTTTTTTTTATCCATCAAACTAATAGTACTCTGTATATGTCACAGAGTCAGCCCTGGCAGATCCAAAACAATGTTGTCAGCCCAGCAGATTAAAAATAAATGTTTTCACCCCAAGAGATTTAAAATCAATATTTGTCAGCTCTGCGATCAAAATATCAAGGTTTGTCCGCCCACAGATCCAAATCAATGTTTGTGCCTGCCAGATCCAAAATCTATGTTGTCACGCCAGCAGACCCAATTAATGTTTTAAGCCCAGCAGATAAAAAAAAAATCAAAGTTTATCAACCCAGCCCAGTAAAATCCATGTTTTTGTCAGCCCAGACCCAATAAGTTGTGTCAGCCCACAGAATTCCAAATCAATGTTTGTCAGCCCAGCGAGACCCAATTACATGTTTGTCAGCCCAGCAGATCCAAAATCAATGTTTGTCAGCCCAGCAGTAAAAAAAAATCAAAGTTTCACCATCAGCCCAGCCAGCAAAATTCAAATGTTTGTCAGCCCAGCAATCAACAAAAACAATGTTTGTTAGCCCAGCACATCAAAATCAATGGTCAGCCCTGCAGATCCAAAATCAATGTGTTGTCAGCCTGCAGATCAACATATCCATGTTAGTCAGAGCCCAGCAAATAAAAAAAATCAATATTTGTCAGCCCAGCAGACCCCCAAAATTCATGGTGTCAGTCCAGGAAGATCAAAAATCAATGTTTTCACAGCCCAGCAGAATCAAAAAAAACAATGTGTATCCGCCCAGCGATTCCAACTCAATATTTGTCAGCCAAGAAGATCAAAATCAATGTGGTCAGTCCAGAAGAATCAAAAATCATTGTTGTCAGTCTAGAAGATCAAAAATATATGTTGTTAGCCACAAGTCCAAAAATCCAATGTTTGTTAGCTCTGCAGATCCAAAATCAATGTTGTCAGCCCAAAGTTTAAAAATCATGTAGTCAGCCCAAAAGATCAAAAATAATTTTTGTCACCCTGCAGATCCAAAATCAACGTTTGGTCAGCCCTGCCAGATCCAAAACCAATGGTTTGTCAGCCCGGGAGATTCCACAAACAATCTTTGTCAGCCCAGACAGATCAAAAAATTCCAATATTCATCAGCCCAGCAGTATCAAAAAAAACACGTTTGTCAGCCAAGAAGATCAAAAATAAATGTTTTTCTCACTCAGCAGATCCAAAATTAATAAGTTGTCAACCCTGCAGATCAAAAAACAATGTTTTGTCAGCTTTGCAGTCCAAATCATGTTGTGCAGCCCTACCAGATCAATAATCAATGTTTGTCCACCCTGCAGAAGCAATAAACAATCAATGTTGTCACCCAGCATTGACCCCCTATATAGGAGCCATTTATAAATGCACTGTATCAACTTACGAGCGTCAGGGTGAAGCACATACAGAGAAAGCAACCCTGTAGGGAGGTGGCCTTTTGATGGCAGAAGATAGAAAGAAGCCGGAGAGATGATGATGTGACACAGACCACAACAAGGTGTTTAACTTTTCAATTGCCAGCAAGATGCTTTTTTTTTAAATTCCAAACTACTGGAGATCAAAAATAAAATGTTTTCAGCCAAGCAGATCCCAAAATCACTGTTTGTCAGAATGCGATCAAAAATCATGTGTCAGCCCAGACAACAACTATGTGCACTCGACCAAATAATTTCTCCCGAAACTAAACAGATCACGTTGTAACAGCTGCAGCAAGATCCAAATCAAACTTGCATCAAAATCAAACATTATTTCAACCCGCAGATCAAAAATAAATGTTTTTTCATAGCCCATCAGTATCCAAAAAAACTTTTGTTCAGAACTGCAGATCAAAAATTAAGTTTTGGTCAGCCTGCAGAATTAAAATCATGTTGTGTCGCCCAGCATTGACTTATGAGGGCCATATTTATAACGCGTGTTATTGCACCTAGATTGATACCGTGCTCTTACAGCAAACTTTAATTACAACACGGTCAGTCATTAGAAAAAAAAAGAGATTGGTGATATGTGATCAGACCAAAGGTGTTAAACTTTCCATTTGCTAGAAGAGTTATGCTTTTTGTAATCCTCAAACTACTGGAGTCTCTGTTATATGTCACAAGGTCAGACCGCTCAATCAAAAAATCAAATGTTTGTCATAGAGCAGATCAAAAATCAATGTTTTCTCAGCCCCGGAGATTAAACATAATGTTGTTAGCCCCTGCGATCCAAAAAATCAATGTTTGTCTATCCAGCAGATCCCAAATCACACGTTGTCAACCAAAGAATACAAAAATCAATACTTGTCAACCCTACAGATCAAAAATCAAGTTTGTTTAGTCGCAGCAATCCAAAATCAAGTTTGATCTGCCCAGCAGATCCAAAAATCAACGTTGTCACCCAGAATCACAAAATTCAAAATTGTTAAACCCTACAGATCAAAAATAAATTTGTTTTTTTCAAGTCACCCAGCAGACTCAAAATCAACGTTTTTTAGAACTGCAAGATCAAAATCAATTTGTCAGCTTGCAGTCCACAATCAATGTTTGTCAGCCTGCAAAATAAAATCAATGTTTTTTACAGCCCGCAGATCAAAAATCACTGTTTGGTTAGGACCGCAGAAATTGATTCCAAAATCAATGGTTGCAGCCAGCAGAGTAAAATCAATATTTGTCCGCCCCGCCAGGATCAAAATCAATGGTCAGTCCAGAAAGATCAAAAATTCAATGTGTCTGCCCAGCAGATGCCCAAATTAAGGTTTGTCGCCCACAGCGGATCCACAATCATATTTGTAGCCAAGAAGATCAAAAATCAATGTTGTCAGCCCCTGCCGATCAGAAAATAATGATTGTCAGTCCAGCACAGCAAAATCCATGTTTGTCAGCACAGCAGATCAAAAATCAATATTTGTTAGACAAGCAGATCAAAAAATCGTGTCAGCCCAGAAGATCAGCCCGGCAAGCAAATTCCAAAATCAAAGGTTTGTCAGACCTGCAGATCAAATTAATGTTAGTTCTGACCTGCAAGATCAAATCAATGTTTGTCAGCCTGGCGATCAAAAAGGTAGTTATCAGCCAGAAGATAAAAAACAATCAATGTTTTGTCGCCTTGCAGATCAAAAATCAATGTGGGTCAGCCCTGCAGATCACAAATCAATGTTGTCAGCCCGCAGATCCAAACATCAAGTTTGTTCAGCCGCTGATCATGTACCAGGTCACTGTGGGCATTTTATTAATCGCACTGTGGATTCATTACCAGTATGTGGGAATTATTTACCGTTCATGTGTATAAGCTCCTCCATTTATGGAAAGCACACCCACTTCAGGACAAAAGACCACACAGATTCAATTATAAAACCATACCCCTTCTGGTGGCGAGGGGGGCCGCCGTTGGAATTTTATCCGGTGAATAAAAAGTCCAGAGACGGCCCGTGTCTAAACAGTTACATAGTAACCTAGTCTTGAAGGTATAAAAAACAGTACGTCTAGTCCAACCTTTGGTCAACCTTTAGACCCCTTACCATAAATATCTGTCTAATAGTTACATTAGGGCAATATTTAAGACACAAGCGGGTGGGGTATCGCAATTTAGCGGTGAATGTGAAAATCCACATGGTATGGGCCACCTTTAACCCCCTACCATAATGTCTAAACAGTTAAATAGTAACATTAGTTTGGAGGTTGATAAAGGACAGACATACATCGAGTCCAACCTTTATCCCTACCCATAATGTCTGTTTAACAGTTACATAGTAAAAACCCAATATTGGAGGGTGTATAAAGGACATACGTTACACTCTAGTCAACTTATACCTTACCCATATTGTATGTATAACAGTACAGCGAAACATAATATTGGGGTTGTATAAAGATCTACATCCATTGACAGTCCAACATTCATTGTCAGACATAATTAGTAAGAGGATATTTATATAAGTTATTATGGGGTCAGGACTATGATTGGAAAGAGGATATCATACCATAGCATTATGGAGATCAGACATGGATTTGAAAGAGGATTGCTTTATACCATAGTTATTATGGGGAATAGATATAATTGGAAAGAAGATATTTTATACCATAGATTGTAAGGGGAATAGAATATAGTGGAAAGGGATATTTCCATACCATTGTTATCAGGGTGAGGACTGACCCATTAGGCTGAGGGACAAATGCACCCCTGGTTGGCCTCCAATTAAAAATTTGGGCTGCCACAGAAAGTATTAGTAGTTACATGCTGGAAAGGCCCACAGCGTACCCGCAGCTCTAACATGGCAAGAATAGGAAACCCTCCCCTCCTTTCATTATCTTTTAACCAAGTCATTAGAGTGTTAGTCCGCCCTCAAGTTCATTAGCCGTGTTTTTAACCCCGTGAGCATTAGCCAGTGTGTTGTCAGTCCTCCAGTCATTAGCAAGGAAGCAGCCCTTCAGGTCATTAGCTAGTGTGGTCAGGCCTATGGTGTCATGATCCAGTATTGTCAATCAGCCCTTCAGATGTTAGCCATGTAAGTCAGCCCTCCAGTTTCGTTAGCATGTTAGTCATCTCCCCAATTTAATATTCAGTGTTGGCCCAACCTCTAGGTTCATAGCTGGTGTAATCTGAATTCAGTTCATTAGCCAGTGTTTGTTAGTCATTCCTTTAGTTATACTTACCAAGTTAGTTCAATTTGGGTAAGTGAACGTGACTTTGAAAGGTACCCAGGGGTGAGGACTTAGGGATTCAAGATTCACCCGGTACTTGATAAGAGGGAGGGGGGAAGATTTAGGGACATTAATTCTCCTTAAACCACAGCCTACACTTGAAAATGTTGCAGGCAACAATGTAAAACAGGAAAAGTGGTCTTAAAAATTAAAACAATAAAACAAAGTTGGGACCTTAGCATAGTGGGGTTTGGTCAAAAATGTTGCAATAACTGTGCACAGTCCTCCTTTAATAGTTTATTAGTGGGGGGGGATCAGACTTATAATTGGAAAGGGCTTTAAGTATCTGGATCTGTGTGCCAAGATAACATTTATACAAAATGTTATCGTGAAAGCTGGGACATTTAGGCACCAAGACACCTAGGCCGAATACTAGGGTGCCCTATGTTAAACTGGGCACAAATTGTATTCTCCTTAGCATATCCCTGTCTTTTATTTGATTTTACTTGCTGTGTTTAGAATGCTCTCCTTGCTTCTGCTGTGAATTGGACATTGTATCAGTTAAGAGAGCGCTGAACGTCAGCCTCTCTACTTGGAAACAAATGTTACAAATGAACTGAGGTGAAGGAAGGAGGGGAGGATGAGCTCAGCAATAGTTACGAGGAGAACTCAGTTCTAACATGCCAGTAAAGCGCTGAGCAGAGTTATTATAACAGTTGGCCCTCGTGACTAGCAGCATAGATCATCTATCCCTGCCTCTTTCTCTCCACCCAACTCTCCAATTAGAACTTAGAGTGAGGTGAGGACGTGAACAATTCAATGGAGGAGACATGGAAAGCAGGTAACATTACTGTATATCACGGTATGGAGGGGTATGGCAGTACTCTGGGAAGTCTTGCACTGAAAGTGTTTAACGTAATAGTCATGCAAAAGGAACTATTAAGGAGCTAGCCTTACCTCCGTTCTCAATAATGCATGTGGAGCCCGGAAACGGACGATAGAACAAACGTACCTTTTGCGCAATTATCCACAGCAACAATGAAAATTCACGGTCGCTCCTGGTTCTGTTAACTATAGCCACGCCATTATTGCACAAGGCACGCTATAGTAATCAGAACAGGAAGAGTTTGGTGAGGACCTCTCAGTGCTGCCTGCTTCCAGTGGATCACATGAATGTAAGTTTTTTTCTATCCTCATTCCTGGCTCAAATGGCATTGATTGAGAACAGAAGGTAAAGCTAGTGCTCCTTAACCCCAGTCTTCAACAATGCATTAAAGGAATAGTTCACTTGTGCAGTGAAACTATTCCTTTAACCTTTCAGTGCCAGACATTCCCAGAGTATTGACATTAAGCCCCTTTTTTCAGTCGCCAGCAGGACATTCCCCAGAGTATTGCCATTACACTTTCAGATGCCAGCAGAGTAATTACCATGAACCCGTCATTACTCAGAAGACTCTACTAATTTAGTGCCAGCACTTTCCCAGAGTATTGCCATTAACCCTTCATGCCAGCACTTTCCCGAGGATTGGTTATAACACTTCACGTTGCAGCAGAGTATTACCTAACCTTCCCAGTGAAACTATTCCCAAATTCTTACACTCCTGCATGTGGAAAATATACCTCTAAAAAACACAAATAAATGTTTATGGTTGTTTAGGAGGGAATTCCAAGAGAAACCCCCCCCCCCGGGCACGAATCTTAAAGTTGCCTGCTGGTCTCTCCAGAGGCCTCTGATGGGTGAGGATGTTGCACGTTATGACAGCACCAGGTTGTGACCCCAATAGGAGGAACTTCAATGGACCAATCCACAATGTGGAGAAAGCCGGACCAGGAAACAGGTTAGGGACACCAGGCAGGCAAAGGCAAACGGAAATACAGGAACAGGCCATGGTCCAAATAGGTATGGAGGCAAAGCAACGAGTCCAGGTTCACGCAGTGGTTCAAATAGGCAGGTAGCAGACTAACAGAGTCAGAACAGGCAGAGTGGTTCAAGTAGGGCAGGCAGCAAAACATTATGCTTACGGTGCGTTATCTGCAAATCGTTAATTTACGAAACGTTAGTTGCAGAATAACAGTTCCGATGTACAACGGCACACCGCTGTTGGCTCTTTAGCCAGACAAGTTGGTAGGTGCAGTCTCTCAGCCCCTACTCCCAGGGGCTTCAATACCAAGCAAGGCAAAGAGTAGAGGAGCCACCACTATTTCAGTGAATATTTCTTTATTGTGCAAAAACAACAGCATACAATGTTTCGGGATCTAGGCCCCTCCTCACCTGAGGAGGGGCCTAGAGTCCCAAAACGTTGTTATGCTGTTTGTTTTGGCACAAATAAAGAAATATTCACTGAAGTAGTGTGCTCCTCTCCTTTGGCTTGCTTAGTCGCAAAATACCATGTGGAGTGAAAATACCAAATGGAATTTATGGGGATCGTAAATCTTCTATTGTGGTCGTAGATTTACAATAAGTATCGTAGATTTAGTAACCAAAGTATTGGATGTTGAATAAAGTTCAACGTCCATTCAGTCCAACTTCTAACCATTACCTATAATGTCTGTCTAACCAGGGCCACCTCCATAATGAGGCGGTTAAAGCACATTATAGAGCTGCACCCGTAGGGAGGTGGCCATTTTGATGCCAGAAAAAAAAGAGAGCTGTGGAGATGATGATGTGACACAGACCACAAGGGTGTTAACTTACATTGCCAGTAAGTTATGTTTTTTAATCCATTCAAAATACTAGGTCTCTGTTATATGTCACAGAGTCAGCCCTGCAGATCCAAAACAATGTTTGTCAGCCCAGCAGATTAAAAATAAATGTTTTTCACCCCCCCCCAGAGATTGTAATCAATATTTGTCAGTCTGCAGATTCAAATATCAACGGTTTGTCAGCCCCACAGATCACAAAATCAATGTTTGTAGCCCTGCAGATCCAAAATCTATGTTTGTCAGCCCGCAGCCCAAATTAATGTTTGTCAGCCAGCAGATAAAAAAAAAATCAAAGGTTATCAACCCAGCCCAGTAAAATTCAATTGTTGTCAGCCAGCAGACCCAAATTAATGTTTGTCAGCCCAGCAGATCCAAAATCAATGTTTGTCAGCCCAGCAGACCCAAATTAAGTTTGTCAGCCCAGAGATCCAAAATCATATGTTTGTAGCCAGCAGATAAAAAAAATCAAAAGTTTATCAGCAGCCCAGCAAAATCAATGTTTGTCAGCCAGCAGATCAAAAAAAAACAATGTTGTTAGCCCAGCCACAAAAAATCAATGTCAGCCCTGCAGATCCAAAATCAATGTTGTTCAGCCCTGCAGATCAAATATCCATGGTAGTCAGCCCGCAAATAAAAAAATCAATATTTGTCAGCCCAGCGACCCAAAATCAATGTTGTCAGTCAGAAGATCAAAAATCAATGTTATCAGCCCAGCAGATCAAAAAAAGAATGTTTATCAGCCCAGCAGATCCAAATCAATATTTGTCAGCCAAAGAAGATCCAAAGATCCCAATATGTGGTCGTCCAGAAGATCAAAAATCATTGTTGTCAGTCTAGAAGATCAAAAATAGATGTTGTTAGCCCCACAAGTCCAACAATCAAGGTTTGTTAGCTCTGCAGATCCAAATCAATGTTGTCAGCCCAAAAGTTTAAAAATCAATGTAGTCAGCCAAAAGATCAAAAATAATTTTTTGTCAGCCTGCAGATCCAAAATCAACGTTTGTCAGCCCTGCAGATCCAAAACCAATGTTTGTCAGCCCTGGAGATCCACAAACAATCTTTGTCAGCCCAGCAGATCAAAAATCAATATTCATCAGCCCAGCAGATCAAAAACCAACGTTGTCAGCCAAGAAGATCAAAAATAAATGTTTGTCAGCTCAGCAGATCCAAAATAATAGTTGTCAACCCGCGATCAAAAACCAATGTTTGTCAGCTTTGCAGATCCAAATCAATGTTTGTCAGCCCTACAGATCAAAATCAATGTTTGTCAGCCCTTGCAGAGAAAAATCAATGTTGTCAGCCCGCATTGACTATGGGCCATATTTATAAATGCACTGTATCACACTACCGAGCGTCAGGGTGAAGCACATTACAGAGAAGCACCCTGTAGGGAGGTGGCCCTTTTGATGGCAGAAATAAAAAGAGCCGGAGATGATGAGTGACACAGACCACAAGGTGTTAACTTTCATTGCCAGCAAGTTAGCTTTTTTTTAATTCCTCAAACTACTGGAGATCAAAAATAAAAAGTTTTTCAGCCAGCAGATCAAATCAATGTTTGTCAGAACTGCAGATCAAAAATCTGTTTGTCAGCCCAGCAGATCGAAAAAACTAATGTTTGTCAGCTCTGCGGATCCAAAATCAATGTTTGTCTGGCCAGCAGATCCAAAATCAACGTCTTGTCACTGCAGAAGATCAAAAATCAATAACTTGTCAACCCTGCAGATCAAAATAAATGTTTTTCAGCCCAGCAGATCCAAAAAAATGTTTGTCAGAACTGCAGATCAAAATTAATGTTTGTCAGCCTGCAGAATAAAAATCAATGTTGTCAGCCCAGCATTGACTTATAGGGCCATTTATTTATAACGCGTGTTTATTGCACATTATTGATACGTTGCATTATCAGCAAATCTTTAATTTACAAACGTTCAGTCAGAGAAAAAAAAAGAGATGGTGATGTGACTCAGACCACAAGGTGTTGTTAACTTTCATTGCTAGAAAGTTATGCTTTTTTTAAATCCTAAACTATGGAGATCTGTTATAGTCACAGTGTCAGCCCCGCAGATTCAAAAATCAATGTTTGTCAGTGAGAGCAGATCAAAAATCAATGTTCTCAGCCCGGAGATTAAACATAATGTTTGTTAGCCCTGCAGATCCAAAATCAATGTTGTCTATCCCAGCAGATCCAAAATCAACGTTGTCACCCCAGAAGAGTCAAAATCAAAACTTGTCAACCACAGATCCAATCAATGTTTGTTAGTCCAGCAGACTCAAAATCAATGTGTTGCCCAGCAGATCCAAAATCAACGTTGTCACTCAGAAGATCAAAAATCAAACTTGTAACCCTACAGATAAAAATAAAGTTTCAGCCAGAGATAAAATCAGTTTTTTAGAATGCAGATCAAAAATCATGTTTGTTCAGCTTTGCAAGATCCAAAATCAATGTTTGTCAGCCCTGCAAGATATAAATCAATGTTTTGCAGCCCGCAGATCAAAAATCAATGGTTGTTAGACCGGCAGATCCAAAATCAATGTTTGTCAGCCCGGCAGATATAAAATCAATATGTCAGCCCCGCAGATCAAAAATCAATGTTGTAGTCAGGAGTCAAAAACAATGTGTCGGCCCAGCAGATCCAAAAAATTAGTTTCTGGCCCAGCGGGATCCAATCAATATTGTCAGCCAAGAAGATCAAAAATCATGTTGTTGTCGCCACTGCAGATCAGAAATGATGATATGTCCGTCCAGCACAGCAAAATCCAATGTTTGTCAGCCCAGCCGAGCAGATCAAAAATCAATATTTGTTAGCAAGCAGATCAAAAATCAGTGTCAGCCAGAGATCAGCCTGCAAACCAAAATCAAAGTTTCAGCCCTGCAGATCAAAATTTATGTTAGTCTGACCTGCAGATCCAAAATCAATGTTTGTCAGCCTGCAGATCAAAATAATGTTATCAGTCCAGAAGATCAAAAAAATCAATGTTTGTCAGCCTTGCAGATCAAAATCAATGGTTGTCAGCCACTGAGATCACATCAATGTGTCAGCCCGCAGATCCAACATCAAGTTTGTCAGCCGCAGCTGTCATTTACCAGTCACTGTGGGCATTCGTAATAGTCACTGTGGGCATCATTTACCAGTCATTGGGGAA
This sequence comes from Hymenochirus boettgeri, assembly GCA_019447015.1. Classification (NCBI taxonomy): domain Eukaryota; kingdom Metazoa; phylum Chordata; class Amphibia; order Anura; family Pipidae; genus Hymenochirus; species Hymenochirus boettgeri. The sequence goes on along the minus strand of CM033471.1, from coordinate 119,058,242 downwards.
TATTTACCAGTCATGTGTATAAAGCTCCTCCCATTTCTGGCACACAAGCCACACCCACTCAGGACAAAGCACCACCCAATTTCAATTATAAAAAACATTCCCTTCTAGGTGGCGAGGGGGGCAGGCATTGGAATTTTGATCAGGTGCAAAAAGTCCAGAGACGGCCCTTGGTCTAACAGTTACATAGTAACATAGTATTGGAAGTTGTATAAAAACATTGTACGTCTAGTCCAACCTTTGGTCCAACCTTTATACCCTACCCATAATATCTGTCTGAATAGTTACATAGGGCCATATTTAAGAAACACAAGCGGTTATCGCAATTTAGCGGTGAACATCAATGTGTATGGCCCCTTACACCCTACCCATAATGTCTCAACATGTTACATAGTTAGTAACATAGATTGGAAGTGTTATAAAGACTAATACAACATCTAGTCCAACCTTATACCCTACCCTAATGTTTGTTTAAAGTTACCATGTAAACAATATGGACCGGTTGTATAAAGACATACGTACATGCTAGTCCAACCTGATTATACCCCTACCCAATGTTCTGTATAACAGTGACATAGTAAAATAATATTGGAGGTTGTTCTAAAGATCATTATACATCCATGCAGTCCAACCATTATGATTAGCAGACATAAATTAGTAAGAGGTAGTTTATATCCGTTATTATGGGACAGGACGATGATTGGAAAGAGGGATATTCCTCATACCTAGCGATATGGAGATCAGACTATGATTTGAAGAGGCTGATCTTACTACATAGTATTATGGGGGATTAGACTATAATTGAAAAGAAGATATTTTATACTCATAGATTTTAAGGGGAATAGACTATACGTGGAAAGGGATATTTCATACCATTGTTATCAGGGGGGATGACCCATAGTGAGGGACACAAATGCACCACGGGTTGGCCTCCAACTTAAAAATTTGGCTGCCACAGAAAGCTATAGTAAGTTACATGCGTGAAAGGCACACAGCGTACACCTCTAGCTTAAAATGGGCCAAGGAAATGGAAACCCTCCCCCTCCTTCATAATGTTCCCCACTAGTGCATTTCATTGTGCTGTCAATTTTGAGTGTGTTTAGGACAATGCATTTCGTCCACATTACGGTTGGTTTGCAGGTTAACAGACATCGTTTTTTCATGCATTTGTCCTGCTTTCTGGCCGTTTGTGAGCGTGTGCAGTTTTTGGAAAATCAACTGGATAATTGAGAAAATGCAAAAAATAAGTTTGGCCACATGTGTCTGTGTTTTTTTGCACTCCCATAGACTATTATGTACAATTCTGAAACACAAGACCAAAATGCAGATTTTACAGTAGGAACGGTTCTCGCGTTTCCATTATTTTTTAAATTAATTTGTGATACGGAAAACGGAATGCAACGCGCATAGTGGGACCTAACCCTGATGCGATGCTCATTTTTAAACTAGTTGTATCAGTGCCAGTGTATGCTGCATAAAGCTACCCATACATTGGCCATTTTGTGTTGAATCATTTCATTCATAACTAATGTGATTTGCAGATGATTTTCTAATTAAAACAAATCAATTGACATTTCTCAAACCCCTGTCAGATCCTTTAAATAAGCTAAAAATGTCCAACCTGACCAATCAAAATTTGATGGACTCTACACTAATATAAATCAATTTTGGTTATTCGAATGAAATTAGGAATTAATATTGTACACCCCACCTCACACAAACCATTTCTTTCCAACTGTGATTTATTGTGTGCTTTTGGTTTTATATAGCAAGAAATAGATTTGTGTGTGATATAATGATTTTCACCATCTGACCAGAGGGACCTGCGGTGAACAGTCGATAATCTGCGTGTGTGTGAGTTCGGTCAGGGGTCGTTTGTTAATCTGCCATGGTACCCGTCACCAATGTCTCGTACCTTAAGTATACAGTGTCTGCTATAGACATAATGGTAAATATAAATCAGTACGTAGAAACTTCAAAAGCTACAAAAAAGTCCATTAATAGAACATATTTATAATGCATACTATATCTGGGAACTTATCTGCAATGGTAAAATACAAAGAAAAGGTCAGCTGCCCACACAAGTGTATTGTATTGTACTGTATGTACTGTAATTTGTAGTGTGGTCTGGTCTGCATAATACTGGCTCATGAAATGCTAATGCCTTTTTAGGATTCTAGTTTAAAGATAAAGGGAACAATCTGTAAACCAGTTTATTGAATGCAATTGATTATTCACCAGATAATTACAGCTAATTGCTAATCATTTAATTCTTATTATCTTTGGTGAAAGGACATAGTTTACATTACAAATAAAATAAGCTCAATCAGGATAATGTCATCTTGTATTGCAATCTCAGATTTTTTTTCCAAATTAGGATCTTGCCAATTAAATCCAATTTAAAATATAAGTCTAGACAGCATAAGATAAATTGTGAGTTGGGAACAATGGAGTTTGTTCGCCTGTTAAGCGGGTACACGCGTGAGATATTTCGATAGTTATCGCATCCGAATGCGTGGAAAACCTCATCTGATCGTGCGGTCCTCTATGGACCGCACGATCGGGCGTCCGGTAACTGTCGGACGCAGCTGCTTTTGCCGCGACCTATAGTCCTTCCTCCTGGCCGCATGGTCGAAAGTATCGAACGTCGGTCAGGAGAAAAATAGCTAGGTGTGTACCTAGCTTTAGTGAGGTGCTCTGGACCTTCCATTTGTTTTCTGTTTTAGATAGACACTATGCTATGTGATTAAAGATTTTTTCTCCACTATATTATTTGATGAAAAAATAGAAGACAAGAAAATATTCACCCAAAATATAATGCTCCATATAATTGTTCCATTCACAGCACTTCATGCTGGTGACAAAATGGCATACCTACATGTTTTTTTTTATACTAGAAATATCTTGTGTACCTCTAAAGTATAATAGTATGGAAGGTAGGGGTCACTTTTCAACCTCCAATATACTTTTTTTGCAAAGAAGTAAGCAGTAGAAGATTTCAGCAACAAGTTCTGTACCAATGGCCTCCAGCTTCATCCCAATTTTCCACTTTTTCTTCCAAAACAGCCCTAAACGTACCACCTTCGTCCCTCGTTCCCGGCCTCCCTGCCTCTGCCAATTTTCCATACAGAAGAGCAGAAGGGCCAGACCGGCAGCCGCGTCTGTAATTGGCTTAAGGTCGGGTCAGTGCATTTCGGGGCTGTTTAGAAGATTTAAAGCTAGTGATTAGGGTTGGCGGGGGCGGTTGCTTTACATTGTATAAACCCTTTTTTCCCTAAAGACAGATGCAGACGCCAATGATCCTCAGGGGGAGGAAGGAGAGGAGAGCTCCATTGGCGCGCAGAGTCCTCTAAGAGAGCAGGAAGTGCCCTGCAGGACAACCATAAGTACAGAAGAGAACGGTGAGGACTTTTTACCAAACAGTGGACATATTTTAGATGGTGTGTGTGTGTGTGTGTGTGTGTGTGTGTGTGAACATGCTCTTTAAAGTTAATATATATAGAAGGATGGGTTATAAAGGAAACATTGAAGAAGTTTCTAAATTTTGAGTTTGCTCCACAGATCTCTCTAAGCTCAGCCCTCTGCAGGCCTGGCACTAGTGTTAAATTATTCAACATATACAAATCTTTCAAAATATAGATCCTGAGGTATGTAGCACACAAAATGTAATTTTGAACCTGCACACATATATATATCCGTGCACAGTGCACACAGTTAATAAATTAACTTAAGAAACGTTTTCTGTTAACGTTTTTACTAGCCATACACAGGTCATCAGATTTCCCACTTTGCTGACGATCTCCCAAATATTTCAGCTTGGACTGATCTTAGCTTTTCAATAAACCCATCACTATTGTTGAGCGGCCTTATCAAACAATTAAAAAAACTGACATTGATATTTTGTTCGATTTGATAAAATTTGCCCAATCGGTTAAATGTCGATGTCATGTATGGCCAGCTTAGGGCTAGGCCACACTGATGTGATCTGATTGCGCTTTTAAAAGAGAAACTAGTGTGGTCCAATTGATGTGGCCACACTAGAGCACTGCGTGTGCGATCTGTTAACAGAGCGCATGCGATCCACATTTTGCCCAGTCGCAAGCACTGCCCACTTGCATGTGTGTGGGAGCGTGTTGTAGTGTCGCCTCACCCTAAGGGCTAGGTCCCACTACTTCGTGTCAGAGTGCGATTTGCGGTCTGTTCACGCTTCCAGTTCACATTTCCAATAACCAATGCTGCACGACTTTTCGATAGCATGGTGCCAATAAGAGATATGGCCCGGAACACAGCACCAACAGATTATCACGCACAGCGGTGAATTGCAAAATCCTTCATGCGCCGCTGTGCGTGATAGTGAGATCTAACCGTTGCTTCCTGTTACTAAATTCATTTGTTCTTTACTTCTCTCCTGTTTTACTGTTTGGTTGCCCCTGCCTTCCTCTGATTCCTATTTCATTTCCACTTACTAACGTTTAGCCTGAGTGAAAAGTAGCTTTCATTTATTGATAGGCAAGCGATTCGCGCTTCTCCAGGTCGTCCCAGAGCTTCATGTCAGGAAAGTCAAGATTCCGGTCTTGTAGGCTAGTATTTCAGTTATCCCAATCATATTCAAAGATGTTTGATCTTCCAATTTGTTTTTTATTCCCCCTCAGCAGAGCCTCCCTTTTAAAGATGAGCTGGTCGTGTCTTACAGAACCTTACTGTGTTCCTGCATAGCCCATGCTTCGTTTAAGAAAAAAAATAAACATTCTTTTTATTTCCTGGAAAGTACAATATTTTTGCAAAGCAAATGACTTTCTTTCCTTCAGCAACAAGATTCCATTTTCAACTCAAGATCCTACGGTCGGGAGTCTCTATTTCGTTTTCATATTGCGTCCAACATTCTTGTGTTTTCAGAGCTACAGAATTTTCTTTTTATGATTGTTAACATCAGGAACAAGTTTTTGTTCCCAATTTGCAATGATCAAAGGACCCAAAAGAAGGTCAGCGTAGAAAATTGGCTTTTAAAGCATTTTATTTGTGCCCAGGGTATTTTTTCTATTATGAACTCTTAAGTGCCACAGATCTTTAAAACATTTCTGAGATGGGGAAACTTGAATCCAAGCCAAGAAGTCATCTTTTTTTTTTTTCCAGAAATGGTTCAGAGAGCGTTTACTAGAGGGAATCATTTATTTTCATTGAGGCAAAACAAAAGTTTAACCTCTTGCCAAAGATGGCAGGCTGTTTTTCAACCAAGAGCAGTAAAGCAGATTGCATAGAATACAAGCTTCCACAGCATATCAGCGTATTCAATGTAAATACTTTTGCGCTTAATGATTTCTAAGCAGCAGGTGGCCATTGGAAACTAGTAACAATAATTGTTTTGATGTGGTGTGTTGGAATAAATATTATTTCAGTAAATGGAAAATCTGAGCACTGCTTACTTTTCTTAGTGTATACAATGCAGAAGGATACAAATAAGGGCAGGGAAGAAAAGATGTTAACCACTTTACTCCAGCCACTGCTTTGAATTTTCTGTAATTTCAGTACAGCCCTGGTGCTTCATATATTTAATGTGGTATATATATGACCCACAATAAAAATACAGAGCACACTAAAGTCTTTGCAAAAGAACTTTTATTCCATGTGCAAAACAGATGATGCTTAGCCTAAACATGACTTAAAATGTATAAAAGCAAAAAATATATTAAAAATTGTCTTTCAAGTGATCAAGTGAAGGTATGGAAAGTAGTAGCTTTACAGTGGAGATAGGAAGCAAAACATGGAGGTTTGGAGCTGTACATGGTTATGAGAGCTTTACAGTGGAGATGGGAAGCTTTGCAGTGGAGATGGGAACGTGAACAGTGGAGGTAGGTAGCTGTACAGTGGAGGTAGGTTGTTGTACAGTAAGCGTTGCAAAACAAACAGGAATAATATTGAGATTATCTAAAATGGGACTAAATAGATATTGTAAAATTACTACTTTTTATACCTATAAGAAGATTTTTTAAGATGGCAAAACCGATAACAGCTCTCTGTGCAAAGCCCTATTGAATACAAATAAGCAGAGTAAGACTTGCATTAAATGAGGGCCATTGACATGGCATGCAAGCTTACATATTTTGGCCAAAATGGTGGTACTAGAACCTCATTGTTGTTTATATTATTTTTAAAGGCAAACCGTGCGCTGACAATTTTCTCTTTTTGTGTGTACAAATAATGTCTTTTTATCATTTCTAGCAGCTGGTTAGACCGAACGCTGACACTAGGGTGCTTCTAGCTCTGGTCAACACCAGCTTCTGTGTTTTGTATACATCATTATGTGGATTGGAAATCCCATTGAAGGAACATTGCGAGAATGTCGCAGGTAATTTATTAGTTTATGGGCATCTTTAGCCTACCACTAATTTTAGTGCAATTTAATGGTAGGCTTGACCAGTGCTATCAATGCAATGTGTATGACTGTGTTCATGTAACTGCGTTGGGGCCTATTTATATAGGGTATTTAATAGGCATTCCATAAATATATCTCATTACAAATAATTATCTGAATATCAGTTTTTATTCATAAAGCAGGTTTCTTAAGCATGGCACACACCATGGACTTTTCCTCCTGACTGAACGTTGTCTCTTCCGACGGTCGGCCAGAGGTATGACTGTCAGTCATGGCAATATTGGCCGCAGCTGACAGTTTCCCCTGACGATGGTCCATAGAGGATGGCATGATCGGACGTGGTTTTCCACCATGTCTGATCGTCCTTCGTCCGATTTGGACGAACAGTCGGTCGGACACGGCTGAAAACCATGAAATTATTTCGGCCAGATCAACTGATACACTGAGCTATCGGTCGATTGGACTGATTAATGTATGGCGTGTACCAGCCTTTAGTCCTTTCCATAGCACAGAGTGAGGCCAGCTAAACAGCTTGCGGCTACTGTAGGTTATGCTACGTATCTAATCTAAAGAAAGAAACTGAAAATTGAATGAATCATTGATAAAACTGTTGGACAAAACTGGAGTCTCAGTGCAAACTAGCGGAGTCTGCCAAGCTTTTCCTTAAAATGTTTGTGCAGATGTTTTTTGTAAACGATCCTGAAGACTAGTGTAGTAGGTCATATGTTTTCTGTGCATGATACTAAACTTGAGAAAACATAATGAACAAGCCTTTGTTGGTGAGTTAAAAGGTGGGTGGTTTAGCTATTTATCAGTATGGCTTTACACTTCCCAGCTGTCAGTCTTGCAGACTTCCCATCAGCACCTTCTTTATCACTTCTTATGGGGTTTGCTGCTTCTTACCACTTAGTGCTCTGCTTCATTTACCAATTACTTCTATAATACACAGCAAATATTTTCTATCTATTAATATATTTTCTATTTTTTTTAATTAAATGGGTATTTGTGGCTAAATCAAATTAATGACAATTTAAGTGAAAGCTGAAGAAAACATAAATAAACTGAACTCGCAGCATGCGCTATTTAACCTGTGTGTAATCTGGCTGAGGTAGGACAGTTAATAAAACCCCTTTATTTTTAGAGACCAGACGACAGACAGACCGGTTTAATTTTTTTTTTCAATATTTCATCAGGTGATACATCAGTAAACTAGAACAATCCATTACACCACGATCATTTTACAGGGCAGTTCTATTGGCAGGTCAAAAAATCATAGTGTTACTTCAGACACTACCAATCTAAATATATATTATAAAGTTAGATGGCAGGAACACTTATTTACTTTTTTCGTCAGTTCAGATATCTCACCCTGTTATATAAAATATCTTTAGGGTGGTGCCTACACAGCGTGTTCTACCAGTGTAGAATGGCACAGTTCATTATTATACTGACTTATAATCATTATACATTTTTGTATGTCCTTTTATGTATTTATCTAATATGCATGCTGTGAAATTTTTTATAGGATTTAAGGTTTAGGGTGATTTGTTCGAATTCATGTCACCTCACTAGGGTGCGCAGGTAAATTATATTATATGATGATACGGTGCCATTCTACACTGGTAGAACACGCTGTGTAGGCACAACCCTAAAGATATTTCTATACACAGGGTGAGATATTTGAACTGACGTAAAAAATAAAATAGTGTTGGTGCCATCTAACTTATATATACAGTTCTATTGGCAGACAGAGACCACTCATTTAAGCTGGGTACAAACGTGAATGGAAAAAGGCTGATTCTGTTGGATCCAACAGAATTGACCCTTTCTGGGCCTCCTATGTATTACCGCACAAACAAGCTTTCCCGACACTGATAAATTTTTCACCACCGGGATCGCTTGTTTCATCCAGAACTTCGTCTGCCCCTGTACTAAAGTATAGTGAGGGGGCTGGTCATGGAAACATGCAGTCCCGAACGTTCTCCCTATACTGTGTATAAGAAAGCTCAGGCTGTGGACCCTTATTGTGTTTGTCAGTTTCCAAAGGTGTTACTGTGTGTACTCACCTTTAGTGATAGCTTTGGTCAGACTGGCAGATGATTAGCATAAGCAAACCTCAGACAGTTCTCATTAGCAAAATTACTAACATACCTGAATGGTTAAACAAGTTACCAATGTTACAGGTATAATATTGAAGAATTATTTTTCCATAATTTGGAACATTGTCAGGTAAGAAACTGCTTTGTAGCCCCCATAACTATCAATTCAGTGTTACTTGGGGCAAGTTTATGGGTGGCAGAAGTGTGGTTTTCCTTTTACACTCAGCTCAGTGACTATCACAATCCTCTGATCTGATCTTCTTGCTCATTGTTTTTCATAGTATGTTGTAAATGACAATAACTTTTTTCTCTTTAGAGTAGAATTTTTTTTGATATAGAAGAGCTGACAATGATTGCTTTTTCAAAGCTGGTGTTATAGCCGCGCTGCTTACCTTCTGGGTTCTCACGAAGCAGTAAACACGCGAGAACATGGGAAGAAGAGGAGCGCAGAAGGAAAGTATTGCACCTCCCTGCTAATCTATTTAATGTGCATTTCCAGATTTACTCTCAGATAAAGAAATTTATTTAATTTTTTTACTAACATTTTAAACTTCTTTAAATAATTGAATTTGATGTCATATTTTAATGATTCACTTGTGTTTTTGCCATCATAGTTTCACAAATCATGCTTTGTTTTATATCTAGTAAAAGTAAGACATGTGTCCATCAAGTTTAAAGATCATGTCCACCCCCTTTTGAAAACTTTTGATATGTGTAGGGCATGCTCCCCCAGCCCCAACCGCATTAATATTATTGTTAGAAAGTCCCCCGATCCTTACTTACCTCTCCCTCTTTCCTCCTCGCCGCAGTGTTCCGCCCTCTGCTTGCATGGAATTGCAAGCAGAGGTGGGACCGACAGCCGCGTCCGTGATTGGCTAAAGGCAGCCAATCACGGTTCGGTTGCCGGAGTTCTGAACGAGCAGAGGAGAAAGGGAAGGTAAGTAAAGATTGAGGACTTTTTTGCAATAATATAATGCGATTGGGGCTGGGGGAGCATCCCTACCACTACCCAAAGGTTTTTTAACATTAGGGGGAGGGAGAGAAAAACGGGAGGGAGGGAGGGGGAGGGCTGCACTGAGCATGCCTCAATCCTTGACGAGGTTGAAGCAGACTCAGGCACAGCATGAGTCACACACCTGCTTCTACACAGCAGTTTCCTGGACTTTGAGGGGCACAGCAGGGGAACCTTTTGAGCAAAAATGTAAGTTAAGGCTTGTTTTAAACTTCTTAATGTGGCCATAACGGGTTAGATTTTAGTTTTGGGTGGACATGCCCTTTAACCCTTGGGGAGTTGGCTGTGACCGAGGGAAACACACAGTCCTGAGCATTCTCCCTATGCTGTGCGCGAATGTGTGTTCACTGATCTTGTAGATCCTGTCATCTGTCATCTTTCAAAAACCTTTACTGTGTGTACCCACAGTGTGTTTCTTCTTTCCCGAGTGAGTGCGTGGCTACTGAACTTCGTGTCACCTTACGGTCATTTGGGAAAGACCGAAAATTTCCCTTGGTCACATTAGTCTTCCTATAGGGGAGGCAGCCGAGGAAAAACAAAGTCCTGAGTGCTCTCCCTATGCTGCGCTCGGAACTGTGTGTTCAATAATCTTGCAGGTCCTGTCTGTCATCTTTCAAAAACATTTTTACTGTGTGTACCCACCTTAGGTTGACTTCAAAAGGCATTTGGACTTTCACTGGATCAACTTGGAATTTTTTTGTTAATTCCAATAATGCTTTTTTTTCTTTGATTCTAAAACAGTCATCCATCACTGTCAGCACAAAGTTCTTCTAAAAGTTTCATAGTTTCACTGTTCTTCCTGTAAAAACCCTTTCCAAACCTTGAGATTAAAGGGCATGTCCACCCCCAAAACAAATTTAACCCCTTACTGGCTACATCAAGTAGTTTAAAACAATCCTTACCTTACATTCCTGCTCAAAATAGTTCCCCTGCTGTGCCCCTCCAAAGTCCAGGAAACTGCTGGTAGGAGCAGTGTATGACTCATGCTGTGCCTGAGACTTCCTCAACCTCATCAGGTTGAGGCATGCTCAGTGCAGCCCTCCCTGCTCTCCGCCAATCACGGACGCAGCTGCCGGTCCCGCCCCCTGCTTTCAATTCCATGCAAGCAGAGGGCCTGGACCTGCAGCGGGGAGAGAGGGCAGGTAAGTAAGAATCGGGGGATTTCTAACAATTATATTAATGCGGTTGGGGCTGGGGAGCATGCCCTACCACTATCAAAAGTTAAATTTTGGGTGGACATGCCCTTTAAATATCTTCTTATCTGAATAGATGTCCTTATAAACTCAGAGATAATCTATGGTGAACAGGCTCATATTTTATTGTAAATACCATTTAAATGTTGTACAAAGTGACAATTTCCCCTAAAGACATATTTTCCCTAACTTAAGAACCCCTAAAGCTGGTGCACACCAGCAACTTTTTCTCCTGGCCGACTATTTGGCGGAGGAAGGACTGTTGGTTGCGGCAATAGTGGCCTAACATCCATACAGGACCACACGTGGTTTTTCCACCATGTCCATTGTCCTTTCATCCGATTTGAACGAACAGTCGGTTGGACACGGATGAGAATCCATGCAATCATTTTGCCCTGATCAACCGATACACTGAACTATTGGTCGATCGGGATGAAATATTGCATAGTTTTATACCAGCCTTAAAGCTTTCCCTACACTGCTCGTTTCAGCTCACAATGATGTATCTGGTTGCTATTTTGCAACTGACAATTGATTGGGAAGATATTCTTCTGTTTGCGAATTGCAATGGATGGTAGCACGTGTGAAAACAATGCACATTGGCAGTACTGTCTGGTCCAGTGTTGCCTCAGCCTTAAGGTGGCCACACACATGGGATTTCCATCACAATATGTCGAGATCAGATTGGTATCTATCGGCACATTGCATGGGAGCAGCAATAATGGACCCGACCGATTGCCCATATGCGGTATGGGGAATTGGTCAGCCATGCGCTATACATGGGGCCGATGATATCGGCTCTCTTTAAAAAAAAGGGAGCTGATAACGACAATGGAATTTTTCAGTCTTTCCTGACCGACCACAATGCCAACCACGGACGTTCTACACAGTTGCATATTACAATTCCACCATTATTGCCATCTATAAAAACAAATCAGAACCAGTTTAGTGATAGAAGAAATCATACCAAAACTTGGTTGCATTAGTGTGCACATCCTGTAAAGTATGTGGCTGCATTACAATCACATTTAAGTCTAATATTAAGTCTAAATAATGGTAAGTATACCCTGACATTAAAGTGGCTCAGATTGGAATCAAGTTTGGCTCCGTAGGTTTATTCCTCTTGGTTTTATACCGTATACTGGAAAGTGGCTCTGAATTGCATTCCTGAGGCTGACCAACATTCATGTTCAACTTAAAGATTCTTTCTCTCGTCTTTTAAAGATATTTACAGTGTATGTAAGTATAACACAAACTAGGTTTGTGGTTCTTAATCTATTTATGTAGACAATAGAGACTACAAGAAATAGAAGGCTGGGTACACATGAGGCAATTTTTTTGCCAAACTGTCATTTTAGTATATTCACCCGTGTGTACCCAGCCTTAAGCTAGATATACACCAATATCAAGGCTTTATCGGTACTGTGTGTACCTACCTACCCATACAAGCGTGTGGCTGCCATACGCTCGGGTCCGAGCGGTCATTTGGGAAAGAGGGAAATATGCGGGTAGACTCTCTATAGGGGCGTTGGCTGGGCCGACACACAACCTGAACATTCTCCCTGGGTGTGTATATGCTTGTGTATAGTAGAACTCCTCGGACTGTGTGTATGGTGATTCTCGGGACTGTGTGTATTGTGATTTTTGAAAAATCCTGTCTGTCATCTTTCAAAAATCTGGCATGTGTTTACCCAGCTAAATATAGAACTTACTTGTTGATATGAGTGGAGGTGCAATGCATATACCGGACTCTTAAATGTTCAGCTATTTATTATTAAGAAAATGGAGGTTGAATAACTTGAAGGCTGGCCACTTTGGCAAACGGTTGGACAGATTTACTTAATAAGTCATGGCTGAAAGCAAGGTCAACCCCTGTTTCCCTATTGTTTAGAGCTTACCGGGGATTTAACCTTCTATATTTTGGCTTTGTTCCCCATAAGCTCTTGTTTAGATCTAACATGATTTATGACATGGAAAGAAAAACACAATGCTTGCTACAAAGTTGATCACTCATTAGATTCCAGTCTCTGACAAGGTGTTTTATCAGAGATTTAGTCACTTGAGATCCATTCAAGGATTTTCCTTTCTCTTTGTCTGTCTGCAGCTATAATGTCATTCAATTAGCAGTGTTCATTTATCCCCGGGTAAGTGCTGGATTAGTCTATTAGAATGAGTACAGTTTAACGTATTGTGTGTCATACAACACCAATTACCAACTCATTCTTTTGTTCTAGTTTTGCTGGTAGTGAAAAGAACTAGATTAAAAACTGGCAATTAAATAGAAATGCAGAAGAAAGAGAACAGAAAAACTCCCAAACACAAACATAATAATATGGCAATAAAAATAAAAATGTATTGCCTAGATTGCTATTAATTGGAGCATGGTTCACTAAAATCTGATCAGTTCCAAAGTGATTTTTATCAGACCAACCACCAACTGCAATTACTGGTTCCTGCAAATTATCTAAAATGCAGTTCTTCTTCAGTGAGGTCACATAAGCTTCTCTGTCCTTGTATCACTGGATATTACTTACTGGTAGAGAAAAACCATAAAGCCATTATACTATAGGTATTTTTCTGCTCTAGCTTGTTCCAGTACAGAAAATGTTTTAGATGAATTAGTGTTTAAAGCAGATGGTGCCTAATAATGATTTTCTATAGACTGTGTATTGGATTGTCTGTGATATATATCGACATCTGTTCATTAGATGTTGTTAGCTTATCTATTAACCACTACTGTTACTATTGTGATTTTATAAGTTTTTTCCATTGATATAATGAGAAACATCTGTATTTTTTGAATGAGGCCATACATTTTAATTATAATTCACTACTGCAGTAAATTCTATGGCTGGGTACACACTGAGGCACTATTTGTCCCAACCCAGCGCTCCCATAGGGAACCGCACGATCGATCATCATTTTCTGACACTTCTGATCATTCATTCGTCCGATCCGGACATACGAACGATCGAGGTCTGTCACAGCCGGCCACCCCACACCAGAAAATATCAGCTGGTGTGTACCCAGCCTAAAAAGCAGACTTTAGTCTAACATCTTTTGAAAGAAATTGAATGGTTAAGGCCATTTATATTTTACTGACAGAAACACAGAAATGTCAGTCAGCATGCAGAAACCCAACAATTGACCGATCGTGAGGAAAGGAAGTGTTTAAACACGTTTTAGTGATATGGACATGTTCCCCAGACCATTTCCCAGGTGTCACAGCCATTTACAGGAAGTTAACTATGTTATTTTAACTGAATATAATCCAAAATTTCAAACTATTTTCCCCCATTGACTTTAATGAGTTCGTTTTCGAACTATTGAACTTTTATTGAAGTTTGGCAGTTCGAAAAAGAACCAAACTTTAAAGTTTGGCCATCTCTATTTATTAGTGATATTCCAAAAACATACATGCATGGTCATTAGGGGGGGAGGCTGCCATGTTTAGCAAATACTTCCACTTCTCCATCCTAAATTGTGCTTTGCTTCATCTCTCAACTGGCATTGAATAAGGTTGTGGGGGCTGCGTAGTTCTATTTAAACAGATGCTGCCACTGCAAATCTTTTTTAAAGGGCATATCCATCTATATTTGCCCCTAACCCCAACTGCTATTGATCACTCTTTATTATATGGGTTTCCAACTAGATATTTAATGAAACATTTTGTCCTCATTCTCTCTAGTTCTGGCAATGGTTGCTGCCCCCAACTGGAGCGTGTGCAGAGGAGGCAGCAAGGGAAAGGGCAGTCATTTGTTGTGATGTCGGTTGTCACAGACTTAATTGACTGCATGAAGGCAGCTTCCTCTAACAGAATGTATGCAATAATTATTCTTAAATATTTGGTGAGTAATTCATCTGATAATGTGTTTAGTATATTGGTTGTATATTTGGGGAAAGTAATAGACTGGATTTTTCTTTTAAAGGTAGAAATGCCCTTTAAAGTTGCACTTACATTTAAGTTCTAGTCTATACCTGACAAAGTACTATACCTGCAACAAGAGCTCACAGCAATGAAGAAAGGTTCGAGAATGAAAAGCAGCTGTAGAAAGGTTATTGTCTATCCTAGGTACTGGTACAGCTGAGCAATACAAATAAGATCTACTAAGCTTGAACCACCACCATTTTCAGGAGGTTATGAGAGGTCCGGGCTTTCCATTAATAGGGTTTGCTTTATTTAGCCCTGAAACACAGTCATATATATTCATGTTGGGTCGGCACCCGCGATTACATGTGTGTACAAACCTTTAGGCATGGAGATAATTAGTTCATGGTTGAAAGAGAGATTTAAATGAAAGGGTCCCACACTGCCAATTTCTGTCTGTCCCTATATATTAGTATAGAATACTTCCCAATAACTTGACCAGGGAGTCTGGGACGGGGGCAAATAACTTGACCAGGGTGGCTGGGCTTCAATAAGCCCCATCCCCACACCCTGGCCATACCCCAATGAGACAAAGCCATACCCCAATGAGACAAAGGGAATGTGTGTAAGAATTTTTTTTGTAGCTATTAACAGACAGCTGCTAATTGAATCTGTCTCCGTTGTTGATCCAGAGAAAGACAATAAAAACAGGTAAACAATGATGCTGATCATGGCATGAGTAGCCACCCGAAAAATAATAACTTGCTATACTGAGTATAGGGAGATTGGTTGGGAATGTCAGATTACTGTCAAATTTCAATGGAGTCTGTTGTGTAATCTGGAACAAATCAGCCATGTGTGTACTTAGCTTAAATCTGTTGCTGTAGTTTAAAATATTTAAAATAAAATGTTTTCTGTGTGTTGAGCACTTCTCTGTGGAGTAGGGACGGTACAAACCGTTGTCTTCCTTTCTGTGATTAAATGAAGCGTTCAGTTGGCCAATAGTCTAAACAACAAATTCCCAGGGAACGACGCCATCTGGGATCAGCCATTTGGTCATTAGAGAAACACAGATAGTTGCCCAAAACTCATTTTCTGGTGACAATACTGTTGTGTCTCTGTCCATATTTATGTTGAAACTTTAAAAGGTAATCCTACATAACATAATCAGTAAAATAATATAATGCTAAACTAAGCATTATTTTATAACTATTCCTTTTCTAGAATTAACAGATTTGCATCAATGAAGGTATATTTATTGCCACTTAATTCCCCCATAAACAAAATCAGTCCTGCAATTCAGCTGCTAACTAACCATCTAGCCTTGCCACAAGTAAAAATTAGGGGATTGGCATGCTGGGAATTTTATGAAAGAACAAAGGCATACAAAATTCCCTACTGTTTGTAAAATAAGTATGATATCCACACTACGTCCAGTGCACCAAATGCAATACTAGTTTTGTGCTACATAGCAGTGCAAACCTTAATGGGCATTGTATTGTGATGTTAAAAGATATGTCCATCCCCCCAAACTAAATTTTGTTATCTGGTAGGAAATGGCTATAAACCTTGACTTCACAAGATTTATAGCACTGACAGGTCCCCCTAAATGTACTTACCAGTTTTGTTCCCCCTGCTTCCTTTTGCTTAACTTCCATGCCTTTCCCGTGCATGTCAGTGCTATAAACGTTGAGAGGTCGAGGTTTATAGCCATTTCCTACTAGATACCAAAATTTAGTTTGGGGGGGGGGTGGACATACACTTTAAACTCTGTAACGCCACTAGGGGAAGTAACATCTGGACCAAATCACCTCTAGGGGAAGTGGCATCTGGACCAAATCGCCTCCCCTCTCATTAGGTCTCTCTGGCAGTGCACTGCCATGCTTGGGAATGTGCCACCATAAAGATCTATTGTACAGGAACATTGAGCAGAATATTCAACACTCCTCATGGAGGCAGCGGCCATTGTTAAACATCCACTACCTGGTTCTTTTTACCTGCCAAACCCTTGCAGTGGAGTAACTGTAAAGTGATTAATGCATTATTGGGTGAGTAGCATAGGGGAGCGATAATCATTGCTACCATTAATGAAAAGAAAGAATAATTCTACAGTACCAACACATTTGATTGCAGCATTAAGCTCCTTACACACATGCGATTGCAGGGCCAACCAGGAGGATCATCAACAAGCTCTGACAAAAACGTGCAATTTCCCCGATCAAGTGGCCATTTAGTACACATCATGCATTGCGAGTCACCCCTGCAATCACACGTGTGTATGGACTTTTCTCCTGCAAGATTCATTTTTCCAGAGAAATGCAGTCCTGAAAGCCTTTGCCAAAAGCTTCCTAGCATCCTATTCTGGTCCCCCTAGCTTTTTAGAATGCTGGATTGCTGCCATATCTTCTGTGAACTTTTGTTTTTTTTGCTTTACTTCTTCTTTTAGGTTTTTCTATAAGGTTACATCCCTATTGTAAATACTGGAAGGTTAACTCTAAAGAAACTGCATTGACATTACAGCAAAAATGCATTGTTTTAAAGACAATATAAAAGTCTTTTTTAAACCAGCAATAAACTAGAAGAGAAAGTTCAAGATTTCACAACGAATCCTGTCTGTAAGGTAACAATGGTGACAATTGACAAGTAGATGTAAAAAGAGAAACTCTCTTGTTTTACCAGAGGCCTAGGGTCAAGTGCACATTATTGCTGCAATTTCACGATCAAATGAGAAAGCTGAGCTCACACCAGTGAATGGGGTAATATATACAGCAGTAACAGCTATAGCATATTCGTTATAACAGACAAAGACAAGGAAATGTGCTTCCTTGGGGCTTTTAACAGAATCCCTATGGGACACATGATGGACTTGGGAAGAGATTGGATACATGGTGATCCTTACTCAGTAAATGCAAACAGTAGGCTGACAATATTGATGAAAAAGAGGTTATGTTCCTATACTTGTAATTTAAAATGTAAAAAAATATTTATATATAGAAATGCTGTAGTAAAATAAGTCCAGCGAGAAGCCTTTCACTTTTACAAATGATAGGTAACTTATTAACAAAGACTTAAATGATATATGATATCAGCTGAGAATTTAGCTTGATGACAGACAGTTTATGGTTGCAGGGTCTGAGAGTTTAAAAGTGGATGCAGGAGCCAGTCATTAGTTCCCTCGCGGGGTCAGAGCTGACAAACAAATCCCTTGGACTTTAATTCTGACAGGCCATGAAGGTTCAAAGTCATAGACTGTGTGGAGACAGTCTTACATGTAGACTGTGTGGGCAGTCTGCAGTGCTGGCCCCTGGGAGTCAACAGACCAGTGTGTGCTGTGACTTTCCTGAAGATTGTGTTTCCTGAAGATTGTGACTTTGTGACTTTCCTGAAGATTCTCCTTCTCCCTGCTGAACATCTCCGAATTATTTCTTCTTGCACCTCTTTCACTATGACCATGGGATTTTATGAACCAAGGTGCTCTCCTTTGTACAGTTCTTCTATCCCAAATACCTTTCCATTGTAAGAATTTTTACAGGTGTTCTCTATGTAAACTATTTTTCTCTATGTTTACAATTTGATGTTTTTTGAATTGCATAAAAGTCTTTCAGTTCTCTCAGGCTCATTTTACAGCAAATCCATAATTTGTAACAAAAGTACAAAACTTACCTGTAGGAGGTACCGAAAGGTTTTGCGTCACACGTTAATCATTCACAAAACACAAGATTATTGGAAACGTTATTGCAAAAATGGCAGCTGAAACCTGTGCTTTAATAGCATTGCTAACGATTAGGTAGATATAACAAAATATATGGATTTATGAATAGAAGTGTTTTTTTTTTACAAGTGATTTTATATACATACTAAAGTCTATTTGCACTATATTGGAAATAGTATTACAAGAAGAATACATCCAAACCCACAGGGCACATACAAGAAAAATACAAATGTAGCTAAAATGCCAGAAACAGATTACCTTAGTTTTATTTGGTATACAACAAGTTAATTCTCCCCCTAGAGGAAGATAGCTGGAGTGCAAAGCTAACCAAAAAGAAAGCAATGGACTATATGTAACACTAGTCCATTGCTGATTGCTGATTATCAGGGCCGGCCTTTGATATGGGCGACCTGTGCGGCCGCACAGGTTGCACTACCAGGGGGGCGCCAGCAAGAAGTGTTAGGTTACGGACCTGTAGGTAAAAGTTGCGCATCAGTGCCACAGTCCTGCAGATCAAATGTATGTCACAGCACCACCCCACAGACAAAGCCCCAACACAGACAAAGTTTTCTGTATGCTGTGCTGTTCTGTCTATGCATTTAGTGCATTACGTTTTATGTAATGATGTACGCACAATATATACAAGCACGTATTGCAAATACTGTTAGACAGTAAGTGCAGGTGGCAGACTTAATTTGAAGCAGGTTAAGGCAAACAGCATTAAGCAGTGTGCCCAGGGGGATGTTTTGGAAGGGGTGCTAGGCGTCAGTAACTAATCTTGCACAGGGTGCTATTAATGCTAAGGCCGGCCCTGATGATAATATCTTTATATCTATATCTAAGTGTACTACACGTTTATCATTAAAGGGCATGTCCACCCCCAAAAATATGTTTTGCTGTAGTGTAGAGAGCGCTATCCTGTGTACTTTTGCCATATACTTTCATTATTTTTTTGGAACAGCTATCAAGTTATTTTCATTTTTGTGTTTCTTATGGGTGTATCAATTGATTTCTCTCCTCCTATAGTGGGCAGTGTGCTTGTAGTTTATGGAGATATGTCCACCAATCAGAAGGGTTTTGCATAATGGTTAAAATAGCCCTTTCTCCATTTATTAATTAAACATGCAGAATCTGTGCAACTGCTTTGCAAGTGCCAACTGGGATTCTGGGATTTTACATTAACCCATTCCCTTCTTCTATAGTCATTAGAACTACATGATCTGATATTGTTGTGTGCAAGTAGCATGTTGATGTCAGATTGAATCAGTTTATCAATGGTATATATATATATATATATATATACACACACACACAGAAATTACGAAGGCACTCACAGGTCTGAAACTTTTGAATGGCACCCAGGCATTTCCTTGCTTGGAATGGAGTGCTGATCGCTGCTGTTTGCTCTATAGTAAGACACAACATTTGTTACAAGCAGAGCTGCATTTATTACAGACTGGTTGCTTTTTACACTGCAATTATTCACACTCAGCTTTGCTGCATGTGTTTCTGATATCCCTTTGATTGCCATGTTGCTCTCTAGACTGGTTTGCAATCATCTCCCTCTGTTCTATTACTGGAGATTGTTTCTGGTGAAATTGTGGAACAAGATATTCCAATACATCAATAGCTCTGTTACTCAGATCAATATTTAGTTGGAACTGCAAACCAACCTTTTACTGGAATTATTTTTATCTTAGATACAGAAAGCCAAATACTGAGAACTAAATTGAGAGCCATCTGACCTAAGGGCTGCCCATTCAAGCCACCCAGCCATAATCACTCAATAAGCTTATATCCCAGTACATGCCTCAGAACAAAGCTGTAACATCTCAGATGAAATGCTAAACTGAAACTAGCTCTCCTTACTGAACATTCACTATTTGTAGTGACTCCTAAACCCACCCCTAATATCTGATTGGTCCAAGATCCAAGATCCAATCAGATTTAAGATTGTATCTAGACCAATCAGATTTTGGGTGTGTGTTTATGAGACACTATAAAACAGCATGAAATCTTCAGAGAAGCACAGTTTCTATTCAGCAGTCAAGCTAGCAGGTCTTGCCTTTGTATTTAGGTTAGAGACTTGCAAGTAGATGGCTGGTTCTATAGCTAGACTGCCCAAATGAATATTTTTTTTTTTTAGTGCCTGGGTTTCATACCTATGGTGTTGTATAGGAGTCTATAAATGCACATAAATGTTGTTATAACAGATAAATGAAAATAAGTGTTTGGATTGCAGAGTCTGAAATTACTTTCCTTTAGCAAAATAGTGACTAACCCAAGTGCCTATGCAGTTGCACTACTAGTTTCACCATTCCCTGACAAGTACTCTCAAACAGCAAAGAGCAGATAGGGAATGGATATGGATAGGAATTGTATATTGAAAACATGCAGTGTAAATACAACCAGGTTGTAATAATTGCAGCCCTGCAACTTACATTTACTATAATCATCCCCCAATAATGAGATGATCTGATAACTAAACATATATCCACTTAGAATATAAGCTTATTATCAAATAAAAAACATGCTAACAAATGCAATGTGTTTCTCTTTTGCCCTGTGCACCACATAGCCAGGACAAAACCAACTTGTACACCTCGTTATAGAGAAAATGAATGGTGGCAACTAAAGAGTTACTATGTTATTTATCATAGTAACTCTTTAGTTGCCACCATTCCCGTAGAAGGAAGGACACATGTAAAAAGACCTTTCAAATGCGGCAACAAAAATCAAAGTTTATTGCAAGCACTTTCTGCACAAGTTTACAGGTATAAAAGGACATCTATATGGAAAAAATTTTTATCTTTAGATATCCAATCCGAACTATCCTCTGCTGTGTGCAGATTTGCTTTAACTAGAATGTTCATGCAAATCAAGTGAATTGCATGATGGGAAATTCCCTTTTCCAATGCTGCCTCTTAGTGATTACTGAGCATGCTTGCCCTCATAGAAACCTTGATGAGGAACAGTTACAGGCAGTAACAAATTACTCTTTAATTTCTAGGACTTTCAACTATTCAACTATTCCCAAATTCCTACACTCCTGAATGTGAACATATACCCTCTAAAAACACACATAATGTTATGGTCTTTAGGATGAAATCCAAGAGAACCCCCCCCCCCCCCCCCCCGCCCGGAATCTAAGTGCCTGCTGGTCTTCTCCAGAGCCTCTGATGGTGAGTGATAATATCTTTATATCTATATCTAAGTGTACTACACGTTTATCATTAATTTCAAGCCTGAGTTAACAGGTGATTGGGACATACCCCATACAGGGAAACCTTTCTATTAAAGTACATGCACATGCCAATGGCTAGCTGTTGGGTAAATCACTGTCGGTTGTAGCGTCATGTTGGAAAACTGCCCTTTGGCCCAGTTTCTGGAGATCTACTTCAGTATATCACAGTACATGTGGGAAATTATGGTTCCCCCAATGAACTGTTGCTCCCCAGTGCTGGCAGTACTTATGCTGACCCAAACCATCACACTCCCACGTCCCTAGGCACTAGCATGTGCCGCTGGTTGATTTCCTGGTGGTGCTGGTCACCTGAACGTTCTGCCACGTTCTGCCACCAACAGTGTCAGGGCTTTATCGGTACTGTAAGTTAAAAGAATAGTGACCGCACACAGCCAATCAGTGAAAAGGGTCCTTAACCCATTTATTGAAAGTGTAACAAACAAAATTACATTTCGGGGGCCTAGCCATCCTTCATCAGAAGTCACCTTGGAGTCCCGTGCCCTGTATAAAAGGTGCTTTTATATGGTCACGGAACTCCTCTGTGACTTCTAATATCCTTATAATTTACAGTTGGGGGTGCATTATAGTATAGTATAGTATAGTATTTGAGGTTGAATAAAGACATACGTCCATCCAGTCCAACCCATCTAGCAATATCCTCATTTCCTGCCTAACTGTTGATCCAGAGGAAGGCAAAAACCCCCCACCAAATTTATGAAGGGGGAAAAAATTCCTTCCTGGACTCCAAGTGGAATCGGAAATCCCGGATTCAACTCTACTTTATTGTTCAATACCAGTAAACTTGCCATCATTCCTTGTTTGCAGAAGAAACTCATCCATTTTTTTGAAACTGACCAATGAACCTGCATAACAACGTCCACTGGAAGGACAGTTCCATAGCCTTACCGTTCTCACAGTGAAAAACCCCTTCCGAGCTTGAAGCTCTAACCATTTTTTCTTCAAGTCTTAAGGATGTCCTAGTTGTCCGTGAATGTTCTATGGTGAACAATGCCCAGATAGTTTATTGTATGGCCCGTTAATGTATTTATACACAGTATCATATCCCCACGCCAAGCGCCTTTCTCCAGCGTACATAATTGTAACTTTCCAGTCTTCTTCATATTCAACTCCCCCAATCCCCTATTATTTAGTTTCCCTTTCTGAACCTTTCCATTTCAAAGATGTCTTTTGTACACAGGATTCCCAAAATTGCACTGCATATTCCAAAATGGGCTTACAATGCTTTGTTAAAGAGGGAGAATTAACATTTTTCCCTTGATCCATACCTCGTTCTATACAAGACAATACCATGCGGGCTTCTGGTGTTGCCGCCCACTGGCACTGCTTGTACCTTTAAGTTTGTTATCCACCAAAACTCAAGATGCCCTTCCAACAGGGATTCACTAACAACAGAGCATTTATAGATAAGTAGCACAAGTATTTTTAAGTCAAAATGCCATCAACTTACATTTATCAACATTGAATTTCTCTGCCACTTAGCAGCCCAATGTGATAACTCTATCTAGATCCCCTTGCAACGATTGCACATCCTCTGAAGTTTTTTAAATGGTCGACAAAGTTTTGTGTCGTCAGCAAACACAGAAACCCTGCTGACAATACCCATTTCCAAATCATTAAAAATAGATTAAATAGAAGCGGCCGCCAACACAGAACCCTGGTGGCACCCCACTTAGCAATTTAGTCCATAATGTGAAGCCCCATAACAAAATATCTTTAACCAATTTTCTATCCATGTACAAATGTGACTCCCCAGACCAACAGACCTTAGCTTATCATTAGTCGCCTATGGGGGACGTGTATCAAAACGCCTTTGGCAAAATCCAAGTAAACTACATCTAACTGCTATACCAGAGTCTAATTTATACTTACTTCCTCATAAAAAGCCAAGCAAGTTGAGTTTGACAAGATCTATTCCTCTCAAATCCATGCTGGTTTACTTATAATGTCAGTCCGTGAAACCTACTCTAGAACATGTTCCCTTATTAAACTTTCAGGATCTTCCCCACCACTGAAGTTAAAACTACAGGCCTGTAATACTGGCTGTGAACGACTACCTTTTTGAATATTGGAATACATCAGCCTTTTTTCCAATCCAGAGGCCACCAGGACATGAGGTGATCAGCAAAAATAAGAAACAATGGCCTAGATAAAACTGAACTTAGCTCCTAAGTACCCGAGGATGTGATTTTATCCGGTCCAGGGATTACATATATTAACCTTATTTAGTTTCTTTGTACCATATCTCGGTTAACCAAGTGAACTTGAATCTGTATACTTTATTGATTTACTATACTCATGATATCTGTACTGGATCTCTATAGGTATAGAGGAAAAAAAATTATTCAAACATTTGCTTTACCGCACATCCTCCGTAACTAACATCCCCATTAATTAATGGTGGCACAGTTCAGTCCTCATCTTCTTACTATTAATATACTTAAAAAAATGTTTAGGCTTAGTGATGCTTTCTTCAAGTATCCTCCACTTCATTATTAATTTTTAGCTAGTTTGATTGCTTTCTACACTCCTTGTTACAGTTTTTATCTCCCTAAAGCGCCCTCTTCCGTTCCCTCGGCCTTAAGTTTAAATGCCTTTTTCTCCTTACCCATTTGCCTCTTTACATCAGAATTCAGCCACATGGGCGCGGATTTATTTTTTTACATTTATTTCCCAAGGGTATAAATTTAGATGTGACGGCTTAAAATCCCCTTGAACACAGTCCCTTTGTTCAGTACATTTACCTGATATAGAAATTATCCAGTGACATTTGAAGAGCTGGCTTTTAACTGGGAAAATTTGCTTCCTGAAATTAACAATGTCTTTGTAACCAGCGCACTTTTCCTTTCGATAACAAAAGTCCAAATGCCACTATTTCATGGTCATATTCCCTAAGCCTCCAGTTACCTTATATTATAAGCGCGTCCACAAGTTAGATATTACCAGATCCAAACAGAGCTCCTTTTCTAGTAGGAAACCTCAACCAACCTGTGAGAGAGAAAATTATCCTGCAGCAAATATCAGGAACTCATTGCTTTTTCTGTGATGGCAGTTCCACCACAACCAATAAAGTATTCAGGGTAATTGAAAGTCCCCCATAATGAGCACACTCCCCAAACTTGCAGCCCTTGCCACTGCATATGAAAGTTTACTAACTCCTCTTGCTAGCATTTGGCGGTTATAGCAGACACCAACAATGACTATACCCCCTGTCCTGTGCCTAATTCCACCCATATTGCCTCCACTTTACATCAATACACCAGCCTATCTCTTCTTTAAATTGCTCAATTCTTTAAAACATATACACATACTCCCCCTTGTTTTTTTCTGTCCTGCCTAAACAAGGCAAATCCTTCTATTTACAGCCCAGTCGTGAGAAACGTTCAACCACGTTTCTGCTATACCTATACATCATACTTTTCATTCAATGCCATCATTCAATTCACCATTTTGTCAGCCAGGCTTCTCGCATTTGCAAAAACATTTAGATTATGATCTGTAATTTATTCGTACACTTTGATACACATTCCTCCTATCCCCTATGCATAGCCCACCCCCCTTTCCACCCACCAACTGGATATCTACACCCTGCTTTCCTCCTGGACCAATCTATCCAGGGAGATGCTACTACCCTCCCCCCCCAAACCTAGTTTAAAATCTCCTCCAACCCTCTAGCCATCTTCTACTATATCAATAGCTAATTTGTGAAATTTGTGATAATATAGCTAAATAAATGTCACCCAGACAATTCCCATACCGGGGCCCCATAAATTAACATAGTATCTGTGTAAATTCTGAGTGCAAATCAAAGGGGTTTTAAGTTGGCCATACACTGCGAACTTACCTCCTGACATTCTTGAAATGTTCCAACAACCACCTGGCCTGGTTATTATAAAATCAATATACAATTGTAAATATTGGTAAATATTTACATTTTGCAGCATACAGGTGAGTATACATAGCCAGATTACATAGAGCTATATGGTATATGATATGCTGTAAAAGCATTGACCTATAGAGCCATATTTATAAACACCCGGCATGCACTTATTGATACGTGCGTTATCTGCAAATCGTTAATTTACGAACGTTGTGTGCAGAATATCAACAGTTCCAGATGTACAACGGCACACCGCTGTTGGCTCTTTAGCCAGACAAGTTGTGAGGTGCAGTCCTCTCAGCCCCTACTCCCAGGGCTTCAATATCCAGCCAAGGCAAAGAGTAGAGGAGCACACTATTTCAGTGAATATTTCTTTATTTGTGCAAAAACAACAGCATACAATGTTTCGGGACTATCAGGCCCTCCTCACCTGAGGAGGGGCCTAGAGTCCCAAAACGTTGTATGCTGTTGTTTTTGCACAAATAAAGAAATATTCACTGAAGTAGTGTGCTCCTTCTCTTTGCTTTGCTTAGTCGGAAAATACCATGTGTAGTGAATACCAAATGGAATTCTATGGGGATCGTAAATCTTCTATTGTGGTCGTAGATTTACAATAAGTATCGTAGATTTAGTAACAAAGTATTGGATGTTGAATAAAGTCATACGTCCATCCAGTCCAACCATTCTACCTTACCTATAATGTCTGTCTAACCAGGGCCACCTCCCTAATGAGGCAGGGTAAAGCACATTATAGAGCTGCACCCTGTAGGGAGGTGGCCATTTTGATGCCAGAAAAAAAAAGAGAGCTGGAGATGATGATGTGACACAGACCACAAGGTGTTAACTTACATTGCCAGTAAGTTATGTTTTTTTAATCCATCAAACTACTAGAGTCTCTGTTATATGTCACAGAGTCAGCCCTGCAGATCCAAAACAATGTTTGTCAGCCCAGCAGATTAAAAATAAATGTTTTTCACCCCCAGAGATTTAAAATCAATATTTGTCAGCTCTGCAGATCAAATATCAAGGTTTGTCAGCCCCACAGATCCAAAATCAATGTTTGTTAGCCCTGCAGATCCAAAATCTATGTTTGTCAGCCCAGCAGACCCAAATTAATGTTTGTCAGCCCAGCAGATAAAAAAAAAATCAAAGTTTATCAACCCAGCCCAGTAAAATTCAATGTTTGTCAGCCCAGCAGACCCAAATTAATGTTTGTCAGCCCAGCAGATCCAAAATCAATGTTTGTCAGCCCAGCAGACCCAAATTAATGTTTGTCAGCCCACAGATGTATGCAATAATTATTCTTAAAATTGGTGAGTAATTCATCTGATAATGGTGTTTAGTATATTGGTTGTATATTTGGGGAAAGTAATAGACTGGATTTTTCTTTTAAAGGTAGAATGCCTTTAAAGTTTGCACTTACATTTAAGTTCTAGTCTATACCTGACAAAGTACTATACCTGCAACAAGAGCTCACAGCAATGAAGAAGGTTCGAGAATGAAAGCAGGCTGTAGAAAGGTTATTGTCATCCTCGTTACTGGTACAGCTGAGCAATACAAATAGATCTACTAAGCTTGAACCACCACCATTTCAGGAGGTTATGAGAGGTCCGGGCTTTCCATTAATAGGGTTTGTTTATTTAGCCCTGAAACACAGTCATATATTTCATGTTGGGTCGGCACCGCGATTACATGTGTGTACAAACTTTAGGCCATGGAGATAATTAGTTCATGGTTGAAAGAGAGATTTAAATGAAAGGGTCCACACTGCCAATTTCTGTCTGTCCCTATATATTAGTATAGAATACTTCCCAATAACTTGAACAGGGGTCTGGGACGGGGGCAAATAACTTGACCAGGGTGGCTGGGCTTCAATAAGCCCCATCCCCACACCTGGCCATACCCCAATGAGGACAAAGCCATACCCCAATGAGACAAAGGGAATGTGTGTTGTAAGAATTTTTTTTGTAGCTATTAACAGACAGCTGCTAATTGAATCTGTCTCCGTTGTTGATCCAGAGAAGAACAATAAAAAACAGGTAAACAATGTGCTGATCATGGCCATGAGTAGCCACCGAAAAATAATAACTTGCTATACTGGTATAGGGAGATTGGTTGGGAATGTCAGATTACGTCAAATTTCAATGGAGTTGTTGTGTAATCTGGAAACAATCAGCAGTGTGTATTAGTTAAATCTGTGCTGTAGTTTAAAATATTTAAAATAAAATGTTTTCTGTGTGTTGAGCAATCTCTGTGGAGTAGGGACGTACAAACCGTTGTCTTCCTTCTGTGATTTAATGAAGCGTTCAGTTGGCCATAGTCTAACACAAAAATTCCCAGGGAACGACGCCATCTGGGATCAGCAATTGGTCATTAGAGAAACACAGATAGTTGCCCAAAAACTCTTTCTGGTGACAATACTGTTGTGTCTCTTCCATATTTATGTTGAAACTTTAAAAGGTAATCCTACATAACATAATCAGTTAAAATAATATAATGCTAAACTAAGCATTATTTTTAACAACTATTCCTTTTCTAGAATTAACAGATTTGCATCAATGAAGGTATATTTATTTGCCACTTAATTCCCCCATAAACAAAATCAGTCCTGCATTCAGCTGCTAACTAACCATCTAGCCTTGCCACAAGTAAAAATTAGGGGATTGGCATGCTGGGAATTTTATTGAAGAACAAAGGCATACAAAATTCCCTACTGTTGTAAAATAAGTATGATATCCACACTACGTCCAGTGCACCAAATGCAATACTGTTTTGTGTCTACATAGCAGTTGGCAAACCTTAATGGGCATTGTATTGTGATGTTAAAGAGATATGTCCATCCCCCCAAACTAAATTTTGTTATTGGAGGAAATGGCTATAAACCTTGACTTACAAGATATAGCACTGACAGGTCCCCCTAAATGTACTTACCAGTTTGTTCCCCTGCTTCCTTTTGCTTAACTTCCATGCCTTTCCCGTGCATGTCAGTGCTATAAACGTTGAGAGGTCGAGGTTTATAGCCATTCCTACTAGATAACAAAATTTAGTTTGGGGGGGGGGGGGTGGACATACACTTTAACTCTGTAAACGCCACTAGGGGAAGTAACATCTGGACCAAATCACCTCTAGGGAAGTGGCATCTGGACAAATCGCCTCCCCTCTCATTAGGTCTCTCTGGCAGTGCCATGCCAGCTTGGGAATGTGCCACCATAAAGATCTATGTACAGGAACATTGAGCAGATATTTCAACACTCCTCATGGAGGCAGGGCCATTGTTAAACATCCACTACCTGGTTCTTTTTACCTGCCAACCTTGCAGTGGAGTAACTGTAAAGTGATTAATGGCATTATTGGGTGAGTAGCATAGGGGAGCGATAATCATTGCTACCATTAATGAAAAGAAAGAATAATTCTACAGTACCAACACATTTGATTGCAGCAATTAAGCTCCTACACACATGCGATTGCAGGGCCAACCAGGAGGATATCAACAGCTCTGACAAAAAACGTGCAATTTCCCCGATCAAGAGGGCCATTCAGTACACATCATGCATTGGAGTCACCTGCAATCACACGTGTGTATGGACTTTTCTCCTGCAAGATTCATTTTTCCAGGAAAATGCAGTCTGAAAGCCTTGCCAAAAGCTTCCTAGCATCCTATTCTGGTCCCCCTAGCTTTTTAAATGCTGGATTGCTGCCATATCTTCTGTGAACTTTTGTTTTTTGCTTTTTACTTCTTCTTTAGGTTTTTCTATAAGGTACATTCCTATGTAAATACTGGAAGGTAACTCTAAGAAAACTGCATTGACAATTACAGCAAATGCAGTGTTTAAAGACATATAAAAAGTTTTTTTAAACAGCATAAACTAGAAGAGAAAAGTTCAAGATTTACAACGACCTGTCTGTAAGGTACAATGGTGACAATTGACAAGTAGATGTAAAAAGAGAAACTCTCTTGTTTTACAGAGGCCTAGGGTCAAGTGCACTTATTGCTGCAATTTCACGATCAAATGAGAAAGCTGAGCTCACACCAGTGAATGGGGGGTAATATATACAGCAAGACAGCTATAGCATATTCGTTATAAACAGACAAAGACAAGGAAATGTGTTCCTGGGCTTTATTAACAGAATCCCTATGGGACACAGATGGACTTGGGAGAGATTGGATACATTGTGATCCTTACTCAGTAAATGCAAACAGTAGGCTGACAATATTGATGAAAAAGAGGTTATGTTCCTATACTTGTAATTTAAAATGTAAAAAAAAATTTTATATAGAAATGTGTGTAGTAAAATAGTCCAGCGAGAAGCCTTTCACTTTTACAAATGATAGGTAACCTATTAACAAAGACTTAAATGATATATGATATCAGCTGAGAATTTAGCTTGATGACAGACAGTTTATGGTTGCAGGGGTCTGAGAGTTTAAAAGTGGATGCAGGAGCCAGTCATTAGTTCCCTCGCGGGGTCAGGCTGACAAACAAATCCCTTGGACTAATCTGACAGGCATAAGGTTCAAAAGTCATAGACTGTGTGGAGGACAGTCTACAGGTGACTTGTGTGGGCAGTCTGCAGTGCTGGCCCCTGGGAGTCAACAGACCAGTGTGTGCTGTGACTTTCCTGAAGATGTGTTTCCTGAAGATTGTGACTTTGTGACTTTCCTGAAGTTCTCCTTCTCCCTGCTGAACATTCCGAATATTTCTTTTGCACCTCTTTCACTATGACCATGGATTTGATGAACCAAGGTGCTCTCCTTTGTACAGTTCTTCTATCCCAAATACCTTCCATTGTAGAATTTTTACAGGTGTTCTCTATGTAAACTATTTTTCTCTATGTTTACAATTTGATGTTTTTTGAATTGCATAAAGTCTTTCAGTTCTCTCGGTCATTTCAGCAAATCCATAATTTGTAACAAAAGTACAAAACTTACCTGTAGGAGGTACCGAAAGGTTTTGCGGTCACACGTTAATCATTCACAAAACACAAGATTATTGAAACGTTATTGCAAAAATGGCAGGCTGAAACCTGTGCTTTAATAGCATTGCTAACGATTAGGTAGATATAACAAAATATATGGATTTATGAATAGAAGTGTTTTTTTTTTTTTACAAGTGATTTTATATAACATACTAAGTCTATTTGCAACTATATTGGAAATAGTATTACAAGAAGAATACATCCAAACCCACAGGGCAACTACAGAAAAATACAAATGTAGCTAAAATGCCGAAACAGATAACCTTAGTTTTATTTGGTATACAACAAGTATTAATCCCCCTAGAGGAAGATAGCTGGAGTGCAAAGCTAACCAAAAGAAAGCAATGGACTATATGAAACAATAGTCCATTGCTGATTGCTGATTATCAGGGCCGGCCTTTGATATGGGCGACCTGTGCGGCCGACACAGGTTGCACTACCAGGGGGGCGCCAGCAAGAAGTGTGTAGGTTAGTACGGAATGTAGTAAAGTTGTGCATCAGTGCCACAGCACCCGCACAGTTACGTCCTGCAGATCAAATGTATGTCACGCACCACCCCACAGACAAAGTTTTCTGTATGCTGTGCTGTTCTGTCTATGCATTTAGTGCGTTACGTTTTATGTAATGATGTACGCAATATATACAAGCATGCATTGCAATGCTGTTAGACAGAAGTGCAGGTGGCAGACTTAATTTTGAAGCAGGTTAAGGCAAGCAGCATTAAGCAGTGTGCCCAGGGGGAGTGTTTTGGAAGGGGTGCTAGGCGTCATAACTAATCTTGCACAGGGTGCTATTAATGCTAAGGCCGGCCCTGCTGATAATATCTTTATATCTATATCTAAGTGTGTATCACGTTTATCATTAATTTCAAGCCTGGTTAACAGGTGATTGGGACATACCCCATACAGGGAAACCTTTCTTTAAAGTACATGCAATGCCAATGGCTAGCTGTTGGGTAAATCACTGTCGGTGTAGCGTCATGTTGGGAAACTGCCCTTTTGCCCAGTTTCTGGAGATCTACTTCAGTATATCACAGTACTGTGGGAAATTATGGTTCCCCCAATGGAACTGTTGCTCCCCAGTGTGGCAGTACTTATGCTGACCCAAACCATCAAACTCCCACGTCCCTAGGCACTAGCATGTGCCGCTGGTTGATTTCCTGGTGGTGCTGGTCACCTGAACGTTCTGCCACGTTCGCACCAACAGTGTCAGGGCTTTATCGGTACTGTAAGTTAAAAGAAATAGTGAACCGCACACAGCCAATCAGTGAAAAGGGTCCTAACCCATTTATTGAAAGTGTAACAAACAAAATTACATTTCGGGGCCTAGCCATCCTTCATCAGAAGTCACCTTGGAGTCCCGTGCCCTGTATAAAAGGTGCTTTTATATGGTCACGGAACTCCTCTGTGACTTCTAATATCCTTATAATTTACAGTTGGGGGTGCATTATAGTATAGTATAGTATAGTATTTGAGGTTGAAATAAGACATACGTCCATCCAGTCCAACCCATCTAGCAATATCCTCATTTCTGCCTTAACTGTTGACCAGAGGAAGGCAAAAACCCCCCACCAAATTTATGAAGGGGGAAAAAATTCCTTCCTGACTCCAAGTGGCAATCGGAAATTTCCCTGGATCAACTCTACTTTATGTATCAATACCAGTAACTTGCAACATTCCTGTTTGCAGAAATCATCCAGCTTTTTTTTGAAACTGACCAATGAACCTGCCATAACAACGTCCACTGGAAGACAGTTCATAGCCTTACCGTTCTCACAGTGAAAAACCCTTTCCGAGCTTGAAGCCTAAACCTTTTTTCTTCAAGTCTTAAGGATGTCCTCGTGTCCCTTGACATGTTCTATTGTGAACCGCCCCAGATAGTTTATTGTATGGCCCGTTAATGTATTTATACACAGTAATCATATCCCCACGCCAAGCGCCTTTTCTCCAGCGTACATAATTGTAACTTTTCAGTCTCTCTTCATATTCCAAGCTCCCATCCCCTTTTAATTTAGTTTCCCTTCTCTGAACCCTTTCCATTTCAAAGATGTCCTTTTGTACACAGGATTCCAAAATTGCACTGCATATTCCAAATGAGGCCTTACCAATGCTTTGTAAAGAGGGAGAATTACATTTTCCTCCCTTGAATCCATACCTCGCTTTATACAAGACAATACCATGCTGGCTCTGGCTGTTGCCGCCTGGCACTGCTTGCTACCTTTAAGTTTGTTATCCACCAAAACTCCAAGATCCCTTTCCAACAGGGATTCACTAACACAGAGCCATTTATAGTATAAGTAGCACAAGTATTTTTAAGTCCAAAATGCATCACCTTACATTTCAACATTGAATTTCATCTGCCACTTAGCAGCCCAATGTGATAATCTATCTAGTCCCCTTGCAACGATTGCACATCCTCTGAAGTTTTTAATGGGTCGACAAAGTTTTGTGTCGTCAGCAAACACAGAACCCTGCTGACAATACCCATTTCAAATCATAATAAATAGATTAAATAGAAGCGGCCCCAACACAGAAACCCTGTGGCACCCCACTTAGCACTTTAGTCCATAATGATGAAGCCCATTAACAACTATTCTTTAAAACCAATTTCTATCCATGTACAAATGTGACTCCCCAGACAACAGACCTTAGCTTATTCATTAGTCGCCTATGGGGGACTGTTCAAAAGCCTTTGCAAAATCCAAGTAAACTACATCTACTGCTATACCAGAGTCTAAATTTCTACTTACTCCTCTATAAAAGCCAAGCAAGTTAGTTGACAAGATCTATTCCTCCTAAATCCATGCTGGTTACTACTTATAATGTCAGTCTTGAAACATACTCTAGAACATGTTCCCTTATTAAACTTTCAGGATCTTCCCCACCACTGAAGTTAAACTTACGGCCTGTAATTACCTGGCTGTGAACGACTACCCTTTTTGAATATTGGAATAACATCAGCCTTTTTTCCAATCCAGAGGCACACCACGGACATGAGGGAATCAGCAAAATAAGAAACAATGGCCTAGATAAAACGAACTTAGCTCCTTAAGTACCCGAGGATGTATTTTATCCGGTCCAGGAGATTTACTAATATTAACCTTATTTAGTTCTTTCTGTACCTATCCTCGGTTAACCAAAGTGAACTTGAATCTGTATACCTTATTGCTACTATACTCTATGATATCTGTAACTTGGATCTTCTATAGTGTATACAGAGGAAAAAAAATTATTCAAGACATTTGCTTTATCGCCATCCTCCGAACAAACTTATCCCCATTAATTAATGGTGCCACATTCTCAGTCCTCATCTTCTTACTATTAATATAATTAAAAAATGTTTAGGCTTATGATGCTTCTTCAGCTATCCTAACTTCATTATTAATTTAGCTAGTTTGATTGCTTCTTACACTCCTTGTTACAGTTTTTATACTCCTTAAGGCCCTTTCCGTTCCCTCGGCCTTAAAGGTTTTAAATGCCTTTTTCTCCCTTACCATTTGCCTCTTTACATCAGAATCAGCCACATGGGCGCGGATTATTTTTTTTACATTTATTTCCCAAGGGTATAAATTTAGATGTGAAACTGGCTAAAATCCCCTTGAACACAGTCCACTTCTGTTCAGTACATTTACCTGATAGTAATTATCCCAGTAGACATTCTGAAGAGCTGCTTTTAACCTGGGAAAATTTGCTTTTCTGAAATTAATGTCTTGTAACCCAGCGCACTTTTCCTTTCGATAAACAAAGTCCAAATGCCACTATTTCATGGTCACTATTCCTAAGCCTCCAGTTACCTTTTATCTATAATGCGCTCCACAATGTTAGATATTACCAGATCCAAACAGAGCTCCTTTTCTAGTAGGAACCTCAACCACGTGGAGAGAAAATTATCCTGCAGAAATTCAGGAATCAGTCTTTTTCTGTGATGGCAGTTTCCACACACCAAAAATGTCAGGGTAATTGAAGTCCCCCATAATGAGCACACTCCCCAACTTGCAGCCCTTGCCAATGATATGAAGTTGACTCACCTCCTCTCTGATGCATTTGGGGTTTATAGCAGACACCAACAATGACATTACCCCCTTTCCTGTTGCCTAATTCCACCCTATTGCCTCCACTTTATCATCCATATCACCAGTATTCTCTTCTTTTAAATTTGGCTTCAATTCTTTTAACATATACACATACTCCTCCCCTTTCCTTTTTTTCTGTCCTGCCTAAACAAGGCATATCCTTCTATATTTACAGCCCAGTCGTGAGAACTGTTCAACCACGTTTCTGCTATACATATACATCATACTTTTCATTCAATGATCTTTCCAATTCACCCATTTTGTCAGCCAGGCTTCTCGCATTTGCAAACATACATTTTAGATTATGATCCTGTAATTATATTCGTACACTTTGATACACATCATTCCTCCCTATCCCCTATGCTGCCCACCCCCCTTTCCACCCACCACTGGCCTATCTACACCTGTCCTCCTGGACAATCTATCCCAGTGAGACTGCTACTACCCTCCCCCCCCAAACCTAGTTTAAAATCTCCTCCAACCCTCTAGCCATCTTCTACTATATCAATAGCTAATTTGTGAAATTTGTGATAATATAGCTAAATAATGTCACCCAGACAATTCCCATACCGGGGCCCCATAAATTAACATAGTATCTGTGTAAATTCTGAGTGCAAATCAAAGGGTTTTAGTTGGCATACACTGCGGAACTTACCTCCTGACATTCTTGAAATGTTCCAACAACCACCTGGCCTGGTTATTATAAATCAATAACAATTGTAAATATTGGTAAATATTTACATTTTGCAGCATACAGGTGAGTATACATAGCCAGATTAACATAGAGCTATGTGTATATGATATGCTGTAAAAGCATTGACCTATAGAGCATATTTATAAACACCCGGCATTGCACATTATTGATACTGTGCGTTATCTGCAAATCGTTAATTTACGAACGTTTAGTTGCAGAATATCAACAGTTCCAGATGTACAACGGCACACCGCTGTTGGCTCTTTAGCCAGACAAGTTGGTAGGTGCAGTCCTCTCAGCCCCTACTCCCAGGGCTTCAATATTCAAGCAAGGCAAAGAGTAGAGGAGCACACTATTTCAGTGAATATTTCTTTATTTGTGCAAAAACAACAGCATAAATGTTCGGACTAGGCCCCTTCCTCACCTGAGGAAGGGGCCTAGGTCCCAAAAGTTGTATGCTGTTGTTTTTGCACAAATAAGAAATATTCACTGAAGTAGTGTGCTCCTCTACTCTTTGCTTTGCTTAGTCGCAAAATACATGTGGTAGTGAACTACCACAATGGAATTCTATGGGGATCGTAAATCTTCTATTGTGGTCGTAGATTTACAATAAGTATCGTAGATTTAGTAACAAAGTATTGGGATGTTGAAAAAGTCATACGTCCATCCAGTCCAACCATTCTACCTTACCTAAATGTCTGTCAACCAGGGCCACCTCCCTAATGAGGCAGGGTAAAGCACATTATAAGCTGCACCCTGTAGGGAGGTGGCCATTTTGATGCCAGAAAAAAAAAGAGAGCTGGAGATGATGATGTGACAGACCACAAGGTGTTAACTTACATTGCCAGTAAGTTATGTTTTTTAATCCATCAAACTACTAGAGTCTCTGTTATAGTCACAGAGTCAGCCCTGCAGATCCAAAACAATGTTTGTCAGCCCAGCAGATTAAAAATAAATGTTTTTCACCCCCAGAGATTTAAAATCAATATTGTCAGCTCTGCAGATCAAATATCAAGGTTTTGTCAGCCCACAGATCCAAAATCAATGTTTGTTAGCCCTGCAGATCCAAAATCTATGTTTGTCAGCCCAGCAGACCCAAATAATGTTTGTCAGCCCAGCAGATAAAAAAAAAATCAAAGTTTATCAACCCAGCCCAGTAAAATTCAATGTTTGTCAGCCCAGCAGACCCAAATTAATGTTTGTCAGCCCAGAGATCCAAATCAATTTGTTTGTAGCCCAGCAGACCCAAATTAATGTTTGTCAGCCCGCAGATCCAAAATATGTTTAGCCGCCAGATAAAAAAAATCAAAGTTTATCAGCCAGCCCAGCAAAATTCAATGTGTTCAGCCCAGCAGATCAAAAAAAACAATGTTTGTTAGCCCAGCACATCAAAAATCAATGTCAGCCCTGCAGATCCAAAATCAAGTTTGTCAGCCTGCGATCAAATATCCATGTTAGTCAGCCAGCAAATAAAAAATCAATATTTGTCAGCCCAGCAGACCCAAAATCAATGTTGTCAGTCCAGAAGATCAAAAATCAATGATCAGCATCCCAGCAGATCAAAAAAACAATGTTTATCGCCCAGCAGATCCAAATCAATATTGTCAGCCAAGAAGATCCAAAATAATGTTGTCAGTCCAGAAGATCAAAAATCATTGTGTCAGTCTAGAAGATCAAAATAGATGTTGTTAGCCCACAAGTCAAAATCAATGTTTGTTTAGCTCTGCAGATCCAAATCAATGTTGTCAGCCAAAGTTTAAAAATCAATGTAGTCAGCCCAAAAGATCAAAAATAATTTTTTGTCAGCCCTGCAGATCCAAAATCAACTTTGTCAGCCCTGCAGATCCAAAACCAATGTTTGTCAGCCCTGGAGTCCACAAACAATCTTTGTCAGCAGCAGATCAAAAATCAATATTCATCAGCCAGCAGATCAAAAAAACCAACGTTGTCAGCCAAAGATCAAAAATAAATGTTTTTCAGCTCAGCAGATCCAAATTAATAGTTGTCAACCCTGCAGATCAAAAACCAATGTTTGTAGCTTTGCAGATCCAAAATCAATGTTTGTCAGCCCTACAGATCAATAATCAATGTTTGTCAGCCTGCAGAATAAAATCATGTTGTCAGCCCAGCATTGACTTATAGGGCCATATTATAAATGCACTGTATCACACATTACGAGGCGTCAGGGTGAAGCACATTACAGAAGAAGCACCCTGTAGGGAGGTGGCCCTTTTGATGGAGAATATAAAGAGCCGGAGATGATGATGTTGACACAGACCACAAGGTGTTAACTTTCATTGCCAGCAAGTTATGCTTTTTTTTAAATTCCTCAAACTACTGGAGATCAAAAATAAAAATGTTTTTCAGCCCAGCAGATCCAAAATCAATGTTTGTCAGAACTGCAGATCAAAATCATGTTGTCAGCCCAGCAGATCGAAAAACTAATGTTTGTCAGCTCTGCGGATCCAAAATCAAGTTTGTCTGCCCAGCAGATCCAAAATC
Organism: Hymenochirus boettgeri; assembly: GCA_019447015.1. Taxonomy (NCBI): domain Eukaryota; kingdom Metazoa; phylum Chordata; class Amphibia; order Anura; family Pipidae; genus Hymenochirus; species Hymenochirus boettgeri. The sequence continues at coordinate 119,020,601 of CM033471.1, read as the reverse complement.
AACGTTGTCACTGCAGAAGATCAAAAATCAATACTTGTCAACCCTGCAGATCAAAAAATAAATGTTTTTCAGCCCAGCAGATCCAAAAAATGTTTGTCAGAAACTGCAGATCAAAATTAATGTTTGTCAGCCCTGCGAATAAAAATCAATGTTGTCAGCCCAGCATTGACTTATAGGGCCATATTTATAAACGCGTGTTATTGCACATTATTGATACCGTTGCATTATCAGCAAATCTTAATTCAAAAGTTCAGTCATAGAAAAAAAAAGAGATGGTGATGTGACTCAGACCACAAGGTGTTAACTTTCATTGCTAGAAAGTTATGCTTTTTTAACTCCTCAAACTACTGGAGTCTCTGTTATGTCACAGTGTCAGCCCCGCAGATCAAAAATCAATGTTTGTCAGTAGGCAGATCAAAAATCAATGTTTCTCAGCCCCGGAGATTAAACATTAATGTTTTGTTAGCCCTGCAGATCCAAATCAATGTTTGTCTATCCCAGCAGATCCAAAATCAACGTTGTCACCCAGAAGATCAAAAATCAATACTTGTCAACCCTACAGATCAAAAATCAATGTTTGTTAGTCCAGCAGATCCAAAATCAATGTTTGTCTGCCCGCAGATCCAAAATAACGTTGTCACTCCAGAAGATCCAAAATCATACTTGTTAACCCTACAGATCAAAAATAAATGTTTTTCAGCCCAGCAGATCTAAAATCAATGTTTTTTAGAACTGCAGATCAAAAATCAAGTTTGTCAGCTTTGCAGATCCAAACATCAATGTTTGTCAGCCCTGTGCAAATATAAATCAATGTTTTTCAGCCCCGCAGATCAAAAATCAATGTTTGTTAGACCGGCAGATCCAAAATCAATGTTGTCAGCCCTGCAGATATAAAATCAATATTTGTCAGCCCCGAGATCAAAAATCATGTTGTCAGTCCAGAAGATCAAAATCAATGTTGTCTGCCAGCAGATCCAAATTAATGTTTGTCGCCCAGCGGATCCAAATCAATATTTGTCAGCCAAGAAGATCAAAAATCAATGTTTGTCAGCCCTGCAGATCAGAAAATAATGATTGTCAGTCCAGCACAGCAAAATCCAATGTTTGTCAGCCCAGCAGATCAAAAATCAATATTTGTTAGCCAAGCACAAAAATCAGTGTCAGCCCAGAAGATCAGCCCTGCAAATCCAAAATCAAAGTTTGTCAGCCCTGCAGATCAAAATTTAATGTTAGTCTGACCTGCAGATCCAAATCAATGTTGTCAGCCCTGCAGATCAAAATTAATGTTATCAGTCCAGAAGATAAAAAAAATCAATGTTTGTCAGCCTTGCAGATCAAAATCAATGTTTGTAGCCCTGCAGATCACAAATCAATGTTGTCAGCCCTGCAGATCCAAACACAAGTTTGTCAGCCCAGCTGATCATTTACCAGTCACTGGGCATCTCTATACTAGTCAGTGGGCATCATTTACCAGTCATTGTGGGAATTATTTACCAGTCATGTGTATAAAGCTCCTCCCATTTCTGGACAAGCCACACCCACTTCAGGACAAAGCACCACCAATTTCAATTATAAAACCATACCCCTTCTGGTGGCGAGGGGGGCAGCATTTGGAATTTTTATCAGGTGCAAAAGTCCAGAGACGGCCCTGTGTCTAACAGTTACATAGTAACATAGTATTGGAAGTGTAAAAAACATGTACGTCTAGTCCAACCTTTGGTCCAACCTTTATCCCCTACCCATAATATCTGTCTAATAGGTTACATAGGGCCATATTTAAGAACACAAGCGTTATCGCAATTTAGCGTGTGAAAATCACATGGTTATGGCCACCTTTAAACCCTACCCATAATGTCTAATTTACATAGTAACATAGTATTGGAGGTTGTATAAAGACTACATACATCTAGTCCAACCTTTATACCCTACCCATAATGTCTGTTTAAAGTTTACATAGTAACACAATATTGGAGGTTGTTAAAAGACATCGTACATCTAGTCCAACCTTTATACCCTACCCATATTGTGTACTAAACAGTTACATAGTAACATAATATTGGGTTGTATAAAGATATACATCCATGCAGTCCAACCATTCATTGATCAGACATAAATTAGTAAGAGGATTTCATATCAGTTATTATGGGGATCAGACTATGATTGGAAAGAGGATATTTCATACCATAGCTATTAGGAGATCAGACTATGATTTGAAAGGGATGCTTTATACCATAGTTATTATGGGGATTAGACTATAATTGGAAAGAAGATATTTTATTACCATAGATTTTAAGGGGAATAGACTATAAGTGGAAAGGGGATATTTCATACCATTGTATCAGGGGAGGACTGACCCATTAGGCTGAGGGACAAATGCACCCCGGGTTGGCCTCCAATTAAAAATTTGGGCTGCACAGAAGCTATTAGTAAGTTACATGCTTGAAAGGCACAGCGTACACCTCTAGCTCTAACATGGGCAAGGAATAGGAAACCCCTCCCCCTCCTTCATATCTTTTACAATTCATTAGCAGTGTTAGTCAGCCCTCCAGTTCATTAGCCAGTGTTTTTAACCCTCGTGAGCATTAGCCAGTGTGTTGTCAGTCCTTCAGATCATTAGCCAGTGTAAGTCAGCCCTTCAGTTCATTAGCTAGTGGTCAGTCCTCTGGTTCATTATCCAGTATTGTCAGCCCTTCAGATTGTTAGCCAATGTAAGTCAGCCCTCCAGTTCTTTAGCCATTGTTAGTCATCTCCCCAATTTAATATTCAGTGTTTGCCAACCCTCTAGTTCATTAGCTGTGTGTTAATCTGCATTTCAGTTCATTAGCCAGTGTTAGTCATTCCTTTAGTTATACTTACCCAAAGTTAGTCAACTTTGGGTAAGTAAACGTGACTTTGAAGGTACCCAGGGGTGAGGACTTAGGGATTCAAGATCTCACCCCGGGTACTTGTAAGAGGGAGGGGGAAGATTTTAGGACTATAATTCTCCTTTAACCACAGCCTACACTTGAAAATGTTGCAGGCAACATGTAAAACAGGAAAGTGGTCTTAAAATTAAACAATTAAACAAAGTGTGGGACCTTAGCAAAGTGGGTTTGGTCAAAAATGTTGCAATCAACTGTGCACAGTCCTCCTTTAATAGTTATTATGGGGATCAGACTATAATTGGAAAGGGGCTTTATAGTATCTGGATCTTGTGTGCCAAGATAATATTTATACAAAATGTTATCGTTGAAAGCTGGGACATTTTTAGGCACAAGCCACCTAGGCTAATAACTAGGGTGCCTATGTTAAACTGGGCACCAATGGATATTCCCTAGCATCTCCCTGTCAGCTTTTACTGCGTGTAGAACTGCTCTCCTTGCTCTGCTGCGTAATTTGTAACATTGTAGTGAGTAGGGAGCCTGAACTCACTGACTACCTCTACTTGGAAACAATGTTACAATGAACTGAAGGTGAAGGAAGGAGGGAGGATGAGCTCAGCAATAGTACTGAGGAGAAACAGTTCTAAAATGCCAGGTAAAAGCTGCTGCAGACTTTATAACAGTGGCCCCTGTGACTAGCAGCCATGATATCCCTACCTGCCTCTTTCTCCCCTTCCACCCAACTCTCCAATTAGAACTTAGAGTAGGTGAGGAGTGAACAATCAATGGGGAGACATGGAAAGCAGGTACATACTGTATATCAAGTATGGAGGGTATTGGCAGTACTCTGGGAAAGTTCTTGCACTGAAAGTGTTAAAGTAATAGTTCACTGAAAAGGAACTATTAAGGAGCTATGCCTTACCTCCCGTTCTTCAATCAATGCATGTGGAGCCAGAACGAGATAGAACAAAACTACCTTTTGCGCAATTCTCCACAGCAACAATGAAATTCCCGCGTCGCTTCTGGTTCTGTTTAACTATTGCACGCATTATTGCACAGGCACGCTATAGTTAATCAGAACCAGGAAGCGTTTGGGACCTCTCAGTGCTGCTGCAGTGGACACATGAATGTAAGTTTTTTCTATCCTCATTCCTGGCTCAAATGCATTGATTGAGAATAGAAGGTAAAGCATAGCTCCTTAACCTCCCAGTCTTCAAACAATGCATAAAGGAATAGTTTCACGTTTTGCAGTGAACTATTCCTTTAACACTTTCAGTGCCAGCACCTTCCCAGAGTATTGACATTAACCCTTCAGTGCCAGCAGACTTCCCCAGAGTATTGCCATTACCACTTTCAGTGCCAGCAGAGTAACCATAACCCTTCATTACCAGCAGACTTCTAAAATTTTAGTGCCAGCACTTTCCCAGAGTATTGCCATTAACCCTTCAGTGCCAGCACTTTCCCAGAGGATTGTTATTAACACTTTCAGTGCCAGCAGAGTATTACTTTAAACCCTTCCCAGTGAACTATTCCCAATTCTTACACTCCTGAATGTGAACATATACCCTCTAAAACACACATAATGTTATGGTCTTTAGGATGGAATCAGCAGAACCCCCCCCCGGGCACGGATACTAAGTGCCTGCTGGTCTTCTCCAGAGCCTCTGATGGTGAGGATGTTGCACGTATGACAGGCACCAGGTTGTGACCCCAATAGGAGGAACTCAATGGACCCAATCCCACAATGTGGAGAAAGCAGGACCAGGAAACAGGTTAGGGACACCAGGCAGGCAAAGGCAAACGGAATACAGGAACAGGCAATGGTCAAATAGGTAGGCAGCAAGCTAACAGAGTCAGGTTCAAGCAGTGGTCAAATAGGCAGGTAGCAGACTAAAGAGTTCAGATACAGCAGTGGTCAAGTAGGCAGGCAGCAAACATTATTGATATGTGCGTTATCTGCAAATCGTTAATTTACGAACGTTTAGTGCAAATATCAACAGTTCCAGATGCAACGGCAACACCGCTGTTGGCTCTTTAGCAGACAAGTTGGTAGGTGCAGTCCTCTCAGCCCCCTACTCCCAGGGCTTCAATATCCAAGCAAGGCAAAGAGTAGAGGAGCACACTATTTCAGTGAATATTTCTTTATTTGTGCAAAAAAACAGCATACAATGTTTTCGGGACTCTAGGCCCCTTCCTCACCTGAGGAGGGCCTAGAGCCACAAACGTTGTATGCTGTTGTTTTTGCACAAATAAAGAAATATTCACTGAAGTAGTGTGCTCCTCTACTCTTTGCTTTGCTTAGTCGCAAAATACCATTGTAGGAAACTACCACAATGGAATCTATGGAGTCGTAAATCTTCTATTGTGGTCGTAGATTTACAATAAGTATCGTAGATTTAGAAAAGTATTGGATGTTGAATAAGTCATACGTCCATCCAGTCCAACCATTCTACCTTACCTATAATGTCTGTCTAACAAGGGCCACCTCCCTAATGAGGCAGGGTAAAGCACATTATAGAGCTGCACCCTGTAGGGGGTGGCCATTTGATTGCCAGAAAAAAAAAGAGAGCTGGAGATGATGATTGTTACACAGACCAAAGGTGTTACTTACATTGCCAGTAATTTATGTTTTTTTAATCCATCAAACTACTAGAGTCTCTGTTATAATGTCAAGTCAGCCCTGAGATCCAAAACAATGTTGTAGCACCAGCAGATTAAAAATAAATGTTTTTCACCCCCAGAGATTTAAAATCAATATTTGTCAGCTCTGCAGATCAAATATCAAGGTTTGTCAGCCCCACAGATCCAAAATCAATGTTTTGTTAGCCCTGCAGATCCAAAATCTATGTTTGTCAGCCCAGCAGACCCAAATTAATGTTTGCAGCCAGCAGATAAAAAAAAATCAAAGTTTATCAACCCAGCCCAGTAAAATTCAATGTTGTCAGCCCCAGCAGACCCAAATTATTTGTAGCCCAGCAGATCCAAAATCAATGTTTGTCAGCCCAGCAGACCAAATTAATGTTTGTATTTGTCAGCCCAGCAGATCCAAAATCAATGTTTGTCAGCCCAGCAGATAAAAAAAATCAAAGTTTATCAGCCAGCCCAGCAAAATTCAATGTTTGTCAGCCCAGCAGATCAAAAAAAACAATGTTTGTTAGCCCAGCACATCAAAAATCAATGTCAGCCCTGCAGATCCAAAATCAATGTTTGTCAGCCCTGCAGATCAAATATCCATGTTAGTCAGCCCAGCAAATAAAAAAATCAATATTTGTCAGCCCAGCAGACCCAAAATCAATGTTGTCAGTCCAGAAGATCAAAAATCAATGTTATCAGCCCAGCAGATCAAAAAAACAATGTTTATCAGCCCAGCAGATCCAAATCAATATTTGTCAGCCAAGAAGATCCAAAATCAATGTTGTCAGTCCAGAAGATCAAAAATCATTGTTGTCAGTCTAGAAGATCAAAAATAGATGTTGTTAGCCCACAAGTCCAAAAATCAATGTTTGTTAGCTCTGCAGATCCAAAATCAATGTTGTCAGCCCAAAAGTTTAAAAATCAATGTAGTCAGCCCAAAAGATCAAAAATAATTTTTTGTCAGCCCTGCAGATCCAAAATCAACGTTTGTCAGCCCTGCAGATCCAAAACCAATGTTTGTCAGCCCTGGAGATCCACAAACAATCTTTGTCAGCCCAGCAGATCAAAAATCAATATTCATCAGCCCAGCAGATCAAAAACCAACGTTGTCAGCCAAGAAGATCAAAAATAAATGTTTTTCAGCTCAGCAGATCCAAAATTAATAGTTGTCAACCCTGCAGATCAAAAACCAATGTTTGTCAGCTTTGCAGATCCAAAATCAATGTTTGTCAGCCCTACAGATCAATAATCAATGTTTGTCAGCCCTGCAGAATAAAAATCAATGTTGTCAGCCCAGCATTGACTTATAGGGCCATATTTATAAATGCACTGTATCACACATTACCGAGCGTCAGGGTGAAGCACATTACAGAGAAGCACCCTGTAGGGAGGTGGCCCTTTTGATGGCAGAATATAAAAGAGCCGGAGATGATGATGTGACACAGACCACAAGGTGTTAACTTTCATTGCCAGCAAGTTATGCTTTTTTTTAAATTCCTCAAACTACTGGAGATCAAAAATAAAAATGTTTTTCAGCCCAGCAGATCCAAAATCAATGTTTGTCAGAACTGCAGATCAAAAATCATTGTTGTCAGCCCAGCAGATCGAAAAACTAATGTTTGTCAGCTCTGCGGATCCAAAATCAATGTTTGTCTGCCCAGCAGATCCAAAATCAACGTTGTCACTGCAGAAGATCAAAAATCAATACTTGTCAACCCTGCAGATCAAAAATAAATGTTTTTCAGCCCAGCAGATCCAAAAAAATGTTTGTCAGAACTGCAGATCAAAAATTAATGTTTGTCAGCCCTGCAGAATAAAAATCAATGTTGTCAGCCCAGCATTGACTTATAGGGCCATATTTATAAACGCGTGTTATTGCACATTATTGATACCGTTGCATTATCAGCAAATCTTTAATTTACAAACGTTCAGTCATAGAAAAAAAAAGAGATGGTGATGTGACTCAGACCACAAGGTGTTAACTTTCATTGCTAGAAAGTTATGCTTTTTTTTAACTCCTCAAACTACTGGAGTCTCTGTTATATGTCACAGTGTCAGCCCCGCAGATCAAAAATCAATGTTTGTCAGTAGAGCAGATCAAAAATCAATGTTTCTCAGCCCCGGAGATTAAACATTAATGTTTGTTAGCCCTGCAGATCCAAAATCAATGTTTGTCTATCCCAGCAGATCCAAAATCAACGTTGTCACCCCAGAAGATCAAAAATCAATACTTGTCAACCCTACAGATCAAAAATCAATGTTTGTTAGTCCAGCAGATCCAAAATCAATGTTTGTCTGCCCAGCAGATCCAAAATCAACGTTGTCACTCCAGAAGATCAAAAATCAATACTTGTTAACCCTACAGATCAAAAATAAATGTTTTTCAGCCCAGCAGATCTAAAATCAATGTTTTTTAGAACTGCAGATCAAAAATCAATGTTTGTCAGCTTTGCAGATCCAAAATCAATGTTTGTCAGCCCTGCAAATATAAAATCAATGTTTTTCAGCCCCGCAGATCAAAAATCAATGTTTGTTAGACCGGCAGATCCAAAATCAATGTTTGTCAGCCCTGCAGATATAAAATCAATATTTGTCAGCCCCGCAGATCAAAAATCAATGTTGTCAGTCCAGAAGATCAAAAATCAATGTTGTCTGCCCAGCAGATCCAAAATTAATGTTTGTCTGCCCAGCGGATCCAAATCAATATTTGTCAGCCAAGAAGATCAAAAATCAATGTTTGTCAGCCCTGCAGATCAGAAAATAATGATTGTCAGTCCAGCACAGCAAAATCCAATGTTTGTCAGCCCAGCAGATCAAAAATCAATATTTGTTAGCCAAGCAGATCAAAAATCAGTGTCAGCCCAGAAGATCAGCCCTGCAAATCCAAAATCAAAGTTTGTCAGCCCTGCAGATCAAAATTTAATGTTAGTCTGACCTGCAGATCCAAAATCAATGTTTGTCAGCCCTGCAGATCAAAAATTAATGTTATCAGTCCAGAAGATAAAAAAAATCAATGTTTGTCAGCCTTGCAGATCAAAAATCAATGTTTGTCAGCCCTGCAGATCACAAATCAATGTTGTCAGCCCTGCAGATCCAAACATCAAGTTTGTCAGCCCAGCTGATCATTTACCAGTCACTGTGGGCATCTTATACTAGTCACTGTGGGCATCATTTACCAGTCATTGTGGGAATTATTTACCAGTCATGTGTATAAAGCTCCTCCCATTTCTGGACAAGCCACACCCACTTCAGGACAAAGCACCACCCAATTTCAATTATAAAACCATACCCCTTCTGGTGGCGAGGGGGGCAGCATTTGGAATTTTTATCAGGTGCAAAAAGTCCAGAGACGGCCCTGTGTCTAACAGTTACATAGTAACATAGTATTGGAAGTTGTATAAAAACATGTACGTCTAGTCCAACCTTTGGTCCAACCTTTATACCCTACCCATAATATCTGTCTAATAGTTACATAGGGCCATATTTAAGAACACAAGCGGTATCGCAATTTAGCGGTGAAAATCACATGTGTATGGCCACCTTTACACCCTACCCATAATGTCTAACATTTACATAGTAACATAGTATTGGAGGTTGTATAAAGACATACATACATCTAGTCCAACCTTTATACCCTACCCATAATGTCTGTTTAACAGTTACATAGTAACACAATATTGGAGGTTGTATAAAGACATACGTACATCTAGTCCAACCTTTATACCCTACCCATATTGTCTGTATAACAGTTACATAGTAACATAATATTGGAGGTTGTATAAAGATATACATCCATGCAGTCCAACCATTCATTGATCAGACATAAATTAGTAAGAGGATATTTCATATCAGTTATTATGGGGATCAGACTATGATTGGAAAGAGGATATTTCATACCATAGCTATTATGGAGATCAGACTATGATTTGAAAGAGGATGCTTTATACCATAGTTATTATGGGGATTAGACTATAATTGGAAAGAAGATATTTTATACCATAGATTTTAAGGGGAATAGACTATAAGTGGAAAGGGGATATTTCATACCATTGTTATCAGGGGAGGACTGACCCATTAGGCTGAGGGACAAATGCACCCCGGGTTGGCCTCCAATTAAAAATTTGGGCTGCCACAGAAGCTATTAGTAAGTTACATGCTTGAAAGGCACAGCGTACACCTCTAGCTCTAACATGGGCAAGGAATAGGAAACCCCTCCCCCTCCTTCATATCTTTTACCAATTCATTAGCAGTGTTAGTCAGCCCTCCAGTTCATTAGCCAGTGTTTTTAACCCTCGTGAGCATTAGCCAGTGTGTTGTCAGTCCTTCAGATCATTAGCCAGTGTAAGTCAGCCCTTCAGTTCATTAGCTAGTGTGGTCAGTCCTCTGGTTCATTATCCAGTATTGTCAGCCCTTCAGATTGTTAGCCAATGTAAGTCAGCCCTCCAGTTCTTTAGCCATTGTTAGTCATCTCCCCAATTTAATATTCAGTGTTTGCCAACCCTCTAGTTCATTAGCTGGTGTTAATCTGCATTTCAGTTCATTAGCCAGTGTTAGTCATTCCTTTAGTTATACTTACCCAAAGTTAGTCAACTTTGGGTAAGTATAACGTGACTTTGAAAGTGTACCCAGGGGTGAGGACTTAGGGATTCAAGATCTCACCCCGGGTACTTGTAAGAGGGAGGGGGAAGATTTTAGGACTATAATTCTCCTTTAACCACAGCCTACACTTGAAAATGTTGCAGGCAACAATGTAAAACAGGAAAAGTGGTCTTAAAATTAAACAATTAAACAAAGTGTGGGACCTTAGCAAAGTGGGTTTGGTCAAAAATGTTGCAATCAACTGTGCACAGTCCTCCTTTAATAGTTATTATGGGGATCAGACTATAATTGGAAAGGGGCTTTATAGTATCTGGATCTTGTGTGCCAAGATAAATATTTATACAAAATGTTATCGTTGAAAGCTGGGACATTTTTAGGCACAAGCCACCTAGGCTAATAACTAGGGTGCCTATGTTAAACTGGGCACCAAATGTATTCCCTAGCATCTCCCTGTCAGCTTTTACTTGCTGTGTTAGAACTGCTCTCCTTGCTCTGCTGCTGTAATTTGTAACATTGTAGTGAGTAGGGAGCCTGAACTCAGCTACCTCTACTTGGAAACAATGTTACAAATGAACTGAAGGTGAAGGAAGGAGGGGAGGATGAGCTCAGCCAATAGTACTGAGGAGAACAGTTCTAAAATGCCAGGTAAAAGCTGCTGCAGACTTTATAACAGTGGCCCCTGTGACTAGCAGCCATGATATCCCTATCCCTGCCTCTTTCTCCCTTCCACCCAACTCTCCAATTAGAACTTAGAGTAGGTGAGGAGTGAACAATTCAATGGAGGAGACATGGAAAGCAGGTACATACTGTATATCAAGTATGGAGGGTTATTGGCAGTACTCTGGGAAAGTTCTTGCACTGAAAGTGTTAAAGTAATAGTTCACTGCAAAAGGAACTATTAAGGAGCTATGCCTTACCTCCCGTTCTTCAATCAATGCATGTGGAGCCAGGAACGACGATAGAACAAACTTACCTTTTGCGCAATTCTCCACAGCAACAATGAAATTCCCGGTCGCTTCCTGGTTCTGTTTAACTATAGCACGCATTATTGCACAGGCACGCTATAGTTAATCAGAACCAGGAAGCGTTTGGGACCTCTCAGTGCTGCTGCAGTGGATCACATGAATGGTAAGTTTTTTCTATCCTCATTCCTGGCTCAAATGCATTGATTGAAGAATAGAAGGTAAAGCATAGCTCCTTAACCTCCCAGTCTTCAAACAATGCATTAAAGGAATAGTTCACTTTTGCAGTGAACTATTCCTTTAACACTTTCAGTGCCAGCACCTTCCCAGAGTATTGACATTAACCCTTCAGTGCCAGCAGACTTCCCCAGAGTATTGCCATTACCACTTTCAGTGCCAGCAGAGTAATACCATTAACCCTTCATTACCAGCAGACTTCTAATAATTTTAGTGCCAGCACTTTCCCAGAGTATTGCCATTAACCCTTCAGTGCCAGCACTTTCCCAGAGGATTGTTATTAACACTTTCAGTGCCAGCAGAGTATTACCTTTAACCCTTCCCAGTGAACTATTCCCAAATTCTTACACTCCTGAATGTGAACATATACCCTCTAAAAACACACATAATGTTATGGTCTTTAGGATGGAATCCAAGAGAACCCCCCCCCCCGGGCACGGAATCTAAGTGCCTGCTGGTCTTCTCCAGAGCCTCTGATGGTGAGGATGTTGCACGTATGACAGGCACCAGGTTGTGACCCCAATAGGAGGAACTCAATGGACCCAATCCCACAATGTGGAGAAAGCAGGACCAGGAAACAGGTTAGGGACACCAGGCAGGCAAAAGGCAAACGGAATACAGGAACAGGCAATGGTCAAATAGGTAGGCAGCAAGCTAACAGAGTCCAGGTTCAAGCAGTGGTCAAATAGGCAGGTAGCAGACTAACAGAGTTCAGATACAGGCAGTGGTCAAGTAGGCAGGCAGCAAACTAACAACAGAGTCCAGGTACAGACAGTGTTCAAATCCGATAATCAAGCAAACAAGAAAACACAGAGTTTAAGAACAGGTAGAAGCACTGATCTGCCAGCCAGAACTCACAGGCCGGAGAGGCTAAAATACAGCAAACCGCGTAATCAGGTTGCGATGCGCGCCTGAACACTGGCACGCGCATGTACAAAAGGACATCCACGTCCACCGTCAACCCCAGGCCGCTATCGGGACCCATTTGCACAAGGATCACTGGTAGGAACAGCTTGGTTATTTGGTTGTATGTTACTCTTTACATTGTTTGTATTTATAATAAACTATTACATAACAATTGACTTCAATGCATAGTATGTCACATTTCCTAAAACTGTGTAACATTTATTTGAATTGATTAAGAGTGTCGACTGATTACCACCATATCCCCCTGACTTTAGAAAATTTGGTAGTACATCCTCTGTTTTTATATTAAACTTTTTGGTAAGGAACAGTAGCATTAACCATTGTCAGTCTTTGGTCTAGCCTATAGTGGGTGGGTCAGGTGCCATCCATTTTAGTGTGATAGCTTTTCTGGCAAAAAATTAGGTTTCACGTTATAGAGTAGATTTATATCTATTTAAACAATCTTCCTCCAATTTTCCCAGGATAAGAATGTTAGGATCAACTAGAATTGGTGCCTCCAGAATCTCTCAACCACCTCTCTCCAAAAACACATAATCTTTGGGCATGTTCATATAAGGTGCCAGAAATCTGCATCGCCTATGGAGCACTTGGGAGATGTTATTGGTCCAGATGCATGTATGTCTGTTGTATTATATATAGTTAGATATGTCTATTGTTAGCTGCTGGTAATACCAATCTATATGCACCTGCAATATCACCCCAGTTCTCAGGTTCTAGATCGGTTGTCTATGTAGACCATGTTTGCATTATCGTTTCTCTTTGTTGTTGTAGTTTACATCTAGTTAAACAGGTATATATACGAGATGTGAGTCCTTGTAGTCCCTGTGTATGTAATATGCCAATTATTGGATGACTGGATAAAGGGATTTCGAGTGACCCACATTGTGCAGTAAGGCAGTGCCTTAACTGAAAATATCTATAATGTGAGGGCAGGTTGTACACTTGTTGTAGGATATCATATAACAATAATTGTTTATTTTGAGTTATTGGTCCAAACTCAGTGATCCTGAGTCTGGACCAGTCTGAGGCTCCAGTAAACGATGCCATCTCAGGGTATTCCCAATTGTTTCATAGAGGTGTGGCTGTTATTGGGTTTTTGGCATTAAGCATTCACTGTGTTTATTTCCACACCCTTCAGAATTGGGTATGTAGCATAGTACAGTACCCCCTCCTATCATATGTTTAGTGGGCATATTCAGGTATGCTAATATATTTCCTTTTAAATATTCTGAATATATTTCCTTTTAAATATTCTGCATGCATATGTTGAGAAGTGGTGATTTAAAGTAAATGTTACCACTGGATGAACTGTATGTACAAAGATTGGCCACACCCCTGATCTCAGTCACATGCTCCCTTGCCTATTCTGTCCTGTAAAAGGATTGGCTAGAAGCTACTAGTGGGTGTGACCAACTGTAAGTATCTTAGGAGCATGTGTAAAGAACATAATGTTCAGTGACCACACTGTGCTATAATGGAACACTGGGAAATAAGACACAAACCTCATTTTAAAATGAGGGGTGAGACATTGGTTGCTGCTTTTATATCAAGGAGATCTGCCTTCTAATTCAATGTTGTTATGAGGCTTTAGTTGTCCTTAAATGCTAATTGGATTGGAGGGCTAGGCGACACTACTGCACTTTTAAGCTCAATGAGATTGCGATCTGATCACGCTAGGGCATCAATATGGCTAGAAATGGCCCTGGTTAAAAGCCCTTGACCACTAAATGGATAGAGATTGTATACACATATAGGGATTCACACACACCTAAATGACTAAATGTCAGTGCTAGTAATGCAGTAATATGTCTCACACATGGAGATTAGCTACAAACTGGGTTCATATGGGTGGTAAAGATGGACAAACTTTCCAAAATCGCTCCGTTTTCGAACTTTTGAACTTCTAAAAAAGTTTGAAAGTCTGAAAATGGAGCCATTAAAGTCAATGGGGGGTAAATAGTTCAGAAAGTTCAATATAGCAGTGTAAACTTACCTTACAGGCCTCTGGGACCTAGGAGATGGCCTAGGGAAAACGTCCGTGCGCGGGGAACAGCATGAAAACCAGACATAGCGCAGACGTGTGCTACTTCCGGTTTCCGCGTGCTGCTTTTGGTAATATGCTTATGAAGGTTCTCATTCATCCAGGTCATGGTATATCTGTTGTATTCAATTAGATCAACTGGACTGGAAGTTTAGTTCTTGAAGACGTTTCCTATTCCTTCCGACTGGCTTTCTCAATTCAGAATCTGTGGCAATTATGTACCCTGGAAAATCCCAATTAGCTATCACAGCCAGGTGTTAAGGTGTGATTGGATATGGGCTAAGGGTGTTATAGGAACGCCCAGAGTAAGGTGTTAAAACAGCATTTGTACATGGCAGACAGATGGTGTCGAACCCCCCCCACCTCTATTTAGGCTTGGTTTCTTTATTTTCACATAAATGGCCTCCTTAACACCTCTCTTGAACCAGCACGTTCCTTTGCCAATATGTTAACATTACAATCTTCAAAGGTATGTCCTTTATCCTTAAGATGCAGTACACAGCGGTCCTGACCCAGGAATTGGCTCTTCTGTGCGGGCCATATTTTGATGCAGTTGTTTTTGTTGTCTCCCCCCACATACAATATAGAGCATTCTCACTGCACTGCACTGCGTATATGATGTCGCTTTTCTTGTGTTTCGGTATGGGTCTTTCGGATGTACCAATTGCTGCCTGAGCGTGTTGCTCGGTTTAAAGCAGACAGGATATGGTGTTTTTTGAAAACTCTTCTTAATTTTTCGGAGACCCCTGCTACATATGGGATGACCATGTTCTTTCTCCTGTCTTGCTTTATCCCTTCACTATTGGTATTCGTGTTCTTTTCTTTCCTTCTGCTTCTTTTGACAAAGGCCCAGTCTGGATATCAACAAGTTTTAAGGGCTCCTCTGAGATGTTTCATTTCTTTAGCCTTCGCCTCTGTGCTAGTGGGGATGTTCTCAGCTCTGTGCTGCAGGGTTCTGATGACCCCCAGCTTGTGACACCACCCTTTAGATCAGAGGAGCCCTTAAAACTTGTGGATATCCAGACTGGGCCTTTACCTGCATTATTTACTATCCACTACCCGTCCCTTTACCTGCATTATTTCCTATCCACTACCTGTCCCTTTACCTGCATTATTTACTATCCACTCCCCCGTCCCTTTACCTGCATTATTTACTATCCCTACCCGTCCCTTTACCTGCTTTTTTACTATCCACTACCCATCCCTTTACCTGTATTATTTATATCCGCTACCTCTCCCTTTACCTGCATTATTATATTATCCACTACCCGTCCCTTACCTGCATTATTTACTATCCTACCTACACCCGTCCCTTTACCTGTATTATTTATTATCCGCTACCTCTTCCCTTTACCTGCATTATTACTATCCACTACCCATTCCCTTTACCTGCATTTTTTACTATCCGCTACCCCGCCCTTTAACTGCATTATTTACTATCCACTACCCATCCCTTTACCTGCATTATTTTTATCCGCTACCTATCCCTTTACCTGTATTGTTTTATCTGCTACCTATCCCTTTACCTGTTTATTTTTATCTTGCTTATCTCACTTGTCCCTTACCTGTATTATTTATTATCTGCTACCTTCCCCTTTACCTGATTATTTATTATCTGCTACCTATCCCTTATACCTGTTTTATTTTATCTGCTACCTATCCCTTTACCTGTATTATTTATTATCTGCTACCTGTCTCTTTATCAGTATTATTTATTATCTGCTACCTGTCCCTTTACCTGTGTTATTTATCATCTGCTACCTATCCCTTTACTTGTATTATTTATATCTGCTACCGTCCCTTACACACCTATCCCTTTACTTTGTATATTATTATCTGCACCCTATCCCTTTAACTGTATTATTTATTATCTGCTACCTATCCCTTTACCTGTATTATTTATTATCTGCTACCTGTCCCTTTACCTGTATTATTTATTATCTGCTACCTGTCCCTTATACCTGTGTTATTTATTATCTGCTACCTATCCCTTTACCTGTGTTATTTATTATCTGCTACCTGTCCCTTTACCTGTGTTATTTTTTATCTGCTACCTATCCCTTTACCTGTGTTATTTATTATCTGCTACCTGTCCCTTTACCTGTGTATTTATTATCTGCTACCTGTCCCTTTACCTGTTTATTTATTATCTGCTACCTGTCCCTTTACCTGTATTTATTATCTGCTACCTATCCTTTACCTGTGTTATTTATTATCTGCTACCCTGTCCCTTTACCTTGCATTATTATCTGCTACCTATCCCTTTACCTGTGTTATTTATATCGCTACCTCCCTTACCTGTATTATTTATTACCTGCTACCTGTCCCTTTACCTTTGTTTATTATCTGCTACCTATCCCTTTACCTGTGTTATTTATTATCTGCTACCTGTCCCTTTACCTGTGTTATTTATTATCTGCTACCTGTCCCTTTACCTGTATTATTTATTATCTGCTACCTGTCCCTTTACCTGTATTTTTTATTATCCGCTACCTGTCCCTTTACCTGTACTATTTATTATCCGCTACCTATCCCTTTACCTGTATTATTTATTATCCGCTACCTGTCCCTTTTCCTGTATTATTTATTATCTGCTACCTGTCCCTTACTACTGTGTTATATTTCTGCTACCTGTCCCTTACCTGTATTATTTATATCGCTACCTTCCCTTTACTTGTGTTTTTATTCTTACTATCCTTTACCTGTGTTATTTATTATCTGCTACCTGTCCCTTTACCTGTGTTTATTTATTATCTGCTACCTGTCCCTTTACCTGTGTTATTTATTATCTGCTACCTATCCCTTACCTGTGTTATTTATTATCTGCTACCGTTTCCCTTTACCTTTATTTATTTATTATCTGCTACCTATCCCTTTACCTGTGTTATTTATTATCTGCTACCTGTCCCTTTACCTGTGTTATTTATTATCTGCTACGTCCCTTTACCGTGTTATTTATTTCTGCTACCTGTCCCTTTACCTGTGTTATTTATTATCTGCTACCTATCCCTTTACCTGTGTATTTTTATCTCTCCTGTCCCTTTACCTGTGTTATTTATTCTGTATCTCTACCTTCCCTTTACCTGTGTTATTTATTTCTGCTACCTCCCTTTACCTGTGTTATTTATTATCTGCTACCTACCTTTACCTGTGTTATTTATTACTGCTACCTGTCCCTTTACCTGTGTTATTTATTATCTGCTACCTATCCCTTACCTGTGTTATTATATCTTCTACTGTCCCTTTACCTGTGTTTTTATCTGCTACCTGTCCCTTTACCTGTATATTTATTATCTGCTACCTGTCCCTTTACCTGTGTTATTTATTATCTGCTACCTTCCCTTTACCTGTGTTATTTATTACTGCTACCTATCCTTTACCCGTGTTATTTATTATCTCTACCTATCCCTTACCCGTGTTATTTATTTCTGCTACTTCCCTTTACAGGTGTTTATTATTATCTGCTACCTGTCCTTTACCTGTGTTATTTATTATCTGCTACCTGTCCCTTTACCTGTGTTATTTATTCTGCTACCTGTCCCTTTACCTGTGTTATTTTATCTGCTACCTGTCCCTTTACCTGTGTTATTTATTATCTGCTACCTTCCCTTTACCTGTTTTATTATTATCTGCTACCGTCCCTTTACCTGTGTTATTTATTATCTGCTCCTGTCCCTTTACCTGTGTTATTTATTATCTCTGCTACCTTCCCTTTACCTGTGTTATTTATATCTGCTGTACCTGTCCCTTTACCTGTGTTTATTTATTATCTGCTACCTGTCCCTTTACTGTGTTATTTATTATCTGCTACCCGTCCCTTTACCTGTGTTTATTATTATCTCTACCGTCCCTTTACCTGTATTATTTATTATCTGTACTGTCCCTTTACCTGTATGTTTTATTATCCGCTACCCGTCACTTTTCCTGTATTATTTATATCCCGCTATCTGTCCCTTTACCTGCATTATTTATTATCCGAACCTGTATCTTTACCTGTATTTTATTGTCCACTACTCATCCCTTAACTGTAAATAACTGGTCAGTTTAGCATTTGTTAAGCCGCTAAAAGATATCGGCTTTATAAATGGCCTAATACCATAAACAAGACATTTGATAGATTCTCGAATAAGTGGTTGTCTGATGTTGCAAACATTGGTTTCCAGGAACATATTAAAGAAAATCGGATTCAAACCCAATAGAACGAAAAAATGTTTAAATTTTTTTAACTTCATTTTCGAAAATTACATTTTCTGATGTTATTTCAAAACCGTCAGTTTTCGAATGGAAACCATGACTCATCACTTGCTGGAATTAAGTTTTTAGTGTATGGTGAGTTTTATTAGTCTGGTGATAGCTTTCTCTCTCTCATGGTTTGCATGCAATGGTTTTCTTACATGGATATATTTATTCAGTTTATTTACATGTGTTCTTCGAGTGATTTTTCTTACTGCTCAATCAAATAAATGCAGCTATTAATGCTGATATTTTTAAGTATTTTATTGTTGATATAGACATAACTCAAATTTAAAATTAAAACAATAACTCTCAGGAGCAATTTACTATTTGCACATCCTTGTGGTATAGAGGAGCTCCATCTGCAGTGAGACAGTGAGAAAAGTGAAACTGAAATTCTCCGCTTTAGGTGACTGTGTTGGCGATACCTGAGCAGATTAAAATAAAAGATTGCTACATTTATTTTTTGGGAAAACTTAAGTATTTTTAGTAGAATTTATGAATTGTTTGAGGAACTTATGTGATGACGACTCTATATTTTTTTCAGAAAAAAAAATCCATCTCTGTTATAAATTTGGGCTACTTTAAGATTTTTGGCAACAGTAGTAAAATAGTGTTACACGTGGATGACTTTGTCTTTTTTGTTGTTGTTCTGAAAAACAATGTACTGAACATGACTAAGCTACCATACACGTAATTCCTAACATTGCACCGCCAATCTTCTAGATATCGCTTAAAGATGGGTAGATAGCTAAGGCTAGGTACACACCATACATTTTCTGACCAAACGAATTCGCCTGTATTGGTCGGGTCGTCCCGAAATATTATATGATGTACAGATTGGACGAAAATACAGCTGATCATGCAGTTCCCTCTGGACCGCAGGATCATTTGTGGAAAATATGGCAAAGGTGAGGACCTTTCAGAGGAAACACATAGGAGCAGGTCACAAGTGGATCACTCTAAAACTTCCCTGCCTGCTCCTGATCATTTAATTGAAGAATGCCTCCCATTCGTAAATGAAACTGAAAAAATCTAAGTTTAATGTCAGACCGCCCGATCGGTCCGCTCGCACGTCGGCAGCGGTCACACGCGTTTTTCGCTTGCATTGCGCATAGCGATTTTGGTAGCATGGAAATCGCGGGAATGCAAAAATTCACAGAATTTCCATGCAATTGCACATCCATTTCCATTTGCGATCACCATTTTTTGCGTAAACGCATGTGTTTCCATAATGGAAAATAGCAGTCGCATGTGAAAACGCGGAACAACTCACGATAACGCACCAGAATCTCACTGCAATCGTATGCAATAACGTGTGATTACGCCTGCTTTTCGATGTGTTGTAATGGGGCCTCAGCCTTACAGTTTATGCCATTAAATAATGTAGGTCAATTCGCTGCTAGTTTAAGCGCGGAACCAAGAGTGTGTAAACTTCTTTATTAAATATAATCTGACCTAAAGAGTTTCAAATGACACCATAAATCAGATGGGCGGAGATAGAGCTTTCCATTAAGTTGGGTCACACAAAAGAAACCGGTAAAAGCTATTTCTGAGAAGAGAACTCATTGCAGTGTAGCAGGAGCTCTGATAACAAGGGGCATTTTATGAATGTTTTTATTCTTTTATTTACTAGCAACATATATAAATCCATAATTGCCATTTTAGAAATGTTCAGGCTTGAAAGTAACTTTTTATGAATTAATGGTATATGCACAAACCAGGGGGGATTATTTCTTAGCAAATTGCAGTTATAAAAGACAGTAAAATGTCCTGATAGCCCATGACTAGTAGTCAACAAATAACCCTAGAAAGATGATCTTGTAAGTTTAAGGCTCCGTACACAAGTAAGTTGTTTGTTAGCTTGGCTTAAGCTGGGTACACACCGATGACCGAAATTATCGCATCTGAATGTGCCCATGTCCGATCGGCCGTTCGTCGGAATCGGACGAAAGGACGATCGACATGGTGAAAAAACTCGTCTGATCGTGCGGTCCTCTATGGACGCACGATCGGTCGAGGTAACTATCAGACGCGCTGCTTTTGCCGCGACCGATAGTCCTTCCTCCTGGCCGACCGGTCGAAAGGAGGAAAAAAATCGGCAGGTGTGGACCTAGCTTAAAACATCTGAAAATGACTGCCCTCTGATGACAATCTAATAAATTTGGGGCACCTATGGCATTATTAGTTGAATGGTGTAATCCAGTGTAGAGATATCCAACTTCCTAAAGTTCGGTTTATTTAAGAATTTGTGAACTTCAGGAAAATGGACCCGATGGACTCTGTCTTCTACAGGCATGTGCATCACACTTGCGTATATGCTTAGAAGACAATTCTGTCGGGACCTGTCAGATTACGCACCGGGGGAGTGAGTGATCGGGTAAGTTACCTTCTCTCCTGGATCTTGATCGAGTTATTGAAACAGAGGTAGACACAGCTCCTTTACCTCCTGTTCTTCAATAAATCTAATAAGCCAACTTTATTTTTTGAGTGGAGATACCCTTTAAATATAATCAAACTTGAAATGAAACAAAATACAGAAATGAAATATATGGCAATGTTTCATCAGTGCCATATATATATATCCATGGATCTATGTGGGACAGCCTTCTCTAAACTTGGCTCGTTTTGTAAGTTTAAAGGATATCTCCACTCGTAATTAGACAGGAGGCATTCTTCAATTAATGATCAGGAGCAGGCAAGGAAGTTTTAAGGATCTACTTGTGATCTTGCTCCTCCGTTGTTATTCTGAAAGGTCACAACGGACCTTTGCCATGTTCTACAAAACTGATCCTGCGGTCCAGATGTCACTGCACGATCAGCTGTAATTTTCGTCCGATCTGTACATCATACAATATTCGGGGCAACAGACCAATACATGCTAATATCGTTTGGTCAGTAATATTGTATGGTGTGTACCTAGCCTTTAGGTGGGATGTAATTCTGATCAGATTTCCAATCAAGTGGAACCATCGGAAATAAAATTGGTTGAACCACTCAAAGTTCACAGACTTGAGCTGCTAATCTTTCCTCTCAAAATCTGCGAAGAGATGGGAACTGAAGATGGGGTCCAAGGAAGATTTTCCACCTGGCCGGTCTTTGTTTTTTTTAATAAACCTCTTGATGTTGTTGAGCTAAAAAACGGAAAATAGTTTTTGATATTTTGAGTTTACTAATCACTAATAGTCTAACCACTTTAGTCTAGCAACTAGGGATGGACTAGAACTCGAACTTTATGAGTTTGGACGAACTCGAACTATTCAAACTAGTTTGATTTTCCAGACTCGCGGGACTACTTTCGAAAACCCTCGAACATTAGAGAAGGGCCGCAAAGGCACTTATAAGTGCTGGGGAGGGGGCCCGACTCGAGCTGCGGGACCCCTTAAGCCCCAAAGGCACTTTCAGGGCCACAAGCACTTATTAGTGCCAGGGAGGGGGGACGCCTTAAGCCCCAAAGGGCCATTGTAAGGGCCACAAAGGTCCTTGTAAGGTTTTGAGGTGCGTGACCCCCGAACGTCCAGCCGGATTGTAGGCCCTTCGCGAACGGACGTTTTTGGGAATCTCCAGCCGTTCTGGAATTTTCAGAAGTGGCCGTTCGAGTTTTACCGAACATTCGGAAATCCACGTTTGAGGATTACCGTAAGTGGCACACAGAAACCGGACGTAGCGCATGTTTATGCTGTTCCCCGTGCACAGACATGTTACCCAGACCATCTCTCAGGTCCCAGAGGCCTGTAAGGTAAGTTTACCCTGCCATATTCTTTCCGAACTATTTACCCCCATTGACTTTAATGGGTCCTTTTTCGGACTTTCGAACTTTCAAACTTTTTTAGAAAGTTCGGCCATCTCTACTAGCAACTGTTTCTTTAAATGTTGCAGGTATTGTCTGACTGTTTCTGATGGTTTATAATCTGTTTATGCAAGAAGACCATACAACCTTTTAACAAACCAAGGGCCATATTTATAAAGCGCGGTATCACAATTTATCGATACTGTGCGTTATTGGTAATGTACAACATCGACCGTAAATGCACCGAAAAGCGTAGATTGGCATGAGTTTTGAATAAAAACCTATGGGCAGCATGGTGGCTCAGTAGTTAGCACTGATGCTTTGCAGGGCTGAATTCCTGTGTTCAAATCCACCCTTAGACACATCTGCAAGGAGTTTGTATGTTCTCCCCGTGCTTGCATGGGTTTCCCCCACAATCATAAAGACATACTGATAGGTTGTATGTGTCAAATAAATGTGCTTACATTGTAAGCTCTTTGGGGCAGGGCCTGATGCGAATGTATACATGTAATTGTAGAGCGTTACCCGAGATGTTGGCGCTACATAAATACACAATAATAATTTATTTTTCTCTTTATATAATATATATCACACACCTTGAAATAACTGTGAGATAGCTGCCTTTCTTTGAAACTGCCAGATACCTGATAAATAATAAATACACTAGTCTTATGGTGGAGTAACCCAAAACATTAGGTTGAGTACACATATCGGCTGGTGTGTACCCAGCCTTACACAAGTTAAATCAATGAGATCATTGAAAGGCTAGCAGCAGTCTTAACGTTATGAACTTCAGCCAGTGAGTCATTCTGGAAGTGTTTAGAACCTGTGCCCCCTGCAGTGTATTTAGTTATTGTTGGTTGAACTGGTGATTGTGCGAAAACACCTTAATGTAGGTCCCATTCTTTGCTTGTGCAAATGCCTATGAAATTCCTTCATGCCACACACAGGAAACAAACCAAGCATTTTTCTTAGCAGGATCCTAGGAGGTTTTTGTGTTACTGTGAAACGAAGAATTTATTATGTCACCTTGAAACTTAAAATATCCCGTGGATACTAATAGGGTGTGTCTACTGACGTTAACCCGTTTCAATATTCCTTTTCCTTATGTGTGTGACATAATTAAAAGGCAAATATGTTCAAAATGTTTAAAAGCAAATTACAGAATGTGTTTACTATACAATCATAAATTCTGTCATAGAAATATAGGAAAATAAGAACATGAGACATTTCGATACATGACCATTTCATTCGGATTTTTAGACATTGGATAAAGTTTTGACAATTTAATTAAGATTAATTAAGGTGGACAAATCTGCAGACATCCCACCCTGCCCTTCCAGACTTCTGGGCAGCATGAGAAGGGGGGCGTGACGAGGAGGGGAGAGATGTCACATGGGGCGGGGTGCGATGTCATGTGGAGGTGGGGCTAGCCCTTTAGGGGTGTTGGGAGGCAGGGTTAGGGAGGAGTTAGGGGTGTTCCAGGGGCATGGTCCTCAAAAGGGGGCGTGACCGAGGAGGAGACTAGAGTCTCCTCTCAGTCCCTGGAGTCTGGGGTGGTTTCACAGGAGTGCAGGAAAGGGAAAGGTGGAATACCTGAATCTGGTCGGTCTTGTTTTTCCAACAGTTTCACAAAAATCGTCCAATGTTTGCAAAACTAAACTGGCAGGATTAAAATTAGAGGTCTGATGCAAGGTATCAGGACCCTCAAAACAGGTCTGTTTAAATCTGTTAAATCTGGTATCCATGTTGTGATTGAAGGGCAGGGGGAGCATTTACCCTTAAAGGATAACTGTATTGCCTCAATCCATTTTTTTTAAATTGCTTTAAAAAGGGTAAAGGTATGTAGCCCTCCCCATCCATTTTTTTCCTGTTTCGAGCCTCTCTCTGCCTTCAATTAGCCATGCTGTGAAGGGGGCGTAACAATTCTGTCTGCCTTTAACTGTCAATCAAACTA
The DNA here is from genome assembly GCA_019447015.1 of Hymenochirus boettgeri. Taxonomy (NCBI): domain Eukaryota; kingdom Metazoa; phylum Chordata; class Amphibia; order Anura; family Pipidae; genus Hymenochirus; species Hymenochirus boettgeri. Next base: position 118,996,360 of record CM033471.1, on the reverse strand, counting down.
GCATGGGATAAAACACTTCTCCACCCACCCTTGATGAGCTTCATTATGTAGGCTGTATCTTAGCAACCAAACAGTTCAAGTGTGTTTGACTGGCAGAGGAGGAGGAGAGAGGTTGTAACAGACATTCCCACCTGCCAATGACAAGTGTTATGTTAACCATGGCCCTGGGCCATCTAGGAGGCGGGCTGCTAGCACTCATCTTTGCTGTGTGATATCTGAGGGAGGGCAGCACAGCTGTGTGGACATGTAATGGGGGTGATGTTGTTTTTTTTTATATTGTTGTCCTTTAAGGTACCTTCATTACTAATTACCTGCAGACCAACCCAGCGACATTCAATCAATTCCAGAGGCACTTCCTTTCCGGATCTTCTTTGCGGCCAACATAGAATTGGGAGGTCCCGTCTGTACCATTTATTGTACACAAGTAGAACCATATTTTTAAAGAGTGGTATTTAGCGATACCATGCTTTATCTGTAATGTACGACAGTGGCTGTAAATGTACAGCTGTGGTCGTACATTTACACCAAACGTTTGTTAATTAACAAACACTTGGTCGTAGATAGAATACCATGCGGTAGTAATCTAACACAATGGTATTCTATAGGGATCATAAATCTACAGTCGTGCTATTGTATATTTTTTCGATATTTTTCGATAGTTACCGGTAATTTACAATCGTTATCGGTAATTTACGTTTGTTATTGTTAATCAAGGATGACGAACGTAAATTAATGATCGTTAAAGGCACGGTATCCCTAAAAAGCAATACCGCGCCTTTATAAATATGGCCAATAGTTTCTATTTTACAATGGTAGCTCTTAAAAAAAATTATATACCTTCTAATGCTGGCTATATACTAGGCAGATAGATAGATAGATTAGATTTTTTCTTAGATTAGATGAACATCTAATCTACATAATGTCTAAATACCGTATTTTTCTTAAAGCGGTTCTTAACTTCCATGTTCTTGGGATGTTCACAAGAACACAACTTAATTTAGCCATGTGCAGTGGTATGTACGATTTTTTTTAGAAATGGCTCAGGCACCACAAACTCACTGTAAAGCCCACGCTTACCATTGGATGCGTGGGTTTTATGCTGATTTGCCTACGTAGTGGCCAATATTGCAACACCCCCTTAGAGTCTTTAACATTTAAGGCAATTATTGGCCAAGGGATGTGGATCCCAAAGTCTCTGTAACACTCTGGATCCTCAAATATTTGTTTAGTCGGGACGAATTATTGGATGGTGTGTACCCAGCTTTAGAGTGGAAATAATGAATCCAAACTTTGGTAACTCTGAGGAAGAAGGCTGGAAAGTTAAAAATAAAGTTTACAGGCATTCAGAAAATTTGCAAACATACTATGATCTACAGAGAAGTTCTCTGACAAAGGTGCCTTAGGTTCCATAACAGTAACAGCTGGGGAAGGAGGCCTCACAGGTTGGCAATTCTCCTTGGCTGACACCCTTAAAGCAAGTTGATTCACCGCCCCAGTCAGCAAACCAACAGTTTAGCGTTCCTGTTTATAATGCAACCCTCCGGATCCTGAGTATTCCTTCAGCCCAGATACCACAACCAAATTGCAACTGGCAAACAGGGCACTTCTAGCTGCACAAAGAGAGGTACAGGAGGGGAAAGCCAAAATCAGAACCAGGAGCTAAGTACACAGGTAATCAAAGCAAGGTACTAAGGGATTAAGATAAATTGGGAGCGATGGGCAGGTATAAGAGCTAAGGGATTTCTCCATAGTGAAAAACACTATTAACCAAATTTACCGGGAAATAAAAAATTAATTTTGCACTTTTAGTAAATTCCATTTTGGATTTTACCCTAGAGCGGTATTAATAAATTCTCCATAAAGGGTCACAAATGTGATAAAAAATAACTAGAGGGGCTGCATGTGCAGAATTCCTATTTTAAAATTATGCAAAATCATTGGCTAAGGCCTGGCCACACTAACGCGTTTTTTACGCGTATGCGCACGCAATTTTGCTTGTGATTGCGCATGCGATTATGGTTAGAATGGAAATTGTGGGAATGCAAAAGTTCACGCATGCAATTGCGCCTCCGTTCCCGTTTTGCGATCACCATTTTTTTTGCAAATGCACGAGTTTCCATAATGTTAAATAGCAAAATCGCATGCACAAATGCGGAACAACGAGCAACAATGTACCAGAAACGCACATGCAATCTAGTGCGATAACGCTCGCGATTATGCGTGCGCTTCGGTGCATAGTGGGGCCTCCGAATTTGCGTTACTTTTAGATGCAAAATTTGGAATAGTGTCTCTTAGAAAATCCACCTGTATGAGTGACTGATTTGCAATACACAAGGCTAAAGTCTTGTACACATGTCTGATGTGATGGACGAGGAATGACGCCCGAATGAACATACACACACGAGAAACTATCGCCTGAAATGGCTGTTCTATGCAGTTTATCTTACACTCGGGCGTCGGGCCTTGTCCATAACATCGGATGTGTGTACGAGGATTCAGAAGCAAATGCAGTGCAGTTAAACAAGCCTACAGGCTTCTTGGCTTCCTTGTGTAGTGCAGAAACAAATGATATGACCTGAAACCATATGTGTGGTTTAGGTTCTAGCCATAAGGTTGACCTATGGCTGAAGGTCACAGTCATTACTTTAAGAAAATAAATAAGATGTTTTTTCTTTAAACACAAAACTACTTCATCTTGTTTTACTTTTAATTGTTTGTGTTGTTTTTACCTTAATTTGTTTCATTAAAACTCAAAGTATACGGTATTAAATTGTACTGACCATGTCCTGATATTTAATTTTTTTAATATAATCCCAGGCTCTAAAATCTTTTTCCTGACTGAATTTCTGTACTACAGTGTGTTTTATTTAATGGGGAAAATGTACCTCATCTATAAATTGGGCTTACCTTGTAAAATGCCTAAAACACTTAGGGGACAATGTAATATTGCTTACCTGACTGCACTCCTGCCATGCTGTAATCACCTTGTGGCAGTTACTGCATTGAAGGGGCATGGTTTGGTAAGAACTGCCAGGGAGCGGAGATTTTACTCCCCAAAACGCTATGTGTTAAGATTCACATTGCTATGTATCACAAAACTAATAGTACTGCACTACTTCCTAAAAAAAGAGCATAAAACCCACACTAACCCAATACTAGATTAGGTAGCAAGGATTTTACATTTCTTTTTCCAATAGTGGGATAATTGCATCCCCCCTAAGGGCTTGTGCTATCAAAAGTGCAAAAGCCTGTCTACACTATTTATTGGTCAAAACTAATCAGATGTTATCTAAAGCTAGGTACATACACTAGCGATAAAGCCCCGATACAGTTGCATACGGTATCAGGTACGGATAAGGTATTGGGGCTTTATCACTAGTGTGTGTAGTGGAGCGCGCGACCACAGAACATTCCCGTCGGCCAATCGGTTGTTTGGGAAAAAACAAAAATTTCCCTCAACCACATTAGACTCCCCATTGAGGAGCCTGCCGTGGCTGAGGGAAACACACAGTCCCCAACGTTCTCCTATAGGGAGCACGCTCGGGTATGCAGATCTTTGAAAGTCTCATCCTTCAAAAATCTGTAGTGTGTGTACCCAGCTTAACCCAGTAAAAGGACAACATCTAATTAGCTAATACAAATTAATAGCACATGCAAACTTTTGCATTTTTATTGCATAAGCCTTTAAGGCCCGGTATAGACAGTCCAATATTTTGCCCCAATATACCTAAATATCGAGTCAAAATATTAGCATCATTACCCCCCCAGCTGCAATGTGTTGGCTTCTATTTCAGGAAGAATTTGTAGAACATCAAATAGAAGCATTGTGGAAACTAGAGGTTGCCTCAGAAATCAGACAGACCTGCAGATATGCTAAAAGTTGTTAGGTTGGCAAATATAACATTTTCCTGATACATTTCTACATGTTAATGCATAGTTTGAATCTAAAGGCATGATCCAGTGAGTAAAGCTTACAATCCACCAAAATACCTGCAAAAATGGACACATGTGACATTTGACAAATCAGGCCTTACGTAAATGGATACCAAACCTTTTGTTTGTTATTAAATCCAGCTTGGAGATGTAGCTGTTTGCTATTCCTGTTTAACCTTTTTTATAATGCAGTTTTAGAATGCTGTATAGCCTGGACCACACAGGAGAGAAAAGCCGAGATGTGATCCTAGCTTTATCCAAGAAGGACCAGGACAAATGTCAAGATTTAGGCAGCTGAAAGCAGGCATGGTTTCAAAAGAACTAGCAACCTCGAGGCAATTATATGCATGCAAGTAAATTCAGATGCTTGTCTGGCCAGTCTGCAGCATGTACTGTTTCTAGTGATTCAGACACTATGAAGAAAACAGTGTCACAAATAACATTTTTACTAGCAAAATCAACAGGTGACTTGCTGCTGATATGGTCTACCCATTCTAAATGTTAAGGTAGCCATACATATATTCGATTTTACTTACCCGACTGAGCACTTTACTTACCCGACCGACATGCAATTGTAAAATGAATGGGCTTTTGCGAATTTCGGACGCATAGAAGAATGGTAGAGGCGGTTCCGGCAGGATCGATTGAATGTCGCGGGAGCGCTTGGTCGGGTAAGTAAAACTGTATATATGTTCCCAAATCCCAGATCATTGTACAATAAATTGTGAATATATGTTATGAAACAACTGTTAATAGACATTCATAGTTATAGGAATATTGTTTTTAATTGTCAGGTTTTTTTTTGGTCAGTGTAGAATTCGATTTATTCGATTTATTCGATTTATCATTAAGTATATTGATATTGAACTACAATGATTGCCAGTTTGTAATGCATTGTATTAGCTGTATTAGTGGTTTGTGACATGCTACGTATGTATGTATTATATATTTAGTCACAGCTAGTGAATAGTATTTCCAAAACGTTATTATAGTAAAGGAACGATATCGCTATATCCTTGTTATAGTGGTCTTTGTTATTTTACACAGCTGTCATATTTTACACATATTTAAAAGAAACCAGCAGTAAATATGTCAAATAATAAAGGTGCAAAGTACATCCTTATTTTACAATGCCGGGTAAAATAACGTCAGCCGTGTAAAATAAAGACCACAGTGTAAAATAATAACCACCTTGCAAAATACCGATATTATTGTACGATAACAAAGTTTTAAAAGAACCGTCCAGCATCTCTCTTTATTTTGCAGTTTAAATATCCCACCTAAGCACTGCCTCTGCAAACATCCTGAGGTCCTTCCCACTTTGATGGTCTCTACATAAAGGTGCCCAATACACTAGTAACTTACCTGTGATGTTCTCACCACATTCTGTATTCCCGTTCCAATTTATGACCAACGGCTATAGTTTAACCATATGGCTTTGGACCACTTGTTATGTTCAGATAGGTGGGGGTTAAATATTATCCACAGCTCTTAGCGGGGTGGGCTTTCTTGTTAATTGATTTTTAATTAAGTTTTTAATTTTTACACCTGAGGAAAGAGAATTATCCCTAAGTTGTCATGTGTATCATAAAATAATCAGAAAAATAAATATTTTTTTCCATTTCCTGAAGTAAGCATCCTCAATCATTTTGTGTATGCTGTTGTTTAGTTTCTTGAGTATCACACCTGTTGCATTCATCCTGGAATGTTCTTGTTATTTCTTATATTTCCGAGTGCTTAGGAGCAGTGACCAGTGGCAGCCCAATGACCACCTTGACAACCCCCAGACCTATGTTACCAGAGAAAATTATTGATAGATCTGGACTGCTTGCATTTTAACTGCATTAATTAAAAGTCAGCCTTGCCTTTATATTTTAAAGGAGAACTAAATTCATTTTTTTATACTCCAGAATCTTAAAACAACCCCCCTAAAAACACCAATAAGCTATATAATATGACTTCAGTAAATTGTATTAAAGTAAATGTAATCCTGTTAAGAACTAGATGAAGTATCTGTGTGTATGTGCAGTGTCAGACCACACCTCCTGACCTCAGTCACATGCTTCATTGCTTTATCTGTCCTGTAAAAGGATTGGCTAGAGATTATTAATGGGTGTGACCAACTGTAACAATTTCTGCCATAGCTATGGACTGAGCATGGGCAGAACATAATGGTCGTTGACCAGACTGTGTGACATTAGAATGCTGTGATGTTAAGCAAAAACCATATATTATTTTGGTAAATTTCCCAGCATTCATATCAAAATGAGAGGTAAGACACTGATTACTGGCTTTATATCAAGGTGTTCTGCCTTCTGGTTTAGTGTTGTTCTGAGGCTTTAGTTGTCCTTTAAATAGATGTCAAGGAAGGATGGCAGAAGTTAACTGGTCTAGGGGAAAACATAGTTGACAATAGCACTCAGCTTCCTATACTTCCTAAAGCGAGAGCTCCATAGCGATAATATCACTTCTAGAATAACTGATCTTGAAGCCAACAGCTATGGTTCTTCTGCATTGTCATAGGTTACTTTCAACAATAATCAGCAAATCCCATAGGATCAAACTTAATTAAAGCTGGGTACACACTTCAAACATTTTTGAAAGATGACAGACATCCCAAAGATCTGCATACACACATTACCGCTTGGAAATCGGTAAATAACGGTCGTTATCGGTAAAAACGGTCGTTATTTTACGATAACAATCGGTATTTTACGATAACGATACCGATCTTTTATAAATAGGGCCCAAAGTCCCTGTGTAATGGTAACCAGCATATTATAGAGGGTAGATGGAAACAATAAAGAGGCCAAACAGAATATATGGAGTTGCTTTATTTGTGCATTAGACACTGTTCTGTATGTTGTTGAGCAGCAGAGTGCAATTCTTTTGACTAATGAGCCGTAACTTTAGTGCTGGATGATATAAACCATCATTTTAGTAATGATGATTTGACAATGGATAAAGCTAGGTACACACTATACAATCCTTCCTCCTGATCGACCGTTCGAAGCTTTCGATTAGTAGGCCAGGAGGAAGGACTTTCGGTCACAGCAATCGGGACCGATTGAGTGGTCCATAGAGAACCGCACGACCGATTGTGATTTTCCGACCTGTGCGATTGTTTGTTCGGCCGATTTGGACGGGTGCAAAAAGCATCCATAAAATAATTCAGCCTGACCGACCGAAACACTGAAATGTCAGTCGGGCCGAATTATTGTATCATATGTGCCTAGCTTAAAGTCTTTACACGCATGTCTGAATTTGGTGATCGTTAAAGACAGAACCTTATCAGTACAATGTTCTTCTGCAATTGCAATTCAATGCACCCGGGTTAATGATTAAAAATGATGCTAATTAACTGATAACAGCTTAACAGTTAAGTGAAATTCAATTTCTAAATCCAACTGATAGTTTGATTGTGGCCCATGCCATTTATTAGCAGGCATGTCTTTGTTTAAACATTTGCAGTCTTGAAACTGCCTGTCATGTTTAGTTCTGTGGGAGAGCATTTTTGCAGGACAAAGCAATGCTACCAGGGGGCCAGTGACTCGTTCTGTCAATGATTCTCTACGTTGCTGTGGTCTGTGTGCCAGATCACCCATATTCACATTTCTCAACAAAATCAGTGTGGCTTTCTCTGTTCATAGCACAAGACATTCTTATAATCTTCCCCAAGGCAGCACTACTTTGCACTTGAAAGATAGAAAAACAATAAAGAAAAGGCATGATTACCTGTAACTGAAGGAGGTTGTTTTGTTAATTTAATTTGGCAGTAGACAAATTCATAAACAATTAGTTTAACGTAACCTTATATTGAAAGCAAATGAACAGGTATAACAAGGAATGGCTGTTGCCAGGCTGGATCCAGGAAGGGCTTTTATGTGATAGGTGTGATAGGAAATGTGAGAATGGATCCTAAAGAAAAAACTTATTAACAGAATTACAGGCTGGACACTAGACTGACGTGGGTAGGAATGCTCTGGAACGTCAATTCAATCTACATTTTAAGGCCTCTTAAGATTGTTTATCCGATCTAATTAAAACCTTTTTTTAATCAGCAGGGGAGGACTGGCCCAGTAGGCAGGACTATGTTTTTAACCATGGGTTTAATAAAGTTTTGGAAGTTTTAACCTTATTCCTTGAGTCTGGTTGCCTACCTCCGACTAATGGGGGAACCCACTGTCGAACGTACTTGAAGCCGATTGGGAGACGGAACTTTTTAGGAGGCGTTTGGAGCGCCGGTGCTTTGGATGGATTGATGCTCCTGATGCGTACAGGTGCGTGTGTTTTGTTTCCCAGTATCTGATGCCCCCTGGGCTGGACTCAGAAGATATTAGTAAGTTAGGTGCTTAAACAGCATAGCCCGTGCCTCTAGCTCTAACATGGGAAACTGACATGCACTGCAGCCTAAACTAAAATGATCTATGAGAATGAGAGGCCCGTTATGAGGTTTTGAAAACAGTGCCTCAGTTTAAAGCTTAATGTGCTGCCTGCCTTGGCTGACATGCTAAAAGATGATTGGGGGCGGTGGGGGTAGCATATGCTTATCTATGAGACTACATACATTGTTCTGATCTTGGTTACCTTCAAACTCCTACCCAGAGTGTAAGATTAATAGGAGTAGCACAGCTGTGTATAAAGTTTAGCAGATTACCTACTTACAGTCTGGGCAGCACATTTAGGGAAGCTGAGATCAGAGTAATTTTTTTTTAGTCAGCCCTCCAGTTCATGAGCCAGTGTTGTCAGCCCTCCTGCTCCAGTGTTATCAGCCCTCCAGTTCATTAGCCAGTGTTATCAGCCCTCCAGTTCATTATCCAGTGTTAAGCTGGGTACACACAGTAACGATAATGCCCTGATACCGTCATATCAGGTCCTGTCCCAAAGAGAGTTCAGTTCAACTTCAGTTCAACTACCATATCCACACAATCTTTCAGTGTGTATTTATGATGAAAGGAAGAAACCAGAATCTCTGAGGAAAGCACTGAACCTCAGGGAGAAGATACAAGCTCCGTGCAGTCACAGATGAAGCCAAGGGTGAATCTGAGTACACATAAGCAGTGTCGCCTCTACCGTGAGAGTTCACTAACCACTGTTAAGTAAACACTGACCAGTATTGTTAATTTTTTCATGCATTGAACAATCATTCAAAGTTTACCATCATGTCCGATCTTTTTTTTAACTGATTTTTGGGGGAAAGCTGTAAAAAAAATTTCTGCGCTATAAATTTCAAAGGATATTTTGGTTCAACTAAAATATTAGGCAGGTGGCTAATTGGGGGCCAAATATCGACTTCTGTACACCAGCCCTTTATGATAATGTGTACTGCATTGCACAGATTCTGTACTGTATGTAATTTGTTGTGATTTTATTATGAGGAATATAATCTCAAATTGCACTATTTTGATTGAGATAACTGCTTATATATGAGATAACGCGTTGACTTTTTTAGACGCGTTGACTTTTTATAATAATGGAGAATTCTTTTAGTGACTACATATTTTAATTGTAATAAAAAGGTTTACTAGTAATGGTGGTAGTGGGGGACATAATTCAAAGATTGCATTAGATGGCTTGTGAAGGTTCTCATTCATCCAGGTCATGGTATATCTGTTGTATTCAGTTTAGTTCTTGAAGACGTTTCACTAGTCGTCCGACTGGCTTTCTCAATTCAGAATGACTTGTACAAGAATCTGTGGCAATTTTGTACCCTGGACAATCCCAATTAGCATATCACAGCCAGTTAATGGCGTGATTGGATAGTGGCTAAGAGGTGTTATAGGAACATCCAAAGTAAAGGGGGCCATACATCTATGAGATATTACTTACCTGACCGAGCGCTCACGCGATGTTCATCGATGCTGCCGGAACCGCTTCCCCCGATCGTATATTTGACCGACATGCGATCGCAAAACCCCATTCATTTTGCAATCGCATGTCGGTCAAATGTAAGATCGGGAGAAGCGGTTCCGGCAGGATCAAAGGAACATCGCGTGAGCCTTCGGTCGGGTAAGTAATATCTCATAGATGTATGGCCACCTTAAGGTGTGAAAACAGCATTGTACATGGCAGACAGTTTGTGTCGAACCTTCCCACCTCTATTTACGCTTGGTTTCTTTATTATTAAGCGCCTATCTTTCTACCTCCTCCATGTAAAGGTTGGCCACAATGGGTGAAACTAGAGATCCCATAGCACATCCGTGTTTTTGCTTATAGAACTTTTCCCTGTATTTGAAATAGGTGGTATTCAGGCACAAGACCAGTAAGGAACACACCTGTTCTTGGTTGAAAGACAGGTGCTAAATACCCTTAAGGGCATAGCACCCAGCCACTGGTTCAGATATGTGGATGACACCTGGGTTAAAATCCACCAGAAGGAAGTACAAGCTTTCACAGAACAAATTAATGCGGTAGACCAAAACATCAAATTTACAAGGGAAGAGGTACAAAACAACAAACTGGCTTTCTTGGACTGCTTGGTAGAAGTTAAGGAAATGGTAAACTGGAAGTAGAGGTTTACAGAAAACCAACACACACAGATCAGTATTTGATGTTTGACTCCCACCACCCTTTAGATCACAAGCTGGGGGTCATCAGAACCCTGCAACACAGAGCTGAGAACCTCCCCACTAGCACAGAGGCGAAGGCTAAAGAAATGAAACATCTCAGAGGAGCCCTTAAAACTTGTGGATATCCAGACTGGGCCTTTGTCAAAATAAGTAGAAGGAAAGAAAAGAACACGAATACCAACAGTGAAAGGGGAAAAGCAAGACAGGAGAAAGAACATGGTCATCCCATATGTAGCAGGGATCTCCGAGAAATTAAGAAGAATTTTCAATAAACACCGTATCCCTGTCTGCTTTAAACCGAACAACACACTGAGGCAGCAATTGGTACATCCGAAAGACCCAATACCGAAACACAAGAAAAGCGACATCATATACGCAGTGCAGTGAAGAATGCTCTGATTTGTATGTGGGGGAGACCAAACAGCAACTGCATCAACGTATGGCCCAGCACAGAAGAGCCAATTTTCAAATGGATTTGAAAAATCTTTTTAAAGTCCATTTCCCAGGGGGGGTAGGAAATCCTATTGCTTCCTATCTCTCTGGATGGGAAGATGAAATATAGACACATGTACACCCAGCCTTTAAGGTAGTATAGTCATTTATTTTACTATAATACATTTGCTATGTCATTAGATAACAATCAGTGTTATCAGAGTTACAAGTTGTACACAAGTTAAAACAGTTGAGCCATTTCAACTTCAACTATATATTTTAAAAGTCCCGTCAGAGTTCTATGTCCTGTATAGAAAAACTCTGCCTATCAGCATTATACTAAAACATTTTTACTTAATATCCTTTTATTTATTTTATTTATAATTGTACCCCTTTAAAGGACATATCTACCCTTAAAACAAAAAACTGGTCAATTGTCAGTTACCTGCTCCCAACCGAAATTAATATATTTTGTACCCGCATTACAAACCAGATATTTAAGAATAATTATTGTCTTCATTAAGGCAGAGTAAGCTGGTCCCTCCTTTCATGCAGTCAATCAAGGCTGTGACAACTGACAATGACTGATTGCTGTTTTACCTGCTGCCTCCACTGCACATGCTCAAGATTATAAAAAGCTTTTTGCTCATAGGCAGGAGGCAGATACCTTTGCCAGAAAGAAATAGAACTTATCATTAAATATCTGGTTACAAATGCATGTAATGCATGTAATAAACTAGTAAAAACAGCAGTTGGGTTTGTGGGAAGAAAACGGACAACTCACCAGTTTTTTGTTTTAAAGGGAAAGTTCAATGAAAAATATCAATATTTTTAATATACTTACAGGAAGATTCAATAAAAGTTCTAAAAAATTATGCTAATTTTCCCCCAACCAATCAGATGTTAGCATTCAAATGTTAAATAAGATCTGATTGGTTGGGGCAAAATTAGCACCATTTTAAACGATAAGAACTTTTACTGAATAACCCTGTTAGTTTATATTATGCATTCCTAGTTATTTTACATATTATCTTCCATTTTGAAAAATCACTTGAATTTATATCCATTGCTATTCCCTGCTGTTGAAATTTTAAGTTTTGTAACGGCCCTTCTTCTTCCCAGAATGCTCATCACCTTGGAATGGTCCCTTACAGTAATTTCTACTGATTGGCTGTTGGATGGAACAAACATGCTCAGATCTCTACTGAGCAACTGAATCAACCCAGGCCCAAGGGCAAAACCATAATGGTGTCCATAAGGGGTCCTGCAAACAGGAAGTCAGCATTTTAGAAACATTTATTTATACACAGACTAAATGCTGAATGGGCAGGTTAAGATCATTAGGATGAAAAAAATGCTCTTTTTTCTTAAAAGTATATGTATTTGCACTGAACTTCCCCTTTTAAGGGTGTACATGCCCTTTAATTTAAATATACTTGTAGTTTAATTTTGACTGATCAGCATTTTTACACTGTCCGTTTATGCAAATGTTCCCCCTACTCAAAGTTCTTGGGTTTAATGGAGTGTGGTTAGGACATTTTGCCACTAAAGTTTGCTCATAAATAATTTTATTTTAATCAGATTCATTGGATTATCATCACAAATAGACAATGTCTGCATTTCTTTTAATTCAAAACGTATGTGCCTTAAAACTATTTATAAGAGCTAAAGGTTTCAGTGTTTCTATGACTTACAGAATAGTGGTGCCAAAGGCAAAGCAGACTCATCAGTTTTTTGTATTCATTAAGTATTTTATGATGAGATTCATAAATTCCAACAGTTACTGGAAAATCTCTTAAATGTGTTAAATGGAGAATATAGGGTTATTTTTTACCAGGAGCCCAGAGAGGACTAGCACTGGAAATCTGCCATCTATTGCTTGTGAAGGTTCTCATTCATCTAGGTCATGGTATATCTGTTGTATTCAATTAGATCAACTGGACTTGAAGTTTAGTCTTCAACAATATAAAGAAAAAATAAGAGCCATGAATTTATTACATGAATAGAGGTAAACACAAATAAAAAAGGAGTTCATCAATATATAAAAAGTGTATAGAAACGATGCTTTCACATGTTTCTATTCACAGAGGAAATCTAGTGTAATAAATTGCCAGGATTATCACATTACTCACTTGAATAGCAACTATGCATTACCTAGACGGGGCTGATGTCTCTTAATCATACATTTCTTTGGAGCTGTAAATCAGCATCAGACAGATGCCTTACCTGATCATGATCCTGCAATGCTTTAAACTCCCTCATAAAATTCTATGCCAATATTAGCTTATGCCAACTTGATACTTGTAAAGTACTGACTTATACCCCTTATAGTGTCCATTAAGACCTTTTACTTAGCTCACTGGGACTCAAATGTGATTGGAGCATGTTTGACTCACCCAAAAGCCTAGGAAAAGATATTATTGTTAAGATTTAAGTAGGTGAGTTTTCTGTGAAGAAGAAAGGCCAAAGCAGAACTTGAAATGTCAGCTCACGACTGACCACAGCAGTGCATAGCAATAAGGGAATGAAATCAATTGATTGATTGACAAATAAAGAGAATATGTAGAATACCTAGCTATGTGTAATAGAAATACACTGACCTTTAAAATGTTTTTTTGTACAGGCACCCATTACCCTAAATGGGCCCATACTCCCACTACTACGGTCGCAAACTCACAATCTGATTCTGATGGAATTGGATCATGAGTTTGCCGATGCGGGCATACACAGGAATGTTATACTTTATACGGAACAGTCATTTACTGCCCGCATATACAGCAACAATGTTATCTGCTACTGTATTGGGGAGCTGATAACGATCCAACAGAAATTTTCCATTTGGAATGATAGGTAACAATGCTGATGGCTGTAGTTCCTTGATATTAAGCTATCCATACACATGCCCCATGTTCAGCAAATACAGTATATCCTGTATCCTGTACCACCTTTAGGCCTGGTACACAGGGAAAACTTTCATCTCATATTCCAATGCTGTGACTTTCATGTCCAATTGTCTAGATCAACCAATTTTGCTAAAAATTAGTTGGGATTGGTCCAACTTCCAGTGGGTTCCCATACTCCTTTGGGAGTCCAAACTACAGCAATAACATGTTGAGTTGCTCAAATATAATCAGCGGTGGATGTCTCATTCCATATTAAATGTTCTGTTCCAGTATACAGGGTTTGGTAGTATACCAACCTTTTAACAAAAAAAACAGTCAGTTTATGATATGTGTAAGAATTTAGATTCTGGCATAGCAGTAGATGTAGTATACGTGGATTTTGCTAAAGCTTTTGATACTGTGCCACATAGGCGACTAATGTATAAACTGTTGGCCTAGGAAAAAATATTTGTACATGGATAGAGAATTGGTTAGTGGATCACAAACAGAGAGCGGTGGTCAATGGAGATTCCTCTATGTGGGCAAAAGTTCTAAGTGAAGTGCCTCAGGGTTCTCTACTGGGGCCACTTCTTTTTAATCTGTTTATAAATAACTAAGAATGGGGCATTGAGAGCCATGCAGAGCTTTGGAAACTTCAAATGATGTGTAAGTGCTGCAAGTTGACCTAGATAGATTATCAAAATGGGCAGCAGAATGGCAAATGAGATTCAATGTTGATAAATGTAAGGTGATGCATTTGGGGTTTAACAATCCTGCTGCCACCTGTTAAGGGCTCGTTCACACTACATCAGTTTGTATACGTTTTTCAAAAGCAGGTGCGTATAAAAAAATGGACAGACAGTAAAACCCCATATGATTTCATAATATTGTTCACACCTGCTGTGTTATAATCTGTTCCATTCCAGTTTGTTTAAAAAATGCACTGCATGCAGCATTTCTGTCCGTTTTTTCATGCATTTTCTATAGAAATCTATGGAATACACATTGTTAAAAAATGGATACAAATGTAGGAAAAAAATGGATACAAACTGACAGAAACACATGCTGTGTGTTTCTGTCAGTTTCTGTCAGATTCTAGTGTGAACAAGCCCTTAGTGAATCTGGACTGGAAAAAGATTTGGGGGTTCTGGTAGATAAGACTTAGCTGTAGCAAACAATGCAAGACAGCAATGGCTAGAGCTAGCAAGATATTGTCTTGTATAAAGAGGGGAATAGATTCAAGAGAAAAAATATTTTTCTCCTTCTTTAGGGCTAGGCCACACTAGCGCGTTTTCCGCGCGTTTGCGCTCGCGTTTGCGCCCGCGATTTTTGCTAAAACGGAAATCGCGGGAACGCGAAAATTCCCGCGATTTCCGATGCGCATGCGATTGCGCGTCCGTTCGCGTTTTGGTAACGCATGCGTTCACCATTTTTGGTGCGTTAACGCATGCGTGTCCATAACGCGAAAAGGCGGAAACGCATGCGCAAAACGCGAGCGCGAAACGCGCAAGAATCACGCACACAATCGCGTGCGATAACGCTCGCGATTTTGTGCGCGATTCCTGTGCGTTGCAGTGTGGCCTCACCCTTACAAGGCACCGGTAATGCCTCATTTGGAATATGCAGTGCAGTTTTGGAATCCCATATACAAAAGAGACATCTTGGAAATGGAAGCAGTCAGAGAAGGGCAACTAAATTAATATAGGGAAGGGAGGGGCATGAATATGCAGGCAGATTAGACAACTTAGGGCAGTTTACATTAGAGTATTGACGTTAGCGTGGGGATATGATCACTTTATACAAATATATTAATGGGCCACACAGTAAACTCTCTGATGCATTATTTTAGTAATCTGTCATTTCAGAGGACACGTGGACATCCTTTAAGATTGAAAGAAAAGAAGTTTCATCTTCAGGTTAGGAGGTTTCTTTACAATGAGAACGGTGAAACTGTGGAACTGTCTTCCAGCAGATGTGGTTATGGCAAGTTCACTGAATGGCCTAGATAAGTTTCCAAATCTAAAAAATATTGAGAATTACTGGTATGGTACAGTTATGGTTGATCCAGGGATACTTTCCAAATGCCATTTGGAGTCAGGAAGGAATCCCCCCCCCTTTTTTTAAGATGCGTTTTTTTTCCTTCCTCTGGATCAACTATTAGGGTTAAAAAGGAGGGTGAAAAGGTTGGTCTTGATGGACATATGTCTTTATTCAACATCAATTATTATGTTACTATGTTCATAGAATGGGAAGTTTTGACAATATACATACATCATATGCCACTTTCTCATAAGGATGTTTTTTAATGATGTCATATCACTTCAACAATTATAAATATATCAAGGAAACTCACTTGATGTTTTTGTTTTCTTTTAGAAATTCTAGAGCCCAAGATCATGTATTAGTTTCACCTATAAATGAATGGTAGTGACATCATTAGTTTAAAATGAAAGCTTCATATAACACACACTTCTTGGGCTACTCAATAACGATTTCCCTGAGGCACTTTTACTCACTTAGAAAAGGTCAAAGGTGCATGACTCTTTAAGAATGTGGTGAGAGCATTTTTCTTAAAAGACAGTTTGTACAACCCTACAATGAAAACAATACTGGGAATAAGTATCCATGATCACATAGCTTTAGGAAATGATTCAATGTATAAAGCAGAAGTATTTATTGTGGTTGGTTTCACATACAATAAACTGCTCTTTGAAGATACCCATTACTGTAGCACAGTTTCCTGCATAGTCACCTTTAAAGATGTACTACAAACCCTTGACTCTTAAATGGACAAACATTGGGCAAGATGGCTATTCTAGTCTCTTTTTTGGTTTTTGGGAAGGACAGTAGTCCACAGGAAATGGAAGGCTAAATATACAAGGGCACAGTCTAACAATTGGAACCATCAATATTTTGGATTGGCCTGAGAGCATCACCAACAGCCATGTTCTACCAGTATCTCCACTTGTTCCAAACAATTCAATCAATGCATTACAACATAGAAAGAAAATTGCACCAGGAGAAGTACAAGACCAAATTTGGGCACATGTGGACAAGGCTTGCACCTACTTTTACTTCTTCCTCTGGTGAGTTGTCCAATCACAGACCAAATTATCACAGTAAAAAACCTTTTTCTTGCTATTGAACATATTTCAGATTTAAAGCTCTGTACTTTTGAGATACAGCCACGACACCCACTAAATAATTGCCCATGTGTGTCCATCGTTGCAACAAACAATGCCTAACCGAACATCCACCCACCTGCAATTATCGTCCATATGTTAACATACGTTAATCTGCCGCTGGTTTGCCAGGGGTTTTATGACTGGAATCAAGCATGTGTATGGAGAGAAAGAAATCATTTTGGGGCTTAGCTCAAGCTAGGTGTTATTCCAATCGAAGAGCACATTAATTGATGGTTTATGAAAGAATGAATAGCAGACTAGGATAAAAGGAGATGTAATAATACACAAACAGGGAGATTCAATAAAAGTTATTTTAACTTTAAAAATGGTGCTAATTTTTCCCCAAACAATCAGATGACAGCTTTCAAATGTTAAATAAGATCTGATTGGTTGGTGCAAAATTAGCACCATTTTTAACGATAAGAACTTTTATTGAATCTCTCTAAAAATGCAGAGTCTGTACATTTTTACATTTATTTAGCATAATTATTTTGTTTTCCAAATAGGCAGAACGGGTTATCTATGCAATCATATAAACTCTATGGAGGTTATTCAATAAAAGTTCTTATCGTTTAAAATGGTGCTAATTTTGCCCCAACCAATCAGATGTTAGCTTTCAAATGTTACATAAGTTCTGATTGGTTGGGGCAAAATTAGCACCATTTTAAACGATAAGAACATTTATTGAATCTCCCTGTATGTTTCTATTAAAGACATAAAACACTTCTAATTTTTTATAATCACTAATGGATATATTGAATAGTATATATATAAGGTATATTTCCAATTGCCACTTGGAAAATATTGCCCTCCATACATTTTTTTTTTTGCCTTCCTCTGACAGGGCAGGAAATGGGGGTATTGCTGAGTAGGACTAGATATATGTATTTACAATATTTTTTAAGCCAGTGATTTTTAAACAGTGTTTAGAAATCCCAGCATTCAACAACTATATAAGGAAGCCAGGGAACTCTGGGAGTGGCCGTTTTCAAACATCTGGATGAAAACTTTTTGAGAATCCCTGCAAACAGGGATCAGCAAACATTTTAAATTAAGCAAATTTTAAAATCTTATGATGTAAGTTTATTGTTGTTGATAAAAATAAAATCAGTGATATAAGCTACAGGTAAATACACATAGATGGCAAAGCCAACATTGAAAGCTGGGTTCAGAAAAAATGAGTGTAAACTAAAAGGCCAGTAATGGAGAATTGGCTGCAGCTCTAATACAAATTACAGAAACACTAGCTTCATTTATTACAGGCATTAAACCTATTTATGTTTTGATTTCTTTGGGGGAGGGATCTTAGTTGTAATTCACAATGGCTCGTTTTGTTTGACAGTCAAGCAATCAACTACATGTTTTCTTTGGTCATTATACCTTATGTGTGTATATGTTATGCTTTGCCAGGTTATTTGCTCATTTGTCAACAGAGATCCATAGTCTGCATCTTTAGTCTGCCCCTCCCTTAAGCTCAGACTTCATTCATTTTATTATTCTGGCAATTCGTATCCTTTCCCATGTGTGTATATTTCTTTGACTAATCACTTTGGGCTCATGATATATTCATGCGACAAGGCTTAGCTATTGTTATAGTTTCTTCCAGCTATTATGGAAATGTGTTTTTAAAACTGTGCGCTTTCATTTTTACTCGAGATGGGAGCGTATAAGAGATGATTTAGGGGGAGATGCTATATTGCCTGAATTAGTGCAAAACTCACGATACCTGATGCACTAACCAATCGGGTTGGTGTGGGATTTAGCAGTGGCCATGCTATTTCCAAATCATTTTGGTAATAACGCAGTGTAGCCTATTTCATAAAGGCTAAGTTAAGTATTGCGCTGATATTTAACACAAAACGTCATGCCTTGTCTATGAAGTCTACTTACCTTACTGGGATCTTGCAAAGTCTCACAAAGGAGTTTACAGCAACGCGGGATTGCGTAAAGTAGTGTGATACTTGTTATTACATTGGCCTGTTAATACTTTAATAATACATTGCTTTATTTGAAACACTTTCCCCTTCTAAAGCTGGGTATACACCATACAATAATTCGTCCTGACCGAACGACATTTCAGTGTTTAGGTCTGTTGGGACAAATTATTGTATGGCGGCTCCAACCGACCGCTGACTGTTCATCTGTCCTAGTCAGACGAAAGCACGATCAGACGGGTTGGAAAAGAACAACCTATTGTGTGGTCCTCTATGGACTGCATAATTGGTCGCGGCTAACTTTGGAACACGATTGCTTTTGCTGCGACTGTCAGTCCTTCCTCCCGGCCGACGGGTTAGAAGCCTCGATCAGTTGGCAAGGAGGAAGAATTGTATGGTGTGTACCCACTTTGTCTATGGGGCCACTGAATGGAAAAATGGGGATTGTTAGAATTTCATGGAAAATTTTGCTGCACAACCAACTTTGTGGGACAACTTCAGCCATCTTTCATTCTCATCCCAGATTCCACTGTCATATTACTGTATGGACATTGCCATTATTGGAACATTTTCTAGAGAATGCCATCAGTAGATTTTCTCCAGTCTTCTCTTTGCCCTTTCTTTAAGCTTGACAACATCAGTTTTTTATACATCAATATTAAAATTGCTTAAATAAACTAAAATATTAAATTATCATATTAGTGTAGGTGAATTGGAAATTTGATTCAATTGACTAAAATTTAATCTTGCAAATGTTTTGTTTTTTTTCCATTATGCATGTCACTGGTTGTCTCAAATTTAGTTTTCAGCAGAGTAGTGGATAATGATACAACTTTTACTGTGGGTAGCAACCCTGCTGTCATCCGCAGATTGTAAGGTCTTTACATCTTGTAAACACATTTATTGTCCATTGGCATTCAGTGTAGGAATGAGGCTGCTGACAAGGCTGTATTCAGTCCTCAACCATAAGTAACCAAACTGTAGGTTAGGAAATAAAAATAATAGTGAAAAATAAACCGGTAATCAATTAATTGGTTTGTTCAAAACCATTGTTAGCTTTTTTTTTAGTTTTGTTGTTATTTCCTAGAAAAGAGCACTGAAAAAGTAAATGGTATAAACAATGTAGGTTTTAAAACAGAAAGGAAATGTTATTGTTTGAAGAAATAAAAATATATATTTACTTTAGAAACATGAGTCGTTGGCATCATTTGCTGCATATATTTGTTCCTTTCTAAAAGAAAAATGATAATGTATATTGTATAGCTCTGAACTAGATTCCATTGCATTTATTATCAGTTTGCAGAATATGGGCATGGAGATGGCAGGAGTATTGTGGGGATAAAGGGTGGAGGTCATGTCAAGTAAACAGACAGAGTCGTCTCCTTAAAGAGCCTTAGGCACAAAGTGAAAACATCTGACTGGGAAGGGGCAAGCAGGACAAGTCACAAATTAGTTGAATTGGCCAAAAGTCAAGAACTATCACTATATGAAGCCCCTTTCAGGAAACGTCAGGCTCCATGCTAACTCTAGCTTTAAGGCAAGAAAACAGACATAAATCAGACCAAATTCACCTTGACTGCAGAACAAATGCTCATGTTTTTGTGTGTTTCATTGGCCAAGAACAAAAACAAAATGCAGAGCAACAAAAAAAAGAAGGTTTCTAACAAAAATAAAAGTGTAATAACAGGGTGGATCTGTGAAATCTTTGGCAATAGCGTTCTAGGTCAGAAAGGTCCTGGTCCGGCATAGTAATAAACACATTGGGGTAAAATGCTGAGGTCTTGAACAACACAAATGTTATTTTCTTGTGCAAAGGAACCTACTACAACTTTAAGACTAAGGCTAAATTACAATTAAATCTTACAGAACAGCTACTAATTTGGTCAAACATTTATACAAACAAAGAAAAGATAATCAATGCTCAATAGAAAAAGCCAGTCGACAATACGAAAGCCTGTTATATTGATCCAGTGCGCAAGTATGAGAAATGCAAAAGTTTGCTAATTGGAATTAATGTAAAAAAAAAAAGTTAGGACCTTCCAGACTGGGGTTACCTTGACATGGTTGGAAGACTTTTCATTCATGTGATAACAGTATATTCTACTTGGCTAGTTGGGGTTTCATAGATACATATACACATTTTAGACATTACTTTATTTTCATTAAAATGTAATATGATACAAAAGTTTTAATAAAGTTTTGGTGTGCTTTGTTTATATTGAAAAGCCATAAATATTAGTTCATGCCATGCTGTTCTTACTAAAGCTTCATACACACATGCGACGTGGGTGCTTCGAAACCGACTTTCGGTCGGGCCCATTCATGCCATGATTGTCGGCCAAAACGGGCGCTCATACACAACGTGCGTCACTGGTCACCCCCCCGCGATCGCACTTGTGTATGAGCCTTTACAAGAATAATTTTTGAGTGAAGATGTGGAAACTCTAATTTGGCTCAGAACTCTGTAAAGATCAAGGCATCTGTTTTATTTAAGTAGTGAGGCAAATAAAGTTTGCTAGAAAACTCTTTATAATCACCCATGAAGCAAATAAACAGAGTTAACTATCACATTCTACAGTATTATTTCAGTTGCTGTGTTAAGGTGGGCCTACAGCAGATGGTCACAAAGGTAAGGTGAAGGTCATGGAGTAGAAAGACAAGACAAGGCTTATAATGGGGGTTCTTTTCATCCATGCATTCTTCTGCAAACCTTAGTTGTTGGAGTGCAGTGAGCAACAAAGATGTGCTTTTGAAAGATGCATCTATAGAATTTTTTTAAAATACATTGTTAATGCAAATTAAAAAGTTGAAATCAGTTATTAATTTGTTTTTTAGAGCCAAATTACTGTTCTTTCTATTTAATTTGGTTTGAAGAGACAAATTACTGTTCTTTCTATTTCTTCTTCTTCCATTTTATTCTTCCGCTTTTTGGACTGTATCTCCTCCCACAGTTTTTGAGCTAGAGACATGAAATTCGGTACAGATATGCAGGGCGTATAGGACACGCCACTTCACGGCAGTATCCTAGCGTCGGTCCTAACCTAATACAAGGCAGTCCAGCTGAAAGAAGGTTTATAACCTGTTGTAGACTCATATGGTTCCCTGGAAGAGACCATACTAAATAAAGAGATAAGCAAGTATGGTCTGTCGCCTCCCAGGGAGAGTACATTTTTGTATTAGGTTAGGACCGATGCTAGGATACTGCCGTGAAGTGGCGTGTCGGCTTTAAGCATGTTTGTACAAACAATGTAACCAAAGGTATCCATTTTTAATCTGAATGTGACTTTTTTGTAACCTGTATATGTTTAATTCTTATATATATATACTGTTGAGTGCTGGGGATTCTTATATTGTGTTTATAATGCCTAGCCCCATTTGCACCAATCAATTTAGAATAAAGGTGAGCAGCATGATATATTTATATAACATAGTGGGCCATCGGCTACGCCCCCCTGGATGCTGGCTCCCTATTGATATTCTCCACCCCTTTAAGGCAGTCCAGCTGAAAGAAGGTTTATAACCTGTTGTAGACTCATGTGGTTCCCTGGAAGAGACCATACTAAATAAAGAGATAAACAAGTATGGCCTGTCGCCTCCCAGGGAGAGTACCTTTTTGTATTAGGTTAGGACCGACACTAGGATACTGCCGTGAAGTGGCGTGTCAGCTTTAAGCATGTTTGTACAAACAATGTAACCAATGGTATCCATTTTTAATCTGGATGTGACTTTTTTGTAACCCGTATATGTTTAATTCCTATATACATATGCTGTTGAGTGCTGGGGATTGTTATATTGTGTTTATAATGCCTAGCCCGATTTGCATCAATCAATTTAGAATAAAGGTGAGCAGCATGATATATTTATATATATATGTACAGCAACCAAACCCAGGGCACTCACAGGACTTGTTCACAATGGCAATATAGCAGTGTAGGAACACGTTTCAGCCACCATATTGGCTGTCCTCAGGATCGTACTGTTCACTTTACTTACGCCATATTTTAAAGGTAGGATGGGACCCTCCCACCTTAACCTTATCTGTGCTCCCTCACCGATCGTGTGAATACAAGTTGTAAATCCTAATTAACAACATTAAAATAAAGCAACAGCTATCACCGCCTTCACAAAGGAGGGGCAGCAGAGCCTCATAAAAACAGCTTAAAACATTATTGATAAAAAACTTTCTCATAAGCTTGCAAGGAAAAGTAATACCATTGACAGAAAATTACTGCAGAATCTGACACTGTTTGGACTTGTAAATAGAAACAATATTCATAGGGCCTGAGACACAACATCAAATATAGCACTATGTGTAACTGCTACATAATAAGAGTCTGAGGTAGAATCATCACAAATAATCAAAAAAGGGAATGAGTGAAACATATATAGTAACCAAACAAAAATGATACATCTAAATCCCTTCCCACCTCAAAGTCAGGAAGAGCTAGAGTAATACAAATACAGTTTACTCTAACAGATTTATATATAAACTACCGTATATACTCGAGTATAAGTCGATCCGAGTATAAGTCGAGGTACCTATTTTTACCTGAAAAATTTGTAAAAACTGATTGACTCGGGTATAAGTCGGAGGGTAGAAATTATCACCACTATGCCTTCTGATTCTGTGTTGTTTTTAGGCTTTAGTTGCCCTTTAAATGGACAGCAGAATTCCCATACTGAATCCCATACAGTAATAGCCAAATCCAGTACCAGTAACTCCCCAATTCTTTGGCACTCCAGATGTTGGAAACTACAACTCCCAGCATGCTTTGTTGCTGGGAGTTTCAGTTTCTAAACATGTGGAGTGGCAAGGTTCAGTAAACTTTTAATTAAGTTTACCATCATTACAATTCTCCTGAACCCCATATAGTAAAGGGCCCTCTGAACCCCATATAGTAAAGGGAACTCTGCCCCCCATATAGTATAAAGGATTCTCTGACCCCAATAGTTAAAATGTCACCTGAGAAGTGGTAGTTTCAAGCTGTCATTTGCACTGAACTAGCAGCTGTTTTTTGCCCCAAACTGAGGAGACCCATCAATTTACAGCATCCAGTGACAGTGCTGAGGAGTCCGCAGGCAGAATACAGGAAGCAGGAAGTGTAAAGGCAGATCAGCTCCTGTTACTTTCTATTCAGGTTAACACAGCGCCACCTACTGGTTACTATCTGTAATTGCAGAATTTGGATCTAAATTAGGACTTGACTCGAGTATAAGTCGAGGTTAGGTTTTCAGGCTAATTTTAAAGCCTGAAAAATTCGACTTATACTCAAGTATATACGGTATACAGTATGTATGTATGTATGTGTTTATTTATATAGGGCCACTTGGGCCCCACTTGGGCCACCGTACAATATTATAACACAAAAAGTCGTTTAAGGGGCACTAAAAATATAATTAAATACTTCTGGGATATATTTATTAAACTGCGGTATCGGAAACATCGACTGTAATTGCACATTTACATGTACAAACCTTCATTTAAACAATACCATGTGACAGCAAAATGCCACAATGGTATTGTAAGGAAGATCATAGATGTACTATCACGATCATTCATCTACAATCGCAATAGTAGATTTATGTCCAGCAATGAATGTTAAAGGTGAGGTATTGCATAATAACAGTAACGCGTCTTTATAGATATGGCCCTTACAATCTAGTTATGTAGGTAAAATAGAGAAACATAGGTAGAAGTGCTATAGTGAGACATTTAACCTTACATTTATCTGTTATCTCCCCATCTCCACAATCTAAATCTGTTGCAAAAATGTCATTGGATTAGATTAAACAGGAAACTTCGGGGAAGCCCTGTTTAAAAAAAACCCAAAACAATTACCAGTCTCCAAAAAAAGATGCATTTTGTGCACCCTTCCACCCCACTGCAATAAACTAAATGGTAGGAATGCACAGGAAACCCATTCATCAGGTATCATGACAGAATCCAACCCAATATTTCACACACATAAATGAGAAAGGGACAATACCGTCGGCGATTGCCTGTTCATCTCATCCGGTCACGAAATTTTCTGTTAGTCGGGCTAAAATATTGTATGGTGTGAACCCAGCCTTACAGAACAGAAACATTATAACTGTCCAAATATTTTTGGCTTAGGCCTAGTACATACAGGAAGAATACCATTTGGTATTTTTGCCCAGCCAACCCTGTGGACTATAGATGATTTAACCAACTTGATGTAAGATCATTTTAACCATATAAATTTGGACAACAGATTTTTGTCGAATTATGGGGAAAAGAGATGAACCTAAACCGGTGATCCTCAAACTGCAGCTCTGCAGGTGTTCGAAATCTACAACTCCCAGCATTCCTCAACTACAGGAATGCTGGGAGTTGTAGTTTTCAAACACCTGGAGAGCCGTAGTTTAGGTATCCCTGACCTAAACCAAAGCCCTATGTAGGGCCCCATTTGCAGAGAAAACTTTTATTGTGGCTCTGGCTTTCCTCCATCCCCATGTCCATGTGTGGACGATGTGCCCAGAGAACCAAGGGAAACTCCTCTCCTTCAAATAGACAAGCAAAAACCAAAAAAAGGCATTCCCAGCTCCATCTCTTCTCACAAGAAATCTGAGGTAAGCAAAAATGAATTAACATAAAGGTATTTGTTTTTAATTATTGCTTACCTCAGGTTTGTAAAGAGAGATGGTGTCAGGAATACTTTTTGTTTTTGCTCATCAATTATTTTGCTCTGAGTTTGGTTTAATTTGAAACAGATAAATATTTTATTTGCAGCAATGCTTTATTCCGTATTGCAAATTATTTTTTTTCAATTACTTTGCAATGCGGCAAGAATTTTTTTTTCATTAAACAAACAATTGTATAGATTCTCTTAGTATCTTTTTAATTAGAAATAATCAAAAAGTACATTTTATGTAAGATATAGATATATGCCAAATGTTAGTATTTTTTTGTTTTTCTTTCGGATTACCCTATAGTTTTTATCACTGCATCACATAGAGAAAACAAGGCTTATGTGGTGGGTGGACTTTAGAGGTGCTGAAAGCTTACATTACAGTCCATGAATTCTTCTCTTTTTTCAATGCATTCTTTTAAAAGCCTTTTTCTATTAGATGGTAAAACTGATACATAAGACAAAAATGAGCCTGAGACATCTATCTGACTGCCAAGCAACCCGGAATGAGTCCAGGGCAATTTGTTTCTTGCAACAGTAGTATTTTCAGTTGGTTTTCTTTACTTTTAATAATAATAAATACACAAATTTTATGTTCTTTCTTATAAATGTGCATGTTTGTTTTACATTTTGGGGCCTATTTGTAATCCCATGGCATTTGTAATTACCAATACAACAGTTTTATAATGGACGCATCTATATTATCACGTGGCCGTGTTGTGTTGCTGTGGCCATAAAATATTGATTCTGTCTATGGGTCCCCCTTTACCTGTATAAACAAACAATATGATACAATAATGGTGACAGACAAATCACTGTTACACCCAGGCTACCCAATCAATTATCAGTTTAGCGTGGGTTTAACACTAATTTTGCGCTGCCTGCACCATTTCAAAACCTTTTTGCAGATAGTGCAGCGTAGCATATGCCATTTAGGCTAAGTTAAGTTTTGCAGTACTGTGTAGTACTTAAAGGGCATGTCCACCCACAAAAACTATTATTTAACCCACTACTGACCCCACTGTGTAGTGTAATAAAACCCTTACCTTACATCCCAGCTCCAAATGGTTCTCCTGTAATGTCCCTGTGAAGTCCAGAAAACTGACCACCAGAAGCCTGTCAGAGCCCATATAGGACCCAGCCTCCTGTGCCATGCGCACTGCAGCCCTTCCCCCAGGTCCCTCTCCCTCCCGTTTTGCTCTCCATCCCCCTAGCACAAACACCCTTTTCTGTAGTGTAGGGCTCCCTCCCCCAACCCCAACCGCTATAGTAATATTTGCATAAACTCCCCCGATCATTACTTACTTTGCCTCTCTCCTCTGTCGTTTTGGATAGCCGGAAGCCGCGTCTGTGATTGGCTGCCTCTCAGTCAATCATGAACACGTCTGCCGGTTCGGCCCCCAGTTTCATGCAAGCAGAGGGCCGTGACAGTACGTCGGAGGAGAGAGGCAAGGTAAGTAATGATCGGGGGAGTTTATGCAAATATTACTATAGCGGTTGGGGCTGGGGGAGGGAGCCATACACTACAGAAATTTTTTTAAAAATGGGGTGGACATGCCCTTTAACTTAATGCCTTTTTAAATGGTGGTGCAGACCGGTACATTTTACCTGACCGCGATGCAGTAAATCTCGCAATGGGATTACTGCAACATGGTATATCTGGCATGTAATTAACACCGAATTAAATACTACATTGCCCCCAAAGGACAAACACACTTGTTACATAAAGTTAATTGAAATTGAATCAAACCCAGAACCACACACTATTTTCAATACTTTATTATTGCAGTTGAAGTGCTTTGCCCCGGAATTGGAGGTAAGAGATAGGTCCTTTTGTCACATTTGTTCTTCAAATAATGCAAAAAAGAAAAGGTTCACCTTTTGAGTAAACTAATCCTTTCAAAGGTTTATTGGGTAGTAAAAAGTAGGGATGTATGAAATTTATAAAATGGTCTTTATTAGAGAAGTTTTGGGCTTTGTCTTGTAGGTCTAAGTGGTGTTTCAGCCCAATGGTTGTTTTTGTAAAATCGACAGGTCCTGAAGATCGTTTGTTACCATTTAGAATTCAATAGAACATGTGGCTACAACCATTAAAGATTGTGAACCCTTTTGTGTTTCTGCTGGCTGCATCCATTTGCATTAAACTTGACACCATCAAATACTTAGGTAAGAAAACACATAAGAGAGCCAAGGGGAAGTAACTGGAAACTCCCAGGATGTGGCTATGAGATGTCTGTGAATGCCAATTATGAATGATAGGAGAAAGAGAATAGTTACTTTATAAATAATGGCGTGAAAAAGACAAAGTTCAAATGCACTGAATGGGAATTTGGTTTCTAACCTGCATTTCTTGTTCAGTAGCACTTAGTATTTGACAGACTATTGCTTATGATTAAGCCCTCCTTTATATATGTCTGCTGTACTTTCAGAAGAGGATAGCAGAAAATGACTCGCTAGTATATATTATATATATATATATATAGATAGTATATATATGCATGTCTGGTTTAAAAACTGTGGACCCTTGTACCCAATTCCTGTGCACTTTGCGCTCATACTGACTCTAGCTGGCTCTGGTTAACTTAGTAACTGGTTCTTTTTAATACTCTACTTTTTAATCACTGTATATGAAAGGTATTTGTGTTTTATGTTACATTTCTAATACTACAAAATATCTCTCAAAACATTTTTTATGTTTGCATTTATTTTTAATATATTACCACTATACTGTCTTCTTTTGATCAGCCTTTTAATAAACCTAGGCCACTTTGTAACACATTACCTCATTTAACTTGTACCTGTAAAATTTGACCTCTTCTACTCTTTGCCCTTGAAAATATCTGTCATTTATCAACAATCTGCCTCCAGGCATCAATGAATTGAGAAAATAACCAAGCAAGTTTGTTTGACATCTTTAGGTGTCTGCTTAACACCTAAAAGGAAAACAATGGCTAAAGCACATGTTGCTGTAACATGAGACACATTTGCTATGAATACATGGTTATTTTGCTCTCCCCCCCTCCCTCAAAATCAGTCTACATCTATCACTCATTGAACAATACAACTTTCCAGAGCCATTGCTCTATGTGTGTTTTATTTAGCCCAAATTATTGGTGGCAACATTTTGAGAACTTTAAAGTACCTTAGTAGTGTTGGATGTAGCATTTAAGTGGCTATTTCTGCCTTCCATTTGCAGAGCAGCAGTGTGTTGAAAATCACTTTGTCATCTTCTGAATTGGAGCTGCCAGGCTGTCTCCATGCTTCGCCTCATTCAATAGAATGAGCATGTTGGGAACAGAAATCTGGCAGCTTTGAAAGTCCATGAAGTGAACTTCTACATATTGCCACTCTGCAACGAAAGATTGGGAGGTAGAAATATTCACTACCCCCTTACTATCACCAGAACTTCTCCCAATACCAGTCCATGGCTGTTACTGATAATTCGGTAACATTGGAAAATAAAATAACGGCACAATTCTGTACATGTGACCCCCAGTCTACTTTATTGTAAATTAACAAAAATCTAAAAAAAAATGTAATTGCAGATCATTTTTTAATAAATTATGAATGAGTGTTTTTCACTAAAATGTATGCCAATGTGCAGTGGAATTCCAATTCTGGCAAAAACGGTGGCGATAACAATAGCAAAAATGTAACAAATCTTTAAAAAAATGCCCCTACATTTTTCAGTGTCATTTCCCATTACAATGGTAAAATTTTTATTTTTTTGGAGATTTAGGCCTTAGTGTGTCATTCTGCATTTTATATATCACACACAATATTTACACTTTTTAAAAAAAATAATGAAATTAAACTTTTAAAAGAAAAATGAAAACATTTAATTATAAAATTAGGATTTTTTTTTAGACAAAAATGGGTTTTAAATTTTTGGTGCCATCACTTTTGAATAACTTTTCCAGTGTTGCCCTATCTCTTCTCTTCTGGGATAGTGAGGTGGCAAGAAAAGTCTATTTCAAACTTAAAGGTGCAATAAACACTTTTACTCCATTTATTTAAGTTTTAACCAAAACTGTATTTCATAGAAAGGTGGCAGCAATTAATTCCACCTCCAACATCTGCTTATTCATGATCAATACAACAGGATTTCACACTGGCTCCTGCCTGTCAGTTCTCCCACCCACCCTTCCTTCGTCCCCTCCATTCTTTAACATTTGCACACATGCATGTGTTGTTAGAGGTAGGATCTGCATCGAAAGGAAGAGGTGGTTAGCTTGGAGGAGCTGTAAGACAGGGGCCATTACACAATCCTGTAGCTGTATTGATCGTGTCTTGTAAGTAGATTTAAGAGGTGACTGATATCACTCCCACCTACCTAGGAAAGTATTTTTTGACAGGTTGGACAAGTCTAAAGCACACACTTGCTTACTTACATATTTCCAACCAGCAGACATACAGATTGATTTCCCAACTCGTCTGTAGTATTTAAAGCTGTCTGACTGACCGATCGTGCATATTGATATACACACAATTAGCCATGATTTACAAATAACTTCTATAATTCTAACTGTGATTTCCCTTTCTTTATGGCTGGTACACACTGATTGATATTTCAGCCCAATCAATCAACATTTTTGTTGATTTGGCTTGATGATCAGTGGTTATTAACTGCTTGATTTTTTTTGATTGACTTTAAATCAAAATTGGTTGTCGTAACCGATTGTGTGGCTTTTAATAGGTCGCACAATTAAGTTGGGCCAAAATGTTGGCTGACTTAAGATCCCTGACCACGAAGCACACAGGCGATGAACGGATGTTTTGGCAGATAATTGCACGTGTGTATGTGTTCGGTCGAGCGCCCTTCGTTGATCCGCCCATTCGCTCAGGGGTCTTGGTCAAGTTCAATGTCATTGATAAATTGGTCAGCAAATTCTCCAGCTTAAATCAACAGAACTTGGCATGTGTGTATCAGACAGAGCCTATAAAATCCACGCTAAACAATTAGCTTCTTTGTCTGTACAGAACTTTCCATCACTTAAAGTGTTCCAGACTCTTCTGAGCCAATGCCAGGATTTCATTGCTGATGATTCTGAGCTTGACGTGGCAAGTTTCCCACCCTTCTCCCACTCCCACCCTCACTCTATGATGCACAACTTGGTTTGCATAATACACCGCACTGAGAGTGGGTGATATCTGATGGTAAGTTTTAATGATTGCAACATGTTTTCATATTTTTAAAGATATGAAATGAAATATTTAAAATAAAAGTTGTTGCAATACTAGAACAGGTAATCTGTATATATGGCTGGTTGTTTAATGAACATATTCTCCAAGGAATGCACAGGAAATGCTTATCAGTAAATATGGCTGAACTTAATTTCGGATTTTCAAACTCTGAAAACGTTAAAAAATGTGAAATTCCGAAATCAGACCCATTAAAGTCATTCGGGAAATGGATTGAAAAGTTCAAAAATAAAACAAGATTAAAATAGCAATGGTAACTTACTGTACATGGCTCTAGGACCTGGGAAATGGTCTGGGGAACACGTACAAATATCCAGAAATAAATCTGTTGTATTCAATAAGATCAACTGGACTTTTAGTTTAGTTCTTGAATACGTTTCGCTAGTCATCCGATTGGCTTTCTCAATTCAGAATGACTTGTACAAGAATCTGTGGCAATTATGTTATGTTATAGGAACACCTCTTAGCCACTATCCAATCACGCCCTTAACACCTGGCTGTGATATGCTAATTGGGATTTTCCAGAGTACATAATTGCCACAGATTCTTGTACAAGTCATTCTGAATTGAGAAAGCCAGTTTGATGACTAGCGAAACGTCTTCAAGAACTAAACTTCAAGTCCAATTGATCTCATTGAATACAACAGATATACCATGACCTGGATGAATGAGAACCTTCACATGCATCCAGAAATAAAGTCACTTCCTTCACATGCTCGCTACTTTCAAGCTTCTGCATTTGACATTCGATAATTTTTCCTGGAAAATTCAATATTTTTAGAAAATTTGACAATTCTAGAATCTCACTCTCTGAATCTGTCCCTGAATCTCTTATAAAGGGGTGCTCATTATTATACAAGAGGAATCATGCCCAGCATGGAGTGGCAACGATTCCTTGTTGTATACCTCAACAAAGGGTAAAAATCTTAAATAAAAATAAAAAGATTCTGTCTTTAAAGGGAAAGTTCAGTGGAAAAACATTATTTTTTAAAATTCTTAGTTTATATTTTGCATACCTATTTATTCTACATATTCTTTTCCATTTTGGAAAATAAGTTGCATTTATACCCCTTTCTATTTTTCAGAGGAAGGAGTATGCCCTTTAAGGCTGGGAACACACTAGGTCAGTTTTTGTCCCAACTGAGCGCTCGCTACTAGCGAGCGTTCTGCCAGGACAAATGTCTGTGGGTTGCGGCAATAGTGGCCGTGGCCGACAGTTCGCATGACTGATCGTGCAATTCCCTATGATACCTGAGGAAGGGACAGGGCATCCCGAAACGTTGTTGCTGTTGTTTTCCCAATAAAAATTTTGGATTCACCATAGTAGTGTTCTCCCCTACATTCTCTTAGAATTTTCTGACCTTAGGAGTGGAGGGCAGGGGGACTGCACCTACAGATTTATCTGACTAAAAGCCAACAGCAGTGTGCTGGAGTGTTGCTTGGACTGTATTGCAATTCCCTATGGGACCTGGGTGATTTACCACCAGACCCGATCACCCATTTGTCTGATCTAGACGAACATGCAACCAGGCTCGGTTGGGGCCTGCCGCACAAACACACCATCACATATTGTCGGCCGACCGACCCATACACATCAAGTATCTGATGGTGTGTACCCAATCTAAGTGCTTGTAGTGTGTCTTTTTATTTAGATGCACTATCATTCCTCATAATTAGGTGTCAATAAACATTGCCCATACTAGCTGAAATCAACTTAACAATTTCAAAATGATGCAAAATGATGTGGGTCACACACACACTGTATAAAAATTGGGCACTTGATGGGTCAGTCTCCTGAAATATCAACCCATGTGTACCCAGACTTACAGGGTATGTCCACCCCCTAAACAAAAATTCTTCTGCCTACTGAAAACACCTCATAACCTAGACCTCACATGGTCTAAACACTCCAGTTTGGCCTCTAAATATGCTTACCAGCCCTTATTCCCACGGCTACCTTCTGATTGTCTTCTGTTCCTTTTTCATGCACGGAAGCAAGCAGAAGGGGACATACTAGCAGCTGCGACAGTGATTGGCTAAGACGTGATGTCAATGACGTCGATGACGCCGAAATCCTTTAAGGTTGAAAGAAAAGAAGTTTTATCTTCAGGTTAGGAAAGGTTTCTTTACAGTGAGAACGGTGAAACTGTGGAACTGTCTTCCAGCAGATGTGGTAATGGCAAGTTCATTAAATAGCTTTAAAAAAGGCCTGGATAAGTTTCTAAAACTAAAAAATATTGAGAATTACTGGTATTAATACATATAGATCTGGTTGATCCAGGCATAATTTCTGATTGCCGTTTGGAGTCAGGAAGGAATTTTTTCCCCTTTTTTGCTGTGGTTTTTTGCCTTCCTCTGGATCAACTGTTGGGTAGTGTTAAAAAAAAAAAATATAAAATTCAAAAAAAAAGAGGATAAATAGGCTGGAATTGATGGACTTGATGTCTTTATTGAACCTCAATTACTATGTTACTATGTTACTATGTATGTAATGGGAACACGGGCTGGTAAGTATATTTAGAGGCTGAATTGAAATGTTTAGACCGTGCAAGGTTTAGGTTATGGGGGGTTTCCAGTAGGCAGAAAACATTTTGTTTAGGGGGAGGACATACCCTTTAACCTACAGCAACCAATCAAATGTGAATGTATGCATATAATTGTAAAGCGCCATGGAAGATATATATATGGAAGACAATATATAAATCCACAATAATAATAACAGAGTAGACCAGTACAAAAAAATCATATTTGTTGCTTTTTTAACTTCTAGTGCTGAGAAGAATGTGTAGATAGATTATGTATGTATATGTTTATTTATAATGCCAGTTGGGGAAGCAGCGTCGTACTATATTATAATACAAAAAGCTGTACAAGGGTGACAAAATATGTAATTAAATACATACATATGCCTGTACATTAATAAGTATAAAATTAATTGAAACTTGTAACATAGTAACATAGTAACATAGTAATTAAGGTTGAATAAAGACATTCGTCCATCAAGTCCAACCTATTCACTTTTTTTTTTTTTTTAACCCTACCTAACAGTTGATCCAGAGGAAGGCAAAAAACCCCAGCTAAAAAAAGGGGGAAAAAATTCCTTCCTGACTCCAAACGGCAATCGGAAAGTATCCCTGGATCAACCAGATCTATATGCATTAATACCAGTAATTCTCAATATTTTTTAGTTTTAGAAACTTATCCAGGCCTTTTTTAAAGTTATTCAATGAACTTGCCATTACCACCTCTGCTGGAAGACAGTTCCACAGTTTCACCGTTCTCACTGTAAAGAAACCTCTCCTAACTTGAAGATGAAACTTCTTTTCTTCCAACCTTAAAGGATGTCCACGAGTCCTCTGATATGACCTATTAGTGAACAATGCACCAGAGAGTTCACTGTATGGGCCATTAATATATTTGTATAAGGTTATCATGTCCCCACGCAACCGCCGCTTCTCCAATGTAAACAGCCCTAACTTGTCTAATCTGCCTGCATATTCAAGCCCCTCCATTCCCCTTATTAATTTAGTTGCCCTTCTCTGAACTGCCTCAATTTCCAAGATGTCCCTTTTGTATATGGGATTCCAAAACTGCGCCGCATATTCCAAATGTGGCCTTACCAGTGCCTTGTAAAGAGGGAGAATAATATTTTTCTCTCTTGATTCCATTCCCCTCTTTATACAAGACAATATCTTGCTAGCTCTAGCTGTTGCTACCTGGCATTGTTTGCTACAGCTAAGTCTGTTATCTACCAGAACCCCCAAATCTTTTTCCATTTCAGATGCACTTAACACAGAGTTATTTATGGTGTAGGTGGCACAGGGATTATTAAATCCCAAATGCATCACCTTACATTTATCAACATTGAATCTCATCTGCCATTCTGCTGCCCATTTTGATAATCTATCTAGGTCTGCTTGCAGCACTTGCACATCATTGGAAGTTTCCAAAGCTCTGCATAATTTAGTGTCATCAGCAAACACAGAGACCTTGCTCTCAATGCCCCCTTCTAAGTCATTTATAAACAGATTAAACAGAAGCGGCCCCAGTACAGAACCCTGAGGAACTCCGCTTAGAACTTTAGCCCACATAGATGTAGCTCCATTAACCACCACTCTCTGTTTGCGGTCCAATAACCAGTTCTCTATCCATGAACAAATGTTTTCTTCAAGGCCAACAGTCCTCAGTTTATACATTAGTCGCCTATGTGGCACAGTATCAAAGGCTTTTGCAAAATCCAAATATACCACATCCACAGCTGTGCCTGAATCTAACTTCTTACTCACTTCTTCATAAAAACCAATTAAATTTGTCTGGCATGATCTATTTCTCATAAATCCATGCTGACTACTACTAATAAGATGATCTCTGGAGACAAAGTCAAGGATATGATCCCTTAACAAAGTTTCCATCACCTTCCCTACCACTGATGTTAGGCTTACAGGTCTATAGTTACCAGGCTGTGAACGACTACCTTTTTTGAATATTGGTATTACATTGGCTTTTTTCCAATCCAGCGGCACATCCCCAGACAAAAGCGAATCTGAAAATATGAGACACAGTGGTCTTGCTAGAACTGAACTAAGCTCTTTTAAAATCCTAGGATGCAATCCATCTGGTCCTGGCGCTTTATTGATATTAACTTTGTCTAATTGATTCCGTACCATATCCTCTGTTATCCAATGTGAAAACTCTTCATTTCCTCCCTGCACATTGTTACAATCCCTACTGTAAGGATTCTCAACAGTAAAAACCGATGTAAAAAAACGGTTTAGCAGATTAGCCTTTTCGGCATCCTCTACAACCACCTCAGCTCCATTATTTAATGGTCCCACATTCTCAGTCCTCATTTTTTTACCATTTATATACTTAAAAAACATCTTGGGGTTGGACTTGCTTTGTTCGGCAATCCGTGTTTCATTTTCTATTTTAGCTAGTTTAATTGCTTTCTTGCACTCTTTATTACAGCTTTTGAAGTCCCTGTAAGCCTGTTCTGTGCCTTCTGCTTTCAAAATTTTAAAAGCCCTTTTCTTTTTTTCCATTTCCCTTTTTACCTGAGCATTAAGCCATGCAGGAGTGGACCTAATTTTTTTACACTTGTTTCCTAAAGGTACCGATTTGGAAATGTTATAGTTTAATATCCCTTTAAAAGTGGTCCACATCTGCTCAGTATCTTTACCTAGAAACAGTTCCCCCCAGTCTATGAGCAGGAGCGATTCCTTTAAAAGCATAAAATTAGCTTTCCTAAAGTTAAAAGTTTTTGTTAAGCCAGTGCACTTTAGTTTTCTGCAACCTATATTAAATGACACTATATCATGGTCACTATTCCCTAAGCTTCCCATTACCTTCATCTCCAAAATGAGCTCTGGGTTATTAGATATCACCAGATCCAACAACGCATTCTTTCTAGTAGGAACTTCTACCATCTGTGAAAGAAAATGCTCATATAGGAAATTTAAGAACTTTATACCTTTTGAGGTGCTGGCAGTTCCATTACTCCAATCTATTTCAGGGTAGTTAAAATCCCCCATAACCAGAACATGCCCCATACCAGCAGCCTTCGCCAACTGCATATGGAGATTCATTTCCACCTCTTCCCCGGCATTTGGCGGCTTATAACACACTCCAACAATTAATTTACCTACCTTCTTGCTTCCTGTACACAGTTCCACCCATAATGTTTCTGCCGCATCGTTTGCTCCCCCATCTATTCCATCTTTTAAATTTGGCTTCAATTCCTGTTTAACATACATACATACTCCTCCTCCTTTCTTATTAACTCGGTCATGTCTAAATAAGGAGTACCCTTCAATATTTACTGTCCAGTCGTGTGAATCATTAAGCCATGATTCTGCTATACCAATTACATCATACCTTTCCTTTAACGCTATTATTTCAAGTTCGCCGGTTTTTCCAGCCAGACTCCTTGCATTTGTAAACATACATTTTAGATTACCAATTGATTTACTTCCATACATGGTCGTACATGCCTCCTTATCCTCTATGCTCCCCCCTCCTCCTTCTCCTCCCTCCGTTGTGTTACTAGCCCCCAGATCCCTAACTTCTCTATCTACCCCTGTGTAGTTAAACGTACCCTCCCCCCCCATACCTAGTTTAAAATCTCCTCCAACCCCCTAGCCATCTTCTCCCCCAAAACAGTTGCACCATCACCATTGAGGTGCAATCCGTCACTACTAAAGAGCCTGTAGCCAACAGAAAAGTCAGCCCAGTTCTCTAAAAACCCAAACCCCATCTCCTTACACCACTCTCTTAGCCACGCATTTATACTCCTGAGCTCCCGTTGCCTCCCTAGCGTAGCACGTGGCTGCGGTAGTATTTCTGAAATCACTACCCTGGAGGTCCTTGCTTTTAACTTGGCCCCTAATTCTCGGAAATCATTTTTAAGGACCGCACCTCCACCTCTAACTTTGTCATTGGCACCAATGTGAACCAAGACCGCCGGGTCACTCCCAGCCCCACCCAATAATCTGTCTACACGATCCACCACATGTCGAACCCTAGCACCAGGCAGACAACACACTGTTCGGCATGCAGGGTCCTGGCGACAGATTACCCTATCTACCCTTCTAATAATAGAATCCCCTACCACTACCACCTGTCTATCCTTCCTAGCCCCCAGTTCTCCCTCCCTTGTATTGGAGATGGCCGTCCCCTGTGACAATGAGGGAAGAGGTCCCTGCCCCTTAGAGCTTACAATCTAGTTAGCTCAGGGTTTCTTTAAGGGTATGTACACCAGAGAATGTTATTTTAATTGCCAATTATTGAAATTTTTAATTCATCTCAACCACCTCTGTAAATCTAAAGCATCAATTTTACCATAAACTCTTCTGCTGTGTGCCATTTTACTGTAACTGGAAAGAGGAAATTTGGTAAATTGTATTGTGGAAGATTAATACAGCAGAAATATACTGGATGCACACCAGATCCAGCATGATCAACTCCTGATGTATTGTATGGATCTGGTGTGCATCCAGTATATTTATGTTGTGTGAATTGTGGGTCAAGAGACGGACCTGGGTTCGTTTTTCACCCAGGTCACTCTTGTCTATCGATAAGCCTGTAGGTTTTCAAGATTGGTGACCATGATTAATTATTAGTGATGAGTCAGGGGATTGGGCCAGGACTAGACATCTCACCTAAGTGTATGGTGTATCTCTATAGGTGTAATTGTATTGCATTGTACCGGACGAACGAACGATCAGGCATGTCGGAAAATTCAACTCGATCGTGTGGTTCCCTATGGAAATGCACAATCGATTGTTCGCAAATTTGGCAGTGGCCGTCAGACATTTGTCCCGGCTGACAAATGTCCGTCGGCTGTGGCCGAATTTGTGATTCGCTCGTAGCGATCGCTCGGTTGGGACAAAAAGTCCCTCTGTGTGTACCCAGCTTAAGGGACATATTTTTAAACTTGTTATCAGCTATTATAACATGGCAGTAACATTCCAAGAGTAATTAGTAGTTTATTTACCCATCATTATTTTCCTGCTGAAATCGATAGATTGGTTATGGACAATACCATGTTACCATTTTATAGTGCCATTAAAGGCACAGTATCACAATTTTGAGATACTCCACCTAATGAAACTCTAATTATGATTTACTCAACTACGCTGAATAATGTTAATGTTTACCGCATGGCTTATAAATGGCTACCACTGAGCTTAGTAATACTTGGCAAACATGTCTTTTTTGGCTTATACATTGACTTGGCACAGTAAAATGTAATAGGTCTTGGAGGCATTTGAAAAACAAAAAGGTATTAATGCCATAAATGTAGCAATAACTAGTAATAGACCAGTAATAAATAACATGAATGAAGAGGTTTTTTTATGTTCCCTTTCCTGCAGCTGTAATTAATGCAGAATCTTCCTGCAGTTAAATAAAGGGGTAGAAAGTGAACTAAATGACCATATCAACAGTGTTAAAGACTGTGGGGGAAAAAAAAAGAACTACAAAAAAGAACTACAACCAGAATTCAATACTTTGAAAGTCAATGGATTTGTATATTTAGAATTATACATGACCACTACAAATGTGAGGTTCTACTCAATGCAACTGTGACTTTTATTTATCTTCGACTCAAATATCCTTGACTTGGCTTTTTTTAATAGATGCTAAACTGGATATATTATTGCAACTGCCACAGACCAGGGAAGTTAACTAGTAAGAGATAAATACGGCCATAAAATCTATTGGTCACATATTTTCAACATTGCATCTTTTATTTTACAAGGTAACAGGTAAAGGATAAAACACACCAAAGCATTATGTAAGTAATAAGACTTGGACTGGGAGGCAAAAGGACCACAGAATTATAGAAGTTGACAAATGAAATACTGAAAGTCTTTGTTCTAAAATCTTTGCACATTCCTTTCCCTGGGCATTATGCCATTGATGATAAAACACAGTTTATGTCTTGGTAGTTGGACACATCACATATGACTAATATGATGTACCTTCTGTGTTGTAGGCACAAATCAGAGTTTATGTAAATCCAGTATTATATTACTGTACTAAAAGGCCCTGCCATCTGCAGGTTTATTTTAATGTCTTCCAACACCATGTTTCAGTTATAAAAATGGAAAGAAAAATCTTGCCAAATCTGCTAGCAGCCTGAAAACGGGGTAGGAAAAATAAGTAATTGGCTTCTGCTTCAACATATAGGTCCAAAAGGGGCACTAGAGCAGGTAGGTAAGATATACATGCTTTATATATGGCTGTGTAACATTTTAATTACCAAATCTTGTACACATGGCTTTAACTATTGTCTTCTTCTAGATAGTTAGATAGCTAAACATTATAAACTGCAGCACAACTACTTATTCTGGCGTAATGCCACACTTATTTTCCACTAAACATGTTAATACATTGGTACTGTTGCTACATGTTGAATGAGGGATCATTCTAAAACCTGCTTAAGTTTATTTTCTCTTTTTTTTACCATCAATTTTCCAAACCCCTTCTATTAGTCATTTGATAACCCTCTTGTGCTGACTGTAGGCTGCCATGTTTTTCAATAAGGTTAATAGAAGCATTAACCTAATTGGAGCACAATATTGATTGCTACATTTTTGTAAGAATGGAAGATATTTTTTCAAAGTAATTTTAGATTCTCGTAGTCGTTAGTTTAGTGTTTATTATTACCAGTAATAGCTGAGACTGGATATGATTGGAAGTATTTTCTGTGTCAATTTGGAAATATGTTTCTGTGGGAAAATGAATTGTGCAAATCCAGTAGCCAGTTGTGCTATCACCTCCCAATAAAAGTAGGGCTGTGTATACAACCAGTTGCATATTAAACCCATAGACTCAGGGGGTAGAAATGGCTTGGTTGACTAGTTCCTGGATTTCCTATAAACAAAGAAAATAGCTGTTCCAATGAAATATGCTCCCTTGTTTAATTATGTACTTAACTAAATGAAGTGAAAAGTGTGTTAATTGGACTTTTAAACTAAGACTTAAAGTTAAACTGTGGCTGTTTCACATTGTTTTCTCATTAGAAATCACTAAGCCAAACTGTTTTAAAAATTATTTTTTAAAAAAGAAAGTGTTGCTGAAACTGGCATCAACATTACATCAACATTAGATTCAGGCACTGGAGGTAAAAGGTAAATAAAATTAATTATTTACAATGATCATGTATATTAAAGGGAATCTGCTAAATATACAAGCTAAAACATACTATGCATTTTTTTAAATATAAGAATCATGGGAGAACTATTAAAGGGCATGGCTACCATCATAACTTAAATTTACATACTGCTTAAACCCCCATACAAACACATTTTTTTTCCTGTACAAACCTTTACCAAAAAAGCTTCTAAACTTATTCTGGCTGAAATTTAGACCCAAAAGCTGCAGAAGAGAAGTATAGTGAGAATCTGTTTGGGTGTCTTAAGTAGCAGGAAAAATTAAGCTATGATGGTGGACATGCCCTTTAATATGCAATACCCTGTAATTTGATTCCCCTTTAGTGAGAACAATATCTGCAAACTAAACATATAAATTTGGTCACTTAGACCAAAAGCTTTTTTCACCAAATGTTAAAAATAAGTAGACCAAAAATGTATGTAAATGTTAAATTGGCAGTAAATCTGTTTATACAGATTTTATTCCCATGATGTAGTTTATTTTATATTATTTATTAGAGTAAGAGGTTGCTGGGATTTACTTTGAGTGCTTTTAAATGATCTTGTTGAAATAACTGATATTGTCTCACGCGCTGGGAATATTAATGATTGTTGTTACATTTAAATAAAAGTCTCCTTAAAAGTCCCGGTCCTGGAATACAATTCCTCTATAATAAAGATAATTAATTCTGGACCTATATCATTGCTATTGACTTATTTCCATGTACCTCCAATACACCTATAGATAAAGGGCGAAATAACTAATTGGGGAATAGTGGTGGCTGAAAATCTTAATATCCTTTATTTACAGACAATAATATTGTGTGTATTTAGTGAGTAAAACATCTTCTGTATTAAAGGGGATGCTAAACTGATTAGTTAAGGATTATTTTAATGTTTTATAAGGTATTTTCCCTTGAGGTATACACAGCATAACATACTCTATTTTAAAAATTACTGCAAAGCCATGTAAGAGTTTACTAAGGCAATCAGTTTTGTAGCTGATTGAAGGATCAGTATAGGGCATTCTTCTCATAATGTTAGATTTCTGTCAAATGTTTGTAACTATGTTTATAAGACCTAACTGGTAGTAGAGCAGTATTTTACTTGGTGTAATTTAGTAAGATATGGTTCCTTCCTCCAAGAGATTCCTAGACTCCCTGTACAAATATAAACCAAAGTTTCCAAATGCCCATGACTTTCCTCTTCATATAACAAACTCTCAAGCTCGTGCATTCACTGAAATTCCTCTCCATCAACCTAATAAAACCTTAATCTTCAGCTGACATGTTCTTCACTTTGTTTTGTCATTATAAGAACTTGCCCACATTGTGTCAACAAATAAAACTTTGAAAGGCAAAAGTTCAAAAGACTGCTACAAATAGCATCAAATAGCGACCTGCACAAGACTTTAACACCTAGGCCAAATACCTAGGGTGGCACTAGCAAATGGTTTCATTCTAGAAATGGCCTTAACAGACCTCAAAACCAAAGGGTCAACAACAAAAGGATTCTACAAAAATGCTTAATGCTGACTGCAAAAAATGAGGTAAATTAAAGTAGATTAAAAATGTCTTAAGCCTCGTACACACGTAAGATAATTTTTGCGCGATTTGCCCAACGAACGACCCATTGTGCGACATTCATGCGAAAATGAAGCTTTGACAATCTTTTAAGACAAAAAATCCATGAATATTCTCGGCTTTTTCCAACGATCAGCCTGGCGGATTAATTCTACCGATTGTCGTTTGTTTGTTCATAGTCGGCAGATTATCGGTAGAGTGTAATGGAAGATTGAATGAAATACACATGTGCAACATTTCAAGCATATTCCGAACATCACTTAATACGTACGTCATGTAACACCTATGTAACTCCAATGAACATTATCTATCCACTATTGCTGATGTATGTAGAGGCGCCGTTGGTAGAACTAGTGTATGACGAGACGGTCGCTGAATGTTCGTCGGGCACATTGTACAAAAATGATCTGATGTGTGTACGAGGCTTTATTCACTCATTAGTTTATGTCTCCTTCCCCCCAGACAATAAAACAGCTATTCATATGCTGAGCACTGGCCTCCCTAGGCTAGCACCCACGTGTGACAACTGTGACCACTGCAATTACTGTATTTGTTAACCAGTAGCCAGAATCACAATTAAGTGCACAATACTCTTCTTTGTTCTAACCACCAGGTATTGGGGATAAATATGTTTTAGTCAAAAGTTTTCCTTTTAAATTGCGAGCAGCCAAACCCGGTTCTCATTTTTTCTTTCCTCTGACTGTCCTGCTATCATTCTGGGAGACACCAAAAGAAAGGATTGCAAGGAGTCATTATATTAACTTGTATTTGTGTACATAATAGGTAGTTTAAGATTTTAATTTCTCTCTGATGGTGAAATCATTTAGGTCCTAAGAATATTGTAAACTTGAATTCGACATCTTTGAGCACCAGCAAAATAAATCATTTGCTGCTAAAAAAACTTTCTACCCTCCCAAACTTGTATGTGGAGTATGTTAACCCCTCCCACTTAGGTATTTCAGTGACTTTTGGCATGGTTGTTGGTGCCAGAAAGGTTGGTCTGAGCATTTCACAAACTACTGATCTACCGGGATTTTGATGCAAAACCACCTCTAACAAGTTTAATAGCCATGTAAAGAATTACAACTCCCATGACACTATAATAATAGAGTTAATATCTAGAGATCACTCTGAAGTAGACTGGATATTTGAGAACTGCAATTAGCCTACTGACAAACAAATAGAATTAATTTTTATGTGTCATTTTTAGGTTTGCTTCTCCCAAGGTGTCAGTGCCCCTTATACTCAAAACAAACTCAGTATGTCTCTACACACTGAAAAAAAACTGCTCTGCGTACCTGCTGCAACCAATATGATGTGAATTTGTCTCATCCTAATATGGTCGTTTTTTTTTTTATTATAATAGAGAGATTTTTTCTATAAGAGCAGTTGATCTACTGTGCATAAAATGTCCCCTGCACTTATTGAGCTCTTTTTCCATTTTCTCTATCATAGACATAGTATGGTCAATAAAAAAGGTAGAAAGGATAGAAATGTATATAGCGCCTTGACTGTATTAGAACCCATGGTCCTTTAGGTACTCACTGTACCACTTTTAATAATTAAAGATAGACTAGAACTCGAACTCGAACCCGAACTATTCGAATTCGAACAAATTTGGACTTCTTGAACTATCCCGGACCCGGATTTTTGATATTTTCAGACTTTCAATAAATATCGAATGTTCGACCGTTCGAATGTGCGAGTAAAATGCCTATTATACCTATATGCAAGCACCGAATCCACGAGTAAAGGGTCCATTAAAACCTATACGCGAGCATCGAATCCACGAGTATAATGTCCATGGTATCTAGGCGCGAACACGAGCATCGAATCCGCAAGTAAAGTGTCCATTAAAACCTATACATGAGCATCGAATCCGCGAGTAAAATGTCCATGGTATCTAGGCTCGAACATCGAATCTACGAGTAAAGTGTCCATTAAAACCTATACGCGAGCATCGAATCCGCGAGTAAAATGTACATGGATATTCGAACATGTTCCCCAGACCATTTCCCAGGTCCCACAGCCATTTACATTAAGTTACCATTGATATTTTAATTGTATTTCATTAGAACTTTTCAAACTATTTGACTCCCATTGACTTTTCGAAAACGGACCGAACTTTCAAAAGTTCAGCCATCTCTATTAATAATATTGATCTAGTTTTCCCTTAGTGGAATTCATTCTTGTGTAGAAGATACATACGCCATTATTAACATATACTATAATGAATTCTACTAAACTTGTTTTTATCATACTCCTAACATTACCAGACAATAGGGATAACAAAAAGTTCAGGCTAAAGCACAAGCTGATTTGTAGATTGATTTTATTTTAAATGGTGTACCAATTATCTTTCTAAATAATTCCTAATTAGAGAGACACCTGGTTGTAAAATGTTTAATTATGTGTTGAAATTACAATGAGACTCCATCAAACTTTTTAATAAATTTAGTTTGATCGACTGAACATGTGGCAACAGTTAGATAATATTGTTCACACTAGTCCCCCATTGTAAACACCAGATGGACCGACACCTGCAAAATTCCAGCAGATAATTCCCTAAATAAAATCTGAGTTGGTAGCTACAAGCTTGATTGAAGTCGATTAACATTTGTCAGTCAAAATTGGAAGAAAAATGTGTTGCCCAAAGCAGAAATTTTAGCCCAATCACATGGTTTTAA
This sequence comes from Hymenochirus boettgeri, assembly GCA_019447015.1. Lineage (NCBI taxonomy): Eukaryota > Metazoa > Chordata > Amphibia > Anura > Pipidae > Hymenochirus > Hymenochirus boettgeri. Next base: position 118,951,650 of record CM033471.1, on the reverse strand, counting down.
ATGGACCACTTGTACAATTGTGCCAAAATATCAGCAGTATCACTTTAATTCTCATTGGTAGCCTGTCTGAAGAAAATGCTGGACTATGTGTACACAGCTTTGCCTATGTGTACACAGCTTTAGTCCAAATCTTAAACAGCATGTGTGCTTCTAAAATGGTAAAATCTTTTTCTACCTGCCACAACCTTTCCATTTTGATTGATTTTTCTTTCTAATTGCATTCTCTTCTGCCTATACCACCTTTTACCTCTATGGTTGTGTACTTGTAGTTATTGCTGCTTTTTAATCAAATTATGTTTATTTTAATCAATTAACAAACCACAAAATAAAACTATATGATCATTGCAGATTGCCTTGGAATATAACTATTTACTCCAGGTTAAAGAATTGTTTCTAGTGAGATCTCTTTAAACGTTATATTTAAAAATTCCTTCTTTGTTTTTTTTTGTACATAGCCTCATATGATATACTGTAAATAATCGATATCTTCTTTTTAGGCAATCTCAGGCATTGACATGCTGGCAGGTTAAACTTTTACAATGCACACAAGTACAAATAAATAAACCAATGCCATGATCATTGTGATATTTACTCCCTTTTAGTCTAATCCTCTGGGTTCTTGTTAGGAAGTGTTTGTTACAACTTCTGTTCTGTTTTCAAGTTGTGGAACATAAAATGAAAAAGGTTATGAAGTCTTTTCATTCTATAACCGAGGAATATTTATATCTTCCCTTGTTAACAAACATATAAATTAACCAATAAGTAAATGCTCCAGCTAACCTAGTGGATGAATTTGCTGCAAAGAATTTTCTAACCATTGGTGTTTGAGCGAAAAATACCATCAAAAATTATATTTACTGTGTGGTGAAAACATCAGTTGGGTTTTTAAGTTAGAGATTTTGTGTACACTACAATTAGCCTATAATGTCTAGAGTAAATTTAGTTTTCCTCCAGGAGCAATTCAAAACTGTAGGGGATTTAATAGGTTGTTCACACCCTTGAGCCAGATACCTGAGGTACAGCGGCAAAGAATGTAGCTACTCAAACCCTTTAGTCTTAAAGGACAACTAAAGCCACAGAACAACACTGAACCAGAAGGCAGAACACCTTCATATAAAGCCAGTAATCTGTGTCTTACCTCTCATTTTGATACAGGAGCTGGGAAATGTACCTTAATAACATATGGTTTGTGCTTTACTTTACAGCATTCTAGTATCACACAGTTTGGTCAACGACCATTATGTTCTGCACATGCTCAGTCCTTAGCTATGGCAGAAATTGTTACAGTTGGTCACACCCATTAATAATCTCTAGCCAATCCTTTTACTGGACAGATGCAGCAAGGAAGCATGTGACTGAGGTCAGGAGGTGACTTTAATACAATTTACTGGAGTGGTATTTTATAGCTTATTGGTGTTTTTAGGGTGTTGTTTTCAGATTCTAGAGTGTAAAAAATTGGGTTTACTTCTCCTTTAACACTAGGACACAGGCAGGTAGTTTTGGCTTCCTAGATCTCAATTCTTAAAGAGGTTACATGTTAGTACATTTTGGCTAAAAACACTAGTCAGCGATAGACCCAAACCTTTCGAACTATTTCCGTATTTCGAACTTTCAATGATTTTCGAATGTAGTGTTCGATTTCTTTCACCCTCAAAATGTAGTGTTTGGTAACCCTTGAATGTAGGGTTTGATTTCAGTAACCCTTGAATGTAGCTTTCGGTAACACCTTGAATGTAGTGTTCGATTTCAATATCCATCCAAAATTGTCCGATCGTGGGTTAGTGTTTAAACTAGTTTTGGTGATATGGACATGTTCCCCCAAGCATTTTCCAGGTTCCAGAGCCATTTACAGTCAGTTACCATTGTTATTTTAACTGTATTTAATCCGAACTTTTTGAACTATTTGTCCCCATTGACTTAAATGGGTCTGTTTTCGAACTACAGGACTTCCCAAACTTTTACTGAAGTTCGGCAGTTCAAAAATGAACCAAACTTTAAGAAGCTCGGCCATCTCTTGTCAGCGATTGCAAATTACAATTTTCTTTGATTTGAATATATTTGTCACTGTAAATATTTGTAGCGCTGTATTTTCTTCCCATATCTATCTTTTGGAGATATTTAGGGAAACAGGTGAGCCCCATTAAGAGAAGGTTTCTCTTTCACTGTTCATTGATACACACACCAAAGGACAGCCAGCAAACTAGGGCTGTTTGCCCAGTTTACATTTATTTGGGTAAAGCATCACAATATTTAGTGTAGCTTTTCCAACTGATTCAGGCATTAGATCACATACCTTTGTTAATTAGAAAAAAGAAATTAGAAAATTAGAAGATATAAAAGCTGACCCATATAAGTCAATGGTAGATAAAAACCTGAAAGTTTTGATTAAATTTAGTGTTAAGACTAAAGGACTTGAGTAGCTAAATTTTTTGCCGCTGTACCTCAGGTATCTGGTTCAAAAACTGACCCATAGAAGTCAATGGGTGATAAAAACCTGAAAGTTCTGATTAAATTTAAGGTATTCATAGCAATAGTATGTTAAGCTAGGTACACACAGTACTAATACCAACCGTATTGAGGCTTTATCGGTACTGCTTGCCCAAATGAGCAATGAGCTATAGGGGAGTCTGCCGTGGCCGAGGGAAACACACAGTCCAGAGCCTTCTCTCTATGCTGTGCATAGGGGGAGCGCTTGGGACTGTGTGTAGCTTGATCTTTGAAAAATGATAGACAGGATCTTGCAGATCCTGTCTGTCATTTTTCAAAAATCTTTGCTTTGTGTACCCAGCTCAGGGACTCAGGGGCAGACAAAATGGTCTGGGGAACATGTACATATAACAAAAACTTTTAAACCTATCTTTCTTCACCTTTGACCTATTTTCGAGATTCCGCATTGAATAATCAAGGGTTATCATATTCAAATTTGCATCTCTATTACTATTCCCGGTTCTATCCCACTGTGTAATGGTGGCCATGTTATGATCACGGCCATTTGGTCCATGGATTGTATAATAGTATCGGGCGAGAATAAAAATTCCGGCCATCCCAACAGGGAAAAATATTAAACGATTGTCAGCCGATCATCCATACACAGGCTAACGATCGCACAATCCGCAGGCCGTACGACCAGGGAGGGCTTGTCTCGCAGGTGTATCTGTAGTTACGAACCATTTCATGTAGCAGATCACATGATGTTTCTACGGTGTCATGAAAACTGTTATAGGGAGAAATTTCCTTTAAAGGGCTGTTATTATAAAAACAAATAAAAATATGAAGTATACATATATAGTTAATGCCAAAGGAGATACAAATGTGTTGTAATAACAAGTCTTAGTTTTATATATTAGGTTTATATTTTTTAAGTTCACTTTCTTCATATACTGTACATACATTGTGTTTTTTTTGTGCACATTTATATTTCTGTAATTTTAATGTAGTCTTAGATAATATAGTAATAATTTTGCTAAGTGTGCTGTAAGTAACAAGTCACTAGTCTCTTAAGTGCCTATAGTAGAGTTTAAACCACCCTTGACCTTATTGTATTGGACTTAAAGTAAAAACAAGTCTACAGTACAGTTCTTTTTCTTTTTAAATGTAGCAAAGAAGCCTATGTATTTCAATATTAAAACCATTCCAGATTTCACAAGGACACTTTCCACTGCCCTTTATAATGCATCTCCAGATTGCTGTCTTTGATCTGTTTCAGTTAGAGAATGTTTCAAAATGTAAACCTACCCAGTTCACTGTATACATGGCTAAGGACATTAAGAAGTATTGAGAAATAAACTGCAGCACAGAAAAAGCAGCTCCGATAACTGGGACTGTGATGTAATTCTTCTAGGGTGCAAGCTTAGGTTCTCTCCTTTATCCGTCCTTTGATGTCTGACATTGTGTACTTTTATGTGTAACATTTTTTGTTTTTACTGTTTATCATTTGTGTCAACATTCCTTAAGATTCCACCAGGAAGAACAAAGCTGAAAGAGTTCCATCTGTTTTCAAGAAAAAAAAAAATCAAGACCATTTTTCTGACATCACAAATTCTGGAAAGTGAGTACACTGCATAAAGCTTATGAATTTCAAATCTCCCTTTAAACCATTACAGTCTGTTAAAAGATGGGACTTCATTATCATCCTGACAAAAGGAATTAGAAATTTACCAATCAAAGTGAAATATTATGTACAGGTTATTACAGGCAACATCCCCGCTGGAGAATACTTTATAAATCTTCATAATTCAGGGTAAACCAGGAGGCTTAACTTGTCAGTATACTTTAAAGCGTAATTTTATGTTTTGTTCCAAAAAGATTGTAAAGTAAGAAATATCAAATCATAGTAACTTTAAAAAATGTAGACAAAAACATTTTTAACAGAATAAATGTTCAGAAATATAGTACCATTAAATTGTTTTAACACAGTTTTCAGGGGAGAACTGGATAGCAATGGCCCTCCCAAAAATAATATTAAGAACTAAGAACAGGGCTAACCCTAGCTTCTTCTAAACAAAGAAGGCAGGGTGAAACTGGAGTGGGCATGATAACTAGTTGAATGGGTAGGGGCATTGAAATTAGAATCTAACTGGGGCCATACATGGTCCTGGGTTAAGGTGATTTGATTTTCAATCATTAATTCATCTTATATTGGGCCATCTTGTTGACAGTCTGGAATGTTCATATTGTGGTCCAATGTTAATTGCAAATTGATAAGTCCAGGCATTTGTTAGAACATTTTCACAACATTGTTTGTCAACTAGTTTAAGGCCTGAACAGGGGTACAAAATATGGACCTTCTTTTCAATTAAAGGAAGCGTTGACACAGGATGCTGCTAGTTTCTTTCAAAAAAAGATTTAACAATAGGTGTAAATTATAATTAAAACATAACAATCAAAACTTCTCTAAGCATACTGAAATTTTCATGTCTCTTTGAGGCATATTTAAAAACCCATGGTATTGGTCATTACTAATAAAGCAGGATCCTAAATATCTCTGGAACACACAGATTTTCCATAATTTCTACCTGACTGGTTGCTCATTACTGATTATTAGGTTAAATTGGTTGGCCTGAGCGATGAGGGCACTTCCTGATCAAGAGAACACAGATCAGTATATAGATTGGTAGATCAGGCTTCAGAAATATTGGTCCTAAGTTGATCATGGGTTTCTACTTGACAAATGGCAGTTCCTGTAAGTGGAAACGAACAAGAGTGGAAGCTGTTATAAACTCCTTTGTTATAAAGGACCTATTTATTAAAGGGCATGTTCACCCCAAAACTATAATTTCCCCCACTACTGGCCCCACTGTGTAGTGTAGTAAAATCCTTACCTTACATCCCTGTTCCAAATGGTTCTCCTGTAATGTGTGTCCAAATTCCCAAAAACTGACCACCAGGAGCCTGGCCTAGTCTATATAGGACTCTGCCTCCTGTCTCTCCTCCGGGAGAATTTGCACATGCTCAGTGCAGCCCTCCCCCTTCCTCTCCCTTCCTCTCCCTCCCATTTCTCTCTCTTTCCCCCTAGAGTAAAATCCCTTTTCTGTAGTGTAGGGCTCCCTCCCCCAACCCCAACCGCCATAGTTATTTGAAGGAAAACTCCCCCAATCATTGCTTACATTGCCTCTTTCCCCTGACGTTCAGAACAGCCAGAAGCCATGTCCATGATTGGCTGCCTCTCAGCCAATCATGGACACGGCTGCCAGTCCGGCCCCCTGCTTGCAGTTTCATTTCCTTCAAATAACTATGGCAGTTGGGGTTGGGGGAGGGAGCCCTACACTACAGAAAAAGTGTAAAAAAGGGGTGGACATGCCCTTTAAGGACATAGAAAAAGAACAACATTTAATCATCTGATGCTTGCATGGTTTGTGTGAGTCCCTTGGTGAGTCTCTGATGAAACGCATCAGACCACCTTTTGGTTGCACCTTTGAGATGTTTTCTGGCACAACTTGTTGATGTTTATATGGAGTTCCGAATAAAAGTTTATGACAATACTACCTGTCGGGTCTGAGTCCTGTGTTCCAGAGCGGTCCGCTTCCTAGTGTTTGCTTGTGGTTTGTGTGAAAGTTTGAAAATAAAGATTGTTTTTGCTAACAGTGTGCTATGATGTGACTGTGACTGGGTGTAAGTAGATAAATATTTCTTCTAGTTAAAGGGGTGAGGTTGAAAGTAAGTTTTAGGCACTGTGTTTCTAGATTTTAGTACTGCACCTGTTTTAATTGCAAGCAGGTTCTGTAAGGGTTAAAAAGTGGTGTGTTTTTTTCTTCTCTGTCTCCTTGCACTGATTGTGTGTGGGGGCTGGGGCCAGTTAGTTAATTAGCATTCACGTTGGTTGGATCAGTGGTTTGTACCTGACAAAAGGCAGTTCCTGTGAGCGGAGGCTGTTATAAACTCCTTTGTTTTATAGGACCTTTTTATTAAAAAAAAGTCAGGATCTAGATAGATTGTCTCATTGGGCTGCTAAGTGGCACATGAGATTCAATGTTGATAAATGTAAGGTGATGCATTTTGGACTTAAGCATTTTTGTGCTGCTTATACTATAAATGGCTCTGTGTTAAGTGAATCTCTGTTGGAAAAGGATCTTGGAGTTTTGGTGGACAACAAACTGAACGGTAGCAAGCAGTGCCAGGCAGCAACAGCTACAGCCAGCAATATATTGTCTTATATAAAGAGAGGTATGGTTTCAAGGGAGATAAATGTTATTCGCCCTCTTAAAAAAGCATTGTTAAGGCCTCATTTGGAATATGCAGTGCAATTTTGGAATCCTGTATACAAAAAGGACATCCTGGAAATGGAAAGGGTTCAGAGACGTGCAACTAAAATAATAAAGGGAATGGGGGAGCTTGAGTATGAAGACAGAATGGATAAGTTACAATTATGTACACTAGAGAAAAGGCACTTGCGTGGGGATATGATTACTGTGTACAAAAACATTAACAGGCCATACATTAAACTGTCTGGGGCATTGACTTGAAGAAAATAAATTTAGGCTTTAAGTTTGGAAATGGTAGTTTTATAGTAGTTTATCTTCCAGCGCCTGACTGTGCGTTCAGGGGTTTGTGTAGAGCAGCACTCCAAAGTTTTCCACTATTTGTGTAGGTTAGTTCTTTAGTTGTAAAATGGTTGCGCTCGATCAAGTTGTTTTAAAAGTAAAAATAATTAATCCCATTAAAACATATATATGAAATGGTTAAAATACACTTACTTTCTTCATACCAGTCAATGGTATGATTTACCAAAGATAGCTTTATTATAGTGCACCACCACACAATAATACAAAGTGCTTAGTGCAAAAATAAAAGAAATATAAAAACAGGTATAAAAACAGGCATCAAAAAACACTTAGCAGAGTTTATGTAGGATCCCCTTGACTCTTTAAGTCAGCAGGGGCCAGGATTAGTATGTCTACGCGTTTCACTGTTTGCTGCAGCTTTCTCAAGACAGTATAAACTTCCAATTTCCATTTTTGCTAATCCGCGAATGAGTTCCACCATGCGTTACAGTGGTCATTTCGTCAATTCACGTCTATGAATAAAGTTCAAGCGTTTTTTTGTGTCGGGCGCTGGGGGGAGTAACCCTATATGGTTGGTTTAATGATAGAGGCATAAAACAGACTGAAAAACCCTAATTGTCTTCTAGAATTCAGTAATATATCATGGATGTACCTGAGCATCATGGGTAAGAATGCTCCTGAGTTGCTGTTATGCTATTTATACATATTTATGCTATTTATGAAAACCCATATTACCAACAGCAACCCAGGAGCAAAAGTTTGAGGTTCTGCAATGATACTTCTTCCCAGGATGCTTATTTCCTTGGAATAATCCTTATTAGCTGTTGGGTGGGGCAAACATGCTCAAATCTCTGCTGAGCAACTCAATTGCCCCAGGGATAAAGACAAGACCATAACAGACACTATTAAGGGTTCTGCACACAGGAAGTCAGCACTTTGGAATTATTTATTTATGCACCGAGACCTCACTAGATGGGCAGTTTAAGGATATTGGAATGAGAACTTTTTTTTTAAAGCTTATGCATTTGTGCTGAACTTCCACTTTAACAGTAAATCATGTGCAAGCAGTTAGTTCTGTTTATTCTGTTTTGGTATAGGTTGAGGAGTATGTAATATTTTCACAAATTAATAATTTCAGTATGCAGCTAATATTTGAAGTTTATGGCTGATCACAAGATATGCTTTAGGCCAGTAATATGAACCGTATACTTTTGAAGGGTAAAGTGATGTGTCCTTGGTAATGACCTCTTTATTTGTTCCAGAGTTGAAAAGTTGAAAGCTTGTGTCACTATTTGGATCTGGTAGATACATCTTTACCTTCTGTAATTTAAGGCTAAAGGAACAGTAAATCTGTTGCTTATGGGAAATGGTTATGTTTTAAAATCTTCTGGGTTCCCGCGATGCAGTAAATCAATATGATTTACTGCATTGTGGGAACCCGGAAGCTTAGGGGCACTGAAGTAGCACCTTCATTTAAAAAAACGTTTGTTTTTGCACTACCAGCTCGAAGATTAAATGTCTTAAATGAATACGTTACCTCTGTTGTATTGTATTGAGTGCCTGTGCCATTAATACAAATGCTGCAGGCCCCAGAAAGTATGGTTTAAACCCACGCTAACCTAATATTACATCGAGAAGCATGGGTTCGTTCGTTAGCGGCCAATATTACATCTCCCCGCATATGTCTGTTCTCCAATTGACCTTCTGTAAAAACATGAGTGTTTCACTCTAAGGCAGGAAGGAGTACACAAACAGATTCAGTAACAATTTTAAGTGTGGACAATTGTTATGTCTGGTAAATAAATCAGCAGTAGAAAAAACTGGTATATACATTTGATACCAACATTGATCAGAATTGTCAGAAATAACCAGTCGATTTGCACATTTGATCTCCTGCAACACAAATATCAAGCTGACCAATCAATTGGACAAAAATGGCAGCTTGTGTGTAACCAGGCCTTAGTGTTGTTTTTTGTTGTTGTTTTTTTTAACTGCCACCCGTAGAAATGGTATTAATATGGCATATCCACTTAACTGTTTATTTTATATACTTATAATGTGCAAATTGCTACTAACTACTAGATGGATTTCTCGGACTTTTGATATTTTCCGGACTTTTGATAATTATTATAATTATAATTGTCTATTATATTTATACACAAATAAATATCGAATCCATGAGTAAAATGTCTATTATACATACAGTATATGCGAGTATCAAATCCACAAGTAAAATGTCTATTATACCTGTACGCGAGTAAATATTGAATCTGCGAGTAAAACGTCTATTATACCTATATGCGAGTATCGAATCCACGATTAAAATGTCTATTATAACTATTTGCGAGTAAATATCAAATCCGCGAGTAAAATGTCTATTATACCTATACGCAAGTAAATATTGAATCCACGAGTAAATTGTCTATTATACCTATACGCGAGTATTGAATCCGCAAGTAAAATGTCTATCGTACCTATACGCGAGTAAATTTGAATCCGCGAGTAAAATGTCTATTATACCTATACGCGAGTATCGAATCCGTGAGTTAAATGTCTATTTTACCTATTCGCGAGTATTGAATCCACAAGTAAAATGTCTATCATACCTATACACGAGTAAATATCGAATCCGTGAGTAAAATGTAACATAGTAACATAGTAACATAGTAATTAAGGTTGAATAAAGACATTCGTCCATCAAGTCCAACCTATTCCCTCTTTTTTTTTTTTTTTTTTAACCCTACCTAACAGTTGATCCAGAGGAAGGCAAAAAACCCCAGCTAAAAAAGGGGGGGAAAAATTCCTTCCTGACTCCAAACGGCAATCGGAAAGTATCCCTGGATCAACCAGATCTATATGCATTAATACCAGTAATTCTCAATATTTTTTAGTTTTAGAAACTTATCCAGGCCTTTTTTAAAGTTATTCAATGAACTTGCCATTACCACCTCTGCTGGAAGACAGTTCCACAGTTTCACCGTTCTCACTGTAAAGAAACCTCTCCTAACTTGAAGATGAAACTTCTTTTCTTCCAACCTTAAAGGATGTCCACGAGTCCTCTGATATGACCTATTAGTGAACAATGCACCAGAGAGTTCACTGTATGGGCCATTAATATATTTGTATAAGGTTATCATGTCCCCACGCAACCGCCGCTTCTCCAATGTAAACAGCCCTAACTTGTCTAATCTGCCTGCATATTCAAGCCCCTCCATTCCCCTTATTAATTTAGTTGCCCTTCTCTGAACTGCCTCAATTTCCAAGATGTCCCTTTTGTATATGGGATTCCAAAACTGCACCGCATATTCCAAATGTGGCCTTACCAGTGCCTTGTAAAGAGGGAGAATAATATTTTTCTCTCTTGATTCCATTCCCCTCTTTATACAAGACAATATCTTGCTAGCTCTAGCTGTTGCTACCTGGCATTGTTTGCTACAGCTAAGTCTGTTATCTACCAGAACCCCCAAATCTTTTTCCATTTCAGATGCACTTAACACAGAGTTATTTATGGTGTAGGTGGCACAGGGATTATTAAATCCCAAATGCATCACCTTACATTTATCAACATTGAATCTCATCTGCCATTCTGCTGCCCATTTTGATAATCTATCTAGGTCTGCTTGCAGCACTTGCACATCATTGGAAGTTTCCAAAGCTCTGCATAATTTAGTGTCATCAGCAAACACAGAGACCTTGCTCTCAATGCCCCCTTCTAAGTCATTTATAAACAGATTAAACAGAAGCGGCCCCAGTACAGAACCCTGAGGAACTCCGCTTAGAACTTTAGCCCACATAGATGTAGCTCCATTAACCACCACTCTCTGTTTGCGGTCCAATAACCAGTTCTCTATCCATGAACAAATGTTTTCTTCAAGGCCAACAGTCCTCAGTTTATACATTAGTCGCCTATGTGGCACAGTATCAAAGGCTTTTGCAAAATCCAAATATACCACATCCACAGCTGTGCCTGAATCTAACTTCTTACTCACTTCTTCATAAAAACCAATTAAATTTGTCTGGCATGATCTATTTCTCATAAATCCATGCTGACTACTACTAATAAGATGATCTCTGGAGACAAAGTCAAGGATATGATCCCTTAACAAAGTTTCCATCACCTTCCCTACCACTGATGTTAGGCTTACAGGTCTATAGTTACCAGGCTGTGAACGACTACCTTTTTTGAATATTGGTATTACATTGGCTTTTTTCCAATCCAGCGGCACATCCCCAGACAAAAGCGAATCTGAAAAGATGAGACACAGTGGTCTTGCTAGAACTGAACTAAGCTCTTTTAAAATCCTAGGATGCAATCCATCTGGTCCTGGCGCTTTATTGATATTAACTTTGTCTAATTGATTCCGTACCATATCCTCTGTTATCCAATGTGAAAACTCTTCATTTCCTCCCTGCACATTGTTACAATCCCTACTGTAAGGATTCTCAACAGTAAAAACCGATGTAAAAAAACGGTTTAGCAGATTAGCCTTTTCGGCATCCTCTACAACCACCTCAGCTCCATTATTTAATGGTCCCACATTCTCAGTCCTCATTTTTTTACCATTTATATACTTAAAAAACATCTTGGGGTTGGACTTGCTTTGTTCGGCAATCCGTATTTAATTTTCTATTTTAGCTAGTTTAATTGCTTTCTTGCACTCTTTATTACAACTTTTGAAGTCCCTGTAAGCCTGTTCTGTGCCTTCTGCTTTCAAAATTTTAAAAGCCCTTTTCTTTTTTTCCATTTCCCTTTTTACCTGAGCATTAAGCCATGCAGGAGTGGACCTAATTTTTTTACACTTGTTTCCTAAAGGTACCGATTTGGAGATGTTATAGTTTAATATCCCTTTAAAAGTGGTCCACATCTGCTCAGTATCTTTACCTAGAAACAGTTCCCCCCAGTCTATGAGCAGGAGCGATTCCTTCAAAAGCATAAAATTAGCTTTCCTAAAGTTAAAAGTTTTTGTTAAGCCAGTGCACTTTATTTTTCTGCAACCTATATTAAATGACACTATATCATGGTCACTATTCCCTAAGCTTCCCATTACCTTCATCTCCAAAATGAGCTCTGGGTTATTAGATATCACCAGATCCAACAACGCATTCTTTCTAGTAGGAACTTCTACCATCTGTGAAAGAAAATGCTCATATATGTCTATTATACCTATTCGCGAGTAAATATCAAATCCGCAAGTAAAATGTCTATTATACCTATACGCAAGTCAATATCAAATTATCAAATCCGTGAGTCGTTCATGTGCTAATTATCAAATGTTTGAACGCGAGAGCTCGAAAGTAGAGCGCGTGAGAGTAAAATCAATTTTTCGAAAGTCCTGGATATTCAAACATGTTCCCCAGACCATTTTCCAGGTCCCACAGCCATTTACATTAAGTTACCATTGATATTTTAATTGTATTTCATTCGAACTTTTCAAACTATTTGACTCCCATTGACTTTAATGGGTCCGTTTTCGAATTTTCGAACTTTCCAAATAGTCCGAAAGTTTGAAAATGGGCCGAGCTTTCAAAAGTTCGGCCATCTCTACTAACTACACAATCAGTATAGTAATACATAGGGAGCCAGATATCAGGGAGGACAGATTTTATTTGGACATAAAAAATATCATCCTGGTAAATATGCTCAGAACTGAAAGCTAATGCAATATTAAACATTATGTGCAGATTTTCTAATACCATGATTAGCCTTAAAGGGCATGTCCACCCCCAAAACTAAAATGTAACCTCCTACTGGCCCCAAAGTACAGTTTAAAAAAAATCCTCCTTTTGCTCAATGAGCTTTTTAAAAGCTTGAGCATGTGCAGTGTAGGCAGTAGGGAAAACAGCAGTTAATCATTGGTTGGGATGTAAGCAGTCACAGCCTTAATTGACTGCATGGAGGGAGGAGCCAGCTTACTCTGCCAGAATGTTTACAATAATTATACTTAAATATCTGGTTAATAATACATCTTATTATGTGCTGAATATATCAGCTGCGGTTGGGGGCAGGTAGCCAACATTAGAGATGACCGAAACTGCTAAAATCCGTTCCGCCTATGGATTCGCGGATTTTCGAAAAAATTCAAAAATCCGCGTAAAAACCCATTAAAGCCAATGGGGAAAAAAATCCGCACAGATCTGCCTAAATATAAGGTAAAACAGCAATGGTAACTTACTGTACATGGCTGTGGGACCTGGGAAATGGTCTGGGGAACACTACATATCCCCATACTAAAAAAAAAAACTTCCTCACAGATTGCACCTTTTTTTGAGCTTCCGCATTCTATTTTCGAGCTGCGTTGATATTTTTCGGAATTTTTCTTGGAATTTTGAGTTTCCAAGGAATTTTCGAAAATTTTGCAAAAAATTATACAGTAACTTACTGTAAATGGCTCTGGGGAACAGAGCAATCTGATTGTAACCAATTCTGATTGAAAAAGAATCTTATTGGTTAGTATACCAATCAGATTCTTTCTAAAATAATTTTAATGTATCCAATCAGAATTGCTTACAAATAAAGGTGAAGTTTTAAAACCCTAAAGCTTGAAGCCTGTTATTTACAGTGTATATGTTTTCAAGGACATGCTGAAAGGCCGCTGACGTGGAGCTCCGCTAACAGAGGGGGTAGGTGACCGCTCCTCTATTTTCTGTATAGGAGCGCTAAAGTCTGGGAACATGAATTTGAACGTTCGATGACTATCGAATGTTCAAATTTGTGTGTTCAAGTTTGGGTCTAGTCCATCTCTAGTCATGAACTTCCTACTGTGCTTCTTCAGAAATCCCCCCCTTAACAATCCTGCGCTTGCCCCTGGATTTAGAGCATTCCAATGGGCAAAAGGCACGTACAGCGCTAGAAGTGCACTATAATGGAGGGGCTGCATAGCACAGACTGTTGCGTCATTTTGACATCCATACCACTGTCTTGGTCCTCCAGAATTGGTTTGTTAATTAACGAACGTTCAGCATTAATTTACTGCCGTGTTGTACATTATTATACCTATTTGGGTATTATTATACTTTTGGGTCCCAAATTGTGTAAATACAGGAGTGGTTAACAACAAGTGCTAATCCACCACACTAAAATTCACACACAAGGCCGCACGCTTGTTCGGGAAACGAACGTACACACAGTAACGATAAAGCCCCGATACCGTTGGATCCGACGATATCGGGGCTTTATCGTTACTGTGTGTACCCAGCTTAAGCTTCAAAAGCATGGAAAAAACTCTATAACTCCTACACTGTCAGGTCTCCACTAAACTCACTTTAACACACTGACAAAGTGGCACCTGTCTAGCTGCCTTTTATACCCAGGGGGTTGGCACGGGTAAAAACAGCTGCCATTGGTGAATGTGATACATGAAAATCTTTGAAAATGTTCAAAGGTGGATTCGGAAAATACGCGGATTGGCAGATCTCGGAGATCTGCCATGAAACCAGGTTTGGTTCCACAATCCGGTCTATCTCTAGTTAGTATGCCAATCAGAATTGGTTACAATAAGATTAGAATCTAATTGTAACCAATTCTGACGGGAAAAGAATGTGATTGGTTGGTATACCAATCAGATTCTTTCTGAAAATTCTAATTGTAACTAATCAGAACATGATTCTTTTAGAAAGTTCCCCAGACCATTTCTCAGGGCCCTTTACAGCAAGTTACTGTATCATTTTTGCCAAATTTTCGAAAATTATTTAAAAATTCGAATTTTCTTGAATTTTTTAAATGTCCTGTTCTTTCGAAAATTTTCGAACGCAGTTCGGAAAAAATTTGGAAGGCGGAATTCTGGAAAATCCGCGAGATCCGCAATTCGCGGATCCGGAAATGGCCATCTCTAGCCAACATGTGAATAGTTTCTGTTTTAAGGGTGGACATGCCTATCTATAGGCTCATACACGCGTGTGATTGCAGGTGCCGACCCACAACACACAATGTGTATGCACGGCTGTTTTGGGCGAAAATAGTGCAGTATGTGGGAACTTTGTTGGATGAAATGGCCACTTGGTTGAAGATCGGGCCAGTCGGGAAACGATTCCCAACAAAATGGCCGCTTCAGCCGACAAACAGGGAGATTCAATAAAAGTTCTTATCGTTAAAAATGGTGCTAATTTTGCCCCAACCAATCGGATATTATGTAACATTTGAAAGCTAACATCTCATTGGTTGGGGCAAAATTAGCACCATTTTAAACGATAAGAACTTTTATTGAATAACCCTGAAAGTGCCTATACAGGGCCATGCATAGACATTGTTTATCGCAGCTTGGCACCTGCAATTGCACGTGTGTAATAAGCTTAACAATCAATCTTAACAATCAATCTTAACAATCCAATATTTGACACATCATACATGTGTACAAGCCTTAACTGAGCTTTACCCTAAGGAAGGGACTGTTCATGTTGGTGACCTTTTCTGCATTTGGTTTTCCTGTTAACCTGATGGAAAAATACAGCTAACTACATTTACATTATGTATCTTTTTATTTCAAAGAAAAAGTAAATAAATTGGTTCTGACACTTCTCTATTTTACATAACCTTTACATTATGTGTTTATGTAACCCATATCATGCTTTAAAAGGTACAGATATATCAAATGTAAAAAAAAATGTATAAGCAGCAAAATATGAAATTGTTTCTCATTTAGTAATCCAGGATCATTTTACTCCTGGAAATGGCAAACTTCTTTATTCATTTCAGGAAGGTTAATCGTTATTGAAATTGATTAGAAATGCAGATCATTTTGACTGTGGCATTGGTTTATGTTGTTTACATTTCACGTGAATGGACTATTGTGGTCTAGTTTGCAGAATACATACATTTTTCAAAGAAAAAAAAAACCACGCACAGATCCGTAACCAGTACGTGAACTAATAAACCCTGTCTATTTAGTATGAGCTATTACAATGATCTACTAAATTAACAGCATTTAGGCTAGAGTGGTTTGTTTAATCACAGTAAACCTTTACAGAAGAAAACAAGGGAGGGGTAATACTTTCATAAACCTAGAAACGGCTAACAATTCAAACAATGTATTCATTCACAGTGCTGTCAAATGCTGTGTTCTGGGTAATGTGCTATAATACTACAGAGCTAATAAACTGCCTATACCTTAACCAGACAATTCATAAATTAATTTCACGTCATAATGATTAATTTTGTCACCTGACCTGTAACTAGAAATGCATTTAAAGTAGATATTTCTGTAAGAAAAATATACACAGATTCCCATTTATGGATTGCTTTTTCACTCAAGTATATGTAAACACAACTGACCCATTTCATGAAGTCTCCTCTGCTCTGATACTGCATGATTTCCTGTACCATGAATGCTCAATTCACTAAGCCAGACCTAAGCTTGTGCTCGAGAATGTTAACAGGAGGCACAGCAAAGCCGCAGATATGCAAAATACTAACACTCTGTGGAAAGGGACACCGGTTTAAAGGATTCTAATTTTATAGCACCATGCAATGTTTAAAATAGATTACATTTTTTCTTTAAGCAAACAGTGTTTTAAATGTATATACACATACATAATATATAAGGAATAATATGCTCCTTACTTAAAGGGCAAGTCCAGCCTAAAAACAAGTAACTTTTAAAATTATTATTACCCCCCCAAAACCTCACTTTTCCAAGGTCTCTAAAGATCAAAGATGCCCCAGAACTTACTTACCTGACCCGAACCCTCGCCGTCTATTCCACGCCCCCCTGCTCCTCTTTCAAGCTCATTGCGAGCAAAAACAGGAGCAGGGGACTTCTGCGCTGACATGTACCGCTTCTCTTCCTGGTAGTGGCTGTCAGGCGATTGGGCGTAACGTCACTTCATGTCGCGCACTAACTGACAGCTGCAACCAGGAAGTGGAGCGGCTGTCAGCACCAGCTGTGGAGTAGAAAAGGTGAGGGTCCAGATCAGCTAAGTTCTGGGGGTTCTTTGAAGTCTAGGAACCTCGCGAAAGGGAGGTTTTGGGCAGTAATAATCATTTTAAAAGTTACTTATATTTAGGCTGGACATTCCCTTTAAGTCACAAAGCATTAGCATTACCAAATAAATGTGAGCAGACTATCTCTTTGTACAAAATAAATGTTAGAAGACTATCTCTTTGTAATTGACTTGTAAAAGTCAATGAAATCTGGTAATTTCTATAATCTATATATTTTATATTAATGGGGTATATTATTATTTGGGGGAAGTTTAAGTTTTGCTGCCTTAAAGGACATCTCAAGAGCACTAGTAGTAGTACTCTTACCTACCTAAATGGTCGGTGAGCAGTGAGCTGTCCCAAATGTTCCCTGTCCACCCAACTTGTCTCACCTCTCATCTTTAATTTAGGTGTGGATTAACCCGTGTTAAACAAGGTGGTGGGTGGACTAGGAGACAAGTGCAAGGATCTAAACAATCACTCAAAGTTTTGAAACCTGTGGAGAGATGGGGACTGAAGATGGTGTTGGAGGAAAAATTTCTGTTGGGTCCGAATAATCGTTTTTTCGTTCCTATTTCGAATTTTTGTAAATTTTGAGCATTTGAAAATTCGAAAACGAACCCATAGAAGTCTATGAGAGAATATTTTTTTAAGGTTTCTGTCCATTTTGAGGGACAAATAGTAATAGTAGGTTACTGTAAATGACACAGAGACCTGGGGAATGGTGTGGGGAAAGCGTAAATATAACCAAACTTATTTTAAAACCATCTTTCCTCACGATCGGGCTGTTTTCGAGCTTCCGCATTCTATTTTCGAGAGTTACCGAAATTGAGAGCTATTTTCGAGGGTTACCGATATTACAGATTTGAGGGTTACTGAAATAGTTTATTGCTTTCGAGGGTTACCGAAATCGATCATTACTTTCGAGGGTTACCAAAATCGATCATTACTTTCGAGGGTTACTGAAATCGATCTTTACTTTTGTTTTGCGGTTTCGATTTTCGATTTCGATAATCCTCTATTTTCAATTTTGAAAATTTGGAAACTCTGGGTTCCGTGAAATCCGGGAGTTCCGAAAGTTTCAACGGGACTTCAAAACCCTAAGATTAAATTCGAAACCGGGTTCTATTCGAACCCACATTACATCTCTAATGGCATGTTGAACAGTCGATCGCAAAAACAACATACACAGGATCCATGTTTTGAGCAACCCGATCAACTTAATCGGAATGTTCAAAATGTTTGCATTTGTTGTGCATTTTTGGGTTTCGTGGAAAAAACTGCGTGAAACTACGTGTTTTTGTCTGTTTTGTGCATTTTTTTAATGTCTATTTTTATGCATTTTAACTTCTCCCCATATTTTCATTGAATGCGTTATCACACTAAACTGCAGCTAGCACTGTGATAAAAAAACACACAAGTGTGTTAGGAATTTTGGCATCAATATATGAAATCAACATCCTTTCGCAACGCGCAAAAAAAAAAGGGCTTGTGTGAACAAAACCACAGTGCTTTCTGTAGTTAAAAATTGTATTAATTTCAAACAGGTACACATTTAGCTAGGAATTATGGAACCCTCAATAACAAGACAAGTGGAGGCCAACTGGAGGGGCCTCCTCCTCCAGATGTTTGAAAACTACAGCTAGGTTTACACTTAACTGCTTAATGTTAAATTCCGATTTAATGCCCAGGTCAGATTCTGTGACTTACTAGCTAGGGTTGCAAGGAGACTCCTCACAGTGCAAAAAACACATCTTTATTTCGGTGCTCATAGCAACATGTTTCGGATCTTCATGGATCCTTTGTCAAGCATGGTTGGAGCTCTTGGTGAAATGGACAGCTTATACGACCAAACATTCTTATCTTTGGTTAGAATACTTTTTTTTTTTTGCTTTTCTTTTGCAATGTAGCCATGATTTTTTGTGGCCCGATCCTCCATTTCCCTAGCAATTTCTTCCAACACTCTACGGTTGTGGTAGGTGCCCTCCAGCTTCGATTTCATTATGTTGTCACCTCTTTTGCTGAAAAGTTTCAAAATGTTGCTGTCCAGATATAGATAAAATGCTTCAGAGCAGCTGTCCTCCACCTTTCTTTGCGCCTAGCAGCACACTTATGATGATATTGCTGGCCTAAAGTGAAGTAAAAAGTACTAAATGTTAATTTGAGTCTAATTATTCATTCAGCCTGTCCATCCGACCTGAATCCAATTTATATCACATGTATATGGGGGCCACTTTTTGGTGCAGTATGAACCTACAACCCTATAATTCTCTGGCTGCCTTCTGCAGCTATCGAGAGCTTTGGAAGTTGCTGGGAGTTGTATCTTTTTAAACATCTGGTGATGTGCAGGTTGGAGATCCCTGTAGCCCATGCCAACAGAAAATGATGTGCAGAGCCCCCATTTAGAATGAGAAGTATATGGAACGCAAATGATGTACCATAACCCTTACTTTACATGAAGTTGTGTACTAATATACAGAAATAGGAGCCAAAATTTGACTTAGTAATCTCTATTGTTGCTCCCACCCCACACCTTTTTTCTTGGCCACAGATAACCTTTTATTGCAGTGACATAAAACATTTTTGCCATAGATCAATGGCTGTTATCTGACTCTCTAGATTCAGCTAGCAAAGCAAAACTCTGTAAAACTGATAAGAAATAACTGTTGTATATTAAAGCAGATAAAGAAAATAAACACACAAATCAAGATGAATACATACTTTTCTCTTTTAAGTTCCCTGAAAATCAAAAGCGATGTTTAATCTCTATGGTTGTTACTATTAGTGGGTTCAGTGAACTTATACTGAGTAAATTCACTGTTGATATTTCTGTAGTGTTTCAGTAATCAACACAACTTCACCCCGTTCATACTCTATGTCTAGTGAGGATAAAGGTCATCTATACTAAAAAAAGTTTTTTTTTAAATTGTCTATTACTGAAAACTATAATTCTTCACAACTATTACTGTACCATTTATTTGTTGATTTGTCTCCTATTTCTTTAGATATCAAATCTGAAGCATCTTACATTTTAGCTTTCAATCAAGTGCCTTATTATAATAAACTTTACTGCTGTGTGCAGTTTTGCTGTAAGTGGAATGATGACATTTGACATGTGTAAATTGCATGGTGGGAAATTCCCTTTTTCAATGTTGCCACATAGTGATAACAAAGCATGATTGCCTTCACAAATAGTCAGGTCTGATAAAGTCAGCTAACAGCGGAATATACTGAGCAAAACAAGTATAGGATTGAATGCATACAGCAACACACACACCTCAGAGGGAGTAATACTTTCATTTAAATTAAGATTAGGCAAAGTAATTTTTTCAATATAGTAGTTTATTAAGGCTTTGTTCACACAGGCCGTTATTTTAATTGAATCTTTGGGAAAAAAATTGGTAAACCCAGCAAGTACATGAGTAATCCTGGTCAATATTTTTGGAAAAGTAAATGTTTTTAATGATCTGACTTGCTGGTAAATCACAGTTGATCCTGTGTAATTAAAAACACAGAATGGTCAGTGGGGATGAAATATCAGTACCATTTTCATTTCTGACTGGTGGGTTATCATGGGTAATATCTGTGCGCACTAGGCCAAACATTGGCAATATGTATTCAAGCTGCAATATGAACCTTAAACTTTGCATTAGTATGACACAGGAACTCATTTTCCAAGACAATTTGCAATAATTTCAATTATTTTTTGTTTTTGTTTTATATATTTATCTTCCAGATTGGGAGAGAAATAACAACGCAGGCAGAAATATAAGTAATAAAAATAATATTAAGTAAGCATTTGAGAAAAAAATGAAAAGAGACAAAAATAACCAATTATCAAGATGAGTGGCAGAGCTACATTCCATGTCTATACCTAAAGATATACTACTTAATTGAACTGAAACATTCCTTTATTTCTCCGACGCTGGCGGGAATGGTGGTTTTGGATGAAAAATTTCCCCTAGTTCATGGTTGGCTCTCTGTACTAAGGTATAAGAGAGTTGGCCGTGGTCGCAGTATGGCAATCAAGGTTCTCCCTATACTATATAGGGAGAATGCTCTTGACTGTATGTACTCCAGTCTGTCAAAGATCACAGACAGAATCTTGAAGATTCTCAGTGAGATTCAATAAAAATTCCTATTGTTAAAAATGGTGCTAATTTTGCCCCAACCAATCAGATCTTATTTATCATTTGAAAGCTAACATCTGATTGGTTGGGGAAAAATAAGCTCAATTTTTAACGATAAGAACTTTTATTGAATCTCTGATAGTCTGTCATCTTTGACAGATTGTTACAGCTGGGTACACACCATACAATTTTTGACTGATCATTTGGTCCTCTATAGAACGCATGGATGGTCGTGGCAAACTGTCAGCCACTCCTTCGGCCTGTCTATCCAGTCGGAAGTGCAGAATGGTCAGATGAAGAATCTACAGGTGTGTACCGACCTTAAGGCTAGGTACACATGAGTAGATTTGTGGTGTTTCTGGGCTGGCCGTGAACAGGCTGTCACCTCATATTACTGTCATAAATCCAACTGTGTTTACCAGCCCTGATGCTACTGGCAAGTGTCAATTTAAGCCACTGATAATGGAATTTTTTAGGTGTCCACTTTTCATTTAATACTGTTCTCTTACATGTTTTCCATTTCTCAGTATGTGGCTGACATATCAGTTATCCTTAGATACGGTGACATTGCCAGCCCCCATTTTTCTGAAGCTTTATTACAAATTAGGAGGATTAATACAAAATAAAGATTTTAACTTTAGTCTGACATACAAAATGATATTTAAGGGCATAACTACCAGGGGAGCAGGGCCTGCAACCGCAGGGGGGGCCCATCTTTTTATTTTCCTATGATAGCTATAGCCTCCTCCCAGAAAACCACTGTAGATGAAGCAGAAAAAGGGTCTCCATCATCGGTTTGCTGGGGGTCCCAGTGATTCCTAGTTACACCACTGCTGATATTGGTTTTGTTTTGGCTGCCTTATTGAATCTTTGCAGGCAGGGAGAGGGGCCTTGAGAAATGATGAGGGAGGGGAATACTATATGTTGACTGTGCAAACATACCTTTATGTAGAGGAGCTTTTACATATGTTACTGCTGTTTCTATTCCATTTGGAAACATGCCAGAAAAGAACTTTCAATATGATCCCTATCTGGCTGCTACCCTGCCTTATTCTCTACTCTTGGTTACAGCCTTTGTAGCTGTTAATATAAATAAGGTCATTTATTCTAGAACAGATATAGAGTCACAGATATTCTTTTAAAAAAAGACAGAAATCAGATGTTGCATTTAAAAGCCGTAAATAGTAATTTACATTTTTTGTGGGCATCTTTTTTAATAAGATAATTTTAGATTATAAGCTTCCATGTACAAATTTTCAATGTAGGTGTTAAGCAAAAGTTCTCTAGGTTTGGCAATGTGTGAATAAAGGTTGATGAAGTTGTGACGTTAACGCATGTGTGTCATTTGCGGTGTGCGTGATGCCTCCATCTTTTACCTGTATACCCAGAGAAACGTGGAGTTGGCCAAAGCGATGGGCTTGGGGCAAGCAGCACCCAGGCCATTGGGATACATTGGTGAGCATTTACCCTATGTATATAGTAGACTAACATATTTGTTAGAAGTATAAAATACCGGTGGACCCTGGGAAGTGTTAAACCAGAGGGTCTGGGGCATATTAGCGCACCCGAACCACCACCGTATGAGAGTGAGCATCCATAGTGGAAATACAGCACTGCATGAATTATAACTATTAGCATATCAGTGTAGGGAGTAGAGCACCTTTTTGAATATTAATATCTTACATTTACCACCACATTAATTCTACACAAATTAACACATTTCACCAAATGGGTAGCAGTAAATAAAATGTAAATAAATAATAATCAAGGTTTATGGAGTTAAGAGTTTTTACAGTTTTAAATACAAAATATAATCTTAGAACTTCTTCTGATATTCTTCTTTTGTACATTAGCAAGTTCAATATCCCATACATTTTATATACAATGAATTTTGTCCGCGTTCCAGTCCTTTTGCAGGTTAAAGGGGAACTGTGGTCCAAAAATGACTTGAGGTAAATTGATAGGAATTGCTCCCGAGAATTTTTGCAATGTATTTCCATTGTTTATTTTGCATAGTTTTGAAGATATTTACATTTTTGTGTGTGATATGGCAGCAGCATCACCAGGTCCCCTGCACTTCCTGCTTCCTGCTCTGAAAATGTCAGTCAATCTGTCCTGCGTCTCCTCCTCCCCTTTGCAGCCCACCTGGTCCCTCCCACTAATGGACCCCATGGTCCCTCCAGTTGCAGGCAACCCATGACCTATTATCTTACAGCCCCATGTGGCCCCGCCCACTCACAGGTGCCATGGCCCCGCCCACTCGTGGGTGCCTAAGCCTCGCCCACTTGTGGGTGCCGTGGGTTACTCAGACCCCCCCTCTACCTTCTCTGTCAGGACTTCACACAGCAGAGGTTAGGAGGGACTTCTTGTCTCCCTCACACACTGAAGGAGTCTGAGGCTGTGCTCGTCGGTGGCACTGTGCAAGAGAAGCCTCAGGAATGTCACATGTCAGCCTCCCACCCATGGAGACCACAATTCCCCTTTAACATACATGTTTTTCCATGCATTTTTCCATGTGTGTCCGCATTTCTGGTCCATTTGTGTTCCTGTGCATTTTAAAAGAAATTATAGGAAATATAGGAAATATAGCAAAAAAATAAGTTTGTCTGCGTGTGTCCGTTTTTGTGTGTGTGATTCTGACACACATGGACCAAAAGTCGTGCACGTATGCAGAGTTAAAAAATGGGCCGAATAGATTTGTAACAGAAATTATATAGTGAGGACTGATTCTCGCAATTTCCATTATTTTTAAAATACATTGTGATTCTAGCCCTTACGGTTGATTTGCCCATTCAGATCCAATTATATCCTGAAGAGCTTACAATCAAAAACCTGAAGGCTGGGTACACATGGGGCAGATTTTTCAGGCAAAAACCGACTGATATTTCCATAAAATCTGTGTCAGTTTTGTTTCGGCTTGCAAACAATGTCAGACATGTTGATAAATGGCCCGCGCGGTTGGTCGCCGCAAACTGTCGGACAGGATGACAAATTTGTCCATGTTTACCCAGTCTAAAGCACACAATCCCGACCTATCGTTATGCTGTTTTCATCTAAAATAGTTGAAATAAAAGGATCAATATCGACAAAGAGTTAGGGCACTAGATAAAGGAGTATCATATAATGAGTATAGGTGCTCAACAGGAATAATACTGAATACAAACTCAAAAGAAGGAAACCTGTGACACTCAAAGAGTCAAAAAATATAAAAACCCTTTATTATAACTGATCATCGGCAAAGAAGTGTGCAGGTGGAAAGTGTGCAGGTGTCAAAACATAGAAGCAATGAAGCTATTACATAAGTAAATAATCTGCAACATCAACACACTCTAAATATTGATAATATAAGTGTCCCAAAATGGCAAATATAGGCTTAACAGCAATATAGAATATATACTCAATAAACAAATAATAGAGCAAGTGCAACCAATCACAGTTGTTATAAGTATATATACTAATCTATCCCAGCTATTGTTAGCCATAATGCAGACCCATTGGAGACCCACACTGAGACCAAGCAAGGTGCAGAGGCATACAGAGGGGGGAGAGCCACCACTAATGGCCAGATGCATTTTGCTCACTACAGGTTAGCTTTGTCAATGGCGTGAGGATGCCAGATCACTGCGTGTGTCTAAAAAGAACACAAATCTTGAGAGAGTGGGCATAAGCAACGCGCACCCATGCGTATTTATGACGTCATCAAGAAACGAATTGGAGTCATGGCACAACCGGCGCCATTGGGGAAACTGGCAATTACAGCATATAACCCCATGAACAACTTGTATTCAAAGGCAAGTAAAGTACATAGTCTTAATTACTATAAACAATAAGCATTAAGGTAAATACAATTCATCCATAAATAGAAAGTACAATTCATCAGATAAGTATAATACAATATATTCACTAGCAATATCGTCACTGGTTTAATGGATGGTAGAAATTCCAAAAAAAGGGATAATCACACAAAGGTGCAAAAATTTAAAAGAATTTACAAAAAATTTCAAAAAATTATTATTATTCTCTCCTATTACAGGCAAGATATAGTAGTGTCCACCAATGTATTAATAGTTATGCAAGAGCACAATGAGTCCAGAGATTCTTAAACAAATGTATCCCATACAGTAGATGAACATCGCGAGTCCAAAAGAATAATAGGAATCCGAGCCAAGTGTATCCCATATAAATGAGTATCCTCCCAAAGCCAAGTGTAACAGTAAATATAAATAAGTTGCGATCAATAAATCTAAAAATATAGACATCTAAAGAAAATCAAGATGGGCACATGAACTGACTTAATCCAGAGGTACAAAAAAAAAGGAAGAAGAATGTCAGGTCCAGGATGGGAATAAAATAGAGCATATTGTGGAAGGAGGACTAATAGATCCATCTGTGGTTCAAGGTGAGTATTCAAGATATAAACTGCTCCCATTAATCCGAAAGACAAGTTATCTGCTCCCAGGCAACTTTAAGTATACTCTATCTAGATGTATCATGGTCCAACGTCATCGCTTGTAAGGGCCACCCAGATGATGGCTTCTCTCAAAACATCACATGTAATGACGTCCCAGGATATACATTGATCATAAAGCAGAAATAAGATATCCATAGAAGTAGAGGATCAATGTAGATCATTCAGAAATGGAAAGAAATATAGAAAAAGATTTTTAAGCCACCAGATAAAAATATCAATATCTATAGTTATGGGGTTTAAAACATAAAATTATTTTTTTTTTTAAAAAAAAGACTAAAGTTATTGTGGTAGGGAATTTCGGACGACATAGGGGTAAAATTTATGTGTACATAGAAAACTGAATGTATTGATGAATACATTGTCTGTGTGGCCTGTAAATGCAAGTGTACAAATCAGGACTATTTATTCTAATATATAGAGCTGCCCCAATGAATGTCTTGATCACAGATCTGCTTAAGAAAAAAATGTACCAGATTGTATTGAACATCTTTCTCCACAATGATTCAGAATATTAAGGTTTTGTGCAGTTTCAAAATTTTTCTTGTTTTAAAATAACATTTTGTATTGAGCTGATAAAAAGTGTCAAGGGTGTAATTACCACTGAATTTAATACATTATGCCCCTCTCTGAAAGAAAATTGAGATCCTTTAGTGTTAGTTAATTGCGAATGCACTAATGAAAAGTAAGGATTTGAAAATGCAGAAAGTAATGAAGGGAAATTTAGGCACTGGATTTCCTTAAATAAGACATTAACATTAAAATAATGGGGATGCTTTTTGTTTTCTTTTTAATTAGGTATTTGATGATACTTTTTCTTGGCAGTAATCCTGCACACAAAATGAAGGCAGAGTGCCAATATTCATATTGCTTTAACATTGCATCTGCCTCCAGACTTGTGTGGCAGTAGGAGAACCTGCACACACTTTATACAGACAGAATTCATTCTGCAGTGGTAGGTGGCTCTAACACCTGCTTTTCTAAAGATCTAGCAGATGTTATTCAAGCATGGATGATTTCTGGAAAAAGGCGTTTGTTGATGACATATTTGAATTGATTCATTTATGAGGCGGTGTTTGTGACTTCATTCCATCTGGTTAATATTTTTTTTCTCTTTGATATAAGAAATTTAAATCGAAAATGTACTATTGAATACATAAAACAGACACATAAGGGTTTATTTAAATATTGCTGCATAATTGAGATCAAACAAAGCTTTAGTCTGTAATGCATTCCTAATAGTTTACAGCAACAAAATTTCATTATAATCAAAGTAGATGTTTCAAAGGAAATACAGTTAAAAATGTGAACTGAGCTTACTGGAAATGCTGTGTGGAATGGGCAAATATGTGTGCAGGTGATGGACCCCTTTATTGCTATTAATTAATGCTGCTTAGAGTCATTAACAAAAAGGACTATTATTCATTGTACTTGCTTTATAATACTTTTCATTTTACAATAATTGTGTAATGGTTTAAAAAAATAATTCCTGTAGAGGAAGGTATATTGTATTCATTCATTTTTCCATTCTTATAGCAGTGGTAGTATGTCTAAAGGGGATTAAAGCGGTATCACTGATATTTTGATCAGGTTAAATTTCCACTATGTGCAATGTATTTTTCACCCAATGTTGACAGAAAAAATCAAAATTTTATAAATGTGACTGTGGCATTGGACCAAATATTGGCTGTGTATACAGCCTAATCATTTTTTTGTTTTTCTTATCAGTACTTTAATATGCTGGGTCCAGATAGAAAGCGCCACCTCTTTAATTCTCCTCTGACTTTACCCTATAATACATGTTCTGTGTCTCATTCCAGAGCTGTCATTGGCTGACAAAAGGCGAATCTTTTACTAATAAAGTACTCGCCTACCATCTACAACAATGCTGATATCAGGACCATTTTAAAGTATTGGAAAATAAAAGACGTTACAGGTCTCCAGGAAGATGTGCTATTGATTTCACATATAGTTCTCCTACAACACATATGATATGAACCTTCAGAAATTGCTCTATAAAAATGTTTTTATAAACATGCTTTATAAAAATCTAAAGTAACACTTAGGGTTCATTCACAAAATATCAGTTTGTATCCGTTTTTCAAAAAAATAAAAATGGACAGACAGTAAAACCCCATAGGATTTCATAATATCCTTCACACCTGCTTTAAAAAACGCACTGCATGCAGCATTTCTGTCCATTTTTTCATGCATTTTCTATAGAAATCTATGGAATACACATTGTTAAAAAATGGATACAAACTGACATAAACACATGCTGTGCATTTCTGTCAGTTTCTAGTGAGAACGAGCCCTTAAAAGTTTAGCACATTAACTCCTGCATCCTGTTCTTTATATTATGCAATTAATAATCATCACACTAACCATTGCCAATCCCCTTCCCAACATCCTTTATTCCCATTAATCATTCCCATAGAAAATGTAATCTGGAAGCAGTAATCCTGAAAAGACCTTGCCATTTCCATTTAGTTTTCTCTGCCTCCTTGGTGTCTGTTATTGTTCTTATCATATATTTTAACAGATCATTATAGTAAATCATTTGTTACTGCCCATTTATAGAGAACGCATTGACCACTTTCCAGCTTCCCCCTAAGCACTTAACTTGGTTTTCTGCTAGTGTTTAAACTTATTAAGCATAGATTCATAATCACATTTAAAGGATAACTAAACATATTTTTTTAGCAGTTCAGAGAAGGGAAATTACATAAAGACAGACATTGTATAAGTTAGGGCTGCTTACACTGAAGAAGCAGCAATTGCACAGGGATATGATCACTTTATACAAATATATTAATCAGAGAGTAATCCCTCTGATGAAGTGACATGTTTACGTCACAAAACGCATCAGGGTGTTTCCCTGCTAGTCTTCCGTGTATCAGCCGTTTCTATATGCACCAATAAAAGTGATGTTTTAATACCACTAAAGTATGGAGTCTATGCCTGGATTTATATATTATTGATACTTCTTCTGTACCGGGTTCTTATCCAGGACGTACTCTCCTGTTGGGCACGCTGGGTCGGAGTGCAGGTACGAGCTGTGACTCTTATACCTTTCTGTTGAGACAAAAACTCACCTGGTGTGTACGCAGTCTAAGATTGAAAGAAAAGAAGTTTCATCTTCATATTAGGAAAGGTTGCTTTACAGTGAGAATGGTGAAACTGTCTTCCAGCAGATGTGGCAATGGCAAGATCATAAAATAGGCTCAAGATTGGGCTGGATACGTTTCTAAAATTCAAATATATGGAAATGAATGGTATTAATACAAATAGTTCTTGTTGATCCAGGAATCCTTTATAGCAGCTATTTGAGTCTATAAGGAATTTCCCCCTTCATTTTTTTTTGCTGGCCTTCTCCTGATCATGTTGAACTAGATGGACGAATGTCTTTATTCAAACTTTTGTTACTATGTAACTATGAAACTATACAGATCTCCAAACCAGTGTGGAAGCTTCTGTAGTTTGTTTTCAAGAAACTGAAAAATAACAGGACATACCAATTGAATCCCCTTCTTCTATTAGGGCACTCCTCCTTTCTAGCCCCCTGCCTGGGCCAAAACACAGTAGCTCAGTTCAGAAGTTGCAATAGAGACTGTCTAAATTTGAATTTGTGAAAAACTGTACTTTTATTTATCCATCTGGGTCACACTTAGCCCTTTCTCAAGCCGTAAACTTTAGTGATTCAATACACACATTTATAGCACAGGGAGATTCAATAAAAGTTCTTATCGCTTAAAATGGTGCTAATTTTGCCCCAACCAATCAGATCTTATTTAACATTTGAAAGCTAACATCTGATTGGTTGGGGCACAATTAGCACCATTTTAAACGATAAGAACTTTTATTGAATAACCCTGTTGGTTTCTCCCTACCATCTATTGAACAATTAATTAATTAAAGTGCAAAATTTTATAGTGACTGTGTCCACATAAGTCTCATTGCATACATATGAAAGTGAGTGAATAGTGTTATAAAAACAGTCCCTAGAATCCTGTATCTTTAACCTTATCAACTCAATAAAGTGAATTATGGTTAGTAACATTTTTTAAAATTTGACTTTCAAAAGGTTGAAGATACGGGATACAAGACACTCTTATTATAACACTAAGCACTTTCCAGCTAAGTGCTAAAGTTAAAAGTGTCGATAATGATGCACTGAGAGACGCTATTGGCATATAGCATTGCCTCCTGTTTGCACCGGGTTGCTGATAGTGGCTATTGGTGCATTGTCCTGATTATATTTTACACATTTTACAGTTGCTTACTGTCGCTTTGAAATGTATGCACTGACACTTATGTGGACACAGTCACTTTAAAAGATTAATTGTTCAGTTGATGGTAGGGAGGAACCCAATGCACTATTAATGCGTGGATTAAATCACTTAAGTTTAAAACTGCATACACACACATTACAGATTTTTAATAGATGACAGATAGAATCTACAAGATTCTGACTGTAATTTTTTGAAGATCACAAGACAAACAGTCCCGAGAGTATAGGGAGAACACTCAGGACTGCACATTTCTTTTAGCTGTGGCCGACTTCCTATAATTTTAGTACAGGGAGACAACCGCAGCTGAGGGAAATTTTTGGGCAATTTAGAATGATAACATGACCAACGGTAAAAGATAAAGTTCCTAAATGCACTAATATTCTATAGATGTGCTCTGGTGGAACACTGGTTAAAGCTTGTACACACATACGCTGTTAGCAGTGATCCACGACCCCTGAACACGTTCACACGTTTTGTCAGGGACAGGAGAGTTAAAATATGTTTACAAAAAACTATTCTTAAATCCCTGTTCTGTGTCAGAGAGGCAAGATAACTCAGCTGTGACATGATTGTCTGTCAGCTTCTAGGGGCAAGACTGCAGCTTCATGAAGTGTACTGTGACTTCTTCAAAAACAAAGAGGTGGATAACAGGAACTGCCCCCTATTACCCACAGGTTAATTTCATAAATCACCCACAGTGTAGGGAGAGGTGAGACACAGCTTGTTGTACCTTTATTATTGTGCTCGGTCTAATGGTGACTTTCATTCCCCTTTATGGTGGATAATGTTGTTTTAATTAGTATGTTTTCTTATTTGTAGCATACTGGGTCCAATACTTGTGACAACAGCACCCTTAAAGTATATTTATTACCGCTTCCGTATTTAAAGTTTAGCATACTAATAATTTATATTTTATTTTTAGTAAAGTAAAATAAAAATAAATTTTGTAGCGCTGGAGACCGAATAAAAGATCAAACCAACCTTTACAGTGTACATTTATTATGAAATTGCAATGTATACAACTATAAGTGATCCAAATGTTCAATAGGAGCTGAAAAACAATCTATGCATAGAGAACTAAAACAAATGATAATTTTTGTAGGAGCCTATTTCTAGTCATACATTTATTCTAAGAAATATGGTGTTGTTTTGAAGCTGTGTGCAGAATATTGCTCCTATTATACTCTGTGTCCTTACATATTTAACAAAGGAAAAGCAAGACTCATT
Source organism: Hymenochirus boettgeri (assembly GCA_019447015.1). Taxonomy (NCBI): domain Eukaryota; kingdom Metazoa; phylum Chordata; class Amphibia; order Anura; family Pipidae; genus Hymenochirus; species Hymenochirus boettgeri. The sequence continues at coordinate 118,920,616 of CM033471.1, read as the reverse complement.
AAGCATATTCTTTCCACCTACTGTGACACAGCTGTTGGGTAGCAGGAAGATACAGGAGGGGGTCTTCCAGATTTCTTTGATACCTCTGCTGCAGAAGTGTACATGTCAACACTATTCATTGTGTCCCATTAATATGGCAATTTTTTCAATACAATACATCATTTTTAATTGAAGTCCACACACTTTAATTGAATTGGTAATACTGGGCTGCTAAAATACATCACAAAAATGTTAATGCGCACTTGCCAATTTAATTATATTACTGTCACTTAAGGAGGACTAAGAAAAAAATAACTTTATAATAAATTGATTGTAAAGGGGGAAATAAAAATAAAAACTATTCAAATTACTCTTGGTTTTACCGTCACTGTGTTGGGGTATCCTGATAAAAAGTATTTTGGCGCACATGAAATATTGTGCTTAGTATGAACTCAAAAATGTAGGGATATTTAACCTGTGACCTCCCCCCACCTTCTTACTAAACTATGTCTAAAGGCACACTAAACAATCCTACACTTATCTTACACACTCCTGTTCACAGCACTTGAAATCTCGTAATCTTTGGCTGTGCAAGCCATGCCGCATTTAAGCTTGGTACACACGATACAATGATTTGGCCCGACCAACCGTCATTTCACTGTTTCGGTCGGTCGGGCCGAATTATTGTATGGCGGCCAACCGTTCGTTCGTCCAAATAGGACGAACGATCAGACAGGCTGGAAAATCTCAACCGATCGTGTGGTCCTCTATGGACCACATGATCGGTTGCGCCTTACTGTCGGACGCAGCTGCTTTTGCCGCGCCCAACAGTCCTTCCTCCTGGCCAACCAGTCAAAAGACTATTCATTGTGCTATGCAGCATTTAAGCAATGCATCTTAAATGCTGCATGGATTGTACAGCCAAAGACTATGAGATTTCAAGTGCTGCGCACAGGAGTGTGTAAAATAATACTTACCTAAATAAAATCCTATGTTACCACACTATAGTTTGTTTGTTCACAAGGATCATTTCAGACCTTAATGAAGCATCTATAAAATAAGTATTTCTTCTTTTTATTTGTTCCCGATGCCCAAGCTGTGGCACCAGGAGTGAATCGTACTAGGACAGGGGTGCTTAACAGTTTTAAACCTTCATGTGATAAGCAATGTTGGTCTATAACTACTGTCTATAACTAAACAAATTAAAATTTTACCTTCAGGTGCAGACAGTGTTTTTTTGTACACTGGGGGCCATAAAACTATCCTCTAGTCTAAATGGTAGCTAAAAGGTAAGTATTGTCCATACGTTGTAGGTAAGGCAATGTTTAATAATTGCATATGCATTTGTAAAGGGAATACTGTATCCCTTGTGAAAACTGGTCAGCGCAACTTCAACTCCATATTAGCGTAATTTTAGTGCAGGATTTTAACGCCAGCAAATAGCTTGCCTTAAAATCCCGCAGAGGATAATTCGAAAACGCAATATTGAATCGCGGAAGGAGCATTTACCCAGAGCGATAGCGGCTCTGGGTAAATGAGCCTATACAACTCTTCAGTTTCTCTCATTTTAGGCTAGGTACAAAGTAGATATTAATATCCAAATTCCATCCAGCACAATATTTTAAAGTATTGGGTGGGAATTTTTGCTGTGACCTACATTTTTCACCAGTTTTTTCCCCTTAAAAAACGTTCTGAAAATGATTTTTAGACAATCGTATGGGCTTTAATAGGCCACAGGATCGATTGTGTTGAAACATAAGTGGTACCCCTTTTATTCCTAATCCAATAAATTGGTTTCTCTATGGATGCCTGGGAATATCAGGTCCTGGTTTACTGTGTGTACCGGGCCTTAGCCTCCAGGAAATATTATGTAAATGAATTCAAGGTTCAATATCTGCTTATTATAAATCATTTGAATCATGAATTTTCTTGAGTCGAAACAACATAACTTCCAAAGACTTATTATTTAAATAATGTTAGTAAGAAAGTTCCTATTTACCTATATCAATTTACATGCAAGGTGCAAAATGCTAAATGTATTCTACTTCCCACCTTCAGATGTAATCTTCCTCTCTTCTTTCACTGATCTGTATAATGCTTTGTCCAGACTGCACAAAGTCTCACATATCATCAGGAACTTCCCATGCAGTGTTTTGAAGTTTTGTTTCTTCAAGGAAGTATATTGTTTCACATTGCTCCTAAATCACTCCTAAGGGACCAGCATCCTTCATACATTTATTCGGGGCAATATTTGTTGTTAGTCTCATTATGTGTATGAAAACTTGGAAAAATCCCTTTATTTGAGGAAATCATGATTGAAATTAATTGTTTTCTCATTCAAAAGGGGACGCTGCTATCGTATAGATTGTGTAAAAGTTACATACGCTTTTCATGATGTATGGAGAGCCATTATCGGCTATTACAGTCTTAAAGCAGCATTAACTTTTGCAATGATGTACAAAGGGTTGAAAAACCCTTTAATGCCAGCAAATAATTGTGTGCAGCAGCAAGAATCACCGGAGACCGGAGATTCTGTTGTGGCCCAGGAGTGGGTTGTGCACCATAGAAAATACTCAGGTGTTAAGGGTGTGATTGGATAGTGGCTAAGAGGTGTTATAGGAACACCCAGAGTAAGGTGTTAAAACAGCATTGTACATGGCAGACAGTTGGTGTCGAACCCCCCCACCTCTATTTAGGCTTGGTTTCTTTATTTTCACATAAATGGCCTCCTTAACACCTCTCTTGAACCAGTCACATTCCTTCGCCAGTTAACATTACAATCTTCAAAGGTATGTCCTTTATCCTTAAGATGCAGATACACGGCTGAGTCCTGACCCGAGGAATTGGCTCTTCTGTGCTGGGCCATACGTTGATGCAGTTGCTGTTTGGTCTCCCCCACATACAAATCAGAGCATTCTTCACTGCACTGCACTGCATATATGATGTCACACACACAGAGCCGAGAACATATATGATTACCACCTGTTGGGAGGACAGATTATTGGACAGACAATTTACCTTATTGGATACAAACTCTGAGACAACAGATAAGTGTACACCAACTTACAAGGACAAACAATATACAGGCCTGGTCAATATTTAAAGTGGTCCACCATAGGTAGGGACTTCTCCATTACTGCACATGTTATGTAAGGAAACTGTTTATGTATTGTTATTGGAATACTTACTGTTAAATGTAATTAAAACTGCAATGTCTGCATTGTTTCAGTAACCCACTGTGTGCAATGCTACCCAGAATCCTTCCATAACACAGTGATCTGGTACAAATTGGTGGCAGCGGTGCTGGTAATACCATTTATTCTCCCTGTTTTCTCTGTATATTTTTTCTCTGTATTAAGATATAGAGGCTGCTACGGGAAGTATTGATTTAAATCCTCCTGTCCTTGTACCTGCAGATCAAATGCCCCAATTACCCTCAGTAGCTCTACTAGGCCCAATTGCCAAACCTATTTTTAAATCTGATCCAACAGTGAAGGCGGAAAGCAAGACAGAAAGAACATGGTCATCCCATATGTAGCAGGGGTCTCCAAGAAATTAAGAAGAATTTTCAAAAAACACCGTATTCCGGTGTGCTTTAAACCAAACAACACACTGAGGCAGCAATTGGTGCATCCAAAAGACCCAGTTCTGAAATACAAGAAAAGCGTCATCATATATGCAGTGCAGTGAAGAGTGCTCTGATTTGTATGTGGCGGGGACCAAACAGCAACTGCACCAACGTATGTCCCAGCACAGAAGAGCCAATTCCTTGGGTCAGGACTCAGCCGTGTACCTGCATCTTAAGGAAATAGGACATACCTTTGATGATTGTAATGTCAACATCTTGGCAAAGGAACATGACAGTTCAAGAGAGGTGTCAAGGAGGCCATTTATGTGAAAATGAAGAAACCAAGCCTGAATAGAGTTGGGGGGGGGGTTCGACACCAACCGTCTGCCATGTACAATGCTGTTTTGACACATTACCCTGGGCAGTTTTGATAACACCCCTTAACCTCAACAAATCCACACCTTGCATTTAGAAGGTCCCTAACACTGTGCTGTCATATGCTAATTGGGACTTTCAAGGATACTTATATTGCCAACTGATTCTTGTACAAGTCATTCTAAATTGAGAAAGCCAGTTGGATGACTAGTGAAATGTCTTCAAGAATTAACTTTAATTCCAGTACAACAGATATACCATGGCCTGAATGAATGAGAACCTTCACAAGCACATACTCTTTATCATTAGTCTGGATTGCATCTGTATACAATTATTAGACAATGGATATAAAGGAGAAAAACTTACTGCTAACAGAGAATGCGAATGGGAGTTGTAGTTTTCCAACATATGGAAGGTCAGTAAGAAATACGTGTTTATATGTTAGATTATTAGGGCAATGCTATTATTTTTGGAGCATTTAGCACCTTTAACCCCACCTCACCTTCATCTATAAAGCTAATTAGTATCCTGTGCTCCATCGTACAGCTATAAATGTGGAACATGCCGGGGTGAATACTAATTATTATTATTATAATTATTATTAATATATTATTATAATTAATACTAATAAGTATGAACATATCATGTTTATCTGGATCCTGTTTATGAACTCAGGTCATTCTAAGGAGCTGTTTAGTTTGAACCACACAGTGTGGCAGGATTGCCTGGGTCTAATCTAAGGCCTGCAGTTTTATCCTATATGGTTCCCCTTGATGCTGGTGACTGAGTAACAGTTTACAATACATCTGTGTAAAAATTCAATATCCACTGCATCCACACATAGCAAAATATACACACACATAATTTCCACTGTGCACCAACGTTTTCTAGTATATTTTATATATCCCTTATATTATATAAATACATTTATATTTTTATGAAGATTGCATTGAGTTTTTATGAACAACTAATTAGGTGGGGGTATATATTACTATTATACATAGGAAAGGTATATATGTATGTGTGTAATTATCACTATTTAATTAAAATCACCATAACAAATAACCCTATACAAAGTATAGTACTACTACTACCTACTACTAAATTATTAAACAAATGATATACTATTACTAAAGTATACTTAATTTACTGGACACCCCTAAGTTTGAATGGAAAACTCAAAATGGTAGGTTTAGCCACACATCTATGATTCCTACATAGGTCTCCATGTAGACACTAAAAGGAAGTGAAATTTTACTGTTAGCAAATCAAAACATTCTCTTAGGCATTGTACATGACAAGAAGTGAAAGGAAGTTCCTGTACTACACCAAATTATGTGCTGTTTGTAAAACATGTGACAGTCTTGGCCAATTTGAAAATTCTTCAGACTCTCACATTTACTCGCCCCCTCCCTTCTCCATAGAAAGTAGTGAGACAATCCAGTTTCTGTTTGCTAGACAGGAAGTGGTGTCTGTATGGGATAAAATGACTATGCATGTCTCTGAAACTACCCAGCATTCTGCTGTCCTAATCCCACAGGGGTTGTAAATGTGTAGCTTGCTGTGGTAAATACTGATTAGTATGAACCTAACATGTTTATCTGGATCATGTATAGGGTCTCAGGTTCCCCAATGGTGCTGTTTAGTTTGCACATTGTGACAGAATTGCCTGGGTCTTTTCTCAGACCTGCAGGTTTATTCCACTTATATTCCATGGATTATAGCTGTCAGGTAGGTGGTTGGATGTGTGACTCCTACTGTCTGAAGTGACCTGAATAATCCTTCCCTAATCCAATAGTTTAATAGCTATAGATGTAAGGGAAGGGCAGATGAATCATTTGCATGTTCAAACCCTTGGGTAGGGATTGCTAAAGCATGACCATTGGCTTTTAATGTCTGTAAAGTCAGTAAAATGGCTTTATTCCAGGATGTATGAAAACTAAGCTTTTCAGCATTCTGTGCAGCCAGGGAATTCTGGGAGTTGTAGTTTTTAAACATGGGAAAAGTTCAACACCCATGCTCTATATCATTACACTGTATTGCATCTTAATACATTCATTAGCCAATGGACATAAATATTAGGGAATAATCCTTCCCTAATCCAATAGTGTTATAGCTATATATGTAATGGGAAGGGCAGATTAATCACTTGCATGTTCAAACCCTTGGGTAGGGATTGCTAAAGCATGACCATGGGCTTTTAATGTCTGTAAGTCAGTAAAATGGCTTTATTCCAGGATGTATGAAAACTAAACTTTTCAGCATTCTGTGCAGCCAGGGAATTCTGGGAGTTGTAGTTTTTAAACATGTGAAAAGTTCAACACCCATGCTCTATATCACTACACTGTATTGCATCTTAATACATTCATTAGCCAATGGACATAAAGTAGAAACTTACTGCTAACAGAGAATGCTGGGAGTTGTAGTTTTCAAACATGTGAAAGGTCCCAGGTTCAACACCCCTACTCAATACCATTAGATTGAATTACATCTGGATACATGCCTTACTTAAAGGACATTAAGAAAAAACTTACTACAAACAGAGAATGCTGGGAATTGTAGTTTTCATACATATGAATGGTCACAAGTTCAACACCATTAGGATGAATTACATCTAGACACATGCCCTTATGCTATTATAATAACATGAGTCTGTGAGGTACCTTCTGTTATATAAAGGCTCCAAATTCATTTTATACTCTGGGGAGATTTTAGCTCCTTTAAAAACATCTCTTCCTAATCTTTATAGATAATCAGTATCCTGTGCTGTCCTAACCCCATAGTGATTGTAGATATGGACCTTCAACTTCAAGTCCAGTTGATCTAATTGAATACAACAGATAAAATAGTCCTAGTTCAGTAAATGATTGAATCACACTTACTGTTACATTTTCTTCCACAGCAATTCCGTGAACTCTTCTCTTGAGTTTATCCAGAAGAGACACTGAGCAGACAGAAATAGATGGAGCGTGCACCTGCCTATGACTCTTAGGAAAGGTGTGCAATCTTCTCGCTCTGCTCATTGCCGGACCAGATAAACACAAAGATGGGTTCACAGAATTGCAGTGCAAGAAAATCATGTTGGTGAAAAAGTTACAGTTAGAATTATGCACCCTAGACCACATTTTACTATAATTAATTGTCCAGAGACTGCTAATAAAAGCAATCAAAGTGATTAACCATGAGCCAGTATTTCCTGGTACTGCCCCTTCTAATTCTCTTCGTTTGGTCTCCAACTTTTGCTGACTTTAATGTCATATGACTCCTGTGAATTAAAAATGTTTGGCAAAAATGACAAAATCGCATTGGTACATCACTTTCTGCAGTAGTCGCCTGTCTTTTTAGAAACTGCCACAACGACCACAATTTCCATCATAACGTAAATTGTACCAGTTGGTACATCACCACAAGTCAGTTAGCATAATTTAACCCCCAAATGTATCCTTCGATTTTGTTTGTTTTTTCTAACCCTTTGAATGTTTTGTTTGGTAAACCCCGAATGTATTTTCGGTAACCTGTGAATGTATCGTTTGTTAACCCTCGAATGTAGCGTTCAATTTCAGGATACCCTCGAATGTAGTCTGCGATTTCGTTAACCCTCAAATGTATTGTTCGGTAACCTTAGAATGTATCATTTGGTGGCCCTTGAATTGGCCATAACCCTCGAATGTAGAATGTGGAAAATTGCGAGGAAAGGTAGTGTTTAGACATATTTTGGTGATATGGACATGTTCCCCAGACCATTTCCCAGGTGCCACAGCCATTTGCAGTAAGTTAAAATTGCTATTTTTACTGTAAATCTTAACTCCAAAGTCCCGAAATCTGAATGATCTGTCCGGTTTCATTCGGATTTCGGATTTCAGAACCAAGGGTTCCGTGTCAGATCTGGGTCCAAGACGCACCCGGATCCCGTCTCTACTGATTAACAGAAAATACAGTATTAAGCAGAAAATACCCATTTATGAATTCACGAAAACAGCATCACTCCAAGGAACTGGGACAAGCCTTTCAAAATAGCGTTGTCCTGGTGATTCCAGGACTTTTTTAAAAGAAAAAAATGATTTTCCAGCAGTAAAATAAAAATACATGAACATTTTTACTTTTATGATAACATGTTTCAAGTTAAATAAGAGTGAAAATTCTTTAGCCTCTATTTCCTACCTAGGACTAGGCATGCCCAGCCATAAAATAAAATGTTAGCTTAAGGTTTAGCCCCCCCCACAAACCAAATATGCCCCTGAAAAGACTTACGAAACCCGGTCCCTTGCCACTCTGATGTGCTACTCCTCTCTGCTTCCTGGTCGCAGCTGTCAGTCAAAGGCTGACAGCCGTGACCAGGAAGCGCCTCACCGCTCATGCCCTTCAGCCCAGATTCCCCAATATTATTCCATACGCTTCACCAATAGATCAGCCCCTGCTTGCTGGGAGGCTTGTAGTGCCTCACCGGGAACTGTTGCCCACTGGCAGGGTATCTGAGCTGAGGCCAGGAATACACAAAGAAACAAAAGCGAAACCAGCACAGGGCACAGCGGGCATAAGCACTAGCCAAAAGTGTAGTCCTATAACACCTCTTTTCACGCCTTTCATTCAGAAAGTCCCTAACACCTGGATGTGATATGCTAATTGGGATTTTCCAGGGTACATAATTGCCACAGATTCTTGTACAAGTCATTCTGAATTGAGCAATCCAGTCAGATTACTAGCAAAATGTCTTCTAACTAAACTTTAAGTCCAGTTGATCTAACTGAATACAACAGATATACCATGACCTGGATGAACGAGAACCATCACAAGCATAGTACAAAAGGAATAACCAAATTGAAGTCAGGAACAAAGCCAAGGTCGGTACTCGGATAGTCGGTCAGTGGAGCAAGATACAAGAGGTTTAAAGGGCATGTCCACCCCTAAAGCTATAATGCCTCCCACTACTGGCCCCACTCTGTAGTGTATAAAAATCCTTACCTCACTTCCCAGCTCCATATGGTTCTCTTGCAATCCCCCCCAAAGTCCCAAAAACTGCCAGCAGGAGGATAGCAGAGTCCATATAGGACTCTGACTCCTGTCTCTCCTCTGGGAGAAGTTTGGCATGCGCAGTGCAGCCATTCTCCCCCTCCCCCTCCCTCTCCCTCCCCTTTTGGACTCCCTCCTCCTAGTTCAAAATCACTTTAATATCATGTTCTGCTTCGTCCCCCAGCCCCAACCGCAATATTTTTATTGCCAGAAACTTCCCCAATTGTTACTTACCTTCCCTCTTTCCTCCACCGTTCAGAACTACCGGCAGCCTCGTCCGTGATTGGCTGCCTCTCAGCCAATCACAGACGCGGCTGACGGTCCCCCCCCTCTGCTTGCAGTTTCGCACAAGCAGAGGGCCGGGCAGTATGGCGGAGGAAAGGTAATTAATGTTTGGGGAAGTTTCTGGCAATAAAAATATTGTGGTTGGGGGACGAAGCAGAACATTATATTGTTGTTAAGAACGGTGGACATACCCTTTAAGAAAGTGCAACATCAGGGAACGGTCAGAAGTCAGGGCACGTGGCAGGCATATAGGAAGATGAGGATTTGAATTTGCCGCCAAAACAATAATAGAAATCTGCTGCAGCTCAGGAGATGCATCTTAGGTGATGCATCTCAAAAGAATCAGAATCAGCCCTGAACCAAGGAAGAAGAGGGAACCGCACAGGAGCAGAGGAAAGGCAAGCACCGATTACTGACATACACATTCCTAATATTAAAAATAAATAATATAAATATAATAAATATTTATAATATTCATAATACTGCAAACAAGAAAGTTCTATTTATTGTTACCAGTCTACAAAAAGTAATTTTAATACAGGAAGTACACTACATCCCAAAGTCTGAAAACATTGATTAAATATATATATACAGTATATAATATATCATAAAATTCAATCAAAATTATAGTCAGGAAATACATTTTTTGTTCAAATGTAAATATTGTTTACCCCTTCTACCTAAAAGATTGACAATATGCAATGCAATACTCTTGTGAAGCTCTAGAGAAAGTGCTCTAAGTATCAAATCTCATGGCAATACGTTAGTTCTGTCAGCAATTTTATATTATGACTGGCAACAAAATGGACATATATTATTTGAAAAAGATGCAAATCATAAATTTACAAATATATAATTTATAACTTTTATAGTTCAGTAATTACTTTTATAGTTGCAGCAACCATTGCAAAATGCTTAACTATCATTGGGGTGATGCAATATCACTCCCCAGCACTTCTTACTTTACCTTTCTCCCACTATGCAGTAATTAATGTGCAACAGTTTCTGCATTGCGGGAATGTGGGACAGTAAGAAGCACCGGGGATCGATATAAGCATGTCAGCATTGGTGTAGTACTACAAAACCTAAGTAATCAGGCGTACTGTGCTGTTTCTGAAAAGTTTTGCAAATCCACACTAATAAGATTTGACTTCAGGTAGAGTGGGTGTTTCAGTCATTTGGGTGAAAGCTTCTCTCCCATTGTTTCTATCTGCATCAACATAGGATAAATTAGATAATAAAGGCGAAAAAAACACAAATACCCTCAATATATTATCTGAATGTAGGCTAAATAGGTATAATTCTTATATTACTGCATCTGGTTCCCTGGATGCTATTCTCTAAGCTTCACTTGCCATAAGGCATCAAGACCAATTTCACATAGTGAAAGACGCTCATAGTGTGTGTGTGTGTGTGTGTGTTATTAAGGAAAAACCAGGCAGGTCTGGGAGTAAAATAAGCAAAATAAAATATTTAGCACTGAATTAAAAGTTTATAAAAGTAATCCAAATAGCATTATTCATAGGGACTTTTAATGTATAATTTAATGTGCTGTGTTGGTTAAAATGATTTACATTATATCAAACATGTTATTTTTCCAAATGTGTAAATGTGTCATTCGATTTGTAACTGAACCCCAAGTAAAAACTAGTTGAATGAAAATAAATAGTTAAGAAATGCCTTACAAAATGTGTTTTAGAACAAACAGAAACCACTTATTTCAATCAAATTGGATCTTGAACTAAGCGCATTTTTTACCGTTTGAAAGAAGCTTTACTATGAACACTCTTTATGAATATTATTGCCAGAAAAAATATAGCCAATGAATAGAATAATTCACACCAGTTTATATATATTGACTTGGTTTGAGAGGGGAGACACATACAGTATACGTAGGAGCCAGGTAAAGCTAGGCAGGATATTTTTGGGGGTCCCATATAAGTATGATTCAGAAAAAAACATTTCAAGCAAACCATGAAATTTTTTTTTAGTAATGTATCCTTTAATGAAAATTCATTCTCCTGGCATTTTGTTATTACAGTTCTTGGTTTTATTTTTAAATACTTTCTGTTTTTCCCCCTCAAAAAGAAAATGAGAAAGAATAGAAAAATGAGAACGCATGATTGTGTAGATTTTGCACAATCCATAACCGATGATTGGAATGTTATAGCAAAACAGATTAGTGATAACTACATGAAATCTGCTTGCTGGTATCGGAATGGTCTTGAAATATTTCTTTTCTTGCTGAATACTAAAGCCCTGAAATAACAAAGGGAAAGATTCAGTCATACTCATTGTTGATGTTAAAAGACAGAACAAGTTCAAGTGAATCTGCTTCCAAAGATGAGGAAGTCATGTCCAAATTCTGTTCACTGGCAGTGTGAACTGTGAAAGCTATGGGACCTCCATGAGGAAACAGTGCCAGATACAAAGGTAAATAATCTTCTCTAAACTAATTGCTTTTAATAGTAAAGATGTAAAAAAAAATCTAGTTATGGGTTATTAAATAGTTTACTATTCAGTTCAGCATGTTAGAAAGATTAGACTGTCACATTAAATGTAAAAACTCCAAGTCATCTGGTATCATTTAAGTGTTATTTATTATGAAATTTAAGAGTCTTTTTTAGTAGCTCTCAAAGGCATTGAATCATAATAATAGGAATGCATGTCATTGTTTGAAGGATAGAAGAATTTTTTTGGCAGTTATGATAAAAACACATCTTCCCATTTGAAGACTGCATGATCGTCCAAAATATACTGATACGTCCTATCAAATTGTCAACTCATTTTTCAATTAAGAGGTCCGACCGAAATATCACTGTGTTTACCGGCCCCTAGAAACGATGAAAGTGAATTTTTGGATTGATGTGACAGTCAATAAAATCTATTCGTACTGTAGAAATAAAAAACAACAACTCCTGAGCAGGACACAAAAATTAATTCAGACATCACTGAGAAAGAAAAAGTTAAACAAAGCACCTGCAATGTAGCACTGACAAACTGTCACCAAAATATTAGAGAGCTTACTGACAAAACAACCTTACATAATGGTTCATTTCAATATTGGAAATGAGAATTGTAAAGACTCCAGATGCTTAATTATGATCCTTATGATTATGAAAGTTAAATTGTGAATTAATGTTTGAAAAAGTTTTTCTCGAGCTGATGATTAATGAGAAATTCTAAGTTAATAATAGTGCTCATGTTTCGTTAAAGCTTACAAAAAAATCCATTTACATTCTGCCTCCTCTTCAAGCTCTCCAAACTTGTTTACAAGTTTTTAAATGTTCAGTGGAGGCAGCTAAGGGGATACCATTAAGTTGTTGCGTTGTTGCCTGTGATGTCATCTGTTACATCCATGACTGTCAGCTGCTCTATGGAAGAACCAGGACTCAAAAAAAGAGGTAACAACATCAGGCAGCGTTTCCAATTAGACCTGCATCTCTTAGCTTTCCAACTATTGCAGGTTTGAGGTTGATTTACCTATATACAAATTTTTATTGATGGGCGAACTTGCCTTTTAAAACTCTCCAATGAACCTACCATCTACTGGAAGACAGTTCCACAGTGTTACATTTTTGCAGTAAAGAAAACCCTTTTGAAATCTGAGAATTAAAAGTATTTCCCTTTATTCTTATCTTAAGGGATACCCATGCTCCCTGTGATATGATCTTTTATTGAACAATGCACCAAAATGTTTATTGGTTGTGTCTATGGAGGAAGATCAACTGCAACCAAAAATTCATAATTTAGTATAAGGAACCAATACTGCTGGTCATCTGAACAATCTGCCTTTTCAAAGTTTAGGCAGGGGGAATCAGGAACATGTGCAGCTGTTTTAATAGCCAATGGCATACAGGGGTCGGGGGGGAAATGCTATTTCATATATTTCAGCACAGCCAATTGTGCGGTCTAAAGAAATTTAGAAAAACGTGATTGGTTAAAATAAACCAAAATGTCCATTCTAATTTTTGACTGATTTTAACCAAAAATTTGACAAAAATTTTAGGTCACAGCAAAAGTTTCCACTGATATTTTCACATTATCAACATATTTTACCAGGCAGTTGATTAGGTTGAAATATCAAACTGTGCAAACCAGACCCAAATATTGATTTCAAGAGGTGCAGGAGCTTTAATGATATCAACTTGTGTGTTTAGCATGATTTTGCACTTTTACCCTTTCCTTTGTTAACTAAGCTCAATGGGGCAGGGACCTCCTTTCCAAGTTCAAAGTATTCAAAGTACAGGGAGAACCAGGAGCATTTATAGAATATTTGCCACCTGAGACAAACATTGAAAAGATGCCCCCCCTCTCCAAAAAAACTCCACAGTGATTGGTGTGTATAAGAGAATCACCCCCTACCCTGAAGTAGCAGTGAATTTTGAAAGTGTCCCTTGGTGTGGATTTTGTAGCGGTAAAAATATGTAAACAGAGGTATTTTATAGTAATCATTCTCCGTGTATCATATAATACAACCCCCCCAATTATCTAGTGTACAATACAGTATATAAAACAGATTACATGTATTGTGATTTTGAAGTTTGTTTCTGCTTTTTTGCTATAAATCTTTAAGCTACATTCACACAATGCAGAGTGAAAACTTAAAGCATTTTCTGTGCATTTTCCCCCAGCATTTTGGTTGGCAGTTCAGCTTTTTGCAATGATAATACACTGTGTCACCACATAAAACTGCATGCAGCAGTGTGTTCATTTACTGCATTGTGAACTCCATAAAGCGCTCCTAGGAGCAATCTGTTTCGGTCCATTTTTTCAGATACATTTGTTCCAAGAATAGATCCAAACCCCAACTTGTGTGAACAAGCCCTTAATGTGTGTACCCAGCTTACACAGCAGAGCTTGATGTACTACAAAAAATTATTTTACACAGGTACATATGGCAGGGATCCAGCATTTGAATCTGCAGTTTTTGGATTATTCATTTGTAAAAAGACAAATCTTATGGTGCTCAAAGGCAATCTCTTTACTTATATTTCTTTATTATTATTCCTACATTTTACATGGCCCCAACTATATATAATATAGCTTTAGGTAACCTTACTCCATGTAAACTAAATTCCATTCTGACAGGGACTGGGCAGGGTATTTATCATTTTTACTTGTGTTTTGCAAAATATTTCTTGACCTCCCTGAAGTAAAATAATAGGAACCAACTCAGCAAGAGGGGGAAGTAAACTCAGAGCACAACACAACATTTCTGTGGCGTTTTAGCAGGAAAGGGCCGCGTGGGTCTATGTTGTATTGCATCATTTACTTTTTTATCTTAAAGACATTTAAAAATGTAGAGGAAGAAGAAAAACATTAATTTCTTAATTATATTTTGGTGAACTGTCCATATTTATCTGTAGGTTTACCGTATTTCTAACTTTTGAACAGATTAATCAGCAGTTAAAACATATAATGCTGGCTATACACTTTAAACTTTAAAGTATTTCCATCCAGCGGCTTCTTATCTTCCAGCATTCCTGTGACATTCCTACTTGGCTCATTCATTTCCGCAAGCCGGTCACAAAAAAGTGGTAAAGTGGTTCTTCCAAAATGTGCAAACATTGCGCATTGCAGGAACATAGGAAGATTAGTTCCCACCAGCAGAATAATGCAATAAGCAATGGGAAGAAAAAGTATGATTAGCAGGCTAAAGCTAGGTACACATTTATGATTTCAGACTCGAGAGGGCTTGAGATCCCTTCCCAAGCTGATCCACAATCAGCTGTTTTTAAACAGTATACAGTATAAGATATGTGCGATCAGCTTTTTAAAAGACCAGAACCGAACCTGAAGTCTGATCTTTTAGATTGCGCATATCTTTACTGTATATGCACGATCAGCTGTTTAAAAACAGCAGATTGCGATGTGCTGGGGATGGGGGGGTGTCAGGGGCCCGGCCTCCATTGTCGCAGGGGGAAAATTCACTGAGAGCCATTATAGGTTTCCTGGTGCAATATCTCAGGCGACGTTATATGCTGATACTCTTAATGCCAGCCAGCCTGGCATTAAATAGTGCTGAAATAGAGTGCCGCAATCGGTACATAACTTCAATTGCGGTGTTAGCCAAGCAATGGAGGAGTTAAATTTGCACAAACAAATACCGTATATACTCGAGTATAAACCGAATTACCTATTTTTTACCTAAAAAAATAGTAAAAGTGATTGACTCGAGTATAAACCGAGGGTAGAAATTATGACCACCACTGCCTTCTGATTCTGTATTGTTTTGAGGCTTTAGTTGCCCTTTAAATGGACAGCAGTATTCCCATACAATAATAGCCATACTGGATTTGGCTATTACTGTATGAGAATTCCGCTGTTCATTTAAAAGGCAACTAAAAGTAACTACTCCCCTACACACACACACACACACATTGTACTTAGGTGCTCTGGTCCCCTCTGCCTCCCTTCATCCATTAGCGATGAGGCTGATGAAAAGACGTGCTCTTCTCAAGGAGCAGGGGTAATGAATATAACTGTCCTTTAAATATATATTTATCATTCAACAATGTGTATCATACTATAAAAAGAAGCACAATGCTGCTCAAAAAGTATTTTTTTATTTGAGCCCTCGTTAATTGGTCTCTGTTTTTGTTTTTCAGTGGACTATGTTCAAAAAGACAACCCCTGGAAGAAATCATAATACCCTCCACAAGGCAATTGGTGCATATAATCTAGATGTCTTTAAACGCCTTTCATATGCAAGCATCTAATAAATATTAGGGAATATGAAAGAGGAATAAGCTAATATTTTCCCAGCAAATTCTGGCTTGTAGACTAGGCAACATCTCTGTTAATTACTTTCAGAAGCTCTGGGATTTAGGCTATAACATTCCCTTAATCCAAATCAATCAGTCATTTTAATATATATTATACTTTAATATATAATCATCTCAAATTGTTGTAAAAAGCAAAACATGCTTTAAATATGCACACTGTCAACCTGTAGCAATCACTAAATTGCTAACTAAAGAAAAGAGACGTTATCATTTAGATTTTGGTTTCTACTAGAAAAAAAAGAAATTCCCAACCTAGATCTGTCTCTGCCTTTTACGAACTTTCAGTGTAGGGTGTGTTCCCGGTGCGCTAGAGCGTGTTGCTGTGCGCAGGCGATCGCCCAATGTTTCACAATCGGAGCGCCTGTGATTGCGCAAAAAATGTGGATTGCTTGTGCTCCGATTAACTGATCGCATGCACAGCGCACAGTCGCACACTAGTGGGGCCACATCAATAGGGCCACACTGATGCACTTTTAAAGATACGGTCGGATTACAATTGCGATCAGATCACGCTTAAAAGCGCATCAGTGTGGCCTAGCCCTAAGGCAACATTTGTTTGACTAACACACAATGGGGACTCTAAATTTACATAGTAATGAAGTGTGAGGGCTTGTAAAATTCTATTTCCAACAGGACAATACTAAGTAGTGTATACTGCTGGGAGTTGCACATCATAACCCTCCCAAACAGTCCAGTAATACAGTACTACTGCTTTTGCGTTTAATTTGCTCCCATTCTCTGTTTAGAAGGGCCCTCCCTCTCTTTATTTATCACTGGCAGCAGGTGTGTGCATGATGTACGTACAATGGTTCCTGAGTAGTGAAGAGACCGTTAGGATCAAGGAACTCACATCAATCTCAGGGTGTGTCATTAACCTAGGAACAGGTTTGCAATGATGTTTTCCTCCCAGATGGCATGTTAATGTTATAATCCTACCAATTTTGCTGTTCTTGGACACAGAGCATCTGGCATTGAGTCACAACAGCTGTCACGTGATTAACAGCTTCATCAGGTTGGAGAGTGTGTGCCAATTCCAACACTGCATCTGTAGCTGCATAGAGAGTAAGACATGCTAGGGATGCTATGTTAAAGGAGAACTAAATGTAATTTTTAAAATTTTAATATGAAAGCTTTTCTCCCCAGAACACCTATACATTGTAAGATTCTCTAGTAAGTTGCATTTAGTACATGTATGTAATAGATTCGGTAACTAAGAAGGCTTCCATGTTGTTACCATTACAACTCACAGCCCATGAAGTCTTCAAAGAGCCACATCCCCTGACCTCAGTATTCAGTGTCTCTATGCACAGAGTTTCTAGCTTCTGTTTCTAGCAAAAGGCAAACAGAGGGACGTTATCGCCTTTTTCCATCTTAAATTCACGTTAACCCATGTACCAATGCAATTAAAAACAAGTATTTAATTTAGAAACCTTCAGAGAGATGTAATAAAAGTTATTATCGTTAAAAATTTTGCTACTTTTGCCACAATCAATCAGGTGTTAGCATTTTAAATGGTAAACAACATCTGATTAGTTGGGGCAAAGTTAGCACCATTTTTAACAATAAGAACATCACCCTGTTTGTGTCTAAAGCTATTTGAGATTGTGAGCAAGTTGCCAGGGATTCCTGTGTTTAAGATAAAAGGGCCTGAAAGGACGGTTAAAGGCCTGGCACAGGAATCATCTTCTTCCAGTACCCCAAATAAATGACCCTTGTTCTTCCACTGCTGATTTAGAAGATGCTCTTTCATAGGGCATGGATACATGCTGTGATGCTGCTAAGACACTATCCCATAATCAGTATGATATTATCAATTTTTAATGGACTGCATCCCCTTCTGATGCTGATGAGTCTCAAAATGACCCTGGCCTTTCTGGAGAATGGGATATGTCAGCCAATGGACATTTGAACCCTGCATTTCCAGAGTGTGTGCCAAGGTCAGGACAAGCCAGAATGATGGATCTAATATAGACTCATCTAGAGAACTTCCCCAGCGAGATATAAGAAGGGGTACAAGGGTCAGGCAACCTCCACCTCTCTAAAGGTGGCCATACACCAGCACGATATTAATTACCCGACCGACCGCTCACGCGACGTTCCTGCGATCCTGCCGGAACCACCTCTCCCGATCTTATATATGACCGACATGCGATCGCAAAATGAATGGGATTTTGCGATCGCATGTCGGTCGTATATAAGATCGGGAGAGGTGGTTCCGGCAGGATCGCAGCAACGTCGCGTGAGCGGTCGGTCGGGTAAGTAATATCGTGCTGGTGTATGGCCACCTTTAGTCATTATAAACAGTTGGGAAATCCATCTTATATAACACAAGCAGGACTCTATTATGCTTGGATGGGAGCAGTGTCCACTTTTGTAAATATGCTTCCAGTATTTGCACCACCTAGACTATACTGATACGTGTTTCTTTATATTTTGATTTTATTGTAAGTCAGCCAGGAAGTGACAATTTTTAAGCAGGGGGAGAATGTAGAGAAGCTGGGTTGCTTTCATGCTACTCATCCTGTATCATAGGGATTTTAAAGGAAAACCCCACACTCATAATAACATCTTTTAGAAAGAATTGCCTCTTTGAAATTTGTTGATATATCCTACTTTGTCCTTGAATTCATTACTGTATGCCTGCTATGCTTCTGGATGTCTCATGGAAACTGAGCAATTTAGTGACTTGTACTGAGCATGCTCAGAAGAGACAGGTAGAGGATTAACATTCAGTCATTGGCTGTGATGTCAGCTGTCAAATCCATAATTGACAGTTGCTAACTGCAAGAATGAGGATATTATACAGGATTTAAGGTTAGATTTATATTATTATTTAGTTAAACTATTACAGTTTAGGGTTTTTGGGGGTGATTTACCTGTATAAAAGTTTTCATTTGAGGGATGGGCTTGCCCTTTAAGATGCCTAGACTAGGAAATGATGGGGAGGAGACAGGTAAACAGGAAGTAACGAAAGAACCAGGATGATAAAAGTGACTATCATTAAAGGACAACTATACTGTAAAAATTTACTTTTTAAAAATAAAAAGTACTTGAGTTGGGAGGTAGGATTGATTATTCTTACCTCCCGAAATTGTTTTGTTGAAGAGCTACATTATTTTTAATCTGTCAGGTTAGTGCCCTGGGCCTTCCTGTATTAAAGATAGTGCTGAAGCATTCAGTAAGGCTAGCAGAAGCAGTTTTGTTTGTGCTGCCGCTCCTCATAGAAATTATATAGGGAAGTAGAAATTACCAATTCTACTTCCTTGCCCCAGGTACTTTTAATTTTAACTGTTTTTGAAAAAACTTTATACACATTATAGTTCTCCTTTAAGATGTAAACAGAAAGAAGGAAACCCTTGTAAGGAAACTGTTTTCTCTCCAGTAATACCCTCCAGCATACAATGTATCAGTTTCTGGTTCTGCAACACTCACTCTTGGCTGGCAGATTGTATGTACTGGTACAAAGTTGATATCTGCCTTAAATAAACTTTTCCATTCTGTTCTCTAGAATAAAGTGAATACAGAGCAATTACTTGAAGTTCCCAGGGAGCCTGTCTCAATCCTGGGTGGAGACACACCAATCTGTTATATCTGATCTCTCATATAGCAGAGACTCTGGACTCCTGTTGCAACAATCCAGGCTATAAATACCAAACATTAATTCTGTGTAACCAGAGGGCTACACAAGTATACTACATCCACCACTATGCCACATTCTAAATTCTTATTCACTTCTTCATAAAAAACATGCAAGTTAGTCTGACAAGATCTATTTCTCATAAATCCATGCTGACTACTACTTGTAAGATCAGTTCTAGAAACAAAGTCCAAACAAATAATCCCAAACAAAGATCAAGTATCTTGCCTAACACTGATTTTAGACATACAAGTCTATAGTTACCAGGCTGTAAATGACTACTTTTTAAAAATATTGGTATTAAGGTGTTTTTTTTCCAATCCAAAGGCACTTTGCCAGACAAAAGTGAACCTGAAAAGATAAGCAACAGTGGTCTAGATAAAACTGAAGCAAGATTTAAAGATGAATTTCATCAGGTTCTGAGGCTTTATTAATATTAACTTTGTCTAATTGTTTCTGAACCATACCTTCTGTTAGCCAGAGTGAATATTGCTCATTTATACCCTTCATATTATTACTGTGCTGTAAGATATAGAAATGGACTAGAACCCAAGTTTAAATCGGTTTGTACGTGTTCGAATGAACTTGGACTTTCCAGTTTTCGGTTTATTTGAATTTTCAGGGATTTAATCAAATATGTGGAAACAATCCAGCCACATGTTCCAAATGCATCAATGACAGCTATTTGTAGCAGTTCCAACCCCCTGGGTTGCCTTGTGAAGCGTTACCCTTTCGCCTGCTTAACCCTATATGATGTGAGTATGATGCAAATTGCAAAAATAAAGGTTAAAGCGGAGGTTCAGTGCAAATACATATAGTTTTAAGGAAAAAAGAGACGTATTTTTCCATCCTTATGACCTTAACTTGCCCATTCAGCATTTAGCCAGGGTATAAATAAATGCTTTTCAAAATGTATGTATGTATAGTTTATTTATAAAGCACCACTTGGGGACGCAGCGCTGTACAGTAACGAAATACAATAAAGTCATACAAGGGGAAGAAATACATAGATAGTTCAGTACATAAATATATAACTTATTTAAATAGAAGTGCAATGTCTTTGCCACAAGAGGTAATGCGGTCCATGCCCCGTAGAACTTACATTATAATTAGGTGGGTAACACACAGATACAATGGAATGGGTATAAGTGCTGGAGTGAGACATATGCAGGGCAAATAAAATAATCATATACTGTGCTGGTTACCAGATAGGTAGGATGTAAGGCTAGATTTAAACCTGCTAATTGAGGTTTCTTGACGTAGAGAGAGGGCAATAGAATTCCAGAGGATGGGAACCACAATAGAGAAAGGTTTAAGGCGAGAGGAAGCAGTACGAGTGGGGGGGGTCTGTACAGGAGCTGGTTCTGCGATGAGCGGAGGGTACGGGCAGGAACATATGGGGACACTAGAGAAGAAATATAAGGAAGAGGAGCAGAGTGAAGGGATTTAAATGTTAGGAGAAGGATTTTGTATACAATGCGCTTTTTAATGGGGAGCCAGGTTGTTGTCCGGTACAGAGGAGATTTGGGATCCGGTTTATTAGAGAGCGAAACAATACGTGTGGCGGAGTTAATTATAGACTGATGGGGAGAGAGGTGAGAAGCAGGAAGACCAGAAAGTAGTAGGTTGCTATAGTCCAGGCGTGATAGGATGAGAGCATGCATAAGCATAGCGGTGGTCGGGAGAGAAAAGAACCTGCAGATTTTGGCTATATTGCAAAGGAAGAAGCGGCAGGTTTTCGCAACATAGTTACTGTGTTAGAAAAGGAGAGAGAGGAGTCAATAATTACTACTAGGCTGCGTGCAGATTGGATAGGGGAAATGGGGGTATTCTCAACAGAGATCGAGAAAGATGGGACAGGACCAGGTTTAGGTGGAAAAATAATCAGTTCAGTTTTAGAAAGATTTAATTTGAGGTAGCGTTGAGACATCCAGGAGGAGATGTCAAGGAGGCAGTCGGAGACGTGATTGGATGTCAGGAGTTAGTGTAGGGGTGGGCAAATAGATTTGTGTATTGTCTGCATATAAATGATATTTGTAGCCAAAAGAGGTAATAACATCTCCCAAGGAAATAGTGTAGAGAGAGAACAATAAGGGTCCAAGGACAGACCCCTGCGGGACCCCCACACCAAGAGGAACCCGAGAAGAGGTATTGCTAGCATAAGATACAGAGTAAGTTCTGTCAGAGAAATAGGATAGAAACCAGGATGCCACTTTATTCTGAATGCCCAAAGAGGGAAGTATCTACATAAGGAGGGAATGATCGACTGTGTCGAAAGCAGAGGAGAGGTCAAGGAGCATATGAATAGAAAAGTGACCATTGGCCTTTGCAACCTGCAGATCGTTTACAACCTTACACAGAGCCCTCTCGGTGGAATGCGCAGGACTGAATCCAGATTGCAAAGGATCCAATAGGTTATGAGCATGAAGGTAGTTAGCAATACGGGAGAAGACTAATCGTTCTAGCAGTTTAGAGGCTATCGGTAAGAGAGAGACCAGTCGGTAGTTGGCTAAACAAGACAGGTCCAGCGAGGGCTTTTTTAGTATGGGCTTAACATGGGCATGCTTAAAGACGGAAGGGAAAATTCCAGATGTAAGGGAGGCGTTGAATATGTGGGCGAGTATGGGGGTAAGCACATGATTGCAGTGCTTCAGTAATACAGTAATACAGTGGGCATGGGGTCAAGAGCACAGGTCGTGAGGGGACATGATAGAAGCAGGCAAGAGACTTCCGAATGGGTCACAGGAGCAAAAAATCCAAGAATAGTTGAGGGAGGAGAGGGCAACAAAATCTGAGAGTCGTCCCTAGGACCAAATATCTGCACGCTGATGGACTCTTTATGCTGAAAGTAATGGGCAAAGTCCTGAGGAGAGTGTGGAGAAAGGAGAGGGTCAGCAGAAGAGGGGCGCAGAAAATACTGGCCTACTGCTTGCAGGACCCCTAATAGAGACCGTTATGGTCTTGCCCATGACCCAGTTCCTGAGTTAATTCAGTTGCTCAGTAGAGATCAGATCTGAGCACACTTGACCCAGCCAACTGGTAGAAATTAGAATGGTCATAACAATATTGGGTAAATCACGTCAGGGGCCGATACGCCCTAGTAAAGGCAGTGTTTAGGGACCAAAACCGACCATCCGTAGTGCCTCAAGAATAGTGATTTCAGAATTACTACGCTAGGGAGGCAACAGGAGCTCAGGAGTATAAATGCGTGAAGAGGGGGTGAAGGAGATGGGGTTTGGATTTTTAGAGAACTGGGCTGACTTTTCTGTTGGATACAGGCTCTTTAGTAGAGACGGATTGCACCTCAATGGTGATTGTGCAGCTGTTTTGTGGAGAATATGGCTAGGGGTTGGAAGAGATTTTAAACTAGGTATGGGGGGAGGGTACGTTAACTACACAGGGGTAGATAGAGAGTTAGGGATCAGGGGGCTAATAACACAACGGAGGACGGAGAAGGGGGAGCATAGAGGATAAGGAGGCATGTATGACCATGTATGAAAGTAAATCAATTGCTAATCTAAAATGTATGTTTACAAATGCAAGGAGTCTGGCTGGAAAAACCAGGGAGCTTGAAATAATAGCTTTAAAGGAAAGGTATGATGTGATTGGTATAGCAGAATCATGGCTAAATGATTCACATGACTGGACAGTAAATATTGAAGCATACTCCTTATTTAGACATGACAGAGTTAATAAGAAAGTAGGAGGAGTATGTATGTATGTATGTTAAACAGGAATTGAAGCCAAATTTAAAAGATGGAATAGATGGGGGCGTAAACAATACGGCAGAAACAATATAGGTGGAACTGTGTACAGGAAGCAAGAAGGTAGGTAAATTAATTGTTATGTTATAAGCCGCCAAATGCGGGGAGGAGGTGGAAATGAATCTCCAAATGCAGTTGGCTGCTGGTATGGGGCATGTTTTGGTTATGGGGGATTTTAACTACCCTTACATAGATTGGAGTAAGGGAACTGCCAGCACCTCAAAAGGTATAAAGTTCTTAAATTTCCTATATGAGCATTTCTTTCACAGATGGTAGAAGTTCCTACTAGACAGAATGCGTTGTTGGATCTGGTGATATCTAATAACCCTGAGCTCTTTTGGAGATGAAGGTAATAGGAAGCTAGGGAATAGTGACCATGATATAGTGTCATTTAATATAGGTTGCAAAAAACTAAAGTGCACTGGGTTAACAAAAACTTTAACTTTAGGAAAGCTAATTTTATGCTGTTAAAGGAATCACTCCTGCTCATAGACTGGGGGAAATTGTTTCTAGGTAAAAATACAGAGCAGATCTGGACCACTTTTAAGGTATATTAACTATAAATTTCTAAATCTGTACCTTTAGGTAACAAGTGTAAAAAATTAGGTCCACTCCAGATGGCTTAATGCTCAGGTAAAAAGGGAAATGGAAAAAAAGAAGGTAAGAGGATATGGTACGGAACAATTAGACAAAGTTAATATCAATAAAGCCCCAGGACCAGATGGATTGCATCCTCAGATTTAAAAGAGCTTAGTTCAGTTCTATCTAGACCACTGTTTCTCATCTTTTCAGATTCGCTTGGTCTGGGGATGTGCCGCTGGATTGGAAAAAGCCAATGTAATACCAATATTCAAAAGGTAGTCGTTCACAGCCTGGTGACTATAGACCTGTAAGCCTAACATCAGTGGTAGGGAAGGCTGGAAACTTTGTTACGGGATCATATCCTTGACTTTGTCTCCAGAGCTCATCTTATTAGTAGTAGTCAGCATGGATTTATGAGAAATAAATCATGCCAGACAAATTTAATTGTTTTTATGAAGAAGCTAGTAAGAAGTTAGATTCAGGCACAGCAGTAGATGTGGTATACTTGGATGTTACGAAAGCCTTTGATACTGTGCCACTAGGCGACTATAAACTCAGTATAAACTGAGGACTGTTGAAGAAACTGAGGCCTTGAAGAACATTTGTTCATGGATAGAGAACTGGTTATTGGATCTCAAACAGAGAGTGGTGGTTAATGGAGCTACATCTATGTGGGCTAAAGTTCTAAGCAGAGTGCCTCAGGGTCTGTACTGGGGCCGCTTTTGTTTAATCTGTTTATAAATTACTTAGAAGAGGGCATTGAGAGCAAGGTTTCAGTGTTTGCTGATGACAACCTAGAGAGCTTTGGAAACTTCAAATGATGTGCAAGTGCTGCAAGCAGACCTAGATAGATGATCAAAATGGGCAGCAGAATGGCAGATGAGTGTTGATAAATGTAAGGTAATGCATTTAGGATTTAATAATCCCAGTGCCACCTACACCATAAATAGCTCTATGTTAGGTGCATCTGTAATGGAAAAAGATTTGGTGGTTCTGGTAGATAACAGACTTGGCTATAGCAAACAATGCCAGGTAGCAACGGCTAGAGCTAGCAAGATATTGTCTTGTATAATGAGGGGAATAGATTCAGGAGAGAAAAAATGTATTCTCCCTCTTTACAAGGCACTGGTAAAGCCTCATTTGGAATATGCGGTGCAGTTTTGGAATCCCATATACAAAAGGGACATCTTGGAAATTGAAGCAGTTCAGAGAAGGGACACTAATTAATAAGGGGAATGGAGGGGCTGAATATGCAGGCAGATTAGACAAGTTAGGGCTATTTGCATTGGAGAAGAGACATTTGCGTGGGGACATGACCCTTATACAAATATATTAATGGGCCATACAATGAACTCTCTGGTGCATGTTCACTAATTGGTCATATCGAGGACTCGTGGACATCCTTAAAGCTAGGTACACACCTAGCGATTTTTCCTCCTGACCGACCGTTCGATACTTTCGAACGGTCGCCGGAGGAAGGACTGTCGGTCGCGGCAAAAGCAGCCACGTCTGATAGTCACCTCGACCGATCGTGCGGTCCATAGAGGACCGCACGATCGGACGAGGTTTTCCACCCTGTCCGATCGTCCTTTCGTCGATTTGGACGAACGGTCGATCGGACATGGGCACATTCGGATGCGATAATAAATATCTCATCGGTGTACCCAGCTTAAGGTTGGAAGAAAGAAGTTTCATCTTCAGGTTAGGAAAGTCTTCTTTACAGTGAGAATGGTGAAACTGTAGAACTGTCTTCCAGCAGATGTGGTAATGGCAAGTTCATTAAATAGCTTAAAAAAAAGGCCTGGATAAGTTTTAAAAGTAAAAAATATTGAGAATTACTGGTATTAATACATATAGTATATAGTTATAGTATATATGTTACTATGTACAAATGACAGTAGTCAGTATTGTGGTCAGTGGGAAGACAGAAAAATTCCATTGGACAGTATTGGCCTTTACTTTAAGTAAAGGGAGTCGATACTA
Organism: Hymenochirus boettgeri; assembly: GCA_019447015.1. Lineage (NCBI taxonomy): Eukaryota > Metazoa > Chordata > Amphibia > Anura > Pipidae > Hymenochirus > Hymenochirus boettgeri. The sequence goes on along the minus strand of CM033471.1, from coordinate 118,894,645 downwards.
TCGGTCCATGTATGGCCACATGTATGGGCGATTATTCAGGTCCATGTGTGCAGTCCCCACCGCATGTGTGCCAACAGATACCAATGTGTTCTGTTGGCACAATGCGATAGATATCGCATGTGTATGGCCACCTTTACTGTTAGGAACATTCCAAGGTAAAGAAGGACCATTACAGAACCTGAATTGTCAGCTCACTAATGTTCACAGCAGGGAATAGCAAAGAGTATAAATTCAAGAGATTTTTTTAAAATAGAAGAGAATATGTAGAATAACTAGGTATGCATAATATAAACTAACAGGGAGATTCAATAAAAGTTCTTATCGTTTAAAATGGTGCTAAATTTGCCCCAGAATCACATCTTATTTAGCATTTGAAAGCTAACATCTGATTGGTTGGTTGGGCAAAATTAGCACCATTTTAAATGATAAGAACTTTATTGAATAACCCTGTAGAAATTTTAAAAATATTTTCCACTGAACTTTCCCTTTAAAGATAGATTTATTTTTATTTTACACCCTTTTGTTGAGGTTGTAACAAGGAAGCGTTGCCGTTGAGAATCATGCCCAGCATGAGAAATTATCCCTAAAATATAATGAATAAACACCCCTTTTTGCAAGATTGAGGAAAGATTAGGGAGAGATTCTAGAAAAACCCAATTTTCTAGAATTTTGAATTTACTAGAAATTTTTTTAAATTATTGAGTTTTAGTGATAATAACAAATGATAATGTGGAAGCTCGAAAGTAGCATGCATGTGGAGGAAGTTTATTTACTTTATTTCAACTTCTGGATATTTGTTCCCCAGACCATTCCCCAGGTCCCAGAGCTATGTACAGTAAGTTACCATTGCTATTTTAACCTTATTTTATTTCAAACTTTCAAACTATTTTTTTCTCTTGTTGACTTTAATGAGTCGGACTTTTTCAGAAGTTGGAAAATCCAAAATCGGAGCAGATTTTTGTTCTGCTAATAAGGACTAGAATTCTCTATAGTATATTCTGAAGGGGGGAAAAATGTTTAGCACATTAGCCTTTTTGGCATCCCCATCTTAGCCCCATTATTTAATGGTTCCACATTCTCTGTCCTCAACGTTTTAATACTGATACACTATTGGTAAAGAATGTTGGGGTTGACCATGATTTGTTCAGCTATCTGAATTTCAATTTCTATTTTGGCTAGTTTAATTGTTTTTTTATTTTTTGCAATCCTTATTATAGCTTTTATACATCATGTTGGCATGATCTTTTCCCTCTGATTTAAACATTTTAAATGTCATTTTCTTTCTTTCCATTCCCATTTTTACCCAACCATTAAGACTCGCAGGAGCATGCCCTAAATTTTTTACACAAATTTAGAAGTGTAATAGCAGTCCACTTCTGTTCGGTATCCTTACAATGAACATATCAACCCAGTCTATAAGCAGGAGTGATTCAGGTTAACATGAGGTGACATAAGGTGAATCTTGCAAACGAGGTGGGCAGGGCTCATCTGATGAACTTTAGTTAACACTTGCAATGCTGGACTTCGAAATTCATGTAGTTGTCAATATTAGAGACAGGAGGAACAGAAGCACTGCTGGCCACATCGTTCCTTTTACTCTTACAAGTCCAGGATAATCCAAATATTAAAGTTTTTGATTAATCTGCTAAAAGTGACAAATAATTTAGTGACAGTTTAATTTCACACTTGTAAACCTATTAAAGTTGCGAAAGTATGTCTCAACCCAATTGAATTTTAATTTTTGTTTTGAGAAAATTTTGATCACAATTTTTAGATTTTTCAATCTAAATGTGAAAATTACCTAAATTTTGTCAGATCTGCAGATTTTCAAAACAGTTCTGAATCAAAACTGGGTCTAATTCAAATAGAGTCCTGTCGTGTAGCACTGTGCTTTCTATGCAGCCATAAGACATCCTATAAATGTTTCCCTTGACATATGATGAGCATAATACGCAAAAATCTATTTTTATGGTAGTTTTACAGATTTTGCATGTCATATTTATATTATAGGCACACTTAAGGTGCATACACATGTGCAATTGTGGGGGCCGTCCCGTGACGCACAACATGCATCTTTGGCTGACAATCGTGCTATGTATGGGCGCTTTGTCAACCCCTGCGTTCACATGTGTGTATCAGCCTTTAGATGTGGTGGTGATATATAAGGGAGGCTGACTTGTGACATTCCTGAGGCTTCTCCTGCACAGTGCCACCGGCAAGCACAGCCTCAGACTCCTCAGTGTGTGAGGGAGACAGGAAGTCCCTCCTCCTCTCTGTTGTGTGAAGTCCTGACAGAGAAGGTAAGGAATCTACAGCCCCCTTCTCTTCACTGGTGAAAACAGCCCTTTCAGGCAGAGTTTCTCATTCTGCCTGAAAAGACTGTTTCTACAGAGTTTTCTGTAGGGGGGGTGTCTGAGTAACCCACGGCACCCGCAAGTGGGTGGGGCCGCAGCACCCGCGAGTGGGTGGGGCCACAGCACCCATGTGGGCGAGGCCACAGCACCCATGAGTGGGTGGGGCCACAGCACCCATGAGTGGGTGGGGCCACGGCACTGCAAGTGGGCGGGGCCACATGGGGCTGTAAGATAATGGGCCATGGAGGGCCGCAACTGGAGGGACCATGGGGTCCATGAGTGGGAGGGACCAGGGGGGCTGCAAAGGGGAGGAGGAGTCACAGGACAGATTGACTGACGTTGCAGAGCAGGAAGGAAGTACAGGGGACCTGGTGATGCTGCTGCCATATCACACACAAAATGTAAATATCTTAAAACTATGCAAAATAAACAATGGAAATAAATTGCAAAAATTCTCAGTGGAGCAATTCCTATCAATTTACCTCAATTTACCTAAAGTCATTTTTGGACCACAGTTCCCCTTTAATATTTAAAGTTCTTCTTTAATAAATGTTATTATTGTGTCTGCATTGCCAAATAATAGTATTCCTTTGGGGATGGAATGCGTGCGGTCTTTGGTCTTTTTTTGTTAGCTACACATTGAAAAGTCTTGTACCCAGCCTAAATTCCTACTGAGTTCAGAGAACAACAGAATTGTTATTTAGGTGGAGCAGGAATGTTATTTTTAATCACTGCAGGAGAATAAATTCAGCTGATTGGTCAGTTCAATGCAGTTCAAATCTTTCAATAGTGTCTTAAATAATTTAGTCAATTATAAAATAAAAATGAATACTACTACTGATGTGAACCACTAAAATAATTATTTGTGTTAACCACGTCATGTAACACCTCTGGGAAATTCTAGAAAGCCTGATGGGATTATAATTTAAGACAAAGGAGCATTAAAGTTCAATCATTTTCAGACAGTTAGGGAATGCGTAGACCAGATGGGGCCAGGACTGTATGTTCTTATCAGCTGAATTATTTGCGTCTCTGTTTCTCCATGTTTCCTATTATTAAAATACATATCCCTTTTTAAAAACACAGATTTTAATAGTTGCTGAATCCTGACACAGTTAAGAGTCCACAGAAATCTACACATAAGTATATATATAAGAACTATACAAAGAACTTGAACATTTATCTTAGTTTCCCACTATAACTGAGTCATGGCCCGTTATGGAATGATGCATTAATCAGAACTTTTACTGACTGTATACACATGGTGCATTAGCCAAGTTTTCCATTGTGGGAACCTGAACAAAGAAACTTTAAGAAAGTCTAAAAAAATAAACAGCCGGCAAGATCTTTAATATGAGGAATTCTGCACATCTCATGCATTTGCAATAAACGTAAAAAAAGAACCATATTGACAGCATGTGAAAGTCATTCAACCCATTTATTCATTTGCCACCCAAACCCTCCTCTTTTTGCCCCAGTTACAATTCTTTTAATTGGCAGTTGCTTTGTTGTCTTCTGCTTGAACTATGAGGACTTTATGAATGACCGAGGGATATCAGTCGCAATGAGGCTTATAAACTGAGGCAATAAAGAGACCTCAAGAAAGATTGTTCCAAACCCTTTGATCTGTGTTGAAGGAGCAGTAGTCTTCATTTAATTCTCTTTTGCCCCAAACAAGTGTATCGCTCTCTTGCTCCGATGGTTCAAGGAGCATATGAATAGAAAAGTGACCATTGGCCTTTGCAACCTGCAGATCTTTACAACCTTACACAGAGCCCTCTCGGTGAGATGCGCAGGACTGAATCCAGATTGCAAAGGATCCAATAGGTTATGAGCATGAAGGTAGTTAGCAATACGGGAGAAGACTAATCGTTCTAGCAGTTTAGAGGCTATCGGTAAGAGAGACCAGTCGGTAGTTGGCTAAACAAGACAGGTCCAGCGAGGGCTTTTTAGTATGGGCTTAACATGGGCATGCTTAAGACGGAAGGGAAATTCCAGATGTAAGGGAGGCGTTGAATATGTGGGGAGTATGGGGGTAAGCACATGATTGCAGTGCTTCAGTAATACAGTAATACAGTGGGCATGGGGTCAAGAGCACAGGTCGTGAGGGGACATGATAGAAGCAGGCAAGAGACTTCCGAATGGGTCACAGGAGCAAAAAAATCCAAGAATAGTTGAGGAGGAGAGGGCAACAAAATCTGAGAGTCGTCCCTAGGACCAAATATCTGCACGCTGATGGACTCTTTATGCTGAAAGTAATGGGCAAAGTCCTGAGGAGAGTGTGGAGAAAGGAGAGGGTCAGCAGAAGAGGGGCGCAGAAAATACTGCCTACTGCTTGCAGGACCCCTAATAGAGACCGTTATGGTCTTGCCCATGACCCAGTTCCTGAGTTAATTCAGTTGCTCAGTAGAGATCAGATCTGAGCACACTTGACCCAGCCAACTGGTAGAAATTAGAATGGTCATAACAATATTGGGTAAATCACGTCAGGGGCCGATACGCCCTAGTAAAGGCAGTGTTTAGGGACCAAAACCGACCATCCGTAGTGCCTCAAGAATAGTGATTTCAGAATTACTACGCTAGGGAGGCAACAGGAGCTCAGGAGTATAAATGCGTTGCTAAGAGGGTGGTGTAAGGAGATGGGGTTTGGATTTTTAGAGAACTGGGCTGACTTTTCTGTTGGATACAGGCTCTTTAGTAGAGACGGATTGCACCTCAATGGTGATTGTGCAGCTGTTTTGTGGGAGAATATGGCTAGGGGGTTGGAAGAGATTTTAAACTAGGTATGGGGGGAGGGTACGTTGAACTACACAGGGGTAGATAGAGAAGTTAGGGATCAGGGGGCTAATAACACAACGGAGGACGGAGAAGGGGGAGCATAGAGGATAAGGAGGCATGTATGACCATGTATGAAAGTAAATCAATTGCTAATCTAAAATGTATGTTTACAAATGCAAGGAGTCTGGCTGGAAAAACCAGGGAGCTTGAAATAATAGCTTTAAAGGAAAGGTATGATGTGATTGGTATAGCAGAATCATGGCTAAATGATTCACATGACTGGACAGTAAATATTGAAGCATACTCCTTATTTAGACATGACAGAGTTAATAAGAAAGTAGGAGGAGTATGTATGTATGTATGTTAAACAGGAATTGAAGCCAAATTTAAAAGATGGAATAGATGGGGGCGTAAACAATACGGCAGAAACAATATAGGTGGAACTGTGTACAGGAAGCAAGAAGGTAGGTAAATTAATTGTTATGTTATAAGCCGCCAAATGCCGGGGAGGAGGTGGAAATGAATCTCCAAATGCAGTTGGCTGCTGGTATGGGGCATGTTTTGGTTATGGGGGATTTTAACTACCCTTACATAGATTGGAGTAAGGGAACTGCCAGCACCTCAAAAGGTATAAAGTTCTTAAATTTCCTATATGAGCATTTTCTTTCACAGATGGTAGAAGTTCCTACTATGACAGAATGCGTTGTTGATCTGGTGATATCTAATAACCCTGAGCTCATTTTGGAGATGAAGGTAATAGGAAGCTTAGGGAATAGTGACCATGATTAGTGTCATTTAATATAGGTTGCAAAAACAAAGTGCACTGGGTTAACAAAACTTTTAACTTTAGGAAAGCTAATTTTATGCTGTTAAGGAATCACTCCTGCTCATGACTGGGGAAATTGTTTCTAGGTAAAAATACAGAGCAGATCTGGACCACTTTTAAAGGTATATTAACTATTACATTTCTAAATCTGTACCTTTAGGTAACAAGTGTAAAAATTAGGTCCACTCCAGCATGGCTTAATGCTCAGGTAAAAAGGGAAATGGAAAAAAAGAAGGTAAGAGGATATGGTACGGAACAATTAGACAAGTTAATATCAATAAAGCCCCAGGACCAGATGGATTGCATCCTCAGATTTTAAAAGAGCTTAGTCAGTTCTATCTAGACCACTGTTTCTCATCTTTTCAGATTCGCTTTGGTCTGGGGATGTGCCGCTGGATTGGAAAAAGCCAATGTAATACCAATATTCAAAAGGTAGTCGTTCACAGCCTGGTGACTAAGACCTGTAAGCCTAACATCAGTGGTAGGGAAGGTGCTGGAAACTTTGTTACGGGATCATATCCTTGACTTTGTCTCCAGAGCTCATCTTATTAGTAGTAGTCAGCATGGATTTATGAGAAATAAATCATGCCAGACAAATTTAATTGTTTTTTATGAAGAAGCTAGTAAGAAGTTAGATTCAGGCACAGCAGTAGATGTGGTATACTTGGATGTTACGAAAGCCTTTGATACTGTGCCACATAGGCGACTATATAAACTCAGTATAAACTGAGGACTGTTGAAGAAACTGAGGCCTTGAAGAAAACATTTGTTCATGATAGAGACTGGTTATTGGATCTCAAACAGAGAGTGGTGGTTAATGGAGCTACATCTATGTGGGCTAAATTCTAAGCAGAGTGCCTCAGGTTTCTGTACTGGGGCCGCTTTTGTTTAATCTGTTTATAAATTACTTAGAAGAGGGCATTGAGAGCAAGGTTTCGTGTTTGCTGATGACACTAAACTATGCAGAGCTTTGGAAACTTCAAATGATGTGCAAGTGCTGCAAGCAGACCTAGATAGATGATCAAAATGGGCAGCAGAATGGCAGATGAGTGTGGATAAATGTAAGGTAATGCTTTAGGATTAATAATCCCAGTGCCACCTACACCATAAATAGCTCTATGTTTGGTGCATCTGTAATGGAAAAAGATTTGGTGTTTCTGGTAATAACAGACTTGGCTATAGCAAACATGCCAGGTAGCAACGGCTAGAGCTAGCAGATATTGTCTTGTATAATGAGGGGAATAGATTCAGGAGAGAAAAAATGTATTCTCCCTCTTACAAGCACTGGTAAAGCCTCATTTGGAATATGCGGTGCAGTTTTGGAATCCCATATACAAAGGGACATCTTGGAAATTGAAGCTGTCAGAGAAGGGCAACTAAATTAATAAGGGGAATGGAGGGGCTTGAATATGCAGGCAGATTAGACAAGTTAGGGCTATTTGCATTGGAGAAGAGACATTTGCGTGGGGACATGACCCTTATACAAATATATTAATGGGCCATACAATGAACTCTCTGGTGCATTGTTCACTAATTGGTCATATCAGAGGACTCGTGGACATCCTTTAAAGCTAGGTACACACCTAGCATTTTTCCTCCTGACCGACCGTTCGATACTTTCGAACGGTCGGCCAGGAGGAGGACTGTCGGCTCGCGGCAAAGCAGCCACGTCTGATAGTCACCTCGACCGATCGTGCGGTCCATAGAGGACCGCACGATCGGACGAGGTTTTCCACCCTGTCCGATCGTCCTTTCGTCCGATTTGGACGAACGTCGATCGGACATGGGCACATTCGGATGCGATAATTAAATATCTCATCGTGTGTACCCAGCTTAAGGTTGGAAGAAAGAAGTTTCATCTTCAGGTTAGGAAAGTCTTCTTTACAGTGAGAATGGTGAAACTGTAGAACTGTCTTCCAGCAGATGTGGTAATGGCATTCATTATAGCTTAAAAAAAAAGGCCTGGATAAGTTTTAAAAGTAAAAATATTGAGAATTACTGGTATTAATACATATAGTATAGTATATAGACTATATATCTAATTTTACTATGTAACAAATGACAGTAGTCAGTATTGTGGTCAGTGGGGAAAGACAGAAAAATTCCATTGGACAGTATTGGCCTTTACTTTAAGTAAAGGGAGTCGATACTATCGGTCCATGTATGGCCACATGTATGGGCGATTATTCAGGTCCATGTGTGCAGTCCCCACCGCATGTGTGCCAACAGATACCAATGTGTTCTGTTGGCACAATGCGATAGATATCGCATGTGTATGGCCACCTTTACTGTTAGGAACATTCCAAGGTAAAAGAAGGACCATTACAGAACCTGAATTGTCAGCTCACTAATGTTCACAGCAGGGAATAGCAAAGAGTATAAATTCAAGAGATTTTTTTAAAATAGAAGAGAATATGTAGAATAACTAGGTATGCATAATATAAACTAACAGGGAGATTCAATAAAAGTTCTTATCGTTTAAAATGGTGCTAAATTTGCCCCAGCCAATCACATCTTATTTAGCATTTGAAAGCTAACATCTGATTGGTTGGTTGGGGCAAAATTAGCACCATTTTTAAATGATAAGAACTTTTATGAATAACCCTGTAAGAATTTTAAAATATTTTCCACTGAACTCCCTTAAAGATAGATTTTATTTTTATTTTTACACCCTTGTTGTTGAGGTTGTAAAAGGAAGCGTTGGTTGAGTAATCATGCCCAGCATGAGAAATTATCCCTAAAAATATAATGAATAAACACCCCTTTTTGCAAATTGAGGGAAGATTAGGGAGAGATTCGTAGAAATACCCAATTTTCTAGAAATTTTGAATTTACTAGAAATTTTTTAAATTATTGAGTTTTAGTGATAATTAACAAATGATAAATGTGGAAGCTCGAAAGTAGCATGCATGTGGAGGAAGTTTATTTACTTTATTTCAACTTCTGGATATTTGTTCCCCAGACCATTCCCCAGGTCCCAGAGCTATGTAAGTAAGTTACCATTGCTATTTTAACTATTTTTATTCAAACTTCAAACTATTTTTTCTCTTGTTGACTTTAATGAGTCGGACTTTTTCAGAAGTTGGAAAATCCAAAATCGGAGCAGATTTTTGTTCTGCTAATAAGGACTAGAATTCTCTATAGTATTCTGAAGGGGGAAAAATGTTAGCACATTAGCCTTTTGGCATCCCCATCTAGCCCATATTATTTAAGGTTCCACATTCTCTGTCCTCAAGTTTTAATATGATACATTGGTAAAGAATGTGGGGTTGACCATGATTTGTTCAGCTATCTGAATTTCAATTTCATTTTGGCTAGTTTAATTGTTTTTTTATTTTTTGCAATCCTTATTATAGCTTTTATACATCATGTTGGCATGATCTTTCCCTTGATTTAAACATTTTAAATGTCATTTTCTTCTTTCCATTCCCATTTTTACCCAACCATAAGACTCGCAGGAGCATGCCCTAAATTTTTTACACAAATTTAGAAGTGTATAGCAGTCACTTTTGTCGGTATCCTTACAATGAACTATCAACCCAGTCTATAAGCAGGAGTGATTCAGGTAACATGAGGTGACATAAGGTGAATCTTGCAAACGAGGTGGGCAGGGCTCCCATCTGATGAACTTTAGTTAACACTTGCAATGCTGGACTTCGAAATTCATGTAGTTGTCAATATTAGAGACAGGAGGAACAGAAGCCACTGCTGGCACATCGTTCCTTTTACTCTTTACAAGTCCAGGATAATCCAAATATTAAAGTTTTTGATTAATCTGCTAAAAGTGACAAATAATTTAGTGACAGTTTAATTTCACACTTGTAACCTATTAAAGTTGCGAAAGTATGTCTCAACCCAATTGAATTTTAATTTTTGTTTATGAGAACTTTTTGATCACAATTTTTAGATTTTTCAATCTAAATGTGAAAATTACCTAATTTTGTCAGATCTGCAGATTTCAACAGTTCTGAATCAAAACTGGGTCTAATTCAATAGAGTCGTCGTGTAGCACTGTGCTTTCTATGCAGCCATAGACATCCTATAAATGTTTCCCTTGACATGATGAGCATAATAGCAAAAATCTATTTTTATGGTAGTTTTACAGATTTGCATGTCATATTTATATTATAGGCACATTAAGGTGATACACATGTGCAATTGTGGGGGGCCGTCCCGTGACGCACAACATGCATCTTTGGCTGACAATCGTGCTATGTATGGGCGCTTTGTCAACCCCTGCGTTCACAGTGTGTATCAGCCTTTAGATGTGTGGTGGTGATATATAAGGGCGGCTGACTTGTGACATTCCTGAGGCTTCTCCTGCACAGTGCCACCGGCAAGCACAGCCTCAGACTCCCTCAGTGTGTGAGGGAGACAGGAAGTCCCTCCTCCTCTCTGTTGTGTGAAGTCCTGACAGAGAAGGTAAGGGAATCTACAGCCCTTCTCTTTCACTGTGTGAAAACAGCCCTTTCAGGCAGAGTTCTCATTCTGCCTGAAAAGACTGTTTCTACAGAGTTTTCTGTAGGGGGGGTGTCTGAGTAACCCACGGCACCCGCAAGTGGGTGGGGCCGCAGCACCCGCGAGTGGGTGGGGCCACAGCACCCGCATGTGGGCGAGGCCACAGCACCCATGAGTGGGTGGGGCCACAGCACCCATGAGTGGGTGGGGCCACGGCACCTGCAAGTGGGCGGGGCCACATGGGGCTGTAAGATAATGGGCCATGGAGGGCCTGCAACTGGAGGGACCATGGGGTCCATGAGTGGGAGGGACCAGGGGGGCTGCAAAGGGGAGGAGGAGTCACAGGACAGATTGACTGACAGTTGCAGAGCAGGAAGCAGGAAGTACAGGGGACCTGGTGATGCTGCTGCCATATCACACACAAAAATGTAAATATCTTCAAAACTATGCAAAATAAACAATGGAAATATATTGCAAAAATTCTCAGTGGAGCAATTCCTATCAATTTACCTCAATTTACCTAAAGTCATTTTTGGACCACAGTTCCCCTTTAATATTTAAAGTTCTTCTTTAATAAATGTTATTATTGTGTCTGCATTGCCAAATAATAGTATTCCTTTGGGGATGAAATGCGTGCGGTCTTTGGTCTTTTTTTGTTAGCTACACATTGAAAAGTCTTGTACCCAGCCTAAATTCCTACTGAGTTCAGAGAACAACAGAAATTGTTATTTAGGTGGAGCAGGAATGTTATTTTTAATCACTGCAGGATAATAAATTCAGCTGATTGGTCAGTTCAATGCAGTTCCAAATCTTTCAATAGTGTCTTAAATAATTTAGTCAATTATAAAATAAAAATGACTTCTACGTTAATGTGAACCACTAAAATAATTATTTGTTGTAACCACGTCATGTAACACCTCTGGGAAATTCTAGAAAGCCTGATGGGATTATAATTTAAGACAAAGGAGCATTAAAAGTTCAATCATTTTCAGACAGTTAGGGAATGCGTAGACCAGATGGGGCCAGGACTGTATGTTCTTATCAGCTGAATTATTTGCGTCTCTGTTTCTCCATGTTTCCTATTATTAAAATACATATCCCTTTTTTAAAAACACAGATTTTAATAGTTGCTGAATCCTGACACAGTTAAGAGTCCACAGAAATCTACACATAAGTATATATATAAGTAACTATACAAAGAACTTGAACATTTATCTTAAGTTTCCCACTATAACTGAGTCATGGCCCCGTTATGGAATGATGCATTAATCAGAACTTTTACTGACTTGTATCACATGGTGCTATTAGCCAAGTTTTCCATTGTGGGAACCTGAACAAAGAAACTTTAAGAAAGTCTAAAAAAATAACCAGCCGGCAAGATCTTTATTATATGAGGAATTCTGCACATCTCATGCATTTGCAATAAACGTAAAAAAAAGAACCATATTGACAGCATGTGAAAGTCATTCAACCCATTTATTCATTTGCCACCCAAACCCTCCTCTTTTTGCCCCAAGTTACAATTCTTTTAATTGGCAAGTTGCTTTGTTGTCTTCTGCTTGAACTATGAGCACTTTATGACTGACCGAGGGATATCAGTCGCAATGAGGCTTATAAACTGAGGCAATAAAGAGACCTCAAGAAAGATTGTTCCAAACCCTTTGATCTGTGTTGAAGGAGCAGTAGTCTTCATTTAATTCTCTTTGCCCCAAACAAGTGTCCTAATGAAGCCCATCTGTAAGGTTTTGTTTGAACATCATTATATGTTTCATTTTCTTACTTAGATTGTCAGCATAAAGAGGCCTGACATAGTCAAGACATATTACAAACAAACTGGTAATAAAAATTGAACATCCTAGAAATGGATTACATGTATAGTTTCTATACAGTAAAACATGTAAAGCTATAGTGACCCAGGGTGACAACTATAACACTATTAAACTGCTCGTGCAAACACAAACATTTTTTTATGGCTAAATCAAATACAAGTTAGATATAGTTTAATATAAATATAGTCCTTTTAACATCCTTTCCCACCTAAAATACAGTAAGTAAAATTGCACAAAAGCAAAACCTTTTATATCAGCTGTCAAAATTCTACTGTTTTGGTCAAATTACAGCAGCATTTTCAACAGTAAGAATTTGGGGTTTAAAACCAATGAAGATAATTAGTGTGTGGGGTAATGAGAAAATATACTACATTTAGAAATGCACTTTTGCCTTTAGTTTGCTTTCCTTAAGGCCATGGATAGTATGGGTAGCATTGTGAACTTATATATACTGACAGGAGATACTACTAACATACATCACTGCAGTGCATTCTAAGGGGCAGATCCAATATATTTTCATATCACACTGTTCTTATCACTGTTGACATATTATGGAAACTTCCACAAACTTTTGCAGGGCTTTAAAGCCCTTGAAAATGCGTTCTTTTGTGTACTTAAAACTATTGCAAAAATCATTGCAAAATTTATTGCACCCCTTGCACAATGCAAATTCCAAAATGGCACAGGCAGTGCAAGATGAGGGCTAAACCCTTGATATTTCAGATGACTGGAAATCTGTGATGCTACTGCTGCTTTCTAGTGCTGCCTCTTCCTGGTGGTCATGGACACAAAACTCCTTCTGTACATACTAACTAGGTTCTAACTAGAGGTTTGTATTCCACTTCATGCTAATCTGAATGTAACAGTTGGCTCCAATTTCCCCACATGCCAGTGCCTCATAGCCAATTATCAGTGAAAACAGGGGATATGATTAGGAAGTAGACTGTGCTCATGCAAAGAGTGGGGCAAGCGGTTAACCCTTTGCATATGTATTTATGAAGCAACCACCTGCTAACCCTTTATATTTGTGAACATTTCAGCAATAGCAGCTGTATATTATTATTTGTTTGTTTATTTCTGCACCAAGCTGCACCATTTATAGAAAAGTCTAATACATGTATATTTGCACTTTATATATTTCTAGATTTCTAGGATTCTTTCCATTAACTGTGGTATGGGCATTAAATTGATTATACTTTTTCCAATGTTACCCCTTTAATAGGTACACTTATAAAACAATATATTGCAGAGAACATGGCAGTTGGGGGTGGACTAGGGTGCCCTATATTACATTATTATTATTTTTTTATCGGTAGGGCAACAAGCAGCAAAGATGGATGGAGGAGAGGGAGAGCTCCTATGCGCATGCCTCAATACCTACCAGAGGACAAGGAGGAGACAGAAACCTTTTCATGCTCTTCAGTTTCCTAGACTTTGAACAAGCACTGCAGGAGAACCATAAGGAGCAAAGGAGTAAGGTAATGATTTTTTTTAAAAAACACAGTGGGGCCAGTAGTGAGTTAAATTTTAGTTTTGGGGTAGGACATGTTCTGTGTGTCAGATAATCTGGCAACCTAGCTTGGAGGGTAGAAAGAATGTGTTTTTTTGTTTTTGCAGAATTTCCCACAGGCAGCCCTCCTTCTGCATCAGTTTTACAAAGTATGTATGTATACTATACAATAGTATTTCATTTGGTAAACTTATAGGGGGAACACAGTGCAGAGCTGCAGGTAGAGGATAATGTAGTGACCCTGGTTTCGGCACAGCACTGCACAGTGCATTTCTCAATTCTGTACGTATTTAAGGGTGGAGGATAATAAAGTAAACATGATTTCAGCACAGGTCTGAGCAATGCATACTTTAACAGTGTGCGTTTTTAAAGGTAATTGAAGGGGGACATACATACATTAATATACCTTCTGAAAGTTAACCCGATCTTAGCACAGCTCTGTGCAATGCATCTCTATTGAGTGTACCTTACTAAAAGGGAATGTTAGAGGTATGCATACATGTAAGGTTGCCATCATTCCCTAAAAGATTTAAGGCCTATGGGATATGTTGCAAAAACAAAAACGTACTTTTACAACCCTCCAACATTCCTCTTTAAAGGTACAATCATTAGAGATGTACTGCTAGATTTGGCAAACTCACAAACACACTAGAGATGTCCGAAACTACATAGTTTCGTTCCATTTTGGATTCCTGGATCTCGGGAATATCCCTAAGATCCAAAGATCCAAAAAAGGAACAAATTTTCGAATGTACGGAACTATTTTCGAAAATACTATTGGAGACCACTTTCGAGTTTCCGGTCATATTTTCGAAGATTTTAGAATGTCCGATGTAATTTTCGATAATTATCGAAAATAGACTCGACCGTTCGATTTTCGAAAATACGATCGGAAACTCAAAAGGGTTCCGTGTCAGATCCGGGTTCATGTCGGACACGGATCCCATCTCTAAAACAAACATACCAATGCATCATGCTTCTAATGAAAATACAGACCAATCTGTCACCATGTAGATTTTATATGGGTTCAGGTCGTGAAATATTGCAACCAAAGTGCTGCATGTAGTACATTTTTTGCATAAAGTTGCATAAACAAATTATTTCTACAATTGCATGCATAGAGCTGTAAACATTGCAAACTAGATTGGACTCGGTTGGACCAGATGGATGGATGTCTTTTTTCAACCTCAATTACAATTTTACTATGTTACTAAAATTATAGTAGGGCTCCTGGGAATGTGGAAATTAGGGAATAAAGCTCTCTTCACCTCCCATTATATTCTGCATTATGAATATTTTTTATTTAATATATTGATGCATTACAGGTGATAAGAGTTGAGTCACACACATACAGAAAATGTAATGAAGTCTAATGGTTTACTGGAAGAGAACAAATGGCAGTTTCAGATTTATGAAACAAGCAGAACTTATTGTGTTCTAGGGGGAAACATACATGCTGAGAAGGTTGCTAAGGCAAATACTGCCTTACTTAAAGTTTGTTTGGTTTTTCTCCTTTAACCACTTGCAAGGTACAAGGATCTATAATAGTAAAATATAGTTTGCAACTATAAGACCCAAAATTAATTTTGATGTATCTGATTTATCTGTTATGTGCACAAGACCTTTTGCAGTAAGACAAAACATGAAACGAAAGCTCACATTCTGTACAGTAATAGAATCAGGGAGTTGTGCTTCCTATTATTCACTAGAAATAGTCAGCTTCTTGGCACTGTAACCGCTCTGGCCTCAGACGACTCCTTTTGTGTCTTCCCAGTGTCTTCCTAAATTAGAAAGCTCCTATAAAGTTGGACTCACAACCACATACACTCAAACCTTTCTTTCAGCTGTTAATATATATATATATATATATATATATATATATATATACACAAACACAATCAGCAATTCCCCGCACACAGGTCTTGACTTTAATACTTTTATTTAGCACATATGTCAATGTACTACGTTTCGGGGATCGCACTCCCCTTCGTCAGGTACTAACATTCACACAATGCTGGATGTAAAACAATGTTATATACCCTTCCCCCAGGAACTGACTACATAGCCCAACCCACATCTTAGGACATTCCCCTTAAAGTTAACCCCTTTTATTACAATAATAATTCAATCCACATACAAAGTCTCTATTTTAGGAGAAAGACAATGTTTATCAGCACTCAAAATTATTTAAGGTAGTGGTAGAGATCGTATTCTTTATTCAACCCATCTGGGTATAAACTCTTAAAGGGGAACTGTGGTCTCCAAAAGTTGAGTTTAAAGGCCAGTTTCCTACCTTTAAAATGAGCCATCAACCACCTCTGTACGTGCTCCACAGCCCAAGATATAAAGAAATGACTGATCACAAAGTTAATGGGTGGGAAGCTGACATGTGACATTCCAAAGGCTTCTCCTAAACAGTGCCGCCGGTGAGCACAGCCTGTGTGAGGGAGACAGGAAGCCCCTTCTCCTCTCTGCTGTGTGAAGTCCTGACAGAGTAGGTGAGGGAATCTACAGCCCTTCTTTCCCACTATGTGAAAACAGCCTTTTCAGGCAGAGTTCTCACTGTCTCAAAAGGCTGTTTCCACAATGTTAGTAGCCAGGAAACGAACTTCAGAAGATCTTACCTTTCACGCAATCAGCGGGGCTGCTCTGAAATTCCTGACTGCCTGCTTCTGTTACACTATAACGTGCATTATCGGGCATTCGCGTTATAGCGTAACAGAAGCAGAAGCAGTCGGGAACTGTCAGAGCGGCCCCGCTGGATCGACGTGAAAGGTAAGATCTTCTGAAGTTGTTTCTGGCTATCTAAACATTGATTGAAGAACAGGAGGTAAGGCATAGCTCCCTAACCTCCCGGGCTTCAACCAATGTAGAAAAGGGATAGTTCACTATTGGAGTGAACTATTCCTTTAAGTCAAGACCTGTGTGCGGTGAATTGCTGTTTGTATACATATGTGGTGGAGCGAAGCAGGCTACTCCCTTCTACCTGCACCAGGCGAAAGCAGATAAAGAGGTGTGCGGTGGACTTTCTGTTTTTTTGTATATATATATATATATATATATATATATATATGTACATGGACCCCTATACAATAAGGAACATGCACTCCTGTGGATGTTCCTTGAAGGCAAAGTTCTGTTTCATTTTCTAAAGATCCCTCTATACAGAGTCCCAAACATTCTCCCTATGTAAAGCACAGGGAGAATGCACGGGATCGAAAATTTCCTGCGGCCGAATCCCTCTACATTATTTAAAGGGAGATAACCGTGGACAAGGTCAATTTTGGGGCATTTCCGAACGATCATGCGGCCGGCGGTAAACATTCGTCGGCCTCTGTAGTGCTCTGAAATGCGCTACACACACTAACGATAAAGGGAGTATACTGTTGGATCTGACAGTATCGTCCCTTTGTAATGTTAAATGATATATTACCAATGTAATTTTCCGGGTTTGTTTTTTATCCTGTGTTTCCGTTCATCATTTTAGCAGTGTTAACCTAGAGCAAACTGTTTTTTTGAAATGGACAGTGGTATATTTAAATTAACACTGTTTGAACAGCAGGCCAATTCAATTTCTTCCAGCACACTTTTTTTTTTTTGCTTTGAACTAAAAGCTGATCTAATTTTTTATTCTGTGAAAATCTGATATGAAAATTGTAAACATGAATACTTTGTCTAAACCTAAAAATATTTACCTACAGTGCAATATTAATATTTAATATACTTTATAAAAGAGAATCACAATAAACCAGGCATAATGATCTATACAAACATCACCCCTCCCATCTAATGTACCTAAATGCTAGGTCCTCACCCCTGTGCAATAAACTTACTAAAGGCTTGTACACACGTTCGATCGTGGGTCCCAACCCGCAACGCACGATGTGTATGAAAAAACGTTTCGATAATCGGCCCGTGTGTAAGTACTTTATTGGCCGAAACGGTCGTTTGTTCGGAGATCCACCAGGTCAGTCGGCCAACGATCCCCAACCGAATGTCTGTTTTGCCCGATAAAGTGCCTACACACGGGCCGATTAATGGCCGAAGCGTTCGGGACCCGCGATCGCACGTGTGTACGAGCCCTAAAGCTGGGTGCACACAGCAAACTGTAAGATCCTGTCTGTCATTTTTCAAAGCTCAGGATAAACACAGTCCCGAGCGTTCTCCCTATATACAGCATAGGAAGAACGTTTGGGACTGTTTGTTTCCCTCAACCGCGACTCCCTCTATAGCTTTAAAGTCCTGCTCTCCCTGCCTGCTCCAGCCTGTCTCCTTTACCAAGCAGTCAGGTCAACTTATGGTAGGACATGTTTTGCAAAGTGGGTGTCCTAATATCGTGTATACAAAAAGAGTAGATCTCATATACCGCACAGATCTCCAGCATCAATGGGGTGACTTTGCAAGCATATATTTGTTCCATAAACTGTTCGAATGAGTTGTTTATATACAGTGGCCAGATATTTTAAAGAAGCCTTCTCTATATGTTTTTCTGTTTTGAATGAATATACCCTTATAGGCAGCGCATCCTCTGGCTCCTTTGTACAATTTAAAGGTTTGTACACACGTGCGTGTATGGGCACTTTGTTGGCTGGAAAGCAGAGGGATGAACTGCAGAATAGCAGGAGGAGCACATGACAGGGGGTAGGACGGATGCAGAGGGTGGGGAGGAGTAAGGGAAGTAGGAGGAAGCAGGGACAGGCAGGAAGGGATGTAAAAGGGGGTGGAGTTAAGCAGGCAGGCACCATTTTGGTTAGGTGAGAGAAGTGTTGCCCGCCTGCCCGTCCACCCTAAAGGTTTGGCAAGGGTAAGAGTGTGGCGGCAGCTGGCAATGTTATTGGGGTAATAGCCCTAAAGGAGGGCTAAAGAGGGATGCAATTCCCCAAAAGTATGGGGAATAATAATTACCTCCCTGGGGTAAATAGGGGCCCCAGGGGAGAGTGGTGGACAATTTATCGTGGTGCCTCCTGGGCCGGAAAGGTGGAGTGGCGGGAGGCTTGGTTTATGGTGGAAGTGGAAACATTGCCAGTAAAAGCTAATGGATAATAGTTATTTATTGTTATATGATTGTTATGTAAATGTCATGTTAATAAAGTTTTAAAAGGTATTGTTAATTTGTCACAATAAAGTGGCCATTATTCCTTTCCTCTCAGAAATAGTAGTGTGGTGTGGTTATTTGAAAGGGGGGGAGGGATTGGGAGGAAGGAAAATGGTCAGCGGAATGGGGTGGGGAAGGTATTTAGAAAAGGTGGAGGGTGAAGGTCCGGAGCAATACTCGGCCTAACACCTGTCATGGGTGTTCATTCGGGGATCGTTGCCCAAATCCACCAAGTGGTTTTTCGAATGAGTGGCTGTTTTGGCCAATACACGGGCCGATTATTGGCCAAAACAGCCATTCGTACACATCTGGCGTTGCAGGTCGGCACCTTACACGTGTATACGAACCTTAATGTACCACTTAGCATGAGAGCTGTGGAAGAGGAGTATTAAGCTAAATTTTCAAAAAGCTGTTCTAGACTACAGGACTATCCTATCCTATAGATAGTGAATGTTTGTTTACATGACTGTCATGTCAGTACTTGTTTATACACTTATAAAATATATGTTATATACTTTATATGTGTAAAAGCAAGTACTGACATGACAACCATATGAACAGCTTTTTCTAATAGCATTCTATTCTATATAACATTCTATTTCAGCACTTTTTAATGCCAGCTAACGGCTGGCTTTAAAAGTGGCAAAATAGATACCGGCACAATGCATGGAGAGCCAATCCTGGCATGTAACGCCGCCGACAAACTTCTACCAGGTAGCCGATAGCGTCTCTCGATGTATTGGGCTGATTGTTTAGAAATTCACTTGATTCTCAATGAAAATTGCATGTAGACATGCATAGTACCGACTGCTAGTAGATAATGCTCCCTTGTATCTTATTTAAAATGTACAATAATGTTAGTTTACCATTACTTTTTACATGGTTGTTGAATAAGCCACAGTATAGGATACAGATGTGGCAATATTATTACCTGTGTAATATATTTACATAAATACACATCAATACATTTAATGCAATGTGATATTAATAACTGTATCTAACTATCTGAATTATAGCAAACTTGTGTATTTCTGAGAAATTGTAGTATTTCTCATCTCAAGCCATAATAAATGTGTTGGGTTTTTTTTTTTTTTTTACAACGCTGCCTTTTAAAATGCCCAGAAAGTTTAACTATTGTTAATAATTAAAGAGGATCAATTTTAAAATCTCCAGCTAAGTGTATTTTATCGAACTTGGAAATGACAAGAAGAGTGACATTTTTAACCTAATTGCTTTAATGAGCAATCCCAAGAGTTGACTAAATGCATTTTTTTATATTCTCTCGTTGTGCAACCTCCTTATTAACACAGCAGAACCTTGTTTAAATGCTCTCTCTATATAAATTTATTGTGGGGCATATTTCAATCTAAACTATTTGTGTATGCATATTAGATGTCTGTTATTCAAAATGATTCAATTAAGTAACACAGTATGAACACTAGGCTGATTTTACACATGCAATCTGAAAGGGTTCTCTAGATTTTAACTTTAGTCTTTAGAAATGTCAATGTTATGCTTTTCTGCTCATTACATTTCCCTAACTGAATCGATCAAACACAGAATGTGGGGAGCAATTTCACATTTTTCTATCTTCTGTTCTTCTGGACTTCATGTTTTGTGTATATATAGCTTGCAAAGAGCAACATGGGTGAGACCAGCATGAATGATGTAAAAGAAAATTATAAAAAATACTTTATTAAATCGATGTTGTACAACTGCAACTAGGGAACTATTTTCCATGGTGAGATATCAAGAGAATGTCAACAGTGTGTTACTGGATAATTAATATTCTTAATCATATGAAGTCCTAAAATACATAGCCCCCAACTCTACTTACAACACATCGGTGCTGTGATCCGGCCCCAAACACAATATGCGTTCCAGCGGCTCCCAAATAAGTTAGTGTCTGTTTCTGCAGTATGGCTGCTTCCACACATATGAAATTCCTTCAAATACAAGTAGCAGGACAACACCAAGGCGCAAAACTTAGTTTGCTAATACTTTATTCACCAGCCCCACACAACATGTTTCGAAAACACGTTGTGTGGGGCTGGTGATGGAAATTGCCATGGAAATTGATGGGTAGTTCAGTAGGTGTGTGTACCTGTTTTTTGGTGAGGGGGTGTGTCTTTTTGTGTTTACAACCATATTACTAACTTTTATTGAGGATATATCAAAATTAGTTTATTTTTACTTTATTTACCCTTTAAGTATGGTTGCCACTGTATTGGTGGGGTATGTCATTAGGTGTGTGTACCTAGGTTTGGTTGAGGGTGTATGTCTTTTTGTGTTTACAACCATAAAACTAACTTTTATTGAGGATATTTCAAAAGTATTTTTTTACTTTATTTACCCTTTAAGTATGGCTGCCACAGGAATGGAAGGGTAGGTCAGTAGGTGTATGTACCTGTGTGAAGTTGGTGGTATGTGTTTTTGCATGTATGACCATATAACTAACTTTTATTGATGGTTGATCAAAATTAGTTTTTTGACTATAGTTACCCTTTAAGTGTGGTTTCATGGGAATGGAAAGGTAGGTCAGTAGGTGGGTGTACCTGTGTCTTTGTGGGGGGTTGGGGGTATCAACGTTTGTGTTTATGACCATGAAACAAACTGTTTTGATATCATGAACCTTAAACTAAGAAATATTCACATTGCATGAACAATTTTAGTCAAAGGGAAAAATGTCCTGAAATTCGCCGATAACGCCGTAACGCTTCAGCGGATTCCTTAGCTTGGTAATAGCATACTTCTCCTATATGCCCCGCACGGCTGTACCGAATTTCATGTCTCTAGCTCAAAAACTGTGGGAGGAGATACAGTCCAAAAAAGCGGAAGAATAAAATGGAAGAAGAAATAGAGCGAACAGTAATTTGGCTCTATGGGTCATATTTATCAAATATTGCTATATCAAATAACAATCGGTATTCTACAATACCGATCGTCATTTTACAATGTTGACCGTAATTCTACGATATCGTCATCGTAAATCTACAGTGCCGATATTGTAGAATAACGTT
This sequence comes from Hymenochirus boettgeri, assembly GCA_019447015.1. Classification (NCBI taxonomy): domain Eukaryota; kingdom Metazoa; phylum Chordata; class Amphibia; order Anura; family Pipidae; genus Hymenochirus; species Hymenochirus boettgeri. The sequence goes on along the minus strand of CM033471.1, from coordinate 118,872,775 downwards.
ATTCTACAACGACCGCACAGCTCCTTTAAAAATTGAAGGAACCGCACGGTCGTCGTAAAATAATGATCGTTATTCTACAATATCGATCGTTATTCTAAGATAATAAGGTGGAAATGAATCTCCATATGCAGTTGGCGAAGGCTGCTGGTATGGGGCATGTTCTGGTTATGGGGGATTTTAACTACCCTGAAATAGATTGGAGTAATGGAACTGCCAGCGCCTCAAAAGGTATAAAGTTCTTAAATTTCCTATATGAGCATTTTCTTTCACAGATGGTAGAAGTTCCTACTAGAAAGAATGTGTTGTTGGATCTGGTGATATCTAATAACCCAGAGCTCATTTTGGAGATGAAGGTAATGGGAAGCTTAGGGAATAGTGACCATGATATAGTGTCATTTAATATAGGTTGCAGAAAACTAAAGTGCACTGGCTTAACAAAAACTTTTAACTTTAGGAAAGCTAATTTTATGCTTTTAAAGGAATCGCTCCTGCTCATAGACTGGGGGGAACTGTTTCTAGGTAAAGATACTGAGCAGATGTGGACCACTTTTAAAGGGATATTAAACTATAACATCTCCAAATCGGTACCTTTAGGAAACAAGTGTAAAAAAATTAGGTCCACTCCTGCATGGCTTAATGCTCAGGTAAAAAGGGAAATGGAAAAAAAGAAAAGGGCTTTTAAAATTTTGAAAGCAGAAGGCACAGAACAGGCTTACAGGGACTTCAAAAGTTGTAATAAAGAGTGCAAGAAAGCAATTAAACTAGCTAAAATAGAAAATGAAATACGGATTGCCGAACAAAGCAAGTCCAACCCCAAGATGTTTTTTAAGTATATAAATGGTAAAAAAATGAGGACTGAGAATGTGGGACCATTAAATAATGGAGCTGAGGTGGTTGTAGAGGATGCCGAAAAGGCTAATCTGCTAAACTGTTTTTTTACATCGGTTTTTACTGTTGAGAATCCTTACAGCAGGGATTGTAACAATGTGCAGGGAGGAAATGAAGAGTTTTCACATTGGATAACAGAGGATATGGTACGGAATCAATTAGACAAAGTTAATATCAATAAAGCGCCAGGACCAGATGGATTGCATCCTAGGATTTTAAAAGAGCTTAGTTCAGTTCTAGCAAGACCACTGTGTCTCATCTTTTCAGATTCGCTTTTGTCTGGGGATGTGCCGCTGGATTGGAAAAAAGCCAATGTAATACCAATATTCAAAAAAGGTAGTCGTTCACAGCCTGGTAACTATAGACCTGTAAGCCTAACATCAGTGGTAGGGAAGGTGATGGAAACTTTGTTAAGGGATCATATCCTTGACTTTGTCTCCAGAGATCATCTTATTAGTAGTAGTCAGCATGGATTTATGAGAAATAGATCATGCCAGACAAATTTAATTGGTTTTTATGAAGAAGTGAGTAAGAAGTTAGATTCAGGCACAGCTGTGGATGTGGTATATTTGGATTTTGCAAAAGCCTTTGATACTGTGCCACATAGGCGACTAATGTATAAACTGAGGACTGTTGGCCTTGAAGAAAACATTTGTTCATGGATAGAGAACTGGTTATTGGACCGCAAACAGAGAGTGGTGGTTAATGGAGCTACATCTATGTGGGCTAAAGTTCTAAGCGGAGTTCCTCAGGGTTCTGTACTGGGGCCGCTTCTGTTTAATCTGTTTATAAATGACTTAGAAGGGGGCATTGAGAGCAAGGTCTCTGTGTTTGCTGATGACACTAAACTATGCAGAGCTTTGGAAACTTCCAATGATGTGCAAGTGCTGCAAGCAGACCTAGATAGATTATCAAAATGGGCAGCAGAATGGCAGATGAGATTCAATGTTGATAAATGTAAGGTGATGCATTTGGGATTTAATAATCCCTGTGCCACCTACACCATAAATAACTCTGTGTTAGGTGCATCTGAAATGGAAAAAGATTTGGGGGTTCTGGTAGATAACAGACTTAGCTGTAGCAAACAATGCCAGGTAGCAACAGCTAGAGCTAGCAAGATATTGTCTTGTATAAAGAGGGGAATAGATTCAAGAGAGAAAAATATTATTCTCCCTCTTTACAAGGCACTGGTAAGGCCTCATTTGGAATATGCGGTGCAGTTTTGGAATCCCATATACAAAAGGGACATCTTGGAAATGGAAGCAGTCCAGAGAAGGGCAACTAAATTAATAAGGGGAATGGAGGGGCTTGAATATGCAGGCAGATTAGACAAGTTAGGGCTGTTTACATTGGAGAAGCGGCGGTTGCGTGGGGACATGATAACCTTATACAAATATATTAATGGCCCATACAGTGAACTCTCTGGTGCATTGTTCACTAATAGGTCATATCAGAGGACTCGTGGACATCCTTTAAGGTTGGAAGAAAAGAAGTTTCATCTTCAAGTTAGGAGAGGTTTCTTTACAGTGAGAACGGTGAAACTGTGGAACTGTCTTCCAGCAGAGGTGGTAATGGCAAGTTCATTGAATAACTTTAAAAAAGGCCTGGATAAGTTTCTAAAACTAAAAAATATTGAGAATTACTGGTATTAATGCATATAGATCTGGTTGATCCAGGGATACTTTCCGATTGCCGTTTGGAGTCAGGAAGGAATTTTTTCCCCCCTTTTTTAGCTGGGGTTTTTTGCCTTCCTCTGGATCAACTGTTAGGTAGGGTTAAAAAAAAAAAAAAAAAAGGGAATAGGTTGGACTTGATGGACGAATGTCTTTATTCAACCTTAATTACTATGTTACTATGTTACTATGTTACTATGATATCTGCACCGTATTCTACAATATCGCCATCATAAATCTATGGTGCCAATATCGTAGAATAACAATCGATATAGTAAAATAACGATTGGTATCATAGAAAAAAAACAATAACAATGTTTGATAAATATGGCCCTATAAGCCAGATTAATGATGAGTAGTTAAAGACAGATGAATGAATATAAAGATATTTTTGTAGGCTTAATATTGAGGAGATTTCAAACTCTCTTTAACATTTTTTAACTTGACTTAGTCAATCATTTGTCTTATTGCTCAGAGCTTGTTAACTGCATATTTTGTGAAATAAACTATTTCGGGCAGCCATTTTGTATATGGGGTTCTTTTGGAATTGAACTGCAATGATCCCTTTTATAAATCATTCCCTTGACCAAAAGAAGAAACGTGGATCTTCAGTATCTTAAGTCCCACACATTTTTTAGGCCCCAAAATGTTAAATAACTTCCATCCCGAATTCTTGGAAACAAAGTTCTTTAATTCTCTCCAGGCCTTACATCCTGGGTTAAATCCCTATGATTGTAATAGTTTCTTTTATGTATGAATATTTTGTAAATCATTTTCTAAACTTCTTGATTAGTACTTTACTAATCACAAACAGATGTAACTAAATGAAAGTCCATGTATTGTATGTATATCCAGTAGATATTTGGTCTGCCTCTTACTACTAACTGAATCCTCATATTTATTTAGGAAGATTTACCCAGAGCCACTATCACTCAGGGTAAATCTCCTGTACTGAATCCTTGAAAAGGGGTTAAAACATGACTTAAACAACAGCTATCAGTTGGTAATAGATGTGCTAAATCTAGTGGAAAACCGATAGTATATTTGTTGCGCCAGCTGCACGGGTATCTTTTGTGATACATAGCCATTGCAATGGAGAAGCTAAAGACAGGCTAAACTATGTTATATTAGTTGGCGAGATTTAAACATTAGAAAAGAGCACTGCGGTTCTGGGTAAAGGAGGCCGTAAATGTTTAATGTAACTTTGAGATGAATTCTATGGACTGTTTTTATCTGGAACATATATGAACTGAAGTTGCAGCATGAGGAACAAAAAAGGACCTTTAAAATAAATTTAAAAACAAGGGGCATATGAGATGAATGGCACTGTCCAACAGATTATAATTTTTAAAAGCATGCAATGCTTTTAAAAATATGTTTTAGGTTGGCAGCGAGATGTGAAATCCCAAATACCTGTAAATCATCCAGCCCAACTACATACAGTAAGAGACCCTTCTAAACATAGTGGATGATGTAAGATGTCAATTTGCCGAGATATAATGGCCATGGGAGATAGCAGTGGCCTCACTTTGTGTTTCCCCCATCACTTCTCTTTCTATACTAAAATAGACCTACTGGGCAGTCAACGATAATGTTAACATGAGATAATATCCCTACACATGGTCCCTTTATACTGACCCAAGCAGGGGGTTGTGTGTGTGGTGCGTGGTATGTGTGTGTGGGTGGGTGGGGAGTGCATTCCTCCCAATTGCATTGCTAACTGCATGCTGTATACAACTGTAATTTAATTTCAAGGTCATCTATACTGTAAAAAGGTTTGTTAAAATTGCACATTACTGGTAACCCTTCCCAACTATCAGTGTACAATTTATTTGCTGATCTGACCCCTATTTCTTTAGATAGCCAAGTCTTATTATCCTAAACTCTTTTTCTGTGTGTAGTTTTGATGTAACTGGAATGGTGTCAGTTATGTGTGAATTGCATGATGGCAAATTCCCTCTACCAATGTTGCCTCATATTGATTACTGAGCATGCTTGAACTCATAGAAAGCCTGGATTGAAAGCATGCAGCAACACAAACACCTCAGAGTAAGGGCTACTTGTATGTAGTAATTTAAATATTAAGATTATGCAAAGTAAATTTTTCATTATAATATCTGGAGCAACTCTAACTGTATTTATTAACACCAGTAACATGCAACATTCTTTTTTTAGAAACTCATCTAGCTTTTTTTTTTTTTTTAAGAATCCAATGATCCTGCCATCACCACGTCCAATAGAAGAGAGTTTTTTCAGTTGAAAAAAAACAAAACTTTTATTCTTCCAATATTAAGGGATGTCTGCGTATCCTCTGAAATGTTATAATGGTGAACAATGCCCCAGATAGTTTGTATTGCCCATTAATGTATTTATACACAGTTATCATACCCCCACGCAAGCGCCTTTTCTCTAGTGTGCATAATTGTTTCTTATCCAGTCTGTTTTCATATTTAAGCTCCCCAATTCCCCTCATAACCCTTTCTATTTCTAAGATCTCCTTTTTGTATACAGCATTCCAAAACTGCACCAAATATTTGAAGTGAGGCCTCACGAAGGCTTTGCAAAGAGTGAGAATAATCAGGGTTATTCAATAAAAGTTAATATTGTTAAAAATGGTGCTAATTTTGCCCCAACCAATCAGATGTTAGCTTTAAAATGTTAAATAAGATCTGATTGGTTGGGGCAAAATTAGCACCATTTTAAACAATAAGAACTTTTATTGAATCTCCCTGAATATTTTTCTACCTTGAATCCATACCCCTCTTTATACAAGACAATATCTTGCTGGACTTGCTACCTTTAAGTTTGTTATCCACCAAAACTCCAAGATCCTTTCCCAACAAAGATTTGCTTAATACAGAGCCATTTATAGCATAAGCAGCAAAAGGATTTTAAGCCCAAAATGCATCACCTTACATTTATCAACATTGAATCTCAACTGCCACTTAGCAACCCGATGTGTCAATCTCTCTAGATCCACCTGCAACAACCGCAAACCGCAAATCATTACTAGATTAAATAGAAGTGTCCCCGGGCCATGAAACATACTCTAGAATATATTCCTGTATCAAAATTTCCAGTGCCTTCCCCACCACTAAAGTTAAACTCGGGTCTGTAATTACCTGGCTGTCAACGATTACCCTTTTTAAACATTGGAATTACATCAGGTTTTTTTTCCAATCCAGAGACAACCTTCCAGACATAAAGGAATCTGAGAAAATAAGAAACAATGGCCTGGATAAAATTGAACTTATTTCCCTAAGGACCAGAGGATTTATTTTATCTGGTTCAGGCGCTTTATTAATTTTAACCTTAGTAATTTGTTTCTGACCCCAGGGGTGTTCCTAGGGTTGTCTGCACCTGAAAAATTTTGAATGCTACCTTTAGGCAGTTGGGTGTGGTGCAAAGAGCACCGGGGTCATGTGGAGGTGGCTTCATCACGGAAAGCGAGCGTAGCTTGTGGAGGTGATTGTGGTGGCCTGGCAGGTGAACTGGAGCACTGCCTTAACACTGACTGGTAAACTAGAGGGCTGACTTAACACTGGCTAGTGGACTGGAGGGCTGACTTTTTACACTGGCTGGTGAACCGAAGGACTGAATTAATACTGGATGGTGAACTGGAGGGCAGACTTAACACTGGCTGTTTAACTGGTAAATATAAGTGCCTACAACACAGACTGACAAATATAAGATGCTCTGCCAACACAGACTTGAAAATATAAGATGCCCTCATGCCCAGTCCACAAAGATCAATATATATAGGATGCCCTAATGCCCAGCTCCCACAGACTAATACATATAAGGTGTCCTCATGTCCCAAGGGTATAAATCCACTTCTTTTCAGTATCTTTACCTGAATTGAGAGAATATATCATCCCAGTTGGTATGCTGAAGTTACAAATTTGTTTTCCTGAAATTAAGTCTTTGTTAACCCAGTACACTTTTCGTTTTAAGAACATTAAATGACAATATTTCATATTCTCTAAGCTTACAGTTACCTTCATTCTTTTAATACACTATAATACACTCTATGTTAGATCTTAATTCTTCAATTCTTGTTTAACATACATACATACCCCTCACCCTTTCCTATTTTTTCTATCATTCCTTAACAAGGAGTATCCTTCTAAATTTACAGCCCAGTCATGAGAATTGTTCAATTATGTTTCTGCTATACCCATTACATCATACTTTCCAGTCAAAGCCATTATCTCTAATTCTCCCATTTTGTCAGCCAGGCTTCTCACATTTGCAAACATACATTTTCGATTATGATCCTGTAATTTATTTATGCACTTTAATACACATTCCTCCCTATATTCTATGCTCTATATTTTGTATTTATACTGCTTTTAATGAATGGGTTGGTGCCAAGCTATATCTCACTGGGTGTCTACTCCACATAGAGCGATTGGGAGGCCAACACAGCAAAAAATTTAACTGGTCCTTTACAATAACCTGAAAAGTTTTCTTGCCCTTGGAATTTTATTTTATTCTAAATGACTTACTTTTAAATTAAAGCTTTGCTGTAAGTTTGAAAACAAGTTCAGCTTTAACAACTACCTAGCAAGCATTTGCCAAGCCAAAGAATCACGTAAACATGTGACCTCAAGTTTTCACACAATAAAGCTAGATCATTCTAAAAATTGCTTCTTAAACTTAGCAACTACCCTCTAAGCCATAAAAGGTCCCTAGTAAATTGACTTGTTCCAAATCAATGTGGTTAGTACTAAGTACAAAGTTTTAACTTTATTTTCCCTGCAAGCCCTTTTCATACCCCCCACCCCTATATATTTATACAAATGTATTTGCCTTTGCATTCACTCCTTTAGTTTACACTACCCCTAAAAGATGACTTTCAGGAGAAATCAGACGAAATTCCTGGAAGCAGCAATATTTACCATAGAGTCATTTTCAGACCTGTCTAGAAAGATATTTTATTTTTCAACAAGGATTTCATTTAATTCCAAATGCTGAGGATTTCTTTCCTTTAAATTTTATTTTATCCATTTTTGGTTTGTTGCTTTGGAGTATTTACAAGAAGAAATGTGTTTTAGAAAATATATTTAAATATATGTTTCCAGAAGTGCTCCTTAAAAAACAAGACAAAAAAAATGTAATAAGAAACCTGAGGTAACAATGATTGTGTTCAGCCCATCCTGCCTAGTCCTTATGCCTCCATTGGCATACCACCCCACTCTTTACTTTTACATGCACTCCAGTATCTGCAGCTGACATCAACTGACATCAACTGCAGATTAATCTCACTGCTTTCTATTGGAAACTATCTTAGAAAATAACTCGTTCTAACCAGGAATGTGCCTTCTATCTGGGACAGAGCAGTGGGGGAAAGCAAATGAAGCATGACACAAAATGTCCTACTAAGGTATCACCTTCTAGAAAAGAAAAGAATATTTAAAAACCCTCGGTATTGCAAACTTGCTTGTTTATCGTTAGTGTATGACCAAGGTCGTAAATATACATCCGTGGCCGTGCGCTTACGGTGAACGTCCGTTAATCTACGAACGCTAGTTCATAGAATCCCAGGCAGTAGTAAAATACTGTTATTCTATGGGCGATCGTTGCCATTATCGATCATGATAATGCTCGTTCAAGGTGCAGTATCGTAAAAAAAAAAAAAAGAAACTGCACCTTTATAAATATGACCCACCATTCCAAAAGAAGTTGCCGGTTTCCAATTTTATAAAAACAAACAGGGCTATTCAATAAAAGTTCTTATCGTTAAAAATGGTGCTAATTTTGCCCCAACCAGTCATATATTATTTAACATCTGAAAGCTAACATCTGATTAGTTGGGGCAAAATTAGCACCATTTTTAACGATAAGAACTTTTATTGAATCTCCCCGAATATCTTTATTGGGCCATCGTATGGTAAATACAAACACACACTGCGTCTAATCACATATTCCTACCGTAATAATGTGTAACATACTTGACCTTTATGATTGTTCCAGCAAGGGCACAGACAACTCTGCTGCTGTACCTTTTGCACCTGAAAAGTTGACCCCCGCATTCTTCTGTCCAAGGTGAGGTACTGACTTTGAACAGTTAAAAAAAAATGACAAACGAAATTGACAGGTATAAGTACCAATAACCCTGATTACATTCAAAGTATTTATTGAAATTTTAGTCTATTTTTTTAATGATTTGCAAGATAAGAATATTTCTATGACTACATTGTGTTAGCATGTCTTTTTATTTTAAAGGAAAATGGGTTTAAAAAAACACAATTTGACTTTTGTGTTTCACTGTTGTGAAAATATTCTACAGTTTTTAGTCCTATCAAATTTTTTGTTATTATTAATGAAATGTGGTCTGCTCTATTTTTTCTGTAGACCTAGGTTCTAGATCTCTAGATACACAAATGTGTTTGCAGCAGACATTGAGCTGTAGGAGGTCAGAGGAATTTAGCATCAGGGTGCTGTTGTGCTAATGAACACTCCCTCACTCACCCTCACTGACTGATTGACACACATTCCACAATAGGAAATGTGAAGACGGAGGCCACATTACAACGAGCTCTAGTGCACCTGAAGCACGTGCGTGTTTGGGTGCACATTTCCAGTTCTCTAGTGCATTTGTCGTGTGCTGCAATTCCGCAATGTTTGCAATTAGATTGCATGCGATTGCAAAAAACAGAACGCAGCACAATGGACAGCAGTGCACCTACTGTGGTCAGACCTCTTGCCCAACACTAGTGTGTGCTTTTTAACACACGGTCAGATTGCAGGTTTTAACGCAGTGATTTGGCCTAGCCCTTACTGAGACACAAACAAAATACACACCGGAACAGCATTCAGTAACACTGACAAAGCCTATTCTCAGAAACTGAGATTAGTGTTATATACAAAGTAGTATTTCACATTAGGCTACCTATAAATATACTTACTCAGTCATTGCCATCCAAGTCGTTTTATGTCTAAAAGTTCCAATGTAAATATAGTGGGGAATCTGTTATACAAATTTACAACATTCCCCTATTGTTTTGCAATAGGGGAAATTCCTAGATGGGTGACGAGCAGTGAAACTGAACCACAGCACTGAAAGGCAAAGAACACTTGGCAAACTATCCTTTGGTATTCAGTGTGGTTGGGGTTCTTACAAAGAGGATAGGATTTACGCAGAGGATTGAGGAAAGCAGTTGGGAATTCCGACTGCAGGTTACCCTTGTAACATTTAACCAAAGGACTATTTATGTCATCACTGTTCTCATTGGTCTTTACTCCCATAGTAATAAATTATATGGTAATAATATACAACATTTGGAATACAAAAGCTTCCTTCTGAATAGGAGAAAGTGTTGTCTTTGACATATATTATTTGACATGCTACACCTATGTATGAAAACAAACTTTATTGTACAATAACTGTTTTTTGTCTGATATTAATGAAGAAGATATAAGAGCACACAGCCATGTTCGAAGTAAATTATCTTTGTTTAGTAGTATTGATGTAATGTGGGTTCGAATAGAACCTGGTTTCGAATCGAATCCGAGGGTTTTGAAGTCCCGACAAATCTTTCGGAACTCCTGGATTTTATGGAACCCGTCGATTTTTAGCAAAATTAGGCGATCATCGAAAATCGAAAATAGACGTTTATCGAAAATAGACTATTATGGAAATAGACGATCATCGAAAATCGAAAATAGACTATTATGGAAATAGACGATCATCGAAAATCGAAAATAGACTATTATTGAAATCAAAACCGTGAAAATAACCCTCAAAAGAAATGATCGATTTCGGTAACTCTCAAAAATAGAATGCAGAAGCTCGAAAACAGCCGATCGTAAGGAAAGATAGTTTTAAAATAAGTTTTGGTTATGGACTCTTGACTCCTTTACCCAATTTTCTATTTTATTCCTGTGAAGGGCCCCATGCCATTAATACCTTAGCCATATGAAAATATTTTATTCTATTCACTAGGTACGCATTCCATAGCCTTTCCTCCTGTGCCCCATTGTTATTTGTGACTGTTAAATTCATATATCTGGTACGCATTCCATAGCCTTTCCTCCTGTGCCCCATGTTATTTGTGACTGTTAAATTCATAATTGGTAAGATTCCATAGCCTTTCCTCCTGTGCCCCATTGTTATTTGTAATTGTTAAATTTATATATCTGGTACGCATTCCATAGCCTTTCCTCCTGTGCCCCCATTGTTATTTGTAATTGTTAAATTCATATATCTGGTACGCATTCCATAGCCTTTCCTCCTGTGCCCCATTGTTATTTGTGACTGTTAAATTCATATATCTGGTACGCATTCCATAGCCTTTCCTCCTGTGCCCCATTGTTATTTGTAATTGTTAAATTCATATATCTGGTACGCATTCCATAGCCTTTCCTCCTGTGCCATATTTTTTTTTATTTATTAAGGGGGTAAAAGTAGTTTTGTTTATTTCCTGACAAACCCCTATTGTCCTGACTCCTGAGATGGTATCTTCCCTGTTTCAGCCCTTGTATCACAGCTGGAGATCACTTTGTTGTCCAAATTGAACTCTGCTAATTAGTTAATTACCTTGCCCTGTGCTTGGCTTTCTCCCTATACGTTCAGACAATATTAAGTAGGAGCTGTGCTGGGGTTAGAGCTGTGCTGATCAAGTTGCTGTGTAGGACAGAATCATCCCAAGTCTAGATCATCCCAAGTCTAGATGTCCTAAGTATATTGGAGTTTAACAAGGGGGTTCAACAACACAGAATTACAGAAGAAGCTGAGGATCCAGTTTCACCTAAGTCTTAATATCTGCCTAATCTGATTGAATCATTATGTATATACTGTGGCTGGGTCTCACTGTTTTCTGCACCATGTTCCCTTAATTGTATTTGTATTCCACCCCTCCTCACCAATCTCCCAACTCTGTTTATATCTCTCCATCCCTTCTCTCTACCCCCTCTTACTGCTCCCATTCGCTATATCAGCTCCTCGCTAGCACTGCTCTTCCTTCTTGTTCAAATGCAAAAAAGAAAAACACGTACAAATCCTCCTTCCACCTTCTGTCTCTGTTCATCCTCCTACTTCTGTCTGCTGGGGATGTGTCCCCAAATCCTGGGCCATGTAATATCTGTCTGCCACCATCCACCCCCTGTCTTACCTTCTCTTGCCCCCTGTTGTGGTTCAATTCCCTCCAACCTTCTATCTATTCCTCTGATTCCACCATCTTGTCTGCATTTCTCCTGTGCTATGCTTAATGTTCGCTCGCTGGTTAACAAATCTACCGTCATTCATGATCTCTTCTGCTCTATTAGTTTTCATCTTCTTGCCCTTACTGAAACCTGGCTTTCCCAACATGACTCTGCTATCGAGGCCTGCCTTGCTCATGGTGGGCTCAGCTTTTCCCATTCGCCTCGCTCCTCCGGTCTTTGGGCATTCGAAATGAAGTGGCATCCTGGTTTCTATCCTTCTATCTCTCTGACAGAACTTGCTCTGTATCTTATGCTAGCAATACCTCTTCTCCGGTTCTAACATCCAATCACGTGTCTCCGACTGCCTCCTTGCCATCTCCACCTGGATGTCTCAACACTACCTCAAATTAAATCTTTCTAAAATTGAACTGATCGTTTTTCCACCTAAACCTGGTCCTGTCCCATCTTTCTTCAGCTCTGTTGACAATGCCCCCATTTCCCCAATCTAATCTGCACGCTGCCTAGGGGTAATTATTGAATCCTCTCTCTCCTTTTCTAACCACATTAACTACATTGTGAAAACCTGCTGCTTCTTCCTTTGCAATATAGCCCAAATCCACAGGTTCCTTTCTCTCCCGACCACCGATATGCTTATGCATGCTCTCATCTTATAGCACCTGGACTATTGCAACCTACCACTTTCTGGTGTTCCTGCTTCCCACCTCTCTCCCCTTCCGTCTATACTAAACTCTGCCACACATATTGTTTCGCTCTCTAATAAACCGGATCCCAAATCTCCTCTGTACCAGACAACAACCTGGCTCCACATTAAACAATGAATTACATACAAAATCCTTCTCCTAACATTTAAATCCCTTCGCTCTTCTATTCCTCCTCTCTAGTCTCTCCATATGTTCCTGTCCGTACCCTTCGCTCATCGCAGAACCAGCTCCTGTACAGACCCCCCCCACTCGGACTGCTTCCTCTCGCCTTAAACCTTTCTCTCTTGTAGCTCCCATCCTCTGGAATTATATTCCCCTCTCTCTACGTCAAGAAACCTCAATTAGCAGGTTTAAATATAGCCTTACATCCTACCTATCTGGTAACCAGCACAGTATTTGATTGTTTTATTTGCACTGCATTTGTCTCACTCCAGCACTTATACCCATTCCATTGTATCTGTATGTTACCCACCTAACTAGATTGTAAGCACTACGGGGCAGGGACCTCATTACCTCTTGTGCAAAGCCCTAGCACTTCTATTTATATAAGTTATATATTTATGTCATGAACTATCTATGTATTTATCCCCCTCGTATGACTTTGTATTACTTTATTATTATTATTTTATTACTGTACAGCGCTGCGTCCCCAAGTGGCGCTATATAAATAAACATATACATACATTATATTTGCTTCATGTGGCAAACGATAGACTAGGCAGTAACTTATTGAACAGGACTTCATTTTATTGTTAGCAAGTAAGGTATTATTAAAAGTGACACACAAGATACATACATACAGATGCAGAAAAATGGCACTTATGCAAATACAATAAAACTTGCAAAATTTAGATAGAGGATAAAGAAGCCCTTCCACATAGAATAGATGTTGTATTGCTGTATACTGATACAAAAAGGGATTTAATACTTGAGATAATAATGTCTGAAGCAAGACATTTTACACTGCTTAAGGCTCAAATATGAACATGATATTAATAGTATTATCTATTTAAAGGAGGCATTGAAAGTATCTATGTTAGTAAGTATATATAAACATAAATAATGATATTGAAGTCCCTATGACATGAGCAGTGCTTACAATCTAGGCATTGTTATCTTGAGATCTTGATGGCTGTGTATAAGTTTATGACTTATTGTAGAAAAAAAGTTACAACACACCATTAAAAGGGGAACAAGGCTTCCCCTGTTTTGTAGTGGGGTCAGCAATCAGATGTGCCACATCAAGGCCATTGCTTAGTCATCAAGAATAATGCAACATTTATAGTTGGTTGTGTTAACTTAAAGGACAACTCCACCCACATAAGAACATCTTTTAGAAAGAATGGCCTCTTAAAATATGTTGATATATCATAGTTTGTCCGATGAATTCATTACTGTATGCCTGCTATGCTTCTGGAGGCCTCATGGAAACTGAGCAATTTAGAAACCTGTACCAAGCCTGTGCTGAGCCTGGGCATGCTCAGAAGAGGCAGATAGGTAATTAACATTCAGTCATTGGCTGTGGTGTCAACTGTCAAATCCATAACTGACAATTGCTAACTGGAAGAACCAGGAAGTAGAAACAGGGGAAACAGGATATTGTGCAGGATTTCAGGTTAGACTTACATATTTCAGATTTCAAACTATTACCGTTTAGGGTTTTGGAGGGTGATTAACCTGTATGTAAGTTTTCATTTTGGGGCTGGACTTTAAAGAGCATGTACACCCCTATTTCTAAAATCATGTATGTAGTAGAACAGCCCCGACAAGCTGGGTTTCGTTTTACTTACTTGTGTTAAAGATGCTCCCAGGCTGTGTAAAGCTGCTTACAATCCTACGCTCCAGAGCTGCGGCTCCCCGATACTTCAGGGTAAGGCTAGTCAGTCACGCCTGTGACAATAACCTCATGGCCAATGGCTGACTGCCATTCCCGAGCAAGTCTCTGCTGCTGCTGCTCGGGCATGTAAAGGGCACGTGCAGCAGCAGCAGAGGCGTGGACTTACCAGCACTGGAGCATGGGATTGTATGAAGCTTTACACAGCCTGAGAGCATCTTTGGCACAAGTAAGTAATACGAAACCCAGCTTGTCGGGGGTCTTCTACTACATACAGGATTTTAGAAATAGGGGTGGAGATGCCCTTTAATCGAAATTATTGCTAATTTTTCAATATGTTTATTTTGCCCCCAGAAAAATATACTATCACTGCTAGCAGACAGATATAGATTTAAATAATACTTTATATGGTTTAAGAATAACAAGCTTTGGTATAGTGAGGAGGTTTAAAATACAGTAAATTGAAGCAAGTTGAACAGCATCCTTTATTTAAGGGGAAAATGTCTGCATGGCTCTAAATATTAGAACTCATACAAACTTTCCTCTGTTATGTTGTTCCAGACTAGTCTACTAAACTACCTGGCTGTGTACAAATATTCATTTTTTTAATAATAAACAATAGACAACCTGACATTTTGACATTCTAGATCACTGAAGAGTGGAGACTGTGTTTAAAAATAAAGTGTTAGGTTGTCTTGTGCAGAAAGTTAATAAAAAGGAGGAAGTGAAAGGCTGCTCATTATTTTTAATGACTTTTCCTTCCAGCAGAGTGCCCTGTATCTCCTCTGTATTGCATGCTGCTTTATTTCAGTTCATTATAGCACATTTAACAGCCTGTTACAATGAAGACTTTGTCCCAAATAACTAGTTACATTAGGTAGCTTATACTGTTGGGTTTTCCATTCTTCTGTTTTTGATGTTTATACTAGGCTGATAATGCAAATAAGAGTTTTAGTATTCTTATAACCCACTAGACATTCTAATCTCTTCACAATTAAATGCTGAATATTTTTGAAATGTATAAAAACATTTCAAGGTCTTACTTATATCAGATGCTTAGTTTTGATTGGACAGCTATATTTCTCTCTGACCCTGGGTTCCACTGTTAGGGTTCATCTGAGGTTGCTCAGTTAAACTAATATATGGAAATGAGGCTAATCTTGCTCTCTAAATTATTTTTTGGCCAAAAGGAAAACCCAAGGGTATTAATAAATGTAATATTCTATTTTTAATTCCAAAGTTTAGTTCAGGTTCCAATCTGACTATGCTGTTTGTGTCAGAACAAGAACAGCAAGGATGATCAGGCAAAACAAAAAATCTGATTATATTAAATAAAATATTATATAAAATTATATAAAATATATTATACTTTTTTAGGAAAAATCTGGTCTATTTTATATGTAGAGATCAGCTAAAAAAATGTGTATTTTGACTTTGCCATGAAATGGTGCAAATCCTAGTTTCAATACCTGAGGCAGGCCGTACAAGACCATTTCTGGTTGAACCAGCCAATAAACAATGACCTGTGTGTATCTTCTGATCAATAGACTGCCAGCAATATTGGGCAGTTTTTTCAAACTAAAGCTGATCGGTGCAGTTGACATTGTTTTCGATGATCCCATCACCTGCTGCATAATCTTGAGCTGATATTAAAATTAAATCTGCTCAAGATTGAGTGCAAGGTGGTGAAGTTTGATCACTATTTGATCAAGTTTCAGTAAGGAGTACTGATAGACTGCACCATCTTGCAGCCATTACAGATCCATTCTTTTAATCAATTTATTCAAATCGGTCAAACATGTATTCCAATTTGCACTCCTGTTCGATAGACTACTCGTCAATATCAAGCAGTTGCATGTTGCAACTGAAATTTTGGTCGATTGGTCCAAAAAATAGGATGTATATTTTGGCGGCTGATGATGGCTGAACATTAGTCCAGATAGGACATGGTGGTAAATTCTATGTAAATGTCATTTAGCATAAACATTGCATCTATTTAGTTTGAAATATATTAGCAAATCTGAAACTATATTACAGTTTAAAAGGCATGTCCACCCTTAAAACTAAAAACTGGTGAGTTGCTGGTTATCTGCCCACAACCCCAAATGTTATTGTTACCAATTTATTATATGCATTTGTAACCACACATTTAATCACAAGTTAATTTCCATTCTGAAAAAGGTATCTGCCTCCCTCTGTTCATTGAGCTTTTAATAAGCTTGAGCTGGTGCAAAGGAAGCAGCCTGGGAATCATGTGCTGACTATATCAGTTGAGGTTGGGGGCAGATAATGGACAATTTGGAAAATTTTGATTATTTATAAAAAGCAGATATATAGCATACCAATATAGTCTTCACTATAAAAATATCTGTAGAATATGCATTATTCAAATGCACCCAATACCAAAACACAAGAAAAGCGACATCATATACACAGTGCATTGCAGTGAAGAATGCTCAGATTTGTATGTGGGGGAGACCAAACAGCAACTGCATCAACGTATGGCCCAGCACAGAAGAGCCAATTCCTCGGGTCAGGACTCAGCCGTGTACCTGCATCTTAAGGATAAAGGACATACCTTTGAAGATTGTAATGTTAACATATTGGCAAAGGAACGTGACTGGTTCAAGAGAGGTGTCAAGAAGGCCATTTATGTGAAAATAAAGAAACCAAGCCTAAATAGAGGTGGTGGGGTTCGACACCATCTGTCTGCCATGTACAATGCTGTTTTAACACCTTACTCTGGGCGTTCCTATAACACCTCTTAGCCACTATCCAATCACACCCTTAACACCTGGCTGTGATATGCTAATTGGGATTTTCCAGGGTACATAATTGCCACAGATTCTTGTACAAGTCATTCTGAATTGAGAAAGCCAGTCGGATGACAAGTGAAACGTCTTCAAGAACTAAACTGAATACAACAGATATACCATGACCTGGATGAATGAGAACCTTCACAAGCATTCAGTCCTGGAGTTCCAAATTTCTTTTTGCCTTATGGTATTCTTGGTGTTGAAGACAGAGCACACAAGCATCCTTTTGGCAGCTACCAAATGTGGGTGTTTAGCTAGGTTTTTTTTAATTTAAAGAAGATGGTCATTATTTTCTGTAAACACCACCCCCAGCCTTACCCCTAGGAGTGGACAGTAGATATTTCAAATCAACCGTTATTTAGAGGGAAAAAAACACATTTGCATGACCCATAGCCAAATGAGATCAGAATAAAGCTTTAAAAAAATGCTTTATTCTGCAAGAATTATAATAGGAGGAACCAAATCGTGTTCTTGAGTCTTGTCCAGTGGGGAGGATGCTGTTTCTATGGGTTTTTTGTACAGGAAATGCCATAGAACAATGTGAACAATTGTCTTTCCCAGATACCATCGCTAAGACCTGCCTCCATGTTTATAAAATGTGTTTTGAATTTTCATTCTTGGCAAGTGATATATTTGTGAAGCTATTTCAATGCAGACATGTATTGTAAACAGTCTGGTCAAGCTAAACTAATAGCTAAACTTCTGCAATGAATAATGTATAGATTATTCTGTTTAAATACCATATAGTGCTCTACAAACTGTACATCCACACCTTAACATTGAAACTATCATTCTTTGGGAGGATATTTCTCTTTAATGGTAAGAATATTATTTTTCATAGATTCTTTGAAATCACCTTTGTCCCCCAGGATCCTCCCCCGTTGCAAATATTTGCCAGATCCACCTACATATGTTCTATTTCTTTTTTCATTATTCATCTCAGATGTTTCTACAGCCTTTTCATAGTCAGCAGCATTAACTTCAATCTGTTCCCATATGTCAACATGTTTCCCCTAGTGCTAATGACATCTGAACTATGAATACAGTTCTATATAGAAAATTCTGACAATGCCAAAATATGCTTGTTAACATCTTTACAAACTAAATATTTGCTAGATTACATAAAACACAAGCAATGTTAAAGTTAAATATACTGGCATGTGCAATCATAGATTACTTTTTCCACATACATAAAAGAATTGATATTACAATCTAAAGTTTGTTTGTGCACATAACTGAAGATTCATATGAAAAGGGCTGTGTCAATGAGATTCCAATTGGAGATTGTTTGGCGCCATACAGATGTACATCTTTCAAGGAGATGCATCTTTCTGTTTCTTGAGTTTTTGAGCAGTGGCATTATTGTAAAATGTTTCAAGCCCTTTTCCGAGCAAATGGGATAAAGAGAATACCATTGTTGTACACACATTCCATACAAAAAAGCTGAGAGTTTAATACAGATTCTTTGTGAAAAGGGCAAGTCAATCTGCTTTGCAGACTCAGAGTATTTATTTTATGTACCATTGGCGTAGTTTAAATAAGTAAAAAAGGCAACAAGAATTCTCCTAAATATTAGCCAGGGCGAACCTTACATTAAAGTTAGCCATACATGGGTCAATTTGTGTTAGATCAATTTACATTTTGATTAACTTGTTAGATAAAATGATCGCCTGTTGATTGAAATTGAATTAAATGCACTCTTTTAATTTCAACTCTTTATTAATCAAATTGGTGCTGTAATAATTATAAGGATTATAGCCAGGGTTTTGTGAAATAGCTAGCATGAATGTAAAAGTAAAAATTAAAAGTAAGTCTGAGGTATTAAAAGGCATGTCCACCCCCAAATCTAAAATTTGCCCAAGTGCTGGCCCCTCTGTATAGTTTTAAAAAATATTTACCTTACAATCCTGCTCCTTATGGTTCTCCTGCAGTCCATGTCCAAAGTCCAGAAAACTGAAAGAGTAGTGGCTGTCTTCCTGTCCAATGGTCACTGCCTCCTGTGTTGCCTCCAGCAGGGTTGCTAACATGCGCAGGGGAGCCCTTTTCCCCCCTCCCTCCGGATCTCATCTGGCTGCCACTTCTCCTAGCGTTGACCCCTTTTAATATTATGATTCTTGGGGTTGCCCACTACCAACCACCATAATAATACTGAAAAAAAACTTCCCAGTATTTACACAAACAATTCTAATTTTATATTGGCTATAACTCCATAAGGTTGCTGCTATAAACAGCCTGCTAAACCCTGGATAAATAAAAGCAATTAGTTCAATAAGTTGGCCAAATTATTTTAAGCCCAGTTACCACGTCAAGGTTGCTTTATTAAACTGGGCTGTCAGCATGAGCTGACAGCTTCTCCGGTGTGGCCTTATTGCTTGAAACTGACTCTCTAGTTTAACGAACTTTGCTAAAATGAGAACATGACCTAACTCTGGGTGGAGTACAATTTCCTAGAAGGCTTGGCTAAACCTTCAATGTATTGTCTGTGATTGGCTGACCGGCAGCTAATCACAGAAAGGACTGTAAGCAGATATCAGATATATTTTTTTAGCATTATTATGGCAGTTGGGGGTGGGCAACCCTAGGGGTCAAAATATTAAAACTTAGCTTTTTAAGTGGACATGCCCTTTAAACTTGCAACCTCTGTCTTGCTAAAGCACTAAACTACTATCCCAACAGAACTTCTGTGTAGAATTTCAGTACATGTAGAGACTTTATCTTTTTCTAGGAACAGAATAAAAAAAAGCAAAATCAGCTGACTATTTTGTATTGTCCCAGGTAGACTGCCAGTACTGCAAGCTGGCTGGAAAATAAACTGCTGGGGACATGGGCCCTACATGACTACATGGGTGTAAGTTGTACTGGCAACAACATGGAAGCCTTCTTAGTTACCAAATACAGTATACTTCCTACATGTAAATGCAACTTACTAGGGAAGTATCTTAAAATGTATAGGTGTTCTGGGGAGAAAAACCTTGATATTAGCATTTTAAAAAAATTAAAATGTAGTCCTCCTTTAAGGATTCAGTTTTTTTCTGTAAGATATATGCGTTAGATGTCTACACTATTCTTTAGGATGGTGGACTGCAGGCTTCATTTTTGTCTTCAGAATTGCTGGCCAGGCAAGTCACTATTGCGAGGCTAGGGGTTTCAGGGAACATAAGTATGTATTTTTAGTTTAGTTTAGCACATATCATGTTGAACTGTACATTTTCACTTTCACCCCACCCATATTAAGGCAAACCCTGAGACCATGCTTACTTTTTGCCCATTTTAAGAAACACTCAAGGGTTATTTAGGTATACTCTTTTTCCAGTTATCTTGGCAAGTTAGCTGACTTTACTTTCCCTTTAATCTCTTTACTGAAACACACCCAACTTCCCTTTAAACTTTGTATTAAAGAAGCTAGTAAATGGCACACTTGATTTTAAAACACTGCACTAAAAATCTTGTAATTATCACACTTTTTCTTTAATTATACACATTATACTTGTAATCACTGCAATTAAATCAGCGAATAACATTAAAGTTGGTAAATTAAACATTTTCCTTACATTGTTTGCTATAAAACAACTTGTCAAATGGGATGTTTTCTTTTTAATGTTTGCATTGAAATAACATGGCAAATAGCAGTGCTGAATCTAGGGGTCAGGAGCCTCTAGGCACAGATACTTTGCAGCCTTGAACCCCACCCACCATTAGCCACACCTACTACTAACCACACCCACTGATCAGCTAAACCATTTTATCATGATTTTGATCATCATTTAATTTATATTAATTTAAATTATATTTAATCTAATTCATAAATACATTAATATATATATTGATTAATAAGCAATTAATTATGATATCTTTGTGCATAAATTAATTCATAATGTCACACCCTGAACATCTCTGTTCAAGCAGACTCTAGATATGGGACAAAATGGCAAAATGGCCTCGCGTGCCTAGTTGAGTTAATTTGGTACCCTAAGCAAGTCTCCCCTGCTGGCCCCTTCCCAACTGAAACTTCTCTCAACCAACCCTTGTATTAGTCTTTGCATAGATTGGAAAACTCAGCCAAGATGATTATATGTAGAAAGGGAGGCTCCACCATGGAACCGCACCATCGGCCGTGATTCACCGACATGTCCGATCGTCCTTTCGTCCAATCCACTCTGAAGGTGGCACAGATTTTTCGCCCCAAACGACCGTTACTCGGAAGTATCGGTCGATTGGGTCAAAAAATCTGCCGTGTTTACCCAACCGTAGACAGACGCACAAAGAAAATTAAACTAGCAGTTTCCTTCATCTCTTATCTTAAGTAATGACTTGCTCATAAACCCCAATGTTAATTTTTTTTTTTTTTTTAACAGAAATACAATATTATAAAGTTTTTCTTTTTTTGGTTGGTTCAGGCATGCTTCATCCAGGGAGAGCAGTTGTTGCTGCATGGTGCATAGAGTAAAATGTCCCTGGTGATGCCCCTTGTCAGAGCAACCTATAGACAAGCTTTGGGTCACATCTCTAAGCACTTTAATACTAACGCACGGAGCAAGATTTTTATTTTGCCACATAGACAAGGGACAGGGAGAGAGAGCATCTCTATAATCAGCTACTTTCTATCCCTGTACCAAGGAAAGAGGGGAGTGAGGTGGTGTTTGGATTGTCAACTTTAGTGGAGGAGTTTCATGTCTTTATAAAGAAATCACATTGCCAAATCTTTGTTAATACAATTTAAACCAGGAAACCTGCAGCCCCTGGTCTAAGGCAAGAAGAAATGAACTGAGTAAAAATAGAATAGTAATTTTTTTAATTTCTCACTGTATTTTTCTTCCTTTGTGTAGGAATTTACTTCTTATTGTGGTAAAATGCTTTGGCAATAATTCCAGGTAAAATGCTGTAATGAATGAAGCTACAACATTTATTATCAGGACATGTTACAGTAAACACAACAGAGGAGCTTTTAAATGAATTAATGTGTGTAAAACAACCCAAACATATTACAAAAAATGAAAAGTGAAACTATTTATTCAGTAAGAAAAAAAATATTTCTAGGCCACAAAAATCTGCAAAAATGATTAAATATGTGAGCATTTTTGGATAAACTACAGGCTGGTAAGTTCCTGTTTGCTTAGGAGTGTAACTACCAGGGGAGCAGATCCTGCAACTGCAGGGGTGCCAGGAGCCTGGGGCCCCCATCTTCTTATTTTTCCTATGACAGATACAGCCTCCTCCCAGAAAACCCTGTAAATGAAGCAGGGATAGGGGCCACATCATAGTTTAGCTGGGGGGGCAAGCGATTCCTAATTATGTCACTGCTTTGAGGTGTTGAGTTAAATGAAATAGCTTCTTTGGATATTAAGTTATAGGTTTGTAAAATTACACTTTCCAGGCTGCCCTGTATCTGTATATCTGTGAAAGGTATGCTTAATAAACTGTGTTATAAGCACATTCCTCAAAATCTGACCTTTTTTGAAGCTAGATACAGACCTGCAACTATTCTCTGTTTATTCGTCTACCTATGGTCACCTTAAGAAGAAAGAAAAAAATGTTTGGGCTTGTAGCTAGCTTTCAAAATGATTTAGAAGTTTGGTGGCAGGGCTTATGATGCAGATGATGATGTTCTGTCCAGCAGTGGGCATGCTCCAACCTTAAACTTGAAGGAAGACCAGTGGTGTTGGTGATGTCACAGATCACAGTGCTAGCATTAAAAACACACTCTATATACTGCTTTAACTTAGACGCAGCTAGAAGCACAATCCTGTAGTCATTTTAAAGGTAGGAATTTTCCCTTTTCAATAAAGGCCCCTTAAATGGAGACCACAGTTCCCCTTTAAAATTGTTAGTAGAAAAAATAAGTTAGTTAAAAGCAAAGTTTTGATTTCCCACCTTTTGGGGACCTCTGTGATCTTGGATTGCTAATCCTCTGCTTCTACTTAGGATCCTCTGAGACCAATAGCATTTTTTCATTTTATATATCATAGACTTATATAAGGATTATGTTTCCAGCTGAGACGGACTGTGGAAAATAATAAAATAATTGGTACAATATAATCAATGAGATTAGATAATTAGCAGCATTTTTGCATGCTTTATCCTTCTATAATTACAAATACTGACAGCTCTTAGGCGGCAGCCAGGGGTGCCCAATCTGGGCCATACTGGGGGCCCATGCAATGACTGTGTCGTGGGTGTAGCCTTGGCCCAATCTGCCCAAGACAGCCATGTCCCCCCTCTTTGCAAGAAAAGCAGCTGATTGACAGTAAACCCAAGGGTGACGGGATCTTTAAATGGGAAGAGGACAGTTGCATTTTTTCTTAGGTGTTTAGGGTTTCTTGGGGTTTTAGCACTTGCGTCCCTATCAGTAATAGGCAGCACACGGCTGCCACAGTGGGGATGATATGGCTTTCGGGTGGGCATGGCTTTCTGGGGTTGGAGTGACTAGACGTTTGGTATGCTGGTGGTTAAACATTTGCTATGCCCTATGCAACTTACGCACATTGCCAATATGTGCTACTGGGGCCCACTAGGAAATCTGATTCTAAAAAATCCAATTTTGTCTATTTTGTAATGGTACCTGTACAAAATTGCTTTCATCTGTAAGTGAGGCTCAGTTCCCCTTGAAATTTGTACTACAAATCTCCGTTTAGTTTGAGAATTTCACGGTGCCTTTTTCGCAGCTGGGAGTACACCAGTTTTGTCACTGATTATGTTTTTATTGTTTAAAAAAAAGTGAGTATACTTTAAATTGTGTTTATACATGACAAACAGTTTTACCCGGCGTTGCCCATGTACACATGTAAGTATAGTATTTGTTACGTGCAGGTGTGTGTTTGGCTTAGATGGAAGAGCCGGGGAGGGAAAGTAAGTGCACAGTTGGAAATGTACGTCATGTATTTAATAGTTATGAGTTGAGGAGGTGATATTGTTGAGGGACATATAGCACCCTCAACAAAGGTGCTTATGTGGGGATATGATTACTGTGTATAAATACATTAACGGGCCATACAATAAACTATCTGGGGCATTGTTCACCAATAGAGCATGTCAGAGGACACGAGGACATCCCTTAAGACTTGAAGAAAAGAAGCTTAGGTTTTTTTCACTGTGAGAACGGTAAAGCTATGGAACTGTCTTCCAGTGGACGTTGTTATGGCAGGTTCATTGGTTAGTTTAAAAAAATGAGTTTCTGCAAACAAGGAATGTTGCAAGTTACTGGTATTGATTCATAAAGTAGAGTCAGGGAGGAATTTTTTCCCCCTTCATAAATGTGGTGGGTTTTTTTTTGCCTGTCTCTGGATCAACAGATAGGCAGGAAATGAGGATATTGCTAGATGGGTTGGACTGGATGGACGTATGTCTTTATTCAACCTCAAATACTGAACTATACTATACTATACTATACATAAGTTTATAGCAGAACTTTATATACGTTATAAGTTTTTCCACTTAGAGAGTAAATATTCAAATGTCGTGGTGAAAATACACGCGAACATACTACATGTAATTAATCTTGGGGAAAACATGTTGATTGCAACTGAAAATCATAGCACTTGAGTGACTGACGAGCGCCACACTGTTCTTGTGTCTCTGAAGCATGTGACATGTGGGCTGTTTGTCTGTGTTGTTAAAGCCGGGCTTCATTCTGTGAGCTTTGTGTTTTTATTAAGCGTGCTCTATTTTTTGCACATTAGTTAGCAGTATGTCACTTTGTTTGCACTTTAACACTTTATTCATGCCCATGGACCACTTTATATTGACTATTAGATCCTGATCAATAAAGTTACTTTCTGTTCTGAATTGAAAGTGCCATGATGTCTTTATTCATTTAATTGTAATTGTCTGTGAAGTGTGTGACATGCGGGTGGTGTGTGTTTGGTAGTCCAGGTAGTGCAGATAATTCCCATGTAGTCCATACCCCCCAACTTTCCCCGGTTTCAGTAGGTGGATGAGGGCATATCTGTCATGTTGCAGATGGTGGGGGCATGGCATTCTAGTGTGGGGGCATGTCTGTGATGATGTGGTGTCCAGGAAGCCTGGATGTAACATTTAGTGTTGTGGTTGAAATGTTTGGGGGCATGGCCACACTGTTTGAAAGCGTGGGCATGGCTGTGCAATTTGAGGGCGTGGGTAAGATATTTTGGAGCATGGGTGTCAAATTTGGTGGTGTGGGCATGGTGTTTGTGGGTGTGCCTGTGATGTTTGGGGGCATGGACATGATGTTTGTAGATGTGGGCATGATTGGGGGATGTACCTGTGATGTTTGGGGAGTGGCCATGATGTATGGGTTTTTTTTGGGGGGGTGACCACAATAACTAGGGGCATGGTCACAACATTAGGGGGCATGGTTGTGATATTGGGGGCATGGAAGATATCTTTGGGGGTGTGGCCTTAATGGTTGGGGTATGATTGTGACCATGATGTTTGGGGGTGTGGACTTGATAGCAATATCTGGAGGTGTGGTTACACTGTTTGGGGAGGCTCTGCTTTAAATTTCTTAATATGACAATAACCGCAAATGTGGATCATATCACCAATAGCAATATAGGCTTTCCAGGGTTAAATTTGCATATAAATGTCATTCATATCACCAATAGCAACATAGACTTTCCAGGGTTTATATTTGTATATAAATGTAATTCATATTACCAATAGTAACATTGTCTTTCCAGGGTTTATATTTATATATAAATGTGATTCATATCACCAATAGTAACATAGTCTTTCCAGGGTTTATATTTGTATATAAATGTGGTTCATATCACTTATAGCAACATACAGGGTTATTCAATAAAAGTTCTTATCGTTTAAAATGGTGCTAATTTTGCCCCAACCAATCAGATCTAATTTAACATTTGAAATCTAACATCTGATTGGTTGGGGCAAAATTAACAGCCTTTTAAATGATAAGAACTTTTATTGATTCCAGGACATTTTCCAGGATTTATATTTGTATATAAATGTCATTCATATCACCAATAGCAACATAGTCTTTCCAGGGTTTATATTTGTATATAAATGTCATTCATATCACCAATAGTAACATCGTCTTTCCAGGGTTTATATTTGTATATAAATGTCATTCATATACCCCAAACAGTACTTACGGCTCCTGGTTCCAGCGTCGCTCAGGTCCAGCTCCCCTGCCTGTCAGAAATACAAATGGAGCCGGACCGCCAGCCACGGCTGTGATTGGCTGAGAGTTAGCCAATCACAGCTGTGGCTGCCAGCAATGGATTAAAGTACTGTTTGTAACCGATTTTCTCACTTTTAACTTAGGGGTTGGAGGGTATGACTGACAATACATATAAAGGATTTATTGCTGGGGGAAAGAAGCAAGAAGGGGATAGGGAGGGCTCCTGTGCTCATGTCTCCATCCCTCCCGGAGGCAGGAGCACATGTCTCCATCCCTCCCCGGAAGAAGAGCTGTTTGGACAGGAAGACAGACACTGCTCTTCTGTTTCCTGGACTTTGGACATGGACTACAAGGGAACCATAAGGAGCAGGAATGTAAGGTAAGGATTTTTTTTTAAACTATACTGTGGGGCCAGTAGTGGGTTAAATTTTAGTTTTGGGGGTGGACATGTCCTTTAATGAATCAGCCATGCAGTGACAAATAAGCTTTACTTTCATAGAATGGAGAGTTTCTACATGTAGTGTGCCAGGGGGAGGGGCTGGGTGATTGACAGTTCTTTACTGACTAGCTGTTCCCCGCCCTCTTTAAAAATTAAAACTCCCAGAGCTAAAAAAACAAGGGATAGGAAGGTTAGAGAAGAAAAAAAAAAGCAAATTTAAGATTTAATCCTAATTACTGTGTGATTAATTAGAAAATTATTTGCCCCAGTTTACATGTCCTTTAAATAGTTTTGATGTGGATCGCTGCAGTATTTTAATAATTAATATATGATAATTAATATATAATTAATAAATGATGCCTCGCCCCCATACCTCTTGTTCTAGGGCATCTGCAGGTTTTGTCGCAGTAGACCAAAAGGGTTAACTTGCCCTTGAACAGCAGACTCTTTAAAACCATGTGACACTACATCTGTAATCCATATAAGGATTTCTGTCTGGCCTAGATAGCTGTAAGCAGCACGTGACTGTCTCTAAATAACCATCATTAATACCATACCTCTATATAGCCCTTTGTCCTCTTTCAAGCTATGCAGTATCTGCTGGGCTAGACTCGCTCTCTGCTCATATTTACTGATTACGAAATTAGAGTTCTGCTACATCTCGTGTGTGGTGTAATTCTTTCTCCCGGTTGACTGTAAGGGTCTTTTACTGGCTCTCTAAGACAGGCATCAGGACCCAGCGTGGTTAGTGCAGGATATTTATTCTAACATTTATAACGGCAGAAATTAAAAAGACGTAACCATAAGCCGTTGGGGGTATTATTGGGGGTATTACTCCCCGTAGATCCACTCGCTTTACTAGCAGCCGGCTCCATACTGCAGGGAACTCAGTGAATTTCATAGGGTTTCTTAAATCCCAGTGCTGGTTGCAGGCTGATGATGTCATCACTGCTCGACCTAGAACACTGCAGACCAGGTCTGCAATGACTTACCTGCTTTGTTTAATCAGGGGAAGATGGTAGATCCTTGCCGGAGAGGGCAAACAGCTGTCACAGCGAACAAAGGCTTCAGCCAGAGGAATCCCAGCTTAAAAGACTGTGCCCGGTAAGAAGGAGCAGCCCACGTCATCCTCCTTCCTTGACTTGGCAGAAGAAAGAGACTGGTGAAGGGGGGTGGGGGTGTTTGATTATTTAACTCTTTCTTCTGTCAGACAGGGGACTTAACCCTTTCTGTTATGCTGCACAGGAACTGCATTTCCAAGACCCATGGTAAGGTGCAGGGATCCTGTTGCAGTCAGTGTGTCTATATATGTAATGTATTACCATTGTATACAGTAAATCAGTTGTTTATATACTCGCAGTAAAGCTCGGTACACACCATCCAATAATTCGGCCCAAATATTGGATGTTTTTTCCTGTCTGGATGTGACAGACGTCCGACAGTTCATCCGAATCAGATGAACAAATGATGGGAGGCGTCAGGAAAACCACAACCCATCGTGCGATCCTCTATGGACAGTCCTTCCTCCTGACCAACCAGTCAGAAGTGCTGAACGGTCGGTCAGGAAGAAGGATTGCACCACGTACCCAGGTTTTGCCAATTTCAATGACCTGGGTGCTACTGATAAGATGACCGTAAGATGAAGTTTGAAAAACATTAAAGCACCCCTGGAATTTTTTCATGGTGCTTCATTCCACCTTAGGTGAGCAAGGTGGTATACGGTATATACATTTTATGCACCAACATGGAATGAAAAGTCATCTGTCTCCTTATGTAGCTAGTCACAAAGTGAAATAAACCTTAGTTAGAATGACCAAAGGTTTTGCCAGAATACCCCGGGCACAATGACTTGCCAGCCAATCAGAGTTGATCAGAACCAACTATATTTGTTGCTATATTGTAAAGCAAGGTTGTTAAAAACTAACTGTAACCCAGCAGTGAGAAGCTTCTCGCTAATCGCTTCCAGGCTGTCATTGCAAATGATGCTCTGCTACCAAGTTATTATTGGAAGCTGCAAGGTGTGGCAATAATGGTCATTAGAGAGAAAATAGGTGGAGATAATATTGAAGGTCAACTAAAGCTGGGTACACACAGTAACGATAAACCCCCGATACCATTGGATCCGACGGTATCGGGGCTTTATCGTTATGTGTGTACGTTCGTTTCCCGAACGAGCGCGTGGCCGCCGAACGATCGGGTCGGCGAACGCTCGTTCGGGAAAGGCCGAAAATTTCCATCGGCCGCGCTAGACTCCCCATAGAGGAGTCTAGCGCGGCCGATCTTGCAGATC
The DNA here is from genome assembly GCA_019447015.1 of Hymenochirus boettgeri. Lineage (NCBI taxonomy): Eukaryota > Metazoa > Chordata > Amphibia > Anura > Pipidae > Hymenochirus > Hymenochirus boettgeri. Next base: position 118,843,848 of record CM033471.1, on the reverse strand, counting down.
CTGTCAGTCATCTTTCAAAAATCTGTACTGTGTGTACCTAGCTTTAGGCTGGGTGCACGGGCAGATTTTTCATCCCAAGCGATCAATACTTCTGTGTAAATCACGGGCGATCTTACGGCTCTCTATAGGACCGCACGATAGGTTGCGCAAACCTTTGGGCGTGGCAACTTTTACCGTGACCGACAGTCATTTGTCCCACCCGAGCGTTCGCTATTAGTGAACACTCGGCCGAACATAAAGTCCCCTTGTGTTTACCCACCTTAAAATGAAAAGTTTTGCAGATTTTGCCATACTAGTTCAGTGCCTCTTGACTTAGTTGTGCAACTATAATAATGACCTTATGAGACAGTAAATTGGTGGAAACTGCATATAAACTAAAGCTGGGTAAACACATTAACGATAAAGGGCGATTCAGATGGGATCACTCCTTTATTGGCAAAGTGTTTACCAGAAAAACAAGTTTTCCCAAGGCTGACATGTTTGCTTTCCGCATCGGGAATACTCATTAGTGGCTGAAAACTTCCCACTGTCATGGTTGGCTCCCTGTACTGTAGTATATAGGGAGACCTTTAAAGGACAACTCGACCCTCATAAGAACATCTTTTAGAAAATATGTTGATATATCGTAGTTTGTCCTATGAATTCATTACTGTATGCCTGCTATGCTTCTGGATGCCTCATGGAAACTGAGAAATTTAGAAGCCTGTACTGAGCCTGGGCATGCTTAGAAGAGGCAGACAGGGGATTAACATTCAGTCATTGGCTGTGATGTCAACTGTCAAATCCATAATTGACGTTACTAACCGGAAGAACAAGGAAGCAGAAACAGGGAAAACAGGACATTGTGCAGGATTTCAGGTTAGACTTATATATTTCACATTTCAAACTATTACCATTTAGGGTTTTGTGGGTGTGATTTACCTGTATGTAAGTTTTCATTTTAGTGCTGGACTTGCCCTTTAAGGACTGTGTGTAGAGAATGGTACTGTGTGTCCACCTTTACAACAATAAACTGGTGAATTGTCTGTTATCTGCCCTCAACCCCAACTGCTATTTTTACCAGTTTATTACATGCATTTGTAACCAAATATTTAAAGAGAAGTTCTATTCCTTTCTGGCTTACCTTTCATGTGATTACTAAATATTTCAAATATAAGGATACGTTTTACAAGCAAAAACACGGATTTACTATGGGATCTCCAGTTTCAATCGTGATAATCCTTTAAATGGAGGAAGTGGAAACACAGGCACTTAATACATTTAAGGGCATAGCATCCAGCCACTGGTTCAGATACGTGGATGACACCTGGGTTAAAATCCACCATTACAAGCCTTCACAGAACACATCAATGCTGTGGACCAAAACATCAGATTTACAATGGAAGAAATAATAAACAACAAACTGGCATTCTTAGACTGCTTGTCAGGGAGAATGGTAAACTGGAAGTAGAGGTTTACAGAAAACTAACCCACACAGATCAGTATTTGTATGGGGTGCCGTTTGTTCCCAGATCATTTAGTTAACAAAAAACAATACTTTGGTGACAAAACTATATTTAGTCGGCCAAAAGAAATTCTGTTGGAACCAAACATACATTTAGTCAACAAAAAAAAATGCACTTTTGGTGACAAAACTATGTTTAGTCGACCAAAAGAAATTCAGTGATAGGAAATCATACATTTAGTCAAAATAACAAAAACTTTGGGGACAAAAATATATTTAGTTAAACAAAATAAATTCTGTGGTAACAAACATATTAAGTCATAAAACAACAATGTTTTGGTGACAAAACTATATTTAGTCAACGAAAAGGAATTTGGTTTTTACAAAACATATTTAGTCATCAAAAAACAATGTTTTGGTGAAAAAACTATAGTCGACCAAAATATACATTTAGTCAACAAAAAAACAGTGTAGCGCCAAAGTATATATTTCGATGACCAAAATCTATTTTGGTGAACAAAATGAACAGTGGGTTGAAACAGAATATTTTTTGTATACAAAAATTGATAAAGATTAACATTATGTTGGCAAAAAGTAAATTTGGTAGACCAAATAAATCTTGTAGCGCAAGTGTATATTTTTAGTACACAAAATGAACTAAGGAAAAACAAGCATACTTTATTTTACAAAGACACCAAAAGTGTGCACCAAGTGTTATGTTTGGTAATGGCAATGGTAAATAGCAAGCTTTACCTTTAATCTTTGTTTAAAAAAATATAAACTGGTAAATTGTTTGCTTGTCCACCCCTTTCACTAACTTTTTGCCAAATAATAGTTTACCTTCCCCCAGCCCCAACCGCTCTAAATGATTTGTTAAAAAGTGCCCCGATGGTTACTTACCTTTCCTCTATCCTCCACCGCACATTCCCGGCCCTATGCATGCATAGAACTGCAAGCAGGGGACGGGACCGGCAGCCGCATCTGTGATTGGCTGTGAGGCAGCCAATCACGGACGCGGCTGCTGGCTGCACAGAATGCCGGAGGATAGAGGGAAGGTAAGTAACTTGGGGCACTTTCTAATAAATCATTTATAGCGGTTGGGGCTGGGGGAAGGTAAACTATTATTTGGCAAAGGAAAATTACACTAGGGGGAGGTATCGCAAAACGGGAGGGGGAGATGGCTGCAGTGCGCATGCCAAACTTCTCCTGGAGAGGTGACAGGAGGCAGAGTCTTATATGGACTCTGCTATCCTCCTGGTGGGCAGTTTTTGGGACTTTGGGGGGGATTACTGGAGAACCATTTGGAGCTGGGATGTAAGGTAAGGATTTTTATTCACTACACAGTGGGGTCAGTAGTGGGGGGAATTATAGGTTTGGGGGTGGACATGCTCTTTAATGTATGTTTTGTTACCACCGAATTTCTTTGGTCGACTATATATAGTAATCTAAACAAAACATTGTTTTTTGTTGACTAAATGTATTTTGTTACCACCGAATTTCTTTTGGTCCACTAAATAAAGTATTGTCACCAAAATTTGTGGGTTTTTTTGTTGACTAAATTTGTTTTGTTACCACAGAACTTATCTTGGTCGACTAAATGTAGTTTTGTTCACTAAATGTATTTTGTTACCACTGAGTTTTTTGTTACAAAATGATCTGGGAACAAACGGCACCCCATGTATTTGATTCCTTGAAACTTGTGGATGTCTGTACTGGGCCTTTGTGAAAATTAGAAGAAGGAAATAAAAGAACATGAATACCACCAGTGAAGGAGGGGAAACAAGACAGAAGAAAGAACATGATTATCTCTTATGTAGGGGTTACTGAGAAATTAAGAAGTTTCAGTATCTCTGTTTGTTTAAACCAAACAACACACTGAGGCAGTAACTGGTGCATCCGAAAGACCCAATACTGAAACACAAGAGCAACATCATATACAAAGTGCGTGTGTGTGCAGGAGACCAAACAGCAGCTGCACCAACCCATGGCTTGGCCATGTACCTGCATCTTAAGGGTGTTTAGGCAATATTAAACAATTGAACTGTACTGAAATTGTCTCCCCTGGTGATTCAAATCCTACTGCTTATTGGCAGCAGGTATAATTACAATTAATTAGTATGTGTTAAAGGTCAGTTAGACTGAGGCCACACTGTGCCAGACAGCAACGCACGTGAAACACAAGCGCACCTTTCCTGCGAGTTATAGTACAGTTTACGGTATAATTCCCCTCTAACAATAGACATCTTGTAATTAACTAAAGCTGGGTAGACGCATGAACAAGAAAAGCACCTTTCTCAGCAATGTGTGTACCGCACAAACAAGCCTTCCTAATGCCAGGGAACGTTCAACCTAAAGTATAGGGGAGCCGGTCGTGGGAGATAGGGAGAACGCTCAGGAATGTGTGCACCCTCATTTTTGAAAAATGATAGACGGACTCTTACAGATCCTGTCTGTCATTTTTCAGAGATTGTACTGCTTAAGAGTCCCTCTCTGCGCTCAAATAATATGAGTTCTCACAGATGAAACTCCCACGTGAGGGGTATTAGAATTTATCAGTACATTAGTAGCCAGATTAGAAAACGAAAATTCATTCTAAAATGAAACTCCTTTTAGCCTTTATTTCTGCTTTAAAGTTTCCTTCTAAAATCATCCAGACCATTGTAAAAAAAAAAAATGCTCCCTGGATGACATTAAAGGGGAACTGTGGTCTCCAAACAAGTTGAGTTCAAATGAAAGACCAGTTTCCTACCTTTAAAATGAGCCATCAACCACCTCTCTACGTGCTCCACAACCCAAGATATAAAGAAATGACTGACCAGAAAGTTAATGGGTGGGAGGCTGACATGTGACATTCCTAAGGCTTCTCCTGCACAGTGCCGGCGGCGAGCACAGCCTCAGACTCTCCCACAGTGTGAAAACAGCCTTTTCACACAGAGTTCTCACTCTGCCTGAAAAGGCTGATTCCACAGAGTTTTCGGGGGGGGGGTAGAATGGCCCACAGCACCTGGGGGGCTTAGGCACCCGTGAGTGGGCAGGGCTTAGGCACCCACGAGTGGGCGGGGCTTAAGCACCCGTGAGTGGACGGGGACAGGGGGGCTGCAAAGGGGAGGAGACATGGCATATTGACTGACATGGTTTCAGAGCAGGAAGCAGGAAGTGTAGGGGACCTGGGGATGCTGCTGCCATACCACACACAAAACTAAAAAAAATAAACAATGGAAATAAATTGCAAAAACTCTCAGGAGAGCAATTCCTATCAATTTACCTAAAGTAATTTTTGGACCACAGTTACCCTTAAATTGTATTCTAGGTACTGCTGATTGAAATGATTAGTTATCCCTTGATTACAGGCCAACATGGATCTTTGCCTAACCCCTGGGAAAACTGCCCTTTTTTTAGCTTTAGTAGAATATGTATTGTAGGGGATGACCTGCGGGCAGGACTGGACCAGTTAATAATAGTTGAATGGTGTATTTAAGCTGTTGGCTACAATGTCACTAGTATGTACAATGTTTGTAATGTTGTTCATGGTTCAAGAATGTCTGGGACATCAAAGTGTATTAATGTGTTGTCACCTTATACCCAATCTACCTTTTATTACACTACAGCCTGTATCCTACCCACCTTACCATCCTTCATATCACTGTCTGTCATCTCTGTAAGATCACCCATCATTCAAATCATCCAACTTCCAGCATAGCATTGAGTTAGCTGAGAATGGCGACAAGTTGCTGATACAATATAAGGTGATTGAGTTTGTCTGAGCCATTAAATTGCAGCAACCAGAGGTTGCTGGGTTACTGCAGTTAGGTAAAATCTGATTGGGTGCAGAAGATTAATAGCACAACAAATTTTCTATTGCATCAGCCCCTCCACGTTTCCTTTATCACCTGCGCTGATAGAAGTGGCGGCAATACATGTTGCAATATTACCATTAATAACCAATATCCAGCAGTAATCCCTCTATGCTTGGTGTCTGTCAACAAAATATTGTTATGGAACCACCCAAAATGTAATGCGATCAATATTATTGGCTATGATTGCTCAACAATATCGATCAGTGTATGGCCATTGTAAGTTAAGGACATTCTAAATAAACAGGGAATAAACAGCATTCTGTATGTTTTTGCCCAGTCAGTAGGTCTGTATAGCAATGCTCAGGTCCAAAGCCAGCTGCTGACTGGTAAGTCTGGTAAATATTAGCTTTATGGTTCATTCGATATCTGTGAGTCCATCCACGTAGACAGACAGACTATGTAGACATGTGGATAATTGTTGACACTAATCTAACAAGGACTAATCAATTAGTTATACAGGGAGATTCAATAAAAGTTCTTATTGTTATAAATGGTGCTAATTTTGCCCCAACCAATTAGATCTTATTAAACATTTGAAAGTTAACATCTGATTGGTTGAGGCAAAATAGGCATCATTTTTAAAGGTAAGAACTCTTATTGACTCTCCCTGTTTATGTTTAGCTGTAGAAACATACAGATGTAAAACGTAGTATAACTATCAATATATGTACAAGTACTATTTATTTTGTTCTGTCTGATATACATTTTTGTACTTTTTTGACAATATAGCAAAATAGCATCAGCAGGATAATGCGTATGTTCATATGTGTTCACAATCATTTTGCAAAAGTTTCTCAACCGTGAAACTGTTTCGTAAGGCTGCGTGTGTCTAATCAGTGTTATGAGGATTCAAGCAAAATTTCATGGAGAACTATAGTCTGTGAGAATTCTGTGTTGTGTACACACACACACACACACTCGAGCTCAAAACAAAATCAGTATGTCTATATGGAAACCCACACAAGCACAGAGAGAACAGACGAGGGTGGATTTGTTCCACTGACTCAGTGCTGCAAGACATTCGTGCTAACCACTGAGCCACAATCTTGCCCATGTAAAATTTCTCTCTCTGCAGCATGTCCTGCAGATACTGCTGGTATAGCCATGTCTAATGTGCTTCTCCCAGGGTAAGAGAGGGTTAGGGAGAGTGGGAGAGAGAGGGGGAGTGAGATGCTGTACAATGAGCTACTGTGCTAAGGGGAGGAGGACGTAGAGTATCTGGAGGAAAAATAGAAAATTATACGGTCCAAGAATCTGCTTGGTGTAAGGGAATATAAGTATTAGCCTAGAGTCTGCTAAAAGTCACACTATGCTAAATGTGTGTATGTAATAGTTACGCCACTCTAACCTTTCTTCTGTTCTTACAGGGTTAATGAATTGGACGCAGTCTCTGAAAACATGCAGTCTGCCAAGGTAAGACTGTGGGAAACAAAGAAGTGCACAGTTGGTAATGTACGTCATGTATTTTATAGTTATGAGTTGAGGAGGTGACATTGCTTGAGGGACGTATAGCACATATGTTTATAGCAAAACTTTATATACAACGTTGTCATATGGAGCGTAAATATACAAATGTTGTGGTGAACCTACTCGTGAACATGCTAAATGGAATTTGCCGTTGGGAAAACATGTTGATTGCAACTGAATATCTCAACACTAGAGTGACTGACAGGCGTCAGTGTCTCTGATCATGTGACGTGCTGGCTCTTTGTCTGTTTGGGGGTGTGGCCGTGACAGCAATATTTAGGGGCGTGGTCACATTCCAGGAAGACCTGTTTTAAATTTCTTAGCAACACAATAACCGCAAATGTGGTTCATATCACCAATAGTAACATAGTCTTTCCAGGGTTTATATTTGTATATAAATGTGGTTCATATCACCAATAGTAACATAGTCTTTCCAGGGTTTATATTTGTATATAAATGTCATTCATATCACCAATAGTAACATAGTCTTTCCAGGGTTTATATTTGTATATAAATGTGATTCATATCACCAACAGTAACATAGTCTTTCCAGGGTTTATATTTGTATATAAATGTCATTCATATCACCAATAATAACATAGTCTTTCCAGGGTTTATATTTGTATATAAATGTGATTCATATCACCAACAGTAACATAGTCTTTCCAGTGTTTATATTTGTATATAAATGTCATTCATATCACCAATAGTAACATAGTCTTTCCAGGGTTTATATTTGTATATAAATGTCATTCATATCACCAATAGTAACATACAGGGTTATTCAATAAAAGTTTTTATCGTTTAAAAGGGTGCTAATTTTGCCTGAACCAATCAGACGTTAGCTTTCAAATGTTAAATAAGATCTGATTGGTTGGGGCAAATTTAGCACCATTTTAAACGATAAGAACTTTTATTGAATCTCCCTGATAGTCTTTCCAGGGTTAATATTTGTATATAAATGTGATTCATATCACCAATAGTAACATAGTCTTTCCAGGGTTTATATTTGTATATAAATGTCATTCATATCACCAATAGTAACATAGTCTTTCCAGGGTTTATATCTGTATATAAATGTCATTCATATCACCAATAGTAACATAGTCTTTCCAGGGTTTATATTTTTATATTAATGTCATTCATATCACCAATAGTAACATAGTCTTTCCAGGGTTTATATTTGTATATAAATGTAATCATATCACCAATAGTAACATAGTCTTTCCAGGATTTATATTTGTATATAAATGTAATTCATATCACCAATAGTAACATAGTCTTTCCAGGGTTTATATTTGTATATAAATGTCATTCGTATCACCAATAGTAACATAGTCTTTCCAGGGTTTATATTTGTATATAAATGTGATTCATATCACCAATAGTAACATCGTCTTTCCAGGGTTAATATTTAAAACCTTCCAGGAGCAAATTGTGATGTCTTACAAACCTTAAGGGCACGGCCACACTGCGCTGCGATTGCTTGTGCGTTTACTGTGCGTTTGCGATTTCTCCTTTGAGACATGAAATCGCATGCGATTGCATATCGCAAAGGAAATACAATCGCATGCGTTGCGGCGATTGCAATGTTAGCAAAAATCGCATTCGCAAACGCAAAAAAAATTCGCTAGTGTGGCCTAGCCATAAGGGAAATGTCTGGTTCCCTCTGTTATAGAAGTTGTTGTTCTGTGTGTGCAGCTCTCTGAGTTGTGTAGCCGTACATTACTCTGTTGTTGTGTCACTGAAGTGGACTCTGTGTCTGTGTCTGTGTTGTTGAAGTCGGGCAGCACACAGAGCCCAAGCCCTTCATCTCAGTTACTGAATTGGGGAATCACACTCTGCAAGTGACGTGCAGGCTTTTTATTGGTCAAACTGGACTTCATAGGTGTCGGCCCTTTCAGAGGGCGTCGCCGTTATGTTGAGTCATTCAGGGGTGTGGCTGTGTGATGAGTACATGCATGCATACATACATACATATATACATACTTACATACATACAAGATTTCTGCTTTATATAGTAGATATTATCAGGTTAATGTGAGTCTTTACCCCTTCATTTTCCTGTCACCTAGAATTTGACTGTCACCATCACCATATACTCTGTAACCCACTAAGACCCCTCACCCAGTGGATACTGGGTATTATTTGGGACTGCTAACTCGAAAGAAAGATTTTTCTGTCTTTCTACAGTTGGATACCTTTGTAAGAATTAATGATACACATATAAGCTAAAACAACCAAATGTATATCGTTTGTAATACAAAATGGATCCTAAGAACCGGGCCCTTCTCCTAATGCTGATCCGTGACCGGCAAAGTCAATCAAGTAGTTAAATATATATAGACTTCAAAAAAAGCATTGAGTAGGAAAAGATTTATATTATGCTCACCAGCCAGTCCTCTATTTCCTCTGCTGGTTTACTCATAGGAATTAAGCTGGGTACACACTTGAAAGATTTTTGAAAGATGACGGACAGGATCTTGCAGATCCTTCCTGTCATTTTTCAAAGATCTGCATGCACAGTCCCGAGTGTGTGTTTCCCTTGGCCGGGGCAGACTCCCCTATAGGGAGTCTACAGTGGCCAAGGGAAATTTTCCCTCTTTTCCGAACAGGTTCTTTTTTATCCAAAAACCATAAATAGTATATGCCACTTTCTTGTAGTTTCCGATAGTCATGTTCTTTACATTTGTTATATGTGTATATAGATGTTGTCTCCTAAGGACATTTCTCTGTGTTTTAGGGTTCAGTACTTTTCAGTGAAATTGCTGTGTATTTTTCTGAGGACGAATGGAGAAGCTTAAGGAATGGGGAAAAGGACCTCTACAAGGATGTGATTATGGACAATTACCAGATGTTACACTCACTGGGTAACTATCTCTGCTCCCTTTAATAGGAAATTCATTTTACATGGTGCAGCATACATAGAACAGCATTTTACAGACAACTATGGGTAACAAAGTTTTTAGATATGAAAGTCCATTTTCCATGGAGGTAGGAAAGCCTGCTCCATGCGTGCATGCATAGCTAGCTATCCCTAACTTTAGAGATGGGAAAGACAGCCATTTTTGGGATGAGTGGTAAGCTGTCAGCCACGGCAACAGCAGAATCAACACCTTTCATATTTGAAAACTTTTTGTTAAAAATGGTGGCTAGGTCCCGGACCTAGCCAAAAAATTCAATTCAAACCTACGTGGCTTAATTCTCAGGTAAAAAGGGAAATCATAGAAAGAAAAGGGCATTTCAAATCTTTATAGAGGAAAACAGAACAATCCATCGTGAATTATAAGGATTGTAAGAAAGCAATTAGACTAGCTAAAATACAAAATGAGGTACACATAACTGAGCAAAGCAAGACTAACCCCAAAATTATTTTTAAGTTTATCAATAGTAAAAGAATTAAGACAAGATTAAAAAATGGTGCTAAGATAGTTAACGATTATAGCAAGAAGGCAAATGCGCTAAACCATGCCCCCCCCCCTATAGAACTATACACCTATACCTAATCCTAATAGAAGAGACTGTAGAGGCTATGCAACAGAAACATTGAGATAAAGTTAAAAACAAAAATGCTGACCATACACTTATAAGATGTCGGATAGATGAGCTATTTGATCGTTGCATCTATCAAAGGTCTAGTAAGAGCAAAAAAATGCAAGTTTTACCTTCTGACTTTCCTGCTGCATTTTCCACTCTGGTCCATCCATTTGTGATCGAATCTCAATCAGTTGAACAGATGTCTATCTAACATCACAGAAATGTCGGTAGGTAAAAAACAGCGTGTATGGCCACTTTAAAGCTCCTGGACCAGATAAAATACATCCACGGGTCCTAAAAATAGGTACAGACCTGTGATTTCGTACAGGATACCCAAGCCCTGACTACACGGTGAACGGCCGTTGATGATCCGAACCAGCTGTTGTTGGGCATCGTGTGCAAAATGGAACTTCTGTACCTAGCTTTAGAGAGCTAAGTTCAGGTTTATCTAGACCCTTTTTCCTTATCTTTTCAGATTCACTTTTGTCTGGAGATGTTCCTCTGGATTGGAAAAAAGCTGATGTAATACCAATTTTCAAAAAGGGTAATTGTTCACAGTCTGGTAACTATAGACCTGTAAGTCTAAAATCAGTGGTGGGGAAGATACTAGAAACTGTTACGGGATCATATTTTGGATTATCAAGGACAGACCTTATAAGTAGTAATCAGCATTAATTCATGAGAAATAGATCTTGTCAAACTAAATTGCTTGGCTTTTATGAAGATGTGAATAAGAATTTAGATTCTGACATAGCTGTGGAGGTGATAAAGATTTTGCTAAAGCTGGTTATACTGTGCCACACAGGCAACTTATGTAGAAAAAAAGGTCTGTTGGCCTTGAAAAAAACCTTTGTATATAGATATATATATATTATTATTATAATAATTCGGCCTGACCGACTGACATTTCAGTTTATTGTTCAGTTGAAATATTGGATGGTCTCTTCAGCCAGATGCAGGAGACGTCCGTTCGTTCATCCAATTTGGATGTGTCAAAAAAAACATGATGAATTGTGCGGTCCTCTATGGACAGCATGCTTGGCCGCGGCAAACTTTCGGACTCGACTACTTTTGCCACGACCGACAGTCCTTTTTCCTGCCTGACCAGTCGAAACAGCTGAATGGTTGATTTGGACAAAGAATTGGAAGGTGTGTACCATTAGAAGTGGGTATTGAGAGCAAGCTTTGTGTCTTTGTAGAGCTATAAAAACTTTGTGCAATTGCTACAATTGCTACATGCGGACTTACAAACTTAGCTGTAATAAACAGTGGCAGGCAGCAATGGCTAGTGCTAGCAAGATAATATTGTTATAAAGTAGGGTATAGATTAAAGGAAGAAAAGCATTATTCTCTTTAAGAAACACTTGTAAGTCCTTGTTTGGCTTATGCTTTGCAGTTTTAGAACCCTGTATAAAAATGGGACATCTTGGAAATAGAAAGTGTTTAGAGAAAGGCAACTAAATTAATAAGGGGAATGGAGGGACCTGACTACAGGGATAGATTAAAATTTAAAAGGTTAGGCTTTTTACAATGAAGAGGCAATGCTTTCTTGGCGATATGATCACTTCACACAAATACATTAATGGTGTATATGTTGTATACAGTTAGATCAAGTTTTTGAAGACATTTCACTAGTCATCCGACTGGCTTTCTAAATTCAGAATGACTTGTACAAGAATCTGTTGGCAATTATGTACCCTGGATAGTCCCAATTAACATGACAGCAAGGTGTTAGGGAACTATGGCTAAGGGTTGTTATCGAAACTGCCCAGGGTAAGGTGTCAAAACAGCATTGTCCATGGCAGACAGTTGGTGTCGAACACCCCCACCTCTATTCAGGCCTGGTTTCTTTATTTTCACATAAATTGCCTCCTTGACACCTCTTTTGAACCAGTCCTGTTCTTTTGTCAGGATGTTGACATTACAATCTTCAAAGGTATGAGCTTTTTCTTTAAAGAACAACTCCACCCTCATAAGAACTTATTTTAAAAAGAATGGCCTCTTTAAAATATGTTCATATATCATAGTTTGTCCTATGAATTCATTACTGTATGCCTCCTATGAATTCATTACTGTATGCCTGCTATGCTTCTGGATGCCCCATGGAAACTGAGCGATTTAGAAACCTGATATATCATAGTTTGTCCTATGAATTCATTACTGTATGCCTGCTATGCTTCTGGATGACCCATGGAAACTGAGAAATTTAGAAACCTGTACTGAGCCTGGGCATGCTCAGAAGAGGCAGACATGGGATTAACATTCAGTCATTGGCTGTGAAGTCAACTGTCAAATCCATAACTGACAGTTGCTAACTGGAAGAAACAGGAAGCAGAAACAGTGGAAACAGGACATTGTGCAGGATTTCAGGTTAGACTTATATATTTCACATTTCAAACTATTACCGTTTAGGGTTTTGGGGGGGTGATTTACCTGTATGTAAGTTTTCATTTTGGGGCTGGACTTGCCCTTTAAGATGCAGGTACATGGCTGAGTCCTCACCCAAGGAATTGGCTGTTCTGTGCTGGGCCATATGTTGGTGCAGTTGCTGCTTGGTCTGCCCCACATACAAATCACTGCACTGCAAATATGATGTCGCTTTTTTTGTGTTTCCGTATTGGGACTTTCGGATGTATCAATTTGTTCACTAATACCGTAGGTCTTTTCAGGTGACTCATGGACATCCTTTAAAGGATAACTGTGGTCTTGAATTCTTCCAAACTAGAAAGGATTGTATAAAAAGCCTTCTATCATACCTTGGAAATAAAACCTAAATCACATCTCTAGATAAAATTTGTGAGAAGTTATTGCTGGAAAGGTTCAGCAATATTACTTCCTACTTGAACACTTCCTGTTTTCAGCCATGTGACCAGCTTGTAGTCACTTGACCAGCCTCTGCCTGCATTAATAGGCTCCCCTTTTCAACTGTCAATTTTTTCCCCAAGTACTTCCTGTTTCCCCCAACATTTAGTCTTAACTGAGCATGCTTCTCCCCTGGGGCACATTCACCCCATTGTAATTTTTTCACAGGCTGCAGACAGAAATGTGATTGTCGGCTCATTTTAAAGGAAATTTCATTGAACCCTAACTTTTTTTGAGACCACAGTTGCCGTTTAAGATTAGAAGAAAAGAAGTTTCATCTTCAGGTTGGGAAAGGTTTCTTTACAGTGAGAACGGTGAAACTGTGGATGTGGTAATGGAAAGTTTATTGAATAGTAGCACAATAGTCTTTCCAGGGTTTATATTTGTATATAAATGTCATTCATATCAGCATTAGCAATATAGTCTTTCCAGGGTTTATGTTTGAAACCTTCCAGGAGCAAATTGTAATGTGTTACAGACCTTATGGGAAATGTCTTGTTCCCTCTGTTATAGAAGGTGTTATTCTGTGTGTGCAGCTCTCTGAGTTGCTGTAGTCGTACATTACGCTGTTGTTGTGTCTCTGAACTCTGTGTCTGTGTTGTTCACGTTGGGCAGCACACAGAGCCCAGGCCCTTTATCTGAGTTACTGAATTGGGGAATCATACTCTGCAAGTGACGTGCAGGCTTTTTATTATAGAACTTGGACTTCACGGGCATCGCCGTTATGTGGATGCATTCAGGGGTGTGGCTGTGAGGTGAGTACATACATACATACATACATACATACGTACAACATTTAGTAGATTAAATTAAATGTATTCTTGTAATGCTGCAAAGTAAATAATTATGGTAAATTTCAGATGCTCCCAGTACAGCATTCAGAAAATACAACAAATACATACTTAAATACTTTACTTAAAGATATACCGTATATACTCGAGTATAAGTCAAATTTTTCAGGCTTTAAAATTAGCCTGAAAACCTAACCTCGACTTATACTCGGGTCAAGTCCTAATTTAGATCCAAATTCTGCAATTGCGGATAGTAACCAGCATGTGGCCCTGTGTTAACCTGCATAGAAAGTTACAGGAGCTGATCTGCCTTCACGCTTCCTGTAGTCTGGCTGCTGGACTGACTCAGCACTGTCACTGCTCATCTGGATGCTGTAAATTTGATGGGTCTCCTCAGTTTGGGGCAAAAAACAGCTGCTAGTACAGTGCAAATGACAGCTTGAAACTACAACTCTCAGGTGACATTTTTAACTATTGGGGTCAGAGAGTCCTTTACTATATGGGGTCAGAGGGCCCTTTACAATATGGGGTTCAGGAGAATTGTAAATGATGGTAAGCTTAATTAAAAGTTTACTGAACCTTGCCACTCCACATGTTTATAAACTGAAACTCCCAGCAACAAAGCATGCTGGGAGTTGTAGTTTCTAAACATCTGGAGTGCCAAGGAATTGGGGGTTACTGGTACTGGATTTGACTATTACTGTATGGGATTAATGTATGGGAATTCTGCTGTCCATTTAAAGGGCAACAAAAGCCTTAAAACAACACAGAATCAGAAGGCAGTAATGGTGATAATTTCTACCCTCGACTTTTACTCGAGTCAATCAGCTTTTAAAATTTTTCCAGGTAAAAATAGGTACCTCGACTTATACTCGGATTGACTTATATTTGAGTATATGCGGTACTGCTTTTATTAAATACGTGGTGTTGAGTAAGATTACCTTAGCTTTCATATAGAGATTTTTCACATCACTCAGGAGAGGCATAGAAACAGTTTCCTTTTGAACTATTAAGATAGGTTTCTAGGTTACCAAAAAGGAAGAAGGATATTTGTACATGTAAAATATTTCATTTCTTTTTATGAAAAACAGATGTTGTTTGTTAACTGCAGATAAAAGAGAGATCTTAACCATTATTATAACAAAAAAAACTTTTTTTTACAATACATACATATATCAGGAGTGGAAAAATCCTCTTTGTCATTAGTAATTAGTAGCCTGGCAGGTAAACTGGAGGGTTCAGCATCCACTGTTAGGCCAAGCCTCCAGTTCACCTGCCAGTGTTAGTTAGCCCTCCACACCTACCTCCATAAGCCATGTCCTTCCTCCAAATTTTGTTATTGTAAAGCCTTATTCCAAAATGGACTAAATTTATTTTTTTCCCTCAGAAATCTACACCCACCACCCCATAATGACAATGTGAAAAATGTTTACTTGAGGTTTTGCAGTTGCAGTTTAGTGATTCATCACTTTATTTGTATGGCAATGTGCATACAAGGCTTTGGTTTATCAGCACCTGTTTCGGGCGACAATCTTACCGAACACCCGGTTTGCCCGACAATATGCTCATACACAGCATGATTGTCGGCCAAAACATACACATTGTGCGTCATGGGTCAGTCCCCTGCAATCCCCCTGTGTGTTTATGGGCCTTTATTTTACAATACAAGATAAAATGTGGTGTATAAAATGGGATGTGTATCTGTTTTTATTCCACAACTGAATGATGTGCTTAGTATGATTCATAACAATCAACAAAACGAGTCCAGCCAGCATTTACCCCCATATACCTCTCCCATCCACCCCCTTCTCCTTTTTTTTCTTCTCCCACATCCCTCCCCCTTTCTCTCCCCTTACCTACTCTATTGCATAGAAATAAAAAGAAGAAAACGCAATGAAGAAACAAGGTGACAGTGCTTAATGTAACTTTATTTACTATTTAATAATATTATACTGTTATGTTGTACAAGCCGCTAATCCTCTTTTGGTTTTCAATAAAAACAAATTTAAAAAAAAAACAAAACAAAAACAAAACAAAACGAGTCCAAATGAAATGCAATAAAACATTTAATTATAAATAATATGGCATGGAAGGTCCCAAAGCAATTAACTTTATAATATGACTTCCCCAGGGAAAAGGCAAATGATTAAGTTCAGGATTTCTCATACAGTTGACAGCATGGTACCTATTGTACTCTGCTGTACAAATAACTTACACTGATTTTTGCTGATTCGAGAACTTGACTTAATTTTTTTGAAAGCTTTCCTCCCAAGAACACCTATGCATTGTAAGACAGTATTCTAGTAAGTTCAATTTACGTATATTTAAGAAGTCAGTAATGAAAAAGGCTTCCATGTAGTTGCCAGTGCATGTCTCTGTCCATGTAGTCTTCAGCCTTATAAGCATGTATACCAATTGGCCATGTCCTCTAACCCCTGTATTCACTGTCTCTATGCACAAGCATTTTCTGTACAAATGTCTTTACACCAATATATGAGCCCCTGAAAAGAATTTAAAAGCTGCTGTTACCCTGTAGTTTTTTTTTGCAGTTGTTGTTTTTTCTTGGGGGGGTGGGGTCCATTCTGTTTCTAGCAAAGATACATTCTAAATGTACATAGTCACTTTGTTTTATCTCTAGTGGGTGAGAGAACAAATGCTCTACTTTCTTTTAGAAAGAAATAATCCATGATCAATGTTCTCTTCCATTTTCTTGTGTTCTATAGTTCTCTTCTATTGTCTTTTGTTTTTATTTCTTACCTGTCATCTTTTGTTCTGTCTTCTGTTCTCTATATGCTATCTTCTGTTCTATTGTGTTCCCCCTTCTCTTCTTTTTTGTTCTCTTATCCTCTTTTCTCTTCTGTTCTGCACAGAAATGAATAGAGAAAAACAGAAGAAAAGAAAACAGAAGAGAAGAGAGAAGAAAAAAAAAGAACAAAAGAAAAGGCATCAGAAAAGAAGATAGCAAAACCGTAAAGAACAGAAGCTTATAGAAGAAGAGAATAGAGATGAATGAACCTCAATCCTTAATTCAATCCTCCAGTGGTTCCGCAGAATGCATTGAAATTCCTTAGAACTGAAAATGACATTTGAACCTAACTGAAACAGACTTTCCATTTTTGACATCAATATTCAATGTGATATTTGAGACCAATTTTCTACACAGAATTTTTCAGTTTTTGACTATTTGAAATTAAGTTTTGGACTTTTCAACAACAGATTTAGATGGAAATCTGCAAATGTATGCCCTTCAAAATTCTGATGAATTTTCCCAACCCTGAAACCTGGTTTGGATTCAAACCAGGACTCAACACTAGAAAATAACAGAAGACAACAAAATAGAAGAGAACAGAAGAGAGGGAAAAAAGGACAAAAGTAAACAGAAGAAAAGACTACAAAAGATAAAAAAAACAGAAAAAAAATGAACAGATGAGAAGAGAAATAAAAGAACATAAAAGAGAAAAGAAAAAAAGAGAAGGAACAGGAACAGATAAAAATAGACCAGAACAGAAGAGAAGAGTTATGGAAGTATTTGTACTTTTGTTTTCAATGGGATATTGGCGAAATAATTTTGTTGATTTGTATTGATGTGTTTCTTTTGTTTTTAATTGAATCTTCTGTTTGTTCTTGAGTTGTTTTTTTTGGGTCAGAAGAGAGCATGAAAAGAAGAGTACAGAGCATAACAGAAATAAAGGAGAGGAGAACAGAAGAAAGCAGGAGGGAATAGAACAGAAGAAAGCAGGAGGAAATAGAACAGAAGAGAACAGAAAAGAATGGAATAAAAAAGAAAATAAGTGAACAGGAGAGAACTAGGGAAAACAGAAGGAAATATAAGAGAACTGAAGAGGAGAGAACAGGGAATAAAAAGAAAAACTTAACAGAAGAGAAGACAAAAAAACAGAAGAGAAGAATAAAGAACAGAAGACAATAGAACAGAAGAGAAAATATATAATAAAGGCAAACATTTTAGTTTCGCGGCGAAGAGCTAAAACCCGACTGGCGGCCGCAGGGGTACCTCTCGGGGTTGGTGGCCTCAGGGGAGCTGGTTTCGCCGGATGGAAGAAAGAAGATGCCACCCAAGGGATCTTTTAAGAGCCGACGGGGTCCCAGTTCAAGCTGCGGGACGTATCAGTGCCGCAAGGGCCCTTACAAGGGCCTGGAAGGGGAGTCCTGGTACGGGCTGCGGGACCCCTTAAGCCCCAAAGGCCCTTCTCAGGGCAGCAAGGGCACTTGTAAGTGCTGCAAGGGCCCTGATAGGGCTGGGGAACAGGGGTCTTGGTTTGAGCTGCAGGACCCCTTAAGCCCCAAAGGGCTCTTGTCAGAGCTGCAATGGCCCTGATAGGGCTGGGGAGGGGGGTCCCAGTTCGAGCTGCGGGACCCCCTAAGCCCCAAAAGGCTCTAGTCAGAGCCCCTGCTGGAGAGTACGGGGCAGGAGTCTGGGAGGGGCTGCTGGGAAGGGTTCACACGTCAAGGTGGGTGTGCCTCCCGTGGCAGGTGCGACCACACGCCGCGGGTTGGGCATACCCCCCCACCCCGACCCCGTTCAAGGGGGCGAAGTGAAACGGCGAGAGTAATGCCGCGCATCAGTTACCACCACTTATAAATAGAAGCGAGTGGTAACTGATGGGATGGTAACAAGGTGTTAACTTTTCACGGTCGGGTTTCGCCCTTTAATAAATCGCGTTAATATCGATTATCTATCCGATCCAATAGATCCTGCCTCTCAGACACAGTATAGAGATTTAACATTGTACAATTGTTTTCAAAATCTATTTATATTCGCCTGCACATCTCTTTGCTTTACATACAAACAGGGGCACTTCTAGGGTTTTTGCTGCCAAAGGCAAAGGCTATTTCGCGGGGAAAACCGTGAAAAAATCGCAAAAGGCGTGGAATTAACCCTAAAAGAGCAGGCGAGGCAAGGTAAGATTAAATACTCTTGAGAAAGCTAACGCAGATTAGCAAAACACGTTGAGTTCATAGACTGTGAGCCCCTAGACCTAGAGTGCCTGTAATAGGGCACCCATTAGTTCTTTAAGATCCAGAAATTGGAGCAGGACTTACAGTTGATTTTTAGCATTTGTATGCATTTTGAATCTTGTTGAATCTTGAAGAAATAAATATGAAAAACCAAATGTAAGTGAATTTTACATTTATTTATATTTTTTATATGGCATGTATCAGATAATTAACTAAGTACTTTTAGTTACATCACATTATTCTTTTTATATTTTTATAATATTTATTACGGGCGGTCCCGCCCTTCTCTGCTGATTTTGGTTTGCAGAGAGCCGGAAGCAGAGTGCCGTGGGAGAGGAGGTCTGTAAGTATCTTTCTGGGGATTTTTTTGCAAAAGTAAATCGAGGGTTGGGTTATGGTGCCCTACATGAGGGGAAAAATTTATTTTAGGGCTGGAGATACCCTTTAATGCAAAATGCCTTATGTTGTGCCTAATAAACTTACAGGGACATTCAATAAAAGTTCTTATCGTTAAAAATGGTGC
The DNA here is from genome assembly GCA_019447015.1 of Hymenochirus boettgeri. Taxonomy (NCBI): domain Eukaryota; kingdom Metazoa; phylum Chordata; class Amphibia; order Anura; family Pipidae; genus Hymenochirus; species Hymenochirus boettgeri. The sequence goes on along the minus strand of CM033471.1, from coordinate 118,824,390 downwards.
TAATTTTGCCCCAACCAATCAGATCTTATTTAACATTTGAAAGCTAACATCTGATTGGTTGGGGCAAAATTAGCACCATTTTTTACCATTAAGAACTTTTATTGAATAACCCTGATAGTTTAAAATATTGTGTTGATGTTTTATAATTAACTATAATCACAATAATGGCCAACTTAGCTAGGCTTTTCAGCATATGAGCAACTGCAGTAACTAATTGTATTCAGACACGGATTCGTCCCTTTTTGAGGTCTTTTGACCTGTTTGATAACCCTTTAGAGAGCCTAATTGTGTCTTTTACTTAAAGCTTTATTCAAATGAATTCAGCATTTCTGTGTAGGGTCGGATTTTAAACAGATCCACCAAGGCCATGGCCTAGGGTGCCAGGGTCAACATGGACAGCATTTCTAAAGGCCTACTTAAGTCTGGGCTGCTAGCCATAAAAATTCAAAGGGATAAAATGTAACAACTGGTAATGCCTGAACCTGCCTAAGGACTAAAAAGAAACAAAATTAAGTAATCTTCCAACTGGTAACACAGTCACCTCCTAATGTAGAGAGAAGGAAAGCAGTGAATGAACCTGCCTTGCACCTCACTGAATAGCACTTTTTTATTGCATTGGGACATGATTAATGATTAATTGATTTTAATACAATCACAGTAGTAGATGGGTTAATTTGGTCTGAACCATATTCATCTAAATCTATTTTGTACAGGGCCACTCCTGCCACGCAAGCAATATGAAAAAATTCTTATGTAAATAAGAAAGGCGGCAGCTGTCAGCATGATTTTTTTCCTGTCCCTGGATTCGGTTGCTGCACTAAATGTACCTATACTTTGGGGGACTCCAACCAATCCGAACAATGCATCAGTATACATGCACGTATACAGGTTAGACTAGTTAGGTTAGTTACTACATTAGACATTAGACTACATTAGACATACCCACAAAAATTTAGAAAGTGAGCTGTTGACCAATGTAATAGGTCTAAACACCTGCGACGCTTGCTGTGTAAGAACATCTGTTTTGGCCAGCGATTGTTCCATGTAGGTATGCTTTGTTGGCCGAAACCGGCATTCGGACGGGGCTCCTTAATTATCCGCCTGGAGAATCAGGAAATGAGCCCCAACTGAACAGCTGTTTCGCCCGATAAGGCGTCCATAAACAAAACAATCAAAAATTTCACTCGGTCTGTGTGTGCAAGTGCTCGGGTGTGGTGCCTCGGCTGTGGCGTCTGACGTTTATATGTGGCTTAAGCCTACTTTCACATGGACAGTTTTTGCCATTTTGCTTTCAACGACTGATGTAGGGAACTTTTACGGAATGACCATATACTGTGCATGTGAAAGAAGGCTTGTGGATCCAATGATATCTTTTATATACTGTACAGTGTATTGCTTTTTAATCTACTGTTTAGAAGTATCATAAAATGTTTCAATAAAGAAAACAAGTCACTTTTCATTAGGGATTTGCCTTGGGTGTCCTAGCCCAATAGAACCTTGACTATTAAAGTTTGATTCATTACCTCGAATGAGGTGAAACTGTCAAAGTCTAAGCTTATATAGAAGATGAATTTAATTTGTCCATGACCCATAGCTGAACTTAACCCATGTTACTGATTAGTCACATTACAGTAGAGGCTCACACATGGTGGATCAACAAACAACCCCCTACTGAATGCATACACACGTGCAATTACGGCCGTTTGTCGTGCGCATGAACACACTTGGGGGTTGTGGGTCGGTGCCAAAATCGTACCAGTGTACGGGGCTTAAATTCTTGAATGCCTTGGAGGAAAATAAGACTGTCTAACTTTAAGCATGTGCTTTAAAATTCTGATGGATATTTCTTTGTATGTTATTTAAACTGTCTACGTTATTTAAAGGCTGTCAGAGTTATTGTAGTTTATTGAAAAGCTGCTTAGGAAACATTTTGCAAACACAGAAACTGTAATATTGAAAAGATTCACCAAAACCATCCGGTTTTGATGTCTTAGTACTGCCCTTAAATCCACATGTTAAATGGGGGAAATACAAACAAAGGTGGAATAAACAGGAGCTGTGCCAAACTGCAGGGGAAGAATCTTACTTCACTATTGCTGCGGACATACATGAAGACAAAGCTGGCCAATGAATGTTTGTTTCCATGGTGAAATAAGAATTACCAGGTTAACATTCTCTGACTTTACCTGTGAATCATGAGAAAGTGAATACTCTAAAAATATCATACGTTTAGAATTTAGGATCTCTCGCTGTAAAAACGTCATATAATAAAAACTAAGCATTTTTACATTCAAGTGTGGTTGATTTGATTTGCCCTTTCTTGCTGTATAAGGATGCATTATACTCTTTGCAATAACATCTTGGAGATCCATTAATATTATTTTCTAATGAGCTAATTCATACGTAATGAATGATATCCGATATCTAAGAGAATAGTCTTTAATTAAACTTTTAGGCTGGGTACATACAGAGGGACTATTTGTCCCGACCGAGCACTCGCTACGAGCACTCGGCTGGGACAAATGTCTGTTGGTCTCGGGCGAACGATCGATCGCAGGTTCACATAGGGAACGACACGATCGATTGGAATTTACCTACACATCCGATTGAACGTTCGTCCGATCCAGACAAAAAAACGTTCGGGGTCGGTCGCGGCTGGCTGGCCGCCACACACCAGCAGATATCTTTGCCCGACCAACTGAAAGTGCCATGAATCGGTCGTTCGGCCAAAAATATCGGCTGGTGTGTACCCAGCCTTAAACCTTAACAGTTATTCCTCATCATAATAACTAACCACCCTGTATTATATACAGAGGTGGTATAGCTAATTGACAGGGGATGAGGGGAATTAAAACCTCCCCCTAATACATTGCTAGAGGTGTGTTTACCCATGAAAACTAACTGAAGAGATCTATTAATATGTACTAGCAAAGCGACTAATCACATCTTGCACTTTTGCTTAAGGTGTGTTTAAGTCTTTGCAGCAATTCTCAAGAGAACTATTAATATCATGTTTCCGCATCATGTATTTCAATTGTTTCTGTGCCAGCTGTCCTTTCTTGGGAGATATTTTTGGATTCACAGCACCAGCTGTTTAAATCACATTCTCTATCATATACAGTATATTGCTGTATAAGGAATGTTTTCAAATGCTGAGGATAATTCATTGCCCAACTTACATCATTTTATATCATTTTGTTGCCCTCTGGTGTTTGATTTTAGTATAGGTTTGTGAAGGATCTCATTTATCCAGGTCATGGTCTGTCTGTGCTATTCAGTTGATCAATTGGACTGGAGGTTTAGGTCTTGAAGACATTTCACTATTAATAAGGCAGGCTTTCTCATTCTCAATTGGATAAGCCAGTCAAGAACAAAACTTTGAGTCCAGTTGATCTACCTGAATCCATAGACAGATATGATTGTAGTATAGGTTTTCACACAGATCTGAGCTTCATATTCTACCAAACTTATTTGAAGTACTTATAAATGTTGAGAAAGACAATAAATATATACAACAAATATATAAGTGAGGGGTAACTTAAAGGAACACTAAACCAACATTTTAACTAAATTAAATCTGATTCTATTATTCACAAGGAGGAGAGAACGCTTATTCCCACCTCCCTGTGAACAATAGAATGCCCAGAAACACTACAACACTTATACTTGTGAAGGTTCTCATTCATCTAGGTCATGGTATATCTGTTGTATTCAATGAGATCAACTGGACTTGAAGTTTAGTTCTTGAAGACGTTTCGCTAGTCATCCGACTGGCTTTCTCAATTCAGAATGACTTGTACAAGAATCTGTGGCAATTATGTACCCTAGAAAGTCCCAATTAGTATATCACAGCCAGGTGTTAAGGGCGTGATTGCATAGTGGCTAAGAGGTGTTATAGGAACGCCCAGGGTAAGGTGTCAAAACAGCATTGTACATGGCATACTCAGCTGTGTACCTGCATCTTAAGGATAAAGGACATACCTTTGAAGGTTGTAATGTTAACATATTGGCAAAGGAGCGTGACTGGTTCAAGAGAGGTGTCAAGGATGCCATTTATGTGAAAATAAAGAAACCAAGCCTAAATAGAGGTGGGGGGGTTCGACACCAACTGTCTGCCTTGTACAATGCTGTTTTGACACCTTACCCTGGGAGTTATTATTAGCCAGTGTCATCAGCACTCCAGTTCATTACCAGTGTTGTCAGCCCTCAAGTTCATTACCAGTGTTGTCAGCCCTCTAGTTCATTAGCCAGTGTTGTCTGCCCTCCAGTTCATTAGCCTCTGTTAGTCAGCCCCCCAGTATATTATTCAGTGTTTGCTAGCCCTCCAGTTCAGTAGCTGGTGTTAGTCAGCACTTCTGTTCCTTAGCCAGTATCAGTCAGGCCTTCAGGGGGAGGGGGAAGATTTTAGGACTATAATTGTCCTTTAAACACATCATACACTTAATAATGTTGAAGGCAAGAATGTAAAATGGGAATAGTGGTTATAAAAACAGGCAAACAAGCATGTAAATAAACAAAAAGTGTGTGACCTTAGCAAAATGGGCGTGGTCAAAAATTTAGCGATCTTCCATGAAAGCTGTATTTCCCCCCCCAGGCCAAAAGTTCCCAGTCCTAGCCTGAATGGCCCATTGTGAAAATTAAGCCTCAACAACCTTCCGAGACCAACAATCCACGAATATTGTCAACTTTTTCCAATGATCAGCTTGGCAGATTCGTTTTGCCGATTGTCATATGTTTGTACATAGTCGGCAGATTATCTGTTGACTGTGACATAAGATTCAATGAAATGCGCAACATTTTGCGAACCTGCGACATTGCAAATGTCAGGTAATACGTACATCCTGTAACACCTTTACCAACGAACATTATATATCCATTATGTACAGGCATCGCTGTCAGAACTAGTGTGTAACGAGAGGGTAGCTGAATGCTCATCAGTCACATCTTGTGAAAATTATCTGATGTATGTACGAAGCTTAAGCCCCCCCAAGTATGTATCATTTGGAAGTCTATAATCACTAATTAGGGTTACCACGTGCCAGTCTTTTATTGTTTATTGAAGTTTCCGTGTGCCAATCTATTTTCACTTACATCTGTGAAAAATGTGCAGACCTATAGGTGGAGGAAAATTCAGTGAACCTGATCTCAGCAAAGCTTTGTGCAATGCATTTCTCAATAGTGGACTTATTTCAAAGTAAATGTAGAAGAGTAGGGTTTTATATGTGGTCAGGTTTAAAGGGATGGGGCAACCATATCTTAATAATACACAATTACATTACAAGAATGCTCAGTGGTGGCTTCCATGACAAAGGCATTTGGAGTATTCATTTCCATGGAGTATATGGAGTATTTATTTCCATCTTTTTATCCAGCATACAACTCCCTGTATGCACAACTGTCCAACAAAAGTAAAATAAAATGGGTGTATTGTAATTTCTTATATAGATGGATGTTCTCAAAAGGGAACTACAAACTACTTTTAATTTGTGATTTTATCAATTTTTACAACAAATATGTTTGATCAAGGGAACAAATTTAGTTAAGAGTTAGTTCACTAGTGTGATATCACTGTGCATGCTGGGAATTGTAGACTTTTAAGGCAGAATGTCACTTTAACATATTCTGCTCTGTGATTGTAAAGGTAAAAAAACAAGTTTTGCTGTGATAATATAATCCAATGGCCTACTAAAAACATCTTGCTTTTTTAGTCACACTTGCACAAGTGCAGCATTAAGTTCCTGTTCTTTATGGGACAAATTGCTGTAAACTTGTTAAAGTCTATTAGCTGCCAGGTGGACCAGGTTTGATTAAAGTTGTAGTGTTTTTTAAGGTTCATACACACGTGTATGATCTGGCTCCACATTTATTAATATCACAATCATAGCACCTGATGCTGAATGAGACGTGACTGAAATCAAGTGGAAATAAAGGGCCCATTTACAGATCTTACGTAAAAAAATATCCCCATAACTAGATCCTAGACCTCGCTAGGTTTAAATTTGTAAAATCCGATTTTAACTATACTTACCAGCCCATTGTTCCATTGATCGCAGAAACAACGGAAGGGGCCGGACTGGCAGCCGCTTCTGGCTCAGCCAGAAGATGCAGCAGAAGATGGAACGAGGGCTGGTAAGTATAGTTAGATTCAGATTTTACAAATTTGAAAGTACCATGGTCTAGGTTCAGGGGGATTTTATGTAAGGTCCTTTTATTAGGTAGAAGGGGGGCATGTCCTTTAAATCTACTATTTACAAATGACAGGAAAAAAAGGCAAGTAGACTTTGAATGTTAATAGGGAGATGTATTACAGTAAGTGGGGTATGGGGGTAAAATGGAGTTACTATATTCAAATAGTAACTTTGAAACTCATTTCAATGTATGTGGTGCTGAAATAAGGAGGGGCTTTTTAGAACAGAGTAATGTGCAGAAGAGGTTTTGGGGTATTCATTTTATCTTTTTTTTAATTAAACCAACTTTTATTTAAGTTAGAGTTAGAGGGAGAGGGGGTCCCGATTTTAGCTGCGGGACCCCTTAAGCCCTAAAGGGGCCTTGTCAGGGCCACAAGGGCACTTCTTAGTGCTGCAAAGGAACTTATAAGTACCATGAAGTGGGGTCGCGGTTCGGGCTGCGGGACCCCTTAATCCCCAAAGGGCCCTTGTCCGGGCACACTTTTAAGTGTTGCAAAGGCATTTCTAAGTGCCGGGGTGTCCCGGTTTCGAGCTGAGGGACCCCTTAATCCCCAAAGGGCCCTTGACAGGGCCACAAGGGCACTTTTAAGTGCCGGGGGGTCCTGGTTTCGAGCTGCGCGACCCCCGAATGTCCGGCCACGGGATTGTCGGCCGTTCAGCAATCTTAGAGAGTTTTCGGAAATCCATGGCCATTTGGGGATTTTCGAAATCAGTCGCTCGACTTATACCGTGCAAAATGGAAGTAGCACACGTGTGCACTACATCTGTTTTTTTGCTGTTACCAGCGCACGGACATGTTCCCCAGACCATCTCCCAGGTCCCAGAGGCCTGTACGGTAAGTTTACATTGTTATACTTTAAAAATTCCTTCGGAATTTCCAAACTATTTACCCTCCATTGACTTTAATTGGTCCGTTTTCGAACTTTCAAATTTTTAGAAGTTCGAAACGGACCGAACTTTATGCAGTTTGGCCATCTCTAGTGTACAGATACAAAATTTGGTGTATAAAGGGCAGAAGGATGTAGAGTAGCTCTATTGTATGGTTCTCTCCCCGTCTCTCTATCGGTATCAATTAATCTATTCTGCAGATTCACCCAATATTGGAGGGCCTATCATATCTAGTGCCTTTATGGTGTTTAGGGGACTATTTATGTAGTCTATTCCTTATTTCTGGGTAAATACATGGGCCCCAAATGTTATCATATTGGGTAAATCATAAGAGGCTCCTCGTTTAAACATTCCCACAGATACACCAGATTGAGCTGTTGAAAGCGTCTTGCTTTCATGTGGATGCAAATAATGGTTGGGCTGTTGCACACATTTTTTGAATTAATGTTTCCCCGCTAAGATACATTAGGTACTGTTCTATCGAATAAAACCGCCCATGGGCTTAAAGTGATCTGGAGTCAAATCTAGCTGTTTTCAATTACACTTTTTGATAATTTAGGTATGGTTGCAATGGGAACAGAAGGGTGTGTAAGGGTGCATCAGCAGGTGTTTATACATGTCTGTGTGGGGTAGTAGTATGTTTTTGCATTTATGACCCTAAAAGTAACCTTTTCTGATATTATAGGGATGGTTACCATGAAAATAAAAGGGTGGGGTGGGTGTTGGGGTACATCAATAGGTGTGTGTACCTGTGTCTGTACCAATGAATGCCATCTACTCAATTTGCAAAAAACAAAAATTGTAATTGCAATCCATAGCTCCACTCTTGTGTACTATACAAAACACAAACACGTCCCACGTGGATTTTGACTTGATATTAAACCAAACATTGGTCTGGAAGATAGCGACTTCCTAACAGTTACCCTAATTAGGACCAAGATCCAGAATACCATAGATGAAATTACAGCCATATCAGGTGAAATCTATGCCACTCAAATAATTGAGGACATTTCCTCCAACATCTCCATCTACAAAGATACCTTACTGGCCAGGAAAAATGCCAAGACCCAGTGTGATGCTGAAGATTTCTTGCAAGATTTTGTGTATAACTGGAAGGAGGAGAGGCCCAGACAGAGGGGAGTATACCATGAACCATTAAGAAACCACCACTACAAGCCAAATCCTACTCTGCAATGATCTGTCTCCTGGACAGTAAGACAGAAATACTGCAAGAGGACCCAGGGTGTGATGTCATTATCTAGCGCCTCTCAGTACCTGGTATACTCGAAAAA